>OY728135.1:1840169611-1842735572 GCA_963277665.1 Viscum album
TTTTATATCATTTATATAATCTCATGTGAGTACTATTTAGAAACCCTAAGTTCTAATAAAGGATTTGAATAAGACTTTATTACACCCCAACCCAAGATGAACAAAAACGATGCATTATTTTAATATATTGGCATGATTATAAGGAATTAGATCCTGAAGGGATAACTAGTTTTTCTGCCCTGGATAATTTATTACATACATGAACATTGCATTATAATTCAAAACATAAAATATATTATTAATAATCAGTTGAGGATTACATAAATATATTAGCTTAACGCTACATATAAATCATAATACACTTCTTGGAATCCTGGGAAAATAAAACCTATGTAATGGGTGAGGTCAAATGCTCAGTAATATTAAACAACATAGAATAATTTATCATAAATAATCATTAACATTTAAGGCAAGGTATAAAATTAAAACACATTCCTTTTAAACAATACATTCTACATAATATGGAAGAAATAAACCAAATAACACCATTTAAACATTCACATGGATATTCTAATTGTCGAATAATCAAATGAAATATCAATAACTAATCTCATAATGAGGTAATGCATAACCTCAGAGATCATAACCACAATGTCAAAGCCACGTTCCAAGACCATACATAAATATACCATCAATGCCTTCTTTCATGACACTAGTTTATCTTATCAGACCTATCGATTCATCATGGGTATATAGAGGGCCCCACCCATTACTTACTATATACAATGAATTCCTCTTATGAAAATGGAGACTAATAAACAACAGAATGATTCGTATTAAAAACAAGCATATGAAATTTGAATACATTAACCATGAATCATGATTGGTATCTAAATAGAACATCCACAATCTGACTGATCATAAACCATTAAATAAAATAAGTTAAATGATTTAATAAGTTATAAACCTCTATTAAGAATAATATCAAACAAATTATGTTGACATAAATCAAAATACTCTACTAAAATCATTAAAATATCTTGAGACAAATACAAATTTTTCTTTGAAATCATTTATTCAAAATCCAAAAACTTATAAAATAACACATCATAAAAGATATTTTTGAATTAGTGTGTCCCATACCAATAAAATATATTTTTAATGGAATTAACATTTTACATTATTCATGTACATATAAATAAATCATTAAAACCAATTGGAAAACTTAAACATTAATAATAATGATTTAGAATAATAAAACATTAAAAGATTTAAAAATAATGTTTTATTTAAAGAGTCCACCATATAAAACCATAAAAAAATTCCATTTCGAAATAATTTAATGATATATAAAATTTTAATAAAATGTTCTTTAAATAATTTTTATACATATAAACAAATATGTTTGATAATATCATGAATATTGAAATGGATAAAGGATTAAATCATTAAACATTCAAAGCATCCCCTCACACTTTGTACATTTAAATAATAATCCCAATATCATCAAATGAATAATTATAAACCATTAAAATAAATTTATTATTGATAAAAAATATAATAGGGTCATTACATACATGACACACAAGAAATAAGTTCTGAACATGGCTTATATCTCACGAAAATTAATAGTGATACATAATTCCCTTAACTTAAGTCTGATACTCTCTGTATCCATATGAAACACCTGTAATATGTTTATAAACATATTAATAACTTATAATAAAATAATAATAATATTTATGATATCATATTTTGTTTTATTTTTCTTACATTAGATTTTTTTATAATTTCCTTGTCAAAGGAACTTCTCGGGTAACAATCGCTTTTTTATCGTACGTGTTTTGACTTGTTATTATTGATCATATTACATAGATCAAGATTAAATTAATTAAATTACCTCTAAAATTATTTATATATCATATATATTCAAAATATAAGAATATATAATATATAAATATATGAAATGGAATACACCATTCATGGAGATGGTTGGTTGTATGTATGCATGAACAATGTTTCCATTTTCTTATCGTATTGAATTGATGTAAGTGAATGACATATATTTTGATAAATATACATTATTCCAGTATCATTATTATCTAATATATTTAATATGTATTAATATTATATATTTTTATACTCATTCTTGAATGGTAAATGTGGATTCTGAATCTAATCGTGTTGTTGAGACGGTATGTTGTACGTACGCACGAACAGTGATATCATTTTCATTAATTGTTGAATGGTATAGAATTTGATGGAATATGAAATTAAATAAAAAATATCTTGTTATATATATAATTTATATCCTTTATGTTCATCGTTATACCCATATTAATTATGTGTAAATGAAAAATAGTTTACACCACGACGTTGAGATGGTAAGTCATGCATATGAACACATGATGATATTTTTTAGTAGGATGGGTAAAATGAGTAATATGGTTGTACCATAAAAATAAAAACATCTCAAAGTCAAGACGACTTTGGAGTTATTACTTTAGTATGGAAACAAAAAATGAAGAGAAGGTAGAAGAAGAAAATAACTTCGAAAGAGGTGATAACATAATTACTTCTTTTCCAGGTATCACCTTTTGATTTTCACAAAAGGAATCCTTATAGTGAATTTATTTTAAAAATATATCCTCTTAGATGTAGTGAGGGATGTTGAAAGATGAAATTGTTAGTGTTTTTCTGATCCAAATTGATTTGATGGTGTGAAGTAAAGATAATGATATGTTCCCCTTTATAAGAGATGTAAGGGGCACTTTTGGATTATTTTAAAATATTACATTATTATAAATTGATTTTCAGTATCAAATAGATCAAACATAATTTCTTTTGATGCTAAGAAGGGGGTAGGTAGAAGAATTCTCAACCAAAGAATTTTAAACTCGTTTAGGTCATCAAATTAAACATATCTTTTGGATTTGACCCTCAGTAAACTAGTTTAACTCTAACTGCATCTTGTTGGATTTTTATACTGTATGGTTAATATAATTACTATAAAATTCCAAAAAAACCCCAATTAGATCATTTATTACATATTTGACATTATCAAATTTATCTTGTTAAAATTATATTTTATTTGTTCTATATCATTTAACAAAATAATATTAATTTTAAAATATTATTTATGCAAATTTTAATACAATTCAATATTTTAATTTTTAAAAATATCCAAAAAATGATAACTTCGAACCAATAGTTCCAATATGTCACTATATTGTGTAAGTTATATATAAATTTATTTTATTTTATTAATTAAGTAAAATTATATATTTTTTAATATCTTTAATATCATTTATTTGATATTTCAATTAATTAAACAATTAAAGCATCATCATTGTGTCACCATTTTATTTTTATATTTAATATTTAAAAATTATAAATAAATTATTATAATATATTTAAATTTAATGGCTTTATAAATACTACTTATAGTTCACTATATCCCTTATATAACCTCATATTAAATATAAAATATTTATTAAAATATAAATATTAATTTTTTTACTCTTCTTTAAATAAAATATAATAAATGTCCTAATCAAACAGAAGTGGCTTAAAACGGATCATACTTTTTGAATATAAAATTATTTTGGTCCAAAAATAATTATATAATGAAATTAGGAAAAGTGATCGGGTAATTTTATGTTATTATAATAATATTTATACCTTTAATTACCATATTTACCTTTAACCATGGTAAATAAAATTCAAATGATAGTATTCACCAAAAAATATTTTGATAATATTAGACCACATTTTTCATATGGATTACAACCATGTATGTTGGATTTTTGAAATTAAAATCACATAAGTGGTAAAATTACGTTTAATTCTAATATGAAAATGTGGTTAGAAGACAGGTGAAAAGACTTTACCAAAGTTCAATGAATTTTTATTTCTAATTATGTTATAAATGTGATTCCAATGAACAAAATTGGGTTATTATATGCATTATTTATCTTCTCTGACTTTAAAATAAATTGAATGTAAAATAATTATTTAAATGAAAAAGTATGGTTTTAAATAATAATGCATTGTTTTTCTCTATTTATCAAAAATTGAATGTTTTCAAAAAAAATCCAAAAAATTACCCTATATTAATTTTGATATTCCAAATTCAAAAATAAAAGTCTATTTTACCAAATTAAATTTCAATGAGTTTCTAAAAAAATTATTATTTTCTAAAAAAGGAAATAATAAGTAGTCCCTTCATGAAAATATTATTTTTAATCATATAACTATTTTACCGAAACATATACATTTCATTATAAATCAATTTTTTATGTTAAAAAATTATAAATAAAATTTAAAAATTATTTATTACAACTTATATTACTAAATATTTGTTATAATTATGTTATTTAAATTATTATAACACTAACATGTTCTTTTGTAGAGACACAATCTTGCGTGTTATACAAGGAATGTGATGTTGTGTGAAATCGAAGTTATTGAAGATAACATATAGTTAAATATTAGGTTGTTACATTATCCCCTCCCTCAAAAAATTCAATTCTACAAACATAAGATCATAATTGAAAATTATTGGAGGGAATTTTTAAAATATCTTTATTGAAACCCCACATCTGAAAATATATTAATGATACCGCCATTTTAAAATAATGAGAAGAAAGTATGAAGGTCACCAGATATAAAACATACTTGGATTCAAAATTTGAAAACATGGATGTTTAATATAAATCCTACCATCATTTTCGGATGCATAGTGATTGGGAACATTTTCAAGGAAAAATTAACAATCACAAAGCTAGAAGTCGGTGATGATTTATGGGACCATTGGATTCATTTGAAATTAAAGTACTAGGAAAACATTTTCGGTTTTATGATCTATTCCCAATAGATTGAGAATTAATTTAAATAATTGAATAACAACAAAATTAATAATACTTACTTGACATGTAGAGTTTAATGATTTAACTAATTTCTACCACAAACTCATATTTCTCTGCAAATAATAATATTCTGAAATATTCTATTTATCATAAACATATAGGTTTCTGAAAAATGAATTTATACTTAATTTTTCAGATCATTAAAATAAAAAACTATTTTATACAGACTTGGACATTGTGTATTCATGTGGTACGTGATAAATCCATGTCGCACTTCAGTTGTGGGTTCAATTCCTACTACCTTTTCTGACGTGATAGGTTTTCACCCAACCTATGGGTGGTTATTTTATTAAAACTATATTATTATAACATTTCAAAAATAATCCTAAGAAATGTTATAAACTCAAAAAATTATATCCAATATTTAACTTTATCCATTCCAACCATTAGGAATATCCAAAATTCATCTATCCAAACTCATAGTTCAATAATTTATAAGGAAGGTCACTAAATTTCAAAAATCATCCTAACATAATGTAGATATCTTTTTTCAAATACCAAAAATATTAATACCTTTATCATATATCCTCTTAAATCATTATAATATCCGTAAATCTCTTAAAAACTTATTGAATATGATCATTCTTCCATTTCCTTTATGTAAAACATAGAATCTTAGATTTACTTCTTAAATCCAAAAATGGTGTAAACTCTAACAATGATTTAATAAAAAACCATTAACTAGTTTCATGGTAGTTGATAATATTGAAAATATATTATTAAATTAAATCATGTCATTATTCTAAAATCATTATCTCAGTATCAGAAAAATATTAAGGGTTATATTTCCCTCAACCATATTTTTTCCAAAAGTATAACTGGTAATGGAGTCACTTTATTTGGTACTATACTATATTAAATACCCAATGAAATATTACTACAGTATAATCCTTATTTATTTCCATAATTCAAATATCCATTAAATCATTGATAAAATACTCAAATAAAAAAAAATCATCAATGCCAACATAATCACATTAATCATTCCTCTTCATCTTTGGTAGAAATATAATCATTATTATTACCCGTTATCATAATTGGGGTATATTCTTTTTTTTTCTTGGGGAATTCACTTATCTAGTTCCTCATATTCTTATAGTTCAAACATTGAACATGGGAAAATTAATTTCTTTACTTACAATCATGATTATGATTTCCTTTTTCTCAACACAGAACCAAACTCTATTTCCTCTCATGTAGGAACTTGGGTGTTTCCTTACACAATTATAAAATATGGGAAAATACTTATTTTCCAACTTATATATCAAACAATGTCAAAAAAACATTTTATTCTAATGCTTCCCTGTGAAACAATAATACATACAGTATTATTTACCCATCCTACTATCACTTGATATTATGTCTTCATATGTTGAAAATTCCTGGGAGATTATTTCCCTTAAAAATATTAGATTATAACCATAAAAAATATGTATCTTATTACTCTTTGGATCATATGTCTTAGTGAGATTCAAATTTCTTCTACCGGGCACCATTTCTAAATGATGACATGCACTAGTTTAGATCATATCAAAATGTATAATAAAAAATACTAATAAAATTATTAACATAAATTTATGTTTTACACATATCTAGTTTCATAATCATAAATACAGTTTATTTAGGGAAATATTTTCTCATAAATACATCATAATATTTTATAACAAGAATGTGAATTATCCTAAGCATATCCCCTGGGAGTGTTAAACTATTTGTGTAGTAAGTCTTGTTGTTGTGTATGAAGTTACCCTGAGTCAAGCCCATAACACCTTGTCAAAGTTATTAATCTTCGATACTTCTATTCCCAGTCTACGCCGACTTGCAGTGTCCATACAAGGATGTATTTTCTATGAATACCCACATAATCTCTACATTACCAACATTTAATGATTTTACACTATACTTATCATCAAAGTCTATATTGGGGTTATAATCTCTAATTTATGTTTTGTAAATATATTTCCAATGTTGGAACTAAACTTCCAATGATACCTACAGTAACAACCAAACCCTAGATTCCTAGTGCCGATGATTTATTTTAATGCATTGGAAAAATTATAAAGAATCAAATCCAGAAGCACTGACCAGTTTAGCATCCTTGGAAAATAGATTACATACATGAACATTACATTTCTATTCAAAACATAAAATACAACATTGATAATACTTTGATAACACTATTATTCTCATATTTTAACTATACATATAAATAATAATACACTTCTTTGAATCCTAGGAAAAAAAATATAAGAAAGGGGTGAGCTCAGATGCTCTGTATGGTTAAACAATACAACATAATCTTCCTTTAATAAGCATAAAATTTTATGAAAATGTATAAAATTAAAACACAAGCCTTTTAAATCTCACATTCTTAATTGGATGGAAATAATAAATAAAAAAACAAATTTTAAATATTCACATGGTTATTCTACTAGTTGAATAATCATATGTAATATCAATAATTAATCTCATAATGAGGGAATTCCTAATGTTGGACATCATAACCACAACATAAAGTCTTCGTGCCAAGACTATACATAAATATACCACCAAAGTCTAGTTTCAATACACTAGTTTTTATCATTAGACCTACCAATTCATCAAGTGGATACAACGGGCCCCACTAATCATTTACTAACTCCAATACATTCCTCCTATGAAAATTGTGAAACATAAATAACATAATAATTCATATTTAAAACTAGAATATGAGATATGAATAATTTAACCATAAACCATGAATGGTATCTAAATAACACATCCACAATCAAACTGATCATAATCAATTCAATAAATTATGGTAAATGATATCATTAGAGATTAGACTCAATTAAGAATTATCTAAAAAAGGATGTTGACATAGATGATAATGCTCTATTAAAATCATTAAAAAAATCTAGAGACAAATACACCTTTTCCTTTGATATCATTTATTCAAAATCTACATACTTATAAAAGAACAAATTTAAAAAGAAATTTTTGAATCAATGTGTGACATACCATGTAACGACCCAAACTTTCAATGATGAAAATTCCTCTTGATCAAATTAAATGCATTATTATGTAAAATGGTCATATAAAATGTGAAATTCTTAGGATTTATGATTTTGGATTTTAAAATACCATTAAAAATTGTTACCGTTGATAATATAGATGTTGAACAACGATCACGTGATTATTATAAATATAAGGCATTAACAAATCCAATTTACTCAGAAAAAGGAAATAATTGCTTCATCTAGTAGAATTTCTCTATACGAAGCCCATTTGTTGGAGATCGAGAAGGAGGAAGGATCATTAGGCTTTTCTCTTGACCAATCCCAAGCTGAGATCCAACATCTTAAGATCGAATGGAACCACCTATGGGATAAGTGGAAGTTTATAGAGATTACCACCTCGGACATGTTTATCTTAGCCACCACAGGAGTCGGTCACCATCGCACATCGTTGCCTTTGGTACTACACATGTGTTTTAATGGGTTATGTAACATAACCCTATAACTAGGATTATCTGCATTATTTTTTTGTATAGAATTAGGAATTTATGTTCATTTTATTATTATTACTTTGTAAATAGTTTTTAAAGAACAAATAATATTATTGTGTAATATTTAATAAAGAATTATATTTTTATAAATTAATATATTTTTGAATTAAATAATGTTTTAATAATATATTATTATTAATAAATTAATTTTTATTAAGTATAAATGATTGTATAATTTTTATGAATACAATTTTAATTTTTATTAATGTTTTAAAGCTTTTTTTTTCAAAACTTGTTCATTTTCGATAAATGTTAGTTTTTATTATAAAAGAGAAAATTCACTTATTTAGAAATTTATTTAGATGAAATGAATTTTTTTTGGAATCAGGATGTCAAAATTATCCAATGGTGATTTTTTCATAATTTTCTGAGATATTTGATGTTTTGGGTAAATCAAAAATACTGTTCAAATATATAATGTCATTTATGACATCATAATGACCCAATAGTGATGTAATAAAATTATATAAATATTATGTTCGGCCAATTAATGATTTACCATTAAAATAATGTGCTTTTATGATTGTTTAAATTATTTTACAAATCCTTAGTGGACCCTCCAAGACATATAAAATGTTTTAGCTTTTTAAATTGATTTCGTTGAAAGTGTGACTCACCTCCACATAAGAAACTCTATTACTTTAAGATGTTCGGCCATTGCCTTTATAAAATATTGTTTTCCACTCCTATTTTGAAAAAACCATGGGCAAAAAATGTGGGTTGGTTTTTAGTTTTTATTAGTTTAATGTGTGTTGTCCCAAACCTAAAAAATAAATAATTCCCTCTCCTTAAATATATAAACCCAACCAAGCTACCACTTCCTCTTCACTCAAAGCCTTTTGAGTTCATCCAAACTCTTCCCTCCTCTATCTAGAATCATCCCAAGGCATCCCATGCTCTCAAGAAGCCTCTCTCAAGACTCTCCCATGCCTTTGGGATCACACTTCCAAGTACGGGATTCCTTCCTTTCTCATTTTACCCAAGTTTCTTAATATTGTTATGTCCTTTTATTTTCAATTATTAATGTTGGGGTATGATTTCTCACCTCCCCCATGCTAACCTATTTATGTTTGAGTGATGAGAGATCCCTTTTTTGTCTCACTAATTCCTCCCATGTACACCTGTTACCATGAAGAAATTCCATAAGGAATTCCTCTCTCCATATCCACATTCAAGAAATTATTTTGTATTGTTTGTCCAGATTCAATTACATATATTGGTTTATGTATCTATATGGCCCCATTAATGTCTATTTCATGTAAAATTATAATGTCTCAGAATTTCTGTATAATTTTTTTTATTTCTATGGAATTATTTCGAGACCACGAAATCTAACGGCACACGATTCCAAGTCCCGGAGTGCCCGGAATGATCCATCGATATTTTGTTATGTTTTAATTAACTCATGTAAGAATTTTTCCCAAAAAAGTGGAATAACTATTAAAATATTACTCAGATTATAAATCCTTGGGCACCATTGCGCTCAGGATGGCGGGTTTACCATATGCACAACTTATGTTTAGTCAGCGTGTGCCTCCTATAAGAAATCCTGAAAATGGCATAACCATCAATAAAATAATTAAATAAAGTTATTTTATTATTAAAATCATTATAACTCACAAACGGTAACTTGGATTAAAAATTTGATACCACCACTGAACTCATGAGGGTATGCTTTCTTTAGGAAGATACTAACATTGGCTGGTGCGGGCCACTAATGAATGTTATTTATCGGTCGTAAATAAAATAATTAAGTGACAATTATTTTATTGTAAAATTCATATATTTTAAATGGTAACACGAATTGGATGTTCGAGAGTACCATTGGGTTCGTTGGGGCATGTTTCACTTAGGCAGAGCCTAACCTCATTTGGTGAGGGTCAAGGGTGACTGTTATATTTTTTCCAAATTTTTTTTTCGAGTACATATAGTAAACGCCTGAGTGGTGTAATATAACTTTTGAATAGGATCTCGGAATTGAAATCTGAGGGCACCGTTGAACTCATAGTGTCGAAATTCGCTTAAAGGAGGTTTAACCTTGACATCAGTGGGTTGAGAAAAGATGTTGGTTTTTGCATTTTTCAAAGTGGATTACATAAAATAAATATATTTTATTTTAAATATCCACCCACCTCTCCTTTTAATTATTAGTGGTGGGGACCACCTGAACATTAAATCCTCTATTAATGTTAGATAACTCTTGAAATTACCCCAATTAATTAATCCAACATTAAGAGATTAATTAATTAAGTATTCTTAAAAGAGAGGGGATCCTCACCTCTCATGGGGGTTTGGGGAAAGTTGTTGGCAAATAAATTTGGTAGAGAACTCTCGAAGGAAGAGAATACTCCAATGAAGAAGATCCTCCAACGAAGAACGACCTTTGAATGAGAAATGGGGAACTAATGTTTAAGAAGAGCAGAAGCGTCATCTTCCTCCTCATGCTACATCCAACATGAGATTGAGGTAGGTGGTTTATTTTCAAGTATGATAAATATCTATTTTTTGATTCCTCTTGTTCTTGATTCTCAATGACGATGGATGAAAAAACACGGCCATCAATCTTCACATATACCATGTTATTTTCTATTTAATTAGTCATGTGTTCTTCATGTGTTCTTAGTCTCCAAATAATTATACACTCTAAAAAAATGTTTCATTGAGCGTGGAATACGAACGCAGAGATCTCCACCCAAGGATTGTAGATCTGAAATCATCACAATTTTAGTGGTTAGAACGAATATGCGACATCCCATGGAAGGAGCGAAGTGGTGAAGCAGGGCGGTCCAGCATGACTGGTGGAGGTGGTGTGCTCGCAGCAAGTGGGGCTAGGTGTCTTCATCCGATGACGAGGAAGATCAGGTTGCGGTGAGTAGGTGTTGGGACAGAGGCAGGTCGTGTGCGAGGGGGAGGCGCAGCGGGTTCCCGGTTCGTGTACCGAGGTGAAAATTCATGGAAGAAGAAAATTAGATTGGAGAGAGGAAGGAATAGATACAAAATAAAAATAAAAGAAAAATGATTAGAAAAAGAGAGAGAGAGAGGCACTATTTAGACCCATGTGCACCAAAATGGGATACCCCTCCTTGTGTGAGAATCTCAAATGAGATTGGAGAGAGATATTTTCAATGAAATTAAATCATAATAATATAATAATATTATTATTATTTGTGGTTGTCAAAACCATAATTCGTCCGTAACTTTTCAGTGTGACCTCAGTTTCACGAACCATCAGCGGTAGTGCGACCCTTACATCAAGACGAAAATTACGATTCCAATATTTGATGTCATTTTTGAGTTTTTGGATCGAGTACCTAAAATGCTTGTGAATTAATATATTTAATATTATTAATAAATCATCGACCTACTACAACATATGTGTGAAACATCCGATTGATTTTCCATCAGTGGTGATGTGATCCTATCATTAATATGGTCGATTCAAGTCTAATGTTGGATACAAATTCTGGTTCGTGGCTCGGGTCCACAAAACGACCAATAATAATAACAATATTATTATTATTACAGGATTTGTATCTGAAATATCTTCTTCATACGGTGCCGGAATACAGAACCATATGTGACATTCAGGCGCTAAAATTAAGACGAATGTTTCAAGACCAATTTTGTATATTTACGTCGAGGTTGTGGCGTGGACCCCATGAGGCCCGGTTCACGCGTGTTGCGGTGAAATGTAACTTCTTCACTAGGTATCTGTTTTGGAAAAATGGGTAGTCCATCTCACGTGGTTTTCAACTTGAAACGAAAGGATATGACCCGTTTGGATATCTGGTGCCATTTGTAGTACATCCAAGTTGGATCGAACACGAATCCAACTGGGCCCTTGGCACTAAAATGCCTATCGCATACAAACCGGGTGCCCATTTGATGAACCGTCTGCAGCACCATAATCATTGAATTGATATGGTCCTTCCGGTATACTCTAATTGATTTTTTGATAATGTTGGAGTAAGGCAGGTTTGGATAAATCCCCGAATCAAACAGGTTCCTTGGAGCAGAAACGCTAATAACATACAGATCGAGCGTCTGATTGACATGTAGTCTGTTGTGTTGGGTTACTTATGACATGATAGCCCTTTTGGATACTTCTTCATGGGGCTTCATGGTAGTTTTAGTATCGATCAGTGGCATGAGTAGAAGACCCTCTCGAAGACAATAAAGATTAGTGCAGGAACCATGTAGCTGAATGTATCATGAGAAAGGGATCCTTCAAGGGTCTGTATCTAAGGATTCAACATGGATCCTCTCTCGGAATCCATGTGGGACTACTCTAGGATCTTGTGAGGGTCTGTTGTACGAGGATCCTGTGTGGGTCTTATGATGTACTTGGATCCTGTGTGGGTCTGATGCTGTACTTGGATCCTGTGTGGGGCTCATGACGTACAAGGATCCTCTGTGGGTCTGATGATGTAATAGGATCCTTTGTAGGTGTGAAGATGTACTAGAATCATGTGTGGGTCTACTGTGGTACATGGATCCTCTGTGGGTCTGATGATGTACTTTGATCCTTCGTGGGTCTGATGATGAATTAGGATCCTCTCTGGGACTGCCTCCAACAGAGTAAGATGATTTAGTAGTTACATCTAATCATCTCTACTACTATACCTATGTTATACCTGGTATGAGCTGAGTCTGTACCTTATGAAAATTACCTTCATAGTGATACCTTAGTGGTAGTCCTATGTGTGGCGTACCTTTGTGGTACTTATCTTCGTGGTGATACCTTGGTGGTATTCTTATGTGTGACATACCAGTGTGATACTTACCTTTGTGGTATTCCTTCCTTTGTGGAATAGTTGATATTTGGGATAATGAGTTGGGCCTTATGTTTCCTCATGACGGAGATGAGTTTACTTGATAACTTCGGTACATGTATGGGAATATAAATTAGTATGGTTTTCATTTGTTCTCATGATTTTTGGTTTATCCTTTATGGATTTGGTGAGACCTTTGAGGGTATCAGGGTCCCTACTGAGTATCTTTATACTCACCCCTGCACGGGATATGCCCAGACCGTATTGTGTTTGGTGCAGACGATAGACAATGCTTACTGAGGAAGAGGGTACCAGGACTGGAGGATGCTCTGAGGTGAACCTTAGATGAGGCATACCGCAGATACAATCATTCAAGAGATGTACTACCCTTTAGGTAGGATCCTTAGAGAGTGTACACAGGAGCAGTTCAGTTTACTTGTACCTTTCATCTTCTTATACTTTCGAGTTGGGATTGTATTCTGGAACCTTTTACTTACTATACTCACTCTGTTTACAACTCAGTTTGCTTGAGTTCATATCTTGTTGTGTGCTTGGTTTTGTGTGTTACAGGTTATAAGGGCAATGCCATCAAATTTTCAGGGTAGACGCCTTCGGTGGTAGTCGCCAGCCCCTGACCTATGGAAGGCGGGCTTTGGGTAGTCATGGCACTGGCCCCAGGGGATGAGACATTGAAAATTTGTATCAGAGGATTAAGTTCTATCATAGAACTTTGGACTCTGATATTTTAAAAGAAAATAGTGTTAAGTGTAGTGAGTGTGGTTATCCATTTAGGGAATCATGTTTTGGTGTGGTGGCCGACGTATCCATACCTCAGGACCCTGACTTCTGATTTCCATCTTAGTTTACGAAAACAATGATTTCATGTGTACTTTCAAGAGTTATCTTTGTGATATCTTCGAGATAGCTCACCACATATAACTTAATGATCGTGGCACACCCATTCCTTATCAGGATTATGTTGTGTAGACATCCAGCTAGGATTCCCAAGAGAGTACACTATGACGACCCACTGAGCAACGAGTCTCCGGTGCAGGTCCCTATTACTATGTTGGCACATTCAGGTCGTGTACCAACAGCATCACAAACCATTGGGAAGTAGTTTCCACCAGCTGCACTATTGGATGGTGCACGAAGACTGAGCGTGTTTCACGAGTTCCACCAATAGTGGCCTCTGAGGTTTCAAGGCGAGACAGATTTCCACATAGCTGATCGTTGGCTGGAGGCGATTGCTAGAGTTTTCCTCCTAGTTGAGACACCAGTAGAGCAGATGGTGATCTTAGCTACTAGTCCTTTCTAGTGAGTGACCATGAGGATGGTCCTCATAGTGATGAGGCTTCGGTACGTGGACCATTTCCTGAGATAGTACCTTCGGGTAGTGTGTCATCTATATCACTACCCACTGGTCAACAGTTACAACTGGTGGTATCGGTAGAGGACACATTTAGGTTTAGTTCCTTAAATGAGTTTCAAAATTAGATACCCCTCAGGTTCCAAGGGAAGCCCAACTCACAGGTGGCTGAGGACTGGCTTGAGGATGTGGATGGGAGTTCTTTAGAGCTTCTATAGCATCGGTAGGATGACATGTCTGTAGCTCAGTATTCTTCGAGGCATACAAAACATTCTTGGTACTTGATTCATATTATACGATCAGTGCATCAGGGCTCAGACTTCAGAGCGAGGTGTATTTAAAGACATCTAAGAGATCACTACTTTTCAATGAATTGCTACTTATGTTAGGGTAATAGAAATAACCTTTTTGGATTAATGTTCATTGGATGAGAATATACATCCAGTGAATGTTAGTATTGGGAAATCATGAAATTGGAACCGGTCTCAGAGACTTGGGTGTGTAAAATGTCTTGGGAAGAAGATGTGTTAGGGACAGATGAATCTGAAGGGTAGAAAATGTGGAAATATATCTAGGAGAGCAGCATGAGGTGATGTACATTTTGACATGTTATAACCCCCCCCCCCCCCTTTATGTGGATCCCACCAGGCTCAGGGAGATGGAGGACATGGGAATTTAGTAGCTACATGTGGTCGAGGAGTGTGACCCAAGGGCTCTAGGAATTATTCGAGGTAATGACTGTGTCTACTACTATTTTTATTATCAATAGACATAGGCACCAATAATTCCTTCTCTACAAAAATCATGTTCAACTCCTAGAGTTTCTGGTTATACCATTGACTTGACCACACTTCTAGTGATACCTATGGGAGGAGACTCGATAATCAAAATTATTTCATCAGGTTGATCTGACCCTTGAGGCGAGTGTTTAGGTTTTAACCTCTTGGTGGCCGCGTCAAGGCCTTATGACGTTAGTTTGTGTATGACTGGACATCCACAATTCATACTCAGATTATCTATATTAGGAAAAAAGGTTGTGGTTTATCTACAATGTTGGGATGAGGATTTACTTAGATGGTAAAAAATGGAAAACCAAGCAGCATAGGTAAAATTATGCATAAGAGTGTGCAGCCGATCACTCTTGAGTCGACCAGCCTTACCCTTGTGGCAGCAGATGTTCTATGTTTTTAGTTCCCAACAGGAGTGGCTAGAGTTCTTCCAGGACTATGACTTTGAGATAGTATATACTTTTTGGGAAGTGGAACTTTGTAGCAGATGCACTCAGTATGAGATTTGGTATACAACTGCTAGGTGAAGTGGCGTAGTAGCTGAACGCTTTGCTGATATCCTTTGCAAATTGAGATGGAACAACTTTTCTTGAGTCTCTTACAGCCACTCCCCCATTTATTCAACGAGTCAGGTAGGTGTATCGTGGGGATGCTGACTGCGAGGCTCTACGTGGTCAGATATCATTAGGACAGTCTCCTGATGGAATTTTCAAGAGGTGGGTAGTACATCATCATTTTCAAAGGATGCACCATGGTACCAGTGACGCTTCGAGAGGAATTATTTATGGAGTTCCATTCATCCCCTTTTAGTGGTAGATACTGGAGTGGTGATGGTCTACAAGGTCTTCCGACATCAGTACTGATGGCCAAAGTTAATATAAGTAGTGTTATAAGACTCTTTCTGATAGGATAAGAAGACCCTTGGAGTTTCCGGAGGGCGACCACGTTTTCTTGTGTGTCACTCCTAGTCGGGGACTACAGAAATTTGGCTAAGGTGGAAAGTTATCACTATGGTTTATCTATCTTTTTCTAATAATTCTAAGGATAGGCCAGGTAGAATAAAACTTGTATCTTCTACCATAGTTGTAAAGGTTGCACAACATCTTCCATGTATCCCAGCTAAGGAGATACATGCACGACCCATCTCACATCATCGACCACGACGAGATGGACGTAGACGATGGGGAATCATTTACAGAGGTTCCAGTAAAGATTGGGGATCAACAAGATCAGGTCCTTCTTGGGAGGTTGATACCTCTAGTGCTTGTACGTTGGAAGCATGGGAACCTCCAGGAGAGCACATGGGAGTTGGAGGCTCAGCTTCATGTTCAATATCCCCCATTTGTTTCCTTAGTCTATGTTGTGGATTTTGGGGATGTAAATCCCCAAGGTGGGGAGAATGTAATGTCCTAGAATTTCTGTATAATTTTTTTTAATTATATAGAAAAATTTTGAGACCACAAAATTTGAGGTAGCATGATTCCGAGGTCCGGAGTTCCTGGAATGATCCGTCAATGTTTTTTTAAGTTTTAATTAATGCCTCTAAACAATTTTCCTGAAAACGTGGAACAACTCTTAAACAGTTACTTGGATCAGAATTATGAGGCCACTTTTGCGCTTTAAATGGTGGTTTTACCCTATGCGTGAGTTATGTTTAGTCGGCGCATGCCTCCTGTGAGAAAATCTGAAAATTGTATAACCGTAAATAAAACAATTAAATAAAGTTATTTTATTTTTCAAATGCATATAAATCACAAAAATTAACTCGGATTAAAATTCTGAGACCACTGCTGAACTCGTGAGGGTATTCTTTCTTTAGGGAGATACTAACATTGGATTAAGCGATCCACTAGTGAAAGTTAGTTTTGGGCTCTAAATAAAATAAATAAGCCACAATTATTTTATTGTAAAATACACAACATTTAATCAGTAACTCAGATTAGAAATATGAGAGTACCATTGGGTTCGTTGGGGCGTGTTTCACTTAGGCATAGCCTAACCCTGACCGAAACGGGTCAAAGGTGACTATTATAATTTTTCCGAACTTTTTTTTTCAGGTATGATAAGTAAACGTGCGAACATCGTTATATAACTTTTTAACCGCTGCTCGGAATTGAAATCTGAGTGCACCGTTGAACTCACATTGTCGATATTCTATTAAAGGAGGCTTAACCTCAACAACAATGGGTTTATAGAAGAAGGTGGTTTTTTCATTTTTTGTGGGGGATTAAATAAAATAATTATTTTTTATTTTATATATCCTCCCACCTCTCCTTTTTATTCATAGTGGTTGGGACCACCCAAACATGAACTCTTCTCTTAATGTGAGATAACTCTTAAAATTCCCCAAATTAATGAAGCCAACATTAATTGATTAATTAATTATGTAATATTAATGTACAGGGGCTCCTCACCTCTTGTGGGGGGTTGGGGGAAAGTTGATGGCAAATCAATTTGGTAAGGAACTCTCAAAGGAAGAGCTTACTCCAACGAAGAAGATCCTCCAATGAAGAATGGCCTTCAAATGAGGAATGGGAAACCAACGTTTGAGAAGCACCAATGCATCATCTTCCTCCTCACGCAACCTCCAACATATGATTGAGGTAGGGACTTTATTTTGATGCATGATTACTATCTATTTGTTGGTTCCTCTTGTACTCAATTCTCAGCGACAATGGCATAACACCCACATCCATCGATCTGCACATATACAACGATCTTTTCTATTTCGTTCTTCATGCGTTCTTCTCACATTCTTCATCGCCAAATAATTAAGTGCGCTAAAATCACAATTTTTCGTTGAGAGAGAAATATGGACACTGAGATATCGAACCAAGGATCGCTGATCTACAATTGTCACAATATTCAGGGTTAGAACGGAGATGCGACAGCCCACAGAAGGAGTGAAGTGGCAGAGTAGGGCAGTCCGAAACAACTGGTGCAGGTGGTGTGCGCGCAGCATGTGGGGCCAGGTGGCTTCAGCGGAGGACGAGGATGATCAGGCAGTGGTGAGTATGCGGTGCAGTGGAGGCAAGCCGTGTGCGAGGGGGAGGCGCAGTGGGTTCCTGGTTCATGTACATGGGTGCAAAATTGTGGAAGAAGAAAATTTGATTGGATAGAGGAATGAGTAGATATAAAATAAAATTAAAAGATAAATGAATAGAAAGAGAGAGAGAGAGAGGTTCTATTTGGACCCGCACAAAGCAAAATAGGATACCCCTCCTTGTGTGAGAATCTCATATGAGATTGGAGAGTGAAATATTCAATGAAATGAAATAATAATAATATAATAATAATAGTATTTTTTATGGTTTTCAAAACCATAATTTGTATGTAACTTTTCTGTGCGACCTTGGGTTCACAAACCGTCAGTGGCAGTGCGACCCAGAAATTATGACAGAAATTATGATTCTAATATTGAATGTATTTTTCAAGTTTTTGGATTGATTACATGAAAATTTTGTGAAATAATTGATCTAATATTATTATTATATCTTCGACCAACCACAACTCTTTTGTACGATGTCCGATTTACTTTCCTTCAGTGGCGATGGGATCCTATAGTTAATACAGTCTATTGAAGCCTAATGTTGGATACTAAATTCTGATTTGTGGATCGAGTCAACAAAACACCCAATAATAATAATAATAATAGTATAGGATCTTGTATCTGACATATCATCCTCATAAGATGTTGGAATTATGAACCTTCTGTGACGTTGCGACCCTAAATTAAGACGGATGTTTCAAGACCAATTTTGGATATTTATGTCTAGTTCGAGTCACGGACCCCACGAGGCCCGGTTCGCACGTGTTGCGGTGAAATGAAACATTGTCACTAGGTATCTGTTTTGAAAAAATGGGTAGTCCATATCATGTGTGTTTTCCAGTGAATC
This sequence comes from Viscum album, assembly GCA_963277665.1. Taxonomy (NCBI): domain Eukaryota; kingdom Viridiplantae; phylum Streptophyta; class Magnoliopsida; order Santalales; family Viscaceae; genus Viscum; species Viscum album. The sequence goes on from OY728135.1 coordinate 1,840,188,852, forward strand.
GTAATGATGTGACCCGTTTGGTTATCTGGTGCTATTTAGAGTACGACCATGTTGGATGAAACACAAATCCAACCGGGCCCTCGGCTCTAAAATGCCTATAGCTTACAGACTCGGTGCCCATTTGATGAACTATCAGCAGAACCAGAATCCTTGGACCGAGAGGGTCCTTTTGGTATACTTCACATGAGTTTTGGATAATGTTGGTGTACGACTGGGTTGGATCGAACCCCGAATCAAACCGTGTCCTCTGTGTGGAAATGCAAATAACATGCAGACTGGGTGTCCGATTCACACGTCATCTGTTGAGTTGGGTTCCTTATGATGTGACATAAATTTGGGATACTTCTTTATGGGACATTGTGGCAGTTGGAGTTTTGATCAGTGGCTTGTGGAGTGGACCCTCCCGTAGACAAGCAATCTTAGTGCGGGAACCCTGTAGGTTACTGTATAATGAGAAATCAATCCTTCATGGGTCTATATATAAGGATTACACATAGATCCCCTCTAGGAATCCATGTGGGACTACTCTTGGATCCTATGTGGGTCTGCTGTACTAGGATCCTGTGTGGGTCTGATGATGTACTAGGATCATGTGTGGGTCTGATGCTATACTAGGATCCTGTGTGGGTCTGATGATGTACTAGGATCATGTGTGGGTCAGATGATGTACTAGGATCCTCTATGGGTTTGATGATGTACGAGGATCCTGTATGGGTATGATCCCGTACTAGGATCCTGTGTGGGTATGATGATCTACATTGATACTCCGTGTGTCTGATGATGATTTAGGATCCTCTTTCTGTCTGCCTTTAATGGAGTAAGATGATTCAATAGTTACATCTTATCTTCTCTACTACTGTAAAAAATTTATACCTTATGTGAGATCAGTCTGTACCTTGTGGACTTTACCTTCGTTGTGATATCTTGGTGGTATTCTTCTGTGTGGCGTACTTGTGTGGTACTTTTCTTCGTGGTGATACCTTGGTGGTATTATTTTGTGTGGCATACATGTGTGGTACTTACCTTCATGATATTCTTTCATTTGTGGAACAGTTGAGCTTTGGGATAATGAGTTGGGCCTTGTGTTTCCTCGTGATTAAGATGGGTTTACATTATAACTTAGGTATATGTATGGGCATATACCTATGTAGGGTGGTCAGTAGTTCTCATGCTTTTTGGTTTATCCTTTTTATATTTTTTGAGACCTTTGAGGGTCTCAGGGTCCCTACTGAGTATCATTATACTCACCTCCTACATGGGATATGCCCGTACCTTGTTTTGTTTGATGTAGAAAATGAAAAATGCTTACTGAGGAAGAGGGTTCCAGTACTGGAGGTATCTTGGAGGTGAACCTTAGACGAGGCGTACCACAGAGATGACCGTTCGAGAGCTGTACCTACCCTTCAGGTAGGATCCATGGCGGGTGTACACAGAAGTAGTTCATTTTACTTGTACCTTTTAGTTTCATGAACTTTCTAGTAGGAAATGTATTCTAGACCCTTTTCTTTATTGTACACACTCTGTTTACTACTTTTTTACTTGAGTTTTTATCTTGATGTGTGCATGGTTGTGTGTATAAATGGTTATAAAGGAAATGCCTTCCTAGTTTTAGGGAATACGCCTTCGGTGCTAGTCGCCAGCCCCTGGCCTTTGGAATGTAGGCTTGGGGTAGTCACAGAACAGGCCCCAGGGGATGGGTCATGACACATATTATGATTCACCCCTTTCTATCTCATCAACCATTTATATGAATTCGTATGTCATGTCGTTATGCTACTGAAATTGCACTGATTTTCCAAGCCAAAGTCACTATGTAAGGAATACCATGTCCCTTTCTCTATCAAGGGTATTCACCTTTATGCACATTTACTTATTGTTAAAAGAGTTTCATGTATTTATTCCACATTACATTATCATGGACTAAATTATAATGTTGAATAATTCCATGTTGTGTGATCCATGTGGCACACTTATGCATGAAATGAAATTTTTAAGAAGGGTGCACCCTGAGAGTTCTCCAACACATTGGGTAAATATTAGTATCATGATACGTCAAGTGAAGTGAGGATTTACCCAATCTCATTCAAGTGTAATGAGAATTTACTCATGATAATTCATGTTCAATGTGGGTTTACTCACGATCAATGTTCAATGAGCCTTGGCTCATACTAATACCATGTTAAGTGTTGTTGCCAAATCTACATGTTATGATAATCATGATATATCATCCTTTATGTTCATGTTTATCTTGATCTCCATTTATATTCATATTTCCTATTTTTTGGTAATATTCATTTTATACCTCGTTTACTCCCTTACTGGGCTTTATAGATCACCTTTTCTTATGCATGCGCTTAGGTTATCCCATTCACTGCTATGTTCGAGGGAATGTAGTTGTTATGAAAAGGAAGTTTTCAATAAAGATATTGTGTTTCATGTATTATCCATTTTTTAATGTTACTAGTACCCAAAGACACTAGACCTCACGATTTTCCATTTTGTATCAAATGAAGAGTTTATTTAATAAATCATGTTTTAGTGTGAAATAAAGATTAGGGTTGTTATAGTTGGTATCAAAGGATAGGTTTAGTTATTTTGGGATTAGTATTAGAAAACCATAGTTAAATCCTTTGGGACACGACTAAGTATAATAAAAAATCCCTATGTTTTGTTGAGTATTGAATAAGTGGATTATCAAGAAAATATATCCATGTTTTGATATGAGTATTTAGATGTGGCTTTGTCACAGATGTACCTATTAGTGAAAACTCTAACAAGGAGTTTCAGGATTGACCTATGGTATCCTGGTACATGACAATGGGATGGGATCCACTCTTGGTTACAAAACATCTGGGGGATTTTCTTTGGTAAATTCACAAGGTTAGTATGAACAATTATAAATGGAATTAAAAAAATTGACCCAAAGAATATATGTTAGAAATTAGATCATGGATAACATAGATTTAAGCCTATAGATTAAAAAGTTAAGGATATAGAGTAATTAATAATTCATCCATTTTTCCTTGAATTAAACTTTATGTGTTACTCCTAACATTGCATTTATTCCATCCAATGGACAATAATAGGAGGACTCGGGCTAACAAAACGATTTGAAGAACAATGTGATGATTGTTCTAATGAGATGCTCAATCCAATGGGAGCAGGAATTGAGAACTTTGTCATGATACTCTATCAGTTAACTCAAGATTTTAAAAGAAACATGGGTCAAGAGGAATGTTCACCCACCGATAATAATGAAAAACTTGCTGTCGAGATCTTCATGAGACAGAGGCCTCTTAATTTTATTAGATCATCTGATCCTTGAATCACATAACAATGGATAAAAACCATTGAAATTATCTTATCCATCTTTCAATGTTCCAAATAGCAGAAGCTTAGTCTGATTTCTTATCATATAGAGGGTTAAAATGATCAATGGCGGACATTGATAAAAAATATGAAGCATGAGAAGGAGATCAAGGCATTGGAATTAAAGGATTTCCAGAAAATGTTTTTTGATAAATATTTGTCTCGCACCTGCCTAGTTATGATGGAAAGGGAATTCCTTTCCCTCGAGAAAAAAGATGAAAAATACATCGAAGCGTATGTGGAAGACATCAAAAGTCTTGCATGATACACCACCAATTTTTTTACCCTTGAATGAATGGTAGATCGCTTCTTTGGTGGTCTGAAACCTAGCCAATGGAAAGCCTTGGAGATCTGAGACTTCGACAACTATTAGGAAATTGTCTAATGTGTCCTCAAGGTTGGAATAGAGATCAGAGAATCTCAGGGGTATCATGGGGATAATAAGGGTAATGTGGAATTCAATTCTAGAAGTTTGATTAATAAATCAAATGGTGTTGAGAAAATTTATCATCTCACTTGCAAATGGTATAGAAAGAAGCACCCCAATAATTTCCTGAAGGGGACAAGTAAATACTTTAGGTGTGGAAGAGAAGGGCACCTATCCATTAATTGCCGATAAGAAAAACTCATGGTCGCGATAGTGGAGAGGAGTTCTTTGTTCGACTCTCAATGTGAAGTTCATTGCTTCAAATGCAAAGAAATAGTGCACCATTCAAATAAGTTCCCTTTACCAAGGGTTTTTGGAGGCAACCAACAACCTCCAAGGCAGCAAGGGAGAGCTTTTTCCATCACTACCACTGATGTGAACCCCGAAAATGAAGTGGTGACAGGTACGCTAGTTATTCATTCAAGAATAGTGAACATACTTTTTTATTTTAGTTCTACAAATTAGCACCCCCACAGGTATTGGAAGTAAATATTTCGGCGAATATGTAAAATGGGGCAATCATTTCATCCCATGAATATAACTCCTCCCTTATCAAAATTTGTGGATTGGATTTCCCGGTGGACCTCATCATACTCCTTTTGGTGGAATTTGATGCAATTCTTAGCAAGGATTGGATTTCCTTATATAGAGACAACATAAATTATCGTGAGATGGAAATAACTCTCCATATGGAAAATTGACCCCCAATTATGTATATTTTAAAAGGAGGAAGATGAATCTTTTATATCACAATAAGCTCATGCTTGGATATTACTGCCCTATGAGAATGCGTATCTAGATGAGATGATTGAGTATAAGGATACGAACACCATTTAATTCATTCCTATTGTGAGGGAATTCTCTAAAGTTTTTCCAAAGGAATTAAATGGTCTTCCTCCTAGAAGAGATGTTGAATTCTCAATTGACATTATACCTGGGGTGTTTCCAATTTCCCATAATCCATATAGAATGGCTGTTTTGGAGCTTGAGGAGCTGAAGAAAAACCTACAAGGGAATCTGGATAAAGGGTTTACACACCAATGTGCTTTACTATGGGGTGCACTAGACCTCTTAGTCAAGAAGAAGGATTGGCCAATGTGACTTTGCATTGATTGTAGTGAGCTCAAAAAAATCCCGATAACGAACAATTATCCTCTACCAGGGATTGATGACATATTCAATCAGCTACGTGGAGCACAATACTTCTCCAATTTACATTTGCGGTTGTTATATTATCATGTAATGGTGAATAAAGAAGATAACCCCAAGACTACTTTCCGTACAAGATACATGCACTATGAATTCATATTAATTATTTTGGGCCTCACTAATTATCCAGCAAACTTCATGGAATTAATTAATAGAGACATTAGAGATTACCTAGTCAAATTTTTGGTACTATTTATAGATGATATTGTGCCATACTACAAAACCATGGAGGATTATGAGGAGAATCTAAGAACTGCAGTAAAGAACTTGTGAAAGGATAACCTCCTTGCAAAGTATAGAAAGTGTGAGTTCTAGTCGAAGGAGGTCTAATTTTATGGCCATATCATCACAAGAAATGGGATATCTTTGGATCCCTCTAAGAAAAATGAAATTTATGGATGACGAAGGCCAACATCGGTAACAAATATCCATATATTCTTTGAGTTAGCTGGATATTATCACCAATTTGTGATAAATTTCTCAAGATTGTCAAACTCTCTTACCATGATAACTAGGAAGGGAGTCATGTTTTCTTGGAGTGATGAATGAGATGAGAGCATTATGGAGTTGAAAAGGAGGATTATCACTATACTCGTTCTCACATTACCCACAAGTGGATAATTTTTTTTGGTATTCGGTTATACTTCGAAGAAGGGACTCGGCAGTGTGTGGATGAAAAATGAAAAAGTCATTGCCTATGATTCAATGTTATTGAAATTTCATGAGAAAAAATACCCAACACATGATCTTGAGTTAGATGTAGTGATCATTGCTTTAAAAATTTGACGGAATTATCTATTTGGGGTGAAGTGTGAAAAATATTTGGACCAAAAAAGCCTCAGTTATATATTCACACAGAAAAAGTTGAACACACGCCAATGAAGACGGTTCGATCTGATCAAAGACTATGACTGCACAATCCATTTCCACCATGGGAAGGAGAACGTTGTGTATGATTCTTTAAGTAGAAAGGACCAAGCGATTCTATCATTGTTGATATTTTAAAGAGATCCAATCTTTTTATATTTGATAATGATGTACATGGGAATCATAATGAATTGAACATCATCAATCCTTTCACAAATGATCGCTCAACCGTCTCTTTTGGAAAAAGTTAAGGATTATCAAAAGGATTATGTGGGAAGTCAGAAGAAATTCAAAGCTATCAGAAATGGGGAATCCTTGGATTTTAATGTTAGTGATGAAGGAATTGTGAGATTTGGGAAAATACTAGGTTTTCCATCATGTCCGGAGCTGAAGAATTGACTTTTGGAGGATGCACATAGTTTTAATTTCTCTATTCACCCAGGAAACATAATGATGTATTAGGATATCTAAGAGAATTATTGGTTGGATAAAATGAATCAGGGGATCTCTATGTATACATCAATGTACCTGGTGTGTTAGCAAGTGAAGGATGTGAGGCAGAAGTCTAAGGGGGTGATGTAACCATTACCCATAATATCATGGAAATGGGAGAACATCACCATGGACTTTTTCACTGGACTTTTGAAGAAATCCAAATGAAATAATTCTATTTGGGTTATTTTGGATCATCTTACAATGGTTGTACACTTCATTGCTATTTGGGAGGGTCTCTCATGGGATCAAATAGTACAGATATATATTAGGAAAAATGGTAAGGCTGTATTGGGGACCACTATCTATTGTATATGATCGAGATCCAAGATTCACTTCTATGTTTTGGAATAGTCTTCAACATGATCTAGAAACTGATATGAACTTTAGTACAACTTATTATCCTCTAAATGGTGGCCAATCCGAGCGGACTATCCAAACACATAAGGACATGTTGATAGCATGCTCAATAGACTTCAATGAAGGATAGGATCAATATCTTCCTATTATTGAGTTCTCATCTAATAAAAATTCCCACTCAAGAATCCAAATGGATCCTTATGAGGCCCTTTATGGGAATAGGTGTAGAACATCATCATGTAGGGGTAAATTTGGGAAGAGAAAACTCCTATGTCTGGAAATGGTCGAATAAATTATAGAGAAGGTTTTGACTATCCAGTAGCACATTAAAGCCGCTCAGAGTCGACAAAAATGTTATGATGATAATAGTTGAAGATACCTAGTGTTTGATGTCAGAGACATGGTATTACTATACGTATAACCATGGAAGAGAGTTATGAGATTTTGGAATAAGGGAAAGATTATTCCAAGGTAAATTGACCCTTTTGAGATCCTTGATCGCATTGGAGCAGTGACCTATTGACTAGAACTCCCACCAAACCTATCTCAAGTGCATGACGTATTCTATGTAACACTTTTTAAGAAGTACGTACCTAAACCATCACATGTACTCAATCCAGAGGTGGTAACTTTGGATAATGATATATCCTATGAAGAGAAGATGTTTAATAAGTTATATTAAAAATAAAACGTTCTATGAAATAGGAGAATTCCCCTCATCATGGAGTTGTGGTGAAACCAAAAGTCTGAAGAAGCAATGTGGGAATCAGAGGAAGTGATGAAGTAGAGTTACCCAAATATTTTTTTGTATGGGAAAAGGAAATTTTTAGGTCGAAATTTTATAGGGGGAAGATTCTAACAACCCAAACATTCATTAATGAAAATTCCTCGTGATCCAATTAAATGTCTTATTAGGTAAAATGGTTATGAAAATGTGGAATTTTTTGGTTTTATATTTTGTATTTTAAAATACTGTTAAGAATTTTGACCATTCCAAATATAGACATTGAACATTGATCACATGATTAGTATTAATATCGGGATTTAAAAAATCCAATTTACTTACACAAAGGAAATAATGGCCTCATCCAGTAGAATTTCTCCACAAGATGAACATTTTTCAGAGCTTGAGAAGGAGGTGGCATCATTGGGATTTTCTCTTGACCAATCCCAAGTCGAGCTTCAACCTGTTAATCTCGAACGGAACTACCTATGGTAAAAGTGGACGTTGGTTGAGATTACCACCCGAGAGATGTTATCTGAGCCGCTCTAAGAGTCTGTCAGCATCACACACCTTACCCTTCAGTCTTATGTGGGTTTTTTAAGGGGTTATGTAACAATACCGTAGAACTATGATTATGTGAATTATTTTTTTGTGTATAATAAATAATATACATTAATTTAATTATTACTACATTGTAAATAGTGTATAAAGAACAACTAGTATTTTTCGTTAATATTCAATTAAGATATATATTTTGATAAATTAATGGTTTTTTCTTAAATTTAATGTTATTAATTATAAATGATCTTATAATTTTTATGAATAAAATTGTAATTTTTATTACGGTTTGAAAGTTGTTTTTGTCAGAACCCATTAATTTTCGATAAATGTCATTTTTTATTTTAAAAGTATAAATTCACATTTTTATAAAATTATTTGGATAAAATGCATATTTATTTTTGGAATCAGGGCTTCAAAATTATCTACCGGTGAATTTTTTATACTTTTCTGAGAATGTTTAATTTTCGGGTTAAATTTAAATACTGTTTAAATATATGATGTGTTTTGTGACATCATAATGACCCAATAGTGATATAATAAAATAATATAAAACATATTTTATGAAAATATATGTCTTACCATTATAATAATTTGATTTTAGGTATGTTTTATTTATTTTACAAAGCCTTAGTGGTCTGTCCAGACTTATAAAACATTTTATCTTTTTATATTAATTTCCTTGAGAGTTTGACTCACCTACACATAAGGAACCCTATTTTTTATGAAGATGGGACATTGGAATTATAAATATTGTTTTCCACTTCTCTTTGTCAAAAACCATGGGAAAAAACCGTGGGATGGTTTTTTTTCTTTTGATTAGTTTAATGTGTGGTGTCCCAAACCTAAATAATAAAGAATTCCCTCTGCTTTCCTATATAAACCCGCCCAAGCTCCCACTTCCCCTTCACTAAAATAATTTTTAGTTCATCCAAACTCTTGCCTTGTATCTCTAGAATACTCCCAAGTCACCCAAATTTCCCAAGGATCCTCTCTCTAGCCTCTCCCAAACCTATGGAATCATAGTTCCATGTAAGGGATTCCTTCCTTTCTTATTCTATCCAAGTTTCGTAATATTGTTATTCCATTTTATTTTCAATTATAAATGTTGGTGTTTAATTTATAACATCCCCCATACATCACTATTTATGTTTTAATGCTTAGAGACCCCTTTTCTATCTCATTAATTCCTCACATGTACACCCATTACCATGCCAAAATTCCGTAAGGAATTTATCTCTCCAAATCCATATTCAATTAATTATTTTGTATTATGAGTCTAAATTCCATTAAATAAGTTGGGACATGTATCTATATCACCCATTTACTGTGAATTTAATTTAAATATTATGAGACACCCCATTCTCTATCATCACCAATTTTTATGAATTCTTATGTCACGCTGTTATGCTACGAAATTACACCGCGATTTTCCAAGCCAAAGTCATTGTGTAGTGAATACCATTTCCATTTCTCTATCAAGGGTATTAAAATTTATGAAAATTTACATATTGATTAAACAATTTCATCTATTTATTTCACATTCCTCTATCTTGGAATAAATAATTATGTTTAATAATTCCATGTTGTATAATCCATGTGGCACACTTATGCATGAACTGAAATGTTTAAGAAGGGTGTGCCCTGATTGAGCACCAATGAATTCGGTAAAGATTAGTATCATGATACATAAAGTGAAATAAGGATTTAATCATTCTAAATCAAGTGAAATGAGGACTTAATCCTGCTAATTCAATTGTAATAATGGTTCACTCATGCTCCATGTGCAATGAGCCTTGTCTCATTTTAATAACATGTTAAGTGTTGTTGCCACATTTCCATGTTATGATAATCATGCTATATCATTCCTTTATGTTAATTGTATCTTGATCTCCATTTATATGCCTATTTCCTAAAATGTATTTCAATCTTCCGGATATTCCTTTTTTACTCCCTTATTAGGCTTTATAGCTCACCCTATTCTTATGCATGCCCTCACGTTATCCATTGAAATGCTAAGTATGAGGGAATGTAGTGGTCATGTAAATAAAGATTTCAATAAAGAGGTTTTGTTTCATGTTTTAATCAATTATGTACAGTTCCTAATCCCCAAAGACACTAGACCTCTCGATCATCCATGTTGTATCAAGTGAAGAGTTTATATAATAAATCATTTTTAAGTGTGAAATAAATAGTAGGGTTATTATATACCACTTTGAAAATTTTTAATGGAATTATAATTTTAAAACATTCATTTACATATAAATAAATCCATAAAATCATTTTGAAAACATTGACAATAATGAGAGTAATTTCAATGAATAAATCATTAAAACATTTAAAATAATGTTTTATTGAAAGAGTCCCTTAAATAAAACCTTAAAAATATTAATTTTGATAAAATTTTAATGAAATTAAAAATAGGTATAAAATTTTCTTGAAAATTCATTATATACATATAAAAAAATATGTATGATAATATCAATAATATTGAAATGGAGAAATGATTAATTTGTTAAACATTCAAAGAATCTCTTATAACTTTGAACATTTAAATAATAAGACAAATATCATAAAATTACTCATTAAACACCATTAATATAAATTTATTAATGAAATATAATATAATAGGGGTAGTTCATATATGAAATACAAGAAATAAGTGGTCAACTTGGATTATATCTCATGAAAAGTAAACGTGAGATGAAATTCCCTTACCATAAGTCTGATACACTCTATATGTGTCTGAAACAATTGTATAATGGTTTATAACATATTATAAACATATAAAATAATCATAATATTATTTATTATTTTATATATTATTTTTTATTGATTTAGATTACCTATTTATTAATAATTTCCATGGTAATTTAACATTTCAGGTAGTAATCACTTTTTTATCATACGCATTTTGACTTCTTATTCTCGATTGTATTACTTAGATCATGATTTAATTATATCCATAATGTATAACATGATTTATATTTCATATATATTCAAAATATAAATATATATATTAAATATATATATGAAATATAATACATTGTTCATGGAGACGATAGACCGTACGTACGCATGAACGTTGTTTCCGTTTTCTTATCATATAGAATGGAGGTAAGTGAATGAAATATATAAACACGCATAAGTAAAAATATAAAATTGATGTATCGTTATTATGTTATTTATTTCATACTTATTAAAAATATATATTTTTATAATCATTATTGAATGGTGAATCTGGAATATTATTCTCATCGCAACGTAGAGATGTTAAGCCCTACATACACACGAGTGACAATATCATTTCCTTAATGGTTACATTTTTTTGAATTGGATGGAATATGAATTGGAATTAAAAATTTATCATGTTATATTTATTATTTAAATCATTTATATTCACCTTTATACTCATATTAATAATGTGTTCTTGAAAAATAGTTTACACCACGATGTGGTGACGGTAAGCCATACGCACACATGCATGATTATATTGTTTTTTTTTGTAGGGTGGGTAAAAGGGGGAATGTGGTTGTTTAAAAAAATAAAAAAAATAAGATCATTTATTATATACTATAATTATTACTTTAGTAGGAAAACATCTTAGTAATAAGAGGTAGAAGGTGAAAAGAACATTGAAAGAGGTTATAAAATAATTACATCTTTTTTCGAGTATCTCGTTTTGATTTTCACAAAAGGACTCCATAGGATAACTTTCTATCATATTTATAGACTATAATATGTATCTGGGGAAGTTTTGAGAGGAAATGGGTAGGGTTTTTAAGTGAACATTGTTTTTTAGGTGTGAATTAAATATAAGGATAACTGTTCTTTTATAAGAGAGGTGAGGGGAACTTTTGGAATATTTTAAAATATTAATTTATTATAAAATTATTTTAGGGTTCAAATAGCTACATATTGATTTATTTATTTTATAAGATGATTATGGATCTAAATCCTATCAAATAATGAATTTAAGACATGTTTAGGTTATAATATTAACCATATCTCTTAGATTTAACCCTTAGTTAAATACTTTAACTCTTGCCGCATCATCTTGTATTTTTAAATTATAGGGTTAATATAGATTCTATAAAAAAGAAAACAAACCCCAATGGGATAATTTATGACATATTTCACATTATTCAAGTTATTTTTCTGATCCATTGATTTTTATGGCTATTATATCATTTAATAAAATTGTATTTATTTTAAAATACCATATATGTCAATTTTAATACTATTCAACATTTTCATTTTTAAAAACATCAAAAAAACATGAAAATGTCGAAACAATACATCCAATATTCCAATGAATTGTATATGTTATTTATAAAATTATTTTATATAATTAATTAATTAATATTTTATTTATTTTATTATTTTTAATATCATTTATTTGATATCTAAATTAATTAAACAATTACCGCATCATCATTGTGTCGCTATTTAAATAATTGATTTAATATAAAAAAATATTATTAATTATCATGACATACATAAATATCCTATTTTCTCTTAACAATGTTTATAGTCAACCATATCTCTTATATCAAATCCTATTAAAAATAATATAATTATTAAAATTTGAATACAAAATTTTTAACTCTTCTTTAAAAAAATATATTGAATTTCTAAATAAAACTCAAGTGGCTTAAAAAGGATCATATTTTTGACCTAAGGATTATTTTTGTCAAAACATCTTTATCCAATGAAATTAAGACATGTTCTAGGGTAATTTTATATTATCATTATATAAATTTAAATTTAAATTTCATTATTTACCATTAATCATGGCAAATAAATTTTAAAAGATACACTTCACCAAAAATTATTTTAATCCTATTAGAAAACATGGTTCATACTTATTACAGCCCTATATGTTAGATTTTATAAATTAAAGTCACAAAAGCAGTAAAATTAGTTTAATGCTAATATGAAAATGTGCGTTGAAGTAGAGTAAAATACATTAAAATTTTTCAATGAATTTTTATATCTAATTCTATTATAAAAATGATTCCAATGAACTAAAATGAGTTAATATATGAATTCATTATCTATTGTGACTTTAAAATCATTTTAATGTAAAATAATTATTTAAATGAAAATATTGGTTTTTTAACAATAATGTATTGTTTTTCACTATTCATAATAAATTGAAAGTTTTCATAAAAGTACAAAAAACTAACAAGAAACTAATTTTGACATTATTTATTAAAAAATGAGACATATTTTACCATATTAAATTTCTATGAGTGACTAAAATTAATATTATCACTATTCACAAAAGGACATAAAAATTAGATATTTTTTGAAAATAGTACTTCTAAACATATACCTATTTTACCGAAACATATACATTTCATTATAAATACGATTTATTTTTGTGAAAAAATTATAAATAAATTTTAAAGATTACTTATTAATATTTATATAACTATAAACATGTTATTAATATATCATTATATAACTTTATCACTGATATGTTGTTTCGTAGAGATTCAATATTACATGTTATGCAAGCCATGTTGGTGTTGCGTGCAACAAAAGTTATTAAAGAAAAAATAATGTGAAACTTTGGGGTGTTACAAACATAGTTGGAATTATTTGTTCCCTAGGTATTTAGTATGAATATTTAAGTTGAGGTCCCTTCCACAACTATACACTATATTGTACTGGGTCATTTTTTTGTTTCCGCCTTTATTCCCTTCAATTTAACAAGTGGTCCTTTACTATATGATTGTTTTACTAGTTTCCTTGGACGATATGACTATTCCTTTCATGCCTATGACCTCTTCCTAGAAAGATGAAACTATCTGAATTTGTCACTGATTTCATTCCTTTATTGTAAATGGATTACATATAATTTTATTCTTATTACTCCTCCTTAATATTACTAGAACATAAACGGGTTGTTACCCCCATTTATATATCATTATATTCCTACCTCCTTTCCAGAAAATATCATCTATATTTCTTGTATATACACCATCAAATATCATGTCTATGTTGAATGTACCACCACCCTTCATTTAAAACATTTTATAATATTCGATAAACAAGGATTTCACTAAGACATTCTTTTAGGTATATAAAAAGTCCATATCCAAGGATCCTTGAAATTATATTCACTTGAACCTATAATCCTTACTATCTAATAGACACATTCTAGTAATAGGGATGCTTTCCATATACCTTGTAGTTGTGGCCTCTGTAGAGGGTGATTTGGCTATAGATTCCATAGATGATGAGACACATGGTTCAATAAATAATATAGTCTTCCACCAATAGAAAAATGTCCTGTATATGATATAATAATAAAAATTCAATAATAAATTTACTACTCATATAATACCCATTGAAATTATGACAACAAACAAGTGGAATATAAATGTTCCCATATGATAATGTTGACCAATTGAATGTATCAGTTTTTTTCATCAACATATATTTGTATACAATAAAACTATGGATTCAATACATATGATTCAAAAAAATTCATGTTAAAATCAAATGAATTAGTTCATTGGTCCTTCTATCATATGTCAGGTGATGTCCAATAAATTTTTTAACAAATTTGAGAATTGATAGATTTTTAGTCAAAATGTGTTATCTAGGAAAATAAATCTATATCACATAGTAGGAGGATTTTACATCTTTTAAAACATAAAATACCCACAAGAAGAGGGTAAAACCGCATTAAAACCAAAAAAATTTCCATAATAAAAAAACATTATATTTTTATTAGTCACAAATTGAATGAGAAGGTGGTCGGAATCATGTAAACGGAACCTATTTAATAGTCCTCTGATGAAAAAATGAACATGTGTAATGAATTAACCAAGGTTGATACTATCCCAATAGATCCCATAAGGGATAATAAATATTTTTCTAGGAATTCATGAACTCCAATGATGTGATTGAATTATTGGGGATGTTTTTATCAAGGGATAAAACATTAGAGAATACCAGGACACATAATAATGGGGGATACTGTTAGCGTTAGTGGAGAGGTTAAAGTTCCAGTGATGAGACACCATCAGAGAAGTGAGGGACCCCTCTCCCTTTGACAGGGGAGTGAATGAAGTTTCTTCAATTATTTATTGTTCTTTGATTTATGACATGCATTTTCAATATTTTTTTGAAAATAAATCGTAAAGGGGTAATTTTGATCCCACTTGTTGTTTTGTATATTTCTTTAATAAATAAGAAGAAAATGTGAATTATGTAAATATTTATTGGATTAGTATATGTTGGATGTAATTTTATGTCCTCACATTTGTTAGTGATAAGAATATTAAATTGACTTAGCTAGTTGATTATATATAATTAGTAGAGTTTAATATAGAAACTCAAAATGAAATTTTGGATATTCCCTATTGGTAAATACCTGCTAAATAATTATCATTTTTATTGAAATAGGTTATTCCATAACTTAATTTCACTGATATATACTTATTCTAATAGTTATCTAGAAAATAAATCATCAATAATAAATTAAATGAATCAATGGGTTAAATATTTTTATTAAACGTAAATTTATACTAATATTTAATGAATGTTACTTATATAATATTGATTTGAAATTCATTTTTATAGGATAACGAAGTATATTGGATGATTATGTTAAATATTAATTTAATAAAAATTTAATATAACTGAAGAGGTTTCATCTTCCATGGATTTTGATCAATGTAGACATTTATTTCTTTATGAGTATACAAAAACTTTCTGTTGGTTTTTATTAAGTTTTAAAAACTAAGTAACATATGGAAACCTATTTGGGTGATGTTTTATGTTTTAAATAAACTTCATGTATTTTAATACCACTATAATACTCTATGTTGTGTTTATAGATTACATAAATATTTTGAGCAAGGATGGTATTTATTGAGGTAGTAATGATATATTTATCAATTCAATTAGAATTTTCATATTCATGAAATGGATCTAGAAATTATGTATAAAAATAGGGGAATTATTATTTTATGTAATGGAGTTTTTTTGGAGGTATTTTAGAGTGACATGAAGTCTTTAATGTAAATTCTGTTGATATTTGGATTTGTCTAGATGTATTGGGTTTCTGGCTATATAAAATAATCCGATTTATATTATATATAATATATTTCTAAAAAAACATAAATGGATGAATTTATCAACATGAGTATTTTTATGAAGTCTATGAAAAAATAAAATGCACGAAGCCAGTGAGATGTGTAATATTATATAAAAAATGTGTAATATTTTTTATTTATTTATAAAAATGAAAAACTGAAAAAGTCATTAGATTCAAATGATTTACCATAAAATTATTTATGTTATAAAAGACTAATAAAAAAGAAAAACTACAGAAAAACAAAATTCATTTGGTAGTTTTTTATTAGCTATTTTGAGAAGATATTTTATGAAATATTTTTATGTCTGTATAAGTCCCCAGAGTGGTTATTATAAAATAAAAAATAATTCTCTCATGAGAATCTCTAAGGATGATATATGATATATGTCCACTTCTCAAAATATTGTTTACTCATCCATCTTATAAAATAAAATATATTAAAAACGATGAATATAGATTCATAATTTACTTATGATCATTGAGAAAATGTAATGAAGGAAGATACATATAAGGAAGTTATTGAGAAAAATAAGGAAACCATATATCTGAAATATTCCAATACATTGATTATCAGAGAAAAAAAGAGAAGTTCTCCAAAAAATAAAGGTGAAATAATCAAATATATTTATTAGGAAATTACTCTCCCTAGTAGTCCTCTCATTAAAGATAAAATAAGTGTTCCATATTTTTTTTTAAATATTTCTTTTTTAATCTATATATAAAGTGTTTAAGGTGGTGAATGTGTTTAGTGTGAGATCTATGGAAATATGTTTTCTATAAAAGATATAGAATATGTTAGAGAAGTTTCTATCATTTAATATCCAATATTCTTTATCGAAAATTGTATTTTGAAAAATTAATCAACTATAGAGCAGGGAATATAATGTATCTCCTTAGATGGGAAATAAAAATATAAATAAGGGAAGATTCCCATAAATATTATACTATAAAAATAGATATAATTTAAGAAATTTTCTTGGAATGTTTCATTAAAAATGTATGATTCAATATTCTGTAATCCTTGTTTTATATGAATTAAATCTATTATTATTGGGGATATGTTGAATTATCAATAAAATTACAAATATAGTGATTTTGGGAAAGTCAAGGCATGTTTTTTTAGAGATAACATACATTTTTTGAATTCTTTTAACATTCGTGTTATGATGAGTTAATGAATTATTGTTGATATATATTATGAAAACATATAAAAAAAATTATAATCTTGAAATAATTTTAAAATCCTTTGAAATTGTAATATTTTATTTTTACCTTCTTATTCGGAATTATGGATAACATTTGTTCATGATTATACCCTCTTATTTTATAAATTGATATTGGATCACGTATAAATTGAGTTTATTAATTTTTGATACATTTTTAATTCGACATTATTTCACAATCTCTAGTGGGAAATTTTATTTATTATCATTAAGGGGAAGCTAGAATAGTATGGATGGAGATTATATTAACATGAATTTTCAACATTGATATTGAAAAAAAATTGATGGGGGAGATTATTGAACCAAATAAATGTTTTTTGTAATTTTTTAATTTACAATGAAGTAAATATGATTTATTTCCATATATTTCAGATTAGTATATACTGGAAGTATCTTGGAATCCCCATGAATATTGATGAGAAGTGATAATAAAGTTACCATGTAGGATGTCTCAATACATTGTGTGGATTAGAATCGAGAACATTTCAGGATTAATTTTGATGTTCCCCCTCTCTTCATCATTTTTAAATAATTTTCATTAATATTGGATCAACCAATGATTTTTTATGTTATTTCATTAAATGAAAACATTAAGTATTCGATAGATTTCATAACACACAACCCTGTGTATGTATGAACCATGATATAGTAAATAGTTATAACCTATAAAATTAGTTGATAGGATGGGATAATATTAAACAATTTATGGAAAATATATCTTAATGTTTTAAATAAATTAATTTTATTGATTACCTTAGACTAAATAATTACTCAACTTTCAGTAACGTTATTTTACACATCATAATTATATTTTCATCAAAATGGTTTTATTAGTTTTTTTCACATGATAATTATAATTAATTTATATCATTAAAATAATTCTTTTTTGTTATTATAATATCAATTTAATAAAATACAATGTCAAAATAATTTTAGGTATATTTTTAGGATTTTTCTAGAACGATTTATTTTTAAGTTAACAGTTAAAAATAATAATTTTCAAAAAAGATATCACTTATTTTCTAGTAAATGTAACATATCTGGTTTATTAGATATTAAATATCATAATTATGAATAAGTTTAAAGTATTATAATTAATCACATATTAATATTTATTATAGTTTATTTTTGTATAACTGAATTTTTGGACACAAAATTCATTTTTATAAATACTATTTTTACATGAACAATGTGTTTTTAAGAAAATAAATTATATTAATTACTATTGAATAATGGTTTTAATAAAATTTATAGATTATATATTCAATATAATATTTTAATATTAATTTTATTATTTTACACAACATGTAATGGATTAATTTTATATTCTATGCTACTTTTTTTTAAACATGTTCTCCATAAATTTTTATTACATAATAAATGTTTTATTATTTGAATTATGGAATTTGAATTCGTAGAAAAGTATTAAATATTTGAAATAATTATACCAAATATATTTTACTCATGTCAGCACAATTTTTGTTCATTTTTTATAGTAAAAACAATTATATTTGGATATAATGTATAAGGTTAAAACGTGTTTACCCTGGGTGTGTTTAAACCATGATATAGGGGTAGAATTTCAACCCAAACTTGTAAAAATATTATATTTTTGAAGATATTAATACTGTATGTTTTCATACCTTATAATATCTATAATTTTTTTCCAATTACCCATTAAAGTGATCTTACATAAGTGAAATATTTTATGAAATTTCATATGTCTCACTCCACTATTTTATAAAAGGGAACCTCCCCTCATCCATTATTTATATAGTTTGGGCCATTTGGATTAGAAAATACCAAATAAGTAATTTATTATTTATGTTATGGTTCTAGTTTATAAGTATAGTAATATTTAAATTTACCATACTATAGGTTAGGTCACTTATGATGAAAATATACTTGAGGTAATGTTATAATTACAATCCCATTTTTTACCAAGATTGTTTATGATAAACATTTTTTGATGATAAACATATAAAATCTATCTCTCATAAATATTATATAATTCATTATCCTTATATTATTTATGTATATTTAATAGTTTTGATTATATTTCCCCTCTTGATGTATTAATGAGACTAATATAATATTTTAATGAAAATAAAATTTATTTATCTCTTCATTCATGATTATTTTTTTCAATGTCCATATTTTGTTTTTTTTATTAATGAATGTTTTTAATTAACCTAAATTAATATTTAATGAAAATTTCAATTATATATCTAACTATAATTTCATGGGATTAAAAATAATTTTTTATCATTTTTAAAATATGGTACTTTTGTCATTCTATATAAAATGTGAAAGGAAATTTTGGGTTGATGTACACCCCATAAATGGATTTCACTACCACCATGAATAAGAATTTAATTAAATACCTCTATAGAATTTTCCATCTTTATTTTCAATGAAGATATTTTCCATAAATTTGTTTTAAATTTTTAGATTTAAAAGAAGTGATTTCTAAAATAAATGATTTTTTCCTCAAGAAAAATTTTATTGGTATTTTGATGGTATTTTTATACATAATAACATCCCTCAATGTTTGTTATTATTTAATTTAGATATGATCCAATGATAACTTATTTGTTCTTTCTCTGGATTGTTTGTAATTAAAATGATGAAATTTTTATGAATCATGTATCGTTTCATTCAGTTATTCTATTAGTATATACTGAATGTTTTAGAATCTTACTGAACACATTTTTATGGTTTTAATGATGGGGGACCCTAGAAATATATAACCCTCTAATGAAATGGGAAAATATTGACACCTCATTAAATTAAACCAAAAAAATTTGTAGTGAACCTGGTTCAATAATATACATTTTCTAATAATATTGTATTGAGAATGATCCTAAACTAAAGAATTGATGGAATTGGGAGTGAACCCAAACCATTATGATTGTCTTGGTAATGATGTGTAACAATGAAAATGATTTTCAATAAATGTTTCAATGAAAAAAATAAATATTTATTTTTTTGGTTTGTTTTTCTAGATCATGATAGATTTATTATGATTCAACCCTCTTATATATCACGTAATGTTTTGAGAAAAATTCTATATTTCCTGATTAATGTTATTTAACTAACTGGGTATGATTATTGTAAGTCTTGATCATGTTCTTATAACATTATTATTATCTTATTACTACTTATAATCATTGATTGAAATTTATCATGTTTACCCATATTATTAATATGTGGTCTCAATTTCTTATGTTGTTATTCCACAAGTTATAATGTATCGTTTTATGTATTATATATATATTAAGGGTTCAAATTGTGAATAAAGTAATCAGAAATGATTTAGATCTTTTATGTGAATTTTTTTTGTATCTATGTTTTTGATGAAACTAAACGTTTATGGTTTTCATGATTTTAGTATTATGAAATATATTGAATATTAACATAAAATATGTAATATTTACATATGAAATTTATAGGTAAATATATTTGGTATCAAAGGAAACGTTTAGTAACTTATGGAAACTAGTATGACGGAACATTACTAATAAACCATAGGATAAGTCTAGGAATAAAATAATATCTTATGTTATGGTAAATAAATGAATATATATTCCCTAATGAAATCAATACATATCAAGATACGATATGTGGACATGGTTTTAGCACAAATTCATCTAAAAATTAACCCTAAAAATAGTTTGGAAGGTATATCTCAACCAGAATTTGGGTTCTTGGTGAATAGATCCTTACTAACCACCTGGTTCAAAACTCCAAAAAGTTATTATTATGTTAATTTACATTTTTATTAAGATCCATCATAACTTATTTGATTATATACAGATCATGTATGACCTAGGATAAACCTAGTGATTTATAGATTGAAAATGATGTGTTAATATTTATACATCCTATGAATGATTTTTCATGACTAATCACTTTGAGTAATGATTCATGATGGACATGTGGAAAATTTTATCTTTAATAAGGTATTGAAGATAAAATTATGAAGTTTAGGTAGTGATATATATACTCAAATATTATGGTATATTATTTAGGCTTAATCATATGAATCAATTTATTTAATGAAAATTATCAAGTGATTTTTACCTGTATACCCATTTATTATAAGTTGAAATAATTTTATAAACTCTTAATGATGTTTTGATTTTATCTCATATCTATGATTCCTCCCCAATTAAATTTTTGGGTAATATTCTTCCTTCATGAAATATTGTTATTCCTCAAGTTAAAATTGATGTGATTTGGGTAATTAGTATGATTTATTTATGTAAATATCATATAAATTTCCATGGATTTAAAGCCACATCAGTTATTATAATCTATATGATGATTGCTTATTGGTGAGAAGATAAATTTGAACATAGAATAGAAATTAAATCAATTACATGAACCCTTATTCATTTTTATTATGTGTATTTATCTTATAAGGTTGGTTAAGAAACATTTCATCAATGATATTACTATTGTGCATGAGTTTGTCGATGTCTTCTCTAAAGAGTTATCTATTCATTCCTATGAATCATGAGATCAGGTATTTAATAAATCTCATACCTAGTTATACATATATTTTAAAGACTCTTTATAGAATATCTTCAATTGTGTTATAGGAATTAAATGTGAAACTCTAGGATAATATTGATAACAGATTAATTCGGCCATGTGTATCAACATGGAGTACACTTGTTCTTTTTCTAAAAAGATTAATATGGGTCAATGTGAATCCTTATTTATTATCCCAAACATAATTATATTATTATATGAAGATGTATCATTCACCATATTGATTATTTTTTTGAACAATTATGAGGGGCTCAATTTTTTCCATGATTGATATTCTACCTGGGTTCTATCATTTGGTGGTCAAAAGTCAAGACAAACCCATTAAAAACATCTTATTGAGGAATTAATTATATGAATTTATTGTCTTTCAATATTTTCGTACAAGTTATATCACTATTATAATTGATTTAATGAATATATTCTTTGGATATTAAATTTATTAGTTAATGGTAGTATTTGTAGAAAATATTAGTATATATTCCAAGATAATAAAAGACCATTAAGGTCATTAGATGATTGAACTGAAGATCCTAAGGAATGATAAGTTTTATGAAAAATATATCAAGTATGAATTTTGGATACAAAAATACTAATTATTAGGTCATATAATCCCATGAGAGGGTGTATAATTGGATTTATCAAAAAAAAGTGTTATTAAAAATTATCATATACCAAGAACAATGAATAATATCTATAGATATCTAGAAATAAATGAATATTTTCAAAAAATTAAGAATCATATCTAATGGATATCTAATTAACATATCATGTTAAATAAAATGGTAGTAATTTTAATTGTGAATGATAAATGTGAAGAAAATATCAAGGAACTGAATTGATGGTTGATTTGTGATCATATTCTTACACTACCCTACACTAGAGAAGGTTTTTTGATTCATATTGATTCAAAACTGAATGGGATGATATTTCTCTTGTCATGTATAATGATATGGTGATATATTATTCCACACAATAAGTAATATTTCATGATTAAAAACACCCAATTCATGACTTGTAGATAGAAATAATCCTACATTCATTATTGATATGGTGGTGTTATTTTATATAATGGTGTGAAAAATATATTGATCATAAACTTTTAAATTATATATTACACGATTCAAATTTAAATATGTTAGCGAGAAAATGGTTGGAGTTGATTACATATTATAATTTCTCAATACACTACCACCCTATGAAGGAAAACAAGGTGGATGATTCTTCAAGTTGCATAGAACATGTTATCTTTTTTTTTTGATGATGCAAAAAAATATCAAATATTTATAAATTTGAAAAGGACATACCTAGAAATAATAATTGAAGGGGATAAATCTAATATTTTTTAAATGAGTGTCCAATAAGGCTATATGTGGTATTTATAAACAGATGAGAAATGTTTCTGAGTTAAAAATAAATGGTGATGAAAAAACAATCTTTAAGAAATTATTATTTTTCTCATCAATACTACACCATAAGAAGTAACTATTATATTGATTTCATATCTCACCATTCCCAATTCATCATAGAATTTTGAAAATTTATAGAGGTATGAAATAGTATTTTTTCTGGGAAAACATTAAGAGTGATATTAAGAAGTATCATTCTAGATTATTGGCATATCATCAAATTAAGGGTGAGATATATAAGTATAATGGTATATTAAAACCATTACTCATACGAAAATTGGAATTGTAAAACATCGCCACAAATTTTATTTCCAAAACACCAAAAACATATAATGTTCATAATATTATATGGGTGTAATAGACAACATTAAGAAGTCATCACAATTCATTTCAATAAGAACAGATTTATCTATTGAAAATATTATAGGTATATAGACTAGTTATGTGTTATGATTTCATTGGGCATGAAATTACTATTTTATTTTATTGAGATCAAGTAGTACCTAAATCTTTTTGAGAGTTCATCACCAAGATCTTCATAAATAGTTCTGTTTTAGTATTAATTATCATCCTTAGAAAGACTATTTGTCTGATGGTGAAATTAAAACCCTCAATGAAATATATATATATTTCTATATATTTCAAAAGTGTTTTGGATTAACACCATTATGTAGTCGAGTTTTATAATAACAATAGTTTTCACTAGAGTATTTAGATAAATTATGATGAAGCTCTATATAGGATGAGTTATATAACTCTAACATGGTAGGATGGTGTTGGAGAAATAATTATATCAAGAATTGAGATATCTAATGAAATGATATATATTGTTAAATCCACTCAATATAACACCAAGAGAGATTAGAGTCAACATACTATTTATGATGATAATCATTAGTAAGATATAAAATATGATGTTAGTGAGAAGGATTTACTAAGATCATCCCAATATTAAAAGGTTATTAGATTTATAAGTTAGGTAAATATGATCCCTATGTATATTAGTATATTTTATTTTATTGATCCTGTTGGAACAATAACTTATTTATTTCCACACCCATGAAACCTATATCAAGTTTGCAGAGTGTATAATGTATATTACATGAGGAAGTACATACATGATTCTTCACATGTATTGAAAAGATAGTATCTATCATTCATTCATGATATTTATTATGAAGAATAACCTTTATAAATCACTGATCATACAGATAATGTTCTATGAAACATGAATACTCAACTGGTTAATGTTATTTGGTGGAATCATAAATATGAGGATGATATATGGGAACATAAGTATGTGATGAAAAAGAGATATAAATAATTATTACAACACAATGATGTAATTTTGAAAAATTAATTCACATTACTGGGTTTCGAATTTTACACCTTGATATAATAAATGTGTTTCCTTTTAAATAATGATTGAAGTATTCAATATCTTTCTTTAAATGAAACCCATAGTGTATAGGAACTGAGATATAGAAAACCATTATAACAATGATATTAAAATTGAATGAATGAATAGTAATATAAAATTTAATTAAAATATACCTACTGCTTTTAATAATTCAAATTAATGGATTAATTTATAATATTTATGCATTAATTTTTCATGAAAGTCATCTTACACTTCATAAATTTTTTTTCATAAAAAATAAGATTTATATCATTGGTTCATGTAAAATTTATAATTAATTTATAACATTTGTAGAATTATATTTCAGTAATTTAATAAATGTTGGAAATAATTATGTAAATATTCTATTTGGAATTTTATTATTTTTCAAAAAAGATTTATATGTTTATAAATATTGAAAAATAATTATTTTAGTATAAATAATAAACAATTTTCATTAAAGGCCCCATTATATATTTAAATTTATTTTAAATTAACCCAATACCCTTTTAATTATATATTATATAATTAATTACCTTGAAACCATTATTATATTTTATTTTGGTATACATTAATTTTTTGACCTAAACACTAAATGTTCTATAAAGTGTTTTTATGAACACAATCTGTTTTTATAATAATAAATAAATTGATTCTAAATTAATTAATGAATTTATTAAAATTTATATATTTTATATTAATAATAATATTTTAGAATTATTTTCATGATGTATATAATGCACGTAAATAATGTAAATTTACATGTACATGTGAAAACTTTTTTTTCGTGAACTATCATTAATTTAGTTTTTCATTAATAATTAAATATAAATTCAGCCTATTATATAAATTTTATTATGTAATATGGATTCCAGAAATGTGATCAACATAGTTAATATAATTTAAAAGGTTCAAATTAATTTTTATTCACAGTGAGTAGTAAAAATTGAAAAATTGTGTCACCACAATTAAGGTTAAAATGGTTTTACCGAGGGGTTATACCATTAGATAAGGTTATGATATCAAAAAAAATGTAAATTTGATATTTTCTAAAGATATTTAAACATTATATTATCCTATATTAGAATACATGTATAATTGAAGCCACATTTCCCTCAATATGAACATATATATTTGAAATATTTTAAAAAAATCCATGTGTGTCCCTCCCCTCACATGTAAAAGGGAACCATTAATCCCCTATTATTCACCGCATTTTATAATTATAAATTGACGAATAAAAACTAAAAATACTTGATATAATCTATCCATTAATCCTTGGGTTTTTTAATTCTCATCTGACCAGTTCGTCGAGGCTAAAATATTAAGGAAAGAGATGTCCTTCAAAAAAGTGATATAGATCATAACAAAGATCTTTCAATTTTATTTAATATTTTACATAAACTAAAAATTTAATCTATTTTAGAAAATTATGAATAATCTATCATAAATATACTAATATATTATCATGATTATGGAACAACTATTTACCAGCGCATAAGAATTCAATGAGAGATGAAAGTATCACTTATTTGTATGTGTGGACTACCTCCTCCACATAGCGATATAATTAATATTACACCACCATGATTAGTGGGAGGTTATTATTATATATTAAATGACTACATATGCTATTTTTATATAATATTTATTAATTAATTATAAATTAATATATACCTCTATTTTTTCAGATTCATTGAAAAATGGAAATGTCGCCTTGGAATCTGTACATATTACCATCGTCATGTAGTGATTTAACTCATTTTTCATCTTCAATATTTATGAATTGTAATAAATAATTATATAATGAATATATATGATATTATAATCATTATTAATTTTTTTTATATTGGGTAACCATGATCATTAATCAAGGAAAAATTACTATTGACCCAAAATATTCCTAAAAAAGGAAGCAGTTAATAGAAAAAATGATGATCAAAATGAAAGATTCTTAATGAGTTGGTAACTAAATTAAATAATTAGTACATGTTTGGTGTAATATGAATTTTTTTGGTTCTATTATAGAACTATAATAAAATAAAAATCTATTATAAAGGATGATAGATTTCTTAAGATGAAATACAGACATGAGGCAATGATTTTATGTTGCATTCTCATTTTTAAGATTATTGTTTATGCATAAGATTCAATAAGGATGAAATTTTAGGATATATCTATACTAAATATTATGTATTTTATTTTGATATTTTTTCGAAATATTTAATTTTTCCCTTATATTTCCCCACATTAATTAGTTGTAATACAGAATGAAATTGTATTAAGTATAACTCACTTTATTTCTCTCTATGGGCATGAATGTTTCCTTCAATGTCCATATTTTATTTAAAATTTATTATTGATCTTTTTTACCTTTATCAAAAATATTATTTATATTCATTTTAACTACATTTAAATTTATTTATAATATTTTAAAAATAGTTCTATAAGTATTTTTAAAACATGGTTCTTTTCCCATTTACAAAATTTTTAAAAGGAATTTTTAGTTTAACACACAATGTAGAAAAATTTTTCTAAATCATCATGAATATTATTTTCCATGAAAAATATTTTAGATGATTCTCTTTATATTAAAAATAAAATGTTTCACTTAAAATTTATGTAATTTAATAGATTCTAAATATGCTATTCCGAGGGAAAATTGTATTTTCCTCAAAAATTGTTCTAGTGATATTTTAAAGTTATTATATCTCCAATAACACCATTTACTATTTATTATGATTTACTAGAGATATAATATTATTATACTATCTTTATTAATTATCTAGATGGTGTATGATTATGATGATGAATTGTCTCTGAAACCCGTATCCCATCCATGGACTATGATTTGATGATATGATGAATTCTTTATCATATTAAGGCCACCATATGTATGGATTCAATTATGTGATATGTGGTTGTAAAATTATATATAAATTAAACTCATTGGGTAAAAATGGATAAATCATGAGATAATAAGGAATGGAATGGGCATTGAACCTAATTCAATAAGGGAACTTTTCCACTGTGATATTCTTGGGAGTAAACCTTTATTATAAAAATGATGGAATGGGGACTAAACCCAATCTAATAAGTTAATCTTGGTAGAGATACTTAGAAAAATATTTTCTAGGATTTTTTGTTTCCCACAACCACATGTATTATTATTTTTATTTGTTTTTATGAAGAATTATTAATTATTAATGATTCCAAAAAAAATTCTTATGACAATTTTTTTACAAAAAATCATGCCATGTTCATTGTTAAAGGTATATAGGCACTGGAAAACACATCCTTCTCTTTTACTTAATTCTGCTAGAAATGATCTCAGAGCATATCTCATTTCACATGCATTGATTCAACTACTTGTTGATCCTAAATGGAGTCACGGATCCTATTTTATGGCAATTCAAAGTTAGACTACTGAAAATGGCCCTCCTGTAATATTTTGGGGAAAAGAATGGTTTTGTGTACTTGAAATTTTGTTTTGTGTGCAAGAATGGAATCTTGTGCGAGACAATAAATCTTGCGAACAACCTATCGTGCAAACATTTTACACACTATATGTGATATCCTCTTCCACCTTGGCCACCCGAAAAATGTCTAAGTAAGGTGGGCACAAGTTTTGAGATGCTCGTGCAATATTATTACATTCCTAATGCGACGTATGTTGGGAATGTTCCGCGAAGCCATGATAAAATGGAACTGGAAGGCGCAAACAAGTTTCGTGATGTGAACACAATATTCTTACACTCCCAATGTGGCGTTAAATAACCATTTGTGTGTACCCTTTCCATAGGGTGTGCGGATGATTTTGGGTGATTAATAGATTATCCTCAAACCTTGTGGTAGGGGCACATGGAAAGGAACATTTGATGCTACATTAGGCACGTAAGAATCCTATGCGTAGATTCTAATCTTACATGCACAACACAAAACTTGCGTGAAGGTTTCTTATCCATTTTTCTGGGATATTGCAAAAAATTCTCAACATATGTCTCATTGGGCATGTAAGAATCTTGCACGCACATATAGAAAATTGTTCTAACATTACATTGATGTTTATTGGTTGGTCAGGGTAGAAGATGACATCACATTGGGTGCGTAAAATTTTCGTGTGATAGGTTGCGCACAATAATTTTAGTTGCATGGATGATTAAATTCATTCAGGAAAAATAACAATTATTGTATGCCAAATGTCCATTATTACATAAAAAACTATTATTTTTCCCTAAATCATCATAGAGGTCCATTTTCAGTAGTCCAACTTTTAACGACCATAACTTTTGATCTGTGACTCCTTTTAGGCTCTACAACCATCAAATCGAAACCTATAAAATGATCTATTCTCTACGATCATATCTAGCAGCAGTCAGTAAAATATATGGACACATTTTTCAGTGCTAATGAGATCATTTACTAATTTGGTATTAATTTTATAAGTCTTGTTAATGTTATCATACCCTTATTATTATTATATTCTCATCAATGATCATTGTTTGGTAAATCTTATTTTTACCCTTAATGATCATCTTAGGATACCCTTTATTATTCTACCATTCACCATGTTGTAAAAAAATAGGTTTTTTGGTATGATATATCTAGTATAGATGATATTTGTGAATAACTTAATCAGAAATGATGTAGAGATTTAATATACTAGTTGTATACATTTTCATCGTTCCAATGTTACTAATCAAATATGGTCCCAAGGAGTATATTATCATGAAATTTATTTAATACTAATATAAAATGATGTAATATATATATATTAAAAATATGGTTCTCATTAATAGTGAAGAAGAGTATTTCTTAGATAAATGTAAAAGAAGTGTTATACTTCTATTATTTATGTGTCAGATATGAATAAATCAAAATAGGAATATTCAAATTAGTGAACTACAATAATTAATGGTATATTACAAAAAATAATAATATATATTACTAGTATACATATTGGAAGTTAATATGAAGAATATAATTTCATATATTTGAATACAATGAATGTGATATAATTTATATGTAGTGTGAACATTGATAAGTAATCTATAATCGGACGATATAGTAAATGAAATATATTTTTATAATTTTTGAAGGATTATTTCCCTTTTTAACCCTTATTTGGATATTTCTTGAATAGTGTAATCTATTCATGGAATTAAAATACCATTATTATAAAATATGTAGTATTTATAAGTTACATCAATTATTTGAGAAAAAAATTAAATTATTGATGGAGTGATGTTATAATAAATAATTCGAGAAGAATTATTTTTTTCTATAACGTGATCCAAAAATTAATTATGAAAACATTGAGATTATTCATCTATTGATTGGAGTTGATGTGAAAGAATATCACTGTGATTTTAAGTATAGGTTGTATTTTGAGATGAATTGTGAATTATGGACATTTTTTCAAATATTTGGCGGAATATGATGTTGTGAATCTCTATAATAAAAAATAATATATTTTTCAAATAATTTTTTAAAAAAAATGCATGGATGCGTTCCCTTGTATGAAAATGTTTTTGAAGTCCATGAAAATTGTTATATTAATAATTTCCCTGTGACGGGTAATATTATTTATAGAATGATTAATATTTATCTTTTCTTTAGAAAAATGTATATTTGAAGATATACTGTTCTTCGTATTAATCATCAAAGAAGTATCTTTGTTTCATAATATTGATAAAATAGTATTTTCATGGAATATAAACATTCATTAATTCATTTTTATGGCTCATTGTTTGAGAGTATAGTCATAAATTTGGAAAAATTTGTTGAACCACTATACAAAATGTATGTGTAAACATATACACTATAAAAAATATCTATTTAAAAAAATTTAGAGGTCTATTTATTTGGGATTTGGAGAAAAGTATTTTTTAAAAAATAAATATATAAGTAAATTGTTTTCCTATTCCATATTTATTTAAATATCATGATTTCTGTTGTAATCATGATTGTAACCATGTTTTATGGAAATAAAATAGTGAAATATATTTTATTGATACTACATAAATTTTAGAGATGTTGAATAATTTTGTAATGATTATCCACATCCTAATGAATAACTATGAAACATATAAATACTGGAAATGGTGAATATCTTTCACCATGGTCAAAATTGTGATTATTGGATTACATCAAGCTGTTATATGAGATGTATGAATTTTTCTATAAAAATATCAAAATAAGTTTTTCACTTGATGAGAGCTTCACCCTATAATTTCTAATGAATTAATGTATCAATACATAGATAAAATAATTGTGGAATAATTAAGAGATAAAATGATCAATATATTAGGATATCACATGGAGATTTAAATATTTTTGATACTTTATGAGGTCTGAAATATATTATATTTAATTATATTTATAGTGTTTTGAAGGATAAATGATCAAGACTATTAAATTCATTAATATTAAATTCCCATGATATTCATATGGTTATATGAATATATAGTCTGAGAAGAGGAATAAGAAAAATAAGAACAGATCCCACTATCATTTAAATCATTCCCGTGTGTTGATTCCATAGAATAGAAAGTGATATAAATATTATGATTGTTTTCTATGATATAGAATAATAATGAGATTGAAATATCAAATTTTCTTATACCTATGATCCTATGTAATACAGTAGAAGAATTTATGTTTTATACATAGGATAATCTTATATTTTATGGTCTAAATATGTTTGTGTCATCCCATTTGATCTGTTCATTTTTTATAAAGGATATACCATTTTTTCTAAGAGATAATCAAAGTCTTATCTTCTGATCTATATCGAATGTGCCATGTAATATTTTTTTTATAGAAATGGATTTTAGTGCATTAATTATACATGGTTAATTCTTGGAGTATGGATATAATGATATATGTTAGTTCATTCATGATGATAGAAGTGAATTAGTTGTGAATGGGATAGTAACCACCATACATATGAGATGTAGTCATTCAAGTTGGAGGTAATCATCATAACAAAAACAATGTTCCTTTTTAATGTTATTTCTATTAAACATGCATTCTTGTAAACCATGATAGATAATATAGTCTAAAATAAACACTCTAATATAGTGAAGCCATAAATAAGGGTCAAATTTTCAATTGGTTAGTATGTTTTTTCATTGATACACCCACTATAATTTTTTTCCATTCTAAAACTTATCCCAAAACCTTCTAATAATATTAGTTTTTAATTGGTTAGGATCCTCCAATAAAGTTGAGAATAAATCAAACCCTCCTATACAAAAATTTTCTAGGGACAGTGGTAATGCCTATTGAATAACTTGTCATGGGGGATGCTCTATCACACTGGAGAAATACACCTAAATGCTTACTTTAAGGATATTATAGAGACATAAAACTATCAGTCTCTCCAATGATCCAGTCATGGGGATTAGTGACTAGGAAATCCCCAATGAGTTCACTGATCATAAGGTGCTTCTAATTACCTGGATGGAGATGAGGGAGTTATTTTTATATGTACAACTCCATATATATGAATTTTCATATAGATAACAATATATCTATATACATGAAATTAATAAAGAAAAATTTAAGGATCCCCTAAAAATATTACCTAAATGAAAATCAATATGAGAAAGTCACTCATACTCACAAGAAAAGAAAATATCTATACCTGAGTCCCCATCCACACCGACCATTCCAAACATTTCTAAACTGAATTTTAAGGAAACATTGTGGGTATGAATTCATTTTAAATAAACCCACTACATAAATATATATTTCTAGTTTTTTTCCAAAGAAAAAGACAATAAATTTTGGAAATAACTTAATGATTTCTAAAAGTGGGTGACCAAAGTATAAAAAGGTACTCGTTAGAGAGCTAATGAAATCGAGGTTGATGATTAAAATCTACCAGGAAACATAGATAATAATTATATATCCTCTTATCCTATCAATGAAAATTCATTTGCTAAGTATGACAGAGACAACATAGACCATTTCAACTAATCATCTTCACATTGTAAAATAAATTGTTCCATACCTTGAACTATCATTAGACCCTGAATCAGGTACACCACCCTAAATAGTACCCCTCTAATGTAATGAAATATATAATTATGAAGTATGGTGATGATGTGCCACTTCTCAATATTAATTATTTGTGCAGAAAATAAAATATATTTTCACATAAAACTAAAAAAAATTCTACATTTAATTAAAATATAATATAATATATTTTTTAGATAAAACCCATGATTTATTGAAATTAGTTTATTAGGTTTTAGAGGGATTTTTTTTCATGCTGTATTAAGAATGGGAATAATGGGTTTTTTGGAAAATAGTTTTAGAAAAAAAATAATGAACAATGTGAAGCAGAATTCTGATTTGAAAAAAATATTTAGAAAATGTTCTATGATTTTGTAGTTTTAGGGTTGGGGTTTAATTGGATTTAGAAATTAATTAACTTTTTCAAAATTTTATTTGAGATGGTATGTGGTGGATATGATGGCTTAGTAATATCATGCTTAATACAAAAAATACCATATTATCCTTGGTCCTGTAATTAAAAATTTTAATGAATTATTTTTATCATAATACCTTATTTAATCAAAAACTGACTATAATATTCAATGTCCATGAAATAGTTTATGTTAATTAGTTTTATAATTTAAAAAAATTTATTTTCCGATTCACCAATTAATGATAATGATTAATAGAAAATAATTTAATTGGAAATTTAATTAAATATTGTTGAAAAAATACAACATGATCCAAGAATGATAATGAAATCCAAAAGATCCTTTACCATTTAACTAAATTATCCTAGAACAATTTTGGAATATCCCCTAGTAATTAGGGTGTAAGGGTGAATGAATAATGAAAAAATGAATGTATGAAAATAAAGGAGAGTGAATGACTTGTGAAGAACATACACAATGCAGCTACTGACCAAACACTTTTGTCTATGATTTGATCCAGGAAGTATTATATTGAGAAATATCAATAGTTTCTTGGGATAACTATATTACCTTTATTATATTCATAAATGTTACAATATAGAATCCCAAAACTTTTCTGGAAATTCTTTGTCAAAAATTCAAGTCTATGTCATATTTCACGTTGAACCTACATGTTTTCTTGAAGTTGACATAAAGACCCTGATCCCCATAGACTATATCTGGTGCCACAATTTATTAAATTGGAACTATGGACGATTTATAAGATCCCTAAGAACCGAATAACACAGTATTGTTGGAAAACTAGAAAAAAATATTAGTTTACCTGACTACCTAAATGGAAAAAACATAGAAACTCCATTGGTGACACACATAAAATCATAGATTATCCTTGATAGTCATTCATAATATACATATTCCAATCCTTGGAAAAAATAAAGAAAAGTAAATGGGAGTTATAAAATGGAAATTAAAGGTAAAAAATATAGAAGAATGAATAAACTTAAAAACAATAAGCCAAGATGAATGTCTAAAACACATGTTATTAAAACATAAACATTACCATTATATGTCAGGAATAAAAGCTGATAAAAATAATTCCATAAATATAATCAAATCTAAGTAAAACTTAACCATAGATTTTATAATAGTCAAATTATCACATGGATAATAAATTACTAAAATCACAATGGGGAAAATCATAAATTTGGACATCATAGAAAAATAGTACAAGCTTTGGCCAAGACACTGTTAATGAATGGGTAAAACATGCTCTAGTCTATATCATCATACCTATTGATGTATTGAGGGAATATAGGGGTCCCCAACCATCACTTTATATGTCAAATTAGTTCCTCAAATTAATGGGGTGAATCATAAACAACATTTACATATAAAATGTAAATAACCATCCACAATTAGTAAGGATAATCACATACCATTCAGAGTAATATGTGGAATTGTATCAAGATAACACATCCACAATCAAACTAGTTATAAACCACTATATTAAATATTGAATATGGTAATAGAATAAATAAATTTTTATTATGCATAATATTCAACAGATGGTGTTAAAATACAATAAGATACTTTAATAATATCATTGAGAAATTCTTGAGAGAAATACCCTATTTTACTTTGAAAAAATAGATCTTTTGGAATAACATTTAAATTTATCATAAAATAATGTTACTAACCTATAAATACCCAAAAAGAAAAGGTATGGACAATCATATTATGTTTAAGGCATAAATTATTTTTAGATGATGTGAAATCAAGTAAAAATATTATTTAAAGAAACTATAGAAATGGGCCACTTCAATGCTATTTAAGTAAAAATATTAAAGGGAATTTAAAGAATATAAAGGATTAATTATTTACATACAACCATAAATAATATAAAACCATTTTTAATGATAAAATATGGATTTCATAAAAATATTTCTAAATTAAAATATATTATGGAGTGTTCTAGAAAAAGGGTATGAAATTGGAAAGTACCCTTTCATCGAGCCTTCTTATCAGGAGGAATTAAAAATGAAACTTTATAAGACATGTATTTCCCCATAAAATAAATATAAACTGATCTAGATACATGATTACATAAAATATAAATTTAACTTAGAAGAATTATAAAAATAAATGTGAATTACACTAGGGTAAATATATAGAAAGGGTAACCCTAAGGAAAAATGATTACTCAGGTGGATTACCTTATTAATTTGAAAACATTCGAACAATATATCCCATAAAGGTAATGATGATAAAATAAAAAATTTAATACCAGGATGATAATGTGTTTGATGATATGATATGTCATAAGATAGTATAAATACACCAAATATAAGAAATAGTGGTAAATAATGCATATCTCATAGAAATAAGACCGAGATTAGAAAATCCTTACTTTATGTCTGAATGTGTTCTACACATATACTTAATTTCATGGATAATGAAATTAGATTACATTATAATTTAATTCATATCATATTTATAATTTATTTGACTTAAAATAATATTATTAGGTTCATTTATGGCCTTTTTCATTAGTTATGATATTTAATTTTGTTATTTTTGGGTGTTTTTATCTTTTTGTTTTCATGATTGGTTCACTTGTATACATGTACAAAAGATCATATAAAATGGAAATAGTTTACCCTAATTGAATTTTTATGTTATTAATGAACCTATATAAGATATATTATTCTTATATATCCTGCTTTTTTCATATATGATGATGATTTTTTAGATAATGTGTCAATGATAACTATTTAGATTATTTTTTTGCGATTTTTGATCATCACAGATTTATTTTGACATGTGAATAAATATTATGTATATATATTAATTCAATGTCATTAAATAAGGTTTATTACATATATTAACGTCTGGTTTAACCATAAAAATGGTTTTAGGTCATGAATTGAAGGCATAATTGAAAAATGAATACTCATTGTCCATGAAGGTGGTAAATCAGCACCTCACAGACATTGTCTTCATTTTTAGAATAAAATTTAGAGGAGAATAGAATTGATGGTTGATATACCATTTACATAATATAATTATAGTGTATAAAATATACTGGAGTTATCATGTATCTTTGGATAGGGGAGGTTAGGGAATGATAAGAAAATAAATGAAATTGAAAGATAGAGAGAGATAGAGGTTTTTACCTCTTGAGTGTCACCTCCTTGAGAAACAACTAATGGGGAATGGAAATAGTCTTTTGGTGAAGCAATTAATACTAGAACATGGGGGAGGTTTCAGATAGGTAATGGATAGAATATAATAAATCATCAAGGCTTTGGAGGTGTGAGGAGAGGTGGTGGTGAGGGGTGATATTTATAGTTTATAAGAGGGGTATTTTTTTATTTAATTTATTTATTTATTATTTTGTCTCAAGACTATTAATAGTGGTTTCTATTGTGACTAAATATAATAATCTATTCATTTGAGTTCTAGAAAATGTCTTCTTACCTCATCCAAACGTCGTCCATGACTGAAAAATTTATTTATTTAATATTATTCTTAAATATTGTAAATTACTATATTTAACTATTCACCAAAAATTCAACTATTTTAGAGAAATCCCAAAAATCCTTCCTAAATTTTTTTTTCAACATTCAGAATTTAAAAATGGATTCTATTTTATCAAAATATTTTTATAAATATGAGAAATTTTATTTTTAATAATTTTATTTTTTACTTGAGAAATACATATTTTAAAATTATAACGGATTTTATGAAACATTGAAATATTAATTATGTTTTTAGAAAATTATCCTATAATAATAAGAAAATAAAATATTAATTTAAGAATATAATTTTTGAAAATAAATTTTCTTTTAAATTATTATATTATATATGTAATTGTTAATAATCATATACTCATTACAAAAATACATCCAATAAATTTATCATTTTTAAAACATTCATTTACACAAAAAATAATATAATTATATCATATTTATAGATATAATATGCATAAATTATTTTAACAGTTTTTTCAGTTGAGGTTAATATTATATTTGATGGATTACAATTCATAATGGTTATATTACTATTATAATAAACATGTTTATATTCCATCAATATAGATTCCTCAAATTCCATAAGTATGTATTATTTCATTCATTATTAATTTATAAATAGTGTATTGGGATATCTATATGATTTTATGGCTTTTATGATATATATCATAATTATACGAAGGTATATTTTGGATTGTTAAATTGTCCTCTAATTCAATAAATTGAATCATTTAATTCAAAACTGTATTAGAAAATCAAAGGTTGATGCATGAAAATTCCTTTGTTTGAGTCCAAAATAAAAAATATGTTTAATAAAATATCCCCATAAAAAGAGGGAATGGTAAATTCTAATTTCACTAGAAAATTTTCCTTTCTAATAAGATAAAATTTGCAAAAAATTATGATTTGGACAAATAAAAAAACAATTATCATTTTATGATAGAGATTGATAGAGAACATGGTCATTATAAAGTAAACCATTACAAAAACATAAAATTTTTGTTGGTTAAAATTCAATTGATTTATCAGATAGATAAGTAAATGAATGAAAATTATTTCCCCAAATACTTTTCCTAGAGTTGATTGTTTATTTTACTATGAAAATAAGTACTTGTGAAAATAAAATTCATTTATTCTATTTCATGTGATTATCTCATATTATGGTTGTTCTTATATATATATATATATATATATATATATATATATCTAAACATCATATATTAAATATAAAGATGTATATTGGAAAAAAATTACACATGATGTACTTTTAATAATCATAATATCAAAAATTCATTCCTTCAGAATATAAATGATTATTAAATCCAAAATGGTTAAATCATGTTTTCATACATCAATTATAATCGATAAAATACTTAATCCTTTCCATTTGTAGTTAACCTTAATACACATCCATAATATGTCTA
This sequence comes from Viscum album, assembly GCA_963277665.1. Taxonomy (NCBI): domain Eukaryota; kingdom Viridiplantae; phylum Streptophyta; class Magnoliopsida; order Santalales; family Viscaceae; genus Viscum; species Viscum album. Next base: position 1,840,226,948 of record OY728135.1, read on the forward strand.
TCCAAATTTGGAGATATAAAATTTTGAATTATGGTCAATATATTTCCAAAATCATCATAACATAATATTTTCACAAAAAATGTAGCTCTTATTTTTACATACAAATTATATTAATTCATTAATCTCATTTTAAACCATAATGAAACCATTCATTCTTCCAAATCCGTATGGAAGAAGAAATATTGTAAATTTTTATATATCTCCTGATTCATATAAATATAATACCATAACAAAAAAATCTATCCAAAGACACAAATACATTAATTATTCCACTTCAAATGTAGTAACAGGATTAGAATGAACATTATCCCTCTGATTTTCTAAGCTATATTTCTTTGATTCATAGAACATTCATTTCCATAGTTCCCCATCAACTTACAATTTATGAAATGGAAATTAGTGCCATATATCCTTTTATTCAACCATTTTTATTTATTTTACTTTCCAATGTACTCATCACCCCTCCTATTATTTTTCATCCCATCGAGTCCATATGACTTGGAAAATTCATTCTATAAGTTTATGAAACATGATAATATATCCTCATATAATGAAAATGTCTGGGTGACTATTGAACTTTGTATAGTTGGTTTAATTCCATCAAACAAATGGTCTATATTGATCCTTGTATTATATATGTAGTCCGCAACGTGACTTGATAAACTTATATTGTTAGATTCATACTTGGAAAAAATTTCCTATTATCTTTGACTTAGACTTAATAATTGCCTCTTGATATTCACTTGATATTCAAAATTGAACTATTTTTCAAATGAGATATCATTAAAATCCTTGCATTCAATTTATTAAATGTATTCCACATCTATGCGGTTTTGAATCAATATCCACTATTGATGTAACAACCCAATATTGATGTACATAGATATTAAATTTCTATTACGGAATATATAATACATTACACAAATAAACACCAAAGGACAATATTAGTTTAGTGTCTTTTGAAACTTGGAACACATTCAAATATCTTGGTTAAGATCTTCAGTATCTCCCATAAATATATTTCCCATTAGTTTTCCTACCTATAACATTTCATTATATCCTAGGGAAAAGAAAACATTAAATTGGTGATCTCAAATGCTCAGTAAGGGTAAACATGAAAACATCAAATGAAACATAAATATAAGAACTTAAAAACATGTACATAGATTTTGAATATCAAAATTGTGAGTCATGAAATAAATCTTGGCAGTTCATAAGGAATAAATCATAAATGATCACAAACCATGATAAATTAACATTTATATAAAACATTGAATTGGGGACAGAAAGTAAAAACATAATATGATTTCTATAGTAGGAAAAAATTGTTTCGATGACCATCATTGTGGAAAATGTACATTACAGAATCGGGTTTACTTTAAATTCATGCCATGTATTACTGAACATGATTTACCGGACGTTCCATCCTTGTATTACTAAACTAAATTTACTTATCGTTCTAGCCCTTTATAACTAAACCAGATTTATTCTCTATTCTATTAAGGTATATATCATGACATATAAATATTTTCCCAATTAATTTTAGGGATATATATGTCCCACTCATCACATAATGAAATCATGCTTACATGAGCCATAAAAAATAAACCATTTCATGAGCCACCCAACATAGTTTAACCTAAGGAACAAAAAATGGGTTTCTTAAACATCATTCCATCTTAATCCATATAAAATAACTATATTTATAAAAAAAATTCCATTATAAACACAATAAAATAAAAGTAATAATATTTATAGAAACATAACCCTATGTCATCTTATATGTAATATTATTTTTATAACACACATGAACATTATTATTGAGGAAGATATCATTTATCTTTCAAAAATGATTTATTTTCTCAAAATTACGTGAATTTTTTTAATAAAAGAATTTTGGTCAAAATATAATTAAAATCATGTAGTTGAATCTACATTGAAATAAGGATTCCTGAAACTCTAAAAATTCATTCATACCATGTATGTTAAAAACATTCTCCACATACTTTTTCTAGAAAAGTCAAAAAACACTTCATATGGTAAAAAAAGATTCCTTCCAAACTTTGTAATAAAATTAAAAAATGGGTAAAATGACTTTAAAAATACATAGAAGAATAGTAAAAATTTTATGATAATATTTTTAGAAATCACGAACATGGATGATAAATACATCCCCAATAAATACTTATGTATAAACAATCTTAGATAAATATGAAATTGTAATATAATCCCTTACCTTAGTTACCATTTCTTTTCTATGTGATATAATATCTTGTATAGTGGGTTTAAATGTATTATTCAAATTTAATAAAACCATAATAATATATATGATTTCATATATGATTCACTTATGACTTTATATTACCCATTTATTTAATGATTCCATGATAAATCAACATTTTGGGTAATAATCATTTTTTCTATCATAAATTTTTGACTTGTTATTCTTGATCTTATTACTTAAATATTAATTTACTTACATCCATAATGTAAAACATTACTTATATATCATTAATATCTAGTTTATAAATATGTATAATAGATAGATAAATGAAATGGAATACACCTTTAATGGAGACAGCAAACTGTATATACGCATTAACGCTGTTTCTATTTCCTTATTTAATTGAATAGAAGAAAGTATATGAAATATATATATATATATATATATAGTATAATTGTTATCTCATATATTTAATTCTTATTTTTTATATATAACATATAATTACTATTTAATGGTTTACATGGAGAATGAATTATATCGCGTAGTGGAGACGGTAGGATGTACATACACACGAGTGACGATATCATTCACTTAATGTTTAAATTGTATGGAAATGGATGGTATATTAACTATCAAATAATTATAACGAAATATTAATTAATTAAATCCATTATACTCATTATTATATAATTCCAAATTAAATATTCTTAAATAAAAAATTACACCACGGCATGGATAAGTTATGTCATACGTAAGCATGCATGGTGATATTATTATTCATAGAATGGATAAAAATAGGTATAAGGTTGTACCATAATTAGAATAACATATCAGAATGTATAAGATATTAGATTTAATACTTTAGTATGGGAACAACATAAGAAGATAAATTAGAATAATAAAAGTATTTTGAAAGAGGTGATAAAATAATTACCTTTTTTCGAGTATCACCTTTTCATTTACAAACAATATATCCGTAAGATGAATTTATTCCTAATGTTTGGCCTCTAGGATGATGTTAGAGATGTTGGGAGAAGAAATGGGTAGGGTTTGGATGAGAAAAATTGATTTAGAGATGTGATTAAAAGAGAAGGAGAAGTTCCCCTTTATAGGAGAGGTGAGGGGGACTTTAGGAATGTATTTAAATATTAGATTATTATAAATTGATATCCAATTACTAATTGTTCCAAAATCATTTATTTAGAATAAAATATGATTATGGGTTGAAATAATCTCATAAAATAGGATAGAGAAAAGTTTAGGATAGGAAATTAACCTTATCTCTTAGCTTTCACACATAGTTAAAAACATTAATGTTTACCATGTATTCTTATATTTTCATAATATATCATTACTATAGTTATTATAAAATGAAATGAGAACCTAAAGTGGATAATAAATGAAATTTCTGTAATTATATATGTCATTTGGAATTATCTTAGTTTTTTAGGAAAATTATATAATTTAATAAAATAGTATTTCTTAAAAACTGATTTAAGTCAATTTTGATACTATTTACTAATTGATTTTTTTAAAGTCATAAAAACATTATTAATTATAAAAGAAGATATTATATCATCCCTAAAATGTCAATATAATCCCAATTTTTTTTGGATATCTTAAAAATGTACAAATTTTATTTATTTTTATATTTATAAATTCATTTATTTGAATATTTCATTAATAAGGTAATCACTACATTGTTATTATTTCATAAATAAATAAATTTATTTAATATCTGAAAATTAAAAATAAAATACCATGATATATGAAATATTATTAGTTTTTAAATTACTATTTATATTAATATATATTTCTTATATAACACTATATTAAAAATGTTTTAGTATAAGTCATACGTTTATGTTATATTTGTCTTTATATTAAATTAAAATTTATAAAAGGTCATTATCACATCCATATGGATCAATGGGGTCCTAAAATCGACCCAAATATTTTAATGATCGACCATATCTCATCTATTAGGACTAGAAAACGTTTTATGAAAATTTTATATGATCATAATATTATTTGTTACGCATATTTACTTGATTTACACTTTAACCATGGTAAATAAAAATAATTATTGACTTTACTATTCTTAATGTCCACAAATAAAAAGTACCTATTTAAATAATTTGGACCCTATGATTCCAAATATGGAATCCATTTTTCAAAATTCAAAATACTAAATTGTAAAAAATTAATTTAAAATTAATTCCCATTGTCAAATCTAAATAGAGGGGTTTTAAGAAGTAAAAACAATCAAAAGATTAAAATGTGTTTATGTATAATTTAAATGTAAAATTAAATCCAATAAAAAATATTGGATGAAATTATAAAATAATAATCCATTTATAATTTAAAACCTAATAAAAATATAATCTAAATATATAAATAAATTAGATGAAAAGGAAATTTTGAATTATAATACAGTATTCTTCGCTATTAATTAAAATATTAATTTTTTTATAAAAATACCAAAAATTAAAACAATGTAAATTTTTTTCTCCCTATTCAAAATAAGAAGATTTTTTTTTCAAATAAAATTTGTAAGAGTGTTAAAAACTAGATTTCTAATGGGTGTTCCAGGAAATGGTGGTAGAACTTCATTTTTTGAAAAATAATTCTTTTATCTGATAAAGTGAATTTTTTCTTATATCATATCTAGAAAACACATAAGGTGAATTTAAAACATTACATTGAATATATGAAATATATATTACACTAATAAAATCCATAAACTGTGAATTTATTATTTTATAGACTAACTTATTTTCATTTAAATTGTTTTTTAGAAAAAAGAGAATACTATTCATACCTGCCATTATAATGACATGGTTATAATATTTAGTAATCTCTTATACTCAGTCTTGTGTTAGAATAATTATATCAAAATAACTTGAAATTATGTGTATTAGAAGCCAAGAATATTTTTTTTGTATACTGCAATCTAACATTGTGTTGTGTATAGCGCAAGCTAATCTTAGTGCATAGTACAACACAAGACATCAAAGAAATTAAAAGAATATATCACAAAAAATATCAATTTGTTACATTATACCCCCCTTAAAATGAATATCTCCCTCAAATTAAATTGGGGTTATAAAAGGTTTTCATCATGAATGTTTCATTCATACAATTCCACATCATAAAAGAGAATACTAAAACTTCATTTTAAAAAGGAACGTTATAAACATAACGATTACCCAAAGTAACTCATCACTGGGTTTCCACATAGGAAAACATAGGTGGGATGTGAAAACATAGATATTGAAGAAAAATATAACCACCATGTTTTGATTCATAATGATAGAGAACAATATTTGGATAATGTTAACAACAAAAACACTATAAACCTTTGATGATTAATGAGACTATCTGATTCATCGGATAGGAAGTTACTAGGAATATATTTTTGGTTTTCAATATCCTTTCCCTAATGTTGAAAAAAATGAGAATAAATACATAATTTATTTTATTTAAATTTCATCATTGGTCGTGCCTAAAATAGTTTCGACTCCATATCATATTCAAAGAAATTAATTTAAAATTTTTCTTCCTAACGTGTTAGCAAATCATGAGATCTATAATTAGAATGATAGGTCATCCCATCTGTATTTATCAAAAAAATGATAGAAAAGGTTATAAAATATAAATAAGTCCATCTATGGTGGATTAAACAAATATGGTTAAAAAAAGCCTTATAATTCATCTATCATACTGCTTGAATAAAATAAAACAAATCTATACTAACCAATGATGTCCCATAGGATAGTGGTAGGCGATAATGTCTAGTCACACTACAGTTGTGGGTCCCATTCTAACAGCCTTTTCTGATATGATGGGTTGTCACCCATCCTGAAGGTTTTCCTTTTTTTTAAAACTATACAATTATAACATTGAAGAAATAATATTTAAAAAAATTATCCTTAAAAAATACTATTTGATGCATAACATAATCCATTTCAACATTTAGGCTTATCCAAAATAATTCTATCGAAACTCAAAGTACAAAAAAATTACAATAAAGGTCTTATTACAAGAATGTTAATACCTTCATTTATCCCCCATATATCATAAGATATATCTTGTTGGTCACATTCTAAACATTTGAATGACTTCACATTGAATACTATTGATTCATGGTAATAACATAAATTACTATATATCCTTATGTAAAACAAGACTATTTACTAATTCCAAAATTTATTGGATATATTCCATTTGTCCCTAAATTTGTATACCTCATCCATTACACCGTACACTACTTTCCAATAACTCCATAATTATTTCCCATGAAACTTGCATCATAAAATTTACTTATTCAACTCCAACATATCTTTATCCAAACATAAACAACATATCATAAGGGACATATTAAGGGTTATCTATCACTTAATCATGTGTTCTCTAAGTATATCACCTAAAATCTTAATCTTGTTATTGGATTATTAGAACTATTCAACATATCCTTTCTCATTCTTAATGAAGAAATTATACTTAAAAAAATTATATATTTCATAAGTCATATTACATAATCATTGAATTATGTAACATATACACCTCAATAATCCAACTTTATTCTTAAACTATTACCCATGATCCATAATCTTCCTCTTTCAGAAAATATGAACCATGTATTGATGTTTCATAACCTCATGATTCTAATTTTTAATTTAAATAATACTGGAAGAACAACACATACATTTCACAAGTTGTTACAATCTCTTTCTCCATAGTTGTTTGACTAATACTCCTATTATTATCATGATTCTATTCATGATATTTCCACATAGGAAATAGATATTTATAATTCCCATGATTTCCACATCTCAAATACTCAATGGTTAACTATGTTCTATGAAGTTATGGCTATTGAATGAAACCAGAAAGAAATTTATGAGAAATATATATCAGAGATTAGAAACAGATAAGTAAGGTAAATTAATTATAATATTTCAATATATGATTTCCTTTTTTTAACCATAGGTTAGTGATGATTAAAAAAAACCCTATGATTGAAGCCAATACTTATACTTATCCTTTGGACATCCCTAGAACTATCCTTAGAAATATCTCTAGGTATCTCACTAATGTTTCTGCATCTTTGTTTTCGAATATCACAACTATGTCCTTAATTTAAGGTAATATTTTCTATTTTATTTGTGGCCTACATTTCCCCCTATGTTTCCCCTAGCCCCCCTTTATTTTGAAGGATTTTGGCCACTTTTTTAGTGGTCATAAGGGGGCACACGGTTTGGGTGCATAATTTTCTAAACAATGCAAGAAAACCGTGTGGCCTTGTCCATCTCATTAAAAATCAATAATTTTCATTTCCCCCTCCCGTTATTTATAAAACATCTCCCCTTTCTTCTCCTATTCGACCATTACAACCATGGAATCATCCCAAGAACCACAAACCCTCTTTGTAACTCTATTTTGAAGGGGTATTTGGTGGGGAAACTTCAAAATTCCTCAAGTTAGTGAATCTCTTCCTTATTTATCTCGTTTTTATTAGGTTTATTCCCTTATACTTGAGGTTCCTAATGACCAAAAACTACTGTTTCAAACCTAGGGTTGGATTCTTGATTTCTTGGTCTATTCTTTTGGTTTTTGGCTTGATCTAAGTCTCGTGTGCTGTGGTAGTCGTGCGATTTGATTATCACACAAAGAGTCAAGGGTTTTCATTCATATGGTAGGTGATTCCATGATTAATCAATTCTAGATGATTTATACATGATTAATTTCTATTTTTATCACAATTTTTGTTCATTATCATTGTTACGAAATCTGGTTTTGATCACATTTGTTAACCAAATGATTTATACTTACCAATTTTGTGTTAAATTGGGTGTTTTACATGTTTATTTTATGTTATGCCAAATTGGGCAGTTTTTAACTCATGTAATGTTTATTTTAGAAATTATTTGGTTGTGGAAAATTCTATTTTAATGATTATGGGTATGCACATGCAGTTCAAAGTGGGATTTTAATGTGATTTTGTGTATAAATAATTGTTTAATTTTTTGAAGTTGTTTTATTGAAATCTTAAAGGTTTTATTGAGTGTTGTATGTGATGAAAAACATGTGTAGATACTATATTGAATTTATTAAGACCATAAATGATGTTTTTAAGTGATAATGGCTTTCAGTATAATGAGATAATGGTTTTAACACAATGGGGGATGCCTGGGTACCTAGGAGGGTGGATATGTACTAGTACGCTAGTGATCCAGATGAGTTGTGTCCCTGTTTCACTGAGGCAAATGGACAAAGAAAACATTAAAAAAATTATATTGATGATTATTAAGGACCACTAGGTTATGGGTATGGTCCCTACTAGTGTCTCATGAATGAGAATGGATTTTTCTATTGTTACTTTACACCGAGGTACAAGGTGATGGGGCCCGAGACTACCTAAGGCCTAGGGGTGTTCCCAAGATTGCTGCTCGTTGACTATTGTGTATTTATATTTGGAATATGGTGAATTTTTATAGATAATAAATCAGCCTAAATTTTTTATGGAATGTGATCAATCATAGAAAATAACCTTTAAAAACTGTTTATATTTAAAAGTTTCATTCATTAGAATTAATTCCAACCACATCTTATTTATAAAAAATGGAATTCTTTTTATCTTGTATTTTTTAATCTATGGAATCTCATGGTGTTATCCTATTTTCCTTAGGTTCACACCCTACATACACCTTTTGGGTGTAATAATATTTGGACATGATTGACATAGGTAATGGAAAGGCTTTGGGTGATGGAAGTTCAGGGTGTTAGTTCCCATCCATGGTGTGGCGTTATGGAGAAGGCTTGTGGGTGATGAACCCTTGTCATGTGGAGTCTTTGGGGATATATTTTTCTATGTTTATATGTCTTTGGACTTCTTATTCTATGTTTAAAATTATTTATTTAGTTCTTGATTTTTATAAACCTTGTTTGGTATGAATTTTTTAGATTCAATTTATCAATTTATCAATTTATTTTGATGTTTTATGATTCTATATTCAGTTTTTTCATTCCCAAAACAAAATATGTGATACCCAATCACTTTTTTCCAGCCCATGGGGATAAGGAACACCCTTTGGGCCTTGTCACATGCTGGGTTTGGCAATGGTTTTGATGGAGACTAGATTTTTTTTGATAAAATGGTATCAAAGGAGTCCAATGTTTTTGGGTTGTATTATTATTTTGGGATGAGTTGTGCTAGACATGAGCTTGAACTTTCAGGACTTGGAGCTTGGGTCATGAGTAGGGTTCTTGGACGACACCTCTCTTAGAATAAATAATGTCACCATGGGATATTGGAATTGTTCTTTTTTACTTCACTTTCAGGTGAGAGGTGTGGGTTGGAGACTACACAAGGACATCTGGTGGGGTGATGAAATGGTTTATTTTTTTATTTTAATATTTTTTTCTTCATTATATTTAATGATATTGAGGGAATTTTTCAGAATAGTTGTAATAATTTTTTCACTTGTAACTCTTGCATTTTTTCAGTAACTTGCCTCCCCAGAAAGCTCAAATTCACCCATGGGATGAAGTCGGATAGAGTTCTCCCACACCGCTTGATCAGAGGTTAGTAAAGGTTGTGGTTAAGTCTTTTCATGCTCTAAGACATGGATAGACTCCTATTATAGCTCCTTCTATAGAATATGAGACTGGTCCTAGGAAGGAAAAGTCCTTGGAGTTCCTGAAAAATAATCCTTCAACCTTCCGAGTTAGCATTGAACCCCCGGAATAAGAGGAAAGGATCGAAAATATCGTGTGAATGTTCGAGTTCCTGGACACACCCAAGGATCTAGGGGTGAAGTGTGAATCCTTTCTGTTGGAGGGTCCCAGACACTGGTGGATGGAATCGGTACTTCAAACTGGGTTGAATGAGCAAATGTGATGGGAATATTTCAAGGTCATCTTCAATGAGAAGTACTAACCTATGGTCCTAGCATATTATAGGTCATGATAGTTCATTGATCCTTTTCATGAGGATGTTTCTGTGATTTAGTAAGCCATCCATTTCATTGATCTGGTTAGGCATGCTCTAGAAATCGTCTATATTGAGAATGTGAAGGCCCAAAGGTTTGATAAATCCTTACAAACAGAGATATACTCCTAGGTTTTCTTGTTTAAGTTGAGTACCTATGCTGAGGTGGTTGATTAGGTGTGCATGGTTGAAATTGACTGAAAAATGAGGGATGGTTTTCCATGGTATAATATCAGTAGTGGGATGTGGTAACTCCATAGAGAAGAAAAGAAAACAAGAGTATCAGGTGATGAAGGGAGGTGGTAGATCAGGCCACCCTTCCCGGATTTTTTCATCTATGGATTCTGATGCGAGATCAGTTATGTGACACTAGTGTGGGAGACCAGGGCTCATCCGACCATTATTCCCACTTCATTCGATGCCCTATCATCAATGTGGAGGTATGGGTCACTTGCAAGGATTTTGTGGGGTGGCACATCCACTTCAGAGTGGGGTAGGGTTAGTGGATTTAAGAGGAGTTCCAGCTCAATCTATGCCATCAAGGACAGGGGGGTCTCATTTTGGTTTCCATGGTGGTAGGGTTGGGCATCTTCTGAGTAGATCTAATTTAGTGAATATCCACAGAATAGCGGTCTTCCTTAGGAAGATACCAGACATCTCCATGAGGTGGATCAGGCACTAGCATGATCTATGGTGAGACCATCGACAATTATAGGTACCATTTTGATCAAATTTTCTGTAGAGACTGCTTCTTTTGATAGTATATCCTCAGTTTCATTCATTTCTGCCTGTTTTGTGGACTTTCTGAATTTACCAACCTAGTTTTTGTCTTTTGCAATGGAGTTGGTGACACCGCTGGGAAAGAAGAAATAGAAGGGTCTCAAGTGCCCGTTTGGTGCGCTTTCCATGTCAAGGGTTGAGATGGAGTGGGACCTCTTATACAATGATATTGATCTCTTTGAAATAATAAATGGCATATATTTCCTAGTAAACTTCCAGGCACACATATATTTCTATAGGTGGTGGGTCGGTTTCACGACACCTGATGGGAGTCTTAATGTTTTTTTTGTGGGAAATGGGATCCTCAGTCAAGTTGTTCGGGACCTACACTCCCAGTGTTGGGAGAATTTTTTTTCAGTTATCATCGCCCACAGTAGAGTATGATGGTCATCCTCCTGATGGTGGACTACCTCATGTAGTTGATTAATTTCTGGAGGTATTTCTGGATGTATTTTCAGGTTTTCCCACAGAGCGGGATGCTGAGTTCTCAATTGATCTGGCTCTAAGAACACAATCGATATCTATTCCCTCATATCACATAAACCCCACCGAGAAAAGGGGGTTAAATATATAGCTGGACTTCTGATAATCTGAAGGATTCATTCTCCTGAGCATCTCTCTTTTTACTGTTCTGGTGTTGTTCACGAAAAAAATAACAAATTTGTCCAGTTTTTCAGAGAATACCTTAAGATTAATAAGGTATCAATCAAGAACAAATATCATTTTCCCCAAATAGATGACTTTTTAGATTAGTTGAAGGGGATAATGAGGTTTTCTAAAAAGACTTTCTTTCAAGATATCATGAACTCCTCGTGAAAGAAGATGATATACCAAAGAAAGCCTTCCAAAGCAAGTACGACCACTTAGATTACTTGGTTATTCCCTTAGGATTGAAAAATTCTCTCGCATTATTTATGGAACTCAAGAATAGGAAGTTCCATTATTATTTCTATTCTTTTTTTGTGGACTTTGTGGATGACATCCTAGTTTATTCGAGATCTAAGGAGGAACATGAGCATCACTTGCGGATCATTTTGGTCACTCTAAGAGAGCATCACCATTATTCAAAAATGTCCAAGTGAAAATTCTGGATTAGGGATGTGAAATTAATGGGGCATGTTATCTCAGAGTAGAGGGTTTAAATGGACCCTAGGAAGATTAGTGCGGTTATTTCATTGGAGCATCCAAAGAATGTGTTTGGGTCAGGTGTTTCCTCAGCATTGTAGGTTATTACTGGAAGTTTGTTTGGGATTTATATCGATTTTCATCACTGATGACTATGCTCACCTAGAAAGTGGTGACGTTTTTATGGGCCCCAAAATATAAGGCATCATTTTAGGAGCTGAAGAGGTGGTTGACTACCACCCATGTTCGGATTTTTCCTGGGACTAGAAAGGGGTATTTGGTGTATGGTTATGCTTTAGGTGTGGATCTATGGTGCATGCTTATGCAGGATGATCTTGTGGTGGTGTATAAATCTTCCCAACTCCGACCAAATGAAAATAATTAACTGACCCATGACATAGAGATAGAAGTTTTGATTCATGATTTGATGACTTGGTGTCACAACCTTTATGGGGGAAGTCTGTAGTCTATTCTGATCACAAAATATTTTCCTATATCTTCTTTCCAAAGGACCTCAACATTAGGTAGTGTCGTTGGATCGAGTAATTGCAGGGATTCGACATTGACATTGTCCAAACCCCTAGAAAGGGTATCGTGGTGGCCGATGCATTGAGTATAAGAGTTCCATTACAGGATTTTAGGATGTCCAATTATGAGTGGACTTTGATGGGGATCTTTCTTTAGATGAATGTGGAGACGAAGGAGCAAAATGGGGGGGGTACATTATTGGAAAGTGTTCAGTTGACTCTTTATCTCTTGGAGTTGATCCTGTGGGAAAAGACTAGTGATGATATTTGTCAGTGGTAAAGGAATTTTCTTAATGGTGCGGATACATCTTCTGATTGGTCATCATCTCTTGAGCGCATCTTTTTCTTCAAGGGATGTTCAGTAGTGTTGTTATCTCTGTAGAAGGTGGTGATGCAGGATAGCCACTAGTCTCATTGAGCTGTCTATCCGGGTGCCACAAAGATGTATTTTGATGTCTGTCAGTAGTTATGGTGGACTAGTATGAGACGAGACATCACATACATCGTTTTGAGATGATACACATGCCATCAGGTGAAATCAGAGCAACAAAGGCCCTCCGGTTTGCTTCAGCCGTTACCGATTCCTACCTTGAAGTGGGATGAGGTCGATATGGACTTAATTATTGAATTTCCTCATACAACACGGGTTAAGAATTACATTTGGGAGGTGATTGACCTTGATACCAAATTATCCCACTTCATTCCAATTAGATATACAGCTAAAGTGGTTGAATTGGTCCATTTGTATCTTCAGTAGGTGGTAAGGGTCCATGGTCTTCCATCGGAAATTGTTGTAGATACAGACCCTTGTGTTGCTTCTTGGTTTTAGGAAGGCCTTCATAAGGCATTGGGGTCCTATATTTAGATGATAATGGCATATCATTCTTAAATAGATGGTCAGACAGAGTGGGTGAATTAGATTTTGGAGGACACGCTTCGTGCATGTGTTTTGGACATTATAGGTTCCAGGGATATCCATTTTTGATTTTTTGAATTTTATTACAATAATAGTTACCAATCCTCGATTCAAATATCTCATTTTTAGGTTCCTTATAGTCACCGTTAATAGTCACCCCTATGTTGGGATGAGTTAGGTGATACCTCACTCTTGGGGGCGAGTTTGGTGTAGGAGACGTATGAAAAGGTCAAGTTGATCGGGTAGATCTTATTCATGGATTAGAGTCCCCATAAATAATATTCTAACCAAAGGCATTGAGAGCTATAGATTCTGTGGGTGATAGGGTATTCATTAATTTGTCCCCTCGTCTAGGCCACCGTCATTTGGTAAAGAAAGGGAAGCTGACGCTACGGTATGTCAGACCATTTGAGATCACCAAGAATATTGAAAAGATGGTATACATAATTGTCGTACCCTCTCAGTTAACTTCCATCCATGATGACTTCCATGTCTCCTAGTTGATTAAATATAAACTGGATCAATCCCATGTACTTAATTGGGAGGAGTTGGGTATATAGCCTGATTTATCTTTTTTAAGCAGCCTGTGTGAATAATGGACTTCTAAGAAAAGGTGCTTTAGGGGAATTCTATTCCACTAGTCTAGTTTCATAGGAAAAATGGGAATGATATGAATATGACTTGGGAGAAGAATTAATGGGTCGAGTAAGAGTACCCATTCCAGTTTTACGATCAAGATTTAGGTTGACATTCTTGTACAGAAAGTTTTCAACATGGGGAGAATTTTCACACCCATGTGCTTAATTTAACGTATTTGTTTCTATTTTCTTCTTGGGATAAATTTTCCCCCTATGTTTCCCATATCCTCCCTTTAATTTGAATGGTATTGGCTAATTTTTTAGTGTACAAAAGGGGGTGCACTGTTGGGAGTACGGTTTGTTAAATCGTGCAAGAAAATAGTGTGACCTTGTCCAAATCATTGAAAATGTTATTAATTTCCATTTTCCCTCCCGATATTTATCCAAACTCTCCATATTCATCCCCTATTGGACCATTAAATCCATGTAAGCCACCCAAGAACCTAAAACCCTCTTTATAACTCCATTTTGAAGGGGGATTTTATGGAGAAACTTCAAACTTCTTCAAGTAAGTTAATCTCTTCCGTAGTTATCTTTTTTTTCATGGGGTTTATTCCCTTATACATGAGGTTCCAAATTTCAAGAAACTAGGGTTTAGAACCTAGGGATTGATTCTAGATTTCATGGTCTATTCATTTGTTTTTAGACTTGATCTAAATCCCTTGTGGTGTGGCGGTGGTGCAGTTTGATTTTCGCACAAAGATTCATGGGTTTTCATTATTGTGGTAGGTGATTACATGGGTAATAAATTCTAGATGAGTTATATTTCCTGAATTTATGTTCTTAGCACACTTATTTTTCTTTACCCTTGCTATGAAATCTAGTTTTGGTGACATTATTAATCAAATTAATTTTAGGTACAAATTCTGTGTTAAATTTGGTGTATTACTTGTTTATATTTTGTTATGAGAAATGGGGTTGATTTATAACCCATGTAATAAGTTTATAGAAATTTTGAGGTGTTGAAAAATCGTTTTTGATGAATATGGGTATGAACATGGTGTTCAAAGTAGGATTTTAAATGGATTTTGTTTGTAAATCATTGTTAAATTTTCTGAAGTTGTTTTATTGAAATCCTACAGGTTTTATTGAGTTATGTAAGTAGTGAAAAACATTTTTAGCTACTTTTTTCAGTTAATTATGACCATAAATAATGTTTTATGTGAAAATTTCTTTTAGAATCATGAGATAATTATTTGTGAAAAATGGGGGAATCGCGGGTATCTAGGAGGTAGATATGTACTAGTACAATAGTGATCTGTATGGGTTGTGTCCCAGTTTCACTGAGAAAAATGGATAATGAAAACACTAACAAAACAATATTGATTATGATTGGGGCCCACTATGTTATGAGTATGCTCCCTAATAGTTTCTCATGCATGAGAATTGATTTTTCAATGGTTACTTTACATCGAGGTATGAGAAACATGTGTCCCGACACTACCTAGTGCCTAGGGGTGTTCTTGAGATTGGTGCTCACTGACTCCTATGTGTTTGTATTTGGAATAATGTGGTTTTATTTAAATATAATATCGCTAATTTTTTTTTGTAATGTTGTATTTCATGGAAATTTTTCTCTGAAAACTATTTACATTTAAAAGTCTCATTCTTTAGAAATTATTTCCACTACCTCCTGTTTATCAAAAAATGGAATTCTTTTTATATTGTATTGTTTACTCTATGGAATCTATTAGTGGTATCCTATTTGTCTTAGAATCACAACCTATATACACCCCTTGGGTGTAAGTGGACTTGGTAATGTTTGACACTGGTAAAAGAATTTATTTGGGTGATGCCAGTTAGGGGTGTTAGTTCCCATCCATTGTGTGGCATTGTGGAGATGGCTTGGGGTTGATGAAACCTTTTCATGTGGAGTCTTTAGGAATGGTTTCATACTTTTTAAGTGTATTTGGACATATTATTCTAATTTTAAACTTTTTTATTCAGTTCTGGATTTTTTATAGACCTTGTTTGGTATAAGTTTTTTATATTGGGTTTATCAATTAATTTTGATGTTTTATGCTTCCATATTCACGTAAATCATTACCAAAACATAATATATGATACCTCGATAGTTGTGATTGCCTATGGGGATAGGGAACACCCATTGGGCCTTATCACGGGCCAGGTTTGGTATCAGTTTTGATGGAGACCAGGTTTGGTTTTTGACACCAAAGGGTAATTAAACCTTCACTCCAATACCAAAAGTAACAACCGAAGCTTGACGAAAATGGAAATTAAATTTCTTACGTGGAATAAAAAATACATTACACAAATTGAAACCCAAAAACCATATTATTTTAGTGTATTGGAAAACTCGGAATAAAAATTTCTAGCCTGGTGAATGATCTTCAACATTCCCCATTAAGATCTTCCCCCTTAGTTTTTCTACCTAAAACCTATCATTATATCCTCGGGAATAGAAAAAACAAAAAGGGTGAGATCAAATTCTCTATAAGCGTAAACATGAATAAAATATATCAAATATAATTATAATAATTTAAAAACATGAAAGTAAATTTTTATTATCAAAATCGTAGGTCATGAAATAAATCTTTGAAGTTTGTAAGGCATAAATCATGAATGATCATGAACCAGGAGAAAATTTCATTGACATAAATCATGGAATTATAGAGATAAAATAATAATATAATATGATTTCCATAGTAGCCAAGTTACACCTTACAAGACTATCATAGTGGAAAAATCCATTAATGAACTATGTTTACTTGTCATTCCAGCCATGTGTTACATAACTAGATTTACTTTCCATTCCAACCCTATATTGTTGAACTCTATTTAATAGTCATTCAAACCATATATTATGTAACCGGGTTTACATTTCATTCCAATCATTTCTATCTCATGAGATATAAATATTTACCCATTGCATTGGAGGGAGATATAGGTCCCACCCGTCTCATAATGAAATCATTCTTACTTGTTTGAAAATAAAAAAAACTATTAATCATAGCATAACCCAAGGAACAAAAAATGGGTTTCTTAAACCCAATTACATCATAATCCATATAAAATAAATGGATTTCATAAAAATAATACCATCATTAACATAATTAAATCAATTTAATAATAAACATAGAAACATATCACTATTTTATCTTAAATGGAAAATAATTTTTATAAAACTTTTGGACTTTATTTTTGAAGAAAATATCCATTCTTTTTGAAAAATGTTTTATTTTCTCAAAATGCCACACATTTTTAAAAGAAAAGATTTTTTTTAAAATAAAAATTAAATCATGTAGAGAAGCTTCATGGAAATATGGTGTCATAAAATAATAAAAATCCATTCATTATGTATAAGTAAAAAAATTATCCCAATACTTTTTCTAGAAAATATAAAAGTGCCTCATATGGTAAACAAAATAAAAATTCCTTTAAAACATTGTAGTAATAGTAAAAAATGGATAAAAATGACATTACACATACATAAAAGAATAATAAAAATTTTATGAAAACAGTTTTAGAAAACATGGACATGGATAATAAATATATCCCCAACAAAAACTTAAATATAAAAAATATTGAATAAAAATAATATTGCAAAATTATCACTTACCTTAGGACTATGTTATTCCATATTTGTCTAAAAATCAGGTATAATGGGTTTAAGTATATTATTAAATTGAAATATAACAAAAATAATATCTATGATTTCTTATATGATTCACATATGAATTTATATTACCCATTTATTTATCAATTCCATGTTAATGAAATATTTTGGTTAATAATAGATTTATTTATGGTACTCGTTTTGACTGGTTATTCTTGATATTATTAATAAGATCAAAATTTACTTATATCCAAAAAGGAAAACATGATTTATATATTATAAATATGCAGTATATAAATATATATAATAATTAGGTAAATGAAATGGAATACACAGTTCATGGAGATGGTATGTCGTACATACACATGAATTTTATTTCATTTTCATTATTCAATTTAATGTAAGAAAGTAAATAATATATATATATATATATATATATCTAGTATAATTATTATTTTAAATATTTCATGATTATTTTTTACATATATAAGTCCCTAACATTAAACATTACATAATCTTGATTTTTGATCAATAATTTACATTCATTAATATTGAGGATATTTTTAGGTTTAGAGTTTTATAGAATTAGTCCATAACTATTACATCAGATCACAAATATTAAAAAGTAGATAATTTTATTCTATCAAATTTTTTTATAACAATAAAACTCCTTAAAAATTATAATTCTTTTCTTGATAAAAATATTCTGGAAATTTTCCATTCTCTTACGCATCCTTATACCATGTAAAAAACATTTAAAATACATGTTATGAGAATAAAAAGATGAGTAAGGGTTATAAAATAAGGAAAGAAAACAATAGTTCATGTATACATACAAATCAATGAAATCCTAATTTCACTCATAAATCATAAGATCTTTAATAAACCTCTTGAAATAATAAGAGTGATGAATGAATCATTGAAGTCATAAACCATAATGGTTAATTGTGGAATCCATAAAATATTTACATTGTATCTTTCACAACTATATAGGGAGTAACTTTCATAGTTACATTTGGAATACCCATCACAGTATATTCCAAAAATCTCTTAAGAGAAACCTTAATGTTTACCTCCATCATGTTAACTGATGCATTAAAGAGAAATCTCGGACTCACCCGCCCTCAGTTTATCACAGAACCACCCATATTCGTATGAAATTTTCGAGAACCATAACATAATAATAACACAAGAACAAGGATAAAGGAAAAACAAAATTTCCACATTGAAATAAAAAGACATCTTTTAAATATATTGATATAATAAATACATTTTTAAAACCATTTTCAATACCCAAAATTCCTAAAAAGGAATATGGTATTTTCTTTTTTTTTTCTAAAACATTATGCTATGTAGAGGAAGCCAAATATCAAATAATTCTCATGGTAGTTACATGGTCATTGTCACCGAGTATGTTCTAAATATACATTCCTTTTGTTGTTCAGTAAAACACATCATAAAAAAATATTCCTTTTGAAACACATTGAATTAAATTAAATGAAGAAGAGAATAATTATACACTATATAATATAAGGTTGTTTATAAACCAAAATATGCCTCAATGAAAGGAGATTGAGATGATGTCACATACCATGAGTCTGACATATCTCATTCGTTCTTTATATTCTGGAATAAAAAATTTAGGATAATTTATACTACCTTCATAACATTTTTCATTTTTATTATTATTTATTTATTACATATCCTCATGTTATAAAAATTACATAAATATTTTGGATCATATCGGTCAGTTTGTTGATATTTAGTAGTTGAGTAAAAAAATGAACTTGTATGATGTAAATTATCCATGTGGTCAAAAGTACATAATCAATAGAATATTATTAATGATTTAAATATCATATTTTTCCTTTATATATGTTTTTATAATTTCCTTAACATTTGGAGATAAGAAATGAAATGCAATGTTTATGGAGACGGTAGGCCATATGTACACACGAATGCTACCTTCATTTCATTGTCATATTAAATTAATAATAATTAAATGATATAAATGTATATTATAAAACCATTATTTTATTTATGTCATGAATGACTAATAGTTTTAATAAAAGTATCCTTTGTATGATCCATGTATAGCATGAATGGGTCATTTCACTTTGAGGTTGCGGTAGTCCACCATTCCTCAAATTACATAATCGTATTTAAACATCATGTAAAGTATAAAGGTATGTTGTAAATAAAAATTACATAACCATAGAGACAATATAAATATAAATATAATATATATAAATATAGTTCCATCATAATGGCCACCATGAGAGGTGGTAGAGTAAAATTGAACAATCATCGTTTTGTGAGAAAGTATTTCGTCGTACACAGAAATAATATATTTGTATACATAAGACCGAGGTGTGTGTAATTATAGTTTGAATCCTTATCATAAAAACATACCTATATATTGAGGATACTTGTTCTGTTATGTAATCAATGTGTAACGCCCCGACCCCAGTTGCCCAGAGTCGGTGCATTAATTACATAACATTGGCATGATCACAAGAAAGATCAAATCTCGAAAGACCGATTGGTTTAGTAGCCTTGGAAACACTAGATATATTCATAAGTTTTACATTACATCATTAAACGAAAAACTACTACAGCAACATAATGTCTCCATAATCTACACTCATATCCCACAAAATATCCCTGCAGGTCATTCATAACTTACTTCTTCACTTCCTGGGAAAAATAAAACATAGAAAAGGGGTGAGCTCAAATGCCCAGTAAGGATAACAATATAGCGGGACATTCATAATAAGCATAAACATTTAAGGCAATGAATTACTAAAACAAAAGCCTTTTAAAATTGAACTTCAACATAGTATGGCAAAAATAAAAATGAAATAATTCCATTTACTTATTCACATGGATATTCTACTAATCGAATAATCACATGCAATATCAATAACCACTTTCATAATGTTGGAATGCATAATGCCATACTATCATAACCACATAGCCAAGGCCTCGTGCCAAGACTACAAATAAGATTTTGTCAAGGCCTTGTGCCAAGACACTAGTTTGTCTCATGAGACCTACCGATGCATCGAGGAGCAATAGCGGGCTCCACCCGTCACTTATTAAGTCCAATGCATTCCCATATGAAAAGGTTTAAACATAACATAAACATTCGTATTAAAACTAGCATACGAAATGTCAATACTTTCACAATAAACTATGAATGGTATAAAAATAGCACATCCACAGTCAAACATATCACAAAACCTTCAATACAATATAGAAGTTTTGTATCATAATAAATTAACTTCAAATAATCTTAAAATCCATCAAAGGATGTTGACATAGATGAAATCAAAATTCTTTTTAAATAAATATCTCCTTTTATTTTGAAATCATTTAAGATCCATATAAAATAAAACATTTTCTTTGAAAATATTCTTATAAGCTTGTAAGGAAAGCTTTGAAGATTTTATAACGGCGTAAAATAACCGCACCCGCCGTATAAGTTAAAAAAACATTCTTACCTCAATTCTGTCGAAAAGGGTAAAAAGGACCTTGTTTTGAAAACGACGGAAAGATTCCTTTATAAACCTCTTATAAAAAGTCAAAAAAGGGTATAAATGACTTTAACCCATATTCTTGTAAATAGTAAAAATGTTTTGAAATACATTTTTAAGAAACATGGATGTGGATGATAAAGAGATCCCAGTAGATTATTACATATAAACAACCTCGGATAATGAAGAGATTGTGAAATAACCCTTACCTTGTACTTTTCCTTGGTTGGGGTAGGTTAAACTCCTGTATAATGGTGAAATAATTGTTATTAAATTATACAAGAATCATATATATTAATATGATATCATATATGATCTTTTAACATTGATTTATTAATAATATCTTAGAATTATCATCGTTTCGGGTGTTAACTTACTCATTTTCTTTTATATGTTTTGTTACATAAGCCATGTTTGTTGTATCTTATTAATATCCAGAATGATATCAAGTCCTTAAAAATCATTTTTAAATCATAAAATGATAATTATACTTGAATGGATACGATGGAGAATGAATCTCATCGCGTTCGTGGAGACGGTAGTCCGTACGTACGCACGAGCGACAATATCATTCTTTTGATATTAAAATAATATATAAATGAATGGTATATCATATATACAGAATCATTAACATGTTATATTTATTATTTACATGAGTTACACATCATTATTATACCCATCCAAATAATATTATATTGAATAACAATTACACCACGATGTGGAGACGGTAAGCCGTACGTACGCACGTATGGTGACATGTTATTCAAAGGGTGGATAGAATACTGAATATGGTTGTACCATACTTATAATAACATCACAGTATATGTGAGATACTGGAGTTATTATTTTAGAATGGTAAGAACAAAGGAAGAAGAAGTGGAAGAAGAAATGAACTTAGAAAAGGGTGGTGAAATCATTACCTCTTCTTCGGGTTCTTCCTTTTGATTTGATCAAAAGGGCTCCTTAGGTTGGCTTTCTGATCAAACTAATGCCTCTAGGTTGTAGTGAGGGATGTTGGGAGAGTATTTGGGCAGAGTTTGGCTGAACCAAAAGGCTTTGAAGGTGTGAAGAAATGAGAAGGAGGAGTGCCCTTTTATAAGAGGGGTGAGGGGCACCTTTGGAAAAGCTAGAAATATTAATTTATAATAAATTCATATTCGGTTTCTAATGGCTCCAAAATTGACTATTCAAAGGTTAAGGTGGGGATAGGTCGAAAAAAACTCAACCAATAGAATTTAGACAGGTTTGGGTACTTATATTAACCTTATCTTTAAGTATTAACTCTAAGTTAATTAGTTTCACTTTTACAATGTCTCTTTGTATTTTTATATTATATGGTTAATAGACTTACCATATACATACAAGCGACCCCCCAAGTGGTCCATTAATAATTAACCTATCATAAAATAAGTCTCTTGGCCGAACCTTAGATTTTTAGGAATTTAATATCAATTAATAATATAATATTTGTTTTAAGAACTCTTTTATGTCAATTTTGACACTATTCAATAGTTGGTTTTTGTGAAACTCATAACAGATTGATTACTTCGAACAAAGTAAATTAAATCAATCCTAATATATCCTATTATCCTAGAAAATTAGTGTAATTCATTAAATGTTTCATATTATATTTATTTGGGTATTTATAATATCAATTATGTTAATGTTTTACTATTTTAGTAATTACTGCATCATCATTGTGTCATAAATAAAATAAATTATTTAATGTCTAAAAATTATAAATAAAACATCATTATGTAGGAACTCTTTTTAGATTTCTAATGAATATTTATAATCGAAAATCCAACATGTATAACCCTATGTAAAAATTGTTCTTCTAAAAGATGTAATCTTATGCCATTTTTATTTTTATTTTAACTTTATTAATATAATGTGTCCCTACCACATACAAGTGGCTCCAAGGGGTCCCCAAATTGACCCAAGGATGCCCATGGTCGGGTATGTGTCCACCAATAAGGTTAGGACACGTTCTAGGGTAATTTTGTATTATTATAATATTATTTTTTTAACCCTTATTTACCGGATTTACCCTTTAACCATGGTAAATAAAATATTTACCGCAGTAATTATTCAAAATGTGTAAAAATAAAAGTTACCTATTTACATAATTTGGAAATCCTGATTCCAAATATGGAATCCATTTTCCTAAATTCAATACACAGAAGTGGCAGAAATTAATTTAAAATTAATTCCCGCTGTCAAAACAAAAAGTGTGTTTTTAAGAGATAATAACTATCAAAAGATTGACACTTGTTTATATTCGGTTTAATTGTAAAATTATGTCCAATGATAAAAATTAAATTGAATGGTAAAAATATATTCTAAATATACTTTAAAACCACTCAAATTCATAATTTATCACTATTAATTATTTTGATTAAAAAAGTTGTTTTTAATTAAAATTTAGAAATTTTCACTATTCATCAAAATATGAAAGTTATCCGAAATGTACCAAAATTTCACCTTAGGCTAAATTCAATATTCCGAATCCAAAAATGAAGTCCATTTTCAAATATAAAATATATATAATTTCAAAAAGTAGGTATTACTATTCATAACGGCTAGTTTGATTAGTTATGGTGTGTTAGAACTCGGTGTTGCGTACAACACACGCTATCACATTATTCAAAGAGAAGCGTACCGTAGAAGCTTGGGGTGTTACATTCTCCCCTCCTTCAAATAATTGCGTCCTCGCAATTTCTAGGGTATTACTGCATAAAAAGACTCGGGTGGTTCTTCATCATAAGTTCCTCGGGTTCCCACGTTGCCTCTTCCATCTTATGATTTCTCCACAAAACTTTTACCAGACGCGTCGTCCGGTTTCTCAGTACTTGTTCTCTTGTATCAAGAATCCTGACGGGCTCTTCGCAATAAGACAGATCGGGTTCCAGTTCTAATTCCTCATAGGTGATTACATGCGTCGGATCAGGCATGTATTTCCTCAATAGAGATACGTGGAACACATCGTGAACTTTGGAGAGACTTGGCGGCATTGCCAATCGGTAAGCTACAGCCCCAATTCGTTCTAGAATTTCGAAAGGTCCGATGTACCTGGGACTCAATTTACCTTTCTTTCCAAAACGTATGACTCCCTTCCATGGAGATACCTTTAGGAAAACATGATTACCTACTTGAAATTCCAAATCCTTCCTTCGATTATCGGCATAGCTCTTCTGCCTACTTTGAGCTGCTTTGATGTGATTTTGGATTACTTTCACCTTTTCCACCGTTTCCTCCACCAGCTCTGGGCCTACAAGTTTTCTTTCACCAACTTCATCCCAACAGGTTGGTGTACGACATCTCTTTCCGTATAACGCTTCATATGGTGCCATTTGTATACTCGAATGGATGCTATTGTTATAGGAAAATTCTACCAGTGGTAAATATTGATCCCACATACCCTGAAAGTCAAGTGAGCAAGATCTCAACATGTCTTCTAAGGTCTGAATAGTCTGTTCTGATTGTCCATCTGTCTGAGGGTGGTAAGCAGTGCTCAAATGAAGTTCAGTATCCAGGGATTTCTGAAGACTTTTCCAAAATCTTGAAGTAAAACGGGGATCACGATCAGAAACAATCGATAGGGGAACTCCATGAAGTCTTACAACTTCATTAATGTATAGTCTTGCTAGACGTTCCAGGGGTAGATATTCTCTTATAGCAAGAAAATATGCTGATTTGGTAAGACGATCAACAATAACCCATATTGCATCGTTCCTTCTAGGAGTCTTTGGTAGCCCCATGACAAAGTCCATCGTAATATTGTCCCATTTCCACTCCGGTATGGGAAGAGGTTGCATGACTCCTCCAGGCTGTTGCCTTCCAGCTTTCACTTGTTGACAAACCATACATCTTGACACAAAATCAGCAATCTCCCTCTTCATGTTGTCCCACCAAAAATGTTCTTTCAAATCTCTATACATTTTGGTGCTCCCAGGGTGTATAGAGAAATTGGAACTATGAGAATCATCCAGCAATTCCCTTTTTAGATCAGGTATATTGGGAACACAAAGTCTCTTCCCGAATTTCAAAATTCCATCTTCATACACAAAGTCTCTCAATCTCCCATCATTCACAGCTTTAATCTTCTCCTGAAATTCTTCATCATCGGTCTGAGAACTCTTAATCCTTTCTAGTAAAGATGGTTTGGCAACCATTTGAAAAAGCATTGATGTTTCACCTTCCCTGGTTATTCCCATGTCCATATTCACTAGATCCATGAAAATTGGATCCCTTTCAATTCTCATCATGTTCAGAACTCCATGGTCTTTTCTGCTCAAAGCATCTTCCACCTTGTTTGCCTTCCCCGGGTGGTAGTGTATCGTACAATCATAATCCTTGAGTAATTCAAGCCATCTCCTTTGCCTCATGTTGAGTTCTTTTTGTGAGAAAATATACTTCAAACTCTTGTGATCAGTATAAATCTCACATTTTTCACCATAGAGGTAGTGCCTCCATATCTTCAAAGCAAAGATCACAGCTGCTAACTCAAGATCGTGAGTAGGATAGTTTTGTTCATGAATTTTCAACTGTCGTCATGCATAGGCAATAACTCTATCATTCTGCATAAGGACACAGCCAAGTCCTTTCTTCGATGCATCACTATAAATAACGAACCCATCATTCCCCGATGGTAGAGTCAATATAGGAGCATTGACTAATCTTCTCTTCAGTTCTTCGAAACATTCATCACACTCTTTTGTCCAAACAAATTTAACCCCTTTACGTGTGAGCTTCGTTAATGGGTTAGCCAATCGGGCAAAATTCTGGACGAAACGTCGATAATAACCTGCCAAACCAATAAAACTACGTACCTCAGTTATACTCGTAGGTGATGGCCATTCTTGGATTTCCTTGGTCTTAGAAGGATCAACAAAGATTCCATCTTTAGAGACAATATAGCCAAGAAAAGAAATCTCCTGAAGCCAGAATTCACACTTGCTAAACTTTCCATATAATTCATGCCTCCTCAGAGTCTTCAAGATAATGCGCAAGTGATTTTCATGATCTTTGTAGGTTTTGGAGTATACCAAGATATCATCAATAAATACCACCACAAATTCATCGAGATACTCCTTGAAAACTCTATTCATCAGATCCATGAATACAGAGGGTGCATTAGTCAATCCAAACGGCATTACAGTAAACTCGTAATGCCCGTACCTGGTTCGAAATGTTGTCTTCGAAATGTCTTCCTTCTTCACACACAACTGATGGTATCCAGATCGAAGGTCAATCTTTGAAAAGTATTGAGCTCCATGCAGTTGGTCAAATAAATCATCAATACGAGGTAGGGGATACTTGTTCTTTATCGTTATAGCATTGATCTCCCTGTAGTCGATACATAACCTCATAGATCCATCTTTCTTTTTAACAAAAAGAACAGGGGCTCCCCATGGAGAAACACTAGGGCGAATAAATCCCTTATTACTCAATTCCTCTAGTTGTTTCTTTAGTTCGACTAGCTCTACAGTGGCCATTCTATAAGGGGTCTTCGATATAGGCCTTGATCCAGGAATCAAATCAATAGAAAACTCAACTTCTCGTTCTGGAGGATGTCCAGGTAAATCTTCCGGAAATACATCTACAAATTCTTTCACAATAGGTACATCCTCTATTTGAACATTCCTTTCCTCACCGACAGTTATTTCATTCTCTTCCTCCCCGATAATTGAATTTAGTTGAGCTACTGAGGGTGGATCTAAATAAGAATTAGGTGGTGACGATTCTGCTCTAAAAATAAGGTGCTCCTTATCATTATCATCAAGAATCGTAACCTCTTTCTTCTTACAATAAATCATCGCATCATAGTCCGAAAGCCAGTCCATACCGAGGATTATATCAAACTCAATCATAGGTATGACGATGAAATCAGCAGATAAAGAAAATTTATGTGCTCTAATGGGGACTGATTTGCAAAACTTTGTTGCAACGATACTTCCCTTAGGAGTTTTAACTGACAACTCCCTTATTAAATCAAATTGGAAATATCTAATTTTCTTAGCAAAATTGGAAGATATGAAACAATGTGATGATCCAGAATCAAATAATGCATTTGCTAAACTTGAGGAAACCATTAAATTACCTGCCACCACGTCTTTTGGAGCTTCTACCTCTGCAGTAGTGATAGCATAAGCCTGGCCTTGATCCCTTGGCCTTTTCTGAGGTAAGTTCTCCTGACGCTTAGGACATGCATTTGCATAATTCCCCATCTCCCTGCAATTGTAGCACTGAACGTTGGTAGCTTCCTTCTTCCCCTTGCAATCATGAGCTTGGTGGCCTTTTTCACCACACTTGTAATAGACTCCCATTCCCTTCAGGCAAGCACCGGGGTGTTTCTTCCCGCACTTACCACAAGATGGATATTCAACCTTTCCCTTCTTCCCCTTATTTCCATTCCCAGATTTGATCAGCAGGTCTCTTCTTCTCTTTCTTTGCTTTAAAGTCATAAGACTTAGAGAATTCCTTTTCGGTCTTGATAGCACATGAGACAATGTCTTCGTACGATGAAAAGGATTGTGAGACTAATGCTCGACGGAGAAATGGTTTTAACCCATCAAAGAAACGATCAATCTTACTTCTTGGGTTGCGAATATAATCACCAGCGTACCTCGCTAACCTTGTAAATTTAGCCTCATACTTTGTGACATTCTCATCCTCCTTTTGTCTCAGACTCAGAAATTGCCTTTCCATATATGCTCGATGGTCGCGAGGGAAGTATTTTTCTAAAAACAGATCATTGAACTCCCTCCATTCCATATTTGATACTTCATCATCTTCCTTCGTATTTTGAATCAATGACCACCATTGATCAGCATCTCCAGTGAGGCGGTAAACTGCCATGATAACTTTTTCCCTTTCACTGCTCCCCAAAGCCTGAAATATTTTCTCTAGGGAAAATATCCATTGCTCAGCTACTACGGGATTTGTATTCCCATTGAACGTTGGTGGTTGTTTCCTCATGAATCGATCTAACATTGATCCTCCACGCTGCGGATCAGGGTGCTCCATATGGGTAAGGTTATTATTCATAACCTGAGTAAGTTGTCCCAGTACGGTGATTAGCTGATCAGCACCAGTTGCATCACCAGCCCCACTATAATTATCTTGAGCAGGAGGGCAATCCCTACATGGAGTGCGTGCATTGATACGGTTTCCATTTCTTCCACTAGGCGCCATTTCTAAAAAAAATGGCATAAACTAGATCAGTTTATGCATCAAAATACATAATCCCATACTTATAAAACACTAAACATAAATTGAACTATCTATGGATATAATCCATAATCATAAATATGTTTTCTTTGAGGAAGTATATACTCATAAACCCTTCATAATGATTTGTAAAGAAAGTGAGAGTTATCCTAAGCATATCCCCCGGGAGTGTCGTAACCAAGAGTGCAGCAAGGCCCGTTGTCGTGCACCAGTTCCCGTTTGAGTCTAGCTCAAAGCGGTGTTTTCGGGTTTTACCCCTAGGTACATCTGTGCCAGAGCCGCCTCTACCTGCTCATATCCAGACAGGGATGTATTGCTCGGAAAACTCACAAAATCTCTACAATACCAAAATTCTAGGAAGTTCTTCTATACTAATCCTCAAAGTTCATCTTAGGTATACGTGCTCTAATCATTGTTTATCTAAATCTAGCTTCCAAGGTTTGTACTAAACTTCCTCTGATACCAACTGTAACGCCCCGACCCCAGTTGCCCAGAGTCGGTGCATTAATTACATAACATTGGCATGATCACAAGAAAGATCAAATCTCGAAAGACCGATTGGTTTAGTAGCCTTGGAAACACTAGATATATTCATAAGTTTTACATTACATCATTAAACGAAAAACTACTACAGCAACATAATGTCTCCATAATCTACACTCATATCCCACAAAATATCCCTGCAGGTCATTCATAACTTACTTCTTCACTTCCTGGGAAAAATAAAACATAGAAAAGGGGTGAGCTCAAATGCCCAGTAAGGATAACAATATAGCGGAACATTCATAATAAGCATAAACATTTAAGGCAATGAATTACTAAAACAAAAGCCTTTTAAAATTGAACTTCAACATAGTATGGCAAAAATAAAAATGAAATAATGCCATTTACTTATTCACATGGATATTCTACTAATCGAATAATCACATGCAATATCAATAACCACTTTCATAATGTTGGAATGCATAATGCCAGACTATCATAACCACATAGCCAAGGCCTCGTGCCAAGACTACAAATAAGATTTTGTCAAGGCCTTGTGCCAAGACACTAGTTTGTCTCATGAGACCTACCGATGCATCGAGGAGCTATAGCGGGCTCCACCCGTCACTTATTAAGTCCAATGCATTCCCATATGAAAAGGTTTAAACATAAAATAAACATTCGTATTAAAACTAGCATACGAAATGTCAATACTTTCACAATAAACAATGAATGGTATAAAAATAGCACATCCACAGTCAAACATATCACAAAACCTTCAATACAATATAGAAGTTTTGTATCATAATAAATTAACTTCAAATAATCTTAAAATCCATCAAAGGATGTTGACATAGATGAAATCAAAATTCTTTTTAAAGAAATATCTCCTTTTATTTTGAAATCATTTAAGATCCATATAAAATAAAACATTTTCTTTGAAAATATTCTTATAAGCTTTTAAGTAAAGCTTTGAAGATTTTATAACGGAGTAAAATAACCGCACCCGCCGTATAAGTTAAAAAAAACATTCTTACCTCAATTCTGTCGAAAAGGTTAAAAAGGACCTTGTTTTGAAAACGACGGAAAGATTCCTTTATAAACCTCTTATAA
Source organism: Viscum album (assembly GCA_963277665.1). Classification (NCBI taxonomy): domain Eukaryota; kingdom Viridiplantae; phylum Streptophyta; class Magnoliopsida; order Santalales; family Viscaceae; genus Viscum; species Viscum album. The sequence continues at coordinate 1,840,257,093 of OY728135.1, forward strand.
AAAGTCAAAAAAGGGTATAAATGACTTTAACCCATATTCTTGTAAATAGTAAAAATGTTTTGAAATACATTTTTAAGAAACATGGATGTGGATGATAAAGAGATCCCAGTAGATTATTACATATAAACAACCTCGGATAATGAAGAGATTGTGAAATAACCCTTACCTTGTACTTTTCCTTGGTTGGGGTAGGTTAACCTCCTGTATAATGGTGAAATAATTGTTATTAAATTATACAAGAATCATATATATTAATATGATATCATATATGATCTTTTAACATTGATTTATTAATAATATCTTAGAATTATCATCGTTTCGGGTGTTAACTTACTCATTTTCTTTTATATGTTTTGTTACATAAGCCATGTTTGTTGTATCTTATTCATATCCATAATGATATCAAGTCCTTAAACATCATTTTTATATCATAAAATGATAATTATACTTGAATGGATACGATGGAGAATGAATCTCATCGCGTTCGTGGAGACGGTAGTCCGTACGTACGCACGAGCGACAATATCATTCTTTTGATATTAAAATAATATATAAATGAATGGTATATCATATATAAAGAATCATTAACATGTTATATTTATTATTTACATGAGTTACACATCATTATTATACCCATCCAAACAATATTATATTGAATAACAATTACACCACGACGTGGAGACGGTAAGCCGTACGTACGCACGTATGGTGACATGTTATTCAAAGGGTGGATAGAATACTGAATATGGTTGTACCATACTTATAATAACATCACAGTATATGTGAGATACTGGAGTTATTATTTTATAATGGTAAGAACAAAGGAAGAAGAAGTGGAAGAAGAAATGAACTTAGAAAAGGGTGGTGAAATCATTACCTCTTCTTCGGGTTCTTCCTTTTGATTTGATCAAAAGGGCTCCTTAGGTTGGCTTTCTGATCAAACTAAGTCCTCTAGGTTGTAGTGAGGGATGTTGGGAGAGTATTTGGGCAGCGTTTGGCCGAACCAAAAGACTTTGAAGGTGTGAAGAAATGAGAAGGAGGAGTGCCCTTTTATAAGAGGGGTGAGGGGCACCTTTGGAAAAGCTAGAAATATTAGTTTATAATAAATTCATATTCGGTTTCTAATTGCTCCAAAATTGACTATTCAAAGGTTAAGGTGGGGATAGGTCGAAAACAACTCAACCAATAGAATTTAGAAAGGTTTGGGTACTTATATTAACCTTATCTTTAAGTATTAACTCTAAGTTAATTAGTTTCACTTTTACAATGTCTCTTTGTATTTTTATATTATATGGTTAATAGACTTACCATATACATACAAACGACCCCCAAGTGGTCCATTAATAATTAACCTATCATAAAATAAGTCTCTTGGCCGAACCTTAGATTTTTAGGAATTTAATATCAATTAATAATATAATATTTGTTTTAAGAACTCTTTTATGTCAATTTTGACACTATTCAATAGTTGATTTTTGTGAAACTCATAACAGATTGATTACTTCGAACAAAGTAAATTAAATCAATCCTAATATATCCTATTATCCTATAAAATTAGTGTAATTCATTAAAAGTTTCATATTATATTTATTTGGGTATTTATAATATCAATTATGTTAATTTTTTACTATTTTAGTAATTACTGCATCATCATTGTGTCATAATTAAAATAAATTATTTAATGTCGAAAAATTATAAATAAAACATAATTATGTAGGAAATCTTTTTAGCTTTCTAATGAATATTTATAATCGAAAATCCAACATGTATAACCCTATGTAAAAATTGTTCTTCTAAAAGATGTAAGCTTATGCCATTTTTATTTTTATTTTAACTTTATTAATATAATGTGTCCCTACCACATACAAGTGGCTCCAAGGGGTCCCCAAATTGACCCAAGGATGACCATGGTCGGGTATGTGTCCACCAATAAGGTTAGGACACGTTCTAGGGTAATTTTGTATTATTATAATATTATTTTTTTAACCCTTATTTACCGGATTTACCCTTTAACCATGGTAAATAAAATATTTACCGCAGTAATTATTCATAATGTGTAAAAATAAAAGTTACCTATTTACATAATTTGGAAATCCTGATTCCAAATATGGAATCCATTTTCCTAAATTCAAAACACAGAAGTGGCAGAAATTAATTTAAAATTAATTCCCGCTGTCAAAACAAAAAGCGTGTTTTTAAGAGATAATAACTATCAAAAGATTGACACTTGTTTATGTTCGGTTTAATTGTAAAATTATTTCCAATGATAAACATTAAATTGAATGGTAAAAATATATTCTAAATATACTTTAAAACCACTCAAATTCATAATTTATCACTATTAATTATTTTGATTAAAAAAGATGTTTTTAATTAAAATTTAGAAATTTTCACTATTCATCAAAATATGAAAGTTATCCGAAATGTACCAAAATTTCACCTTAGGCTAAATTCAATATTCCGAATCCAAAAATGAAGTCCATTTTCAAATATAAAATATATATAATTTCAAAAAGTAGGTATTACTATTCATAACGGCTAGTTTGATTAGTTATGGTGAGTTAGAACTCGGTGTTGCGTACAACACACGCTATCACATTATTCAAAGAGAAGCGTACCGTAGAAGCTTGGGGTGTTACACAATGAATATGAAGATAATATGGAATGAATAAGGAAAATAAAGGAAAGCAACATGAGAGAAGACATTACCTCTAAATCGGGTAACTTCTTTTGATTTGAGACAAACAGATGTATTGAATTTTCATCTTCCCATGTTAAGGATTCTAGGAGGAAATGATGGATTTTTGGATCCTATTTTATCATAATTTTAATGAATCAATGGGATTGAGAGGTGTGACTATGTGGGTATAGGTGGTGGCCATTTATTAGAGTGAGGAGGGGTACTTTTAGAATGTCTTGAAATATTAATTTATTATAAATTTAATATCAATTAAAAATTTTCCAATACTCATTTAATTAGAAGCTAAAATGATGTTGGTTAAAATACAAATTATCAAAAAAAATTAGACCAAATATATATATATTTTATATTCTTATCTTTTTTGGGTTAACCATTATTTTACCCATTTTAATTATATAGTGATATCATTGTATTTACCCATTATTGGTTAATTGAATTACCGTATCTTGTCAAACAAACCAGAAAAAATCATTTATGAAAATTTTTTACTTTTTAAGCATTTTTCTGAATAATAGTTTTTTAGGAATTTAATATCATTTAATAAACTATTTTATATTGTATGTTATGCATTATATCAATTTTTGTCACTATTCATAGATGAATTTTTTAAAAATTCATAACAAATTGATTCCATAAAAAAATTGAATCAATTATAACATGTCATATTCAACTATAAATTTTTTGGATGTCATTAATTATGTCAAATAATATTTATTTTAATATTTATAATACCATTTATTTGAATCCGTTATTAATGAAATAATCATTGCATCATCATTATGTCATAATTAAATTTATTTATTTATGTGTAAAAATTATAAATAAAATTTCATGATGGAAGAAATATTTTTATATTTCTAATTACTATTTATAGTAGAGTAGATCACTTATATAACCCTATATAAAAATTGTTTTAGTTAGAAGATACATGTTTATGTATGTTTTCTCTTTACATTAAATTAATTTTTATAACATGTCATTATTAGTCCCAAGTGACTCCAAAATTCCAAATTTTTGGAAAAAGGATGTTAATGGTCGAACATTACTCATCTAATAGGATTAGGACACGTTTTAGGGTAGTTTTTTATTATAAAAATTGTTTTTTAACCATTATTTACTATATTTTCTCTTTAACCATGCTAAATAAAAATAATTACTAAGGTTACTATTCATAACTTCCAAAAAATAAAAGGTATCAATACAAAAAAATTATACCATTTGATTAAAAATATGGAATCCATTTTCCAAATTCAAATCATAGAATTTTCTGAAATTAATTTAAAATTAATTTTGATTCTCATTACAAAAAAATCGGGTATTTAAGAATTAAAAACTATCAGAACATTGACATAGGTTGATATCTTTTTTAAATGTGAAATTACTTTAATTGAAAAAAATTGTGATTAAATTATGAAATCATGTTCCAATTAAACTTTAAAAGCAATTATAATTAAAATATAACTATAAAAATTAATTATATTAAAAGATAGTTTTGAATTAAAATGTAGTATTTTTCACTATTCATTAAAATATGAATTTCATCATAAAAATACCAAAATTTCAACCAACGTAAATTTTGATATCCCACTTATAAATAAAATGTATATTTTTCAAATAGAAGATATATAACTAACAAAAACTATATTTAAAAAGGATTTTCCTTCAAAAGGTGGTAGGTTGTCCTTTTAAAAATATTAGAGTACATTATGCTTAAAATTGGATTCATTATCATTTGAAGCTTCTATGAATTATTGGATAAATGTAACAAAATAACAAATATGTATAACCATATTTTAGTTAGTTCTATTCATTCCCACCAATATAATGAATAAGCATTAAATAACATTTAATCTAATAGTATTATTAAATTATTTTTTGGTATAACTCAATGATTCGTGCAATGTAATATTTTAGAGAAACTATTTATTTTGTGATGAGTACACTATCAGAAAAATAATTCCATTTAATTTAAAAATAAAATCTTATTCATAAATATTAATAGGAATTTAAATGTATTATTTTATACATACATAGGATTCTACATCATACCCCCTTTTGGAAATTGTGTCCAAACTATTTTAATTAACAATCAAATAAGTAGGGGTATTTACTCCTCATAGCATTTTCAGGTTCCCTCGTTTCCTTTCAACCGTATAGTTTTTTCAAAAAACTATTAACTGATTAATTAACTTATTCTCCAACACTTTCTCTCTATGGTCAGGAATATGGACTGGTTGTTCCTTATAAGAAATATTCTTTTAGGTCCACTATGTCGAATACCCTAAGAGGGGGGGGGGTGATTCAGGGTATGGTAGATTAAAAATTTCTCCCTTTTGTATCAACTTTCTCTATAAAAAAATCAATTCTCTCTTCCTCCCATAGAAATATATGAACATATATGAAATCTCATACAAGAGATAATGATTTTTACTTGGTTAAACCTTATTAGGCTATGGCTACAGAGAATACAATGACAATGTGTCGATATACCAAATTCACTAAGGCTCCTAGACAATAATGATTACGAAGTTCGGGAAAGATCATCAATGCCCATGATCACCGCCTTTACAAGGTTTAGGGTCTTCTCACTGCATTCCCAAGGTTCAATCCCTATTCCTCTTTTTATGGCTCACTACCGGTGGAAATGGTCGCCTTCTTCCACTTCCTTTGATCACTGATCATGGAGAGGAATCCACTCACAGTTTATCAATTTATAGGTCAAAAACAGTTTATGGACATGTAGGTCCCTACATTTTCAGGAATTCCGGCATCCTCAACTGCATGTAGATTCTCTATTGAAGTTTTATTTTCTCTCATAGAATAATTCCACATTCTTGAGTACTGGTAAGTACAAGAAAATACATTCACAGAATGAAATGAAGCTTTCACATGATTCCATTGAAACTAAAGAACCACCTTGTCTCTCCCATGTATTAAGTACCAGGTTTGGTATACAAACCACCTTCTCCTAATACTACTGTATCTTATGTGAACCTCCCCTATCTGTGGACTGCCTCTTCCATTAACCTCCCTTGTCCGCGGACTGCCTCCGTATTCGCAATCACATATGGCTACCATGTTCCAACATTCCAAACATCCTTTGTGAAACCCCTATTATTTGTGATCTGCTCTTTGTTCACAGACCACCGTCAATTCTGCATAATGAAGCTCCATTATTCTGCATACCAGACTTCCTTTTTGGATTATGAATTCCTATAAACACCTTCATCAGAATCACATCTACTTGATCCACTTTATCCTTCACCAACCACCCTCCATGAACATCCTTCGGCCTTTCCCAAAATACCAGATAAAAATATGTTTTCTAATGATGCCCAATATCCACTGTAATTGGTGGGGTTAGATATTATTATATAGGAAAATATATAAGATTATTCCTCTAAATCATGATTTACCAAATCTTTATTCGATACAAACCCGACACGTACCTAATCTTCATCCACCGCGATCTTCAAGAAATCCGACAACCATTTTCCTACGCACTATGCATACTGTCTTTTCTCTTATGTGGTTGAACTCCTCTACTGACTTCACCGCATTAGCGAACCACAACACCATCCACTGAACCACCATCCAATGAGTGAACACCTTGAGGTATTTTTCCCAATATATTCTCTTCTAACTGAACTACCACTGGACTCATAACATGATATGGACTCAGAAAATAATTTCTCAATATTGAAACATGAGAATCATTATGTACATGGGAGAAAATTGGAGGTAAATCCACTCTATAGGCTACTGTTCCGTCTTTCTAAAGGATTTAATACGGTCCAGAGAACTGTGGGCTCATCTTTCCCTTATTAACAAAATGCATCACACTTTCCCATGGAGATACTTTGAGAAGGACATGATCACATACCATGACAGAAATATCCTTCTTCCAGTTATCTGCAAACTTTTATTCCTACTTTGATTTGTTCTCATGTGCTTCTGAATCAACTATTCTTTTTCTACAATATCTTCTACCAATTTTGGTCACACCATCTTCTTTTCACTTACTTCATCCCAAAAGCTGGGGTTCAATACCTCTTTCCATATAATCATTCAAATAGTGACATCTGTATACTAGAAAGAAAATTCATAGTATAAGAAAAATATACATAAGAAATATGTGGGTCCTAACATCCCTAGTAATCCACATAACAAGCTCATAGTATATCATGACATTTCAGAATTTCTCATTCTTCTACCCATCTGATTGCGGATGAAAAGTTGTACTGAAATTTAATTCATTACCTAACGACTTCTGTAGGACATTACAAAAGTTTAAAGTGATCCTCGTATCATGATCAAATACAATAGATATAGGAAATCTATGTTACCATACTGTCTATTTAATATAAAATTGAGAAAGTTTATCTAGAGATATAATATCTCAAATAGTAATAAAATGAAGGAATTTAGTCAACTGATCCACAATAACCCTGATTGCATTGTTACCATGAGAAATCCTTTGTAATACCACTAAGTAATACATGGACACATTTTTCAATTTCCACTATGGCACTGGAAAAGGCTGAAGCATCCCTTTCAGAAACTACCTCTCTGCTTTATCCTATTGAAAAATAAAAAATCCTAGGGTAAAGTCAACAATATTTCTTTCATTCCATCCCACCAGTAATACCATTGCAGATATTTTTATATCATAATACTATAAGATGAACTGAAAAAAAGGAACTATGAGCTTTACATAATAACTCATTCATCAACTTTGAATCACAAGGAACACATAATATCGTTCCAAACCTCAAAACACAGTCTTTATCAATGTGAAATTCAGGTTGGTAACTCTTCTAAACATATTATACAATTTTCTTCAACTCACTGTCTTACTTCTGTGGGTTTATAATTTTTTCTGATAAAGATGATTTCACAACCACCGGAATCAAAATGGAGAAATTCCCTACACCAAAAACATAAAATCCAAAATTCATCAAATCAAAAACCAAAGGATCTCATTTCAAATGTAGCATGTTTAATGTAGAATTACTCTTTAGACTCAGAGCATCAGCCATGTTAGTTTCTTTTCGTAGATGGTAATAAATCTTACAATCATAACCCTTCATTAATTACAGCCATCTCATATTTCTCATGTTTAATTATTTCTATGTGAATATATACTTCAAACATTTGTGATCAATATATATTTCACAATTCATGCCATATAGATGATTCCTCAAAATTTTTAAAGAAAAAAAACAACATCAGCTAGTTCCAAATCATATATAGTGTAATTTAAGTCATGATTTTTTAACTGATGTGAAGCTTAAGAAATTACCATATCATTCTGCATCAGTACACATCCAAGAACTTTAAATAAATTATTAATATATATAAAAAATTAACCATTTCAAGAAGGTAGTTCCAAAACGAGAGAACTCACTAATCTTCTTTTCAATTCTTGAAAAACATTTATCACATTCTTTTATCCAGATTAACATAACAACTTTTCATGTTAACATAGTTAGTTTACTAGATAACCATGAAAATATTTCAACAACCCTCTGGTAATAACCTTATAAAAAATTAAAACTACAAACCTCAGTTATATATGTTGGTATTTTCCATTCTTCAATAACTTTTGTTTTAGTAGGATCAACAATTATGCCATTTTTGAAACAATGTGACCTAGGAATGAAATTTAATCTAACCAAAACAAACACTTGATGAATTTCTCATATAGTTTATATTTTTTATCTCTAAAAGGAATCCCTTAAATGACTTTCATGATCCCCTTTAATTTTAGAATATACCAATATATCATCAATAAAAACAACCACAATCTTTTCCATGAACTCATATAAAATTTTATTCATAAGATACATTAATAAATTAGGTGCATTGGTTAACCCAAAAGGCATAAATAGAAATTCATAATTTCTATATCTAGTATGAAATGTGGTCTTAATAATCTTTTCTTCCTTTACTTGCAACTGATGGTACCCCAACCTCAAGTTAATCTTCGAAAAACACTAATCTTCCTGGTGTTGATCAAAAAAATCATTCATATGAGGCAAACGATACATGTTCTTAACAGTGATGTTATTCAAGTATTTATAATCAATGAAGAGTATCATTGAACAATCATTATTTCTATCAAATAAGATTTGAGAACCCTATGGTGATATACTAGGTCAAATGAAACCATTATCTAATAACTCCTAAAATTTCTTCTTTAACTCAAAAGTTCAATTTTAGCCATTTTATAACGGTTTTTTGAAATTTTCTTAGCATCAGGAACCAAGTCAACAGTAAATTCAACTTCCTGATCAAGTATTATACCAGTAATACTATCAAGAAAAACATCAAGATAATCATTTACCACTATCACATAATTAATCTGAAAAATTCGTTTGTTTTCAACAATAAGTGCAAAGTAACATTCATTTCTATCATTTACTAGTTTTTCAAATTCTATATATGTTATCAAAAGTAAGGCTTCATTCTTGTACAAAAACTGAAATTCTTTCTGAAATGAAAGATCCTTATCTCTACAATCAATATTAAAATGATTAGAAGAATTCCAATCCATGTGAAAAACAACATCAATCTCTACTTGAGGAAAAACAATATGGATTTCAGGTAGATTATTTTCGCACACAAGGATATGAAGGTTATTAAAATTTATTTTTTTTCTCAAAATTTCTCCAATGTGTTTTTATTACAAGTTAAGGATTCATATCATGAGACAGGATCCCGAATTTACAAGAAACTTTCACGGAAATGAATGAATGTGTAGGCCTAGAATCAAACAATACATTAGAATATTTTGAATAAACAAACAATGTACCTGAAACTACTTCATTTTATTGACCAACATCTACTGAAGTAGTTTCAAAGGATTTCACCACCAGTTTCTACTTGTAGCCTATCTTCTTTCTGTCATTTGAGTTCTACTTCAAACACTCATTTTCAAAATGACCCCTTTTATTTTGCTTAATTTTTTTTTCTAACTGTAAATCAGAATTTTCCTTAACATTACCCTGATCTTTTATAGTGCAATTACGTGCCCTATGTCCAATTTTACCACATTAGATGCACTAAAACGAATTCAAAAGGAATTCCCCAGTGTGCATTTTACCACAATTTTCAAAAACCATAAACTAATGTTTCTTACCATTAGACTTTGTTGAAGAGTTCTTCTCTTTCATATTCCATTTCAAACTCTTATTCTGTTGTTTTTTATGGAAAGAATGATCATCAAAAACTCCATTTCCACCTTCTCCACACATCAAACAAGTTTATATAACTTTTGAACTCATGATATGTAATATCTCGGATTTTCCATGTATTGTTTTTAAATATTATATGGAATAATTTTGAGACCGGGTGAGAAGACGACACATAATTTTGAGGTACAGTGAGCCCGGAATGGTGGTTTAAACTATTTTTAAGTTATGTGAGTCGAAACTTTAGCATGTTTGTGGTAGTTTCCAAAAGGATTCTCGGATTAAAAATCTGATCTCATTATTGCGTCCGGGATGATGACTTTACCAAAGAATGAGTCTATCCTCTAATGGCGTAGGTTGAGGGAAAATTTTTATATGTGGGAATTTTAATAAAAATAAAATAAATATCTAAATGTTTATTTTATTTTTATGGAAAAATATGTTGTAGTGTGGCGATGGGAAATCTGTTACCTTAATAAATTGCACATCATAATGACTCAAGAATGGAAAGTTTGACTCATTAATACTACATCATATTTTGAATGTCAAATACATTTCCGTTTTTATTGGGATGATCAAACGTCGATCTTTGGTGAGAAAACTGTGGAGAAAACTCTCGGCGACGAACGACGATCGATCAAAGATGTGGATCGTTCTGCCAACGACATTGAAGGTTCTTGACGACGACAGCGTGACACCTTCGTCAGAAGTCGATTCCATTTGAGGTAGGGGTTTGTTATTTAATTGTCTTTCCCAACTTTTGTTTTAAATGATGAACGCGGATCAACCCAAAACATGTTGATCCATGGATTCTTACATTATTGCTTGAAGTTTTTTGTTGGGATGATTCGGGGAATTGATCCATGTTGATTTGTTATTGTTGATTACTGCTCTGTTTAAGCCTACTAATGGGAGGGGATCAACGCCATGATGAATGATGGTAGAGGTTCATTCCTCATGTTGTTTTATTGGATTTCTTTCCCTTTTTCCTCTCGCATGTTCTTCGCCGGGAGACTAACAACAGATCGTTGCGCATCCGTTCTTTGATGCAGCGATCCTAAATAAAAGGATAGACAACGCAATGACCTTTCAGAGGTGCAACGACGATGGAGGACGATGAATCAGACCAGATCAGAAAAGGACTTTCATTGAGCGTTCTTTGCGCGGGAAGATCAAAACATGTTTTCAGAGCCTATCAGATGTCTAAAAACATCTGTAGCAGCTTCGTGGTGTCGGGGAGACCAAAAATAAGAAGCTTCATGATGATCAGATGACCGGATCGATGAATGGAGCATCACCAGAGGCGCGACGGCGGAGGTCTTCATTTCTGGAAATTTCTAAAATACACGGCCTGTACTTATGAAGAACACACTGTGTTGTGCTAGCGGCAATGGATTGGGTTTCTGGGGTCACAGAGTTATCACATGGAACGTGACCCCGGTCACACGGCGTGTTGAAATCCCTTGAAGCTTAGAGTTTATTTTGGGATGTATACAGACACTGGATGATCTATACGGCTTCAGATCACAGCATGTACAACATGGAAAAGGTGGCTACACGGACTCGGCGTGTATCCAGAGGGTACATAGACACAAGACGGAGTACACAAACATTTACTCCATTACACGGCCAGGCGAGGCCAGTAATGCGGGTCACCCCATGTACCGATTACACGGGTTGAGTACATGGGTTGATGACATTGTACGGGAACATGGACAGCGTACATGGAGCGAACCCCAGTCACTTGGAAACTACGTGTACACCATACTACATGTCGTGTACTTTGTTTTTCTACACTACTAGCCTTACGATACGAGCCATTGTGCACAGGTAATACTCAGGGTCAGACAACACGGCGTGTAATTTTTCAACACGCTGTGTACTTTTTGGAAAATGGCATGGTCCTCTTGTTCACCGCATCATGGACATCGTTCTATTGGGTTCGTGCCCCTTCTCTTCATTCTCCTGAAGATTAGGCATCGTTTTATTTTATAGGAGTATGGTCCCTTCAGCAGAACTTTCTGTGATAGAGTCAGACATCCATTTGAGAGGCCCATATCGAGATCCTCTATCCATTCTTGACCATAGGTAGAGTCCGACATCGACATGACCAACTCTACTGGGCGTCGATCCTCCACCTAGAAAGTGAATTTCGGATGAGTCGTGGTATCCGCCATGGCCCTGACAGTGAACCTCATCTGTGTATCATCATCTATTCAACTCAAGAGTGCGTCTCCTGTAATATGTGCATCTATCTATCAGAACCCTTCCACTCAGTAATGTGTCTCCCAAAATGAGTGTAAATTACCTCCCATGATGGTTCCCGAGGAATTGTACTTCTCGGACGGACATCATTAGAGCTATCAGATCCATGGAGTGTGTTCTTCCGGAACAAGTGTATTGTGGAATCTTAGAACTGAAACCCTAATGGGGGTATGTAGTTGTGTGACATTTCTCTAGACCGCGGGTCTAGGTTTTGAGTATACCTAGATTGTACTTTTCTTGTTGTATGTTTTGTAGAAATATACTATGTAGAGTTGACTATACCTTTACTTTGTGTACTGCTTGTGGTTTTCAGGGTCCTCTGCTGAGTATTGTTATACTCACCCCTGCACGGGCTTTTCTCGCACGTGTCTTGTCTTTTGTAGACGACCAGTATTTTGACAGAGTCCAGGGAGGACAAGGACAGGACCATGCTTTATGAGTTTTAGACAGGACAATGCGTTCCTACAGCAACGAGCAGCAGTCCCATTTCCTTTTTGTATTTACAGGTTGGACTTTGTTGTTTTCAGACTCTTATTTTTGGTGGGCTTGTATTTCGGCCCAGCTTTCTTTCAACACTTTACTTTCCATTGTACTATGTTGGTTGGGTTTAGTTGTATGCATTCATTTGTTCCTTAGTTGTTTTTACATTTCAAAATTTGTGGGCAGGAGATGGGTGTGTGTGTACAGGTACTTAGTAAATTTCTCCCATGTTAGTAATATGCCTACTCGGTGCTAGTAACCATCCCCTGGCCTATTGGAGGCGGTCTTGGGGAGTCACGGTGTGGGCCCCACTGGTACTAGTTGTGAAACAACATTGTAATTTCCTTTGATAATTTTACTTTAATCCTAAGTAAAATTTTTTGATTTTACTATCAATTTGCTGTCTGAAATTTAGAGCATACCATGACAACCGAGTGGATTTTTCTTCATAAGAAGCCATTGATTATTTCTCCTACCTCCATTCCATGAATTGTTTTTGACTCCAACGTCAACATACCATAGGAAAATATTTCACAAGGAATATACCATTGATTTAATCCCAATAAATTTGTTCAATATCCTCACTATCCCTGATATTTTTAACCATTTACCACTAGTAATTAGCTTCACCTTAAAAACTGTAAATAGAAAGACTAACATTTTGATGTTCTGAACACCCCAGGACATCAAATATATTTTTGAGTTCTTTAATCCACCTTTCTAATATCACATGATCAAATGACCCTCAGAATGATGGGGGATGTTGCCTTATAAAATTCAAAACTACCAATATATTCCTTTTTTATTGATCTGTATGATCTTGTACATGGACACCACCACCAGTTATAGCCTAATTCAACTATGCCATCACTGGTAAAAAAAATCATTTTTGATTCGGACCATTTATGGTTGGTGATTTGATATGTTTGTTTTACTCTTGATGTCATCCCATTATAGCTACTATGTTTCCACTATGGAAAACCATTCTGAACACAGACATATATTAAAAGAAGAAACATGGTAATATTTAATTTCTATATCATTTTAATCATACCATAACGTAAAAATAATTTTGGGATATTAATTTAACAATATCCTAACTTCAAATGTTATCTAAACCAACATTGAATACCAACTATAAGGCCTCATCCTTAATCATTAAATAATTTTGATTTTTGATCAAGAATATACTTCATTCACATTAATGTTCTTTTTATGTTTAGAGTTTTATAGAATTAGGCCCTAACTATTACATTACATCTCAAATATTACAATTGAGACACTTCTATTATATCAAATTTTTTTCAAAAGAATAAAACACTTTAAAAAACAAGATTTATTTTCTTGTTAAAGATATTCATGAATTACACTTTTCTCATACAATTCGTTATACCCTATGAATTTTTTTTCAAAAACAAGGGATGACCATAAAAATATCAGTAAGGATTATAAAAATAAGCAAATGAATCATTAGACCATGACTACATACAAATCAATGAAATAAAACTTTTCACAAATAAAACATATGTTATTCAATATAACTAATGACATTATAAGATTTATGAATAATTAATATAATTTATATATCATAAAAGTACCATCTGGCATCCATAACACACTTACATTGTAACATTCACATCTATATAAGTAGTAACCTTCAGGGTTACATTTAGAATACCCATCATAGTATGTTAAAAAAATCTCTATGGTGAATCCTTAACGTTTACCTTTGTAATGCTACCCAATGTATTGGTGAACTATCTTAGGCTCACTCACCCTCAGTTTATAACATAACCACCCTTATACATAAGCAATTCCCAAGAATAATTACATAATCATAACACTTGAACAAGAATGAAGGAAAAAAACATCCACATTGAAATCATAAGACATCATATCAAGATACTGATATAATAAATTTGTTCTCAAAACCATTTCAACAAAGAAATACCCAAAAATGAATATGGTATTTACTTTTCTTTTTAAAAAAATTATGAATTGTATTGGAATCCAAATATAAAATAATTATCACGGCGGTAGAAACGTTATTGTCACTAAGTATGTTAAAAAGAAACAATCCTTTAGTCATTTAGTAAAATTATTCATAAAAAGATTTCTTTTGAAAGTTGTTGAAAAAAAATAATTGAAAAATGGAATATTATACACCATATAAATGAAGGCTGTGTATAAACCAAAATATTCTTCAATGAAAGGTGACTGAGACAAAGTCCCTTACCATGAGTTTGACTTTTCTCATTCCTTATTTATATTCAAAAATTAGAAACATAGGTTAATTTAAAATTTATTCATATCATTTTCAAGTTTATTATTCATTTTATATTACTTATCAACATATTATTAAATTACATTATTACTTAATTTCATATTGTTCGGTTTGTCGATATTCGGCACTTCAGTAACAAAATGAACATTTTTTATGTAAATTGTCCTTGTGGTGAAAATTATATCATTTCATGATTACTAAATAGGATTTAAATATCATAAATTTATAGTATATTTGAATTTATAATTCCAATAATATTTGGAGATATGAAATGAAATGCACCATTCATGGAGACGGTAGCTCATACGTACAAATGAATAGTACTTTCATTTCTTTGTCATATTAACAGAATTATAATAAAATGATATAAATGTATATTATAATACCAGTATTATATTTATGTTATTTATGTATCATAGGTTAAATAAAACCATTATTTATATGTTCCATGTAGAGAATTAATGAGTCATATCACTTTGAGACTGCAGTAGTCCATACTTCCTCAAATGAAATTATCATATTTACAATCAAGGAGAGCATAAAGGTATGTTGTAAATAAAAATTATAGAAGCATAGAGACAATATAAATTTAATATATAAAATATATAATTTTAATTCCATCATAATGGACACCATGATATGTGGTAGGGGAAAATTGAACAACCATCGTTTTGTGAGGCAGTAGTTCACCGTATAAAGAATTAGAAAGTTGGTATTTATTAGAAAGAGGTGTGTATAAGTGTAATTAGAATCCTTCTCATAAAATTATACAAGTGTATTGAGGATAATTTTTTTGTTATTTAATCAAATAATAAGAAGATCATTGAGGTTGTATAAGAAAAATAAAGGAAAGGAACTTGATAAAAGAAGTTACGTCTAAATCGGGTAACTTCTTTTTATTTGAGAAAAAATGATTTATTGAATTACCTTATTCCCAAGGTAAGGATTATAGGATAAAGGAATTAGGTTGGGATATTTTTTGATATGAATTTATATTATCCAATGGGATTGAGAGGTTTGAGTAATTGGGTAGAGGTGGTGGCCTTTTTTAAGAGGTAGGAGGGGAACTTTAGGAAACTGTTGAAATATTAATTTATTATAAATTCAATTTCGATTAAAATTGTCCAAAAGACATTAAATTATATAATAAGATTATTATGGTTCTAATAAAAATACTCCAATAATTTTTAGGAATGTGTTGAATATTTTTTATCCATATTTTTTCATTTAACCCTTATTTTTCCCTTTTTAATCTTATAGCTATATCATGTTATTCACACATTGTGGTTTAATGAAATTAACATATCATGTCAAATGACCCAAAAAATTCATATATTAAATATTTATATTTATATTAATAATTTTTCTGAAAGATATATTTTTACTAATTTATCATAATTAAATAAAATGTTTTATATTTTAAGTTATGAATTATGTCATTTTCGGAACTATTAATACATAACTTTTTTATAAATTCATAACAAATTTATTAATTTGAAAAAAAAATTATTCAATACAATAATATCATATTCATATATATAATTAGTGGATTACATTAATTATGTCAAATAATATTTATTTTAATATTTATAATATCATTTATTTGAATCCTTTACTGATGAAGCACTCATTGTATAATCATTTTGTCTTAGTTAAATTTATTTATTTAATGTCTACAAATAATAAATAAAATATCATGATATATAATATAATTTTATTTTCATTATGACTAATTATAGTAGAATAGATCACTTAAATAACCCCATAAAACAATTGTTTTATTAAGAATATACATGTTTATGTTATTTTTTACTTTACATTAAATTAATTAATATAACTTGTAATTATCACACCCATGTGGCTCCCAAATGCTTGATGTTTTTCCTAAGGATGATAATGATCATACATACCTCATTAAATGGTATTATGAAACGTTTTAGGGTAGTTTTATATTATTTAAAATATTTTTTACACTTATTTACCAGATTTACCCTTTAACCATAGTAAATTAAAATAATTATTGAAGTTACTATTTATAATGTCCAATTATAAAAAATTACCTATTCACTCAATTTGGAACATATAATTACAAATATGGAGTCCATTTTTCAAAATTTAAATCACCAATTTTTCAGAAATAAATTCCTGATGTCAAAACCAAAAAGAGGGTTTTTATGAAATAAAAACTATCAAAAGATTGACATAAGTTTATGTCTAATTCAATAGTGAAATTATATCCAATGATGAACATTGGATTAAATTATGAAAAAAATTCAATTACAATTTAAAAATAATTAAAAATACAATATAACTATATTAAAAAATTAGATGAAAATATTATTTTAAATTAAAATGATGTATTTTTCACTATTAATTAAAATAATATTTTTATAAGAAAAACACCAAATGTTCAACGAAGGTAAATTTTCATGTTCCGGTTATAATGAAAAAGTTTATTCTGTGAAATAGAACACATAAAAGTGAATAAATAACTATATTTACTAAGGTTTCACCATCAATAGGTGGTAAATTGACCTTTAAAAATATTAGCGTATTTTATGCTTAAAATTGGATTCATTCTCATTTTAATCCTCTAAAATTTATCGGATAAATGTAAAAATAATTAAAAAACATGTGAAATAATATTATAGTTAGATATATTAATTATCTATAATACAATGGATATAAATTAAATACCATTTAAATTAATTATATTATTATATTATTTCTTAGTATAACTCAATGTTGTGTGCAACGCACGATTTCAAAGAAACCCTTTATTGTGTGTGGAGTATTCTATCTGAAAAAGAGTAAAAATTAATTTTAAAAAAATATATTATAAATACATATTAATATAAATGAGTAATTATTATTCTATAAATACCTGGTATCCTAAAATATACTTTATAATCATTCTAGAATGGTTAATGTAGAGACTGAATCTCATCGCATCCTGGAGACGGTTGGTCATACGAACACATGAGCGGTGATATAATTCACATAATACTTAAATAGTATATAATTGGATGGTATATTAATTATATAGAATAATTATCTTGTTATAATCATTATTTAAATAAATTATAATCATCTTTATACCCATCCAATTTAAGTATTATTAAATAACAAATTACACCACGACGTGGAGATGGTAAGTCGTCCGTATGCATACATGGTGATATTATTATTCCTAGGATAGATAAATATAGGTATAATATTTCACTTAATTATAATAACCTATTATAATTTAGAATAAACATTATTTATTACTTTTTTATGGGAACAACATTATAAGAGGAAGTATAAGAGGAAAATAATTTTGAAAGTGGTGATAAAATAAATAACTCTTTTTCGAGTATCTTCTTTTGATTTGCACAAATAGAATCTGTAGGATCAATTTCATCCCAAAATTTGTCATCTGAGACGAAGTGAGGGATGTTAGGGTAGTAAATGAGTAGGTGTTTTCAACGAAAAAGGTATTTAGAGGTGTACTTAAAAGAGACGGTGAAGATTCCTTTTATTGGAGAGGTGAGGGGACATTTTCTGAAATATTTTAAATAATAATTTATTATAATTTTTTTCCATTTATAATGGTCTCAAAATCATTTATTTCAAACATAATATGAGGATGAGTTGAAATCCTCTAAAAAATATGTTTTATACCAGTTTAGGTCTGAATATTAACCTTATATTTTAGCTTTGACCCTTAGTTAAAAACAGTAACTATTATCATATCTTCTTGTATTCTCATAATATAGGGCTATTAAAATTACTATAAAATAACAATAGAAACTCAAGTGGATCATTAATGAAATTTATAACATTATCTAAGTTAGTTGGATGAATATATCATTTTTATGTCTTTGATACAATTTAATAAAGCAGTATTGTTTTTAAAAACACATTTATGTCAATTTTGACACTATTTAGTAATTGATTTTTGTTAAAGTCATTACAACTTGATGATTTCGAAAAAAGGCATTAACTCATCCCTAAAATGTAAATTTAATCCAAAAAATTAGTGGATGTAATAAAAATGTTTAAATAACGTGTGTTATCATATTTTTATATTATTATAATATTAATTGTTATCTGTATTTACCTGATTTTCCTTTTAACTATGGTAAATTAAAAAAAAATCTGAAGTTACTATTCAGAATTTCCAAAAATAAAAAAGTTACTATTTACACAATTTGGACCTTTTGATTCCAAATATGGAATCCAATTTTCTAAATTCAAAACAAAAAATTGGCAGAAATTAATTTAAAACTTTTTCCCATTATCCAAACCAGAAAGAGGATTTTTAAGAAGTAAAAACTATCAAAAGATTGACATGTATTTATGTCTAATTTAATTGTGAAATTACAAACAATGTCAAAAATGTGACTAAATGATAAAAACATAATCAAATTACACTTTATGACCAATTAATAATATTATCTAACTACATAAATAAATTAAATGAAACTGCATTTTTAAATTAAAATATAGTATTTTTTACTATTCATTAAAATATAAATTTTATCAGAAAAATACCAAAATTTCAACCAAAATAATTTTTTATGTCCCTTTTCCAAATAAGAATTTTATTTTGCCAAATATAATATATAAAATTATTAAAAACTAGATTTTAAATGGGTGTCCTATCAAAAGGCGTTAGAACTGAATTTTATTAAAATTACTTCTTTTATCTAAAAATTTGAATGTGTTCATATATCATATCTAGAAAACATATATTATGAATTCAAAACAGTACATTGAATATATTAAATATATATTACACTAATAAAATCCATAAAGAGATATTTTATTATTTTATACACTCAATTATTTTCATTTAAATAGTTTTTTATAAGTAAGTTGATAATATTCATACCCTCCATTATAAGGACTGGGTTTTTATATTTAGTTATCACTTATACTTGGTCTTATGTGAAATTAATTACATAAAAATAAATTTAAAGTATGTGCATCACAAGACAAGAATAGTGTTTCATAACCTACAAGCTAATACAATGTTGTGTATAGTGTACGAAAATCTTGGTGTAGCGTAAAACAAAAGAAATCAAAGAAATTAAAAGAATCTATATCATCAAATATCAAGGTGTTACAATATATCTGCATATCTATAGAGATGATAAACTACAATGGAAAACATAATCCTTTCATTACATCCCAAATCAAGAATTGTTTTCCCAAAGGAAATTATCAATTTCGCAACTATAAATAGATTTGTAGTCAAATTGAATTATGGAGGATGTTGTATCAAGAAGAGCGATAACAATATTCCTCTATATTGTGGATCAGGCTATTCAATTCGAGTAAGGTTATTTCTCATAAACCAAGACAATTGTCCCAATATATTTATAACTTTTTCACCTATTACTGTAGCTCAATATAGAAAAATATAATCTGTCATTGTAGGGAAATACCTACATGGATTACATGAATCCATTTGTTTTCCATTTAATTAACTTGCCCCCATTTCTAAAAAATGTAATAAACTATATTTAATCATAATATTATAAAACATAATGTGTAATATCAAAACTATTGAATCACATAATTTGAAATTAAAAATCAACGTATAACTAATTTATAAATAATATACTTTTTTATTTGAAATATTTCAAAATTCTTTTATAATGTCTCATTCTCTATCATATGTCTTATTAAATGTAGTCTTCAACGATTATAATAAAATTCCTCTAATAAAAACTATAGATACCCTGACCCTGGTATCCCAGATCTAGTTCCTTAAATTATTACATTGTTACTATGAACAAGTTATTGAATCTAGAAGGACCAAATAGTGTTGTAGATTTATAAATCTAGATACAAACATAAATTTTACATTACAATTTGAATATAATAAAAGCATAGAAACTCTATTGGAATCACCCATAACCAATATGTTTTTCCCAAAAGTCATTCATAATAAAAATCATAACATCATTTGGAAAATAAAACATAAGAAATGGGTGAGCTCAGATTCATAATAAATGTAAATAATAAAATGTAAGATATAAACATAAAAAATAATGAAAGGTGAATATCTAATAACAAAAGTCTTTTAATCACATACCCTAACATTATATAAATGGAATAAAAGATGACCAATTAATGCCATATATATAATCTCGTGAGAATAAAACCTAACAATGGATACTCAACTTGTTGGATGGTCATTTGGATTATCAATTACTAACATCATAATGAGATAATGCATAATTTCAGACATCATAATCATATTAACAAGTCTTTGGAAAAGACATAATACAAAAATGGGGAAAACCCAGTTCTATTTGTCTCATGAGACCTACCAATGAATCGAGGGACAAATCGGGCCCCAAAAATAGCTTACTAATTAAAATTAACTTCTTATATTAATGAGGTGAATCTTAAAGAACATATACATATGAAATTTAAATAATTTTCCCCCAATCAGTACACATAATAATTTACTATTCTATGTAATATGGCGATCAATATCAATATATAACATCCATGGTTGAAATGATCATAAATCGTTTAATAAATAAATGTAGATGGTAACATAATATATCAATATTAATTAATAATAAGACTCAATATATGTTTTTTAAAGATATTAAAATAATATAATAAAATCAATGATATAATGTTTGAGAGAAATTCCCATTTTTTACTTTTGGAAAGAATATTTCTATTGGAAAATTATTTCTATTTATCATAAAATATAATTATACAAAAAATATATATAAAAATATTTTAATATAAATTTAAATTATGTTTGAGTAATAAATTAATTTTCCCTAAAGTTAAAACATGAAAAAATATATTTTAAGAAACATTATAAATAGGTAACTTCTATGCGTTTTAAGAAAAAATATAAATTTTTCGTCAAAGAGAAATAAAAATAATTGATTAAATAAAACCATAAAAATATAGTATTTATTTCAAGATAAAAATATTTATTTTTGAAAAATATTTCTTTCTTGAAATAGATTATAATGTGTACTTGAAAATGGGTATGATATTGGTATGTACCCTTTAATTGGGATTGATTATCACGAGGAATTAAAAATGGAACCTTATAAAACATGTACTTATACATCAACGAAATATGATTTTTTCTGGATAAATTAGTTTGGAAAATATACACACAATTTATAAGAAATATATAAATAAATAATATTTACTTTGGGGTAAAGAGAGAGAAAGCGTAACCAAAAGGAAGAAAGGTTATTCAGGTTAAATACCTTACCACATTTAAAATATCCAAACCCTATGCCCCATATAATTAATGGTCATAAAATAAAACCATTAATAAAATTAAGAAAAATAGATTAAGTATATGATACATTAATGTACATTATACATACACCACACACAATAAATAGTATTTAATATGGCATATTTAACAGGAATAAAAGTGGGATGAGTAATCCCTTTTTGTTAGAAATTGTTTTGCACTATTACTTAAGGTCAATGATGATGAAATTAGAATCATTAATAATTTAATTTAGAACTGTTTTAAATATTTTTGAATTATTATAATTTTATTATGTTCATTTATGTCCTTTTTGATGAGTTATTATATTTTATTTCAGCATTTGGTATTGTTTGTTTCCATAGTTTCCATGATTTGTTTCACTTGTATACCTGTAAAAGAGATCATGTAAAATGGAAATAGTTATCCATAATTAGAATTATATGTTATTAATTAACATAAAAGATATTTATTGGTGTTATATAACATTTTTTCCATATATTAAGATGATTCATTAGATAATGCGATAATGATAACCATTTAGATTATTTTATTGTTTTTTCTCTCAACATGAACTAGTTTCGTATTATGAATTAATATTATATATGTATACTACTTATATATCATTAAATAATATTTATTATATATATTAATGTTTTTTATCCATAGAAATATTTTTACAACCAGAAATTATGGAGTAATTGAAAAACAAAAACGCTTTTTCAACGATGGTGGTAAATCGACACCTTTTATGCAATGATTTTATTTTTAGTGTAAAAAGTGGAAGCGAAGAGACTTGATAGATGATATAAAATTTATATAATAAAAATATATTGATAAATGATAATTGGGTTATAATGTGACTATATAAATGAGATTTTATGGATGGATAAGAAATGAAATGAAACTGAAAGAGAGGGAGAGAAGGTTTTACCTCTTGAGATTCACCTCCTTGAGAACCTCCTTAAGGGACACAGAAATGGTCTTTTGGTGATTCCATAAATACCAAAACCTGGAGGAGAATATTAAGATATTAAATGGGTATAATATATACATGTTTAATCTCTTTTGAGGTGTGATTAGAAGGGGTGGTATGGGGTACTCCTAGATGAGGAGAGGGGTGTTTTTTGATTATTGAATTTTTTTTTCATTTTGGATCAAAAATATGAATAAGTTTCATTCTTGTGACTAAATAAATTTACTATTGAATGTGAGTTTGTAACAATTTGTGATTATCTCATTCATTCATCATTAATTACTGAATAATTCATTTATTTACAAACAATATAAAATACTATATGTTGAATTATTTCACTATTCACAAAAAAATCCTCAATTTTAGAAAATCTAAACAGTTCACACTAAAATTTTTTTAAATCTATAATTAAAAAATGGTCTTAAATTTATGAAAATAATTTTATAAATATGTGAAATTTAATTTATAAATAAATCCAGAATTTATTCGATAAATACTGATTTTAAAATTATAACTGTTTTTATAACATTTTGAATAATTAATTATGGTTTCATTATATTCATAGGAAAAATAATAATAATATATGATTATATTTTATGAAAATAAACATCATTTTAAAATTTTATTTTAATAATAAGATTTTATATAGACATTTACTCTTTTCATAAATTTGTACTCTTAATTAATGATTTTTAAAACATTCACTTGCATAAACTATGATAAAATAATATAATCTTATATTTATAAGATTCCTAAATTTTATTTACACATTCATAGGTGATGTTACTATTCAATTTTCTGGATTAATATTCCTAATACTAATATTATAATTCCAATGCTGAAGATAAAATTTTATTAGAATAGGTTTCTTAATTTTCTGAAATGACTCTTATTCCTTTCATTTTTAATTTATAAATTTTATATATTTTTAACTATTTCATTTTATGTGATTTATACTATATAGAATTATTATATAAATCGATATTTTGTGTCGTTATTCCATCGACACATTTTACATCATTAATAGAGTTTTATGATGTACGAATTCATTGGCCAAAATACAACAAGTCATTTTATTGCTTAAAAGGATGTAATCTCAGCCTAATATAATATATTCTAAATCTAACACGATTTAAATTAATTTTCAGTTAATGATATTAGAAAAATGGTAAATTAAATTTTCATGTATCAAATAGGAAAATTATTCACCTCTACACATTTCAAATGAAAAATAGCCAAGTATTTAACATTTCATATTTTTAAATAACTAAACATTTTCATTCATAAATTTTTATTTTTCCATTCAATATTATTACAATACTAATATTTATTTAACTCAATTTAATTTTTCCATCAACATTATGTAAAAAATGTAAATAGTGTTAAAAAAACATAATAATATTTCACTTACCATTCGATTACATTAGATCTAGTTTTTCATTCACTTCAAGAAAAATTCCTACATAGTCATGATGGCTTCATCGTAAGGATCAACTAAATATTATTCTTCATTGAATGATTGTAGATGATGTGAAAATTACAAAGATAAAAAAAGTGGTTTTATATTAAAAAATAATGAATGATATAAAATCATAAGATGAATGAAAATTTCCCTTTAAAAATTTTATCTCTCTCATCCCTCAGGAATCTCAAGGTGGGATCATTATAAAATTAAGGATAATGAATAAGTAACCCTCTGTTTCTGTTTCAATTTTTTCTTAATTTTTTCTAAAATTTATGCTTACAAAAAATATTATATCCACAAACTTACTTCAAAAAATAAAAATATCATCAATATAAAAACACACATTTATGGTCCTCCTAAGACACATCCAAATTTTTAGCAAGATAGGTTCATAATAAAATATAAGTAATGATATATGGAATCACTACTAAATCACTAGAAACCCTCTAGTAAAGAAACAAAACTACATTATATTCAAATACAACATGTAAAATCTCACCCCACACATGTTATTTTTAATTTCATCAAACATACCATGAGTAGGTTAAGAATTTATTTAGTAGTATATAAACATGGATCATTTTTTATCAAAGTAATTCATTAATTTTAGGTGATAAAAAAGATTATTTCATGGTTGTCCATAAATAAAGTGATTCAAAAACTCAAACTAATATTAAAATAAATTTTTTCATTAACAATTTTGAGAATATGTTGACTAATTTTTATAGGTTAACATGCCTGAGTTTCTCAAGAAATACACTATAACAGGAATGGAAAAATTATGGTTTATAAAATTTCCCTAGTGGAATACCTAGTCATGGAAACTCATATTAAAAGATATATAATTTATTTAAAATAATATAAATTCATGAAAGAAAATATCTCATAAACATACCATTTACAAGATTAAAATTTTCTCCCTAAATCATGATATTTTAATTCCAAAACAATTGCATTATCTGTAATAATAATTTTTCACATGTTTTTCCATTTATTTTAAATGATAATTAAATTTAAAACAAGGAATGAAATTGTCCTATATTATTTATGTTTCATATTTTATTAGTTCAAAGAAAGAATAATATCAGGTTATGAAATTCTTAGTTCATATCTCTAAAACAAGTAATTGTAGAGAGTACAATAGAATAATATATAGTTGAATACATACTCCCCTTCTAGTGCTGCCTTAATTTTTGTTTTATAAATTATTCCAATTTGTATTTATTCTCTATATCATCCCATCTACTCATTTCCATGTTTCCCACTACTATATTTGTGGTCCTTATAGATGAAAAATCACAATTTAAAGTGCAATCCATTATCTATGAAATTTAAAATTTTTGGGGGAGAGTATACATTCCAAAAAACAAAATAACAAAAAATATATAAACAGAATGTTTCATAAAAGAATCAAATTTGTTTAACTTTATAAGCTCGAAAATACCTTTTTTATATTCATATCACATGATGAATGACTGGAAATATTTTAACTAGTCAAGGACCACAAATGGTCTCAGCATTTACAAGTCATCATAAGTAACTCACCACAATTTCTCTTTTAATATCTTTACACTTCGCAATGAGTGAACTTTCACAATTTTAATTCTACCAATGCACCATTTCATCCATAGTCTCGAATAAATAAATTTAATTTCATGTATCATTCATACATTTTTACATTTTTCATTCATGATTGGATCAAATTCTATATCAACATTTGTGTCCTGGTGCCATAATGATCCTTTTATATTTTCAGTAGTATTATTTTTATTTTCCTACTTTAAAAAAATAACTCCCATATATATATATATATATATATATATATCCTATAGGTCACTAGAATAATCAACATTAGGTATTATTTTATCTCCAACATCTTTATCTTATCTCATGTAACAATTATTTATTTCCCAAGGGATATTGCGATGGATTTGGTTCCATGGAAACCAAATTATTTGTACTATATAATAAAATTGTATAAATTGGATGAATATAAATAAACTACTTTTCACATCATGATTGTTATTCTATGTGACATAGTATGTGATAATTTCCTAAGAATAGCTATCTCATTAAAATGTCATAGAAGATACCTTCTATGATGAGAGCATGGAAGTTCCATGAAATTATTCTTGAATATATATTCTATGGACATATGATATCATTTGAAAGGGAACAAATGATATAGGCTAATAGGGGAGGGTAATGAAGAAACTTTGAGGCACCTTCTCATAGTGTGCACCCTTGGTAATACCTAGGAAGATATTTTGAGAACATCACCCGCTAGTAGGTAATCCAAATTCATTAGTTTCATTGGATTTTATTTTATGCATACATGTGTATTGGTACTTATACTTAAATATTATTATAATTGGGTATTTTGAATTTCACACATAGATGTATTGATGAAAACTATGCTGATAGATGTTTATGGTGAAACAGGATACGTTGGGTGTGTCTTGAGTAATACTACATTAATTAATATTTCAAGAATGGATTTTTCACTTGTACGTAAGTAGATATCTCATGACCATTGATAGAAATGATATAGCCTAACTAAATCTAGGGCCATGTTGTTCTCTAGGAATGTTCAATTACGGGAAGTCCAAGAAGGGCAAAGTAAGCACATGGGTTGATGGAACATGCATACAACCCGATGGGTTGTACATATCGGGACAAAGAGATTCATTTACATGATAAGAGTTTTTATGAGGTAACATGTCTTTGCGACATCACATTATTTCTATTGAATTCCTTGAACTGTTGCTAGAGAGTAATCTTGGACTTTAGAAAATCCCGCCTAATGCCAATGAGAAATAGGCCTAGAGGGTCACACACTAAGTGTATCAAGTATCTATGTTAAATAATTTATTTATTTATCAAGTTGAATAAATATTATTCCCAATTAAGGTTTAATAATTATTCATGTATGCCTAATGACAATTATTTCATCGCAAGATTTTTGAGAGAATATGTTGCAGATGAAAGAATTATTAATCAGTGAATAATAAGGTTATATTTATTTAATAAATAAAAAGTCATTATTCACCACCTGGTAAATATTGAGGAGGATTGGCGGACCATGTTATGGGTCTTGTGCGAAATAATATTAAATATTATTTTGTTAAAAAATATTTACATATAATGTTCAAGTTAAGAACATGTCATGGAAATAATAGCATTTGTATTGTTATTTGACATGGGGTTTCAAATGGAATAATATATTATATAACGACACCTGATCTAATTATTTATTATTACCTAGTGAATACAAATCTCTGTTATGTTGTTATTCTCTATTTACGAAAATTGGTCATTCAATTGGATAACTAGTCATTCTGTTCATAAAATCCTTGTAGAATATATATCAATCTCATATAACTCTTCCCTCTCCAACAACACACTAAATAATTAGTGATATCCTCCTCCATGAGATCAAGGAGAATTATTTGGAGGCAATTATCAAGACGATTGAAGGTAGACATCACAACCACAAGGATCTTCCGCACTTCCACCTAGAGACTCATTAAACAACATTCAAAGATACTTTAATCACATGTGGATCACTGCTAGAGGATTCCTATCCATGGATTCTGTATCTCAATGATGTATCACCTTAGACCGATGGTTGGAAGCATTAAAATAGAAAGAATCACCTTGGAGGTAATTCTGCAATTTAATTTAATTATTTAAAAAAAATATGTCAATCCACTCTATTCTGTTTTGGGTTCTCTCCTTTTTCTTTTATCTTTGATTAAATTATGTGGATACTATCAGTCATCTTCATATTTATCATGGATTAATCATCTATTATGACAATTTTCTAATATGGGTATATGACCATCATGTGCTTCCACTGCGCCTGAAACCTATAAGTGGTATCAGCGGAGTCATATTTTTGTTTATAATTATTTAGGTATTTTTTTTATTATTTACACTTTAATAATTCCTTTTTTCAATTCATTTTTAATCATTTTTGTAATATGAATTTCGATAACTGTTCCTCCCTTATCATTCCCTATAGATCTAATAAAAATTACTAATTTTATGTTTAAAATTAAATAGAGGATCACATAAAGAGGTGCTAATGGTTCTTTCCAGATGAAACAAGAATACACGTTGTGTAGTCCAATCTACATGTCATTTATTTAAGTTCAATGCATCAATAGTAATCTATCAATTACTCAATCCATTTTCATTAACGACACATGGTGTAGTTAATTCTTACACTACGTGTTGACTATGAATGTCTGGCGCACGGTCAGCCAGTCTACATGCCGTGTGGCCCACTGGATACGGCGTATAGTCCCTTTGGGTGAGGGTCATGTTGTGTATCCCATACACATCTTTCCTAGATGATGACCATGTATTTTGGAGTCTAAAAAGTGTGTGGGCCATTGGACACAATGTGTACTTTAATTATTTCCGAAGTATACCTCACATGTTTCATCCACAATTGTGTACTTCAGATGGATGGTGAGGTGGGTACATGTTGTGTAGTTGGATCGATAAACCGTTTACAATTTCCATATTACATAGATTTTAAAATTTATTAATATATTATGTAAACCCTTGAGAAATGTACCTTTTTTGGGCATAATTCTAGGAAAAAACATTTGATAAGTGTTTGAGAGAGATGTATATAAATGTTTAATTAATATCTACATAATGTTCAGTGATATGAACATCATGTATGAGTTTTATTACCATTATAATTATGCATGAATGTTACGTATCACAAAGAATAAAGTGTATACATGTATAAATAGATTCTAGTTAGTTTTTTATGGGTATTAACCGTGTTTCTTCCAAGGTAAATGTTATGTACATGGTTATGGATGAGAATCTCATAGAAATTCATAAAAGTGTTAAGATAAAAAAGATTTGATTAATTAAATATAATTATTATTCTATAAGAGAATAATTTATTTTAAAAAGATTGATTAATAAATTGAATGCTAGTTTTATTAAAATGCGTAATTCATTTCAAGTAAGTGGATAATCATGAGCTATACTAGACCTTTTTATTTTATTGTTTCCCTTTTAATTTATTTATTAAATTAAAATTGTTGGCATGCATGCCTTGTTCTTATTAATATGTAGGGACCTCCATGTACATGGTTACTTTTATATAAACCTACTTTTATCCCTAACTAGTGTGTGAGTAAAAATAATATTTAATGGATGGATCTACCAGGCTAGTGGATGTGGTTCATGTTAAGAGGTGTGGTGAAACCAATATAATGATATACAAAGGTGGATATGTGGAATGCTTTAAACATGACCCTGAAATGGTTTATGGTGTTTTCTCCTGAGCCTAGGGTTAGTTTATCAACTAATATATAATCTAAAGACTAGTAAATCTCATGATCATACCCTTAAGTATATCCCACTTATCATTAAAAAGAATGTGAAAATATAATAAGTGGAAATTTATTCATAAAGGATAAAATCCATCAATTAAATATTATTTCGGTATAGCCATCCATTAAATAGGTTAGAATTGAAGAAAAGCTCAAAGTGTTTAACCAACCCTAGTTCAGGTGCTTTTAATTATCGAATAATTCTTATATGATGTTTTGGGTTCACATTACGTAGTTTACATCATGGGTTGACTACACTAACAAGACATGGTGTAACAGAGAGGCGAAAGTTGAGGAAATAAAAAATCATATATTTCATGACTGGGGAGTCCAATAAACATATTAAGGTGCTCTGAGTTTAAGAAATTTCAATTTGAAATGTCCACCTAAAATCTTTCTTGTTAATTGACCAACCATAGTTGGGGTAATGGGATGGGTGACATGGATCCTTGATGCTAGAATTTCTAAGAAATTGGATATTACAAAGCCAATGGTGAGGGATATTGGGATTCGAAAAAATAGTGGGAGACTAGAAAATAATAATTTATTCATTTCACTTTATTTTTCAAGATAATGTACTAAAACTCTATTCATATTAATTTTTATAAATAATAATCAAAATGACATCTAGCATATCATTGAGATCCATACCTGAGAAGGAAAACGATCTCAACAGAAATATTTTCCAAGAGTGGCAAAGGCACCTTCAGGTTATCCTTCACCATGAGAGGAAACTTTATGTGTGTGAAGAGCCTTTACAAATTGAACCTGGAAATGTGGTGAGTGATGAGGAACTCTCTATGTATAAGAAACAGATTAATGGTGCTATGGATGTTCAGTGACTCATGCTACCATCCCTGGACAATGATCTCTTGATGAAATATAAGGAAATGTATGCTTTCGACATCATGTCTCAACTTTGGGATTTGTATCAAGAGAAGGTGAGACAAGAGATGTATAAGATATCTAATTCTTTATTCACTAATAATATTGGTTATTTTGTGCTAGATGGACCACATGTAGTCATGATTATTGGATATATTGAGAATTTGAACATCTTTGGGATTCAATTCCATGATGAGTTGCATACAGATCTTATACTATCATCGCTACCTAATACCTTCTCTATTATTGTTGTTAATTATAATATCAGAAATAATGAAAATAGTTTATTGGTACTTCATACACTAATTCAACAAGATGATAAGGACATAGGGCATGAAAACCGTATAGTACATATAGTGAATAGGAAGAGGTAGGACAAGGAAAAGGGGACTAAGATTCATAAACAATCTAAACACTATGAGAACCATCAAACTAAGATGAAGATTATCCAATGATAAGGTAAGGAAAAGGAGTTAGTATACTTTTCATGTGGAAATTCAGGCCACTGTAAGAGTAAATAAACACATAGGCAAGGTGAATCCAAAGATATTTTTTTTTCAAGTTAAATCGTTCTATTTATACACATAGGGTATTAGATACAACATATAGTTCTCACATATCTATTAAAATATAGGAACCAATTAGATTTTGGAATACTATTAGAGGAGATGTGGATCTATGAGCTACCGATAGTGCAAGGCTGGATTCTCTTTCCATTGGTGAATACCAAAAACTTAATTTCGGTATCGAGTTTGGATACAGATGGATTTATTTTCAATTTCATAAAAAATGTTGTCAATTTTATAAGGGTAACATAAGTTATGGTATAGAACATTTATAAAATGTTCTATATGTAATAAACTATAATAACCAATTGTTGAAAATTTATTGAGAACCAAGTTCACATGACTCCTACAACACCTAGTTGTGGCATCACCACTTTACTCATCTAAATGAGAAGAACCAGAAAAATCTTTCTCAAGATGGTTATTTAGACTATTATGAGATAAAACCATTTGATATATGTCACGCTTGTTTACAATGGAAAATGAACAAACCACAATTTGGTGGATAGTGTGAAAGGGCCATAGAGCTTCTAGTTTTAGTGCACACTGATGTGTGTGGACCATTTTCAATAGAAGATAGAGGTGAATATTATTACTTCATTACATTTACTGATGACTTTAGTGGATATGGATATGTCTACCTAATGAGGTATAAGTCCCAGTCCCTTGAGAAATTCAAGGAGTTCATGAATTAAGTAGACAATAATCATAATAAAAATATAACAAAGATTCAACTAGATAAAGATGTATAATATCTTATCCAAGAGTTCATAGATCTTTTACAGGTGTTTGGGATTCTATCTCAACTCACTCAACCTTATACACCATAGTGGAATGGTTTAAGTGAAAGGAGGAATTGTACCTTATTGGAAATGGTATGGTTGATGATGAGTCATGAAGATCTTCCATTATAATTTTAGGGATATGTATTGCAAACGACGACATAAAAATTAAACTAAGTACCAAATAAGGTGGTAAATGGGATTCCCTTCGATATATGGAGTGAAAAGGAACCCACATTATAGCATACACATGTATAGGAATATGAGGTGTTTAATAGAACATTCTCATGAAATAGACTACAACATCGGGCCACGAAGTGTATCTTTAGAGGGTATCCCATGGAAAAAATGTATACTACCTATAAAACCCCTCAAACAAGAAAGTGACTATTTCCAGATAGGTTGTATTTCTTGAGAGGGAGCACATACCCAAAAAGGATAGTGGGAGAAAGATTGACTTCGATGAAGTTGATGCTCAAGATAAACAGGGGCAGGTACAAGAACAATTTTCAAAAGTCCTTGTGGAATAGTTAGTTCCTAAAATAAAGGTATTGTGTAGTTTCACAAGATAGTTAAGGGATCCCGAGAGATATGGTTTCCTTGTCACCGAGGAAGGTGATTCATTATTTTTGGAAAATGATGAACCTAACTCCTATAAGGATGTAGTGAAGACATCAGATGGTGAAAGATGTCTAGATGTTTTGAATTATGTGATAGAATCCATTTATGAGAACCAAGTATGGGTTCTGGTCGATCCATCAGTTGATGAAATATATGATGTGTGTAAATGCATATTCAAAAAGAATCTGGGCATGGAAGGTCATGTTTTAGATATAATGAAATTATAATGGCTATAGGTTTTATACAATGTCAAGGAATTGACTATGATGAATCCTTTTCACTAGTTTCCATATTTAAATACCTACAAATCATAATTTCTACAAAAACATTCCATGACTATGATATTTGGAGGATAGATGTCAAAACTGCATTCCCTAATGGGATCCTTCAAAAAAATGTCTATATGAAACATCTAGAAGGGTTTGTGACACCATGTGATTCCAAAGAGCTATGAAAGTGGTAGAGATCCATTTCTTGATTAAAGTAAGCATCCAGATCATGAAAAATTTTATTTGATGAAGCCATAAGAGAATTTGGTTTCATTAAAAATGAATGTGAGTCATGTGTTTACAAGTGGTTTAATGGTGATGCAGTTGTTATCTTAGTAGTGTATATTGAATACATATTTCTTATTGGAAAAAACATATCATTATTATAGTTAGTCAAGGACTAGTTAAACAAGTGCTTCTCTAGGAAGGACATAGGCGAAGCAGCCTACATTAACGGGATAACAATCATTTGTGATAGATCCAAGAGGCTGGTTTTACTAAGTCAAAGTACATACATTGACCAGATTCTAAAGAGATTTTATATATAAAAATCCAAGGTGGTATTGGTTCTTGTGTCATGTGGTCAAAATAATTCCAATAAATTGTGTCCCTAGACACAACATATGAAATATAGGATGAGAAAGATTCTATATGCTCAGCGATATGAGCTATCATATATTCCATGTTATGTTCCAAAATTGATGTTTCCAATGCACTAATAATGGTAAGAAGATATCAATAATATCTAGGAGAACAACATTGGATTGCTATCAAGACTATCCTTACGTATCTAAGAAGAACTAAGGATATTTTCCTGGTGTATGGAAGAGGAAAGAAGCTTGTCGTTAATCGATATGTTGATACAAGTTTTCAAAAAGATAAAAATGATTTGGAGTCACAATTAAGATATGTTTTTATATGTCAAAAAAGGATATGTGGCCTAGATGTTTTCAAAGTAGCCATTTTTTATTGATTCTAGAGTGAAGTATAAAAATATAACATCTTTTAATGCATCCAAGGAAGTCGTCTGGATTTGGGACATTGTCAAGGATCTTGATGTGGTTCCTAATAGTAAATATTCCATTATATTGTACTATTATAATACTATAGTAGTGGCTCTTTCAAAAGATCCAAGGTCACATCAACGGATAAAGAACATAATCCGAAAATATCACCTCTTAAGGGATTTCTATCAAAGGGGTGAACTTTCAGTAAAAAGATTTTCCACTATAGATAATGTGGTAGATCCCTTTATTAATGTCTTATCTCAATAGAAGCATGAATATCATGTGAGACCTAGTGGAATGAAGGTTGTTAGCTGTTTTCACTAGTGAAAGTGGGATTCTGTTGGAGTTGGTGCCCTAGAACTAACTCCTTTGTACTTTATGATAAAAATTTATTCATTGGATGAGTATGAATAAATTTATTTTCACATCATGATTATTCATCTGCATGACCTTGTAAGTAATATTATTCTCCGAATATTTTTCACATTAAAAGCTTATAGTAGATCCCTACTATGATGAGAACCCAGAAGTTCCATGACACTGTTCTTTAATATATGTTCTATAGATGAATTATATAACTTGAAGGGAAAAATTATATATGCTATTAGGGGTGGAGAATCATGAATCATTGAGGCACCTTCTCATGGTTTGCACTCGTGGTAATATCTAGGAGAAAATTATTTGAAAAAAAACCCTTTGGAAGGAAATACACATTCATAAGTGTCATTGGATGTTACTATCTATAGACGTGTATATTGGTACTTAGAAATTATGATAATTTTTAATGGGTATTATGTCTCACACACTTATATGTATTGACAAAAACCAATACAATAGATGTTCAACATGAGGTATGATATGTTGGGTGTGTCACGAGTAATACTGGTTTAGTGAATAATAAGAGAAAGGATATGTCACTTATAAGTAAGTAGATATCTCATTCCATTTGATGGAAACGATATATCCTATATAAATTTATGGCCATGTCATTCTCTAGGAAGGTTCAAATCTTGGAAGTCAAAGAAAGTGAAATCGAGCACATGGGTTGATGGCACTTACATGCAACTTTCTTGATAAGAGATATCATGACAAATGGTTTATTTTACACGGTAAGAATTCATATGAGGTAACACATCATTGTGAAATAAACTTATATTTATTGGGTGGCTTGACCCATTTATAAAAATTAATATCGGACTTTAGGCAATCCCACCTAATGAAAACGTGAATGAGACCTAGAGGGTCACACACTATTTTCAACTAGTATTTCAGTTAAATAATTTATTTATTTAATAAGTTGAATAAATATTTTTCCTAATTTTGGTTTAATAATTATTCAAGTAATCATGATGAAATTTATTTCCTCACTATTTATTAATGATATTATATTTCAGAAGGAATATGTGTTTATCACTAAATAATGCAGTTATATTTATTTAGTAAATAAATAGTCATTATTCAAGTCCCGATAATTATTGAAGAGGATTAAGAGACCATGTTATGGGTCTGGTGAGAGATAATAATAATAATTATTAGGTTAAGTAATATTTCAATATAACATTCAATTTTAGAAAATTTCATCGAAATAATAGAATTTGTATTATCATTTGACATGTAGTTTCACATTGAATAATAAATTAACTAAAGGAACATGTGAAAATTATTTATTGTTATATAGTGAATTAATTTATCCATTATGTAATTATTCTATATTTAATCCAAGGGGTCATTCGACCGACTAACCAATCGTTGTGTGCCCAACATCCCTGGAGAAATGATCTCGAGCCTAGAAATCTCTTCCCTCTCTAAGAATGATATCAATAATGAGAGAGATCATCCTCCACCACATCAAGGAGAACACTTTGGAAGCAATTATCAAGGCAATCGAAGGCAGACATCGCACAAGGATATTTTTCATGAGTACCCAAAGACTAATTCATTGATGTCTCGATATACGTGAAGCATGTTTGGATCACCACTAGAGGATTCATATCCCTTGATTATACATAAAAATTAAACCATACCTCAGACCCATGTTTGGACGCCTCAACGAAGAAATAATCACCTTGGATGTAATTATAATATTAAATTAAATTAATTATAAACAAAATGTGTTGATTATCTCTTCTCGGTTCTGAGTTATCTCCTTTTTCATTTTTCATTGTTTAAAATTCCATGGATACTGGATTTAATCATCATATTGATATCATATTAATCATCAATTAAGAAAATTTCAAATATTTTTTACATGCCCATAATGTGCTTCCGATACTCCGAGAACCTACATATTGACGGTTAAATAATTTCTAGAAACTATTTTACATTGTTTTCAAAATTATGCATCGATCATCTAGTTCCTAATAGAAAAAAATGTTCTTCTAAAAATTAGTGCTTTCATCCCCTATTCTCTATCTAGCACCTATAATCCTCATGGAAGTACATGTTTTTGACATTGACAAAAAAATATTCAATTCATCCTCAAATAAATCAATACATTTACTCTTTTAATTGAACTGAAAATATCATGGTATTAAATCCTTATAATTCATTTTTTTATTGGTTCACGATGTAGTATGAAGTTGTTCATGTAATTCACATTACATGTGTCAATTTTTGTTAGAAAAATGTTTTTCAGGATTGAGAAACTACCCTGGTGTTGTTTCCTCTATGATTGGTCCTACAAAGTAATCCCATTAAATACCATGTGAGGGGTATGGTGCCAATTTCCCCCAACATCTTCTTTTTTTACCTTATCATTCACTAATTTTTCAAATGTAGACATTTTTTGAGACACATTTAAATAGGAATAGGAATATGATTTTTTTATTATTTTCACAGAATTTTTCTTTCTTTGTGTCAATCATCCCTTATTCCAGTTACTCTAGAAAACATATTATAGACTAGTATGTTATTGGTTCTTCATCAGAATCTTCATAATCAATGTTTTCAATATTATTTTATATATCATCAATTTTTTTTTGTTCTTTTTTTCTAAATATTTATTCATGATGTCCTAATTGACTCTAGAAATTTGTAGTCAAATACATTCAAGTATATCAATTTGTTAATTTAGGGATTCATAACATTGGTCCTAATAGTTTTCTATATGATGAACTGTGTTTTTTCCAAAATAAATCATCAAATTTTAATGTGTGTCCTTCTATTTAAATTATTCTTCCTTTATATATTTGATTACAACCATGTTAATGACCATGAATGTAGAAAAAAGACACTTCTACAAAAAGTACATGAAGAGTTAATGTGGGACATTGGTGTTGAGGTTAGAAATCATTTTTACTTGAATAAAATCCTTATTCTTGGGTCTATTATTGTGGAACCCAAATCTAAAATTAATTACCATGATTTTAATTAGTTTAATTTATTTCTTTTATATTCATAACGTGGGGATGATTTGGTCTCACCATTAGTCAATTTTTTGGTTAGAGATTCTTTTTGGACATCATCTTTATTTTATTGTTGATTATGTGAAATTCTCTTCTGTAATTTAATTTAGTATTTAAATGGATTCTATTTCTTAAAATTTCATATAGAATCTTTTATAACTCCTTTAATGTTTTATTAATCAACAATCCCCAAGAAATATCATCCATAATTTAATGGTTACAATGCGGTAGTCAGTTATAAAATGTATGGATTTAAATCCAATATTCAACACCATGGTGTGAGATTTCCAAATTTAATTAATTTAAATGTTCCCATAAACTATCATGTGACAAATCCCCAAATTTACTATAATTCAGAATTTATTCCT
The DNA here is from genome assembly GCA_963277665.1 of Viscum album. Classification (NCBI taxonomy): domain Eukaryota; kingdom Viridiplantae; phylum Streptophyta; class Magnoliopsida; order Santalales; family Viscaceae; genus Viscum; species Viscum album. The sequence continues at coordinate 1,840,294,974 of OY728135.1, forward strand.
AAATGTTTATCGACATCAAAAAAAAATGATGTGAGTAAGAAAGTGTATTTTTATATCATCAAATATAGTGATTGAATGTGTTGGAAAACATTATATAATTTCACATTATTGATCATGAAATGAATATCTAAATTGGTGAAGATGTAATTTATCACTTGAAACATTATATAATTTTATGATTTCATATAGATCAATGGAACTTAACTGATATATGTTCATATATTCTTGTGGCGGGGGGGGGGGGAAGAACTGTACCATGGTTGAGATCATCTCAATGATCACTAATTTAACCTCAATGTGATGTTTTGCAACTTTTGGTATGAGTATCATCAACTGAATTTATTGGTTGGGTGGACAACCTTATACTATGAGATTTAATAGCTTTATATCTCTTAGTAGAACCCCAAAAACATTGTTTATCTCTAAACTCACCATGGCTACTTCTGCTTTTTTCTTTCTCAGGAACTATTCCAATTCAAGATTGATCTCGACAATTTCGTTACCTTTTTCCCACTTGTATTTGTTGTATATAAATAATTCAGATATTAAATTCCCAAAAATAAAACACATTGTGTGAAATAGAGAAATTATATTAAAAGTAATATTAATTTTAAAAATATAAAACAATTGCAACCAATCTCTAGAAATTATGACTGTATTTGTTTCCAACTGGGAATCATTAATTTTATACAAACCTAACCTATTTTTTATTTGTAGAACTCCTATAATTTCTAAAAATTAAATAAAATATAGTATGTAGTAATTTTGAGGTCAAACCCTTGAGAATGTGAAATTAGTTAATTTTTTATTTAAAAATGAAATTTTTTATCGATGTGGTATTTAGAAAGGGAAAGAGGAGAATATGGGACTGGAAATTTGGTTTGGAATATAATAATGAAAAAAATAATTATATTTCTATTATAAAAATTTGGTTTAGAAAAATTTCCATAGTATTTTATTTTTAGGGTTCATGTGTAATTGGATTCAGAAATTAATTTGATTCTTTTGTATTGGTGTGAGAATAGGGATGCTTAGGACCTGATAGTCATGGAATCCCATCCTTAATATATAAATACAATATTTCACATGTCCTAGTAAATTTGGGTTTTAATGAATTAATTATATTCTGATACCATATTTTAAACTAATTTCTCCATACTATTTAGTTAGTTTGAAATATTTGTAATATTTTATTTACACAATTTAATAATCTTATTTTTCAGATTCTTCATTCAATGGTCATTACTCAACAAAAAATATATTATAAATTCAATTTAATATCGTCTGAACCCAAATTTATGATAATAAAAAGAAAATATAATCCAAAATCAAATTTCCCTTTCAACTACATTATCCTATCATAAGGATTCAATTTCCATTTATTTTAGTAATGGGGGATTAATGTGGAAGGAAGAATGAAATAGTTATCATGAATATAATGTGGATGGAAAGACTTGTGAGGAGCCTGCATAATGAAGAAACTCTATAAAATATTTTTTCTCTGATCCAATCCTTATAGAAGCATCATGATTATCTATTTATAGTTCTTCATGGGTTCTATGGTTAACTTTATTCGCATTATTATGGTAAATATGGATCAAATTTTTTCCAGAGTCTTTATTGGCCTTCCCATGTGATAAATTTTGGTATCTTTAAAATTCCATGTTAAACCTGGATATTTCTAGTCATGTAATCACATTTTATGTAGTTAATATTATTTTTACATCATAACAATTCATATTCCATCATCTTGGATATCAATTTAATTTTTAAAAGGAATACTGGAATTTTTTTTCTGTGTCATGATGTGATGTATATGGGTTACACAGAGACCAATCCTTTTATTCAACCAAGTTCCATTCCTCTTTCATTCCTAGTCTTACACCATTTCTACCTCGTCTTTTATGTTTTGGAATTTAATTTTACAAGTTAAATTTTATTTTTCCATCCCCAAAAACCTATTTTTCACCCATAATGTTCAGTTCTGAACCCATGAAAGCTTCGATGATCACCTTCCTTCATGGATATCCATCGTTTAATGGAAATCTATTCCTATTTAGATTCCTTTGATTATTTTCCATAAATTTTTGTATCCTTCCAAAGATAAACAATTATATTAAATATATGATAAACAATTAATAATTTCTATCATAAAAGTGATGTATTTTTATTCTAAAAATCATTAATAAAGTGTATACATTAGAGTCCATTAGAGATTTGATTGGATGTTATTGAAAAACGTAATTCTTAAAATTAATCTTAAAATATAGTTTTTAACATCATTACCAAAAAATAATAATTTATTACATACAACAAAAACATTTTTACCTGTATCTGTTCTCAATAATTTATATGTACCACATTATCCCAGATAATTATGAATTAATCATCCTTATTGTGCATCTGAAAATAATCACCACATTTATCAACAAATTGATAACAAATGTTAATGAAATCGGTCCCACTCCATCTCAAGTGGAATCCAAATTATGCCAAATGGTTTTCATTACCTCGTTTTTCATAAATTATTGATGATCTGTAGCTTCAGACTCTTCTATAAAAATAGGCTGAAAAAAATAATCTATATTCAATGACATAATTTTTTTCTGTGAAAATCATGATTCCACAAAAACGTCATAGATGATTTTATTTGATGGAGTGTTCCTATATTGAATTAAAATTAATTAAACCATAATATTCATAAATGATATACATGAATACACATACAGTGAAAACCAAAAATGAACTGAGATCTTCAATCAAATACATATATTGTTCTACTTTTTTCCATCAGTGATATATGATTATATTAACTGCACCATGAAATTTCTTGCATTATGTTCTAGGATGTGTTTTTATATTTTTTAATAGACCCATTTTCTAAAAGAGGGTAGTTTCTAGGATGAATTTATAAATCTATAGTGTTGTTAAATAAAAAATATTAGTTTCTTTAACATCCCTAAATCATAAATGTTCCATATACCTCTTTTGACAATATTTTATAAGTCTTATAAGTGAAAATTTAGTAATTTGATATTTTATATTGAATATTATACAATGTAAAATGTATATATTGTTATAAATTCTTTATATATATAATAATAATTACTTTCTGATCTGTGTAAATTTACCTTTGAATTTATAAAGGAAATGAAATCACAAAGACCCACTAAATGAGGGTAAGTTTATGCTATAAAAGGCAACTCCTAATTTATATAGGAAATGTTTGGGTACTCAAGAGCTATGTAAGTGAAATTTTGAAAATATGAGATATGTATGATCAAAAAATTGTACCCTGATAATAAATATATGAAATTAATTAGGTGAAAATCACATTACCCATACATTGTTCCATTTTTTGTGTGAATGTAGGTTTTTACCCTATTTTTATTTTTTCCTCCAATCATTTCAAACCAAAAACACATTTTTTATTATATTAAGATCATAAAATAATTCAAAATCAATAATTTTTACTTGATAACAACTATTTTGGAGTATCCTAAAATCCTAACATTAATGATGAACTTAAAATATTACTTAATATGATATTTTAGTATTGGGTTTTCAAAAATGTGATCTAAAACAGATTATTAATATTTGTAAAATAAACAAACCATTAATAAATATTATTTTGATATCGTATTGTGTGATGGTTTCCCCAAAATAATTTTCAAAATATATGTGAGCTTTTTTTGGTCAATATAAGTTCTTATTTTAGTTTCCATGTGAGTGAAAACTCTATGACTGATAAATTTTCTTGGGTGAATCATTTTCAAGAGAACAATTTCTGGTGTATTATTTATTTTATAATTTATAAAATAATATATCATATGATTTTTGGAGAATTTATAAGGAATTCGTAAAAGATAATAATAAGAATTATCAATTAATAATTAATAATTATATCATTATTTTATCTGATTCAATATAGAAAAATAAATACCCTAATATGATATATTTATAATTATATTTAGAGATGGAAATCATTATCTCATGTTATTGACTAAATAAATAATCATTAAATTATCCATTAGGTAGAAAATTTTATTTCTGATGGATGTTTTAGAAATAAATTATAAAATATTTAGAAATTTGTTTATAGGAACACATGGTTATATGATTTAAAAAAGTTTTATAAGGAAGTGATTTGGGTGATGATTCAATAGAGAACCATTTGTTTTGAAATCCGTAATATTGAAGAACGAATTCCCCTAACATATATAGTTCATGTAAACAATTATTAGAATGATATGGTGTTATGTGTTCTTATTATTTAATCCATGATTAAGCTTGATCAATTGTGTGTTCATAGAGAATTATACCCATGTATTATTTTGATCGCAGGTATGTGTGTGTGTCCCTAAAGACATTTTTCGATTCTTGGTAACATTTTTTGAATTTCCTTGCCCAATATTTCGGTGATTGTGTTAGATAACTTTTGTATGTGTTCTTATATTATATTTCTCACTATAAATGTTCTGTGTTTTGATTCTGTATATTATTCTTTATCTCCGTGTGATGCATTGGTATAAGTTTTTTTGTTTTTTTATGCATGAAACCAAAGTGATAGACAGACCCATCACGACCCAATACCCTATAAAGGGTTTTTATACACTATATATGACCTAATTAAAGGACTATGTCTGAGGATGGGTAATGATAGACTTCTGGCATGACTAGGGGAATGAAGATCATATGTGATCTGACCTGAAAGGAAATTGTGGGACATTATGGACTAATGTATCCCGACCTAAATCATAGTTGTAATGTCCCAAAAATTCTATTTAATTTTTTATTTATATGGGATGATTTTGAGACCATTTGCTCAAACGAAACATGATTCTGAGGCCCAATGATCTCAGAACAAGTGTTTTAACTTTTTTTATTTAAAATATAACACATGAGTGATTGTGGAAACATCTAAATTAGAGCTGAGATTTAAAATATGAGGGCACCATTGCATCCAGAACGATGGCATTACCCATGAAAGGACCTAACGTCAAGTAACACTGGTCGATGGAAAAAAAATTATTTTCTGAAATTTTACGAAAAGTTAATAAAAGAATTTACTCATGGGAAAAAATAAAATTTTATTTTATACAAGTTGAAACATTAATTTTGATGTAGTGTAATATAAACACTATCTCATAAATGATTCAGCATAACGACACTACAAATCAATGTAACAGAAACACTAAAATAAGTTATCTCTATTTCAGGAGTTATTCGAATATAGGATCATTGACATAATCACATTTCTATGAACTTGGTGATTTTTCATTGGAGAGCGACGATCGACGAATCACCCATGACGACTAGGACCATTCCCCCTCTGTTCTTACATCCTTCATAGGATCGCCATCGGCAACGGCGGGCTGTGAATCAATGAAAAATGAATGAAAGTGGTGTGTTCTTCACCAACGAATAGTCCAACATTGAGGTAGGGTGTATTTTGATAAATTTTTCTTTATCCATTTTGAAATATTCAGGAAGAATGTGAATCATTAGATGAATGGAATGATTCAAGTATCATGCGTTCTTTTGTGAGATGGTTTTGATCTCAAGGCATTGATTTTGGGATTATCTTTGTTACAATTCATAAAACCTCTTTCCAATGCATTTTTGATTTATAACACTTAGGGTTTAGTCCATCATGAACAAGGCTTGGATCCCTCCACCTTGGGAGTTCTTGTATTCTTTTTTACCAAAGATTCATATTGACGACAATAAATCCTAATGGTCGTAGAAGGGGTGACGACAACCTGAGGATACCGAATACGCACATAGATTGGAAAATAGACCACCGAAGTAGGCTCAGTTGCTTTCTGATCTGACCACATGAACACTTGCGCTGGAGGTAGCACCGAAAAATAAGGCCAATGACATCTAGTTGACGGCTGTTATCAGGGGCCACTAGCACCATCTAGTGGCAGTGGCATACAAGGGCGGGCATCCCGTGATGGGCAGTCAATTGGGCCTCCAGCAACGGTCGGCAGAAGCGCATGTGGACATGGATGGAGGGCCGTCGTCCAGTGGGAAAGCACTAGAGGAAGATCCCATGATGACCCACAGGTTGTTTTGAAGACATGAATATGTCGGAGCAGGTCGACCCGCTCACAGTGGGCCAGAATGGAGGAGGCAGGCCACCCCGGGCGGCCTAATGATCCATAGCAGTATCCCAGTTGGTCTGGGCCGGGCCCAGTAGACTCGGTCAAATCTTGGTCAGGTCAATCCTAGGTTGAGTTGGTGGACCCTAGGCCAGGTAGGACTGGCCCCGAACCCAACCATCCCCTTTTTACAAAAATTTCCATAACATCCAAACTATGCGCCCAATTGATAGACCGTTTGCAGCATTGAGACGCTCGGGAGGAGATTTTCCATTCAACATAATAAAATTGTGTTTTCTTATAATTTGTTATATGACCGATGGATTGAGAGTATATTCTCCTAGAATCAATCATGCTAAGAGCCAAAATCCTATAGTTGGTTGTGATGTAAAAGAAATTACAAGAAGAACATACTGGCCCAGTAGCTGACCAGACCTCAGTGGCCTAGAATACAAGAAGAACTCAATGTAACTATAGCTGAGAAGTTCAAAGTGTCCAAGAAGATGAGTGGACCTCTATTTCCCAACAGACCATAGTGAATCATTAGGGATGAGTCCTTCAATAGTATAATATTTTCAGCTTTACGACTATTAGTCTTTCATTCTATACTTTAGGATATAACTGTGTGAGTTGATGATTTCCTAGTGTGTAGTTTTCCTTTGTAGTCTTTATTTGTGGTTTGGTTTCCCTACTAAGTATTGTGTTACTGGCCCCATCACGGGCTTCACCAACATATTTGATTTCTTGTGCAGACTACTAATGCTTTGACAGAGAACTTGGTGGTGTAGGATCAGGTGTTGCCCAGTGAGATCGAACATGTGAGGTGTACACCTATGAATTCTGATAGCTACTCTACACCTACACTTCAGGTAATATTTTCTATGGATGGATTATTATAGACCTTGTACTCACTTGTTTATAGTTTTTCTTTTGTTAGATTTGTGTTCAAGTCCATTTTACACAGAGCTTCTACCTCTACTCTCAGTGGGGTTGGTAGTGGTATTTATGTTTTCCCCTTCAGCATTGATGGTAGTGGTTTTAGTGTGTGTGTTCTTGTGTACAAGTACTTGGAAAATTCCTTCCTCTTGTAGGATAATTCCTTCGGCACTAGTTTCTATCCCCTAACATTGGAAGGAAGGATTGGGGTAGTCGCAAAACGGGCCCCAGTGGATGGGTTGTGACAAATTTTTATCAAGGGAGGTCGACCCTACTTTAAATATTTAGAGTCTATGGTTTGTTTAGGAAATAGTGTTGAATGATTTGAGTTTGACTTTCAGGCTCAGTGTGTCTAGTTTCAATTCAACAACTGACACATCCATACAGTAGGACCTTGAATTCTATTTTTTGACTCGGTATATGAAACCACTAGTTTCATGTATCATATAGGAATTGAGTGTTTCCATGTGTTCATATTGAGTTAGAGTCATCTCACTAGGTATTACCAATTGATCATGGTTCATGTTGATCTGTTTCAAGTTTCCAGCATATACACAACCAACGAGGAATCCAGCGTGTGCCCACTAGGATGGTATGCCTAATGATGATGAATCAGTACAGAGACCTGTAATCGAGATATCCCCACCAAGAGGTGCACTTGGTGTCCACCGCCTATTGGTCATAAGTTTCTATTGACATAATTGGTATAGGATGCACATAGGCTCAGTTCCTTACACAAGTTCCAAAGGTCTCCAATGTTTAGGGGTGAGACTGTCCCCCATGTAGCATAGGATTGGCTCAAGGCAGTTACGCGAGTCTTTCGTCTGGTGAGGGAACCTCATGACCAGAAGTCGATGTTAGCTGAGAGCCTAGTTCATGGCTTAGTTTGGAGATGGTGGGGGATTGATGGTATAAACACATGACTAGGAAAGCCTCACCTATAAATACTTTGACAACCTCCTCATAGAAGATTTATTTCAAGAGACATTGCACTCAATACACATATAGAAGATAATAAACCTATAAGAGAGTGTAATGACAATAGAAATGTTTTGAATGAGATTCACTGATCTTTCTCACAACTCCATTAACATGGTGGGAGACAAATTATTTAGGGCTCCAGTTTTTGAGCAGTGACTGTGCTTGGTGATTATGGAATCCATTGTATCGCATAGAATCATTACATGGGTTGGGGTGATGGAGCGATCTCTACATCTGTATAGCTTCTTGGGGGAGTAGGCACTAGCAGCAAGAGCTACCAGTAGAGCCTAGGTGGTGGAGTCTTCATCTATGGTAGAAGGCAATAGAATGGAGGGCCCATGTAAGCCAACAATTTCGGCAAATGACCCCTAGATTAAGGATTGGTGGTACAATTCCCATATGGTGTTGGGAGTTGTCAAAGGGGTAGTTTGTGCTACTCATGCATCAGGAAAGTGCACATGGATGATGATTTCCCTACTCGCCACATTGAAAACCTACAGACGATCGAGGGAAAACTGAGGAAGAGGTATAGGTTCAAGAGGGGTGGTCCATAGGGTGGTGAAAATTATAGGCGATCTGGAAGAACATCAACTGATGGGAGTAGGTTCGATGTGCTACCACCACCACCCTGAAGTGGTCCACCGTGGGCTCCGAGATCTGGTGTATAGGGGTGAGGCCAGCTATAGGAGATAAATGCCTCTGACCATGCTACTCTAGATATTATTAGAGGTATGATTTTTGTCTCCTACACCTTAAATTTTTTTCTTATAGACAAAATTTTCATTCACACTTTCCATTCCATATACCTTGTCTGGTGCTCGAAGATTTCGGTGGAGCTGTTGGCTCGATCCTTACGATTAGAGACTCTTATTGGAGGGGATTCGAGGGTTACACACTGGTACAAGTAGTGTGAGATTACTTTAAGAAGAGAGATCTTCGACTCTAATATTGTAGTAGTGGAATTGAGACATTACGACGTCATTCTGGGTTTGAACTAGTTATCCAGAGTCCATGCTCAGATTGCATGTTTTCGGAAAAGAGTGCAGTGTGCCCATGAATAAAGAACCGAGTTTTCATTCACTGGAGAAAAGGGAACTCTTGCAGTGCATGATTGTCTTTCTCAGAGGAGGGTTTAACCGATCACTCACCATTTGGAAACCCTCACCATTAGAGTCGTGGACAAGAAGAGTACTCGCTTTCTGGTAGTGGTGGATGAGTATGAAGACATCTTTCCCGAGGATGTTCTGAAATTACCCCATCACATGAAGGTTGACTTCTACAATGATATGTACCCCGAGAAAACATCGATATCCACACCATCATATCAGATGGCTCTTGTGGAGCTTCGTGAGTTGAGAGTAAAATTTGATGACTTTCGGAATAAGGGCTTTGTGAGACAGAGTGTGTCACCATTGGCAGCCCCTGTATTGTTTTCCATGAAGGAATATGGGAGTTTAAGATTTTGTATTTACATACAATGCCTAAATCAGGATACCATGAATAAAAAGTATCCACTACCAATGATTGATGTCCTCTTCGATTAGCTAAAGGTAGGAAGATGGTTCTTGAAGATAGACCTTTGATCAGCCTATCATTAACTTCATGTATGGGATAAGGATATACCAAATACTGCATTCATATGTTGGTATGGCGACTATAAGTTCTTGGGGATTCCATTTGGAATAAGAAATTCCCTATTAGTTTTCATGAAACTAATGAAAAGGATCTCACATCCTTAACTTGACCAGTGCGTCGTTTTCTTAATTGAGGAAATCCTATTGTACTTGGAGTTTAAGGAGGAACACGATACACTCCAACAGAAAGTCCCTGAATACACTTTGATAGAACCATCTTTATGGTAATCTCTCTAAGTGTCAGTTCTGTATTCTAGAAGTCCACTTTATGGGACACACCATTTCAGAGGCGAGAGTTGTAGTGGATACAGTAATGATAGAGGCTGTTCTTTCTTGGGATCCACCCAAGAGCGTAACTGAGGTCCAGCATATTGTGGGTTTGGCAGGATACTACCAAAGGTTCATTCCTGACACTATAGGGTGGAATCACCCTTATTCTCTTGAACCTGATGGGACACCTATTTTTATAGATATAGATGTTCCATCAGAGTATTCATGAGATGAGTTGGAACTGATGAGTTCCCCATATTCAGAATACTAGAAGATGGAATTGGGAATGTAGTATTCTATGATGCATTAGAGACTGGACTTGGTTGTGTCATGATGAAGGAGAAGACATTAATCACCTACGGTTCATGATTGTTGAGGGAGCACAAGATAAATTATGACACCCATTACATGGATCTAGGATCAATGGTCTTCTATTTGAAGATATGGAGACACTACTTGATGGGTGAGTATTTTACCATCTACTTTAAACACAAAATTTTCAGGTATATCTTCTCTTAGAAGGTCTTGAACTTGAGGTAGTGGTGGTGGCTATAGTTCATCTATTACTATGACATCGATATAGATTATAATCCTTGGAAGGGAAATGTGGAAGAGGACATTCTCAACATGTAACCTACTTTTCAGTTTCTAAATGAGGAATTAGGGTAGTTATCCCTAATGTAGATATCCTTCAAGGATGGTGATGGACCAGCTTATCTTCAAACAATGGTTGTCACTCCCCCACTATTACAACAAGTTCAGGAGGAAAATCTTTTGGATGTTGACTACAAGTCCCTATGTTCTCAGTTAACCTCAGTCTAAATTCATAATTGATATTCTATAGCTAGGGAGAAAGTCATCCATTCTTGAGGGTTCATTGTTATTCTAGTGGAATCACATGAGGAGTTTTTGAGGGACATACACACCTCCCATTTTATGATACATATAAGAGTGGAAAAGATGTACCAGGATCTCTGATGATAGAACTGGTGGACGAGGATAAAGAAGGAAGTAACACGGTTTGTTTCACGGTGCTTCACTTGTCAAAAATTGAAGGTAGAGCATCAGATTCCACCACGCTTCACTCAGCTGCTTGAGGTTCCAAAGTGGAAGTGGGATGATATCTCGATGGATATTGTGACGGCTTTACCCTCGACATCCAGGGGCATGATACCATCTAGGTTTCTATTGACCGACTCACGAAGTCAACTCACATCCTACCCATCCAGGAGGAGGGTTAAGTAGAGATAATGTGAGTAATCTACATAAAATAGATATTTAGACTCTATAGAGTCCCTCAACAATAATCTCAGATCAAGACACATGATTACATCCTGGTAGTGGGTGGAATTGTAATAAGAATTCAGGACTCAATAGCTCTTGATCACAGATTTCCACCCCCATACTGACGGTTAGATGTTGAGGACTATCCAAATTTTATAGGACATGTTATGTGCTTGTATCATTGAATGTGTGCATAGTTGGGAGGATCAACTACCACTGGTGAAATTCACTTTCTAAAATAACTAAAACTCCACCATTTCTATGTCACCGTTCGAGGAGTTGTATAAGAGACCATGTAGGCCACAGATATTCTAGAGAGAGTTAGGGAAGTCAGTATGGTGGGTGAAGAGATGGTATAGGTTACAACTAGGAAGGTGAATTTCATCTTGGAGTGGATTAGGACTAGCCATAGTAGGTATAAATATTATGATGGAAGATGATGGAGGCCGTTGGAGTTCAAGGAGGGAGACTAAATGTTCTTCAGGTATCACCTCGACGGGGATATGAGAGATTTTTCCGAGGAAGAAATCTATCTTCGATGCTCATCAGAACAATTAAAATTTTTTGAAGAGTAGTTGAGGTGGAATACCACCAACTTCTCCCCCATAGATTCACTGGCTACATAATTTCATCCACGTATCATATTTGAGAAGGTCCTTTCATGATCAATCACACGTCATTGACTAGTATGAGCTTGATATTAATAATAGGGAAACATTTAAGGAGTTCCAGGTAGAGATTGAGGATCAACAGGAGTGGGTCCTTTGTGGAAGGTTGATTCCTATGGTGCATGTCCGTAAGTATCATGAGAATCTGTAGGAGATACCTTGGGAGTGGGAGGCTCATATCCAAGATCAGTACCCCCATTAGTTATTTTAGACCATATTTTGGATAATAAAAATGTCTAGCCATAATGTTGGGGGAATATAATGTCTTATAAATTCCATGTAATTTTTCTAATTTATATGGGATTATTTTGAGACCAAATTCTTAGAATACACTTGATTCCAATCCTCGGTGAACCCGGAATAAGTGTTTGAAATTTTTTATTTTTATTTAAAATATTTCCCATGAAAGGTTTTGAAAACTTCTAAAACGATGATCAGATTAGAAATATGAGGGTACTGTTGTGTCCGAAAAATTGAAATTACCTATTGAAGGACCTATCCTCGACGTGCGTGTGTTGAGGGAAAAATTTTATTTTACGAAATTTTAAGAAAAAATTAATAAAAGATTTTTCTTAAAGAAAATAAAATAAACGTTAAATATATTTTATTTTATTTCTAAATAACATTTAAGCATAATAGAAATGTTGTCTCATAAATGATACAACATAACGATGCTGAAACACAACATAATAGAAGTGCTGAAAGGCGTTATATCATTTTAATGGGTTAATTGAACACGAGATCATTGGAATTATCATGTTGATCTGATTTTGGAGATTTGGAATTGGTGAACAATGATTGAAGAATCACACAAGACAATGAGTATAATTATCCTATCATTCTTCTACCCTTTGAAGTAGTGAAAACAACAATGGTTGCCTATGAAACAGGGTACAATGAAGATAGTGTTGTGTTCTTCTCCAAAGAACATTCCAAATTCAGTGTAGGGTGACTATTGATTAATTATTAATTCCCTGTTTTGAAATATCCATGACGTAAGTGAATCATTCGATGAACAAAATGATTTATGGATTCATGTGTGATATTGTTGGAGTGTTTTGATCATAGGGCTTTGATTTGCGGATTATCGTTATTAGAATTCCTAAAACTTCCTCCCAACATGTTTTTGAATTCTAACACAGAGGGTTTGGGACAATGAAAATAAGGATCAAATACCTCCAACTAGGGAGTTCTTTTGTTTTTAAGGATCAAACCACTAGATCAATTACAATACAACAATGATTCCATAAAAGGGTTGACAGAATCATGAGGATCCCAAATATGCTCACAGATTGGAAAACAAACAATTAGAGTAGACTGGGTGGCCTGCAAAAGAGACCGCCAGCGCAGCGGCACCGGTGGACAGGGCCCGCGACATCTGGCCTTAGGCGGTGATCAGGGGATATCGACAGCAGCCGATGGCGGCAGTACACAGAGGGGGTGGGGGTGTGGAATCCCATTAGAAATGGCTGGCAGAGGCACATGTAGATTTGGTAGTTGTGCCACATCACACAACTAGAGGGATGTGGTCCAGCTAGACAGTGGAAGCTTCAGAGCCCACGGTGACCCAAAGGGTGTTCATGAGACGTTTCTTTCCAACCACGTCTCAACCAGAGCTGGCCACCCGGATTACAGCGAGATGCGAATGAGGAGGCGGGCCACCTTGGGCGGCCTGGCTGGTCCTGGCTTGGCCAAGTGGACTGGGTCAGATCCTGGTCATGTCAGTTAGACTTTCCCCAGACCCAACCAAACCATTTTTAATAAAATATCAATAACATATAGACCATGCATTCAATTGAGGATCTCTTTGTGGCATTGGGACTATCACAATGATACAGTAATTTTCACATAATTTAATAGAGTTTTCAGGGATGTTGGTATACAACTGACGTCTTGAGAGTAGATTCTACTAGAATCAAGTGGACTATAGATAGGAATCCTATGGCTAGATGTGACGTGAACGAAGAGACGAGTGGAACTCAGTGGCCCGATAGCCGAGAAGACCTTAATGGACTAGTAGATGAGAGGAAATAAGTGGCTTAATTTCCACCACAATGTCCCGATAGATGAGAAGACCTTTGTGGCTCGGTAGCCGAGTGGACCTTTGTGGCCAGGTAGATGAGGGGACCTCAAGGGCCGGACAGACCACATTGACTCATCAGGAATGATTCCCTTAGTTTTATAATATGTTCAGCATTATGACTGATAATCATTCTTTCTATACTTTATTTTATTCCTATGTGATCTGATTATTTCATAGTATTTAATTTTTCCTTTTTGTTCTGTCTTTGTAAGTTGGGGACCCTACCGAGTATTGTATTACTCACCCCTATACAGGATTCACCAGAACATGTCATTTGTTGTGTAGATGACCAACATTTTGATAGAGACCTTGGTGGTCCAGGACCAGGCAGTGCCCATGGAGATTGGACATGTGAGGCGTACTCCTACATTTTCTGGAAGCTACCCTACACTAACCATTTAAGGTGTATTTTCTATGGAAGAATTATTAGAGACCATGTACTCACTTGTTTATAGTTTTTATTTTGTTGTGTTTGTATTCTTTCCCATTTTACTTACAGCCTGTAACTCAACTCTCAATGGTTGTTTTATTTGTATGAACGTTTTCATTTTCATCATTGTGAGATGGGTTATTGAGTGTTCATGTTTACAGGTACTCAGCAAATTCCTCCCACTTATAGGATACTACCTCAGATGCTAGTCACTAGACCATGGCCTTTGGGTGGTAGGCTTGGGGTAGTCACGGCACGGGCCCTGAGGGACGGGTCATGACAATATTTTAGAGATGTGATATCCTTGTGGCTAGACCTGAGATAGTGTGGTTGTACTATGACCTTATGAGCTAACTGAGGAGAGAGATGGATCTTGATTTCCTGTGACTCATTGTCCATGTGGAGGTTGTGTGATACACGTGGTGACCTTATGGTTAAATCTATTTCAAGACTTATGTAATTAATATTTGTCAATCATGAAAATAAATTAACAAATATAACACCCAAAATATTTACCTTAAAATAATAATAATATTGATAAATTTCATAACTTGAAACGTCGAGCTATGAGAGAGTTGTGATTTTCTAAAAAACAATTACGATTTAAATGTCACCAATATAACCAAGACATGAAATTAGTGAGTATGAAAATGAGTAATATCATTATGAGATATATGTATAATTATTCTACTAACTACAAATTTAATTATTAATTTTTATGAAACTTGATCACAATTTATCGTGATGTCATTTTTATTATGAAAAAATATTTTTTCTTGAAAAATGGTTTTTATTGAATTTTTTGAATGGAAATTATAATTAATTTATTCCGATTCATGAAATTATATTTTATAAAATTAATATCATCTTTGTAATTATAATATAAATAATATCTTAGGGTCATATTTTTGAATTTTTCTAAAATGATTGATTTTTAAGTAAATAGTTAAAAAATATCGATTTTTCATATACTATCTTTTACATTTATTATATAACTTAATTTAAAATTACCATTATATTTTTTATTTTTTTAATTCGAAATATGAGACATATATTACCAAATTAATTTCCTTATAATCAGCTATAATAATGATTTGTAAATATGTTGTTTTTTATGCTTAAACCCTGAATATTTCTAACAAATATTTTTTATTAAGTTATACACACATATAACAATATTTATTTCTTCCACGTTTTGAGATTGAATCTTTAGAAATTGAAAAATATTTGTATATATAAGGTTCAAATTTACCAAATAGGGCTATCTTATTTTTGGTCATTATCAATAGTAACCGTGATTAATATTTTACACATGAGTAACGGTAAAATGGGTAAAGCAGGGTTAGAAGCATGAGAAAATGTCCCAAAATCAACCCCAAACGTTACATTATCTCATTTAATTGAATTAATTGATCCATAACTATACAAAATTAAAATGTGTGGTATTTTCATTCATTTTACAATTAATAATGACATTTATATTAGTTTAAATAATGAAAATTCTAAAATGATAGTTTCATGACTTGAATTACTATAAAACATTTTACATATAGATAAATAAAGATAATATAAGTAATAAATATTTATTTTAAATATTAATTACATTTTTTATCATATTACTTTATTTATTATTTTCTAGTGATGACATAATTACATTAAACACTTCAAAAACTGTGATATATTCCTTTTGTAAGTAGTAGAAAAATGAATGTAATGGATTTTAAAAACATCAAAGGTAATATTTTTTTGATTCATTATTCAATAAAAATAATTTTATGGTTAATTTTAATTTTTAATATTTTTTTCTTAAAAATTTATATTAATATTTGTTTCATAATTTTATTTCTTTAAAGTCAAATAAAATGTATTGTGTTTAAAATGGAGGAGGCAGGCCACCCCGGGCGGCCGAATGATCCATACCAGTATCCCAGTTGGTCTGGGCCGGGCACAGTAGACTCGGTCAGATCTTGGTCGGGTCAATCCTAGGTTGAGTTGGTGGACCCTAGGCCAGGTAGGACTGGCCCCGAACCCAACCATCCCCTTTTTATAAAAATTTCCATAACATCCAAAATATGCGCCCAATTGATAGACCGTTTGCAGCATTGAGACGCTCGGGAGGAGATTTTCCATTCGACATAATAAAATTGTGTTTTCTTATAATTTGTTATATGACCGATGGATTGAGAGTATATTATCCTAGAATCAATCATGCAAAGAGCCTAAATCCTACAGTTGGTTGTGATATAAAAGAAATTACAAGAAGAACATACTGGCCCAGTCGCTGACCAGACCTCAGTGGCCTAGAATACAAGAAGAACTCAATGTAACTATAGCTGAGAAGATCAAAGTGTCCAAGAAGATGAGTGGACCTCTGTTTCCCAACAGACCATAGTGAATCATTAGGGATGAGTCCTTCAATAGTATAAGATTTTCAGCTTTACGACTATTAGTCTTTCATTCTATACTTTAGGATATAACTGTGTGAGTTAATGATTTCCTAGTGTGTAGTTTTCATTTGTAGTCTTTATTTGTGGTTTGGTTTCCCTACTAAGTATTGTGTTACTGGCCCCATCACGGGCTTCACCAACATATTTGATTTCTTGTGCAGACTACTAATGCTTTGACAGAGAACTTGGTGGTGTAGGAACAGGTGTTGCCCAGTGAGATCGAACATGTGAGGTGTACACCTATGAATTCTGATAGCTACTCTACACCTACCCTTCAGGTAATATTTTCTATGGATGGATTATTATAGACCTTGTACTCACTTGTTTACAGTTTTTCTTTTGTTAGATTTGTGTTCAAGTCCATTTTACAAAGAGCTTCTACCTCTACTCTCAGTGTGGTTGGTAGTGGTATTTATGTTTTCCCCTTCAGCATTGATGGTAGGGGTTTGAGTGTGTGTTTTCTTGTGTACAAGTACTTGGAAAATTCCTTCCTCTTGTAGGATAATTCCTTCGGCACTAGTTTCTATCCCCTAACATTGGAAGGCAGGATTGGGGTAGTCGCAAAACGGTCCCCAGTGGATGGGTTGTGACAAATTTTTATCAAAGGAGGTCGAACCTACTTTAAATATTTAGAGTCTATGGTTTGTTTGGGAAATAGTGTTGAATGATTTGAGTTTGACTTTCAGGCTCAGTGTTTCTAGTTTCAATTCAACAAGCGACATATCCATACACTAGGACCTTGAATTCTATTTTTTGACTCGGTATATGAAACCACTAGTTGCATGTATCATATAGGAATTGAGTGTTTCCATGTGTTCATATTGAGTTAGAGTCATCTCACTAGGTATTACCAATTGATCATGGTTCATGTTGATCTGTTTCAAGTTTCCAGCATATACACAAACAACGAGGAATCCAGTGTGTGCCCACTAGGATGGTATGCCTAGTGATGATGCATCAGTACAAAGACCTGTAATCGAGATAGCCCCACCAAGAGGTGCACTTGGTGTCCACCACCTATTGGTCATAAGTTTCTATTGACACAATTGGTATAGGATGCACATAAGCTCAGTGCCTTACACAAGTTCCAACGGTCTCTAATGTTTAGGGGTGAGACTGTCCCCCAAGTAGCATAGGATTGGCTCAAGGCAGTTACGCGAGTCTTTCGTCTGGTGAGGGCACCTCATGACCAGAAGTCGATGTTAGCTGAGAGCCTAGTTCATGGCTTAGTTTGGAGATGGTGGGGGATTGATGGTATAAACACTTGACTAGGAAAGCCTCACCTATAAATACTTTGATAACCTCCTCATAGAAGATTTATTTCAAGAGACATTGCACTCAATACACATATAGAAGATAATAAACCTATAAGAGAGTGTAATGACAATAGAAAAGTATTGAATGAGATTCACTGATCTTTCTCACAACTCCATTGATATGGTGTGAGACCAATTATTTAGGGCTCCAGTTTTTGAGCAGTGACTGTGCTTGGTGATTAGGGAATCCATTGTATCGCTTAGAATCATTACATGGGTAGGGGGGATGGAGCGATCTCTACATCTGTATATCTTCTTGGGGGAGTAGGCACTAGCAGCAAGAGCTACCAGTAGAGCCTAGGTGGTGGAGTCTTCATCTATGGTAGAATACAATAGAATGGAGGGCCCATGTAAGCCAACAATTTCGGCAGATGACCCCTAGATTAAGGATTGGTGGTACAATTCCCCTATGGTGTTGGGAGTTGTCAAAGGGGTAGTTTGTGCTACTCATGCATCAGGAAAGTGCACATGGATGATGATTTCCCTACTCGCCACATTGAAAACATACAGACGATTGAGGGAAAAATGAGGAAGAGGTATAGGTTCAAGAGGGGTGGTCCATAGGGTGGTGAAAATTATAGGCGATCCGGAAGAACAACAACTGATGGGAGTAGGTTCGATGAGCTACCACCACCACCATGAAGTGGTCCACCGTGGGCTCCGAGATCTGGTGTATAGGGGTGAGGCCAGCTATAGGAGATAAATGCCTCTGACCACGCTACTCTAGATATGAATAGAGGTATGATTTATGTCTCCTCCACCTTAAATTTTTTACTTATAGACAAAATTTACATTCACACTTTCCATTCCATATACCTTGTCTGGTGCTCGAAGATTCCGGTGGAGCTGTTGGCTCGATCCTTACGATTAGAGACTCCTATTGGAGGGGATTTGAGGGTTACACACTGGTACCAGTAGTGTGAGATTACTTTAGGAAGAGAGATCTTCGACTCTAATATCGTAGTAGTGGAATTGAGACCTTACGACGTCATTCTGGGTTTGAACTAGTTATCCAGAGTCCATGCTCAGATTGCATGTTTTCGGAAAAGAGTGTAGTGTGCCCATGAATAAAGAACAGAGTTTTCATTCACTGGAGAAAAGGGAACTCTTGCAGTGCATGATTGTCTTTCTCAGAGGAGGGTTTAACCGATCACTCACCATTTGGAAACCCTCACCATTAGAGTCGTGGACAAGAAGAGTACTCGCTTTCTGGTAGTGGTGGATGAGTATGAAGACATCTTTCCCGAGGATGTTCTGAAATTACCCCATCACATGAAGGTTGACTTCTACAATGATATGTACCCCGAGAAAACATTGATATCCACACCATCATATCAGATGGCTCTTGTGGAGCTTCGTGAGTTGAGAGTACAATTTGATGACTTTCAGAATAAGGGCTTTGTGAGACCGAGTGTGTCACCATTGGCAGCCCCTGTATTGTTTTCCATGAAGGAATATGGGAGTTTAAGATTTTGTATTTACATACAAAGCCTAAATCATGATACAATGAAGATAAAGTATCCACTACCAATGATTGATGTCCTCTTCGATCAGCTAAAGGTAGGAAGATGGTTCTTGAAGATAGACCTTTGATCAGCCTATCATTAACTTCATGTATGGGATAAGGATATACCAAATACTGCATTCATATGTTGGTATGGCCACTATAAGTTCTTGGGGATTCCATTTGGAATACGAAATTCCCTATTAGTGTTCATGAAACTAATGAAAAGGATCTCACATCCTTAACTTGACCAGTACGTCGTTTTCTTAATTGAGGAAATCCTATTGTACTTGGAGTTTAAGGAGGAACACGATACACTCCAACAGAAAGTCCCTGAATACACTTTGATAGAACCATCTTTATGGGAATCTCTCTAAGTGTCAGTTATGTATTCTAGAAGTACACTTTATGGGACACACCATTTCAGAGGCGAGAGTTGTAGTGGATACAGTAATGATAGAGGCTGTTCTTTCTTGGGATCCACCCAAGAGCGTAACTGAGGTCCAGCATATCGTGGGTTTGGCGGGATACTACCAAAGGTTCATTCCTGACACTATAGGGTGGAATCACCCTTATTCTCTTGAACCTGATGGGACACCTATTTTTATAGATATAGATGTGCCATCAGAGTATTCATGAGATGAGTTGGAACTGATGAGTTCCCTATATTCAGAATACTACAAGATGGAATTGGGAATGTAGTATTCTATGATGCATTAGATACTGGACATGGTTGTGTCATGATGAAGGAGCAGACATTAATCACCTACGGTTCATGATTGTTGAGGGAGCACAAGCTGAATTATGACACCAATTACATGGATCTAGGATCAATGGTCTTCTATTTGAAGATATGGAGACACTACTTGATGGGTGAGTATTTTACCATCTACTGTAAACACAAAATTTTCAGGTATATCTTCTCTTAGAAGGTCTTGAACATGAGGTAGTGGTGGTGGCTAGAGTTCCTCTATTACTATGACATCGAGATAGATTATAATCCTTGGAAGGGGAATGTGGAAGAGGACATGCTCCACATGTAACCTAATTTTCAATTTCTAAATGAGGAATTAGAGTAGTTATCCCTAATGTAGATATCCTTCAAGGATGGTGATGGACCAGCTTATCTTCAAACAATGGTTGTCACTCCCCCACTATTACAACGAGTTCAGGAGGAAAATCTTCTGGATGTTGACTACAAGTCCCTATGTTCTCAGATAACCTCAGTCTAAATTCCTAATTGATATTCTATATCTAGGGAGAAAGTCATCCATTCTTGAGGGTGCAATGTTGTTCTAGTGGAATCACATGAGGAGTTTTTGAGGGACATACACACCTCCCATTTTATGATACATATAAGAGTGGAAAAGATGTACCAGGATCTCTGATGATAGAACCGGTGGACGAGAATAAAGAAGGAAGTAACACAGTTTGTTTCACGGTGCTTCACTTGTCAAAAAGTGAAGGTAGAGCATCAGATTCCACCATGCTTCACTCAGCTGCTTGAGGTTCCAAAGTGGAAGTGGGATGATATCTCGATGGATATTGTGACGGCTTTACCCTCGACATCTAGGGGCATGATACCATCTAGGTTTCTATTGACCGACTCACGAAGTCAGCTCACATCTTACCCATCTAGGAGGAGGGTTAAGTAGAGATAATGTGAGGAATCTACATAAAATAGATATTTAGACTCTATAGAGTCCCTCAACAATATTCTCAGATCAAGACACATGATTTACATCCTGGTTGTGGATGGAATTGTAATAAGCATTCAGGACTCAATAGCTCTTGATCACATCTTTCCACCCCCATAATGACGGTTAGATGTTGAGGACTATCCAAATTTTATAGGACATGCTATGTGCTTGTATCATTGAATGTGTGCATAGTTGGGAGGATCAACTACCACTAGTGAAATTCACTTTCTAAAATAACTAAAACTCCACCATTTCTATGTCACTGTTCGAGGAGTTGTATAAGAGACCATGCAGGCCACAGATATGCTAGAGAGAGGTAGGGAAGTCAGTAATGGTGGGTGAAGAGATGGTATAGGTTACAACTAGGAAGGTGAATGTCATCTTGGAGTGGATTAGGACTAGCCATAGTAGGTATAAATCTTATGATGGTAGAAGATGGAGGCCGTTGGAGTTCAAGGAGGGAGACTAAATGTTCTTCAGGTATCACCTCGACGGGGATATGAGAGATTTGTCCGAGGAAGAAATCTATCTTCGATGTTCATCAGAACAATTAAATTTTTTTGAAGAGTATTTGAGGTGGAATACCACCAACCTCTCCCCCATAGATTCACCGGCTACATAATTTCATCCACGTATCATATTTGAGAAGGTCCTTTCATGATCAATCACACGTCATTGACTAGTATGAGCGTGATATTAACAATAGGGAAACATTTAAGGAGTTCCTGGTAGAGATTGAGGATCAACAGGAGTGGGTCCTTTGTGGAAGGTTGATTCCTCTGGTGCGTGTTCGTAAGTATCATGAGAATCTGTAGGAGATACCTTGGTAGTGGGAGGCTCATATCCAAGATCAGTACCCCCATTAGTTATTTTAGACCATATTTTGGATTATAAAAATGTCTAGACATAATGTTGTGGGAATATAATGTCTTATAAATTCCATGTAATTTTTCTAATTTATATGGGATTATTTTGAGACCAAATTCTTAGAATACACTTGATTCCAATCCTCGGTGAACCCGAAATAAGTGTTTGAAATTTTTTATTTTTATTTAAAATATTTCCCATGAAAGGTTTTGAAAACTTCTAAAACGATGATCAGATTAGAAATATGAGGGTACTGTTGTGTCCGAAAAAATGAAATTACGTATTGAAGGACCTATCCTCGACGTGCGTGTGTTGAGGGAAAAATTTTATTTTACGAAATTTTAAGAAAAAAATAATAAAAGATTTTTCTTAAAGAAAATAAAATAAACGTTAAATATATTTTATTTTATTTATAAATAACATTTAATCATAATAGAAATGTTGTCTCATAAATGAGACAACATAACGATGCGGAAACACAACATAATAGAAGCGCTGAAAGGCGTTATATCATTTTAATGGGTTAATCGAACACGGGATCATTGGAATTATCATGTTGATCTAATTTTGGAGATTTGGAATTGGTGAACAATGATTGAAGAATCACACAAGACAATGGGTATAATTATCATATCATTCTTCTACCCTTTGAAGTAGTGAAAACAACAATGGTTGCCTAGGAAACAGGGTACGATGAAGATAGTGTTGTGTTCTTCTCCAAAGAACATTCCAAATTCAGTGTAGGGTGACTATTGATTAATTTTTAATTCCCTGTTTTGAAATATCTATGACGTAAGTGAATCATTTGATGAACAAAATGATTTATGGATTCATGTGTGATATTGTTGGAGTGTTTTGATCATAGGGCTTTGATTTGCGGATTATCGTTGTTAGAATTCCTAAAACATCCTCCCAACTTGTTTTTGAATTCTAACACAGAGGGTTTGGGACAATGAAAATAGGGATCAAATACCTCCAACTAGGAAGTTCTTGTGTTATTAAGAATCGAACCACTAGATCAATTACAATACAAAAATGATTCCATAAAAGGGTTGACAGAATCATGAGGATCCCAAATATGCTCACAGATTGGAAAACAAACAATTAGAGTAGACTGGGTGGCCCACAAAAGAGACCGCCAGCGCAGCGGCGCCGGTGGACAGGGCCCGCGACATCTGGCCTTAGGCGGTGATCAGGGGCTATCGACAGCAGCCGATGGCGGCATCACACATAGGGGGTGGGGGTGTGGAATCCCATTAGAAATGGCTGGCAGAGGCACATGTAGATGTGGTAGTTGTGCCACATCACACAACTAGAGGGATGTAGTCCAGCTAGACAGTGGAAGCTTTAGAGCCCACGGTGACCCAAAGGGTGTTCATAAGACGTTTCTTTCCAACCACGTCTCAACCGGAGCTGGCCACCCTGATTACAGCGAGATGCGAATGAGGAGGCGGGCCACCTTGGGCGGCATGGCTGGTCCTGGCTTGGCCAAGTGGACTGGGTCAGATCCTGGTCAAGTCAGTTAGACTTTCCCCAGACCCAACCAAACCATTTTTAATAAAATATCAATAACATATAGACCATGCATTCAATTGAGGATCTGTTTGTGGCATTGGGACTATCACTATGATACAGTAATTTTCACATAATTTAATAGAGTTTTCAAGGATGTTGGTATACAACTGACGTCTTGAGAGTAGATTCTACTATAATCAAGCGCACTATAGATAGGAATCCTATGGCTAGATGTGACGTGAACGAAGAGACGAGTGGAACTCAGTGGCCCGATAGCTGAGAGGACTTTAGTGGACTAGTAGATGAGAGGAAATAAGTGGCTTAATTTCCACCAAAATGTCCCGATAGATGAGCAGACCTTTGTGGCTCGGTAGCCGAGTGGACCTTTGTGGCCAGGTAGATGAGAGGACCTCAAGGGCCTGACAGACCACAGTGACTCATCAGGGATGATTCCCTTAGTTTTATAATATGTTCAGCATTATGACTGATAATCATTCTTTCTATACTTTATTTTATTCCTATGTGATCTGATGATTTCATAGTATTTAATTTTTCCTTTTTGTTATGTCTTTGTAAGTTGGGGACCCTACCGAGTATTGTATTACTCACCCCTATACAGGATTCACCAGAACATGTCATTTGTTGTGTAGATGACCAACATTTTGATAGAGACCTTGGTGGTCCAGGACCAGGCAGTGCCCATGGATATTGGACATGTGAGGCGTACTCCTACATTTTCTGGAAGCTACCTACACTAACCATTTAAGGTGTATTTTCTATGGAAGAATTATTAGAGACCATGTACTCACTTGTTTATAGTTTTTCTTTTGTTGTGTTTGTATTCTTGCCCATTTTACTTACAGCCTGTAACTCAACTCTCAATGGTTGTTTTATTTGTATGCACGTTTTCATTTTCATCATTGTGAGATGGGTTATTGAGTGTTCATGTTTACAGGTACTCAGAAAATGCCTCCCACTTATAGGATACTACCTCAGATGCTAGTCGCTAGACCATGGCCTTTGGGTGGTAGGCTTGGTGTAGTCACGACACGGGCCTTGAGGGACGGGTCATGACAATATTTTAGAGATGTGATATCCTTGTGGCTAGACCTGAGATAGTGTGGTTGTACTATGACCTTATGAGCTAACTGAGGAGAGAGATGGATCTTGATTTCCTGTGACTCATTGTCCATGTGGAGGTTGTGTGATACACATGGTGACCTTATGGTTAAATCTATTTCAAGACTTATGTAATTAATATTTTTATATCATGAAAATAAATTAAGAATTATAACACCCAAATTATTTACCTTAAAATAATTATAATATTGATAGATTTCATAACTTGAAACGTCGAGCTATGAGAGAGTTGTGATTTTCTAAAAAAAAATTAAGATTTAAATGTCACCAATATAACCAAGACATGAAATTAGTGAGTATGAAAATGAGTAATATCATCATGAGATATATGTATAATTATTCTACTAACTACAAATTTAATTATTAATTTTTATGAAACCTGATCACAATTTATCGTGATGTCAATTTTATGATGAAAAAATATTTTTTCTTGAAAAATGGTTTTTATTGAATTTATTGAATGGAAATTATAATTAATTTATTCCGATTCACGAAATTTTATTTTATAAAATTAATATCATCTTTTTAATTATAATATAAATAATATCTTAGGGTCAGATTTTTGAATTTTTCTAAAATGATTGATTTTTAAGTAAATAGTTAAAAAATATCGATTTTTCATATACTATCTTTTACATTCATTATATAACTTAATTTAAAATTACCATTATATATTTTATTTTTTTAAATCTAAATATGAGACATATATTACCAAATTAATTTCCTTATAATCAGCTATAATAATGATTTGTAAATATGTTGGTTTTTAGGCTTAAACCCTGAATATTTCTAACAAATATTTTTTATTAAGTTATACACACATATAACAATATTTATTTCTTCCACGTTTTGAGATTGAATCTTTAGAAATTGAAAAATATTTGTATATATAAGGTTCAAATTTACCAAATAGGGTTATCTTATTTTTGGTCATTATCAATAGTAACCGTGATTAATATTTTACACATGAGTAACGGTAAAATGGGTAAATCAGGGTTAGAAGCATGAGAAAATGTCCCAAAATCAACCCCAAACGTTAAATTATCTCATTTAATTGAATTAATTGATCCATAACTATACAAAATTAAAATGTGTGGTAATTTTATTTATTTTACAATTAATAATGACATTTATATTAGTTTAAATAATGAAAATTCTAAAATGATAGTTTCATGACTTGAATTACTATAAAAAAATTTACATATGGATAAATGAAGATAATATAAGTAATAAATATTTATTTTAAATATTAATTACATTTTTTATCATATTACTTTATTTATTATTTTCTAGTGATGACATAATTTCATTAAACACTTCAAAAATTGTGATACATTCCTTTTGTAAGTACTAGAAAAATGAATGTAATGGATTTTAATATCATCAAAGGTAATATTTTTTTGATTCATTATTCAATAAAAATAATTTTATGGTTAATTTTAATTTTTAATATATAGTTTAAAAATTTATATTAATATTTGTTTCATTATTTTATTTCTTTAAAGTCAAATAAAATGTATTGTGTTTAAAATGAAATTAATGACATATTATGAAAAAAAAATATTGATAACTAACTTATAAAGAAAATGAATATTTAAATAGGATGAATAGGATGATAAATGGAATAATATATCATTAAATTTAATTTTACAATCCAATATTTACCTAATAAATAAAATTACAACCCATTAATATTAAAAAAGTTGTTACTATAGTTAATGTTTGAACATTTTAATGAATGGGTTGAACCAAATGATAAAGGTTAAATGACTTAAACAAGTTTTTAAAACACATTTTTTGGTTTTATTTATACCTTAACATTATCAACATCAAATATTATGAATTTTAAAATTTTTTCCCATAAAAGGGACTTCATTATATTATAAAATATTGAGAAATTATAATTATGGCACTCACCATATTTATAACAGGACATGTCCCATAGTAACTTCATCACATCGATTGATCCAATTAGCTAAAAGACCCTACCAAAATCTTTAAAAAAATCTTATAAATATTCTATAGGTGTTTTTATTCCAAAAATACCATTAAAATGGTCCTTAAGAAGAGATATTAATAAAGTCATCCAAAAAAAGAGGTTATCCTCTTTACTAAGTCTTTCAAAATTTAATTCTTATTTTACAAAAAAATAATCTATTTAATAAAATCCAAAATAATAAAGACAGTATCATAGATATACTAATATGTTATTATTATTATTATTACTAATATTATTATTATTGTAGAACCATATTATATCCCATTTACATCATATGAAATGTAAAGACCTCCATTGTGGGTATGTATGGATTACTATCTCCATAGAGTGGTGTATTCCATTTTTTCACCATTTTTCATGGTCAGTTATAAATATATAATTATTTAATATTTAATATATTTATTAAAAAATTATTTTTTCTAAAAAGCTATTATTTATCTAATTATCTTTCAATCCATTGAAAATTGATAATGTTATTCCTGTGATTTTGTGGGTTGTAACTTCCATGTGATGTGGAAAATATATCAATTCTATTTTACATAGATGAAAATAAGGATAGATTTAAGGAGTATATATTATATATATGATATAATAAGTATTCTATAAACCTTAAAAATTAACCTTTTCTTTCAATCCATTCTATAAAAATTGAAAACAACGTTCATGTATATGTACAGCATACTATCTCCATGAATGGCGTAATTCATTTTTTAGTCTATACAAAATTGGATGACCCTAAAATTTTATATAATAAATATAAATGATATTTATATCATCATTATTATTCTAGATATTATATAACCAAAATAAATGTACAATTACTAGAACTAGAAGACCAAAAAATCCAGGGAAAACAAATCGATAAACATTTAAAAATGACGATTTTAAAGGAATTATTATAAATGGTTATTGAAATATTATAAGTGGATCATATATTGAATTTTAATTATTCACATGATTATTTTTCATAATTATAATCATTTAATATTTATTAATTATTAGTAAAAAATATCATAAAATAATGTTAGTCCTGAGGTTAGGTGTTTCTTAACTCAATTTATATTTCTTGAGTTATACTTCTACTTAATAGGCCATGATATTAAATTACTATATATTAAATAACCTATAATTGTGTTATTTTTTCCCCACTTGATTTTTGTGTATTTAAAATAATTACACATAAACAATTCTTTGATTATTTCTCACTTCAGTGATATGATCTTAGTAAGGGATTCAATCTTAATTTCCACTATATTGGGTCATATTTGGTATTAGGTATATATATTTTGTAGGTGTATTTATTGACCCCATCATGTATTTGAAAATAATATATATTTTTCATGGTGATAAAACATTAAATACATTTTTACTCTTTTATGGTTTTATATTTTAAGTGTTTCCAAAATAATTGATAAATTATTGTACAATATCATTTTTCTGGGAATTCATATATATTTTTGATAACGACATATAATAATTTTTACTTTATAAAATCCTTATATTTTTTATTATTTATATATTTAATTATATTTCAAGATTTATTTAAACTTTTTATTTATATTTTACACTCTAATTAAAAAATTAAATGTTTAAAAAATTAAATGATTTTTTTCTCTTTTTGATCAGGTCGATTTCTCTTGATTGTACATACTTCAAAAAAAGATGAAAAAAGTAATTTATTATTTAATAAAAGGATTATTAATTATATTTTATGTTATTCTTGAATGTTTTCATGTATTTAATGGTATATTTATACTATTCCTTGATATGTCACTTTTCAATAATTTTATAAAAAATCATAAGGAATGTTTCTTTTTAACATATAAAATTTTTATAGTTTTTCACACACCAAGACCATTTTTATGCTATATATATTATTCTGTTATAATTAGATAATTTTTAAAATATAAATATATTATGATAAAATTATTTAGTTTTTAACTCTTATTTTCTTCTATTCCACAAAATATTTTATTTTACTAGAAAAATCCTTCATTATGATGAATTGATGGTCAACTATAATTTCATTATTAGTTTCATAGTCATTAAATTTATATTGAAACATTCACTTTAATGGGAAAATATTTCAACAAAAATATCAATTTTATTTTCAACTTTGAAAATTTTATTTCTAATATCATATAAAATTTCTACATATGGTGTTTTACTATTTTATTCACTAGGTATGTATTTATATTCTATATTCATTACAAATATTTTTTGGTATGTAGTATTTTTATTAAATAATTTTTTTAAATAAAATAGGAATTCATTGGAAATTTTATTTTATGGGTGGTTCCCAATTATAGATTTCATGTCAATGAATTAGTAGGTCCCATGAGACAAACTAATATTGGTATTTTTCTAAGGCCTTACACATTTTTTGTAATTTTTCTAGGTATGATGTCAGGAAGGTATATTTATGTTCTCTAAAATTAACAATTTTATCATTATAAACTCACTTATTGATGTACATTTGTTTATTAAAATTGGTTTTATATCCCTAGATAATATTTAAGACGGTGTGATTATTTATATGGAATTATTTTTTCATCATTTATTCCAACTATATAATATTTTGGGCACAATTTATTGGTTCAATAAGACGTGTTTTTAGTTATTTACCATTAAATATTGATTATGAATTATTTAATCAATTTATATTTCACTATACATTACCCATATAGTCCATTTAAGATCAACCTTATTTTGTTTCTTGTCCTCGGGATATATGAGGGAACCTTTGAATGAGTTTAAGGATAAAAAATATTTATTTTCGCTATGTTTTACATTTAATTTCCAATGTTATATAGTAACCATGTTTAAATATGGTTCCTCAAGACTAATAAAATAATTTATCATTGTTGATTTCATTGTATAGATATATTTACCATGTAATAATTAACTAATGTCTTTGGGCTACTAGTGTTAGGTAATGTTTTGGTATGGTAAAAAATTTAAAATTTTCCTAGAAACACATCCCTTACTGAACACTATAACATGATGTGGTTTATGATGATATTCATCTACAATTAATAACCCTGAATAGAGTTGGTATAATATATATTAACCATTCATATAGCTCATTGTTATTTTACCCATACTATGAACATAATTTAAAACACCTTGGGGATATTCTTGGTTTAACCTATATTTTTTAAAAACTATTATAAAGGATTTTAAAAGATGGTAACAAGGGATGGACTACATTAAACATATGGTATCAAAGATTTGAAATAATTTTTTTCAACTAAGATATTATATAATTTATTTCCATTGATCACTATAACACTATATAATTTTGTGAATTATTTTTTTCTAATTAAATAAATCTATTAAATATTTTTCATTTCAAAAAACACTAAATATAGATTCTATTATACCAAAGAACTATTTTTTCATAAATTATATGAAGAACCATGTTAATATTTAAATAAAAATATCACTTTTATTTTCTTTCAGTACACAAAATATTATGTTTGGATTGTCTTACACACAATACTCAGTCCCTTTATTAGCTTATATAGGATGCAATGGCATGTTTTACTAGACTAAAATATATTATAATAATATTATTAAAATATTATTATAGATATATCCAAGCCTTTGGAATGGAAGATACAAATATTATTTACTCATTTTTTAATTTATTATTTAAAAATGAATATAAGAATAATGTTTTCGTTATCGATTAGATAGAAATGAATTTATGAACTATTTGATAATAATGTAATCACTTTTCCTAGAAAATTTATTTTTTATTAAAAATAATTTATTATCAAAATAAGTTAAAGAACCCACTCTTTATTTATTTCTTAAAAAATATAATGAATAATGTTTATACACTCCTATAATAGATTGTATAGTCATAAAAAATAGTAAATCAAATTATATGAATAAAAAGAGGAATTTTTCTAAAAATGTAAGTTTACCACCATTTAATGGCGATCCAATTTTAAATATTATTTTGAAAATTTCCTAATATTAATTTTAAAAAATAAGCCTAATTTTAGGAAGTAGAATATCAAAAGAAATTTTTGTTCAAAAATTTATTTTTTTATGACAAATTTCATTTTTGAAGAAAAATGAAAAATCCTGAATTTTAATTAAAAAACTAATTTAAATATAATTTATTTTTATGGTAAAATAATATTTTATTTTGGTTATAAATTTTAATTAGATCAATATTACATCAATTAATAAAATTTAGGTCAATTTAAGAAATTTCAAATTGAAATAGGATATAAAAACATTTCAAGATTTTAATTTTTTTTCTTAAAATCATGTGTCGTAGCATGTATGCAGGATTAATTTTAAATAAATTTCATCCCATTTTGTGATTTTAATTTCCCCAAATTAATTCCATATTTGGAATAAATATAATTTCTAATTTCTAATAATTTCAATTATTTTTAAAAAATAATATTTGTGAATTAGATTAAAATTAATTACAATGACGAAGAGAAAAATTAGCTTAGTAACGTACTAAAACATAAACAAAAGGGAATAATGTCTTTGAAACTATTAAAAAAAATGGGATATCATTATTTCAATAAAATAAAACATTTCATATAGTTGGGACAATTATTAGATCGAGTATACGCCAGAAAAAACTCCATTAAATTCTATTTAAAAAATTTACAAGAATACCACCTCTACGCCACTAAAAAAGTAAATCACCCCTACAACTTATTCACACAACTAATGACCTTTGGATCACCAAAACTATATTATAAAAATCTCATATCATATCTAAATTCCTCCATGAATACTCCCTTTGTGGAAAAATCCATCCATGGAATCTCTTTTGTGAAAACCAAATGGAGTTACCCAAAGATTAAGTAACATCATTCATCAAGCTCCTTTCATTTATTTTATTCCTCAAGCACCTAAATTTTTCTTATTACATGATTATTTAATATCCAAATTACCCTAAATATACTTATATTTTTTTAGTTCCTAGAAATACAGTTACAATATCTTTCACATAATTTTTATCAAACATACTTTTCTTGTGTACAATAAACTACCAACTCACTAAATGATGTTGTTCATTTTTCATTTACCACCTCTCATGAGTGATAATTTTAAGGTAAAAATATTTTTATATGTTATTTATAATATTTATATTGTATATGTACTTCCTAATTTATAATATACCACATAACTTCGTGCTTTCTAGTTTTTGTTAATATGACAACTTTGTTTGTGGATTTATGGACTATTGCCTTCTCAAAGGGAGGTGATTCATTTACACTCTATATGGAATGTAATAAAGATGGGTTTTGTGAAATTAGATGATACATGTGAAATATTAATTCTAATGTAATGATATTATTTATATATATATATATTGAATTTTCTTTTTTCTTCTTTCAATAATACAATAAAATGGAAACATCGTTCATGCATACATATAGAATACCATCTCTAAGAACGGTGTACACCATTTCATATATCTATATTATTTATATTATTATAAATATATATATATATATATATATTGAATATATTTGATATTTATATAATTTATTAAATTATTTTAATATTTAAATAATCATCTATGTGAGAGGATCATGAATTATAAGCCAAAACATATACTAAAAACAAAGTAGATATTACCCAAAAGAGAAAATTAACATGGAGTTGTTAATAAATGGGTAATACAATGTAATAACAAAATAATATATGGTATTTTAGATAATATTATAGTTATGTGTTCAATATATATAGAACAATTATTTTTTGTATATGATTTTTGAATGTAACAATTGTTTTGAATGTGTATGAATAATTTGATGACTCAATGTAATGGTTTTCTCATATTACATGTATTTCTCATCAGACAGAAGCCATGTCCAACCCCTATTTTATAAATGTGTGGTTTATAATTATAATGGATGTATTATTTAATTATTATACTTAAATTTAATTGTATATTCTTTTATATTTGATAATATTTCTTTCATGGTCTTTATGTTTCCAAAGCCACTGAATTGGTGAAGTAATATTGTCTAAATTTTGCTTCTTTGAGACACAAGACATGTTATGAACCAATATATTTCAGTAATGTGTTTATCCCGCGTTTGATATGTTATATCATGAATATAATACATTTAATTGTAATTTAAGATTAATTTATTTTTATTCTTACCATTTTAGTTTTCTTTAATTTTAGCAAAGTGGAATTGCTTTATTGCAAAAATTTAATAATTTATTGAGGTTGTTCATGATTATGCGTACATTGATGAACTATTATAATCCATATCTAAATAACATTAATGATATTCATTAACCAATATATATTAATTTTATATCAAATTTATTGTTCCATTTTCTACTCTTTTGTATATATATTAATTAATAAAAAAATGTGTAGAAAAATTATCTTTATTTATAGTTTCTATCTTAAATCATTTTTCCTTAAAAACCATATTTTCTAAAAATGTTTTCACAAGTGTATTAATAAAAAAATATGATGTTAAATGGAATTTTTTACACATGAATCACCTTTTAGAAAACCATTTCAAAATTAATATTATTTTTATTTTCATATCAACGGACTTTTCTAAAAATTTATAATGAAAAAGGAATGTTTTACATACATATACATAACCTCTATCATGAAAAAAATTTCCATGATTCCCTATTTTTATTTTGATATTGTTATTTTTTTAATGAAAGTGTTTTTCTAATATTATTAAAACATTTTTATATTAATTTGTTTTCAAAGAAAAAGTGGTTTAAAACTAAATTATGTTTAAAAAGTGTTTTAAATGATTTTAAAACCTATTTTTTAGTTTTAAAAGGATTTTTGTCAATAAAAAATAAATCAATTTTCTCAAATGTTCTTTTATAAGTTTTCAGAGTATTTTTAAATAAATAAATTTTAATTTTTTTTAAATATAATTTTTTTTATTTTCATGGAAAATGTTTTTCAAAATGTTTCTAAGCTTATTTTGTAAGTTTTCAAGCAAATTTTTTTTGAATATTTTATCAAGCTTCATTGAAAATTTTTCAAGGTAACAAGATTTCAAAATGATATCAAGATATCATTATACGTTTTAAATGTATTTTCAAAAAAATGAGTTTCAAAAGGTTTTATGTTTTATAAATCCTTTTTCAAAGAGGGGTGGATATTTTTCTCAAGAAACGTTTTTCAAAATATTTCATAATTATTATCCATCTATGATGAAATTAGTTGACTTCAAACATTCCTTGATACGAAATGATCCAGATTTTTCATTCATATTCATTCTATAAATGGTTTATGTTATGATGGAATGATGTTTATGAAACCCATTTCTCTTTCATGAGTTATATGTTTATGAAACCCATTTTTCTTTCACAGGTTATATGTTTATTAAAAAAATTAAATTTCATAATATATATGTTTTTGAGACCCGTTTCCCTTTCATAGGTTATATGGTTATGAAAGGAAATTATTTTTACTAGTTATTCAATGATGAACTAATTATGAAACCTATCTCTTTTCCACAGGTTATTAAATTATTACATGTTTATGATATCTATTTCATTTCATGGTATATGATATGATTACTTATGATCTTGTTGAACACAAATGTTTGATTTCATTATGAGATTGATGGAACCTATATATATCCTTCCAATGAATTGGGTAATGATTTCTATCTCATGAGATATACATGGATGGAATGGGGAGTGAACATGGTTCAGTAAAGGTTATTGTCTAATAGATGGTCTTGGGAGTGAACCATGACTACTATGATGGTCATGGGAGGTATCCATGACTACCAAGATTTTATGCGGTGTAAACCCATAAAACTAAAATGGACTCATAAGTGATTTATTGAATACTTTGGAAATCATTTAATGTGGTCACGTGTATACCAAAAAATCTGTATATTATTAAAATGTAATGGTTTAATAGATAATGTTTTTTATTACCATAGGATTCAGGTTTAATGAATTTCAAAATTTATTCGAAGACTCATGCATATGATCTTTGATATGAATTGTTTAATATTAAAATGTTATTCTCATGTTCTCTTACCCTAATTCTCATGTTATGCTTATGTATCTCTTTTTTTTACACATACTGATCATTTACGATAACCCCATTCTTATGTTTCTTCTCCCCAGGTTATGAAGAATGGTTTTATGTAATAGTAATATAGGGAAAGAACTATATGGGAAGAATTGAATATCTTTCACCAAGTTAGAAGATTGTGTTCCATGTTTCCAAAAACAATAAACAATTAATGTCCTTGGGGATGCTGTTTTGTAATGTGTTGAATATTATTCAGAAATTAGTAATATTCATGTATTTAAAGCCTAAGTTGATATAGTTCGTATCAAAGGAAAGATTTAGTCAACATTTAGAAACTACAATGATAAAACATTACTGATATAGATATGAATATTTTTAATGATATGTGGATGGATATCTCTAACAATAATCCAAATGTTTCTTATATTTAGAAGAAGTTCTCATATTTTTTATATAATTTAACTGAATTGTCATGAATATGTGGTTTTACAATATGATATGTGTTTCACACAAAATTATTTATGGCTTTAATGAATGGAATGAACAAGAAGGGACTTTGTGAGCATTGAATGTGTCGAACCATTCTTTAATAAGAGGTCAAATGGGGTAGTAATTATAGTTAATGATTTTTTCATCATGACTAGTCAGTTTTTATAGAACATGATTAAAAATGTGTACATTAACCAACTCTATGAAACAACAAAGAATATAAGGAAGGATTTTTCAAATATTTCATGTAATGGAGACTATATAGGAATGAATATTTAGTTCTTTTGGGTCAATAATGTTGAATGAATCACCCATGTGAATTTATTATTAGAATATGTAGATTTTTTTATTATGGAAAATAAGGACAGAAGTCCAGTAATTTCAATGGAAATATAATGTGTTTGGGTAATCCAATGAAGGAGAATATTATCCTCCCTAAGACAACATCAATGGTTACATTAATTAAGTGGGGGATGAATAGTCATTATGAATATCAAGGACCAATGTGCAAATCTCATAAAGAGAATACAAATGGTAGGAGGAGTAATGGTTATATTTGTGACAATGATGATACTATAGATGAAATGTGAATAGAAATATTTTTTATGTAATATAATGAGGTATCCATCTCATGGATTAAGGATATTGTGGAATAATCAATGTTTCTATGTATTTTGATTCAATAATTATGAATTATGAATTGTGTAATGATTGCTCATGTATTATTTTTCACTAAGGATATACAAGATTTAGTTTAATTTTTATGATGGGTTGGAAAAGTGATTTAGTAGAATGGTATCATTTTTACTGAGGGATGATAAACCAAAATATGTTCATGATGTTGAGATAATGATTTTGGATAAATATATATAGCTTACGAATAAGTAAATTGTACTATACTGTCTTCCTTAGAACTTATAAAGGATTTATTGATAAGTTTATTATTCAATTGTTGATGATTTTTACCTCATTTTGGGTTTATGGAATGTATTCAATACACTCTGGAATAAGTAAGCATGCAAGTTATATTTAAGTATTTATGGTTATTTTGGTCCTTACCATGTTTCAAGAGAATACTTAATGAAGTTATCAACATGATTTTTATATGACCGGTAAGAGAAGTTATATGATATATTTCCGATCAATGTGAAACTTATTTTTAAAAATTTGGTGTTATCTTTTCTAGAGTTTCAGACTTTCATCTTTTGGAAGTGTTATAATGTCATCAATTTATGGGATGTTTTATGTTAAACTTCAGATAAGTATTTAGAGATTAATAATTTTCTAATCGTATGAGGATTTATGAATATTAGATTACTCACAATAACATTGTTGTGTGCAAACAACAAATGGAATGACCTATCATTCTTTTCAGGGATCTTATGATCTGTTAATTCTTTGGGAATGAAAAATTTTCTTTCATTTATTCGAATGAGAGATGAATTTGAAGTTCATATAGGCATAAAAAAGGGTATGAGTTTCATAAAATCGTATAATTATATCATCTCATGAAAATTATTCATCATTAAGAAAACAAATCATTAAACTGATGATTTTATCCTTGTACCTTTTTTTCTGATAAATCAAATAGACCATCAGATAATCATGAATTTAATTATTTGTGACTGTTAGAATTCTCCAAACCATGTTCTCTATCACTCTCCACGAGTGCATTATGTCCATATTTATATTCCATGTCCATGTTTTCAATTCCCACCTATTTTATCATTTTTGGAAACATTTTTATGTCCTACATTGGGTAAATGTTATTTTTCAAACATTACCTCACTAAAGGATGTTTTAGTATTCATTTTTATGGTGTGGGTTTACGTTAATGAAACATTCAAGAATTAAGATAAAGATATACCAAATGAATTTATAGGGATAAAGTAATTTTAAGGGTGGTAGAATGACACACCATGATATTTTTTAAATAATTACAGATTTATTTAATATTTTTGATATTTTACATCTCACACAAAACTAAATATATCTCTTTATATATAAAATAAATCCGTTTTTCTTATGTTATAGGAGATGAAAAGTTATTCTTACACTAAAAACAACACTTATATTATATTATGTTACATGAAACACTGTGTTTTTCTTTTATTACGCAAAATACTGATTCCATTCGATAGATTGTGTAACACGCAAGGCCACGTTTTACCGAACTGCAATATATAATTAATAATATTATTAAAATAATATAATAGAAAAAAACTATACACTGGAATGGAATTCATTAATATGATAAAATAAAGTGTAATAATATTATTTAAACAAGTATATAAAATGAATATATTCTTTATAAATTAGTTATAAATGAAAGTACAACCTCTTTGAAAAAAAAGAAATTCATTTTCAAAGAAATATAATTTTCCATGTACAAACACATTTCATATCAATTAGTTAAATAACCAAATTTGTAGATTTTTGATAAAATATATTCTTTTAATTTTTTTACACTAATAAAATATATTTTATGATCAAAAGAGAAGAATAAATCCAACTATACGAATAAAAATCTGTATATTTCAAAAACGTAATTTTACAACCTTTTAATAGAGATAAAATTTTAAATATGATTTTTTAAAACAATTATAAATATTATTTGAAAAAATAAACATATATTTTGGAATATGTATATCAAAATTTACTTTGTGTGAATTTTTTTATTTTTCAAATATGTTTCATTTATTAATGAATAGTGAAAATGGTGAATTCTAATTCAAAATTGGGTTTTCATCTAATATATATATATATATTAAATTTTATTTTTATTTTAGAATTTAATTAGATAAATTTTAAATCAATTAAAAAATTTTAGTTTATTAGAGCCAATTTCACATTGAAATTTGATATAAAATAATTTCAAACCTTTGGACATTTCACTTGAAAACATGCTATCGTGTCACGTCTATAAGATGAATTTTAAATTAATTTATGTTAATTATATGATTTTAATTTGTCCAAATTAATTAAATATTGGAAATAAACATAATTTTTAATATATAATAATTTTTCCCTATTTTTTTTACCAAACACAATAGTGATATTCATTTAAATTAATTAAATAAATTAAAAGAAAAGCTATCTTAACAAAAAAACTAAAATATACACTTTGGGGAAAAAATGAACTAGAAACTTTTTAAAAATACCTATTATGGATATAATTCAGAACTAAACTCCATTTTATTAAATTATTAATATTATATTATCCACGATTAACTGGAAAAACATGATTACAATTCCCTTTTCAAAAACATAGAAGAATGACACTCCTCCTTGACAATAAAAAGTCACCCAACCCTCAAAATTAGTAACCCCTATCACAAACTTTTACTCAAAAAAACTTTGATAAAATATTATCCCAAAATCCCTCCATTCCCCTGCGAAACCTCCCTTTCAGAAAAATTCAAACCAAGTAATCCCTTTATTTCAAACCAATAAGAGTTACCCAAAGAATAGGTAACATTATTTCTCAAGATCCTTTCTTGTATTTTATTTCTCCACCACAACAGTTATAATTATTCCATTATTTTAGAATAATTTTTTTTTTCTAAATGTATTATGATTTTTTATTCAAAATATTCAAACTAAAATTACACACACTTCAATATAATGGTTAGTAAACTACCCATTCTTTTGTTCGGAGAACTGCCACCTCACGAAATGATGTTGTCTATTTTTTATTTACCATCTCTCATGGTTCAAAATTTTTACTTAAAAACTATTTTATATGATATATATTATATTTATGATTTATTTAAGCCTCTAAAATTACTATATAAAACATAACTTTATACGTTCTATTTTTTGTAAATATGATAACTTTGTTTGTGGATATGTAGACTACCACCTCCTTAAAGAGATGTAATACATTCAAATTAAACCTTGAATGTATTAAGGAATAGTTTAGTGAACTTATTTGATATATATTAAATAATATTTCTATATAAATGATATTATACACATATATATATATATCATTTAAATTATTTCTTTCAATACGACCAAGAAATGGAAACAACATTCATGCGGATGTATGAACTACCATTTAAATAAACGATGTACTCAATTTCATATTTATATATTTCATTGAATATAATTAATACATATGTACAAAATATATATGATATGTATATCATTTTTAGATTTTTTAATTAGTTAAATCATTATATATTTAAGAGGATCATGAATAATAAACTAAAACATTTATGTAATATAGAGCAAATATTTCAAAAAATATAACATTAACATGGAGTTCTGAAGAAATCGGTAATATAAAGTGATATAAAAATTATATATACTTTTATATATAATAATATTTTTATTTGGTTGATTTATTTTTATATAATACTTATCATATAGGATTTTTTAATGTGTATGATAAATGTAAATCCTTAAGGTAAGGGTTTTCTTATCTGACATTTATATTCCATGAGACACAAGCCATGTCTGCCTCATATTTATTATATGTGGTGTGTATAATGACAAAGGATGTAATATATAATTAGTATAATTAATCTTATGGGTATTTATATATCCATTTTATGATTTTTATTTCATGGTGTTTGTGTTTCAATAGATACCAAATTGGTGAAGTAATTTTTTCTCAAGTTATCCCCTTCAAGACACATTCCTTGTTATACTGCTATATTTTTCTTTCAGGTGTATATACATTCATTGACATGTTATATCATGAATATAATTCTTTTTTTATGATATTTTAATCTTCATTTAATTTTAATTTTCACAATTTTATCATTATTTAAAGTCACCAATGTTGTAATGGGTTATTAATATAATCTCATCGTTTATTGATATTTTTTATGATTATCATTCCATTAAAGAAATATTATGATCCATCTGTCATGAAGTCTAATGAATTTCCTTACCATTTGGTTATTAATCTTATATCCCTGTATTGGTACCATTTTTTCACTCATTGGTATTTAATGTAATTAAGGACATGTTTTTATGAAAATATTCATATTTTCTCCCTTCGGTTAGAAATATGTGTTCTTTTAACACCATGTTATCTAAAAATAATTTAACAAATCTATTAATAATACCCTATGATTATTATGTTAAATTTTATTCCATGTATTACCTTTTTATAGAATGGTTTTAAATGGAATATTCTTTTAGTTTTCCCATCAAGGACCTATTCTATACATTTAATGGGAAAAATGAATTTTGGGCATGCATGAACAAACCCAAAATCTTGACCATCATTTCATTGATGTTTCATTAACATTTTTACGATTTTATTTTTTATAAAGAAATATTTTTCCTAATATTCTTATAGTTTCTTTACATTAAAATGAGATTCATAGAAATGGGTTTGAAATTATTTTTCTATTTAGAAATCATTTTAAATTATTTTCAAATCGTCCTTTATATGTTTTTAAAAAAAAATCTTAAAAGAAATGGACTTCAATAACCCCAATGATTATTTTTTTAATATTTAAATGTATTTTTAGAGAAAAATATTTTAATTTTTTAAATATTATTTATAAATTTCATGGAAAATGGGTTTCATAATGTTTCATGATTATTTTATATGTTTTTTGGGGAAAGGATATCAAAATGGTTTAATGAATTATATCTATTTTTCCATAGTATTTTCAAAGAATTTTTTTTTGAAATGGATTTATGTATTAAGAAGCCTTTTTCAAATAAGGAAATATATTTGCATAAAAATGTGTTTAAAATATATTTCCAAATTAGTTTCCATCTATGATGACATTCATTGATGTTACTAACTCATTTATGGGAAATGATCTAATGGTTCCATTCATATTATTTCTCTAAATGGATTATTATTCGATTTCATGACATTTATTAATCTAGTTTCTCTTTTATGGGTTAAATGGTTGAGAAAATCGTTTCTCTTTATTGGTTTATATGTTTATGAAATTTATATATCATTCATTGGATATATGTTTATAAAACATGTCTCCCTTAAATTGGTTATATCACAACTACATCATTCACTTATGGTCATGGTTTGGAACCATGGTCGTTGGCCCTAAAATTGTAGAAAGAGAATATGGCCACGGTTTTGGAAAATCATGCTGGATATCTATGTGGAAGTAGGTCTTACCTACTACCACATTTGTATTCATGGATGTAGGGTCCTAGTGCCATGGTTTTATCCATGGATGTAGGGGCCAAGTTCCATCATTAAACTATGGCATTATGGGGCCTACTACCACAGTTAAAACCGTGGCACTAGGCCCCTACTACCATATCTAAAACCGTGGCTATATCATTTACATGGTATATAAACAAACTCAGTTCCCCCTATATCCCCACCCCCACTTACAGTTTCCCCTTCACCCTACTAGTCCCCTCTACCCCAAGATAGCACCCTTGCACCCCCTTCCCCTAGTTCCTGACCTCTA
This sequence comes from Viscum album, assembly GCA_963277665.1. Classification (NCBI taxonomy): domain Eukaryota; kingdom Viridiplantae; phylum Streptophyta; class Magnoliopsida; order Santalales; family Viscaceae; genus Viscum; species Viscum album. The sequence goes on from OY728135.1 coordinate 1,840,336,789, forward strand.
CTGCCAATTTACCCTCCCCCTGGAAGTCCCCCCTCTACCCCTGGACACCCCCTTGCACCACCCCTAGACAACCCCCATTCCCCCATGGACATCCCCCCTTTCACCCACTTGACCCCCCCCCCCCGCACCCCCATCCCACCCCGGACGTCCCCCTTGCACCCCCTTGAACACCCCTTCACCCTATCCCCCAAGGACATCCCCCTTTCACCCCATTGAACACCCTCCTCACCCTCATGCCCCCCTAGACAGCCCCCTGGACAGCCTAGTTGCACCCCCTTACACCCCCTTGCACCCCCTTGAACACCCCAATGCACCCCAAACCTCCCATGGATAACCACCCTTCCCCCCCTAAACAGCCACCCTACACCCCATTAAACACCCCCTTGACCCCCATACCACCTAGACAGCCCCTTACCCCCTTGAACAAACCCTTCACCCCCCATGCCCCCACTATATATCCCCCTTTCACCCCATGGGTAGCCCCCCTTCTCCCCCTGGAATACCCCCTGCACCCCCACCCCCCCCCCCCTTGGACAACCCCCTTGCACCCCCTTGAACACCCCCTACACTGCCTTGCCCCCCTGGACAACCCCCTCCACCCCCTAGACAGCCCCCATGTACCCCCTTGAACACTCCCTACAACCCCATGCCCATGTACAACACCCTTGCACCCCTTGGATAGCCGTCTTACACCCCTTGACACCCCCTGCACCCCCATGCCCCTGGATATCTTGCATTCACCCCTAGACATCCCCCTTTCATCCCCTTGAACACCCTTGCACCTCCATGTCCCCCTATATATCCCCCTTTCACCCCCTTGAACACCCTCGCTACACCCCCATCCCCCCGAAATATTCCCCGTGCACCCCCTGTAGTAGCCCACCCCTGGACATCCTCTATGGAAAACCCCCTTGAACATCCCCCTTGCACACCCACCCCTACAATACCCCCCCCCCCACTACAAATCCCCCATCCCCACCACCCTCCACCACATTCATCCCCCTAGATAGCCCCCTTGAACACCCCCTCCCCCCGCATGTTGCAAACCTTACCTATATCTATGTGGAAATTGGAGAAAATAACTTACATTTTTTTCACAGGTTTACTAAGAATAGTTTGAAAATAGTATTGAATGTCGGGGATTATGTATTGGTTATCAAAGTCATACCACTTCATAAGGACTCTTGAATCTGATCTGGTGGAAGACTTACAAACTGTTTGGCACAATTTTGTGGATTATACATTGATATCTAATGTCATTACATCCAATTAATCATTAGAAAGGAGGAATAACCATAACATAATTCACCACTTGAGTCATTACCTCTCATGTGCCAAGTTAACCATGTTTGGTTCCATTTAAATAATTCAATTCTTTAAGTTAACCATACACCCCCATCATAGCCCCCATGAACACCCCCTTGCACACCCATGCCCCCTTGCACCCCCACCGCCATCCTGGACACCCCCCTGCACCCTCCCCCTCTCTCTTGAACCACCCCTACCCCCTCTCCCCGGCATACCCACTTTCACACTGCCCCTTCCCCTTGCAACAGAACCCATCTCACCATCCCCCACCAGTATGTTCCCCCTACTAGTCCCCCACCCCACTTGGTCCTCCCCTTCTCGTCCCCCCTACACCCCCACCCACCCTACCCCTTGCACCCCCTCCCCTGCCTATCCCCCTGTTATTTCCCCCCCCCCCCTCCCCTACTAGTTTTCCCCTACCAGTTCCCCCCTCCCCTGCCAATTCCCCATGCTAGTTCCCCCTCCTTCCAGTCCTACCCGTTTGACAGTCCTACCCCACTGCCAGTTTCCACTGCCCCTACCAATCCCCCATCCCCTACCAGTCCCCTCCCCCATAACAGTTTCCCCCTCCCCCTGCCAGTTTCCCCTCCACCCTCTTCCAGTCCCCCGCCCCCTACAGGTTCCCCATCCAGTTTCCCCACTCCCAGCCCCAACCAGTCCCCCTACACCCTACTCATACTAGTACCCCTACCTACTAACATCACAACTGATTGGCATGTATCAGGTCGGAGTGTCTAATAACCATGGGTGACATTTCCCACAAACTAAATATATTTCATGGTTTAAAAATAATGTTACAAATTGAGAATGAGTTACTCTCTTTATCACATAGAAGATCAACGTGGTACTCAATATCAAAATTAAATTATACACTAAATCTAATTACATACTAAGAGGTAAACAACTCCAAATATAAAAAAATTCATAATTGCCCTTACATGAGTATCCCTATAAGAAAAACTATCACAGATGTCTGGAAACAACTTGCAAGTACCTACAACACAAGGTAGAACATAGTAGTGCTCATGCACTAAAATTATTGAAAAACAAAACATCATTGACAATTAAAAAAATAATATAACTCAATAAATAAGAGTAGTGTAGTCATATAAAAACAATAATATAATAAATGTACCAAATATAGGAAAAAAACCGGTCTCCAATGATGTTTATTATTAAAGTACTAATAGATTTGTTTTCGGTTAATATAAATATTATTGGACAATGTTGTTTTCCATAAAACAACAAAATCATTGGTCGGTCTTTCTAGACACTATAATATCTAATTAAAAGAGACATAACACCGATCATGTTGATAACCCATATGGACTGGGTAAAAATGTAAACCTCATCTCTCATGTTTATATGATCTGAGAAAAATTTATAGCATTTTACCATTCTCGTTATTTTATGTTAAATAAAATGATAAATTTACACTCTAACAATAGTTCCAACTCCAATAATATTATTCAAATTGAAAATTAAAAAATTGAATGACTAGATAAATGATTTACAATAAAATCCATTTTTCCATTTCATATGTCATGATGATAGAGGAGAATCCACAAAATAGTATCTCTCAATATATTTGATTCATTATTCATATAATATTTTCAGAAAATATTCATCATGGTGAAACATCACATATACATAATACTCCATCAGTTGATATAGGTCTGTCAATGTTGTAGTCTATATTTTATCGTTAGCTCATAGTGCATCTGTGTTCTCAATTGCATCTTGCATGGCATTCTATTCATCTTACAACATCTACATCTCTTCATTGGTTTAGTCTTCTACACAAGACAATTCTTGATTGTGTCGATCATGTTCATGATAGAGATGTTCCTCCACGGTCCTCTATTTTGAAACTCAACTATCATGATATGCTACTACTCCATTTTCTTCAATGGCCTCAATAGGTAGAGTATTTTTAGCTACAATAAAATAGTCCGTTGACATTGTTGTTCTGAGTTGACAGTATTATTAATTCTCTCTATAATGGACGGAAACAACCTCTATCACCTTTGTATGTATGTATTAATAGTCAACCCCCCCCCAGATCCAAGAACAGAGAACACGTGATTCAACATGTACTATTTTGAGTAATTATTTGATAGAGGGGAATGAGAAATTAATTTTTACATACCCCTCCATAAATATTATTGGGAAACCAAGAAATTATTTAGGGTCTTTGGGAATACCATAGAATCACTCGTAGTGGGAATAAATTATTCAGGGAGAAGGTTGATTGGAGAATGTATATAATCAGCATTTTTGAATAGAGATTGATCTATAATATTCAATGTTAGGGTAACCATAGCTGATTGAAAAATTGTAATAATTACGATCTCTGATACATGATCCGATTATCCTGAAATGGGTATCCAAAAATATATACCTCATGAGGATAAGATGTGATAGTCAAGAAGTTTAGATATTCACCTTCATCTATTGAAGCACAATTCTCCTTAGTCATCATTGCTTCACTGGATGGAATTACAGGCCCTACTTCTCAGTCTTTTTGGATGGCCTCAGCAGGAAATTATTTCTGGACAGTAGGTGAAATTTATGCATTTTCAGCAATGATAATAACATATAAAGGGTCACTCAAAGACACTGAGCTTGTAGGGATGACAATCAGGGAAAAATTATTTTAACTAACACTTGATCTTGAATTTCAATTTAATATAAACAAGGAGAATTGAGGATGCAACTAAATGCAATTTAAATTCATTAATTAAAGATTCTAGGATAGGGACACTACCTCAAAGGAGTCAAGCTACACTCAGTACTTGACACTTTTATTCAGTGACAACTCTATGCTGCTCCATCCATCCTTCAACCATAAGAGCCTTTTCATATACATATAAGGATTCTCAAACCCATATGTCATTGTATGCATGGCCTTGAACATGAAAAATAGGATCCTTATAAATATGCTCAAATGAAAAAGCTTTTTATCACCCACACACGTATACATTCTCCATATATATACATAAGCACACGTAGCCCCTTATATGTAATGACATTTCCATGGGTGGATATACATGTAACGAGATAACATATTAAATATATTCTTACCTATTCATATGTTGTGATTCGCCATTGACTCCGGTGACTCAAAACCTCCTCAAGGATGATCAATATGATATAATAAAATTAATAAGGTCTCTAAAATTACAAATCCCCCACTTATAAAGGAAGAGGCATCGAATAACAAACGAAAAACTCACCTTAAACCATTGGCGGTGAACCAAATCGGGCCGAACCTCTTCACCTTCAGTGGCGATTACTACAACACACACGAACGGGTCCCAAGAGACATCAACAAAATTAAATTGATATGATGAATCACCATTAATTGAACCTAAAAATTGAAGTGGTGGGTATATAATTAGTGAGAAATGAAATAATAGAACAGGTGGTGATGAATATCTTTTTATGTAAATGAATGAACTATAAAGCCTAAATGAAAACCATAGGGATTACATCCAGTCTAAATAACTGAACTAATGAATTATAAAACTCCACTATTGTAACATGATGTTCCAATACTGACATGATCATGGTAAGATTTACAAGATACCGCAAAAATAATTAGTATTGTTAGATCTATGAAAAATATATAAGAAAAATATCATGCACAAATTGGGTGCATCATTCATGAATCGAGATGAAGTACTAAGGATTATGTGGTTGGATAAACTATTATAATGTCCCCATAATCTATCTCCATAATTGTTTTGAAATGAATAGAAATGTGATATTGTCCAAAATGAAGGAAAATTCTCATGAAAGACACTATAAATATTTCCAATACCACTAAATTTGTGTACACTTCAACCCTACACTCAAAACTTGAGTGCCCAATTGTTGAATACCAGTTAACCATGATGGATTTAATTTCTTCATACTATATAGACATAACAACATTAACCATTTTTCCTCATTCATTCATCACCTTAAATTCCCTCTTCTAAGATAAATAACAAATACAATATAGGAATAAGGATGGAATTTTGTAGATATTTTGTTAGGGAAAATTGGATTTGAAATGTATCTCAACCTAAAAAATCCATTACCTATAGCCCTAAAATGTCTAGAACCCTTAATTATTTCTTTTTACTATTTTTTCAATATCTGAACATATTTAGGTAGTAGGAATTTCTGTTTTTCATTAGCTTTTTTCTTATAAGGAATATGATTCATTACTTGAGCTAGCAAGGTACATTCATTTTCCTCATCTTGAGCCATATTTTTATCTATTTCCAACTAAATTGGACATATTGTTACACCCCCATACAACCCTTGCCCCACACCCAGACCCCCTACCGCTATCCCAACCGCCTCCCCTAAGAAATATCATCCCCACCTAACCTTGCCCCCATCCCCCCCACCCCCACCACACCCACAACAGCATCCCCCACAACACCTTGCAACCCACAATAGCAACCCCTACCATTTCCCATCCCGACCCCCCCCCCACCCCGCACACACCAGAACCCATCCCAACCCCCCCCCCCGGCAGCCCCCAGACCCCATCAAGCAGCCCCCCCCCCCACATCCAAACCCCATGTCCCCATCCCAACCCCACCCACCCCTGCCCCTATCCCAACCCCCTGAAGCAGCCCCCACACCAAGACCCCATTCCCCCATAGGTTGAGATAACTCTCATAGGTTGAGTTATAAATTTAAGAATCTTTTATAATTTAGAAAGAGTTTGTTACTATTTTATTAAAAACTCTTTATCCTCATATAATTCGTCTAGATTTTTAGTAAATTATGAAAATATGGAAGAGAACATAGCTCAATTAAATTGACCAATTATAGATTTGTGTGCACAAAATTTTAACAGTTAGAATAACTGATTAGTGTTTCTAAATAATTAAGTAGACTATGAGTTAAATAATGGTCTAATATAAATGTTTCCTATTTTACATTTTTTGGTAGGTGAAGACCACCACAAGAAGTTGATGGAATTTGGAACCATATTCATTGACAAAAAAATTGAGAGAAACATCATTAGCGCAAATAAAATATATTGAATTACCATTATCTATAGAGGTCTCATCAAAGGAATGGATGTTCAAAATATAACATGGAGATGTCACAAGATATTATGAGCCCTGGAGATCCATTATTTAAAATTTATTCTTTGATTCAAGGAGCACATAGTATAAAAATGATATTTATGGCATAATGAAAGATAATAGAGAATCTATTTATGGGTATTGTGAAATGTTTTAGAATCATAGTCAACAACATAAAACCAGCATATATGATCATAATTTCTTAAAATTATTTTATTTAGACCATCTGAAGAAGGATAAAAACATATTGGATTCTTCATTAGGTGGAGGTCTCCGGGAAAATTATTTAATAGGGTCCTAGGAATTGGTAGAGAAGGTTCTTATAAATCTCAAAATTTTCATACATGGACAACTACTAAAAGTTTGAATGAGGTATAAAGTTTTAACTCACATTTACATGTGTCTATAATTAATGAACTGACCCCCCTATGAGATATTTTGTTTTGAGAAAATTAAAAGAATCACGAACTACACCCCCATTAGTCTGTCAATTTTGTATTTTATCAAGTGTTTTTTGTAGAATTTTTCCCTAAAATGTATAACACTTGAAATATGAGACACTATGAACTGAAGATAATTCTAACCAATGAACATCCAAGGTTTTATGATGTATTCAATATTCTGATATCGATATGGAAGGAAATATCAATCCAAGTCACCTTAGCAATAGATTTTATAATAGATTTATCATCCCCTAAACTTCCATTAGTTGAGTAAAAGCTCTCAACCTTAAATAGGTTACCAAAAATAAGGAAAAATTCAAGATCCATCCATGAAGTACCTATAGAGGCAATAGATTACTGAGGTAATCAACAATATACTTTGACAACCCATGGTTCAAACTTATGGAGATAAAAAAGCAATATATAAAAATCTTTATTATTTTAAAAACATTGATAAATAAAGGTTTGGGAAAATACATATATTAAAAAATTCTTCTCCAAATGTGTTATTTCTATAAGAATTTTAAGGGAGGTATATGGTAATGTGGATTAACCTCTAGAAGAAAAACCAGAGACTAAACACCCAATGGAAAATGAATAAGACGATGTGGGGAAACAATCTCCTCCACGTCTGTCACAACGTGGCTACAGAACATACATGTTTTATGTGACTCATCATAATCATCTTGGATTTTATTTGTATGATAAAATTATTTTATGAAAACAAAAATTGATAAGTCAACATTCAATTTAGTAAATTCTCCAAACATTACTTCTAATAAACAACAACAAAAATATCGTGATATTTCATATATCCATCACTATAATTCATAGGTTTTCATTGAACAAAGTAATAATAATCAATGTATTCAATATATTAATGTTATTTTCTTTTCAAAATCCCCATAGACCATGAATCTATCTTAAAATTATATCATCCAAAATTCTGATTTACATCATATATAGAATTAAACTCTATAATAGAATCAAACCCAATGAAAATAAGAAAATAAATCAAATAAATCACACCAGTGGAAATAAGGGAAACCAAATAAACACTATCCCATACAAATATTACAATTAAGAAGACATTAAATTGAATAAAATAAATCTTACCAAATGAAAATTGAAGAGGCAGGGGATTAGAAATCAAAGAAACACTTCTTCATGGTCGAAATCAGAGGGCTTGTGAGGAATTAGAATCGTCCTCGATCATATGTATTATTATTTTTATTGAATAAAATAATATTTAATTGAAACCCCAATAGCATAAATCAAATATAGATTTGTGGAAATAGATAACAAAAACCCGAATGTACCCTACAATAGGCCACTCAGAAGATGCGAGTTATGGACCACCCAACGGTGAGATGTGGAGGGGTTTCTGGAATGTGTGAAGACTAGAAATACATTATCCAGTGGTGATTTGAGGAGGAGGGTGTCTTGAAGGTGGAGGAGGAGGCAAAGCCACGTCGAATCCACATCGAAAGAAGTAGATCGCAAAGATTTTGGGTGGTCGCGTCGTCAGAGGAGGCTCATCCTGAGGTTGGGTGGCCACATCATCATTGGAGGATCACCTCTAGGTATTCATGTTTTCATCAGTGGATAGAAAGAGGTCGGGTGGCAGCATCAGGTGAGGTTTTCCGACTTGCAGGGAGGAAAGATCGTGATGGGAAAAAGAAGGGGTGTAATCATGATAACTATGGGATTGGAGGCATAGTGCCAAAATTGTTTTATGAACCGTGGGTATATTTTATGTTGTAGCCCTGATTTTTAGAAACCGTGGCTATATAAATGTGGAAATAGATTAAAATTTTAGTACTTTATATTAATTAAACATGCTTCTTTCATGGATCATGCTTTAATGAAGTTGTTATGAAACCCATCTCTTTTTATCATGTTACAAGATTATTACATATTTATTATGTATATTTCATTTCATGGGATATGATATAACTTCTCTTGATTCTGTGAAATCCGTATGTATGATTTCATTTTGAAATTTGTGGGACCTTTACCTCCTTCTAATGCATTGGTTAATGATTTATATCTCAGGAGATAGAAATTGAAGGAATGTGGAGTGAACTTGGTTCAGAAAATTTCTTTGTCTACTATGATGTTCTCAAGAGTGAACCTTGACTTCTAAGATGGTCATGAGATTGAACCAATACTACCAATATGGTATGGGGAGTGAAACAATACTAAAAATATTCCCTTGGAATTGATGACTTTTCTACTTTTAAAATCATATTATATGCTAATGAGGTTTCCACAAATTCTATATCCTATTCTTATGTTATGAATTCATTGATTATAGTCTTCATTTCCTTATGATTCATGTATTATGAACTATGAATCGTTATACCATGACTCATGTACATGATCTTTATTATAAAGGGTATTATCGTAAAATTTTATTCTCATGTTATCATACCCGTAATCTCTTGTTATTCTTATATATATCCTTTGTCTAACCTTACCGAGTATTTGAGTTCACCACATTCTTATGTTTCTTTTTCTAAGGTTATGAAGAATATTTTTAAGTATAATGTATAAATGGAAATATCTTTTTGTGGAATGATGAATATCATTACAGAGTTATAAGATACACATCCTCATTTCCAAAGACGCAAAACTATTACAGTCCTTAGGCATGTTCTTTTGTAATGTGATAATATTTATAAAAAAGTATGTAATATCCATTAATGTTAATCCCAGGTCTCTATAATCTATTATTATGATTATTATTACTCAAAATATTGTTTTTTTAAATCGTTAGAGAAAGGAGGATTCATGTTAACGATGAATGCGAAAAAAATGGAAGTATTATCCTCATGAGAAGTAAACGAAATAGTAACTATAAAGTGTAACGCTTGGATAATACCTAATATTCTATAAAAAAATATGATAAAAAATGTATTCTTTATTGAGTTTCCTAATAAATAAAATAAGGGTAAAATTGAGTTTCTATGATTTTGAACTAATAAGAATAATGAGAAGAAAATGATAGACCATTCTCCATGTCATTAATGTGAAAATTAGTATTTGATTAAATGTATTATATGTAAATGAATATGTTTTACATGTAGAGAAATAGGGAATTGAGAAATAAACTACCCATTGAAATGGTTAGAGGATGAAAGCTAATGATAATGATCAGCATGATCATGTGTATAAAATATTTTAATGTTATATACTATATAGTTAATGATTAATGATCAACAAGTAACATATAATTGGTATTAATTATTTTAATAGTTACCATTAAAAGAAAATATTAATATATTGAGACTGAGAAAATTTGAGATATGATTCTTATTTTTAATTTTTAGAAGGAGGTATCATGTGATAAAATATAGAATCTTGTTTAAATGTTCATAAATATGTGATTAGTTTTTATGATAATTATGTATTGGTATTCATTAATGGTATTTTGACGTAGAAGAAGTTTTCTACAGATATTTAATTAAAAGAAGATTTTTGGAAGGGTTAGAATATAATAATTTAGGAAATAATATTATAATTGTATTGATAATGATAACATTAATATGATCGTTGATTTTTAATTAATTTTGGGTTATTACAATTTTGGAAAGTATGTTTTATCATATAGATATCAATGAAGTTGAATGTTGATTCAGTGATTATGTACTTATATTTATTTAAAATGATTTATACTAAATTTTCATGGAAAATTAAATGATTAAGATAAATATAATATTATTTTTTAGGATGAGATTTCATTTGAGAGATAAAGATTTAGTTGACATGGGATGAATATATATTATTGTAGTTTTTTATGGGGATTAAAGTAATTAGTATTTTGAGGGAATATATTATCAATACAAAATTTGATTATATATTATATGCATATAAGTGAAATTTTATTTTTTGTGGGATTAATATTAAGTTGATTTCTAAAAATCTATAAAATTCCATATAAATATTTCAGTTTTGAATATGATTAGACATATTTTGGAGGATTATTAAGTGTAATTATTCATGGAATGGAATAAGTTTAATAATATTGGTTAATCACTAATATAAATTTATCTTATCCCAATGGTTTCAAGCCATTTTGAAATGGCATGAAACCATTAGGATACCTTTTCCCAAATATTTCAAAAACCATTGTTATTTTAACCGATATGATATCCCTATACCAAATTTGGATAGTGAACCATTGGTATATGGTGGTTAGAATTTTTCATACCCAATGGATCAGTGTGAATAATTGGGATAGATATATTACAATGGTTTAAATCCATTAGAATAGAGTTAATGCATCTATTCAAACTGTCGAGAGATACCTATATCAATGGTTCACTGTGAATTGTTGGTATAAGGGGTAAAGATTTATTATACAAATGGTTTCGGGGAATCCATTGGAATAGAATATTAAAAACTGTTATGGAACCATTGGCATAGACCCCCCACCTCACCAACAACATCCCACCACCCCCAGCACTATAGAGAACCTACAATTAAAAAAATAATGACCACTCCAATATAGAACATAACCTTCACCTGCAATGCACAAAAATAATAACATACACCATAGATGAACATAAAGACCATTCATTGAATGTCGACAATCCAAAATATAAGGAAAAACCTTCACATAACACCTTCAATGAAAAAAAAACCTACACCAACATGAAAGAACCTAAAATAAAAAAAATATAAAGAACAACATGCACAAAACAAGACCAATGCATAGAGAACCTATGATCCCCACTCCTATGAACATAATCAAAATAAAATAATACCTTCATCTACATAGAGAATTTATAACAAAAAACAACGTAATGATGAACTTGTAAAACCTTCAATTCCCACTCCTGTAGACATACTCAACATAACAAAACACCTCTATAACTTGTAATTCGACTCTAGTATAAAAAAATCGACAGAATATGACACATAAAAAACCTTCAATTCATTCTCTAGTGGAAGGAAGAAAACCCACATAACCTGTAATAGAAAAACACTTTCAATTAAAATAGAACATCCGAAATCTATAATTGAAACAATAGAACATACATAACACACTGAACCTACAATGCAACCAATTGAGTATACTCAAATAGAAACAAACCAATAGAGATAACATTACAATAAAAGAAATCAATTAATGCGTTAAACCAATTATATAAAACAGAAAATATTTCACATATATTCATTCACTCTAAATAATAAAATATAAAATTTCTTAAATATCAATCCAAAATGTAAAGGAATTATAGGCCCCTCATCACCATCACTATTGTAACCATCATAATCATCCTCATCTTGATCATGATTATTTTCCCCATCCTCTACATAATCCTCATCCTCAACCCCAACCTCTTTTTCACCATCATCCCCACCCACTTTCATTCCATCGTCCCCTCCCTCTTCCTCATGATCATCATCACCATCTCCATCACCAGGAAAACCATCATCTGACCACCATCATGACAATTATTCAGTGAAATATAATATGTAAGAATCCTTGTAATATAATAATCATAAGTTGTGATAGTATGTGGTAGAAGTGATTGAAATTATACATCAATAAATTTCAAAAATTTAGTGTTTTCCATTTGAGCATGTTCTTCCACCTGTACGGTCCTTTTTAGCCTTTCTTATTTTTCCTCTACCTATGATTCTCATTCCGAATCGATGTTACTAGAACCTACACCCAAAGTTGGCCAATTTCCCATCATTACTATACTCTTCCTTGGTTGTCACTGTACTCTACCATGGTTTTTATCTCCCAAAATATGATGTAAGTGATCATTTGGGATAATGTTGTTGGGTTCCTAAACAATAACGGCCCCCAAAGAAGACTGTTACAAATATCAATAGTCTATTAAGTTAAAAAATAGATATTAATAATTTAAATCTACAATGTAAAATTTATAATTCACTATTGTGTCAGTTTGTTAACCGTGATTCCATATTTTTTCTTTATTCTCAAACAAAACAGTTTTTCTCAAGGCACAAATCCATTAATATTTAAAACCTCCCCCTATACTGACATTATTATGATAAATTTAATCATTCAAAAAAATCAAATAATATTCATTTTCAAATTAAACTTAATATAAAAAAAATTATTTAATAGCGAATACATAATCACAAGATCATGATAGTATCAACATGGGGTTATCATGAAGTTGGAAAATGAGATTATTTTTACATTATTCATCTAAAACTATATTGGATTAGTAGAAAAAATGAGATTTATTAATTTATACAATTGAATAATTGAAAAACCATTTCCAAAGATTCTATATATACAAAAATCAACAATTATAATAATAATTCATTACATAAAAAATAAAAGAATAAAAAGAATGAACATATTAAATATTATAGAATTACTTAATGTTCATATGAATGATAAAATAATTCATTTTTTGATTTATTAAAATAAAATAAAATAAAAATAGTTCAGGCCCAACATTGATAATTAAACTAGATATTATCTTTATTATATATGTCATAAAACTATTAAAGAATGTGTTAAATATATTATGTTTAACGTTATTTGGTATATTTGAACATATATTTAAGGGTATGATACATCGTGGTGTTTCCAATATGAAAAAAGAGTATATCACAATAAATAAATAAATAATGATCCAAAGAAGTTGATGTATATGTATCTAGTAACTGTATGAGATTTTATTCCTACTGATCTCAAGGAACCGATATATATCACCAAATAGAATGGACTCATGAAATGAAAATTTACAATCTTGATTAAAACAACATGAAAAATGAAAACACCTATAAGGGGAATGAAAAATATAAAAACCCCATTATCATGGATTATCCACGCCTCTAATATATATTATCATTCATTCTTGTGCATTGGTCAGTGAAAACAACTCTAAACATGACATCTTATCTTTTTGATTCTTCTGAAACAATACTTATATTTCATCAAGATATCACTTTTCTAGTCACACAATGCATTAAATCTAGTCATCCTTTTCATATAGCCAAATTGTGATATGATAATGTTTATTTATCCATCTAAAAAAAATTACCATATGTATTTCACTATTTTGAGAATCCTAAATATTCCATACCATGATTCATTTAATTCTATACCATGGGTATTCCTCCATATATATTCTTATTAATATAATAAATACCCTCATGTTATTTGTATCCCTTTATATAGCATCGAGATCCATAAAGTCTCTATAAAATGTATATATATGAATCTCAAAAACATAACAGTTGTCAATACTTTATATAAATGGATCAACATGATTCAAAATATCTTCATTCTTCATTCGAGTAAAGAATAGAGATATTGAACAATCAATCACATAATAAATCGACAATATTAAAAAATCATCTTGAATCACTATATTTTTAAGTGATTTTAAGAATTGAAGAGTAGTAAATTTCATGAAACTTGTATTCTAATTTTAATATTTAGATCTTATCACCAGCAGGATCATATATAGCTTGGTTCGTTTTCATTTGGTATATCTCATCCTTTATAATGTTATTCATAATATGGCTAACATGTATTGTTCAAATTTATTTAAATACAATCCTTTTGTGATGTTTTAATAACATTGAATTTTTTTTGAATTATTTGAATTAATTTCATCATAATTTTGAATTTTTGGAAAAATGGTTTTCTCCTAGAAGAAAGTCAAAAATACTAATAGTTGATTTCTAATATTGGTAATTCAAAGTCTTTTTCTCAATGAATAATAATGATTACAGTATTACACTATCTCAAAAAAACATTCAGCACTTTATATACTTAGGTTCAAATAGAAAATCTTATTATATTTGTGTGTTCCTTTTAGATTGTATCAAACATGTATATTTTAATTTATGTCTAGCCAATAATTAATTATTGTTCACTGTTCTAGTATTACCATAATTCAGTTTCCTATGATGTTCTGTGTTTTTTTAATTTATATCCATGTTACAAGGCTTCTTTAGGTACACCACCTTTATTAACTAATCCTTCTATATATTCACTACCTTTGACTAATGATGGATTAGGATCCCATAAAATACATCATCATGTCCAATATGTAAAGAATTATTATGGGTAGATTATTTAAAGCATCCAATGTCCACGTCAAAATATCAATTATGGTGTGAATGAAAATATAATGAATGATTCATTATAATTATCTAAGCTAATTTACCACCATATTTGTATGATATATAATAGATTAATTACATCTATGTAAATGAGTGTTGTACCTATTTCCTCTCATGGTCTGATATCATAGTCATTTCCAAAGTGTCGAAGTATGTCATAGGATCCTTGTTTTTTATTTTTTCCTAACAATTCTTAAAAAAAATCAATAACAAAAAAATCAATTATTAATAAAAATCATGCAATATTTAATTTAAAAACCTCAAATTTTATTAATACCATGAACTCTGTACTCATCTAATGCATAATTATTATACAATAATATTATACTAGGTAGTCATATATGAGACATGTTGCCTCTAAATCCATGGAAACTCTTGAACTCCATCCACTATACAATAAATAATTATAACCTCTCTAGAGATCAGATAATTCCATATATTGTTCTAGTCTTGTAGTCTCGCCATCAGGAGAATGAAAATTATAATGGAACATTTATATTAATTAAAATAAATATAATAATAATATAACATTTTATATAACATATTTTTTACCCATATTTTATTCCAATCATTATCCTTTATTTAATTCGGAAGGTGTCACTAGGAGAGTGGGAAAACGAGAATGATGTCAGGGTATGTGGAAATAATCACCAAAAAATACTTTATTCCCATCATGTTTTTCCAACTAGTTGATTGTCCTCATTGTAATCCACCATCAACTATATGTAGAGGTTCCACACCACACACATGCATGTACACCGACGCCACTTATTAGAAGAACCATATGTTAAAGGAGAAAATAATATTATATCCATACATGTTATAAATAAAAAAAAGTTATGATAAATAATATCTACAGTTTGATAAATATACTTGAGGTAGTATGATAAGTAGGAGGATATGTATCCCTGTGAACAAAAGGAACATTATCCTGTATAGATTTTGTGGGTCCAAGTGTATGTTATGAAAGGATAGAAGGTGTTGGAGTAGCAGTTGAAGAAGTATGAGTGCAGTAACCCATGTTAATTGAAGTAGAAGTAAAATAAGATGGAACAAAAGGTCGTGAAAATTCATAATAAGGATAGGGACAAGTAATCATGGGTGGATTTTAGAAAGATAAGTGTAACACCCCGATATTTTTTGAAGAATATTATTTTAATTTCATTGATGTATTCTGTTGTACGCTACACCAAAGAGATATCGCACTACACACAACCCTGACCTATCTTGCATTACACGCAATCGCGACCTTCCTCGATAGCGTGTGTTGTACGCAATGCCGGGTTTCACTAAACAACGATATATGGTTATAATATTATCATGAACTATCCATTATGAATAGTATTAACTACATTTTTAATTTTATATCCTTATTATTCATCTTACTCATTTTCTAAAACATGGTATGAGAATAAAATAAAATTTTCAGGTAAAAAAGTATTTTTTGAAAAATGCAGATTTGCCGCCGTTTGATGGTGCACCCACATTAAATCTAGTTTTTGACATGTTTATAAGTTCAATTTGACAAAATAACATTCTTCCTTGGAATATGGATATAAAAATTTAATTGGGATAAATTTTTCATATTATTCTGATAACTTTCATATTTTGATGAATAGTAAAAACACGCTATTTTTTAATTAAAAACAACTTATTTCATCACAATAATTTATATGGTTAGATTATATTTTGAATTGGTTTTAAAGTGTAATTAGAATATATTTTTACTATTTAATCCAATGTTTTACATTTGAATTAATTTCACTTTGAAATTGGACATAAAAAAGTATCAATCTTTTGATAGTTATTGTTTCTTAAAAACACGCTATTTGTTTTGATAACGGGAATTAATTTAAAAATTAACTAATTCCACTTCTATTTTTTGAATTTGGAAAAATAGAAATCAATTTTGAATTCAGAATATTAGATAATGCTTTGGCTGAATTTTTGGTATTTTTCAAAAAAACATTAATTTTTGATGAATAGTGAAACCACCTAGTGGTAATTAAAAAACTGACTTTTTCATTTAAATGAAATTTTACCACTTCTGTGAATTTAATTTCAAAAATCCGAGAGACACGGTTAATATCAAGGACTAAATTGTGGTTCAATGAGAAGAAAATAATTTTTCATTAATAGTATCTTTTTACTTTTATTTACCACGGTTAAAAGTAAATAGGATAATTAAGGGTACAAATGATATTATTATTACCCTAACACATGTCATAATTCTATAGGATAAGTGTAATTCGACCAAAAACAACCTTAGGAATAAAATATGACGATTTATTCCCACTTGGATTAGATTAAGACATTTATTATTAATTTATTTAAAGAAGGGTTAAAATAGTTAAAATCAAATTTTAATAAGTAAATCATTTTTAATATAGGGTTATAGAAAAGATAAATTAGACTATAAATATTCATTAGAAATATAAATATATTTCCTACATAATGGTATTTTATTTGTAATTTTTGGACATTAAAGAATTTAATTTATTTATGACACAAGGATGATGCAGTAATTATCTTATTAATGAAATATTGACATAATTGATGTTATAAATAACAAAATAAATGTAATTTGACACTTTTTATGAATTTCACTAATTATACAGGTTAATATGACATGTTAGTATTGATTTAATTAACTTTTTTCGAACAATCATTCTATTATGATTTTCAAAAAAATCAATTACCAAATAGTGCCGAAATTGACATAAAATAGTTTTTAAAACAAATATTAGATTATTAATTGTTATTTTATTCTTAAAAATATAAGGCCTAAGAAAATGAATTAGATAAGATTATATATATTAATAATAAACAACTTGGGGTTCGTTTTTCTTGTTATAGTAAGTTTATTAAACTTATACAGTAAGAAAACAAGAAGACACGATAAAAGTTAAATTATCTAACTTAAAGTTAAATCTAAATGATAAGGTTAAAATAGAAACCTAAACTTGTCTAAATTATATTGTATGATAGTATTTCGACCCATACCCACCTTAACTTCCAAATAAATCAATTTGGAGCTATTAAAAATCGAATATGACTTTATAATAAAATACTTTTTTTAGTTTTTCCTAAGGTGCCCCTCTCCTCCCTTATAAAAGGGAACCTCCTCCCTCTCTTCCTCACACCACAGTGAGCCTTCAAGATCGGACAACCCCCGAAAAATTATCTTCTACACTTCCCTAGAAACATCCTAGAGGTTCTGGTCTTCTTCAAAGAACAATTTTAGTTCCCTAAAAGGATGTCTTAAAGAGGCGTTTTAAAGAAGAGGTAATGCCTGTTACCGATTCTTTCAACATTATTTCATCTTCAAATTCTTCTTCTTTAGTGGTCGCATTATTAATTAATAACATCAGTATCACTCATATACTGATATTTTATTAAAAGTATGAAACAACCATATTTCACCATCTATCCATCCTATAGAAAATGAAATCACCACGCATGCGTACTTGAAAAATACCGTCTCCATGCCGCGGTGTAATCAGTTTTTCCACAACCACCTTACATGAATGGGTATAATGGTTTAAATAAATAACTATATATGTTTATTGTAAAGTGATATTGATTATGTAATATTATACATACAATTCAATACAATTCCATGATCATGGGAATGATATCATCGCTCGTGCGTACGTACGGACTACCATCTCCACGAACGTGATGAGATTCATTTTCTATGATCAACCTTTCAAGAATGATTATAAAGTATATATAATGAATAATAATTAAATATAATTATTATGTATATATATTTGTATTTCATCTACTTACTTCCATTCAATTCAATAACGAAAGGAAAACAACGTTCATGCGTACGTACGGCCTACCATCTCCATGAACGGTGTGTTTCATTTCATTTATCTATCTATTATATATATATAATGAATTTATATAATATATAAATCACGTTTTACATTCATGAAGTAAGTAAATCATGATATAATTAATAATAAAATCAAGAACAACAAGTCCAAACACGTATGATAAATGATACAATTTTACCCAAAACGCAACTTTAACATTGATTTGACAAATGAACGGGTAATATAAATACATAAGAGAACCATATATGATATAATAACAATGAATCTGATTCTATAATAAGTCAATGACATTATTTAAATCATTATACAGGAGGCTCAGATACATACGAAGCATATCAGACATATGGTAAGGGATAACTTTTCCAATCTCGTTTTTATCCGAGATTGGTTTTTCTTAAGTATTTACTGGGGTAATATTTATCATCCCTGTCCAAGTTTTATAAAAATGTTTTCATGTAAGTTTAAAGACCTTTTTACCCATTTTTGACTTTTACTACATGGTATGTATGGAATCTTTCTTTTACGAGGTACTTTTTGACTTTTCCGACGAAAGTACGAGGAGAATGTATTTTTAAATTATACAGCATGAACGCATTTTGACGGTTTCATAATGCCTCATTTTCACGAAGTTTACTCAACAATATTTCATGACTATTTTCAACAAAATACTTTAATTTTAAAAGTTCATGGAATTTTGTGAAAAGAAAATGATTTTGAAGAAGAAAGAATCTTTTCCTAAAAAATTCATTTCAAATATTTTATCAAAACCATTTTTCATCTAAGATGACATTATTTCATATGTGTATGTTTCAGGTATAATGTATCTATGATTTACATGGTTTCACTTTTCTTATGATGAAATTTCCATTTATTTTATATGGATTATGAGATGATAGGATGATTTTTATGAAACCCATATTATTCTTTAGGTTATGATGAATGTTTTAAGATTATTTTGTGTCACAAGTAAGAATGATTTAATTATGATATGGGTGGGACCTATATCTCCCTCCAATGCATTGGGTAATGATTTATATCTCATGATATAGGCATGGCTGGAATGGTAAGTTAATCTAGTTCAGTGTTACAGGACTGAAACGAGGAGTGAACTCGATTTAGAATGGGACTTTGTCCACTAAGATGGTCTTGGCAGCAATGCCTTGGCTACTATGGAAATCATATCATGTGCTTAATGTTTTGACACCAAAAGTTTTATTCCCAAGCTATTTTATCATGATTGATGTTCTATTATGATCTATTCCTTACGTACTTCCATGTTTTATGTCATTGCTCAAGATTTCAAAGTTTAAACATTATGTTCATGTTTTTATGTTCAAATGTATATGGTTTGTTTTATTTTCTCCATGCATACCCTTACTGAGCATTTGATCTCACGCTTTATATGTTTTCTTTTCCCCCAGGATTAAAAGAAAGAATTTAGGTAAATAAACAAAAAGAGGAAGATCATTATGGGAGATATTGATGATCTTTCACAATGATTAGAAGATTATTTTTCCGAGTTTCCAAAGACACTAAACTATTACAGTCCTTGTGTGTCTATTTTCGTTACGTATTAATTACTCCGAAAAAGTATTGTAATGTCCATGTACGTCAAGCTTCAAGTCTTTACAATAAGTAGGGTGGATTAGATGAAAATGGAGGTGCAAACATAGATGGCCTAAATATCTTAGGTGTTTGTAATGACATTGTGGTATTAGAAAGTGTGGTTGATGGTAAGTCAGGGGGGGATGTGGTGTGATTAGGCATGCCGAACTGCACTCTAAGCTATAGTACCACCCCTCTCAGATATCCATACTGAGAATTGGAACCAATAGGATGGTCATTGAAAAAATGTTTCCTTGGTGGTGGATCCTGATTAAAAGTTAGAAACAAAATTACCTAAATAACTAAAACCCTTACATTTTTGGGACATAATATGGAGGATTTCACTTGGAATAAACTCATGCAGAAGGATGTGATAATCACGAGACTTTAAATATTTCATCATTTACTATTTTATATTGACACATTTTGATATGTTTAACGAATATACACCGGGAACATTAATATTCCATTGTAATCCTAGAAATTTATTTTTTTCTGCAGGTGTCATCACATATAAAGCACATGGACCATTCCATTTATTTTCACTGATAAACACATGAAGCCATTCTATTCTAATTCCCCAATACACAAAGTCTTGTTGAGGTCTTAAATCATTTTCCATTTTTCCCTTGATATATAGAACAATTGAAATAAATATTTCACATATATTCTTTTCAATGTGAACTACGTCTAAGAAATGATTTCACAAATTGGTTGAACAATAAAGAAACTAAAAGAATATACTGAGCTCTTTCCCATTGTAACATGTTTCAGTGGAAAAATTATTCTTATTTATAGGTTACATCAGACCATTCCAAAATTAAGAATTGAAATATTGTAAATCACGAAGAACATCATTTCCATACATACACTTAGGTGGATTGTCAGTCTCTATAGTATTTCCAAATCAATGAAGATTATTCTTATATGGATTACCCATTTGAAAAAATTGATGATGTCCAATAAACATAAAAATTTTATGATATTTTAGTCTTCTAGAACATGTATTCTTTATAACAAAATTAGACATTATAGTCTTCCCTACATGGTCCATCCATAAATTATTGCATAAGATGGAAAATCCTTTATAATCCACATAAGCACATCATGCATCAGAAATTTTCCTTTTAGACATGCATCATTTGGGAACACACCAAAATTCCAAATTTGTTTGAAATAATTATTTTAAGGTATCGTGTGTGAATATATAAATTTTTGGGGATCAGAAGATCCAAATATTATTATTCTCATGAAGGTGAACATTTTTTTAATACAAATCCCAGTAAGAAGGTTATAAATGCATATTAAAACCGTCCATGTGGAGTATGAAGTAAAAAAGGATCCCAAATAGATTAAACCCATCACATAAAATTCCTAGAGTCACATTACGCATGTCAAATGCGAAATGAGGATATTTATCATCAAATACTTTTTAAGAAAATCCATTTTCAGGGAAAACCAACTCATTATTATTCTTATTTATTTTTTATCATGTTACACATTTATACTCACATTTCATTAGACCTTGAAATATTATTATAAAACCCTAAATTTTTACAGACCAATTTTCTTATAATAAATTTAAAGTTTCATTTATATATTATAATTCACTAAGTAATAGATTCGTTTCCCATGAAACCCCAACATGGTGTTCATTACACACAACACCGACATGGCGTACAATGCAAGCAAGAATGAGTTAGCGTACGATGCAGACAACATTGGGTTTCTACGAAACATCTCTTATTATTATTATTATTATTATTATACAAATAAGAAAAGTAAAACCTTGCAGTTAAATATAGTAATATGAATAGTAACATTTTCTTTTAAAATATTCTTGATAATTGTTTTGTATAAATTAAACATATTGATAATAAAATATATGATTTTTGGTAATGTCCTTCTATTTTTTAAAATGTCATTTTCTAGAATGATGTTATTTTAATAATGAAAGTAATTTTAGACACATTTTGAAATATAATTTGATAAGATGATCTTCATTTTTTTAATTTAGAGTTTAGATGTTATCTTATGGTGAATTATTCATATTTTTCTTAAAAACTTCATTTTTCAATGAATAGTTAAAAATACTGCTTTTTAGGTAAAAACTACATTTATTATAAGTAATTATTAATGAAAAATGCTATTATAAATATTTTGAATGGTCACATTAGATAAATATTACATAAAATAATAATTTTAAATTCATTAGAATCAATTTCATGTTGAAACTGTATATAAAATCTTAACAAACTTTAAAAAAATACCAACTTTAAAACCTCATTATTTAGTACCTTCTGTGAGATTATCAGCAATCCTAATTTTTTATCTTATGGGAAGTGATTTTAAAAAATAATAAATAAACCATTGTATTCAATTTAATATTTCTATTCTAATAAAAAAATGTTAAATTTTAACCAAAATTTTTAGTAAAAGTTATTAAATTTAATCGCAGAAGATAAGGCCAAATTAAACTTAATTACGGAATAAGCCTTAAAATTAAGGGGCCAAATGACCTATAAACATGTCCAAAACCCATTTTAGGTCCATATTTCGTCCATAAACCTTCTATTATTGATTTTTTTAGTTTTTTATGACATTTTTTAGGTGATAACATGTGAACACCTAACTTGTTTCTATAAATTCCAAAGGAGTCCCTTCGCTTACATATAAAAAGACACCATTTATACGCATTCCTAAAACCTCTCAAACCATTTATGTTAGTCCAATATATTCCCATTTACCTACTAAAAAATCCTACATTCATCCTTTAGTCCTACCTTTGGTCAGAATGCTTCTCAAGTAAGCCATTTGGCACAAACCAAAATGAGTTAACTGATTAATAGGTAACATCTTCTCTCAAACTCCATTCCTTTTTTTCCTTTTACACCACTCAAAATTCATTATTAACATATTATGTGACAACACACATATCCTCCATATACTACTATTTTTTGTTCAATATTTTTTACCTACACGTACACACACCACAATCAAATGGATGATGAACATATTGTTTTTATGTACGGTGAACTATTGCCTTACAAAATGGTGATTGTCAATTTCTCCTCTACCACCAACAATGGTGGCCATATGATGGAACTTGTCCCTATATATGTCTTATATTATATTAAAAATATATTTATTCTTCATTATTACTTTTTACAACACACATATCTTTACATTCCTTTTGGTTTTAATATGATAATCTCGTTTGAGGAAGTGTGGACTACTGTCCCATCAAAGCGATGTGATTCGTTCACACACCACATTGAATGTATTAAGGATGATTTTAATTAAATTATAAGTTATATATAATATATTCATTCTAATTTAATAACTATATATATTTATATATTTATGTGTTTGTGTGTCATTTAGAAACATTATTTCAATAATGTAACAAAAATAGAAAACAACAATCATGTGTACGTACGGCGTACCATCTCTATGAACAATATATTCCATTAAGTACTTAATTATGTTATAGATCATTGAAATATAATAATAGTTTATAAAACTTATATTTAGATCATGTTATAAATTTTTTAATCATAATATCAACATAATGATCAATGATATATCAATTTAAGACACATATGAAGAACAAAGCGAATATTACCCGATGTAAAACCTTAACATAGTGTCAATAAAAAGATATTAATATAAGGTTATACTCAATGAATATATGGTAATTGATATAATAATATCATTATGTAAAATATTTATAATAAAATGAAATTTTTGATACAATAATCGTATACGAGTACATAGAGAGTCTAGACACAAGGTAAAAGGATTTTCATGTCATTATTAATTTCTATGAGATACAAGATATGTTAGCCACTCTTTACCTTTGTGTGGTGTATGAAGTTCCCATTATTGAATTATAATAATATTGTACATAAATTAATGTGTATTCACATATCCATTCTATGATCCTTCTTTCATTGGGTTTTACATTCAAAAGTTACCAAATCGGTTAAATAGATTTTTCTCATTTTTTCTTCTTTGAGAACCATGTTTTGTTGTGAACCTTAAAACTTCATAAGGGTTTATATACTTAAGTATTACATGATATATCAAAAATATAATTATTTAAATGATATATTAAGCTTCATCTAATTTCATATTCTTACATGGTGAGTATGATCCCAAGCAACTGAGTTATAAGAGTTTATCGATATAATCACATTGCTTTACAAGATTGGTTTCGATTATGATTACTTTGATGAAATATTATGATCCATATGAGATTAATATTCATGATTTTTGTTTTTATCTATTTAATAAATATATTCTCATTTTTAGTACCATTTATCAACTCATTGCAACTTAAGATAAGGTTATTTGTAAAATATTACCACCTCTCTCTTTTGTGGGAAATGTACTGTTTTCAAAAACCTTGTATTCAATTTTTTTTTCAAAACTTCCATTAATATAATACTCAAGGATAATGGATTTTAAAATTGCAATATTGTTTTAAAAATTTCCTTTCAAAGTTCAAAAAGATATATTCAATGAAAAATGTTTTAAAAAGGTTTTATATAAAAATAATTATTTTTAAAACAAGAAAGGATATTTTCTTAAAGAATTTTTTTAAAAAATCCATAAAAATTAATTCCCATATATGATAGTATACATTGGTGTTAAGCATGCCATTATGGGTAATTATTAAACTCCTCCATTCATATTATTTCTTTGAATGTATTATGTTTCTATGGAATGATGTTATGAAACCAATTTCTATTTCACAGGTTATTTTCATTGAAACCCCTTTCTCTTTCATGGGTTCTATGCTTCTGAGACCAAATTCTTTTCATGGGATTTGATTACGATGAAATGATTATGAACCCTATATATTTTCAAGGTTTATGATATTTTTACATGTTTATGATACCCATTTCATTTTGTGGGTTATGTTATGTCTATTAATGATCTTGTGGAACATGTGTGTATGATTATATTATGTGATGGGTGGGACAAATATCAACCTCCAATACATTGGGTAATGTTTTTATTTCTCATGAGATAGACTATAATGGTATGAGGAGTGAACTCATGCTACTAAGATGGTGTTGAGAGTGAACCTTGACTAATAAGATGTCCATGGGAGCGAACCTTGACTACAATGGTGGTATGAGTAATGACAACAAGCAACTATGATGGAAAAGTAAATTAACCATGACTACTAAGATTTTCTTGGAATCCATGCCATGGATACTATGGAAATCATTATATGATTATGTGTTTTTGCACAATCCAATGTCTTATTTATATGTTATTACTTCATGTATTATTATATTTATTTATTTATTATTCATGTCTCATTATCATCCAACCATTATAACATGAACTATGTTATGATCTGTGACATTAAGGGTATGATCTTCTACCCTTATGATCATTTTCACATACCATTATTATAATGATTATACTTACATTTCTCCATTGTTTACCCTTACTGTGAATTTTAACTCACCCCTTTTTATGTTTTCATCCATATTTTGTGAAGATATGTATTATGTTTTTGGTTTCTAAGAATAGCGGTAGTTAAGAAGATCCTAGTGGGAGATACTGTATGTCATATATATATCAGTGATTATTTATTATATATTTCCAAGGGCACTAGACTATTGTGGTCTTATTGCATCTGTTTGTGTAATGATGAAGTATTCAAAAAAATTTATGTAATGATAATTTTTGTAAAGTGATGGTCGCTATAGTTGGTATAAAAGAAACGGTTTAGTTTACTATTATAATCTATGATGATAAAACATTGTTGAGAACTCTATTGACATGTATAAGTGTATGTAAATGGATTATTTAAAGTATTGGAAATTTTATTGAAACATTGATGAAGGATAGAGTGAGTGGTTTCCATGAAATACATCCATGTATGTATACTACAAGTGAATGCGGATCTCATATATTTGTACATAGTGATAAAAACCCCAACACGATATTATGGGCATGACTTGGGGTAATCTGGAACAGAACAATGATCCTTTCAACACACCTGGAGTGACACTCCTGTGGGATATACATTGGTAATTCACAAACTATTCATGAACCATTTTGAAGGATTTAATCTTTATTTGGCTTTGAATAAACTAGTATAAAGATAAGGTGTCATATATTAAATAATTTTTCATAATTTAGACATCATATAAGTGATTTTTCATGGTTATGTGGTTTCTAAGATTTGATTCTAGATCTACCCACTCTTTCATATCTAAAGAATATTATTAGGGTGTTATGATTTGTCAAAAACAATTATAGGTGGAATTAGTAGTGAAGACCCCTAATGGTAAGATGATTGAATCTCAAGACTATGATTCGACGTTGGTTGATGTTTTTGGGAATATACTTCTGAAAATTATTCACATTCTTCCTTTGTTCGTATTTGATGTAATCCTGGGAATGTATTGGATTTATAAGCATAAACCCCACATCAATTTTCAAGTAAGTTATGTTAAATTGGATATTTCAAACCCTTCTATGATCATCCATCAATGTGAAGACATGTATGAACTTCTTGGGTAGAATGAATCCAGTGTATGGGTCTAAATTCCCATTCAAAAGGATTTTTTATCTAAAATGGTTGGGGAGAAGAGTGACATAGATTATATTCCTCTTGTTCAAGATTTTGTGGATGTCCATTATAAAGAGTTTCCTAGTACTCCACAAAAATGTGATGTTGTGTTCTTCATAGAACTCATACCTAGTTACAATAAAATTTCAAAGACTCTTTATATAATGGACCTAATTGAGTTAGATGAATTAATGAAGTAACTCAAATAAAACCTTGATAAGGGTTTCATTCAGCTAAGGGTGTCACCATGGGGTAAAACAATTATTTCTGTGAAAATGAATGATGGATCAATGCGACTCTATATTAATTATCCGGAGTTGAAAATCTCATAATCAAGAAAAAGTATCTTATTCCACGTATTGATGAGTTGTGTGATCAGCTTTTCAGTGCTCAATACTTTTCAAAGATTTACCTTCATTATGGATATCATCAATTGTGGGTTAATAAGGATGATATTACCAATACGATATTCTGTACTAGTTATGGTCGCTATGAATATATAGTGATGCCTTTTGGCCTTACTATTTCCACTACTATCTTCATGGATTTAATGAATATAGTCTTTAGATATTACCTCGACTAGTTGTTGGTAGTCTTTATAGATGATATTCTTATTTATTCAAAGAGAGAGGTAGAATAAGAAATTCACTTGAGAATTGTACTAAAGACCCTAATAAAAGGGAAATTATCTCAAAATTTTACACAGTGTAAATTTTGGCTTTAAATGTTTCATTTTTGGGTCACATAATCTCATGATATGGAATACCAGTAGATCCTTCAAAGATTGTGGCTATTGAAAGTTGTCCAAGACCAACCATATTGACTAAGATCCATAGCTTTCTTTGTTTAGTTGTATATTATCAATTTTTTGAGGAGATATTCTCTCAAATATCAAATACTCTAACCAAGTTAACTCAGAATGGTGTCATGTTCCCCTATATAAGTGAATGTGACAAAAATTTCAAGGAATTGAAGAGAAGGTCGATTAGTGCACCTATTCATGCACTATCCTGTAGTGGGGAAGGGTTTATAATCTATAATTATGTGTCTAAGAAGGGATTGGGATGTATTAATATGAAATGTAATAGGGTTAATATCCTAGGTCTCACAATTGTTGAAGATTCATGAATAAAATAATTCAACTCATGATTTGGAGTTTTTAACCTCAATATTTTCATTATAGATATGTAGGCTTTATCTTTATGATGAAAAGTGTGATATATATATATATATCATAAAATTATGAAATGTATATTCACATTTAAGGAGTTGAACATGTGCTATATAAATTTGTTATATTTTATAAATTATTATGATTTCTCAAAATATTACCAACCTTGGAATGCGAACAAAGAGACTGATGCATTGAGTTGAAAAGATCGTGATTCCTTATCTATGATGAGGATCACAAAATATCCAATATTTCTATAGTTAAAAAGGATGGATCTATAAATACTGAAGGAATGTAAAAATGTTATCTTTCTGAAATGAATGTCCAAACCTCTATCCAAGTGAAGATTATGGAGGTGTAGAAGGAATTTGAAGATCTAAAAAAGAAGGTCAGAAAATATCGTGTGTTTCACCTTGATCAAGATGGAATGATATGGTTTAGGAACCGTGTGTGTGTTCCCTCCATTCTAGATTTAAAGAATGTGATTTTAGAGGAATATCATAGTTCTTCATTCTCTAATCATTGAGGAAGTACGAAGATTTATATGGTCTTAAAAAATACATTTGGTGGGATGGAATGAAGAGAGATATCGTGGAGTTGGTATCTCAGTGTTTTGTATACCAGCAAGTTAATGCTGAATTAAAATGTCTAAAGGGATGTTGAATCCATTACCTATAACAAAATGGAAATGGGAGAACATCATAATGTTTTGTTTCACTATAATACCCAAATAATCTAAATGGTTTAATGCTATATGGGTATTAGTTGATCCCATTACTAATGTAAAACACTTCATTGCTATGAGAGAAGATTTATCCATTGATCACCTTTCCAAAATATAAATTAAGTTGTAAGGTTACATTGAGTACCAAATTTCATTTATATCAGATCAGGATATGAGGTTTACCTTAATGTTTTGGTGAAGTCTTCAGAAATCACTTGATATATAATTTTGTTTCAACACAAATTATCGTCCTCAAATAAGTGGTATTTCTGAAATAACAATTCAAACCCTAGAGGATACGTTGAGATCTTGGTCCCTAAATTCAATGGTAATTGGGATCAAAAAATATTTATGGTTTAGTTTCTTACAACAATATATTTCAATCAATAATTCATATGGAACCATATGTTACCCTCTATTGGACGAAATTTATATATCCAACAAGTTTGGATGAGGTTGGAGAAAGAAATATATTTAGACCATAGATCACTAGAGAAATGGTCTTGAATCTTAGAACTATTCAGTATCATATCATGGTTTTTAAATGAGAGCTTAAAATCTATGTTAACAACCATTTAAGTTAGTTAGATTTTGAAGTTTTGGAAAACATTTATCTACTAATCTCACCCTGGATGAAAGTTATGAGATTCAAGAGGAAAGGGAAACTAACCCCTAGGTATATCAGCCCCTTTTAAATTCTCGATCTTATCGAGACAATATCCTATACCTTGGAACATACTCCAAATCTCTATAAATTTAATGATCTATTCTACGTATCTCTCCTAAGGATGTACATACCTAACACATCACATGTACTGAACTCCGACGTTATACCAATGGAGCATTATATTTCTTAAGAAAAACAACCTGTTGAAATTATGGACCGATCAGGGAAAGTTATATGAAATAAGACCACTGGCCTAGTCAATGTTTTGTGGAGAAATATGCAGTATAGGAAGGAACATGGAAAATTGGGGATATGAAAATGTATAATAATCCTCATTTTATTTACCCAAGTGACGAATTTCAAGGAAAAATTAATTTTTATGGGTGGGGGGTAAAATGTAACACAGCTAGAATGTAATAGACTGAGTTTTTACAGACCTTTTTTTCTATTAAATTTTAAATTTCATTTATATATTTTAATTCACTAAGTCAAATATTACATTCACAAGAAATACCTACTTATTTTACTTTACACAGAACACTGACTTGGCATACGATGCATGCAACACAGAGTTCGCATATGATACACACAACACTGGGTTTCTACAAAAAATCTCTTTTTAATATTTTAATTATTTAAATATGAAAATTATAAATTAGTGGTTAAACATATTAATATCAATATTAAAATCTTATTTTCAAATATTTTTTATAATTGTTTGGTATAAATAAAACATATTGATAATAAATGATATGAAATTTGGGAAATCCTTTTACATTTAAAAAAAATTTCTGGAATGAAATTCTACTAATAATGAAAGTAATTATCGAAACATTTATAAATTAAATTTGATAAATGAAACTTTATATATGAATTCATAATTTCCAAATTATCCTAGGGTGAATTTTTGCTATTTTTTTTAGAAACATTATTTTTTGATGAATAGTGAAAATACTTCTTTTTTGTTAAAAACATCATTTTTTCTAATTATTTTTTAATGATAAATTATATTATGAATATTTTTTGTGGTACCATTATATAAAAATTACATCTAATAATACAATTAATTTAATTATAATCAATTTCACTTTGAAACTGCATATAATATCATAACAATCTTTTGATGTTTTTTCCCCACATTAAATCCTTGTTATTTTTTTCTGTTTGTGGAAATAGAACTAATCATAATTTTTCCTATTCCTTGAAGTGAATTTTAAAAATCTAAAATAAAACATCTTATTTAGTCAAATATTTATATTCCAATAATTCCATGTTAATTTTTGACCAAAGTGATTAGAAAAAGTGATTAAAATTAATCACATAAGTTAGGGCCAAATAAAGATTAATTATGGACTAAACATTAAAAGTAAGTTCTGAAATAATGTATAAACATTACAAAAAAACAATTTATGCCCCTATCTTGTCCACAAAACTTCAATTATTGTGTTTTGTTGGTTTGGTAAGACATTTTTAGTTAATAACATGTGCAAAACTAAGTTGTTTCTAGAAATTATATATGAGTCCATTTCCTTCACTATAAAAGGCCACCACCTCTACACATTATTAAAACCTATCAAAACATTGATGATCATACATGATATTCCCATGTAGCCTCAGAAAAATCCTCCCTTTTAATTTTCTGTCTCTTATTTGGAATAATTCTTCTCAATGAAGCCTTAGAGAACAAACCAAAAAGAGTTACCCGATTAAGACGTAACATCCTCTCTCAAGATCCCTTCATTTATTTTTATTATCCACCCATCAAGTCTCTTTATTCCATTATTTTGTGAAAAAAAAGTATCCTACATAAACATGGATGTTTTTATGCAATGTGTATGACCAAAACTTACACACACCTCCAGTTAATGGATATTGAACATACTATTTCTAAATGCGACGAACTACCGCCTCACGAAATGATGATTGTTCATTTCCCCCTTACCACTAATCATGGTGGATATTATGATGGAAAATATATTTATATACGTCATATATTTTATTTAATATTAATTTATTCTTCTTTACTCCTTTTTAAAACACACAACTCGTTATTTCACATTTGTTGTTAATACGATAATCTTGTTTGAGTAAGTGTGGACTACCTCCCCCTCAAAGTGATGTGATTCGTTCACACTCCAAGTGGAATGATTTAAGGATGTATTTCATAAAATTATATGTTATATATAATATTTTAATTCTACATTAATAATTATATATATATATATATATAAATGTATATCACATACATACTATCTTACAAAACAATAATAGAAACAAAAAACAACATGCATGCATAAGTACGACTAACCGTCTCCATAAATATTTTATTGCATTACATACTTCATTATTATATATATTATTGTAATATAAATTTATTTGATATACCTGATATATATATGATTTTCTACATTCTGGAATAATTATATAAGTATAAATATCAATGATATAACAAATTAAGACACACGTGACGAACAAAGAGAATATTTACCAATGTGAATCCTTAGCATATAATCCTTAAAAAGTGGGAAACATAATTTCATAATAAAAGAATATATTTTAATATATATATATATATTATCTAAAATACGTATAATAATCATATATTTATTATACATTAATCTTGTACGAGTACGGAGAGAGTACAGACATAACGTAAGGGGATTTTCATCTCACTATAATTATAAATGAGATACAAGAAATTTTCGCCACTCTTTCCTTTTATGTGGTTTATATAATTCCCATGATTGAATTATATTTATCTTATAATTAAATTTATGGATCTTCCCCTAGTCATTCTATAGACCTTATTTAATGGGGTTTAACTTTAAAAAGATACCAAATCGGTAAAACAATTTTGTCTAAATTTTCCTTCATTGAGAGTCGTGTATTGTAATGAACATAAACTATTAATATATGTTTATATAAATCCATTTTCTATTATATGATATGTATAAATGTATTTTAATTATATATTAATTCTATTTTATTTCCATTTCTGGGATTGTGAGTATGATCCCATGTTACCATGTTATATGAGTTTATTAAGATAATCTCATTACATTCCGAGATTGTTTATGTTTATGATTCCATTGATGAAATATTATGATAAATATCTCAAGAATATTGAAGAGTTTATTTCTCCTCCATTTATTCATGATATCTTCATTTTTAGTACCATTTCACTACTCTTTGGTACTTTAGATATGGTTTTTTGTAAAATCTAACCACCTCTCTATTTGGATGGAAATATATTGTATTCAAAAACCATGTTTTAAAAAATGTTATCAATAGATCCTTGAAGATAATTTTCAAGTAAAAATGGATTTTTAAAATTCTTTATTTTTTTAAAATATTCCATTATAATTTTTCATATATATTTTCAAAGTAAAAGGATTTAAGAAATTTTATTTTTTAAAAAATAATTTTTCATAAAAGAACAAATTTTCTTGAATAAGGTTTTTTAAAATATCTCTAAAATTTATTTCCCATAAAAGATAACATCCAATGGTTTTATTAATTCTTTAATGGTGAGTTATTAAATTTAACTCTTCATATTCATTATTTGAATAGATTATGTTTTGATGAAATGAGGTTATGAAACATGTTTCTCTTTCATGGGATATATACCTCTGAAACCTGATTCTCTTTCATGGGTAATATGATTTCGAAACCTACATCATTTCCCGGGTTATGTTTATGATAAAATTATTATGAAACATGTATCTTTACATAGGTTATGATGTGTTTAAATGTTTATGATACCCATTTCAATTTATTGGTTATGATATTTCTATTCATTAAATTATGGTTCATGTATGTATGATTTCATTATGTGATGGGTGGGACTTATATCTCACTCCAATTCAAAGGGAAATGTTTTATATCTCATTAGATAGAGTATGATGGTATGATGAGTAAACTCGTTCAACTAAAATGGTCTTGATAGTGATCCTTGAATACTAATATGGCCATGGGAGTTAACTAAGAATACTATGATGGTACGAGGAGTGAACCCATGCTAATATTATGGAAATGGAAAGGAACCATGACAAATAAGACGGTCTTGGAAGAAATTATTTGGATACTATGTAAATCATTATATGCTTTTGTGTTTGTGCCAATTATGTGTCTTGTTCTAATGTTATGATTTCATGGATTATGCTCTTTATTTCATTATGATTCATGTCTTCTGATATTCCAATCATTATTCAAGGGTCTATATTATGATCTTTGATATACATGGTATGATCTTCTAGCTTCCTCATTATGTTCTCATACCCTTATTTTCATAATTATGCTTACATGTCTATCTTGTTTACCCTTACTGAGGATTTTATCTTACCCCTTATTTTTGATTCCCACCCAGGGTTTTTATGATATGTACTATGTTTGAGGTGTCTAATATGGGTGATAGTAAAGGATAACCTAGTGGGTGATAATGTAGCTCACTTATGTATCCTTGTTTTTGTATTCCATGTTTAAAATGGTACTATACTATTATAGTCTTCTTGCATCTATTTGTCTAATTTTTATGTTTTTTACAAAATTTATATAATCATTATGTTTTTAATGTTTGGGTCACTATAATTATCTAGTATGGTGATCAATGTAATGTGCTAAGTTACATTTTGTGAAACACGATATGGTGTTCCGTCAGTTTTTTTACTTCTATTAGGATGTCCTATGTTTTTTATAATCATTCTATTCATGAGTTTCCTCCCAAAATAAGCTGCAATATTTCAAAAAAACATGAATATTGTTTTATGAAAATCAATGTTCCTTAACTAACTTCCTTCCCATATAATTTTTTAGGGGATATAGACATCATATAGAAGAAAGTCATTCCAAACAGTAAGAATATCATCAATGGAAGTGTTAGAAATCCCATAAATTTTTTTCCCATGAATTAATCGGATAAAACATTCTAAATTCTTCATTTGAAAATATTGATGATATACTGGAGTTTTGGAATAATCATTCAACTAATTCGTCTTGTCAACATAATCATTTCAATTATATGAACTATGTGTGCTCATATCAAATCCTTCTTAGGTCAACATACCTTCCTTATCTTAATGATGAATAAATGTAGAATTGTTATCTAAAATATTGTCCAATATATTCCTCTCATTTGGATCATGTGCACTTTGAGATTTTATTTTCTCTCTATTGTGATTACACACATAGTGTATTTTTTGAAAATAATATTTGGTTATATGGTAGATAACTTATCCAAGGATCAACCATAGTCTTCCAGAAGAACTATAACACTGTAAATGTATTTTGCCTCTATCTGAAGCATTTTAAAACTAAAAAATATAAAATTATCCATATCTTGTTTTTGAAATAGATTGAGATCCGATCTATTTCATACATCCAACTTAAATTTATTCTGTAAAAATATATATGAAATTTTCTAAATGAAATTAAATAATAAAAATGTTTAAAATAAAATATATTTAATGAAATGGAAACTCTTCAATTAAAATGATACCATGTATGGGACACTAGTATATATGGGAATATTAATATAATACACAAAAAACTAATATATATATATATATAACCAAATACTATAATTTTTTGAGGCATAAATGTCCTTTAGATAGATTCCTCAGTGACTCTCACCATCAATTGGGTCTGGTTCATGTTCATTTGATTCAGTTTAGTTTTGGTTTGTATAATTAAATTTAATTAGGTTTATTTATATTAACTCTTAGTAAGGTTATGTATTTATTTATTGATTTCTACCACAATAATTCAATTGGGTTTGTGTATCTTTAGTTCACCTTTTTTTGTTAAATTTAATTTGTTTAAATTTTGAATAGTTTGATTCATTGTTGGTAAGTTTGGTTCAAATCGGTTCTATTTACTTTTATCCAAATCAATTATTTTTTTTTTGTTTTGTGTGCTATGATATGGTTCAATTCAACTTGGAACAACATGGTTATATTATATTTGGTCAGTTCTGTTTGGTTATGATTAATGAAAATGTGGTATATATTTATACTAGAAGTGTACTTGAGGGTTGATGTGTTATTTTCATTGAGTGTAATAGATGCATGATGATTTAGAGGACAGAACCTAAGAGATCAACTGATTCACATCTATCACATCTTCCCTAGGGCTAGGTTATCATTCAAAAATATATTCAAAAATATATGTTGATAATAGGATTACTATAATGTATTTTTTTAATTGAATCAATTATGATCACATTCATAAAGTTTAGATAAGAAATTCATTCAATACCATATTTAAATTATGTAAAGTTTAATCATATATTAGGTAACCTTCATATAATTCACAAGTTGATATGGTTATCTAATATCCTCTCAAATTCATTTTGTAAAAGGATGTTGGTAATAATTATATTTAAATATCACAACATATTGTAACATTTAATGTATTTCCATGGTGGTAAATATGTAAAAATAATATTTTGGAGGTTGAGGATGCATTTAATCATATATCTTATTGTCACACTACAATAAGATCTGTTTAATAATAATAAAAGATCATATAATAGTAATCACATTCCATATAAGAATAATTATAAATATTCGACATCATATGAGTATATGTGACACCATAACCTATTCAATGTAAGCATAATCTAGATTTCTAGATTAATTGATACACCATGAAGGAAGGGACAATGATATAACCGGTCTTGCATAAGAGTATAAAGATCTTATGTAAGAGTGAACATAATTTCAACTATTAATTTTTAATAATAAACTCAATGTACATAAGAGTAATTGATTTATTATAACACCACAATGATGTATATTTCATTATGAAGAGGAATTTCATGTTTTAATGATGATCCCATGATATATTTTTGTGGTATTACATTGTGATCGTGGATTGGATCACTCCAAATTAAGAATTACACAAAAAATCTATGTGAGACATTGATAAGATTAAAAAAATTCACATTATAAATTTTGGGAATGATAAAATGAGCTCATTAGTCATGCTAAAAGAAAAAAAATTCGATGTTTAAGTCATTAAATAAAATCTCCTTTTTATGATAGTTTAAAATAAATTATCTAAAAATAGGTATGTATTACATAAGAATATAAAGGTCAGTAACATTTTTAGATCCATTTTATAAATCATCATTAATATTTTAAATAAATTACTATTTCACAATGAAAGAACATTAATAACAAAAAATCCTCTGTTAAGAAAGTACACATTTAAGAATAACTTTATATCTAGTCTTTAAAAGTATGAATTTAAATATACTTAATACTATATTTATCAAATGAAGTCAATGATCAAGATAGAGTAAAATCCATCATATATCACGAAATAAATAAAATAGGATAACAATATCAAAATATAACAGGTGATCAACTATAATATAAAAAATTCTATATATGAAATCACACTACTTTG
Organism: Viscum album; assembly: GCA_963277665.1. Taxonomy (NCBI): domain Eukaryota; kingdom Viridiplantae; phylum Streptophyta; class Magnoliopsida; order Santalales; family Viscaceae; genus Viscum; species Viscum album. The sequence goes on from OY728135.1 coordinate 1,840,373,780, forward strand.
AAAAAGGATGTGGGAACCTAAATATTTGAACTATAAATTTATTGAACAAAAAAATACTACTATAGAACAATTCAATATATAGTTAACTATACATAACTATACAAATATATAAGGAATCACCGTACGTATTGGTTTTGGAATAAATCCAATCTCAGTAATCCAATCGAAGTACTCGAGTATCCCATAATGATTGAATAATAATAATAACCATTGAAAAAATAAAAAAAAATAACTAACCAATTAGTAATGGGAGTAGGAAGCACAAATGATGGGGTTATGATGGGAGGAGGGAGCTTCATGCTAGAGATGGTGATGTGAGTATGGGAGTGGGGCTACTAGGAGGTGGTATTAGAGAAGGGGCAGTGCGAAGGGTGGAGGGGTGCCGCATGCTAGGGCTAGGAATGGGAGGAGGGGAGAGGGTCTGATTGGAGTTAGGATGGGAGAGGGGGAATCTTGAGGGAGAACTTGATTTAGGTGAAATAATGTCATCCATATTCCAACTATTTTATAAAATAGTTTGAATAGGGTCCTCTATCCCAACCGATTTTTAAGGAACCATTGGGATATGCCTATTGCGGAAACCTTCTTTCCAGTAGTGGATGTACTATATATATTCATATTGGGTAACTCTTATTGATTAAATTTTTTATAGGTATTTTGAGAAATAAGGAAAATATTTCTAAAATTTTAGGGATCTTATGGTCTATTAATAGTTCATCTTAATTCCTTGTGAATTGAAAATTCACCTAGAATAACCATTTTATAGAATAAGAGATGAACTGGAAATTCATCAAATCACAACCTAATGAAGAAATTTTTCATATAAAATGGATTGAAATAAATTATTTACATTTTATAATTCACTATTTTTTGAGAGTATAATAATACTCAAAAATTATGGAAAGGATTTTGAAATAAAAATCATACCCTTTTACTATCAATTCCATGGATTTTATGGTGTTTTCACACCTCACTGATTTATAGTTTTGTGTTAGTTAACCTTATAATGACCATGTTATATGTAACTATATATTATTCCTTAAATGGTTGATTTATCCCCCATTTCCATATTTTATGTCCCCTATAATTTTATCCTAATACGAGAACACTATTTTGTGTTATATCAGGTAACATTAACCCTTCCCACTTCTTTTTTTTAAAAGAATTTTTATTGTCTCTTTATACGGTGATATTTTTCAAAAATTGTATTTTAATATATTCATTATTTGATTAATGATATAAAATTTAAAAGGTATAATTTTTCTATGAGTGGGAGTTAATTTAACTCTTTGAAAATTTAGTTTAATGTAATAATATGCTCAACAACAATCTTAGTACCAAAAACCATGCTTTTATAGAATTATGATTTGATATAAAACTATTATTATTTTATTGTGATTTTTCTAATATTGGCATTAAATTGAATCTTATGAAAATTATAACATAAATTATGAAATATATTTATAATTATCCAACTCAATAAAACGTATTGGTTTGTTTTTTTATCAAATATACGATCATATTTTAGTGATGTTATTTTTTTTGTTTAAAAAATATTCTTTCATAAAAAATGTATATTATTTCGTTTTGTATGTGGAAAATATAATTATTTGATACTATTTTTAGAAGCATTATTTTATTAAATAAAAATAATTTTTAATAGAATAATTTTAATATTAACATATGGTGAAAATGTGGGTTTTTTTAATGATTTATTATCTAATGTATAATGAAATATTCCTATTTTCCAAATAGTATCACTTATTTTCGATAAATTAAGTGATTTAAAATTCCCATTATATTTATATTTAGAATTAATGTGACATATTATCCATTTAATATAAAATAATTTCCATTTTAATAAATACTGGTAATTATTTTGAAATTAGAAAACTTTTTTTTATATGACATAATTTTTTTTAAAAAAATTATCATTGCATTTTAGAAGTTTATAATAAAATTATTCTTTTCTACTTATATAGATTAAATATCAAAAAATGGATAAAATATTTTGAATAATGATGTTATAATTTTTAATATAGGTCTCTTTTATTTTTATTCATCTTGAATAGTAACTATGGTAAATATTTGTCACATCGTTAAGAGTTAAGAGGGGAAAACATGGTCAAAATAATTAGATAATGTCTCAAGGTCAACCACAAACATCAATCAATATGAATTTTTTGGATATATTGTTACATATTCATCAACAATTCAAATATATGTAATTTTGGTCCTATTATAACTTGATTATGACATTTAAAATATTTTAAGTAGTGAGAATTCCAAAATTTTAATCTATTGAGATCTACAACCATAAAAAATTTAAATACAAATAAAATAGGATAAGTTCAGTTATAAATGAATTTTTTATAAAATAATTAATTTATATTATCATTGTAAATTATTTTATGTTTTTAGTGGTGAAATAATTTCCTTAAACACTCATATAATATTGAAACAGTTCTTTTGAATGTAGTACAAAAATAAAATTAAATGAATTAAAAATATTAGAAATAATAATATTTGGATGAAATATGACGTCATAGAAATATTATCGTCAATAATAATGTATTATTTATGTTTTAATCATTCATATTCTAATTAATTATTTATCTTAATGTCTTCAATGTCAAAAAATGAATAGTGTCAAAATGACATAAATGATATTTTAAAAAAAATAATATTTTAGTAATTTATTTGGTATTTTTAGAAACATTTAAAGAGGAAAAGTAGGATGAAAAATGGTATTATATTTCATCCCTAGGATATGTATGATCCAATTGTTAACTTATATGTAAAATTATAACCCTTTTTAATTGTAAAAGTTGTTATTGCGATCAAGGTTAAAAATGTATGACAAAGGGGTTCACCCAAAAGATAAGGATTAAAATGACCTAAATAATTTCATAAACAACATTGGATTGTTCTATTTGTATCGTGAACTTATTTGAATATATTATCAATCATTTTGGATCCATTTTATCAATAATGTGACCCGAAATATATTTTCAAACCATTGACAAATTAAATGTGCCATACTCACCTCATTTATAAAGGGACACCTCACCCCTCACTTATTCACAGCTCTTAATAAATTTACCATGATATAAACCTACAAATATATCTCCAAAATATCATAAAAGACGTTTTATATGTTATTTTGTTTCCAAAATACCATTCCAATGGTCCTTATGAAGGGATCAAAATTACATCTATTGAAGAAGATGTACTCATCGTCGTCGGAACATTCAAAATTTTATCTTATTCTATATCATATACACATATTAGAACCATAAACAAAAGAAAACCCATAATAATAAATATAATATGTTCTTAATATTATATTTTTTAACAATTTTCTATCCCTTTTACATAATTCAAAAAGAGAAAACATCACTAGTGCTTACATACAACTTACCATCTTGACACAACAATGCAAATAGTTTTTCATCACCCTTTAATTTTGACGTTTAAAAAGATGCAACCAATGAGAATATATGATATCTATGAAATATTTATGGATCTATTTCTATAATATATCATTTTAAATCATAACTTTATTGATTCGTTGAACAATGATATTGGCACTCATGCGTATGTGTGTAGTACCACCTCCACGAAGTGATATGACTCATTTTTTATAATATACATTAAAAATAAGGTAATATATATATATTTAATATATATTTATGAAATATATGATCTAATAATTTTTTAATTGTGATTTATTATTTTATATTATTTCTTTACATCTGTGGTAAATTGAAATCAACGTTCATGCATATGTACGGCCTAACATCACTAAAAATGTTTTATTTCATTTTTCAATATCTACCATTCATGTATGATAATAATGATTCTTTAAATTATTATATATAATATTTATATAATTATTTTAATATTGTATATGATTTAACTCTGATCAATGTTCAAGGACCCAATCCTCCAAATCTAGACATTAATGTATAATGAAACTGATAACATTCAGAAATGATGATATCAATGGATTTATTAGTAAATAAAATTTGAATATTATAAGTGATTCATATATGATATGAAATGTATCCAAATTAATATGGAATAGAATTAGAATAAATTTAAATTTATTATAAAATAGTTTTAAATAACTTACATAGAATGTCATGCGTGAGGTAAGTTGTTACTTACAAAAAATTCCATTTATTAGGTTTTACTTATACATAACTGATGATATTATGGAATTATTATGTGTTAAATTCCCTATGATTGTATTATTTGATACATAAAAAGTTTATTTAAATTTTTTACACATAATAACTTAATTTATTAATTCTAAATTAAATTTTAGAATCTTGGTAAGGTATTTAATCTTAATTTCAACACCTTTGAGAGAAATTAGGTATTATGAAAATATTTTCTTTGATGAGGTGTATATTATGTATTGATAATGTATATATAACTATTCATGTTGAATAAAATTTTAATTAATGTTTACACATTCAATGGGTTATAAATTATGAGGTGTAGATAATGTAAGATTTTATTTTACAGTTTAATTTCTCATGGACTTATTTTAATTTTTGTTGATGGAAATTTATTAATTATCATTCAAAAAATTCAAATTTTTTCTTTTTATATAGATATTTTTTTTGTTTCCATGTTTCATTAAATAAATTTTTAATAACTAATGAATTTTTATATGGTTTTAAAGGATTTTTTAAGGTTTCCCCATAATTTCATGTTATTTATTCATTACAAAAACTCAGAAGTAATATTTATTTTTAAGGTAAAATTTATAATCAAAATTTACCACCACCATAACTATTTTATGAAATTTGGATTCTTTTATAATTTTTCAATTGGTTTACAAAGATATGTATTTATTGAATTGTTTTTAAAAGTTATTTCACATCAGTTTTCATATATTATCTAAAAAATTTGAATTTACTACAAAATCTATCCGTTTGAAAATTTTATCAAATTTTATCTTTTCTTATTTAATTTTGTGGACAATAACATTATCTTGAGACATTAACATTCTTATTATCATATTAAAATATATTGATTCATATTTTTTGCATCATTTAATATAATTACTTCCAAAACCACATAAATTATCTATAAATTATTTTTTTCTATTTGATTGAGTGGGGAAGTATATATGTTCAAAATTCATTACTCGGATTTTATAAGGAAAATTAATTATGAATCTATTTGATCATTCAGAATATTAGTAATGAATTAGACTTATTATGTTATGGACATGGATATATTATTTCTATCTCCCATGATACATTAGTAAGTCCAATGGTGAAAACAATTATAGTTATTTGGAAAATAAATTACCTATTTATGTATGATATCATGAAAAAATGAATCAACATCATGTTTTAGATGTTCAACATTATCAATAAAATGTTTTTTAAATTAGTTATTGATGTTCATATGATTATCTAAATAGTTATAATATTTATTTATACCTTTCATCCTAATGTGATTATTTACATAGAATTATTTGATCATCAACTATTAGTACCACATTATTTTTCATCCTAAAGATATTGATTAAAAGGAATGAATTTATTTTATTTGCCTTAAAAAATGATTATGTATTGTTTAATAATGATATATTATAACTTACATAACTCATACTGAGCATTTGAGCCCATCCTTATTTTGTTTCCTTTCCCCAATATATGACGAAAGAATCATTGAATTAGTTGAAGGATATAAAATATTCACTTTCATTATTTCTTATATTTTAGTTACAATTTAATATAAAATTAATTTTGCAAATAATTATTTATTACTACTAAATAAATAATTCCATGGTGATGTGATAACATGTATCTAGTTAAAATTTAATATAATGTAACAATCAACTATGGGATACTAGAGTAATTGTATTATCATCTGCGTTTGGTGATTTTTGGAATTTTGGTTAGTGCATGATAACTCAGCTTAGGATTTTACTCTAATTTCTAAGATTTTTATCAACTATCATAAGACACACTCATATTCATGTTTACTCATGCCAATAACACATTGGGGGTGCTCTATTGGGTTTTATTACGAACACCCAATCCAAGAATCTCATTGTTCTTATAGAATTCCTGGTTAAAGACATAAGAAAGGGTAAGGCTCCAGTGATATGAATCTAGGAGATTAATCATTGTCTTAATTGTTTGTGTCGGGATACAAACTTCAGTGATTCCATTTTGATTTTATATTTACATGCAGTATAGGAAAACAAACTATTTGAAACGGGCGATTTTCCATGGTGCTCCATCTCAAATTTCTCGTTCCCGAAAACAGCGTCGCAAATATGTGTTTTTGTGGCGGTCCCATTGCAAAAATAGTATTTGCGATGGAATTTTCCCCCGTCACAAATTGGTTTTCATTTATATATAAAAATGGTATTTGTGAAAGGTCGTCGCAGATATATTACTTGCAACGGGTTTCTGACTCGTCGCAAATGGGAAATTTAAATAATATTTGCAGCGTAGGTATTTGCGACGGCCCGTCGCAGAAATTGTTTTTACGATGGGTATTCTTCTCGTTACAAATGTTACAGTAAAAAAAATTTTACGACCGGACACCCCGTTGCAAATACTCTCATCGCAAATACTAAAAAAATTATAATAAAAATAATTAATACAAATCATATAATATTATATAAAAATTAAAATAATAATAGTATTAAAAAATTCTATTAATAAAATATTACTAAAAATATATATATAATATAATTATGAAGTATTAATATAAAATAATAATAATATGAATATAAATAATATAATATTATATAATAATACAAATATTAATAATTTAAAAAATTAATATATTATTATTATTTAAATAAATATATAATAATAAAAAATATATATATTATAATTATGAACTATTAATATCAAATAAAAATAATAATATGAATATAAAAAATATAATATTATATAATAATAATACAAATATTAATAATATAAAAAATTAATATAATTATATTATTATTAAAATAAATATACATATTTATTAAAAAATAATATTACTATTATTAATATTAATAAAATTATAATATTATAAACCTCTCAATATTTACAATAAATATAAAATATTAAAAGTAATATTACTAAAATAAACAGACAATAAAAATAATACTAACAAGTAATAAAATATTAAAAAATATAAAAACAAACTAAATCATGCAATATTCGTACCAATATGAAAGAGGAATTGTAAATAGTTAATATGACAATAAACTACGAACTCAAATGTTTATTACATGTAAAAAAGAACTAGGGGTGGATAATCTGGAGGACCTGGAGGAGGTGGTGGAGGAAAATCCATCCCTAAACTATGAGGCATACGACGCATATACTCCATCAGATCATGATGTTCCTCCTCATATTGACGCATATCCTTATCCTATTGCTGACGCATCTACTCCTACCATCGACGCATCTCCTCATCATGTTGCTGATGCATCTACTCCTGCACCTGACGTAAATCCTTTATAAGCTGACTCTCAGAATGTTGCTGCTCCTGATACTGTGAGGCAGAAGATGATGTCTCTCCATGATCTCCTCTCGAGCCAAACGCCGACATCATAGTAGTACCATAATAAGCTACAGGAGTCAAATGAGTCCTGATACCAACTACTCGGCCCTTTTCAAATCCATACCGGGTCGCCTGTATCCATGCCATGTTATCAAAATAGTTGGCACTAGTCTGATCACCCGTCTCCTCTTGACTCTCGACCTGTGTCTAAGAGGTTTCTGCCTCATATGAATCCTTAGGTCTCAATTATAAATTAAAATAATGAAAAGATTATATTCATTTAATTTGCAAACTGAAAATAAAATAATACTGACCACAATCTGATGCTGGCGGTCACCTCAAATCTCTCTAGTAGCAGGATCAGTGTACATCCTCTGATAAACGTCGTAAGTCATAATACCGGGCTTCTCGGCTTCCTATATTAATATAAAATAAAATTTTTATATTTAAATTTGTATAAAATATTAAAAAAAGTACTTACCAGACGCTCTCTATGCACACTGAATGTACGACTACCGGCTCGATATGTCACCTCTTGTCTCCCCTGATTCTGTCGACCCAATGTAGATCTCCTCTGAAACCCACCACCAAAAAACTATGTACATAATCAATCCCAAACGTGATATGAATGTATTCTGGTCAGTGGGATCTACAGGACTCATCAAATTCTATCACTCTGGCTTTCCTCACAACCTTCTTTCTCAAATTATGTAAAAACTGACGGAAACGGTCACGCATAGACACCACCCATGCCGCGTGGATAGTGGAATGCATGCTCTCGTCGATGGGATACCATAAACCCTAATATAAAGTTATTAATGAATTAAATTTCAAAATAAATAATATTTAATTATGTACTAGCCAATGATCGAACATGGCGGCCTGCACATCAGTGGGAATCTGATCCCATGTGAGCCAGGTCTGAGAAAAATAATTACGCAAGATAGTGCTCCCCTGTCCAATAGCTATATGCGAAAAAATGTGGAAAAATAACAAATAATCAAATGATTATAATATAAATAAATTATAATTAATGATAAATAAAATACAAAAGTCACCATACCAGCTTGTGTGAATATCAAATCCAAGAGGTGGACGTCGCTATGGGATATGATCTGGAATCATCAGTCTAGCAAGGCCACACCCCCTCCGAGTACTCCCTATAGTGTCGATATCCTGAGGGTAAGATGAATCAAGAACATCATCATCCATAGTTAGATCAGCCTTCAGCAACTGACGATATGTTTCTAAGTCCATCTGAAACATGAAATGATTGTTATTAGCAAACAGTTGAAAATAACTATTATGTATAGATATATATTTGTTATGATTCTAACTAGTATTTTACTGTGTCAATGTTCATATTCATCATAATCTTCATATTTTTCAATGTCAATGTCTTTATCCTCCTCATCAAAATCATCAATTTATATATTAGTTTCACTTTCATCATCTCTTGTCATTTCAAATTCAGTTGTAACATCATTGACAACATCGTCACCATCAAACCTTAACTGTGGGGTGTCATCATCGATATTCATGTCTCTTTGTGAAAAAAATGTATTTTGAGGAGTGTCCTGAAAAATTTCATTTAGTTTCACTTTAGTAGAACCACATTCAGTTTGAGTAAACTAATTTTCTCAAGATTTATCTTTCATTATACTCCACCAATCATCCAACTCTTTTGCAGTAGCACAATATTTTTCATAATAAATTTGATGTGCCTGATGAGCCAATAAAAATGGTACATTTACTGCAAGAATACTTTTTTGTTTAATATCAACAATTCCATGGGTCGGATGAATATGAAAACCTCTCTCAGTATCTTGCCATCGACATTTAGACATTGTTACATAATTCTGTCCCAAATAACACATTTCAATAATTTCTTCAAGCATGCCGTAAAAGTCAACATCTATATCTCTATGATGTGATCCATTCAAACAAAAAACACTATTATTTGTTTTTTATTCCCCATATGCACGTGTATGAAAGTGATAACCATTCACCACATATTCATTATAAGATTTAACCATTTTGGATGGTGGGATACTCAATATACGCAATCGACTATCAATCTTATCAGTATGTATAGATACCTAAGAAATTGTAAAACATTTATCACTATTAAAAGTAATTAATTGATTTTATATGTAAAACCGAAAAAGAATGTACATTACCAGTTTTTGAAACCAGTAGGAAATTTTTTTTGTCGACTTTCCTCTAAGCCAATTGCTGCAATTTGTGGAAATTGTTTCTTGATATGATCATCATATAACCTAAAAATACAATATGATTAATTTACTGTAATAGAATCTATAGAATAAGGGATAGGAGAACTCACTGTACAATTGGTGTCATTTATTCACAGTTGAGTAGAACATATGTATGAGCTCTATGATGTTCATTATCTGAAATCCATCTATCATGAACTCCACCAAAGCCAAGTTCGGGCTGATTGACATTTGATAATTGATTGTTCATATCATCATAAAAATTCCTCTCGTTTTGGACCATGAAGTTATATATTGAGGGATATTCAGATTCAAAATAATGAGAGTAGAATAAAGCAATTTCCTCTTTCAAATAAGCTTCAGCAATTGAGCCTTCAACTGATGCTTTGTTACCGACTTTTTTCTTCAATTTCTGCATGCATCTCTCAAATGGGTACATCCATCGAAACTAAACCGGACCTCCACATTTTGATTCATGTGGAAAATATAATATCAAATGTTCCATTGAGTCAAATAAATCTGGCATAAAGATTTTTTCCGGTTTGCATATAATTACAACAAAAGCTTCTTCTAGTTTGCTTAGTGTATCGTAGTCTGTTGTCACTGCACACATGTCTCGGAAAAAATATGATATATCTGTTATCAAATCCCAAATTATAGAATTCAAAAAACCTCTTAATCTGATAGGCATAATTCTTTCCATTATAACATGACAGTCATGAATTTTTAATCCGGTAATATGATCATTTTTAACACATCTGTCCAAGTTGGAAGAATAGCCATCTGGAAGTCTGAAATTTGCAATCCAATGACAAAATAATAAGCGACTCTCTTTGTTCAGTGTATAAGCTTCTTTTGACTTCATTAATCTCTATGATCTGACATTTTCAAACAATTCATGTTCTGGTCACCTGCAAATTTGGGCAAGATCTAATCGTGCCTTAACTTTATCTTTGGTTTTACCCGGTGTATCCAAAACTGTATGAAATAAATTATCAAAATTGTTTTTCTCAATATGCATGACATCCAACATGTGTCGGACCAGCTAATCAGGCCAATATGGCAGATTCCAAAATATGCTCTGTTTTGTCAAATTGTGTTCTTTCCCAAAGCCATGAATTTTCTATTGGTTTATTATCGCTCCAAAAGTGATGGAAGGTAATGAAAATACACCTAATTGTAACTCTATACCTAAGATCATTTTTGGAGGTTCATCTCTTTCAATTCTTCCTTTTCTAAAATGAGATTTATTCCTCCGAAAAGGATGATCGATTGGAAGAAATATGCGATGACAATCAAAAATGGAAGGTTTTTTTCCATTCATGAGCATAATTGCTTTTTTGTCTACCATACAGTAAGGAAATGATTTTGGACCATGTGTACTCTAGCCAGATAACATGCCATATGCTGGGAAGTCACTAATTGACCACATCAAAGTAGCTTTCATTACAAAATTCTATTTCGCAGTAGCATCATTTGTACCAAAACCATGACTCCACAATAAATTTAACTCATCAATCAAGGGTTTTAAATAAACATAAATATTATTTTTCAGGTGTCCTGTGATTAATAATGTCAAAGAGATATAAGGATCATTCATCAACATCCATGGAGGCAAATTGTATAGAGTTAGAAAGACATGCCAACAGGAATACTGACTACCAAAAGATCCAAATGGACAAAAACCGTCAGTAGAAAGACCCAATCGCACGTTCCGGGCTTCTAAAGAAAAAGATGGATGCACTTGATCAAAATGTTTCCATGAATCACCATCAAATGGATGAATCAAGCTTTTACCATTTGAAATATTGGTTTTGTGACATGAAATCATTGTCGCTGTGTTCTGAGACATAAATAAACGTTTCAACCTGGGTGTAAGGGGGAAATATCTCAACTATTTTACAGGAATCAATACAGAATTCCCTGATTGAGCTTCTTTATACCTCGATTTTCCACATGTGGGAAAACTATCCAATGCCTGATTTTCACCAGAATATATGATGCAATCGTTTGAAGATGCATAGATCTTCAAATAACTAAGGCCTAGATTACCAATCAGTCTCTTGCTCTCAAAATAATTTGCAGGCAACACATTTCCTTCAGGTAACAGTTCTTCAACCAAAGAAAATATCTTATCAAAACAGTTATTTGACATTCCATTATCTGATTTAATAGCAATAAATTTTGCAACTACTACTAATTTTCTTTTCTTGCAACCAGGATATAATACATCCTCAACAGACCTCAATAACTCCGCAAATTCAGATAGTGCCAACTCGGGAAGTAAATCAACATCATCCTCAATTTCAGTTTGTTGAATGGATGACCCTGCAACATCATGTACTAAATTCTGAAACCCTAATGGATTCAGAATCAAATTATTAGTATCTTCTCTGGAACTACGTTCACCTTGTTGATACCAAAAAATATAATCTGATTGAAAACCATAATGCAAGAGATGATTCCCAACGATGTAAAATGTATCAAACGTTCTAACAACACATTTTTTACAAGGACACTTAATTGTACCTTATGAAAAAAATTCTGGGTTTGATGATGCAAATTATAAGAATGGTTCAACACCATCAACATATACAAGATTTAAACTAGAACCATTTGGATTTCGGTGCTGATTTATCCAAGCACGATCATCTAATAATGATTGATGACGATTTCCTTATTCCATATTCATATATATGATTCTACAAAATTTAAAACCATTACTGTTGTTAAATAATTTTATATAAGAAAAACAATATCCTAAAAAGAGAAGATACATAATTATAGTTATTTCTTAGTAATTAAAAATAATTATAGATGACACAGTTAGTTTGTAATCATCTCCTCTAATTATTATTAATTTGGAAATACATATAAATACTTGGAAAAATGAAATATGCTTGAATAATGTAATAAAATTTTGTAATCATCATTTTGGAGATTATATTACTAATTATTCTTATTTGTTTCCAGCAGATTTGTGGCAGCTCTTTTTCTTGACGACTCATCTCTTTGCAAGAAGATGAGTCGTCAGGGAAAAGAGCCTCTTTTTCCCGACGACTAATCTATTTTTAACTTTCTCTCGACTGAAATCAGTATGAAAAACTTGCTTTGACATATGTTAGATTACATGTTTCATACTGATTCCAGTGGTAGAAATTAGCAAAGATAAGAGACGTTGAACAAAAGTTAGCCGCCAATCCGTTGGAAATTGTGCCAATTTATAACCATGTACTCAAATTTATTTGATTTTTGATTAATTATTACTAATTATTACTAATTACTACAAATCTCAATATTTCCAACAGATTTTGCTCTATTCTTAACATGTTCAAATCTTAAAGTGTCGTCAATTTTCAGGTCATGCCCAATAAAAAGTTCTTTTCAACCATGTCCAATTTAAACGCTATAATTTTCCTTACATGGTTGATCACCTTGAAAGTAGTGTTGCAATAGGAGGACACACGTAATGTCGTTCTCATATTTAAGAATCCTTTCACATGACCCTTTACAAAGATCATTCTTCCTTGAAAAATTAAGAGAACTTCAGTATTATTCCCATAATTTTTCATGAAAGAATGTTCTATGTAAAAATCCAAGTGATATAATTCTTATAGATGAGAAACACATGACTTGGGTTGTCTTATTGCAACACTACTTGCAAGGTGATCAACTAAGCAAGAACAATTATAGATTTTACATTGGACAAGGTTGATGCAAACTTTTTATTGGGCATGACCTGAAAATTGGCAACCCTTTAAGATTTGAACATGTTAAGAATAAAGAAAAACTTGTTGAAAATAATTATAATTGTAATATTTTATAAATATTTTATAATTTTAATAATATTATTATTTTTTTATAAATATTAATCATATAATAATATGATAATTAAAATATTAGTATTATTTAATTATTAATATTAGAGTAATATAATATTTTATATTATGTTACTATTTATGTTACTAATTTTATTACTAATTATGTTATTAATTAGTAAAAGACGTGATTGAATGCTCATCCACCTCAATTTTATTTTCATTTGTGTGTTGATGTTAACATGAAACTTCTACCTCTACATGTAGTATTTACTTTTACTCTCAAAATTATATACCGCCTCACCTCTATGCTGGCGAGGAGGTTGATAATTTTGACAGTAAAAGCAAAAAGTACATGTGGAGGCTGAAGTTTCCTGTCAAGCCTCAACACACAAATGAAAAGAAAATTGAGGTAGATGAGCGGTCAATCACATTTTCTAATTTTCCTAATTATTTTATTTTTAATTTTTTCCTAATTATTTTATTTTTTATTGTTTCCTAATTATTTTATTTTTAATTATTTAATAATTATTTTATTTTTAATTGTTTCCTAATGATTTTATTTGTAATTGTTTCCTAATTATTTTATTTTTAATTTTTTCTTATTATTTTATTTCTAACTCTACCCTAATTATTTTATTTTGAATTGTTTCCTAATTATTTTTAATTGTTTTCTAATTATTTTTAATTGTTTCCTAATTATTATTAATTTTTTATTAATTATTTTGAATTGTTTCTTAATTATTTTTTATTTTTTTCTAATTATTGTTAATTGTTTCCTAATTTTGTTAATTGTTTCCTATTTATTATTAACTATTTCCTAATTATTCTTATTTGTTTCCTAATTATTCTTAACTGTTTACTAATTATTCTTAATTGTTTACTAATTATTCTTAATTATTTAATAATTATTATTAATTGTTTACTAATTATTCTTAATTGTTTACTAATTATTCTTAATTGTTTACTAATTTTTATTAATTGTTTACTAATTATTCTTAATTGTTTAATAATTATTCTTAATTGTTTCCTAATTATTCTTAATTGTTTCCTAATTATTCTTAACTGTTTCTAATTATTTTTATTGTTTCCTAATTATTTTTAATTATTTCCTAATTATTTTTAATTGTTTCTTAATTATTTTTAATTTTTTTCTAATTATTTTTAATTATTTCTTAATTATTTTTAATTGTTTCCATATTATTTTTATTTTTTTCCCAATTAAATTTAATTGTTTCCTAATTATTTTTAATTGTTTATTTTTAATTGTTTCTTAATTATTTCTAAATGTTTCATAATTATTTTAATTTTTCTAATTATTTCAAATCAATTTAATCTAATTATTTCCAAATTATTTGACTATTATTTTATTTAAATCTAATTATTTCTTAATTATTTGACAATTATATAATTATTTCTAATTAAATATAACTATTTATAATTATTTCTAATTAAATATATTTATTTCTAATTATTACCAAAACATCCTTCGGGAGTGTCGAACCAAGAGTGCAGCAAGGCCCGTTGTCGTGTACCAGGTTTCCCCGAGTCCCGCTCGAAACACCTTGTTAGAGTTTTCACTCCTATATACATCTGTGCTAGAGCCGCCTCTACTAGTTCGTATCCAAACAATGATTATTTGGTACAACCACTTAATCTAATTATACTATATAGCTAATAAACATTCTATTAAAAAACTGAAATTAACAGTTAAAAATAAAATTAATAATTCAAAATAATTTAACAATCAAATTAATATAAATACCTTCGATATTTTGAAGCAGTTTTCACCTCCTAACTCCTTCTCTCCTCTTCTCATAATAAAAAATTAAAACGAAAGAAATTTTCTACTTAGAACACTAAGTTAAAGAGAGAGAGGAATATAGATCTAAATGATTTGAAAAAAATGGATTGATGGTATATATAGGTTAGAATATTTGTGACGATATATCGTTGAAAATACCTTCGCCCGCATTAATTACGGGCAGCGGTTAAAAGGGTTTTTTCAACGAGCCCGTCACAAATAGCTGCCTGCCAACATACTATTAGCGACGGGCGGGTATCCCCATCGCAAATTCATATTTACCGCAGCCGGTATTGGTGACAGGCCCCGTCGCAAATACCTTCTCTCGCATTAATTACGGGCAGCGGGTAAAAGGGTTGTTGTGACGGGCCCGCCGCAAATAGCTGCCTACCGACATACTTTTAGCGACGGGCGGATAACCCCGTCAGAAATTCCTATTTACCACCGCCGGTATTGGAAATGGGGCTCGTCATAAAAAATACCGGCTGAATGTTTTTTGTGATGGGACAATTTTCCCATCCCAAATAGTATTTACCACTACCGGGTAGTTGCGACGGGTTGAAGGCGACCGTCGCAAATAGGTTTCCCGCGTTTTGGCGCAAAAACCACACCATATCTATTGTGATTAGGCTTGTATCACTATCGAAAATAACTGACGCTTTACAACGGGTATATATCCCCATCACAAATATTCTTTTCATTGGAGTTTTTGCGACGGGATTTATCCCCATCGCAATAATCGGTTTTTCCCGTAGTGATGTCATGTCTATGTTTTTTTTTGACTTTCATCTTTTAGCTTCATCGATTTATTATTTCTGTATAACATGAAATTCCTTCAATTAAATTTTTTATTTTTATAATTATTTATTCATCTATGTAATTATTTATACTTGTATATGATTATTATGGGGGTATAGTCTCTATAAAATTGACATCCAGACCCTCACTACTAGTAAACAAGCTTTTGGGTATGGGGAGGCTCACATGAGGCCATGTGGCCCTCTGGCTCAGATACAATGATTCTAGAATGGGAACATTAATTTTTCCATATTTCTTCATATTGAATATGTTTTAGGTTAATGTAAATAATGATATATGTTATTTGGGTATCAATAAGGGGGTTGTATTTCTTCATAGCAAGTACCTATGTAACAAACCACTATGTTACCATTTTTGTCACAAATGTTACAATTATGAAATTTTATTTTCATGTTCAACACAAGCAATTTATTCTATTTATAATTTATGGTATTTTAGGTGAATTCATGGATCATGAGTATGCACATATGATAATCTTCTATACACATACATATTGTTTCCTATTAGTATTTCTTCAATTAAATTTCAATATTTCTGAAAATTGATTCGTGATATACATATGGACATTATTTAGTTGAAACATAGAACTATGTTAAATATTTCATATGTATGATTTTTTTTCAATGTGTAGGGATAGAGAGTCATAGGTAGTACTATGGGGTTTGTTCCTTCTTGTTGTGGGTCATGTCTAGGGATTTCCTTATGTATGAATCCATCATATGTTGCTTAAACTACTTATGTATATTTTTACAAGTGTTATGAATTTGAGTTTGGAATTTTAGAAAATTACTCCTTGTATATACTTGATTGATCCACCTATTAGAGTCTCTAAACATTTTTATCTGTTTAGGATATTACAATAATATAACCATTCATGAAGTAGAAAGCTCTCACACTCTCTATAGGGGTTCAAGACTAAGGACCACATTAGAATATACTCTTCATCATATCACCATTTAAAGGTGGTGGAGTTCTGAAGAATGTGATAGATTATTCTCAGTGCATTCACCACCCAAACACTTCATCAATCTTGGGAATCAAAGGCCCTCAAGATATCAAGTAATTGATGGGAATAATTGAAGTATTCTTTGACCTAGGGTAAAATAGAACAGATAGTCGAGTGAAGATAGAATCCTTCATGCTTTAAGGACCCAATAGGATGTGGTGGTGTGATATAAATCTAGTTAGGATATTTGAAGGATTTACATGGTTGACCTTCAAAAAACCATTCCTCATGTTAGGATATTGAAATAGATGAAAAATTTGGGACTTCATCAAAAGGCCTTAATGATCAAGAATGTTCTAGAATAGGAAACTATTGTGGTTCTTTTTCCCACTTCATGTTGAATTCCCATTCATACATTTAATAGTTGGAACCTGAAGCATGAGGATTTGTGACAAGGTGGTGAAGGATAAACAGATAAGATAAGGGGTTCATTATTACCTTATATGGGATATCTTAAGTGTTTTAACTAAGAAATGACTTGAAATTAGAACATTTCATTCCCGAACCAATTGATCAAGTGTCATTAGTGTGGAATGAAATGGAATCTACTATGTTTCTTCTCAGAAGAATCATTAAAGAGGGCACACAAGGGTTTAGCTTAGATGATTTCAGAAATACATGTGGATAATATAGGTCATCGGCTATATATTTAGACCCCATTGATGTTGATGAACCTAGAGAGTCATTCATATCAGGGATAGGGCCATAGAGTTGAGGAAGATTGAGTATAATAAATGAATTTTGGTTTGATTATCTTTGGAGAGAGACTATAGATTATTCAATTTATAGATTTTTTGTCTTTTAAAATTTATAACTTTCTATTAAATATGAGTGTCTATCATTTTTATACATATATATGAAATTTTTTGAAGGGTTTGACTTATCGGTCATGTTATATTAGAAGTTGTTATCTCATGATATTCCCTTGGGAAAGAATGTCGATCATGTTATATGATTTTCAAAATTTCCGATATTATTTCCAAGCTATATAAATCATTGTGACATCATGAAATTAGATTTGAATAGCTTTTATGCGATCTTTTTTATCGAAACACTGACTTGTTATCAGCTTCACATCAAATATTATGAGAGACTTGTGTTCATTATTGAACCCAACGGGGAGAGGATAGTTTTTCTTGTAAGTATGATGTAGGAATAGGTATATAGGGACCAAAATTCAATAAAGTTAGTGATATTACAATGCAAGAGGCTAAAATAATTGTTTTTGTGGATCTAGTCGTATCTCTCTCTTCATTTCATCTAGTAGAGGACATGTATCAAGATATCTTTCTAGATTACTTTTCTAGACTTGATTTTTATATACGAATTAATTTTGGATAAAACACATGAAATATGAATAAAATTTATCGATTCGACCATATATTTTAGTTCTTTCTATGTCAATGGAATTCAAATTATATATTGAGGATTTGTGGGAGAATGTATTTATATGATTGAGAACATCTCTAAATAGTTCACATGTGTTGTTCACAAATACTGAAGATGGTAGTATTCAATTTTTTGTAACATATAAGAAAATTAAAAATATGATTGATGGCATGATTGAGTATGTTTGGGGAGCTTAGTGGTTCTCTTGGATTAACTCACGCTTAGGGGACCACCAACATTGGGTTTGAGTGGATGATATTTTAATAGAATGTTAATGAGTAGATATAGACTATATGATATTTTCATATAATATTTGGGTTAAAAAATTTTATATTGGGGTTCATATCTATCATTGACCTGATCTTCCATCCATATATTGACTATGTTTTGGGGTTTATTAATGATATCATGGTATAATCTAAGTCTTCAAATATATATTATTGGGATCTAGATGATTTGAGAAGTATACTTCAAGAACATTGAAATTATACTAAATATTCCTTGTATTACTTTTGGGTTTATGTAGTTTAGTTTCATGGGAATGTAATTTATAAGGTTTAAGTCTTCCTTGAAATAGAAAATTTCTGTACAATGAATATATTGGCTCGTCCTTGGAATGTGGTTTAGGTCATGAGTATACATATTTTAGTTTGGTACTACAATTAATTTATACTATACATCTCTAATTTGGTTGAACTAATGATGTTGATTAACAAAAAGCGTGTGACATTTGAATGGATTAGTCATTCTGTAGAGTTTACCCTATATTTGAAGAGAATATTACAGGTAATATAAATTATAAAATTACAATTTATTTGGATTATATATTAATTGTAATACAATTACATAGGATTTGTTATAGGTGATGTGTTGATATAGACTAAATAAAGAGTAGCATATTGGCCACATCATCTTTGACCCCAAGAATGTAGCAATATAGTACAACACTTTGAGATTGAAGATGTTCACTACAATATTAATTAATATATAAATTATCCCTTTATTGGGATGTTTTTTTAAGTAGACCACATCATATTTGGATATATCATGCCCCTGGAGATACATTCTGATGCAGAGTCATTATGTGGTTTATTTTAGTAATTTTACCTCAATATATATTGCACTCCAAGGAAGGATATCATATTTATAGATGAAATAAAATAAGAAAATTATGCTGATATAAAATAGTTTATATTATTGATAATAGGACGAATGAAATTTGATGATTCAATAGAATAATTATTAGTGGATGTCACCGATGATCATGTTTTGATTTCATTTTCATCTTTTGTGATCATGTACTCTTTTGTGGACTTTGTGAAAGTGATCCAAGAGTTTGACCTTGATTGCATAGTGATGTGGTAATTCATAGAAGGGGTAGATTATGTTTTAGTGTGTTCATTATATGATTAAAACGTTATCTATATTCATGAAAAGTTAGTAGTTAAATATTCATTGAGAGAGTATTTAATGGGAGGCTATTAGGATTTAAAATTGGTTGTGTATCCATTATCAATGAAGATATACCATGACATTCGACCTATGTTTTGGGGTCCAGGTATGAAGAGTGGCATCGTTAGTTTATCCTTCTGATTCCTTACCCTCTAGAGGATAAAAAATAAGAATCAAAATCCTATTGGTATTCTATATCCTCGTTTAAAGGTAACATGGATGTGGGATAATGTAATGATGGAGTTCATGAAGAAGATACCTAGGACCTCATGGAAATTTGATTTAGTTTGGGTGATAGTTAATTTGTTATTTAGATTAACACATTTCTGTCTGGTAAAATAGAATCATATTATTAAAAAGTTAGAAATGTTATATGTTTCATATTTTTTTATTCATTATGAAACTGATTATAGTGAAATATTGTAGAGACCCGTAGCCTGACGTACATGGACATTACATTACATTTGCGGAATACTTAGTACATAACAAAAACACACACACACAAGGATCGTAATAGTTTAGTGTCTTTGGAAACTCGGAATGTAATCTTCTAATCGTGGTGAAAGTTCTTCAATATCTCCCATAAAGGTCATCCCTTTTTTTTACCTAAAACCTTTCATTATATCCTGGGGAAAAGAAAACATAAAAGGGTGAGCTCAAATGCTCAGTAAGGGTATACAAAAGAAATAAAAATCATATCATATCTTTTTTGAAAATCATAACCTGCAAAAGAGATCATAATATCTTAACATGGAACAAATCATAGAAGTGAAAATAAGATCACCATAATCATAACATGAAACTTGAAACTTTGTGGCATGCACACATAATCATGGAAAATCATTTCTTGTTAGTCATGACTCATTGCCAAGACTATCTTAGTGGACAAAGTCCCTTTCTGAATCGAGTAACCCTCGTTTCAGTCCTGTTTCACTGAACCGGTATAACCTACCGTTCCAGCCATGTCTATCTCATGAGATATAAAATCTTTACCCAATGCATTGGAGGGAGATATAGGTCCCACCCATCTTATAATGAATCCTTTCTTATGTGTGCCACATAATCATAAATCTTACATCATCACATAACCCATGTAATAAAAATGGGATTCTTAAACAACATGACATCATAAAACAATTCATATAAGATAAAGGAATTCATAAAAATAATTCCATCACAACATGATCAAATCAATTTAATAATAGGGATAAAAACAGAACCCTTTATTATCTTAGATGGAAAATAATTTTGATAAAACACTTGAACTCCATTCTTGAGGAAAATATCCTTTCTTCTTCAAAAACATTTTTCCTTTCATAACATGTCATACAACTTTAAAATAAAAGAAGTTGATTAAAAATAAACTTGAAAACTTGTAAAGGAAGCTTCTTGGAAATAATGTTTTAAAAATCCATTCAAGTCGTATAAGTTAAAAAAAACATTCTTCATACTTTTGTCGGAAAAGTCAAAAAGTACCTCGTACGACAAAAGATTCCTTTCATAGATATTACTAAAAACTCACCGAAGGGTAAAAATGGATTTAAACAATTGTAGGTGGATGGAAATAATATTACATATTGATGAAACATGGATGTGGATGATAAAATACACCCCAGTAAATACTTACGAATAAACAATCTCGGATAAAAATGAGATTGTGATATTTCCCTTACCTTAGGTCCGATTAGCTTTGTACGTGTCCGAAGCTCCTGTATAATGGTTTAAATAATGTTATTGACTTATTCCAGAATCATACATATTGATATGATATCATATATGGTCATATTATTAGCTTCTTGTTAGTAATATTTCATTGTTACTTGTTACTCGGGTCTTTATAACTTATTGTTCTTATGCGTGTTTTGTCGAATAAATTCGTATTCTTATCTTTAGGTTATAGATAATTCATTTCCAGAATGGTATTAGTGTAGTATATACCATATTCATTCATTCAATTCATTTATATAATCATTATGAAATGAAGATCATGTAGAACGAGTCGCATCACATCGTGGAGACGGTATTCCGTACGTACGCACGAGTGATGATATCGTTCCTATGATCGTGGAATTGTATTGGAGTATATATATATTATTTCATTATCAATATTACTTCATAATAATCATATGTAGTTACTCATTACACCATTATACCCATCCTTGTAAGGTGATGGTGGAAAATAGATTACACCACGGCGTGGAGACGGTATTCCGTACGTACGCACGCGCGGTGATTTCATTTTTCCGTAGGATGGATAGAAGGTGAATTAGGGTTGTTTCATATTTATAATAACATATCAGTATGTAAGTAATACTGATGTTATTACTTTATCATGAAACAACTAAAGAAGAAGAAGTTGAAGAAGAAAGAAATTGAAAAGATCGGTAATGGATATTACCTCTTCTTTGGAACGCCTCTTTGAATCCTCCACTTAAGGAACTAATATTGGTCTTTGGAGAAGACCAGAACCTCTAGGATTATTCTAGGAAAGTGGAGAGGAGAAAATGGCAGGGGTTGGCCGAGCTTGAGTGCTCAAAATTGGTGTGAGGAGGAGGGGGAGGAGGTGCCCTTTTATAAGGGAGGAGAGGGGCACCTTAGGAATTCTTAAAAATATTAATTTATAATAAATATAACCCCACTTAAAAACCTCCAAAAATGCCTCATATTCGAAGATTAGATGAGATAGGGTTGTAATCTCATCAACCAATCAAATTTAGACATGTTTGGATATTATTTTAAACCTTATCAATTATATTTAACTCTAAGTTAAATAATTTAACTTTTACCGTGTCTTTTTGTTTTCTTTCACTATATGGTTAATAAACTTACTATAACATGCAAAACGAACCACAAATTGTTTATTATTAATATATATATCCTTATCTAAGTCATTTGGCCGAACCTTAGATTTTTAGGAATAAATAACAATTAATAATATAATATTTGATTTAAAAACTATTTTGTGTCAATTTTGACACTATTTGATATATGATTTTTGTGAAAGTCATAACAGAATTATATGTTCCAACCAAGTTGATTAAATCAACATTAATATATCATAGTAACCTAGAAAATTAGTTTAATTCATAAAAAATCTCAAATTACATTTATTTTGGTGTTTATAACATCAATTATGTCAATATTTCATTAATAAGATAATTACTGCATCATCGTTGTGTCATAAATAAATTAAATTATTTGATGTCTAAAAATTACAAATAAAATACCATCATGTAGGAAATCTTTTTAGCTTTCTAATGAATATTTACAATCGAATTTATCTTATGTATAACCCCATATTAAAAATGATTTACTTATTAAACTTTGATTTTAACTATTTTAACCCTTCTTTAAATAAATTCATAATAAATGTCCTAATCTAATCCAAGTGGGCCTAAATGGTCATATTTTTTTCCTAAGTTTGTTTTTGGTCGAATTACACTTGTCCAATAGAATTAGGACATGTGTTAGGGTAATAGTAATATCATATTTACCCTTAGTTACCCTATTTACTATTAACCGCGGTAAAAAAAAGTAAAAAGTTACTATTCACCAAAAATTATTTTCATCTCATTGAACCACATTTTAGTCCTTGATATTAACCGTGTCTCTCGGATTTTCGAAATTCCATTCACAGAAGTGGTAAAATTAAGTTTTATGCAAAATTCAGTTTTTAACCTACCACTTAGTGGTTTCACTATTCATCAAAAATTGAAAGTTTTCAGAAAAATGCCAAAATTTCATCCTAAGCTATATTTCATATTCCGAATTCAAAAATGAAGTCTATTTTACCAAATTCATAACATAGAAGTTGAATTAATTAATTTTATAATTAAATCCCGCTATTAAAACAAATAGCGTGTTTTTACGAAACACTATCTATCAAAAGATTGACACTTGTTTATGTCAGGTTTAAATGTGAAATTACGTCCAATGACCAACATTGTATTAAATTGTAAAAATATATTCTAAATATACTTTAAAACCACTCAAATTAATAATTTATCACTATTAATTATTTCGATTAAAAAAGTTGTTTTTAATTATAATTTAGTAATTTTCACTATTCATCAGAATTTGAAAGTTATCCGAAATGTACCAAAATTTCACCTTAGGCTAAATTCGATACTCCGAATCAAAAAATGAAATCCATTTTGAAAAATAAAATTTACAAAATTTCAAAAAGTGGTTATTACTATTCATAACGGCTAGTTTTAATAGCATATCGCTGTTTAGTGAAACTCGTTATTGCGTACTACACACACTATCGAGGAAGGTTGCGATTGCGTGTAATGCAAGGCAAGTCAAGGATGCGTGTTGTGCAAGCTCCTTTTGGTGTAGCGTACAACACAAGACATTAATAAAATTAAAAAGAATGTTTTTCATAAAATCTTGGGCTGTTACATTCTACCCCCCTTAAAATGAATTTCGCCCTCGAAATTCGTCGGGGTTATAAATGGTTTTCTATTCGAAAGTTTCCCACATCGTAAAAAGGAATACCAAAACTTGGCTTTAAAAACTAATGTATGAAATGTAACGATTACCCAAATAAACTAATTGTTGGGTTTCCACATAGGTAAAAATATGGATATGGAAGAAAAATCTAACCATCATGTTCTGATGGAGAGTGGTAGAGAACATGGCTATGGAAAATCCAAAAATCACAAATCCATAAATTTGTGATGATATAAGGTACCATCTGATTCCTCGGGTATAAGATCACTAGGACAACATTTTTGGTTTTCAAGATCATTTCCCTAAAGTTGAAAATTTGAATTAGAATAAATACTTACTTTATTTTGGTACAATCTCACTGTTGTTCGTGCCTTGAACAATTTCCACTTCATCTCTTAAATAAATGAAGTTGAATTTGTTATTCGTGAAGTGTTAGCAGATAATGTGATAGAATGACGGGTCATTCCATCTGTCTCAAACAAAAGGTTAGCAAAAATTATATGCATAAATCGATCTATAGTGAGATTAATCATATATGGTTCCTAAAATGGACTTATACTTCATATATCATACTGCTTAATATAATAAAACTAGTTTCTACTAAATAGGGACTTCCTGTAGGTCAGTGGTAGGCGATAAAGGCCAGTCGCACTTCGGTTGTGGGTTCGATTCCTACAGCCTTGTCCGAAGCGATGGGCTGTCGCCCGTCCTGCATGTTGTCCTTTTTCTAAAACTATATTACTATAACATCCCATCAATAATATCGAGAAAACTTCGATCCTTAAACAATACTCACTTATGTCCAACATAATCCATTTCAATCTTTAGGCTTATCCATAATACTGCAGTCCACTCTCATAATATAGTGACAACGATTACCAGAGATTTAATACTGTCTTTGATCCCCACATATCATAAGATATGTTTTGTTGGTCACATTCTAAAAATTCAAAGTCCTTAATCATGTATTCTCTTGAATAACTTAGTGAAAACATGAATGCAGTTAAAAGTTAACACCTTCCACATACCAAAATCCTCAAAATTCTATATACTCAAACCATGATATCACTTAGTCCTTATATCAATCATGAGCTCATGAATATTGTTAAACATTTCATTTTCTTATTTTCCCTTCATTATGCGCATATCATCTTATTTCCAAAAATATCTCAATCACTTTGAATACCACATTAAACCAATACATAAATATTCCAATACTCCATGATACAACATTATTTTGGAATCCCATTACATAAACACTTAATCATTCCACCACATCGTTATCATATTCAACATTGCCAATAGTGATCGCATGTGATTTCCCTTTGTCCTTTGCCTTCAGTGGTTGCTCATGTTGATCATCACTAACCCTTGGATTAGGGCAATTATTAGCATAATGCCCCATTTCCTTGCACTTGAAGCATTGAAGTGTTGGCGGTGCGTTCTCTGCAGTGTTTGCTTTATTCACATCATTAGAAACCCTTTTTCCATTACTTCGACACTCAGCTGCTCGATGACCTTCTTTTCCACACTTAAAACATTTTCTAGTCCCTTTTAGACAATCTCCACCATGCTTCTTTCCACACTTTGTGCATAAGGAAACATTCATCTTCTTTTCACCATTATTCTGAGATTTCTCCTTGAACTCCATCTTTCATTTCTTGTCAAAACCATGAGATGGATATGTAACACCAACTTCCATTTCTACCTTGATAGCACAACGCACAATTTCTTCATAGCTACTGAAGTCTCTTATAGCTAATGCCCTTCAAAGACTTGGTTTCAAGCCACTGAAAAATCGATCAACTTTACTTTCAGGTTGGATGATAATGCCAGATGCATACCTTGCAAGCCTTGTAAAATTCGCTTCATATATACCAACAGATTCATCATCCTTCTGCTTCAGCTCAATAAACTCCTTTTCCATCTTTTTTCGAAGAATACGAGGGAAGTACTTACTGAAAAACAAGTTCTTGAACTCGTCCCATTCCATGAACTCAATTTCATCCCTTGGCCTCGTATTCTTGATAAGATTCCACCATTGATCAGCTTCACCTTCCAAACGATATACTGCTAAGATGACTTTATCATGTTCAGAACATTGAAGAACTGAAAATATCTTTTCAGTGGTACTGATCCATTGTTCAGCAACAAGTGGATCAGAAGTCCCACTGAAAGAAGGTGGACGTTGCCTCATGAAGGACTCAATAGAATATTGTTCCCTTCTCTGCTCATTTGGAAGTCCAGAATGATTCATAGCTTGTGTAAGTATAGCAATAAGATTTTGCACTCCATCTCCCATAACATTTGTTTGTTCAGGAGGGCAATCATTTCATTGTCCATTGCATTGATCAACACGGTTCCTTCGGGTTCCAGCCATCGTCTAAAACCCAAAAAGAATAGTGTGAGAGGCAAAAATCATGCTAGGGAAAACAACATAATAAAGGGGGAGTACCTTCAATATCCAACATCTTAGGTTTAATTCTATGATCGTTAGTGTAATTCTATTACTATAACCTATACGTATACTTATCCCTAGGGACATCCCTAGACATACCTTAGAAATATCTCTAGGGATCTCACTAACGTTTTCGCATCCTAGTTTCCAAAGGTTGACTAAACCTTTCCTCTGATACCAACTGTAGAGACCCGTAGCCTGACGTACATGGACATTACATTACATTTGCGGAATACTTAGTACATAACAAAAACACACACACACAAGGATCGTAATAGTTTAGTGTCTTTGGAAACTCGGAATGTAATCTTCTAATCGTGGTGAAAGTTCTTCAATATCTCCCATAAAGGTCATCCCTTTTTTTTACCTAAAACCTTTCATTATATCCTGGGGAAAAGAAAACATAAAAGGGTGAGCTCAAATGCTCAGTAAGGGTATACAAAAGAAATAAAAATCATATCATATCTTTTTTGAAAATCATAACCTGCAAAAGAGATCATAATATCTTAACATGGAACAAATCATAGAAGTGAAAATAAGATCACCATAATCATAACATGAAACTTGAAACTTTGTGGCATGCACACATAATCATGGAAAATCATTTCTTGTTAGTCATGACTCATTGCCAAGACTATCTTAGTGGACAAAGTCCCTTTCTGAATCGAGTAACCCTCGTTTCAGTCCTGTTTCACTGAACCGGTATAACCTACCGTTCCAGCCATGTCTATCTCATGAGATATAAAATCTTTACCCAATGCATTGGAGGGAGATATAGGTCCCACCCATATTATAATGAATCCTTTCTTATGTGTGCCACATAATCATAAATCTTACATCATCACATAACCCATGTAATAAAAATGGGATTCTTAAACAACATGACATCAAAAAACAATTCATATAAGATAAAGGGATTCATAAAAATAATTCCATCACAACATGATCAAATCAATTTAATAATAGGGATAAAAACAGAACCCTTTATTATCTTAGATGGAAAATAATTTTGATAAAACACTTGAACTCCATTCTTGAGGAAAATATCCTTTCTTCTTCAAAAACATTTTTCCTTTCATAAAATGTCATACAACTTTAAAATAAAAGAAGTTGATTAAAAATAAACTTGAAAACTTGTAAAGGAAGCTTCTTGGAAATAATGTTTTAAAAATCCATTCAAGTCGTATAAGTTAAAAAAACATTCTTCGTACTTTTGTCGGAAAAGTCAAAAAGTACCTCGTACGACAAAAGATTCCTTTCATAGATATTACTAAAAACTCACCGAAGGGTAAAAATGGATTTAAACAATTGTAGGTGGATGGAAATAATATTACATATTGATGAAACATGGATGTGGATGATAAAATACACCCCAGTAAATACTTACGAATAAACAATCTCGGATAAAAATGAGATTGTGATATTTCCCTTATCTTAGGTCCGATTAGCTTTGTACGTGTCCGAAGCTCCTGTATAATGGTTTAAATAATGTTATTGAATTATTCCAGAATCATACATATTGATATGATATCATATATGGTCATATTATTAGCTTCTTGTTAGTAATATTTCATTGTTACTTGTTACTCGGGTCTTTATAACTTTTTGTTCTTATGCGTGTTTTGTCGAATAAATTCGTATTCTTATCTTTAGGTTATAGATAATTCATTTCCAGAATGGTATTAGTGTAGTATATACCATATTCATTCATTCAATTCATTTATATAATCATTATGAAATGAAGATCATGTAGAACGAGTCGCATCACATCGTGGAGACGGTATTCCGTACGTACGCACGAGTGATGATATCGTTCCTATGATCGTGGAATTGTATTGGAGTATATATATATTATTTCATTATCAATATTACATCATAATAATCATATGTAGTTACTCATTACACCATTATACCCATCCTTGTAAGGTGATGGTGGAAAATAGATTACACCACGGCGTGGAGACGGTATTCCGTACGTACGCACGCGCGGTGATTTCATTTTTCCGTAGGATGGATAGAAGGTGAATTAGGGTTGTTTCATATTTATAATAACATATCAGTATGTAAGTAATACTGATGTTATTACTTTATCATGAAACAACTAAAGAAGAAGAAGTTGAAGAAGAAAGAAATTGAAAAGATCGGTAATGGATATTACCTCTTCTTTGGAACGCCTCTTTGAATCCTCCACTTAAGGAACTAAGATTGGTCTTTGGAGAAGACCAGAACCTCTAGGATTATTCTAGGAAAGTGGAGAGGAGAAAATGGCAGGGGTTGGCCGAGCTTGAGTGCGCAAAATTGGTGTGAGGAGGAGGGGGAGGAGGTGCCCTTTTATAAGGGAGGAGAGGGGCACCTTAGGAATTCTTAAAAATATTAATTTATAATAAATATAACCCCACTTAAAAACCTCCAAAAATGCCTCATATTCGAAGATTAGATGAGATAGGGTTGTAATCTCATCAACCAATCAAATTTAGACATGTTTGGATATTATTTTAAACCTTATCAATTATATTTAACTCTAAGTTAAATAATTTAACTTTTACCGTGTCTTTTTGTTTTCTTTCACTATATGGTTAATAAACTTACTATAACATGCCAAACGAACCACAAATTGTTTATTATTAATATATATATCCTTATCTAAGTCATTTGGCCGAACCTTAGATTTTTAGGAATAAAATAACAATTAATAATATAATATTTGATTTAAAAACTATTTTGTGTCAATTTTGACACTATTTGATATATGATTTTTGTGAAAGTCATAACAGAATTATATGTTCGAACCAAGTTGATTAAATCAACATTAATATATCATAGTAACCTAGAAAATTAGTGTAATTCATAAAAAATCTCAAATTACATTTATTTTGGTGTTTATAACATCAATTATGTCAATATTTCATTAATAAGATAATTACTGCATCATCGTTGTGTCATAAATAAATTAAATTATTTGATGTCTAAAAATTACAAATAAAATACCATCATGTAGGAAATCTTTTTAGCTTTCTAATTAATATTTACAATCGAATTTATCTTATGTATAACCCCATATTAAAAATGATTTACTTATTAAACTTTGATTTTAACTATTTTAACCCTTCTTTAAATAAATTCATAATAAATGTCCTAATCTAATCCAAGTGGGCCTAAATGGTCATATTTTTTTCCTAAGTTTGTTTTTGGTCGAATTACACTTGTCCAATAGAATTAGGACATGTGTTAGGGTAATAGTAATATCATATTTACCCTTAGTTACCCTATTTACTATTAACCGCGGAAAACAAAAGTAAAAAGTTACTATTCACCAAAAATTATTTTCATCTCATTGAACCACATTTTAGTCCTTGATATTAACCGTGTCTCTCGGATTTTCGAAATTCCATTCACAGAAGTGGTAAAATTAAGTTTTATGCAAAATTCAGTTTTTAACCTACCACTTAGTGGTTTCACTATTCATCAAAAATTGAAAGTTTTCAGAAAAATGCCAAAATTTCATCCTAAGCTATATTTCATATTCCGAATTCAAAAATGAAGTCTATTTTACCAAATTCATAACATAGAAGTTGAATTAATTAATTTTATAATTAAATCCCGCTATTAAAACAAATAGCGTGTTTTTACGAAACAATATCTATCAAAAGATTGACACTTGTTTATGTCAGGTTTAAATGTGAAATTACGTCCAATGACCAACATTGTATTAAATTTTAAAAATATATTCTAAATATACTTTAAAACCACTCAAATTAATAATTTATCACTATTAATTATTTCGATTAAAAAAGTTGTTTTTAATTATAATTTAGTAATTTTCACTATTCATCAGAATATGAAAGTTATCCGAAATGTACCAAAATTTCACCTTAGGCTAAATTCGATACTCCGAATCCAAAAATGAAATCCATTTTGAAAAATAAAATTTACAAAATTTCAAAAAGTGGTTATTACTATTCATAACGGCTAGTTTTAATAGCATATCGCTGTTTAGTGAAACTCGTTATTGCGTACTACACACACTATCGAGGAAGGTTGCGATTGCGTGTAATGCAAGGCAAGTCAAGGATGCGTGTTGTGCAAGCTCCTTTTGGTGTAGCGTACAACACAAGACATTAATAAAATTAAAAAGAATATTTTTCATAAAATCTTGGGCTGTTACAAATATCATATAATGATTATTATTTTATGCCATGGTTTCATCAAGTCGTGTTGAATTCTTTATGTAGTTAATTGAAGATATGTTCAAAATGTAATTGATAGTTTAATGGATAGATAGAGAGGATGATTCAAATCCATGAGGATTTGATTCAGGCATGCATCCCAAAATTTTGTGGATCATCAGATGAGAAACTAACAATTTTTTACTTCACAAACATTAATAGTTTCTAGGATTATATTAATATTGAGTCTTATGATGCTCTCTATGTATGTTGATAATGCTCAATGATATATTGGTATAAGGTGAGTGAGGAAGTTTTTTTTGGACCAATTATAGTTTAAGATACAAATGAATGAGTTCAAATGATTAGGAAGCGGTTGGATACAACATATATAAGGGAGTGATTATTTTACAACATTTGGAGATGAACATTCGGATATGGTGTTGGTGATCTTATCTTTTTTGGTGTCAGTAGGGTTATAGCCTCTTAATTTGTTGAAGTGGTGTAAAATAGAACCATTTAATGTTTGAGATCACAGAATCTATTAGGGGAAAAAATTAAAAAATGGACCTTCCTCCATGTATTCTTGACATACATGATTGGTTCCAAGTTTCTCAACATCAATGGCGCATTACTGATCACGTACATGTGTTCATGTATGGGGATGTTGATTAAGAAATAGTCACGTGTATTATGGAGCTACTAGGGAAGATCATTGATCAAAGAAATAAGGTGTTTTGGAGGAAGACTGTGTAACATATTTAAGTCTTATGGTAGGAAAGATGTATCTAATAGGGGAAAAAAGAGTTAATGTATGATGATTCAGATTAGTGGGATGATTTCTTTGATAATTATCTCTTAAGACACTTTTTTGAGGAAAACATTGTTATATGTGGTGAATAATAACGTCTTAAATTTTAAATTATACTTATACCTCGTTTAGTTACAATTTTTTTTATTTTAACTAAAAATTTAAAAATATTGAAAAAATGTACCATTATATGGAGCATAGGGTGTTCATAAGGGTAAATACATTTTATATATATGCATGTCGGGTTTTATGTTTTTTGTAATTGTAACTACTAATTTTCATAGGATACGTAAGGGTAAACCCTTTCTATATAAGTGTAGTTTTGAGGAACGTAAATCTAACTCAAACTTTATAATGTTTGTGTCATGGTAATTTGGAGATATCTATGTGTTGGTTTGAGTGAATAATCTTTATAAGGGTCAAACTTCATACCGTCACATGAAATTTTTGTGACTTTTAAGGGAAAAACTATTTTAACCTTATCCAATTCCCTTTTGGAATAAATAATGGATTCTGTTTAATTTGTCATTTTCCTCTTCAAAACTCGAGTATAAAATTAATTTTGATGAATTTAAATGCCTAAATCATGGGAAATAAATCCTTCTAGAGTATAAATTCATAACACTTACTAGATAAGATCTTAAAAGTTTCACATTAATGATTCTATTTAAATGTGAATTAGTTGGTGATTGTAATTCTTGGTTTCCAATACTATGAATCAAAACACCATTTTTCTCATTTTTAAAATACCTGTCGCTTTTTCCTTCAATTTTGATATCCTTTTGATTTTGATTAGTCTAAAATTGCTTTTTTTGATGATATGTGATATCTTTTTTGTTCAAACCAAGTTCTTCATCTCATTATTAGGTGTCGAAGAAACCTATATATGTCTATCTAACTAATTTATATGGGTGTAGTTCTTTGAAGATTTAATTTTTTCATATCCTATTTTATGTAAAATTTTCAAAACAGTCTTTACAATTATTTCAATAAAAATCATAATGTTTCCCTTAAACATGTTAAGTAAAAGGCATAATGTCTATATTTATTTTAGATATCTCCCCTAAGGACATTAATATTAGTCTGTAATTTCATTCCATACATGATGGGAAATGGGTTTACAATGATTTAAGGCCTCTTAGGAGGACATAAAGGATAAACTATAGTTTTTGGATATATAAGAATCTTTAAGAATACATTGGTATTTAAGATTGAAAAGATGGTATTGATGGTTAGTGAAATTTTCATGGATTGTCTTTGTGTTGCTATTATACCTATGAGAGGGGAGACCTATGTATCCATTTGATGAGAATCAAATCCCATATAGTTTGGTTCCATTTAATAGGGAACAACATTCCTTTTATGGTCACGTTGTAAGGACTAATGTGTTTCCATTAAAGTTTTTACATCTATTACCAATAAATTGATTATAACATTACTGTATTCAGAACCATTATATCATGCAATTTATGTCCATATCACAAGTACTTATTCTGCGTAGTTCATTTTCCGGAAAAATAGAATATTAGGGGAGATGTACCAAATAATTTTTGTCTATGACATACACATTAACGAACCTCTGTTATCTAACATGAATGATTTCATATGTGATGTTTTATTTGGGATTATACTAATTAAAAAACCCTTGAGTCTCAGACTCTTTAACGTTTTTAGATAATGTTATAAATCATAATAATTAAAATATTATCCCATCTATATATCACCGCTTTACTATTCAAATCATAGAAGTGAAGAGATGACTGAATGTAAAGGATGTGAGAAATAGTGGAAATTTTTATGGTATTATTAATGTCTGATAGCATGAATGAGGGAAAATATATATTATTTTTGTTTATTTTGGAAGTTGAATTTATATGAATAACTATGTGTCATAGCCTGAGGCCTTATGATAGAATGAGTGGTGACGTTTTAATGCTAGGTCAACATCTTTGTCATGAAATTGGATGTTTGTATATCAATTTTAAAATATGGTCTTGTTATACCCTCTACGAACTCTCAAAATAAATGTTATTCATTCTTAGAGGGTTGAAAATTTTAAAACAACATAGCATTCAATAAAGGTAGCACATTATGTTAGGTTCAAGTTATTATATGTGTTGGAGACTCCATTATTAGAGTGATATAAAATCATAGTCACTATATATTAAATTCTAGTGATAATCCTGAGAAAAAGACATCTAATGGTTCACATTAATTCATAGGATTATTCCCATTAGAGAACATCGAGTCATTGAAGTAAAAACATATTCTTTTGGGAATTTTAGGAAGCATAGTCACACATGTTTCCATAAAGGGTGCGTGAAAACTTATATATATAGGTATGGGGTACATAGTCTGGTATGTTAGTTCGTGGGATGTGTGATCATGGATGTAATTTACATTTTATAACCTTAATGGGTGAAATCCTCTTCATCATGTAACAAGTCTCATGTGGTTGTATTGGTCATGTATGTAGTCTATTTATTGTGTAATCAAAGCTGACCTCTGATTTAATGGTCCACTTACAAAGATATGAAGTACATAAATGTTTATTAAGGGGGAATGGGAATATATATGTCTGGATATACCTGTGATTTCCACCAACAAGTTACATTTTTGAATATAAATAAGTATCCCAAGTGGATGTAAGATTCCAAGGGACCTTTAACCACTCTATTGCTTCTGAAATTTTTCATCGATGATCGATCCAAATGTCATGGGACTATGAGTATATATATGTAATATGTGGAATTTACAAATATCTTATTAAGGAATCATGGTTCACTATTATATAGGGGTGAGTCTATTAACCCAGATATTTTCATGGTACCCTATGTTTATACGCAACAACTAATAATTTTATGCATAATAATCTAAAATATTCAATATTCTAATGATCTCAAAACAATTAAATTTATTATTACATATTTTAATCTATATGATGTTCAAGTTATTTATTCATGTTTATATTGTTTCTCAATGATGAATTGACATTTTATGTTTATCATATTTTATGCTGATGGAAATTTATAAGTACTAAATATAATGTATAGAAGACTTATTCTTACTAATTGTTGGATTATTTCTTCTAGGGAAACTCATGTCTTGGGTTGTTCAAGATTCATGTCCCTCATTACCACTTTCCAAAAGATAAAAGACCTCTATAATAGGGTTTTATTATGATGTCTCCTTGATCATAATGGGATGATGGATTATAATATCTTCCATCCATGGATTCCTCTGTGGAGTTTTCTTTTCAATTTTCATGTATTCAATAATGATTTATGACATATTCATGAACCTATTATTGGGTCCATATTCATGTGGAAACCATTTAAATAAAAATATTTTTATGTTTATAGTGTGTCAAACCTATGGTGGAATATGATTGTATTTCCAGGTTTTTTATGATTTATTAAATATATTTTGTGGGTAAATCCATGAGAGAATCCTATACTCATCATGTTTGGAATCATAGAGTAATCACCTAAGGAAACTTGTTCTTAGCACATTAGTAACACTATTATATTCAAAAAATTAAAAAATGTTTTGTCACCTAACGAATCTAATGATAATCACATCAATAATCCCATGATCTTCACACAAGTAATCATCATTCATTACCTAAGGAATATTATGATTATCAAATGGGGAATCATACATTCATCACATAGGTAAAGTTAATAATCATACTCCCTTTACCTCATGGGGTAGAGGGATTTTGTAGTCATCACATTAGCTTCTATTTCACATCATAAAGTCAAATCATGTTCATAATATGTTTTATATTGTGTTCAGCACACTAGACATCATGGACTTGTCATATAGGAGAAATAATAATATTAGTCGTCTCACATACGGTAATGGTGAAGAGAAACTATTTTCATCAGATAACATTTTTATTATATTCACATAATGAATATCATTACCATCACATGAGGTATCATGTTCTCATCACATGAGACATTACTGTCTCATCAAATA
This sequence comes from Viscum album, assembly GCA_963277665.1. Lineage (NCBI taxonomy): Eukaryota > Viridiplantae > Streptophyta > Magnoliopsida > Santalales > Viscaceae > Viscum > Viscum album. The sequence continues at coordinate 1,840,409,712 of OY728135.1, forward strand.
AGACATCCTAGGATTTCCACACAAGAATGGAGATCATGACCACTTCATGATTTTCATATTATAAGGGGATCTCTTGAATCATCACATGGGAATATAATGTTCTTCGAATAAGACAAGAGACATAATTCTCATCTTATAGTATATAATTCATGTTTTAAACATGTATGGTAGGTGTTTGAACCACACACACTCATCATATATGGACTAGAATGGGTTAACATCTAGTGAATATAGTTGGTCACCATATGTCTTTATATAGGGATACTCTACTAATGAAATAAATTAAGGAAAATAATATTATAACATTAAATATGCCTGGATGGACAGGGATTAAAATACTATAGTAATGGTGGTATATTAGAACATACAAGAAATATGACATGGATTCAGATATATAGCATCCCAAAGGGGAGAGGAATTTCATTGGTGTTTGGATTAAACATCAATGAGGCATCCTATACATCATAATGGGGATGAAATTAAATACCATGTAGTTTCTATTTACTACATAAAGGTCACGTGATGATATAATTTTATGAATCTTAACATCATATGATATGGATGATAACATTATGAATGGTGTGATAATAAGATATCATGTGGGGGATATACATTTGGTTTCCCAAATTACACTATGTGGTAATTAGTATTCAGTCACAGGTTATGAATTTTCATCATAGATTCTATTTGGGTTGGGGGGAATAATGGATACGAACATTCATATTCATTATGAAATGGGCTTTGATATAATGGTTCATTATATTGATTATACATTAGTATTTTTCCATGTTATTTCCAAATCAGGAATTTTGTGGATCCCACATTCAGTCAACATACATGTATATATGAGTGGTGAAAGGAGGTATCAAATGGGGATCCATGGTATGGGTTTCTCATAAGTTGGAATTTACACTAATCTTGATTTTCCAGAAACAAGGTCCTTTTTCAAAAAAGTGTAGTTCATGGAAGAGTTTTTCATTAAATCATGGGAAGCATATGCCTATAGTTTCAAGGATATTTGTGAGGTAGTTTACATTATATGATCATATATTCGAATCCTTTTGCGATCTAGGATACACAAGTTCATGGAAGTATGAGTTTCATGGGATGATATAATCGACATTGGATTATGAAATGATGAATGAGGATTTATAAATATTGAGAGTAAAGTTATATTTATAGGCTGAAGATCTTATAGTATATTGGAATCATGAAATCATTACTTGTTCATGTAACAATGAACTTGAAAAATGAATATTTCAGACTTACATAATTCTGAGTGGGACAAGAAACAATACTATTCTCCAAAATCCATCATATGGTTCTATTTTAAACTGGATCCATCATGAATTATTTTCTTATCACCAATTAATATTCTGAATTAGAATGGGATCAATCGAGAGAAAGGTAAATTAAAATATTTGGAAATCAGTGAAATATGAAGAATTTTTTCCTTAACTCTATGAAACTAATGTCAACCCTTTACTTTTGAATAAGGTTGGTATCATAGAGGTGACCATGTACTCTTCACCAACACTGAGTGAAAATATATTTTCATAAAACATATATTTTTTAAAAATTCTCATGAGATAAATCCTTTTATTTCCAACTATTTTAATATAAATCAAACACTATCCATGGAAAACCATTCATGAATGAGTCTTTCTAAAATCATTAGGCTATAATTTCATGAAAATTTCCTACCCAGACTTGAGTTATAAAAAATACACTTAGAAAATTATCTATGAATTTACTAAATGGATAGTTAAGAAGTTGAGGCTACAACAAAATATAGGGTATATATATATATATCTTGAGATTTCATCATAAAATAAAATCCAACTATAAAAAAAATTTGATTGATGATCGAGTAGATGAGAAGAGGAAATAAACTATGATAATCCAATTTCCACTATACGATTTCACTGTTAGATATATCATATTTATATTAGATTGAAATCTCGATAGCCACGTTCATTGTCTTAAAAGGTCAAACTAACTCCACCAGTGTAGTGACACTATTTTGGTATCTATTCAGAATGACCATAATCTAATGTCCATCATTACACTCAGAAATAAAACTAATGAACTCGATGACATGATGAAACTTTAAATTATTTTTTCATAATATTAATCATGAATTTTTTGTGAGTATTAACGAAAAATTATAGGGTTGAATTGGTGTCATGAAATAATGGTCGTTATTATATTTCACTAAAGAGTGGGATTATGCCAAATGAGTTTGAAAAACATGTGATGAGCTTGGGGGAGATCATAATAGAGTTAGGCTATATGAAAAAAATATGACTTCTTATTTTCACTTGTAAAACTATCCAATATTAATTTAATGACTATTGAGATGTTGGTATCCTAATAGAAACACCTCTCACATTCATTATGTAGAGGTCAAAATAGTCATATGGGAGGACTATCATATAACTTGTATCCCTATCATTAGATAAATTTAAGATGATTTCATCCTAATAATCAATGCATATTTGTATGCATTTTAAATCTAAATTCTCTCAAAGTAAATTCATAGGGAATTGCTAGGAGTGTAGTGGAACAATCCTCACATACAAAAAAAAATTCATTCATGAAATGGTTTCATCTCTTCCTAAACACACGTCAAGGGATGATTCCATGGAATCCAAAGAAGTTCCTAATCCATAAATAGCATGGAAGTCCAAGGTTGTATTGGTTTATCTTGGTTCACTACTAATACAGTGTCTAGAGGATCAAATTAATGAACTGCTACTCAAATATCAGGATGCTATCATAATTTTTAGATTTACTCAAAATATTCCTAAATAAAATCATGGTTGGAGACATGGATATGTTCACATAAACATTTATCATGGCAGTGATAATCAAATGTTTGTTATTAGTTTTTCTATATGTTCAATAGTATGAAAGATTGTATCATATTTTGAGGAATGTCAGCTAGAGAGACATATGGATTAATTTAGAAAATTTATGGATGAGTTACTATAAATTTAATGGGGAAGGAGATTCCATTTATATTTTTCACTCATAAAAACATCTTTAGGTCATTACCCATCTACAAATATAGAGTTTGGATAATGCTAAGTGATGGAAAAATATTATGTGTGAGGATAATTTCTAATATGACATTACTTTCAACCCCTTCTTCATTCTGGAAAGCATAATAATCAATTATATATGGGGTAGGATCAAGAAATGTTTAATTCTCATAGGCTTTTGTGATCAGATGTTATTTTTGATCATAATAACACCATACAAAAAACATACACACCACATGGGTTCCCCCAATAATGACAACATCTAGCAGCTCATTCCATAGGACTACACCATTGATTTTCAAGAATGGGACTGCATGTGCTACAAACTACTCATGTAAATGATATACCACCTAGGTAGTGTCTAATCTATTTTGAATCTGATGGTTCAATACCTATGTGGTTTTTTCTAATATTATGGATAGATCTGGGTGGTTGTAAATAAGTGTACATTAGTAAGATATTGCGTGGCTCATGAAGATCTAGTAGTGTAATATTATAGGTGGCATTAAATGATATAATCTGTAGTCATGAGAGAATTCCAACTGAGAATGGGATATCCCATGTAGAAATATATGATACCATAATGAGTTCATATTCCTCTTTAATATGGAATGGACCTTTGGATATAAAAACTCAAAATATAGTAATTCGTATAAAAAATATTTAGGGAGAATGTTTAAGATTCCAAGTATAATGAAGCTTCATTTTTCTTGGCTCCTGGTAATCACCTAGATGATGTAAAATTGGAGACACATAACATGAAATTCTATATATCCTGATAGTAGTGTGATAAAAACATCTTCTCTTCACGTGAAGGACACTATGGAACGATCTCAAAATATTTGGAATATCTCTAAATTTGATCGTCCTCACTAATGTTATAGAAATAACACTTGAGATGGAAATTATGGGCTATATCCATCTAATGGATTCACTAGACTAATTTCAGGGGGATAATTAAAAATTTGCCTATTGGAGTTTTTCAATTCTCAAAATGGAACCAAGTGAATGTTCATGAGGTGTCACACTGAATGGGGAAGTGCTGAATAAGGAAACAAGGTATGGGGGTTTTGATTCGGAGGAATCCAAGGGAAATTATATGCTCATTTAAAACTATTCCTCCAATAATGATGATAATCCACTTGACGATTAATGTATATAACTCATGTTTAGTATGGTAATCTCAAAATCCATTCAGATTCATGGCCATTTTAATACATTAAAAAATTTTATGAAGATTCCGCCAACCCTTGTAGGTATTAGAGAGTGAGAAAACTCAATAATCATATCTATATTATGAATTTCAGAAGGATGGTATATATTCATCAACCAACTACGTGATGAAAATAAAATCACCACTTCATCTAATTACTATGAATCTATCCACTGATGATGGTCATCGTCCAATAACATTGTCTATATTCCTTCCAAATGGATCAAGAGGTAAATTCATTGTGCCTTATATATTTTAGGTGTATTAAATTTTTTTCTAAACCCAGATGTTTGTTTTTCATATTTTTTGATCCAAAATGTTATGACGATGAGTCTCCGAAAAGTTTTGTGGATCATCCTAACAATTCTAATGGCTCATGGATGTTGCATCCCATCAATAGAGATTTTCACTCCAATATATCAAAGCATGTGATGGATAAGGGAGACTATGATTTTGGGACCTCTATCCTCATAATAATTGTGACATTATAACTCTCAAGTCATCAATTATTCTCTGTATATTATACCCCTACACCTTTTTATTTCTTTTATATAGTGAGTTGATATTCAAATTCTCATGAAAATGTTTCAGGTTGAGATGCATCACCTAGAAGAGTAGGGACATGGTGTCTAAATAGGTTCAAAATATATCACCACAATTTTCATGATCATCGAGTGGATGAGGAAATAATATCATAAATTAATTATCATGGTTTCCACACTTGTGTATTAGAGATGGAGTAGGTCCTTGAGGAATTGAAGATTTGATATAAACATTCTATGACTCGGGTATGTGTTATAACACCTCTAGTTTTTAGGAACTTTTTTCTAATAAATTATATATATTTTATTTCATTTGTTTCATGCTACAAAATGTTATTATTTTTTATATAATACATCTATATAATCATTCATTTCACACAACACCGACTTAGCTTGTGTTAGACACATCACTGTGTTTCTACGAAACAAACTTTTATTATTATTCGTATATAAACAATATTTTTATAACCTATACATCAATTATTATAATATGAATAGTAATAATTCATTTCTAAATATTAGATATAATGATTTTATATAGTGAAAACATTTTTATAATAAAATATATTACTTTAAGTAATTTCTTTATATGTTTTGAAAATACTATATTATACATATATTGACATTTTTATATCATATTTTGATAAATAAAAAAATTATTTCTTAAACATTTTTATATTTAATATGACAAAATTAAGTAATTTTATGAATCAAAAATGTTAAAATTATCTCAGGTGGAATATTTTTGATTTTCTAAAATACATATTTTTTTGATAAATAGTGATTAGTACTAAATATTAATATAATAATGCGTTATTAAATAATTTATTTCTATAGATAAAATAAATTTGGATTTGGATTTTAATTATAATTAAATAACTTTTACTTATATTAATCAACTTTAGGTCATTGGAATAAATTTTTAATTATAATTGGCTAAAAAAAATTTCATACTGTTGAACAATTCTCTTTAAAACGCCGTTGTTTTTTTTCATGTATATGAATAATTTTGAATAAATCTCTACCACATCAGTTGTATAAATTTAAAATGACGTATTAAATAATTTTATTCATAATATTTAATAATTCATGGTAATTTCAACTTTAAATTTCACTAAAAATAGTAGTAAATGAAATTAAATTTAATTACATTGATTAAGGTAAAACAACATTACATTGTAGTTAAAAATAAAACATGATGTTTAAAAATTTCCATAAAAGTTGTCATAAACCCTTATGTAGACATATATATACCTTAACCCATCTATTATAGATTTTTTTGTGTTTTGGAATAATATTTTAAGGTAAATACATGTGTACACCAAACCTTCATTCCAAAAATACCGTATGTTTCCTCCCCCTCCCATATAAAAGGACACCACATATCCCCCTATTTTCAAAAATCTAATGCCCTTTTAAAAGGAAATTACATTCCAAATATCCTCCCAACTTTACTCCATTCATCTTAAAATCCTCCCATTGGACACAAATCCATCCAAGGATTTCCTTTTCTGAAAAGTAATAGGAGTTACCTAATGAACATGTAACATCCTTTAATAATAAATTTTTCTTGTTTCTTTCTCTACACCTTAAATTCTTCATATTCCATTATTATATAATAAACTCACTATAATTAATATATTTATATTTTTTTATTTTATGGTTACTATATATACTCAAACAGACATTCATAAAATGTGATACACAATCATTGTTTGTGTCTACGGTGGACTAAGACCTCGAGAACCGATATCGTTTATTCCTCCAGTATTATATATCATGGTTGATAATAATGATATAAATTCCATTTTTATATTATATATATGCTATTTAAATTGTTTTTAGGATTCTTTTATTTTTATATAACACATACATCTTTCTTTCCACTTTGTGGGAATATAATAACATTGCTTGTGTACATATGGACTACCATCTCGTCAAAGTGATGTGATCCATTCACACTTTACATATAATATTTTAAGGCTGGGTTTAATAAAAAAAATTATATATTCATTAAAAATTTTCTAGAATTATAATATATATTTACCTGTATCATTAACTTTTATTTATATTAATACGATAAAAAATGTAAAAACTATCTATGCAGACATATGACCCACTGTATTCATGAACAATGTATTTCATTTTCTATTTATCTATTTTATTGATTATTACAAATAGATATAATAAATATATATGATATTTATATCATGATTTTAATTTTCGGGATGATTAAATCATTTTATAAGTAATAGGATAAAAAATATAACAAATTAAAATACATATGCAAAAAAGAAGTTGTTATTACGCGAAAAGATACTTTAAACATGGAATTACTAATTAATGAGGAAATAAAGGTCATGTGAGTATAATATATTGTTTTTTATAAATTAATATAGTTCTTTAATATATTTATAATAAAATAATATTTATTTAAATTAATATTTAACGGGTAAGAAAAGAGTCAAGAATTAAGGTCAGGGGGTTTCCAGTTTGACATTATTTTCTATTAGATTTTTTCCATATTCACCACATGATTATTTTGGGTGGTGTATGTACTTCCTATAAATTTATTCTATTATCATTATCCTTAACTTTTTTTATTTATATATATATATTTTATTATCTCTCTTTCACAAGGTTTACATTTTAGAAGTTACCAAATTTGTATGTTAATGTTCTCTTCCTTCTTTGAGACACATGTTATTTAATGCCCATATATTCTTCTATGAATTATATATATTGAACTTTTTCATGTTATATCAGGAATATATTTTTATACATGATAATAAATTCTTCATTTAATTGTATTCTTTCATCGGGATTTTGATTCAATGTTACGAAATGTGTGAGAGTTTAATGTTAGAATCCCATCACTTATCATGATTGTTAACTATTATTCTTCCATTTAGAAATCATATGATCCATATGTATCTAACACTCTTGAATTATATTCATCTATAATAATTCATTCTATATTCTTATAATTTTACCTTGTGACTTCTCTTCTCCTCTTTTTATTCATGATATGTTCATGTAATGGTACCAATTCTCCACTATTTTATACTTCAGATAATTAATATAATAATTTTTTAAAAATACATCTTTCATTTTCTATTTGGTAAAAAAAATATTTTACATCAAACTAATTTTATCTAAAATAACAAAATATTTTCTTTTTTCATTATACAATTAAAAATTTATATTCAATGAAATTTTTTTTCAAAATTTTTTATTATTATTATTTTTAGGACAGAATTGATATTTTCCTCAAAAACTATTTTTAAAATATTCAAAAACTTATTTTACATGTATAAGGAAATATATTCATGTCGACTATTCCTTATTGGTGACATGATCCTATAATACAATTAATATTATTTCTTAAATGGTTTATGTTTTTATAGAACTATATTTATGACACTCTTTTGTCTTCCACAAGTAATATGGTTTTGAAACCTACTTCTTTCTATAGGTTATGCATTGATGAAATTACTATAAAACCTATCACTTCCTCCTAAGTTATCATATTATAACATGATTAACATACCAGTTTCATTTTAAGAGTTGTGATATTATATTTATGATAACCATCTATTTTTATTTGTGATTATATGAGGAATGTTTTATAATCTTGTGGTATACGTATTTATGATTTAATTATGTGATAGGTGTGACTTATATATCCCCCAATGAATTAGGTAATTATTTATGTCTCATGATATAATTATGTAAAATATTTATATGGTCTTGAATCCACTATGGAAAGAAGGTGTAACATTATCTTTTATGGGTTGAAGGTGAGTCATGATCCTCTATGGGAATAAGGTGTAACCTAATCCACTATAAAGAAAGGAATGCATCTTAGGATGGTGTTGTTTCCCACTTTATATGGGAATTACCCATGAATATTCCAGATATGTTTTGGAAATGATTCATGACTTTTAATGAATGGTTTTACATGTTTATGTGTCTTTCAAAATTATTTCTTTTATTTTGATGTTATGATTTCATTTCTTGTGCTCTTTATTCCTTTATGATTCATGTATTGTGAACTACCAATATTTACTCCATTAATCATGATTAGGATCTTTTAAATGCATTTTATTATATTCTAGTGTTATGTTCATGTTCTCATACCCTTATGCTCATGATTACGCTTACAAATATTTTTTATTTACCCTTATTCATCGTATGAGCTTAAACTTTCATGTGATTTATTCCCTAGGTTATGAATAATCTTATTATGTAAAATATGTATAAGAGTGGTAATAGTCATGGAGATCCTAGTTGGAGAAAATGTAGATAACTTGTTTATCTTTGTTTAGGTTTTCATGTTTCTAAAGTCACTTAATCGACAGAGTCATTGGGTGTGTGTTTGGGTAATGTGTAAAATGTTCCACAAAAATAATATAATGTGTTTTTAGGAGAAGATATGGTTACCATTTATGTTATAAGAGAAAATATTAGTTAACAACTGAAAAACAGAAAGAAAAACCTTATTTATTTTCCTAATAACATCTGTCTAAGAATAATTTAAAGGATAAATCAAAGTAACGAAAAATAGCTTTGAATTTTTTGTAAGGATAGAGTGAGTGGTTTCCTAGAAATACACCTTTTTTTGGGTACTACATGTGGATGTTATGCCATAGATGTATATAGGAGTAAGAAACCTGAACAACAACTTATTGTGAAAGAATCAATCAAGAATTGGTGCATAACAATGAGTTATGATACACACCTAGATTGAAACTATCGGGGATATGCTTTAGAAATTCACAAAATATTTACCAAATATCTTGGTGGATATAAAAAAAATGTCCTTATAAATTACCAAATATAAAGATAATATGTCATAGATTAAATGAGGTTTCATTATTAAGACAACATCTATGTTGTTTTTAATGATTATGTATTTTACATCTATGATTATTGTTTTTTACTCTATGATTTTTTGTTTTAGTCAATGGTTGGAACCATAATAAACCGTGCCAATGCTGACTATAATGGGAAATGAAATGATTGTCCTGATGATAATCCAAATGTTTTTACATTTGTAGTTCAAAAACATGTTTCTATGCTCACACAACTTTCTAACGATATAAATCATGAATAACATTACAACATGGAAAGGAGGAAACAATGCTATATTGATTCATTCAGAAGTCATTGTCCTCCTTCCGTTAGTGGGTCTTATGGTACACATGAGGATGAAAAATGGATTGGTACAACTGAAAAGATATTTTTCATCATTCAGTTTTTCAAATATGAAAATCCAATTTGGATTTTTATCATTTAGAAGGTTAAGTGGAATAGTGGTGGACACTAATCAAAAATACGAGGAAGGAAAATTAAATTAAATCGATGGATGTGGAATATTTCATGAACTTATTATTCAATAATTATTTTTCACTTTTCCTTCATATAAATATATAGAAGGAACTCATTGATTTGTGGAAAAGTGATGATGAATTCATCATTACATACAAGAATAATTTTACAAGACTTGTGAAGTACACTTCCCGTATTATCCACCATCCTAATTGTATGGTTGATAGATTCTTTAATGGATGAAAAAAAGACTCTGATGGGAATTATCCGTAATATATTTTAGTATACATGAAGTGATTTTTCATTGGTTTATCAATGTGTAATCATAGGATGGTGTTACATATCAATATCATTATTTTGAAAAGAAAGGGAAGACTAAGTTCAATGGAAAATATATAAACTATAGGGAGAAGAAGACATGCTTTACATTATGCTCTATGTGTGTGAAGAAGTAGCGAGATAATTCCCAAAAGGGGTATAATAAAAGTTTTTAGTGTGGAAGGGAAGACATTGGGAAATTGATTTCTGAAGTGTTTGGAATATGTTTTCAAATGATGTGAGTAAATATAAAGCTTCACAAAATGCACCACCCACACATTGGTGAATCAAGTGTATAGAAAATAAGAATTATTATAAATATTTTTAAAAACATATAGTTAATGATTTTGACCAATTTTATAAACCTCTTTAGATGATGTAAAAGGGGAAATATCATGTGGTAACATTTTTGAATAATGGTGTCTGATAACCACAAGGTGAAAGGCACTCTTACCATCAGTTCTAGAACTGCAAATGTATTATTTAATTGATGATATACCCACTCATTCATATCTAAATAATTTTCTTATAGTATTCAGAATCCACATAAATGATTATATTTTTAATTAAGAGTAAATACAATTAATGATATGATGATTGAATCTTCGGTGTATGATCCCTCTATGACTGCAATTTTTGGGAATGTGCTTCTTAAAAATCTAGCCATTATTCCATTGGTTGAATTTTATGTCATCCTTGGCATGAATTGTATTTTTATGAAAATATACCAAATAAATATTTGAGGTAAGGAAGTTACTTTTTATATAATTAACCAACCTATTATTGTCTATCAATGTGACATCATGTTTGAACATCCTATCGGGAATAAATACATTGTATGGGTTTTAATTCCCATTCTGAAGGTGTTTTTTTCTAAAATAGTTTGAGAGAAACATGAAATTGATTATATTCTTATTGTTCATTAATTTTTTTGATCTCATTAAAGAAGAGTTTCATATCCTTTCACAAAAAAGTGAAGTTCATTTCACAAAAGAACTCATTACTAGTGCCGCACCAATTTCAATGACTCTCTATTGAATGGACCAGATTGAGTTGCAAGAATTGAAGAAGTAACTCCAAAAAATCATGATAAGGGATTCATTAGGACAAGTGTGTAACCTTGGGGTTCCCATGTTCCTTTTGTGAAACATAATGATGGATAAATGGGCCTCTAAAGTGATTATTAGTAGTTGAACAAGATCAATGTCAAGAAAAAAATCCTCCTACCCATATTGATGAAATTTTTGGTCAAATGTACAGATCTCAATATATTTATGATATTGAACATTGATATAGATATCTTCAATTTATGGTTAAAAATTAGGATATAATCAATAATAAATTCTATTTGAGGTATGGACACTATGATTATATAGTGATTCTTTTTTGTCTTATTAATTACCCTCATATCGTCTTGGATTTGATTAATCCATTCTTTACATATTACCCCGATCATTTTATGTAAGTATTTAAAGATGACTGTATTATCTACTTAGTTATTAAATATGAGCAAGAATACAACCATATAATTGTACTAAATACCCCAAGGGAGGAGAAAATATATGAATAATTTAGAAAGTTTGATTTTTTTCCGCAAAAGTTTTCATTTTTAGTTCATATAATCTCAATAATGTATATACCAGTAGATCTGTCAATTATTTAGACTATTTAATGTTGTCTTATTACAAACATTGTTAATGAGATTCATAGATTTCATGGATTATCTAGATTTTATTGAATGTTTGTATATAATTTCTTAAAAATATCTCATCCTCCGAATAGGTTAACTCAAAAGGGAGCCAAGTTCTTCTTGAAAGATGAATGTGAAGAAAATTTCTAGGAACTAAAGAGAAGGTTAGTCAGTTCACCTTTTCGTACATTACCCTATAGTGGATAAGGGTTTTTAATATATATTGATGCATATATTAAGGGATTGGGATGTGTTCTTATGAAAAATTTCATGTTTATATCTTATACCTCATGAAAATTAAAAAGTTAGGATAAAATTTTCCCGACTCATTATTTTGAATGAATTGTGGTATTATTTCCATTATTCATATAGAGGCATTATCTTTATGGATTAAACTGTGGTATATATACCAATCATAAAAATTGAAATATATATTCACACAGAATGAGTTCAACAAGTGACAAAGATTATGGTCAATTATGAAAATGGAATATGATCTCACAATACATTTCCACAATGGGAGTGAAAACATGTTGGATGATGCTTTTTTCAAAAGGATAATCCTAGGTTATCTATGATGAGGATCAGAAAAGATCCAATATTTATATATTTGAAATTTATGGATCTTTTCATCCTATAGTAAAGGGAAAATATTATCTTCTTCAATTGAATTTTCAACCCTATATCCATGTGATGATTGAAGAGGTGAAGAAGGAAGATTTAAAACTAAAAATGAATTTTAGAAATGTCCATGAGATTATCCTTGGTCATGATAGAATGATGACGTTTATAAATCATGTGTTTGTTACCATCAAACTTTATTTAAAGAAAGAATTTTTATATGAATATCATAGTTCTTCATTATCTATTCATTCTAATGTATTAATATGTATACAGTTTTGAATGAATACTTCTAGTGGGATGACATGAATATGAATATCAAAATGTTTGTATCTCAGTGCTTTGGTAATCCATCACACTATGTATAAAATAATACTATATAATGGTATGTTTCATCCATTAACCAAAACATAATTGAAGTTGGTTAATATCACTATTTTTTTTTCATTGGACTCCCCAAAAACACTAATGGGAATAATGATATATGGGTGATAGTAAACTGCATAACTAATTCAGCACACTCCATCGCAACTAGATAAGACTTCTCCCTAGATTATCATTAAATGATATACACTAAGAAAGTGGTAATGTTTCATGGAATACAACATTTCATTATCAATGTTATGTATAAGATTTCAACAATACCTCGATAAGAAATTTGGTTTCATTACAACATATCATACTCAAACATATGGTTAGTGTGAAATAAAAATTAAAACCCCAGATTACATTTTGAGATATTGTTTATTAGATTTCCAAGGTGGTTGGGAAAAACAAATTCATCTAGTTGGGTTTCCAAAAAACAATTGATTTCTCTCCATAATTCAGATGTATCTTTATGAATATCTTTATAGAGGGGACTTTATATCTCTAATGTGCTTGAATGATGTTAGAGAAGAATGTTATTGGGATCTGAGATTGTTGGAAAAATTGATGAGATGGTTAGAAACATTTAGAATCATATATAGAAAGAAATAATTTATCAAAATGTAATTATTATATTTTTTATGTGATCTATAATTGGATGTTGGTGAGAATGTGTTTCTATAAATATCTCCCATGAAAAAGGTTATCACATTAAGGAAAAAAGATAATATAATACATACATATAATGGTCCCTTTGAAAATATTTATGATATCATGAAGGTATAATATCACTTAGAACTTCTAAAAAATATCCCTTATTTCCATGATATGTTCTATGTATCTATCTTTTGGAAATACATACCTGAAATTTCATATGCACTCAACTATGAGGTCATCCTACTAAAGTGGGATATTTCTTATGAGGAATATGAAGTTGAAATTCTAGAACATACTGAGAATGTTCTATGAAAAAGACCACTCAGCTAGTCAATGTTTTGTGAAGAATCCAATAGTAAGAGGAATATATTTGGGAACATGAGGATATGATGAGGTAGAAGTATCCTCATTTTTTATATCTGAATGCTGAATTTTGAGGCTAAAATTCATCATATATGGGGTATAATGTAGCACCTAGAGTTTATTTGTTTTTTTTCAAATAAATTAAATTTCATTGATTTCTTATGTTAAAAACTACACCATGTTAAGATTTCTTTATATGCTACACCTAGTTAATATTTTTATTTTAAAAACATTGACTAGTCTTACATTATACACAACACTAAGTTTTTACGAAACAACATTTTATTATTATTATTATTACTTAATCATGATAGTTATAATATATAGATTAAAAATTATAATAATAATATTTGTAAATATTTTTTAAATATGATTTATAATGTTTTTATATAAATATAACACATTGATAAGAAAAAACATAATTTTCGATTAAGTCTTTATATGTTTTGAAAATGCTATTTTCTCAAAAGAACTACTTTAATTCCATCTATGAAAAATATTAAAATTAATTTTTGTATCATTTATAAATTTCATTTCGAAAAGTAATTTTTATTTTTTAATTATTGAAGTAAAAATTTTCTTAGGTTGGATTGTTATATGTTATTAAAATTCTTAATTTTTTGGATGAATATTGGGAAAACAAAATATTAAATTAAAACTTCATTTCATCTAATACGTTTTTATAGAAAATTTTTATTTTAATTTGGTTTTTAATTATAATTAGTTCAATATTTATCTATTAATTAAATTTATGTTATTGGAATCAATTTTACATTGGAATTTTTAAAAGAAATATTTAAAACTCTTGAATGTTTTCTCTTTAAACCCCCATTATATCACCCCATTCGTTGGATTATTTTTAAAATAATTTTTTCCACTTTTATTATTAGAAGTTGTAAAAATAGTATAAATTTTTTAATCATCATAATTTATAATTTCATATAAGGAAAAATTAATTTTTTACTGAAAATTATTAGTTAAAGCAATTAAAATTAAATACAATGGTTAATGTAAAAACAAGATTACATAGTGGTTAAACATAAAAATCATGGTTTAAAAATTTGCCTATAATTTCACTAACAAATTGTATGGATGTATTTAAACCTTACACCCTCTATTATATAATTTTTTGGAGCCTCTTATTAGATAAATACGTAGGTACACCTCACATTATTTTCATAAATACCATGTGTGTCCTCTTCCTCCCTTGAAAAATTCCACCACTTCTCCACCTCTCTTCACATGTATCACAGAATTATTCTCAATCAAAACATATCCAAATACCCTCATAACATCGCAATAATTAACCTATATTCCCTATTTTTTGACATAAATCCAACCAAGGAATCTTTTTATTACAACATAAAATGGCATACCCAAATAAGAGGTAACAACCTTCAACAAGCACTTCTATTTTCTTTCATTCTACAACACATTATTTATTAATATAACATTATATTATTATAAACATTGTATAATAAATTTAATTAGTGGTTTTATGTTATATTTATTACTTACTCTCAAAAATACTTCCATCAAATGGGACACAAAATGATTGTTCGAGTGTACGGTGGACTACTGCCTCATAAACCAAGGTTGTTTATTATTCCATTAACACTTTTTATTTGTTGGAATAATGATGAAAGTTATTTTTTATGATATATATGAAATTTTTTACATCTCTATAATCATATATTAATTATATAACACAATACATCTTGCCTTCAATTTTTTCGGAATACGATAACATCATTTGTGTATGTGCAGACTACTCCCTCCTCAAAGTGATGTGGTTTGTTAATGATTAACATGGAATATAATAAAAATTGGTTTAATAAATAAGTGAGATATATGTGAAATAATAATTATAATATAATTATTATAAATATATATGTGTGTGTGTTTATTATTTACTTTTCTATCTATTAATAAGAAAACAAAATGTAAACAACATTCATTCGTACGAACGACCTACCGACTTCAGGAATGATGTATTCCATTTTATGTTTTTATATTTTATATATAATTATAAATATGTATATACAGAATACATATGATACTTATATCATATTTACTATTATATATATTATTAAATAATGATATAATAATTAATAAATAATATGAAAAATCATTTCACATATTAAAATTTAAAACATTATTACCCGAAAAAGTAACATTAAAATTCAATTATTAATCAATGGATAATGAATGGTCAAAAAAATAATATATGTTGTGATATAAACGAATATTTTTCTTTAATATATATATCATAAAACTCTATTTATTATACAGGATGATTGAATTATTACGATAATATTCCAAAATTAAGGTAAGGAGTTTAATTGTCTCACATATATTTCTGTCAGAGTTATTCAATATTCACCACTAGTTTCTTTTGGGTGGTGTATATACTACACATTAATATTTTATATAATCCATATACATAAATTTATGGGTATTTAAAAATCAATTTTATGATCTATCATTCATGGGGTCTATATTTCAAAAGTTACCAAATTGGTGAAGTAATTTTGTCTCCATTTTCCTACATTGACACACATGTTATGCTATGCACTTATATTATTTTATGACATTTGAAAAATTCTAATTGAAATTCTATATCATGAATATATTTATTTTCAAGATATTTTAGGGTTAATATAATGATATTATTTCATTGAGAATTTGATTACATGTTACCAAAGTGGTAATATTTCAATACAAAAATCTCATTATTTACCGAGATTCTTTAGGATTATTTTTATAGTGATGAAATATTATGTTTTTTATCTCAAGAACTATCATTATATTTATTATCCAATGGTTATTCTATATATATTGATGTAATGGTACAAAATTTACACTCTTTTTTAATATGGTACGGAAGATTTTTTTTTTGAAAATATGACATTATTTTTCTATTTGGTCATATATATGTTTTCTTCCCAAACCATATGTTCTATAAAAATCAACATCTTTGAAATAATCCAATGTTATTTTAAAATGTTTTTTTGAATGTTTTTTTTGAATTTTTTTATGGTTTAAAAATAATTATTGTAATAGGAAATCATATTTTTCTCAGGACATATTTCAAAAAGAACATTAAAATTTACTTTCCTTATGTGATGACATCCTTCAGTGTTATCTATTCATTTCTAGTGATATGATCCAAGAATAACATTAATGTAATTAAAGGAATGTTTTATTTGCTTATGGAATGATGGTTATGACACTCATTTATCTTCCCTAGGTTATATGATTTTGAAACCCGATTCTATTCACAGGTTATGCATTGATGAAATTATTATTAATTGACTTTATTTTCCAATGGTTGTGATATTATGACATGTTTATGATACCCATTTAATTTCATGGGTTATGATATCATGTTTCAGATTCCATCTATTTTTATTCTAAATGATATGTTGAATATTTTTTATCTTATGGCCTACATATGTATGATTTCATTATGTGATGTGTGGGACATATATCTCCCTCAAATTCATTGTGTAAATAATTATATCTCAATATATTATGATGGGGAAGTACTCAACAAGCTTGGATCCACTATGAGGAGATGGTGTGACCTGAACCTCTATATCAAGAAGGTGTAGCCTGATCCACTATAGGAAGAAGTTGTAACTTGATCCACTCTTAAGAATGGAATGTCACTAGGGATGGTAGTATGTCATGCCTAATAGGTTTATCCCACGTAAATTACCAAGATAAATTTTCTCAATGCTCCATCACTTATAGGGAATTAGTTTGTATATTTATGTGTCTGTCATAGTTCTACGTTTTATTCCTATGTTATTCTTCCATTCGTTTTTCTATTTATTCCCTTATGATTCATTTCATAAGAAATGATAATATTTATTCCAAAAATCTTGATTATGTTCTTTGATATACATAGTATGATAATATAATGTTATGATAATGTTCTCATACAATTTTTCTCATGATTATACATAGATATATCCAATGTTTACTCTTACTAATAATCTAAGTTCACCCATTAATATATTATCAGTCCAAATGTAATGAAGATATTTATAATTTAGGATAGATCTATAAAGGTTTCTTGTTATAGAGAACCTAGTGTGAGATAATAAATATATTATATATACCATTTTTAATCTTACAAAGTTCTCAAAGGTACTAAACTAACATACTTTTTGGGAGTGTGTTTGTTTATTGTATTAACTGTTCCAAAACAGTAATGTAATGTCTATGTATGAGAAGCGAGGGTCGCAATAAATGTTTTTCATATGGTGTAGGAAGAAAAAAATAAAATCTAATAGCACACAAATGATCTCATATAATCATATATTTTAAAAAAACTTGACCTTCTATCTCCTATGCAAACGCAATACCACAATTATGATCCACCACCTATTTATATACATGACATAGGGATATGTTTGGATAATTAAAATTCTGAAATATAGTTCCAAGTTTAGAAAAAACATCCTTCATCACCTAGACATCACTAGTTTATATGAAGGGTTCAATGAGGAGCCTTCACCAACAAAAGGCGAAGCAAAGGGGTGGTGGAGTTGATTATTGTGTTCTCCATATAATGGTATGTGATGATAGGACTATCATAGGTCCCCAAAGAAAAGTATAAACCCATTTTTTGTATAATAATAGTTAGAAATAGAATTTATTTGGAGTGGGTTGTATTAACGATGTGTTTTTATATTATAGAGTGGGTTTGTTGTGTGATAAAAATGGTTACAGATATAATTTATGATACAATTGAGTTTTTTAAAGTATATTTTGTATGATGGGCGTCTACTTTGGATTTAACCTTCATTAATATTAAATAATTATTATATTTTTTTCTCTATTTTTATTTCTCCAATATTTGGATACATCACTTATCAAGATATCAAAATGGTTTTGGATTCATAAGATAAATACAATAATCAATGCATTCACATTTTTACACCCAGAATAGTGACCAATTTTCTCCAATCACATTTGGATAAATAAATTGCTGAAAATAACAGGAAATGAATAATTTACTGGTTTATCATGTGAGTAAACTAGAATGAGAGATTAATAGTTTATATTCATGGAATAAATAACCTTCAATGTGTATAAAAATGATATTCCATAGAGAATTAAGCAAAGGATAATTAAATAAGAAACTATGGATTCGTTAACATGGGAAGGGGAGTCTTCATATCTCATTAACTAAGGTCCAACTTTTCTATAATTGGGGAAGTTATAATGAAATGAATATATTTTTTTTGAAAAATATTAGTATGAAATTTTATAAAGATTGACATGTTTTCGGTAAAGACTCCTTCTTTGTGTAAAAATTCAACATTTTATAGAAGTGGTTATAAGATAATTACTTAGTTCATTACATTCCAAATATTTCATAAATCCATTGACCAAATTAGTTTACATCAATTTTATCCATTTTCATATCTAGAGGGTCATTATTGATGATGTTGGGAATCTCAAATATTCTATCTCATGGTTGATATACACCCACAATCTCTATCGTCTTCATTAGGTATAATAATAACCACATGGAATGGTAGTTCGAGCTTATCTTGATTTGAGCAGACCTATGATAAGCGATTTTGATTTATCTTTATGTGATTTTATTCCATTTACTGGATTTTGTATTATTATTATTGTGGGAAAACAGTTAGAAAACTATTATATTGACCACATGTTCAAGAAATGCAGTCAATAAGAATAAACATGTGGTTGATTGGATGGTATGATTGATTAAAATGATTTATCATGTATATAGAATGGTTGGTTTGAATCAACATCTTATTGGTCCACTACTTTATAAAATATTTTTCATGATCAGTTAGGAATGGGACAAATGATTAAATACCTTGTTTGGTTTTCTTTATTATTAATTTCATTTCCTTCCAATGTTTATTGGATATTCACTTTTCATTTATTTAGTGTCACCATGTGTTCAATTCAGTCCATATGGTCGATACTATTTTTTTATAGTTTTCAGCATGATTGGTTAGATGTCTTCATGTGGTCTCTGGATAGGCATGGTCAGTCAAGACTCTTAGTTAATCTAGAAACTTGTTTGATCCAATAAAAGTCATACTTGAATAGGTACTTCTAGGACTAGTGTATAATCACTAAGAGTGGGGATGAAAAAATGATTCAAATAATTTTATATTTTACATAGTAAAACAACTCAAATCCCAAATTTGAGTGAACAATGATAACTATTTGACACACAGTGATGAGGGGAACATCATATATACATGATTCACCTCACATAATTAGATGTTTATTCCTTGGAATGATTTTTATCTTAGAATTTCCAAACAACACAATAGATGAAACATGTAGGTTCACTAATAATTTTTTATCTATGTAATAACATTACAATAAGCTTCCCCACCTCTAATAGTTCCCCCACTATATTATAAAATTATAAATAGATTTCAATAATAATAAATACCTCTAATATAGAAGAAATTTGTTGATTTCTTGATACTCTTCCACTTGTTATTCAAACATAAGAAAATCATGTGTGAATTCTTCACAAAGTGATATTTGTCAGTGGCCATTCTACATTTATCAATATTATTTTATCTTTTTCTATTCTTCTTCCTCCAATATTTTTCATCTTATTTCACATATTCCATAATTTTCATTGACATATTTTAAAAGTATAAAATACAATGTGATTTTTTTTAATTTGAAAAAACTGTTTTTCAAACCACTCAACTAAACCCACATTAATTTGGTCAATTGGATATTTTTGGATATTTTTTATCGCATTTATGGTTCGAAAATTTACCTTAGGTACCAAGTTAGAGTTTCATTATATTATGAATGATTTACATTTGAAAAATTTCTCACAACTCTATGTAACCCCCATAAACAGCTTACACTAGACAATAGTTCGAAATTATATTCAATTTTGACTTCAAAATGGAAGCCTCCATTGTATAGTACTAATAATCATAACAATTTTAAAATGATTTTATACCTAGGCACCATGGATTTCTAGACAATGGGCATTGTTCCACTTCACAATCCTATTTTTTATATTAAGTCTCAATGAACACCAGAGTAACACCAATGATGTTTTTTACATGACTATTTCTCTTAGGCATGCTGTAATTTCTCCATGGTATATGAAATTATATTATTGACCTTGGAAATGTTATACAAGAACACCACCAGTCCATAATGAAATATTAAATTACTTTTCACATAATACCACTACCATTTTTGATCATATTGTATTAAAGATCTTCAATGTAGTATCCCACTAATACTATATCTATCCCTGCAATAATTTTAGGCTTATCCATTTTATACAGTAACCACTCATATGTACCAAGAAATAAAGCATGTATTTATCAACCTCTTTTACCATAAATGTTGAAAAATTCCATTACAATATGTCCTCCATCATGGGTGAAAATTTTCTTATATTCTCCTTTCTATTATAACCTTCTTAAATTTTCCAACAGCCTTATAACATTCATGAAATTTTTGAACCATGATAAAATAGTCATGATATATAATAAAAAATATATTTCATGAAACCAAAATATTTGATATAAAATATGATTTATAAATTGAAAACAAAACCCATAACCCTCAATCATTTCCTTTTCACCAATTCATCAACATCTCATAACCAAAAATTCATCATATCACTCAATGGGTAATCCATCTCCCTTTTTAGGTTTTTATCAACCAAGAAACACAAATTAGTATAAAAATCTAAAAAAATTGAAATAGATCACCATACAATAATTTTAATTAAATGTGTGTAAACTTAATATTGGAAATAAGAACAATGAATAAATAATACCATGATTAAATTAGATAATCATATATATTTTGGTTCATTAACATTAATATAATAAGTTTAAAATAGAACATCATCATAAAATTAAAAATTCTTTCAAACCTGAATGATTCCTATATCCACTAACAAAAAAATGTTAAATTTTTTCATACAAAATGGAATCACATCTCTTAACTTTAAAAAACACTCTCTAAATATATGAATTCATTATGAAATAATTACCCAAATGGTAACACAAATCGATGTTTACTCCTACTACATATATAATCCACCTTTGATAAATAATAGGATGAAAAAAATAGAGATAAATGTTTATGCTGTGAATATTTATCCACCATTGATAAAAATTTCCAAATAAAAGATGAAAGTGGGGATGAAAACACCATAACATATCCCTATAATGAATGTGGTAAAAATACAATCGTTATCTTCAGAGTTTTAAATGGTTTTTTTGGTAGTGGTCTTTGGAACAAATTTTTAATGTACTATTTTGTAAGAAAAAATTACAACATTAGCTCATTCTCATTCATTTCTATTTGAGGAAGTGATATTTAACATCATTATTCTTGGATCTTGAATGATAAACAAGATTATTTGAAATAATAACATCACTTCAAATTTCACATATAAATATTAGTGTTAACTTCACATAAATATTTAAATATTTAACAAAGTGTTCATAAAATTATGTTTTGTTCTAGAATGTATGGAAGACACATCTTCATCTTATAAATCTCAAGGTGATTGAAGTATTCTTCTTTAAATACAAATAAACACATCTTTATATATGATTTAAATCTCCACAAGATGTGGACTTCCCCTCATCAAGGCATCTTTCCCAATTTTTATTTGAATAACAAACAAGTAAAACTTCCCTTTGTTTTCATTTTTCTATCAATAGTTAGATGTGACCTTGATGTATCAATTTATTATATTTAATTCGATGAAATTAAAAACATTTTGGGAACATTGATATAGTTGAAAAATAGTAACATCAATAATAATATATGTCCATAAAGATACAAGGCATAATATACATTCATTTAGGTTTTAGAATTCCCTTAAATCCATACAATTTCATTTATTATATTTGTAAAATTGAATTTTTATACAATTTTATGTAGAAATTATATTTTAATCATCCATGAAAAAAATTATTAACATTTAATTATCACACTTCTCTTGATATAGAAGAAATATTCATTTTCATAATAAATATCTATCCTAAGAAAAAACACAATCTCACCGATCATATATATTTCAAAACACATCATCATTACTCTAGAAAAATTTTATATAATACCATTACTATATCTAAGTCATCTACATAAGAAATGAAAATCCAATATAACTCATATACATATTTAATGTAGTTATTTCTAACAGATCTTCCTTTTATAAATTTTAACTTATTGAAGCAATAATAAAGCTTACAAAATATATCTCTTAGTGATTTCAATATCTATTATATTTGATTCTTTATATTGAAAACAAAATTATCATAATAATTAATAATGAAACACGATGTTTATTTAACATTCCCTTCCTTGATTAATTCACCATTGTGAATGGATAACTAGAAAACCATTTGAATGAACTTCTATTACTATTTTTCTACACTTGTACGAAAAGTTACTAGGGTTTCATTTCATGCAACATGAGAAATGGTATCGTTTGTATCAACTACTTAAATATATAAATATCATTTAGACTCTATTATTAATTTATTTCGTACTATTATAGATTTTCTAAAAAATATGATTTTTAAAATGCACTTTGTACCAATAAATGTTCTTCTATCTGGACATGAGTTCTAACCCGCAAGTCTCCCTATTTCATATCTGAACTAGATCTTCAATCATTGCATCATTTCAATATGTTTGTCTCATCACTTTGTTCATATATATTGGATCAACATGAGGGATATATGTGATATGGCTTGCTTTTCTCAAATTAAAACTTTATATTCTATGATTTCAGATTATATTTTTCGACATAATCATGACTTCTTATCCTAGGATCTTATGAATAATATTGTTCTTCATTACCTGAATTTTCCACGTCAACTTTTCCAATGAGAAATTATTCATAATTCATTCCATTTATTGAAAATTAAGAACTTAATTTTATGAAAATAGATTCATCATCAACACTTTTAAATCTATCTTTTTCATGTGAGTTAATATTATTTTTATCCATTAGAATAGATAATATACAGTATTCCAAGAAAACATAGTGAATTAAAACATGGATATTTACTAAAATAAATATCATATGATGACATATCAAAACTTTGACGATAAATGATATTATTTTTATTAAGAATTAATAATAAAATGAATTATCAATAAAAATAAGGAGATTTTTTATTCTATAAGAACATATATAAATACATTTCTATGACACCATTATTATTTCATTCAATCACGTCATTTTATTGACGTGTGTACTACACTCTCAATTCAAGATAAATACCATGTTTTTAGAAGTAGGATTCATTTCATCTAGTGGTATACTCAAAAATAGAATCTCTATAAATGTTTTTCAATGAGTAACCAAACTCTTTTTATACATTTTTTATAACCCTGAAAATCTAATGTAGGAACATTTTATTAAATAGCATGTATGACACGAAACACCAAGAAGATAAGTGATTAAAATATCCAAAGACATTACAATATATTAAATATTTTAAATTAATATTATATATTATATATATTTTAATACATCCGATACTGAGTTGGCTTACGAGTAATGAAACAATGACTTTCTTTGATAGCTTATGTTACACAGAAAACCGTGTTTTACCAAACGATATTATATTATTGAAATATTATTATTTAACAAAATAAGACATAAAATTGCTGTTATAGTAGTAGTTGTGAATAAAATATACTAACTTATGAATATATATCGTTTAAAAAACAAAATAATTAACTTGTTACAAATTAACTATAAATGAATATAAGATCCTACTGAATTTATGGAGACCATTATAATTTAAAACTGGTGTTATGCTCACAATGATATTTTATCTATATATATCAAATAAAATACCATTAGTGATTTATATTAATGATATATATATATATATATATATATATTAAATCCAATATTTTTTAAATTCATCCAATATACTTGGTAAGAATAAGAAAAAAAAACTTAATATTACACATAAAAACCCATATTTTTTAAGGAACTTTTAGATCCATTTAATGAGGAACCTATTTTAAATACACTTTTTTTGAACTGTTAAAATTCTAAAATTTCAAAATAAACATCTTCTTTCAAATTAAAACTAAAAAATTATTTTAGTGTGAATTTCTTGAGTTTTTCTATAATGATTCATTTTTTGATGAATAGCAAAAAATAATGAATTTTAATTGAAAAATTATTTTTCAAAAAAATTATTTATAAGGTTAAATTATATTTATGATTTTTCATAAATATTAATTAGATCAATTTCTTATCAATTAATACAATTTAGGTGTTTTTATTCAATTTGACATTGAAAATGTATATAAAAACATAGTAAACTTTTGAATTTTTTTACTTCAAAAAAATGCATTATCGTCTCATCAGTAGGATAAATTTTAAATTATTTTCAGCCACATATTTGATTTGAATTTGGAAAATGGTTCTATATTTGGAAAAATATTAATTTATAATTTCTATTAACACCAAAATTGTTTTTGACCAAAAATATTAGTAAATTTGAATAAAATTAATTACAATGATTAAGGTGAAATTACTTTTAACAAGGAACTAAACCATAATCGTAAGAGCCCAAATGAACTAATTTTTTTTCCAAAATCCATTTTCAAAAAATATTTAGACCCTATCATATTTTTTTCTAATTTTTATCAATATTAGATCCACTTTATATTGTAAAACAATTAATGGAATTTCTTTTTGAAAATATTAACATCAGTCTCGCTCCACCTCCACTATAAATATGCCTATCCTCCTCACATATTCTCACATATATCAACACACTATGTATTGACCAATATCAACCCAAATAGCTACTAAAAATTACTAACCTCATCCGAGAATCCTTACTTGAGAATAAATCCCCCATGGAATCCATTTTATGCAAATAAAAAGAGTTACCCGAATAAGAGATAACATTAATCCTCAAGCTCATTAGTTTTTTCATTCACCACACTATAACATATTCTTATTATATGATTATATAAGAACAATAGTATCCCAAATATACAGATATTTTATAATTTTATGATTTATATCTACACTTATACACACTTCCATTTAATATGAAATGAAATTATGGTTTTTGTGTATGGTGAACTACTGCATCATGAAACAATGTTTATAAGTTCTTCCTTTACCACTTCTCATGGTGGGAATTATGATGGAAAAGATATTTATATAATATATATTATATATTATATATTTATAATTTAGTCAATATTTTTTAATTTTTATATATAAAATACCTTTATTCTTTCCAATACCTATAAATACTATAACATCTTTTGTGGAAGTGTGGACTACTACTCCTAAAAGTGATGTGAGTCATTCACATGATACATGAAATGTATAGTGAATGGTTTTAATTTAAAATATTTTAAATACCAAAAATATATATGATATTAATTATATAATTACCTTTCTTGTAGTTTAATATATACCATTTTCATTATTGTCCTTTCACACTTAAAAAATTATAACATCATTTGTGGATGTGTAGACTGTCATCTTATCGACCTCATGTGATTCCTTTTACCTCACAGATATTATATATATAAATATATATTATTATATAATATGGTATTTATTAAATAATGATATTTATATTTATAAATATTATCTAATACCTTCCATCCATAATGGTCGTTGAAAAAATGGGAATGTTACTCATGTGTAATAGAACATACCATCTCCATGATTATAACGTGGGTTCATTTTTCATCACCAAAATTCTTGATTAGTTTTAAAAGTTCAACTAATGTATAAATATGATAATTATATCATGAATATTATTTAGTATATGTTTATATAATGACCCCTTTGACCATATTTTACCAACCAAAGTTTTTTTTACACATTACCCGAATTTGGTCGAAACACCCGATGTAAAATTAATTATTTAAGTATTTTTATAAAACATAGTAATAATAAAAATAAAACTAATGATAGACATAGAAAAGTTTATTAATCTAGTATATAATGAAAATAATACAGTAATACATGATTATAATGACACACAAGAAAATCCTGACTGATGGTAATTTATTTTCATCTCACATTTATATATCTTTGATAAATGTCATGTTAACACCTTACTGATTTTGTGTGTTATATATAAATCCCATTTTGAAATTACATATCATGAACTATTTTAACTTAATGTATATAAAAAAATTATTATTCTTCTATCATTAATGTTATGACTCTAAATGTTTCAAAGTAGAATGGGACACATTGAGATGATTAAAGATTATTTCCTCAAGAATAATTCTAATAAAATTTAAATTCTATATCCATTCAAAAATATTATATGTCCATTTTTATAAAACAATTGTTTTCTTCACTTCTCGTTATTTATGAAATTTTTCAGATATTTTTACCTATTTTCCCACTCTTTTGTAGTCAAATTTTTTTGAATTTATTTTTTAGAAAACCGGAATTCATTTCTCTCTTTAATCGTAGAATCTGTTTTACTCTAAAAACCATGTTTTAATAAAATGTTTTCAAAAATAATTTTAACACATTAGAAATACTATAATAATGGCATTTCAACAATTTTTCTCTTTTATGTATGCTTTCAAATAAATATTATTGTCATTTTCCAAACAAGTAATTTTTATAACCTTTTACCATGATAAAGGAATGTTCTTTTTAACTCAAAAGAAAAGTATGGACTTAATCATTGTAATATGTTTGAAGATTAATTTTCATGGTTAAAATATTTATTTTCAAAAAAAAAATTCAAAATATAATTTCAAATAAAAGGTTATTAAAAACAATGTTATTTTACTGAAGAATGTTTTTAAAAGATAATTTTTATAGTATATCTATTCTTTAATGAAAAAAAACCCTTCATTTTAATCCACATGGAATATTTTGTATTGATATCAACATAAATATTCTTAGGGATGGGTTTTTATTTAATTTTATAGAAATGGTTTTTAAATTTAATTCCTAGATTAATTATTTACATTTGAAATATTCAATTTACTGTGATAATTTTACATGGAATTTTCACGAAATATTTGTATTATTTTTTAAGGATATTATTATTGTTGTAGTTTTATACTATTTTTCACACATTATTAACTATGAATGTTATTTTTTTATTTGAGTAAATATTGAAAAATAAATATCAATTATTAAATATGGATATTTGATAAGGAATATTTTTTATTTGGAATGAGGAATTATTATGAAATGAAAATCAATGGTTAGAGACAATTTAAGGTAAGACTTATGGGTTGGGGTCTAGTTAACGAAATATCCTCGAAGCAGCAGAACTATTAAGAGATGAAAAATGTTGGGTAAAACAACTTTTAGCTTGTCTCTAACTAGAATAGACACCTTTCTGTCGATATACTTAAACAATTTGGAGGATATGTCTTAGATGTATAGGCTTTCCTGTGCCATATACATGACATCAAATCATTTATTATTTCCCTCATTTAGATTCATTTGTTATTTATCCATGAGATTTTATGACATATCTATTGATACATTTCATTTTATTTCCATTGGTTAAAGGAATGTGTTTTTAATATCATAATCTAACGTATTGATTTTTCCATATTTAGTTATTTGAATTGAAATAAATTATATTTATTTACATTTATATATTTATAATTCACATTGATTCATTACTACTTCCATTGTACTTTATAATTACTGATAATTATATCTCATCCATATTTTTTCTCATTCCACAGGAACTGAATTTGTATACTAAGAAAGATATGCATGGATACTCTAGATGGAATAATATTATTGTTATCCATGTATGAAAAAAAACGTTGTAATTAGTGTATTCAGTTGTAAATTAATACCTATATAGGGATCTGGTCTACCAAGACTACTAAACTCTTCAGTCTTTTGATATTTTATCACTTTTAATCATTCCAATATAATGGTAGCATGACACAGACTCTAAGCTTACTAGAGTCATGTCGCTATAGTTGTTATCAAAAGAAGTTTTGTATCAACCCTAAGAACATGATATAAAAAAACCTATATTAGAGA
This sequence comes from Viscum album, assembly GCA_963277665.1. Taxonomy (NCBI): domain Eukaryota; kingdom Viridiplantae; phylum Streptophyta; class Magnoliopsida; order Santalales; family Viscaceae; genus Viscum; species Viscum album. Next base: position 1,840,438,915 of record OY728135.1, read on the forward strand.
AAATAACCATAAGATATAATTTGAGGATAATTATATAAGAACACCATAGATGTTTGGTAAATTATATTTTATTTGGGACTTATTATAAATACAGCCATGATTAGATACAACAAGTGGACGAGGTTATACCATAGATGTACCAAGGAGTAACAACACTAACAATATGTCTCAGGACTGACTCTGTGCAACCTGGTACATGAAAATATGCCTTAATATTCACCTGGATTGACAATCTTATTGGATATTCTTAGAATAATTCACATCTTCATTTAAACCATTGAGAAAACATTTACCATGTGATGAAAATAAATAACCTAGGTTAAACCTAATGTGTTTTTGATTTAAAATAAGGTGTTATAATTTAGAAAAACTACAGACATTATTATTGGTAAACCATTGTCCATTGAACTACCATTGTAGAAATAAAATAGCTGAAGTATTGAGGTTTTATTTAAAACATTAGTGGCATCGAAGTCCCAAATAGTAAAACCAAATAAAAATTAAATCCCAAATACCAATTTGAAATGTATGTATCTAGATGCCACTTGACTAGTTCCTCAATCTAGTTCACCATATGACCTCATGTGTGCAACCCCAACTGCTGAATAATATAGAATTTTAAGGGGGTCACAAAAGGTACAATTTGGATACAATACCTTTTATATTATACATTACATTATATTTGAAACAAACATGAATCATAAAAAAAATATCCATCATAATATGAAAATAATAATTTATTAAAAAATAAAAATAAGAAGAATATTTTTTAAATACCAACATCCCAATAGCTATATCACATATAAAATGAAGATTATCAAAGGATATAAATCTAGATAGCAACTTCAACTGGACTCATCTAAAATATATGGATCCCTCTCACAGTTTTCCAACATGAACACACAATACCTATCCTCATCCAAACCTATTACTAAAACCAAGTGATTTTGTAATCTAGTACCCATGATAAATCAATTATCTTGTGGGATGTGAGTACAAAAATTAATAGGGATCCACTATCATGGTCTTATATAGACCAAAAATGTTTTGATATGTTTATTTGTCATGCTCAGTAGAAATGAGTTAATAAACTAGTGGAAATTTAATAAATAATTCATTGATAAACCCCTAGTCTACAACCTCAATCAACTATATATATTTTTTCCATTGTCGGGATATCTACAATCATGACACTAAATCAATCCAAATATATAAATACGTAATATTAGGTCATTACTTAGGAATCCCTAACCCTTTGATTCAAATGTCCAATAACTAATCATGTATGGCTCCTCAACCATATCCTATATTTCTTGAGAATCTCTCTTAACCCCTCTTATAATGAATATATCGAGGCTAATTATTAGGCATCATGTGAAATAATTTCTCTCAATATTCATCAATGTTAGATTACTAATAGGAAAGATCCTAGGAGAACATGGAATCTGGATCATAATTGATAAATTAAATTGGGCTCATTTGGTAGGATCAATGGCGATACCATGGAATCTCTATATAACAAATATAATATTATTATTATTTATATAATCCCCAATCTTGAATTTATGGATCATCGATATGATATGAATACAAGGGACCCATTTCATCCAAGGAATCCAATATATACCTGAGGTAAAAAAAATTCTTCTCTATAGTGACTCATATCTTCCATGTATATATTTTTATATTTTATGGATTATTTTTTGAGAGTGGGTACTAATAGGAAATGTGATTCTGAGGCCCGATGTTCCTGAAATAAATTTTTGAATTATATTAAATATATTAAATATAACATGTCCCTATTTATCCTATAACGGTGGAATATATTATAAATAGGGTTCTTGGATCAGAAATTGGATTATAATGTTGAGTCTAAAACATGGGTTTTACGCTAGTCATGAGTTAACCTTTTTCAGCGTGGGGGTTTGTAGAAAAGTTATATGAAGGCATTAAATTAATAAAGTAATGAATCAATTTATTATTATTTTTCATTGATTCAACGACTACAGTATATTGACATAGACTCTTACAATGAAATTATTGGGTTAAAAAAACAACCTAGAGCCATTAGAGTAATATTGGAGAGAGAATGTGAGGATATATCTTAGATGAATGGAAACATAATTGTTGATTAGTGAGCTATGGGTAATGATATTCAGATATCTCTCCAATAAAAATGATTAGGGCTCAGTCTTTGTGAGGGATCAATCTTATTGAAGTAGGAATATTATTTTTTGTTGGATCCCTTCGATATTATTAATTAGTATAATGAATGGAAATTTGTTTACTAATATATTAGTCTATGTTGAAGTTGTATTTAATGATTGGTTTATTTTGGGGGATTATTTTGGGAGGTTTTATTTACTATTATTGATTTTTCATTATCATTCAATGGACATAGAGTGAGGCCAATATGAAAAAAAATTTAGCTTCATTTGTCATGTTTGTGGCTGTGAATAGATCCAATATTTCTTAGATCATCATGGGTGTTATTCATTGAACCATGGTTGGAATACAGTAAGAAATAAGTCATTATACAACAATTTCTAGGTTTAAGGATTCAAATATTGTAGACCTGGGATTCAAATGACATGATATGATGCGATGATAGAATCAGTGGTGGATCGGATTGTTTTTCATGACCAGTGTTGTTTTCGTTGGCTCCAAAAAATGAACAACCAATGAACCCATTTTTCAAATTAATTGAAGGGTCTGGATCCAGAAAAATTCCATTGAGATGTTCATCCATAGTGGAGGCTTGATTTTCAGATTGTGTGTAGTTGATATCTAATTTGGTGGGAACATGGATTTGCATGGAAGGAAGAACTAATGGGGTCCTGATATAAAGATTTACACACTGTGTAATCATGTATTACAAAGTATGTGGTTCCCTCATAGTATCGTCTAGGGTTTCAAGAAAATACTATGGATCGAACAATGTGGGACCCTATCACACTTCTTGTGACCTCTCCCCCATGGATCATCATTTACCTTGTAGATTACAAAGACACAGTCTGGATTACACGGTTAGGGGTTTACCATGTACTCCCGCACAGAAATGGATGCACATGTTGTACATAAGAATACCCCTATATGGGTACATGGGAAGAGTACACAAGAAGCCAAAAAACGTTTACTAATATATGTAATGAGACACTAACACAATCATTTTACATGGGTAGGACCTAAGGTTAAAGGGACATGGCATGTACCCCTACTATACACCATGTATTACCTTAATGTTTTCTCAGAGCCCTTGTAGTCTATATCTGGGACAAGTTTAATTAGGGTGTGTTCCCTATATGCATTCTCTAATTATTAGTATGGAATTACCATATACACATAAGAAAATGATCCCTTTAGTAGGGAATTATGGATAGAGTTAGTGGAATCCTTTCAGGAGTCCTAGAGTGAGATCATCTCTTCATCTCTATATCATAGGTGGAGTTATTAGTATCATTGTGACCGACAATATGTGGGATCTGATCCTTTATTTATCGATTTAGTGAAGATTGAGTTATTGGTATACCACTTGGACTTGGGGATTGGTCCCCATATATCTATCATATGACATAAAAATTTCAGCATGTACTTATATTGGTGAGACCTGATGAGTATTACCTCTCTGATTAGATCATTAGTGGTATCAGACTCATGGAGTGTGTTCTACTGAATGAGATCTATGTGAAACCATTGAGAAATAATCATAGGATCTTATTATTGTTATGAAATACCTTTAAAATGAGTTTTGTTGATTAGTATATCTATATATTAGTATTATATGTGTTGTGGAAATATACTTGTGTGGAGCTGACTGTATTAGTTTGTTGTATTTTATTCCATTTTCAGGTGTTCGAATGGTTATTATTATACACACCGCAACACAGGGTTTTCCAACATGTGTTATGTCTTGGGAAGTTGATATACCTTTTGAAATATTCCATGATGGAATAAGACTACATGTAACTTTTTTAGACCATACAGACCATGTTTTGTTCTCGGGGTTTCTTGATATCCATCCCATGTTTTACAATCATGCTAGAGTTGTATTTATACTCTTTATGGAATGATTTTATTTGGACCAAGTTACATTTCATTACATATTTTCACACGATGGTTGTTGGTTTATATGTATCTATGTAGGGTTGTTCAATTTTTTAAATGTTATCATTGTATAGGCTTGGATGTATGTATGTGTAATAGTACATATGATAATAACCCCCATGTTAGTGATATGCCTACTCGGTTCTTGTCTCCAGCCACTGGATTATTAGTGGAGAGATTAGGGATTAATGGTACAATCCCCTTTTGGATGTGACAAGACATAGTGGTGTCAGAGCAGTCGGTTCTACCATATGATTGGAGTTTGTGATATTGGTTTGTATAAATAATGTTATATGTTTTGAGTTGTCCTTTCAAGTCAGGGGCTATAGTGCTTGATTGAGGGTCAATGTATCCGTACACCAGGTTACATGTCACCTACTTATTTACATGGCATATGAGAATAATGGTTGTGGTGAATGAAATGTCACATGACTCATATTAGAATGGGTGGTGGTTTTCATGTACTTCTTGATTCATATCTCTATATATACTAATTGGTCATGGTTCCTCTTGTTTTCACTCAGGATTCCTCTTTAATATATGCTAGCTAGGATTCCAAATTAGGATTATGAGGATGATCAACTTAGTGATGAGGCGTTAGTATAGGAACTAGTCTCAGAGATTTTATATAAATGTGGTGAAACATCTATACCGTCACATGCTGAGAAGATGATGGTACTCATAATAATAATGGGAAAAGGTGAATCAGATGAGAGAATATCACATGATTCTATGATAGAGACCCCTTAGGTTCTGAGGTATGCTTGACCCATAGGTGGTAAAGGACTGTCTTTTTGTGGAAATTATTTTTCAACAAGTCAGGACTATAGAATATCCAATGGTTGTCCTGGTGGGTAGACCACTTCATGGATCAGCAAGATTAGGGTGGGTTTTGGCGACACATTTTACGATGAGGAGACTCTAGTGTCCATAGATATTGAGTGCATTTTCATATGGTATTTATCTCCAGATATTCTAATGTTTATATGTATCAATGAGATTTTGTATCTTCAGTAATAAGGACTGATAGTAGTTGAGTAATCATGGTTTTCCAAACTCTCCTGGTACCCAATGGATGTGGTTTGAGATCAGTTCTTCGGGGACCGAAACTTGAAATGAAAACTGTGCAGAGAAATTTGATCCATAATTATCCCTCTATAAATTCCTACTAATATTGGGGTGCTAGTGAGAGATTTGGGGGTTCAGAGATTCATGGATGATCAGACACAACCAACAATTACAGATAGTGGGAAAGAAGGAGCAGAGACCTTGGAAGTAGGGAGATAATGTTAGTCTTAAGGACCAGGAAATTTAATATGATTTAGGATGATGTCTCAGGATATAGTTTCTTATATTATAGTATCACAGAGTGGGTCTAGTCATCCCAATGAGAGGCAGTTCTCCTTTAATGACAATAGGGGCATCTTTCCTGAGATTGTCCCACCCTTTGTATAGCTAATAGAGAGGCCATGAATGGGAAACCAAGGTGGTGTAATTAGCTAGAGCATACAGTTATGAATTAAATATGACATGGTGGAGGAGGTCAGAGATAATATTGAGGAGGTAGACCCTTTGACTCATTACCACCACCACCCACAAGTGGTCCACTCTTGGATCATTGTGAAGGATGACTGGGCTGGGGGAAGCTATATGCGGTGGAATATTTCGACCCAGAGGATCTAGGAATGATTCAAGGTATGATCTATGTCACCTATAACTTCATTTTATTAATTGTAGACACATATTCATGTTTTTTATTTCATACCACTTATCTAATTCATGACAGAGATTTCGATTGATCCCATGGAACGACCCTTACTCTTGAAGACTCTTATTAGAAATGAACCAACAATCACACACATAGACATACAGTGTGACCTAACTAATGGATACTTGATCTTTATTGGGATCTCTTAGTAGAATCAATTTTTTGTTATGACACCTTATTAGGTATATACTAGTTATACTCATGTCATGGGAAGATTGATTATTTTAGGTGGATGATATGATGTGTCTATAGTGATGGAAATAGGTTCTCCATTGTTGGAAAATTGGAGAAAAATGAAATGTACAATTGACCCATACATTGGAGGATGTAAATATTTAATCATAATTAAGATAGCCTAAACTTTGGGGTTTTGGATGTTATGTTTTCCCAGTATCTTATAGTGGTGGAAGAGTATGAAGATTTCATCCCTGAGGATGTTCCACGATTACCTCCCAACTAATAGGGGAATTATGCATCAATCTACAACATGGAACTCCGCCGATATATAATCAATCATATCAAATGGCTCAAACAGAGCATTTCGATCTTGGTGTAAAATTTTTTTACTTGAAGATTGAGTTATTTATTAGACACTATATATCACCCTAGGCATCCCCATTTTTGTTCACCAAGTAGATGGATACGATCTTGAGGAAGTGTGTAGACTATATATTCTTGAACCAAGTGACCATGATGAATAGGTATCCACTATGGTGGCATGATGACTTCTTTGATCAGTTAATAGGGGTGTGATGGTTTCGAAAATTTAACCATATGTCAAGTTATCACCAGTTTATAGTATGGAATGTTTATACACCGAATACAACATTCTGATGTCTCCTCAATTACAATGAGTACATGGTGATTCAATTTGGCATTCAGAACACCAAATCAGGTGTTATGGGACTCATAATCCAAATCGTTCAACATTTATTTTACTAGTTCATGGTTTTCTTCATCAATGATATACTTTTATAGTCTATGTATAAAGAGTATTTCACGAGAAACTTCAATATGGTCTAGATGTACTCTGAGAGCACCGCCATTACAGAAATATCTCAAAGTTTTATTTTTGGATACATTTGGTCAACTCTCGAGGACTTGTAATCTCAGTGGATGGATATTTAGTGGACCCATCCAAGGTTGAGGCAGTTTCAACATTGGATCTACCTAAGAATGTGATAGACGTGCATATATACTTTTGGTTAGCATGGAATTATCATATATTCATACCTAATTTCTCTAGTATAGCATCACCCATGATAGAATTGACCCAAAAGGGGAATCTTTTCATGTGTAGAGAGAGGTTTTAGTAAGATTTTCATCATTTGAGTCCGAAAATTATGAGATCTCCCATCTTTATATTTGCAGAGGATGATGTTGATTATATAGTGTTTTTGTGATGCATTAGGAACCGAGATTAGTTGTGTTCTAATGAAGTGAAAGGCCTTGATTTCTTATGGTTAAAATTAGTTATGACCACATGAGATGAACTACGAATCACATGATATTACATTATAATTATAGGCCTTATCTCAAATGGATTAGTGGAACTACCTAATGGGAGAGTATTTTATCATCTATTCTAATAACAATAGTCTTATTTATATCTTCTTTTAGAAGGATATTAACTTGATATAGCAGATATGGCTTGAGTTACTATAGTATTATAACATAGTGGTTGTTTGTACACAACAGAAGTGGAATATAGTAGAGGATTATATTATTAAGATATCTTGTTCAAAATTTCTGAATGAGTTTTTAGTGTAGTAATCCATGTTATAGTTATCATTTTTGAATGTAGATTGACCATATTACCTCCAGTCAATTGGTCTTACCCCTCCCCTCTAGCTATGATTTATTTAGATCCAACATGTGTATGTTTACTATAATACCCTATGTACTCAAATATCAACCGAAAAAACTCATAATAAATTTTATGATGGTGTGGAAAATGTCATTTTTTTGAGGATTTATGATTTTACCAATGATTTTGTGGGAGGTGGTTCCAATAGAATTTCATAAATCTACATTGATTGTACATCCATGTGGGAAAAGATGTAATAGATCCTCTGATGTCAGTTTTAGTGGCTAGGTATGAATAAGGGAGTTTAAAAGATTGTATGTTGATGCATAACATTCCATCATGTGAAGTTATTACACCATGTTGTAGGGGGTTTACCTCCAACCCTTCAAGTTTCAAAATGGAAATGGTATGGGATATTCCTGGACGTTGTGATTGGACTAGCACGTACGTCTGGGTTAAGTAATTCCATCTAGGTGATCGTAGACCGACTCAACATGTTAGACCAATTCATAGGTATTCAAGAGCATAAATTAGTAGATATAATATGACATCACTACCTATTGAAGATAGTTAAACTCCATAGAGTTCCCTTGAATATCATTTATTACTATGATTGTCTATTCACAACTCAGTCATAGAAGGGATTGCAGGAGGCATTCATCGATGACATACTGTTGAGGAATAATTTTCAGCCCCTAACTAATGGCCAGTCTGAGTTAGACATTGGGGTCTTGGAAAATACACTACATGACTGCATTTTAGACATTATATATAGTTTAGAGGATCTCCTACCACTGGTTGAGTTTCTGTATAGAAAAAGTATAATTCAATGATCACTATTTCACCATTCAAGGATTTTATGGTAAATCCAAAATGTCACCAGTTTATGGACAACCCTAGGTGAGTCACCACTTATGTGCCCAGATTTTGTGAGAGATACTATTGATAGAGTGCAGATCATCTATGATAGGATGAAGACATCACAATTACCTCATAATTTTTATATAGTTAGGTGATAATGGACTTTGGGGTTCGAATAGAGAGACCATCTGTTAAGGATGGATCTCTATTTTACGAGTACCTGATAGATATCAAGGATCTAGAGTAGAGTACCATTCATGGGTGATGAATTCATTTAGTGTGTGTCTAGTAATATCACATGGATCCTCAAGTGAGAAAATGGTATAGGGAGATGTTCAGTACCAACATCTCATTATGTGGCCCTTGATTTGGATTTTCAAGACATAAACCTCCAAGGTGGGGAGAATATAGTGAATTTGATTTTCCTTATACTATTATCGTATATTGTAGATATTATTTTTGAGACTGATTGATAATATAGTGTGTGATTCTGAGGGATGTGTTTCTAAAATAAATTTTTGAAATATATTACATATATTAAATATAATGCATGCGTAGCTTTCATAAAAGTGAAGAATAAATTTTAAACATGCATTCAAATCATAATTATGAGTGAACTATTGATTTAAAAACAAGGTTTTTTCAATACACATGACATAACATTCCATGGCATGGAGAATTTTAAAAAAAGATACTCATGAGATTTAAAAGAATAAAATAATAAAATAATTTTATTTATTTATTGTATGTAACATCTGATATGTATTTAAATGGATTGTTTTTACAAAAATACAAGGTTATCGACATAACCCAGGAGCTATTGGAGAGCCATTGGTGAGATAATTGGAGGATCACTCTCTAAAAAATGAAAGCAATATCATTGACCAACAATCAGTTGGAAACAAGATTTTGAGTTCAGTCAATTGAAAATAAAGCAATTTCAGTCATCATCAGTGATTGATCAAATCAAGGTAGGATTTTTTTAGTTGGATTATTTCTCCATTATTAATTTATATTATGAACACCTATCAATCATCCTAAATAATTATCTATGGTTCAGTTTTCTTGTAGTATTGGTTTATCTTATGGGATTATCATCCGATTTTTCATTAACTATTATTGATTCTTCACTTTTCATTCTTATGGTGAAGGATTGAAGCCAACGTGAATATTAGTTGAGTTTCTCTCCTCATGTTTTTGGTTGTGCATTTTTATCATATTTATTCATTCATCACATGTGTTTTTCAATTACATCCGGTTTGAAATCCTTTGATAAATCTATAATTTCACACCACTTTCATCATGAAATGATTTGATATTTTTGATATGGGAACAACACAAAATTATGGAGGTGTGACAACAGAAGTGGTGAAAATCAGATAAATTTGTTTACCCGATATATTTTCCTTTGGCATGATACGATTTATGAAAAACAAGAACATTTTTCGAATGAATCAATGGGATTGAATCCAATGAAAATCCAGGTTGTGGTTTTACTGGGGTAGAACCCTTTTTTCTTACCTTATTAAATATGAAATATGTGGCATCATTGGCATGTATATGTGAATATGGAAGAACAAGTGGATTCCATAAATCTCATTCCATAAAACATTTATTATTGGATTAAACATCATGTGGGTCCCTCTTAGAGGTGTAAAGGGTTTCAGGATAATGTTAAGGATCACATGGTCTGTGACTTGATTACAAGGTTTGTGACCTCTCCTTGGTAGATCTACGTGTACCTCAGAGGGTACATAGACACAATATGGAGTACACAGGTATGGTCACTCCATGTACTCCCACACCAAAACATCATGGCCTATTGAACATGGTAATAACCATGTAATAGTACAAGGGCAATGTATACTAGAAAATGCATGTCGTGTGATGTTACATGGAGACGAACATGGACATGGTCTATTTATAGGGCCAGGTCCCAGCATAAAAGGGACACAATTTATACCCCATCTAATCATTATGTACTCTCTTCACATTCTCTCTTGTCCATTGTACTATGTATCTTGGAAATTCTTCATTATGGTATGGTCTACAAATCCAATTTCAGAGGGTTCCTATGAAATAACCAACATTACATAGAACAATAATCCCAATAATAGAAATTATTGGAAAGATTTGTTGGAATCCTTCGATGTGTCTTACTGTGATATCCACTATTCATATTTCGTCCTTATGTTTAGTTCTTAGTATCTTCGTTACCATAACTACATAGGATACGATCCTATACTAAGTGGGTTAATCCAGATTGGGTTGTTATTATACCCAATAGCATTGGGAGTGATCATTATCTATGTATTGTATCTCATAGATCATTCAGTGTGTAATTATAATAGGGATACCAAATGAGAATTACCTCTCCAATGGTTGTCATCATTGCTATCGAACTCATGGAGTCTATTTTCCTTGATGAGTACTATGTGGAACCATGGATCTAGAATCCTATGATTGTATTATGGTTTTGAAATAGTTTAGGTTGTGTTATTTTTTATTATATCTAGATATCCTTGTGATATATTATATACACATATACCTATGTAGAGATGATTTTATTCTTTTGTCGCATTATTTGTGATTTTGGGGTGTCCTAAATGGAATTTTTGAACTCACCGTTACACTGTATGTGCTTATACGTGTTGTGTCTTGTGTGGATTATTGACCTTTTGAGAGTTTTCTATATGGAAGAAATCTAAATCGTTCTTAGTGAGACACACCAGATCGAGTTGTGTTCCTATAGTATCTTGAAAAATGTATCATGTTTTATTTTTTAGTTTTTAAATGTTTACAATTACTTTGTGTAAAACATATATTTGTCAATGTTTAAGTTCATTTTATTCCTATCATAATCGGGTTGTGTGATTTATATGTATACATGAATAGATTTAATTTTTTTACATTTTAGTATTGTTTACTCATGGATATTTTGTCATTTGTACTGGTACATTGGGTGAGGCCTCCCATGTTAGTGATATAATTACTCAAGGCTAGTCACCATCACCCAGTCTATTGGAGGTGGGCTTGGAGAGTCACATAATAGACCCCTTTGGGATGGTTTGGGATTGAGTGGTGTCAGAGTAGTTGGTTTTACCATAGGATTGAGTTTTATGATATTGGATTGGGGAAATAGTGTTATGTGTTTCAATTTTGAATTTTAGGCTTGAGAATCCAGTATTGGTATGGAGGATAACATATCCATACACCTGGACTATGATTACCTTTATTTAAACTCAATACATGATAATGTTGGGTGTAGGGAAAACAATGGTACCAGCATCATAATTGAGTGGGTTGTTATTTCCAAGTCATATTTGATCTATCAATCCTTATATACTCATTTACTAAGGTACATCTTTTTTACATTCAGAATTCTTCTGTAACATATTCCATCTATGATTAAACCTCATGATCATAAGAATGATCCCCTTAGTGAAGAGATGTCAATAAAAGGACCAGTTCAAAATAGGTTTCCTCCTAGTGGTGCACCAAGAATACCATTACATTTTGAGAATCTAATGGTACATCCAGAAATAGAAAATGAGGTTTGAAGGTGAGGATCTCTTTATGAGGTTCAATGACAGAGGCCCCTCAGGTTCCTAGGTGTGCCCAACCCACATGTGACCGAAGACTGGATTGACATGGTGACATGGGTTTTTCATCTGGTTATTACACTCATAAATCAAATGGTGGTTATTATGTCCAAAATTCTTCATGGATGACCAGGACTATGGTAGGATTTGGTGACTAAGTCTTTCAAAGAAGAAACTCTAGTGTGCTCAGATTTTGAATGTTTTTTTAGAGATGAGTTCTCTATATCTATGCTAAGGGATATATGTGTCTGAGATGTTTTTTAGCTTCAGTTGTCCAAAATGATGGTAACATAGTATTAATCGATGTTTAACAACCTCTCCATGTACTATATAGATACAGATAAAGATCCATTCCTTCGGTCTCAAACCTTCGAGTGAAGACTGTGTAGAGACATATGAAACATTTTTATCCATATTTTCATTCCTACTTATTATTGGGTTCTAGACAGTGATTTGGTGGTTGAGAGTTTCTTGGATATAGAGACACAACAAGTTGTTTTTGGTAGTGAGAATGTAGGTGTGGAGACCATAGAAGTAGGAATTATAAGTCAGTATCAGGTATTAGGATGTGAAATAAGTTTCATGAGGGGGTCTTAGGATAGAGGGTATGAGGTTCTGGTCTCACATGGTCAGTTTAGTCATCCCAAAGTGAGGTAAGGCAAATCATATAATGGTAGGAGACATCTTTAACACGATATTCTAACCTGTCATATAGCTAATAGAGAGACCATTGATATGACTATGACGTAGAGGCAGTACTAACAGAAGATAGTTTTTTTAAGAAGTCTATGTGGAAGAGGAAATGTGAGAGAATCTAGATTTTGTAGATGCATTGACTTATTTCCACAACCACCCCCATGTTTTCCATGCCAAGCTCATGAAGATAGAAGATAGGGGTTGGGAAAGTTATAAGAGGATGAATCAAACAACCCAAAGGCTACAATGATGATTCAAATAATGATATGTGACTTTTATACCATATAATCAGTAATGATAGACATAGTTTCGATTCATTTATTTCTTTCACCATTTAAATTTTTTTATAGTTTTCTATTGTGGTTGAGCTCATGTCTCAACCCTTTTGTTTGGAGAGTTTTACTGAAGACATATCATCAATAAAACACATGTGCCGATATTGTGACCTAAATCTTGGATGAAATATTCTCTATTGAGATATTATTGTAGAATCAATGAGGTCTAATTATGCCATATTATTTTTGAACTAGATATCCATAGATCATTTTCAGATTGAATGTTTAAAGAGGAGGATGTGATGTGTCCATAGTGATGGAACAAGGTTCACCTTTGTTATTAAAAAAAGGAAACCTAGGTAGTGAAGTACAAACTCATACATAGGAGGATTCATCCATGTACTCATCATTTGTCTAGCATGTAACTTGGTGCGGTGAATATTATGAGTTCCTAGTTTAATGCAGAGGTGGTGGAGTAAAATGGTGTCTTCTCTAAGGATGTTACAGGATTACCTCCCCATAGAGAGATATACATATGCATTGATCTACACTCTAGGAAGCCACCAATATGTACTCCATATTATTAGATGGAAACCGTAGGGATTATTGATATGATGGAGTAGATTGAGTACTTGTAGAGGCCATGATTTTTTAGATCCAATGTTGCATCCTAGGAACTTCTAGGTTTTTTGTCCAAGAAGGTGGATGGGAGATTCAGTTTTGGTGAGCACTCCCGATGCATGAACTTGGTGACTTTGAAGAATAGGTATCAATAACCGAGGAATTATTTCCTCTCTTATTTTTTGAGAGGAGTGTGATGGTTCTCAAAGGATAACCTTAGGTGACGATATCTCTAATCGTGTGTATGGGATGATGACAAAGTAAATATGAAGCCTAGATGTCCTTATTATCTCTATGAGTACATGGTTCATCCAATTTTAATGATGAAATTACTAGATATGTTCATGGAGCTCCTGAACTATATCTTTTGGACATTATTAGATCGGTTCATGGTAGTCTTCATTGATGATATCCTTTTTCACATGGCGTCTAAGGAGAGAATGTGGGGAACCTAAGGATGGTTATGAATGTACTCTGAGAGAACCACCTTAATAAAATATATTGATGATTCAGTTCTAGATATAGGAATTCCACTTTCTAGGACATGTTATCTCTGTTGATGGAGTGTTAGTGGACTTTGATATGGTTCATATAGTTTATTCATGGGATCCAACAAATAATGTGAATGAGGTGCAAGGTGTCCTTGGGTTGAACAGAATTTTTTAGAGGTTAGTTCTTGATTTCTCCATGGTACAATCACCATTGTATGCTTTGACTGAAAGGGTTATCCTTTTATGTGACCATATAGGTTCTAGCCAGTTTTTCAACAGTTGATAAAGAAATTGATGATTTCTCCCATCATGATATTACAAGAGGATGGTTTGGAGTACATAGTGCTCTACAGTGCATCAAGAACATGGATTGGTTGTGTTATGAAGAATAGTTAGGTGCCATGTTCATATTGTTCAAATTAGATCATTTAATTTGAAAATAACTCTGTGACCTAATATGTGATGTTAGAAGTAGTGTTAATCTCTCCAAATATGTTGCAGAACTACTTGAAGGGAGTGTGTTTTATAAAATATTTTGATCACAAGACTCTCAAGTATATCTTTTATCTGATGTATTTTTACATGAGACAGTTTAACATGGATAGAGTTCCCCCAGGATTATGAATTCAATATTATCTATACAATAGGGAATGGAATGTAGTAACATAGTCTCTTCATAGTATATTTTAGTCCTATTTGTTGAATATGGAATCATAGTAGTTTGTCTTATTACTATTAGCACATATGGATGTGATGAAACATATTATCTCCAAACATAGGTTGTTACCCATCTACTTTTGAAGTGAGTGAGGGAGATAGAGCTTGGGGATATTGATTTTGAGACCTTACATACAAAGACATCCACTATAATTTCTTCTGATTGATTTTATGAAGTTCTAGAGAATGTATTAACTTTCAAATGATGCATGATTCTACCAATGACATTGAAGAAGGAGCTTATGATATTGTTTCACACTTCTCCTTCATAGCTACATCTAAGTGTTTAAATTGTGTACCAAATCCTCTACAATTCATTTTGGTGGATAGGGATGAAGAAGGGAGTTGTAGAGTTTTTTCCTTGATGCCTTACATGTCAGGAAGTGATTGATGACCACCAAGTTCTTTCAGGTATTTCCCAACCCCTTGATTGTCAAAAATACAAATGGGAAGAGAAATAAATAGACATTGCGATATTCATACCACATACATTCAGGGGGACGTTTCTATATGGGTGACTGTTGACCGACTCACAATTTCGACCAACTTCATAGGTATCTAATAGTATTGTGAAGGGGAGGGATTAGGATGTCTCCACATACATGAGATAGTCTGAATCCATGGAGTTTCCTCAAAAATAATTTGAACTGTGATTCTCACTTCACATATCAACTGTATAATGGATTTTAGGAGGCTTTAAATGTATTATATTCTCTTGTTAATATAATTTCATCCCCGAGCAGATGTCGAGCTAGAGTAGAATATTTTGATCTTGGATGAAATCTTACAGGAGTGCATGTTTGACAGTGGAAATTCATCAGAGGATAAAATAAGACTCGTGGACATTGCATACAAAAGATGTTAGCATTACACCATCAGTATTTCCCCATTCAATCCTTTATATGGGTGAGCATGTAGGTCACCAAATTTTTAGATTGATGCAGGAGAGTAATCTCCTATGGGTGCCACACACGGTTTTTCATGTATTTGTTTTTATATGGTTCATTAGAAGTAGTGATCCTTTTCATAGGTATTGGGAGAGATTAATTTTGTGTTTTTAAGTTTGATCTATATCTAATCATCCATCTTTGGGTGCCTTGATTATTTTTTTGGAGTTTTTGTACAATGGGTGGTAACATCATTAATTGGGCCAAACCCTGAGCTCATTTCTAGATTTAAAAACATATTTTTTTTTAATTTATAACTCCTTCATATTTTTATTTTTTTGACTCATTATAAATCATATTTTTCCTCCAGTTATATATTTAATCCTACATATCTTTTTTGGACCCATTAATAATTAATGAGCATGGTGAATTTGAGTTATCCATTAAGGCATTGGGCCAGCCCGTGGGCCCATTTCCATTTAAAAAAAATAATTTGTTTCTTTATATATTATTTATATTTTTACATTTTTCAATGATTATACCTCCCAAAAAAGTCCATGATACCTAGGATCACCCCCATAGTCTATTTTCATTCGTTGGAGATCATATTAGCCGAGTATTCTGGTGAAACATCCCAGGATTCCAGAAATCATCCAGATTTTCTATAGTAATTTGAATCTTTCATAAATCTTTTATATTTCACTATTTTTACCCTAAAAAAATTTTACATGGTTATCCCAGACCAAATTAGAATAAATACGAAATTCTATTCTATTACCTTTCCCTTAAAGGCACAGATCTAAGGGGAGATAAAGAGTCCTTTTGTTTCAAAGGTGATATTCCCTCTCCTTTCTTCTCCATCTTTCTTCTCCTTCTATTTTTTGGTTTACTCTTCTCCCCTAGTCATTAAAGACCTTTTTTAATGTTTCCGAATTATTTTTATGGGGGTTTGGTTTGTTTAGGATGGGTCTTCATAGATCTTGAGTGTTATGAACCGCAACATGTGATTTCAGGTGTTTGTTTTCTTTCCTCCATGGATTTGTGGTAGGATATCCCTTTCACAAGGATTTATCATTTAATTTTCATCATTATAATTATTTTATAACATTATTTATATGATATTTCATACTGTGAAACTTTGGTTTTAAATGTTTTGTGTGAAAATGATTTTCATGCTCTATTTTGTTAAAAATATAGTTGTTTTCGTATAAATGTGCACTCCCCTTGTTTGATAAAATATTCCATGATATTTCTCACTTCGTTTATGGTATTTTGAAAGAGATTAATTATATTAAATAAATTTATGGCATGAAAATGGTATTTTTTCCCTTTTATGTGATTAATTTTTTTTAAAGAGTTCTTGCCATGTGTTCGCTAAATTTACCGGTTGACTTTTATGTGTCTAGTGAAATTTAAAATGATTGGTTTGGATTTATAAATACATTTAAGCATGAAAAAAATAATTTTGGGATCCATTAATGGCTTTCCAATTTGAATTTTTTTTACAAAAAAATGGGTTTTGGTTTACAACATGTTTTGGAACGAGTTGCCGGAAAGTGGCCCATCTCACATCCTTATGAAAACGGTTGTGTTTGGAATATGCAACCTGAGTGTTTTAAGGAATTTGTGAATGGGTTTTGCAGCTTTAAATGGTGTGTGTACACCTCCTTAAAAAATTTAAATGAATAACTTTGTTAAATGTTAGTTTTGAGAAAAAATTTAATGCCTCGTTTGGCCTTTCCTAAAAATTAATAATGAGTGTTTTACATGTAACTACCATGTTTTGTCAATTGGTATTGTTTTAGTGTCCATGAAATGATTTTATTAAATGTTTTTAACACTTAAAAATATTATTGGGTATGCTTTTGTTGTGTTTTTAGGATTAAAATATTGTTTTTAATGTGTTTTATGTGCAAAGCCTCAATACACTCAATGAAATTGTTTTTCGAAAACATTTACTGGTTTATTGATTCTTGAAATAAATGTGAAGAAATTTTATTGGATGTTTGTTTATTTATTGTTTTGGAATGTAATTTTGATGTGAAATTTTTATTTGAAAATAATTGTAACTTCATTTAGCACTAAATGGAATCCCAGGTATATAGGTGGGCGAACGTGTACTAGTATGCTAGTGATCCCGAGGGGTTTGGCACCTATTTCATGTATCAAGTTTGATGATGAACACACTAACTATAAAATGATGATGATTATATTTGGGGAACACTAGGTTATGGTTATGGTCCCTAGAAGTGGATCATATGCACGAGAATGGTTATTTATTATGGTTACTTCAACCTAGATACAAGGTACCTAGGGCTCACAACTAACTAGTGCCTAGGGATGTTCCCGTGACTTGTTCCCATTGGCTATTTTTTATTCACTGTCAGAATATAGTGTTTTTGGTTGGTAAATTCATAATTTTTTTGTGATTTATTTAAAATTTTACAATCTTTAAAGTATGCCTCTTGAAAACTAGATTCATTTTTAAGTTTCACCTCTTGGAAAATTGTTGCACGAATTCATATTTATAAAAAATACATGTTTTTATCTGGTAATTGTTTTATATAATGGGACCTCATTTGGAAAACATCCCTTTATTTCTTGTATTTAAAACATGAAACTGATGTTTATTTAATTTTAAATGATGTGCATTGGGAATATAATATCGATCTAACCTACTATGTTTTAATACTCACGCCTACAGTCTTCTTTTATTTTTAGACCTTGTACATGTTTCAAATTGAGTTAGATATCCTTGGGAAACATGTGATCATTGTTTTGGAGAGTGACCATATGGGTCAGAAGGAGTTAGTTGGTTATCAAGTTTGGTCATTTGAGATTTTGGTTTAGTTTTAAGATCAATTTCTTGTACAAATAATGTTCAATTCAAATATTATGTAAATGTATTTTGGGATGTCCATTTCTTTCTGATGTTTGTTTGATTGATTATATTTAGGAGAAATTTTTCCTTTTTGTACTCAAATGATTCCCTCAGTGCATGTCACCATTCTGGGAGGATCAGGAACACCTCTCGGGAATTGTCGCAGGCTGTCATGGGTGACCGGTTCAGGGTTGAATCGGGCTGTTTCGTAAAAATGGGCCTGGAGTGGGTGCGAGAAACATATGAGAATGTGAAGATCATGCAAGAGAAGATAAAGACTCTATAAAACTATCAGATGTCTTATGTAAATTGATAATGAAGTATATTGTTTCTTGAAGAGGGACACTATGAGTTTTGGATGGTCTACCTTCACTTAGTACGTTTTAGAGAATGGGGATCAGTAGATGATGATCATTTGTGTGAGAGTGATTCTATTAGTGTGTGTCCATTGGTAGTACAATGATCTATGGTAGAAAACATGAGAACAATAGGCACATATTAATTCTTTGTACCCACATTTCTTTTTTCAGACCTATTTTATAATTTTGGGACATTAATCCACAATGTATGGTGAATGTAACAACTATAATTTTCCATGTATTAGTTTTGGAAAATGTATGGATTAATTTTGACACCAGGTTTTGAGAAAACATGTGATTCAAAGGTCTATTATATTGAGAATAAATGTTTCTGATATACTAAATATATTTAATAACATGCGCATATAATGTTTCTGGAAAAGTTTAATAACATCAAATTAGGGTCCATGATAATAAATCTAAGTGAATAATTGAGTCCAAAATTGGGGTTTTACCCTATAAATGACGTAACCGTTGTTTGAACAATGTATTTGTAGAAATGGTCATTGTGAGGAGTTAAATGAATAAAATATTTAAATAAAGTATTTTATTTTTATTTAAATTATTAAAATATTGATTTGTCTTTATGTAGGATGTTATGTTGAAATTATAGGGTTACCCACATAACCATGGAGTTGTTGGAGAGTCATTGGAGACAGTATTGGAGGAACTCTCTTAGAACAACAACAACCATATTGTAGATCCGCAATAAGTGGGCAATGAGATTTAGAGATCTCTAAAATGATAATAAATAGGGGTCATTATTCATTAGTGATTAATCAAATTTAGTTTGGACATCTCTTTTTGGTTTGATTCCTTCCCCATTCATAATAATTATGATGCAATTGAATCAATCAAAAAAAATATTGTTCTGAGGATTAGGCGCCTTGCACAATTTTTTTATATTGTTGGATTATTTTTGAAAATTTGATTTATTTTTAATGATTCTTATCATTTCAGTCTAATGATGATTGATCAAGTACAACATGATTCGTGGATGAGGTTTGATCCATGTTTTTTGGGTGGTTAATTTCTCCAATATTTCATCTATCATTGTTAATGTTGTTCATTGACCTGGGGTTCGACATCCCCCAAGAAATAGATCATTCCTGACATGTTTAATATCTTAATGATTTGATATTGTATATATGAGATCCTCAGGACACTAAAGTTGTGTGATGATGGATTCCATGGTATTCAAATGGTTTTGGATACATGAATTTTTTTTCTTCAGCACACAACGATAAATGAAATAATAAAATGTTAACCAAATGAATTGAAAGGAAATAATCTGGTGATTGGATAGGGTGAGGTTCGGGTGTGGTAGATCCTTGACATAATCTGTAATGTCTCGACCCCAGTTACCCAGAGTCGGTGCGTTATTACATAATATTGGCATGATCTCAAATGATCATGTCTCGAAAGATCGATCAGTATAGTTGTAATGACCCGAAATTTTAAAAAAATATTGTTTCCTAATTTTATGTGTTAATTTATTTTATTTTTATACTCAACAAAAATGTTTTATTTGATAACATGAGTATAATTAAAATGAGACTGTTGGGTATTGACTGTTATTTGACCATTGGTCAATATGACCGCTGGAAACTAAACGTTTTGACTATTGTCTCTAAATACAAGCAATCTTGGTTAATTAATATAGAAATAAGATTCGATGGCCTCACCCAGTAGTCTTGGACCGATCGAAGCCCATCTAACAGAACTTGGGAAGGAGGTAGCACCACTAGGCTATGCTCTAGACCAAACCCAAGCTGAACTTCATCGTATAAAGCTAGAACGGGATCGCCTTCGCGAGAAGTTCAAACTGATAGAAATTACTACTCGTGCGATGTTGGCCGAGCCTCCCTCGGATTCTCTCACCATATCACACCTTACACTTAGGTCCTATGCTGGTGTGATAAGGTGCTATGTAAGGAGATCGTAACTGTCTTGTGTAATACTTTGTTTTAAATAAAAATTTCAATTTCTTTTATGATTTTTCAAATGACCGGATAAATATAATATGCATATTTTTGATGAATTTCAGGAAAAGGATATTTTAAATATGTTTATTTAACCCTAAATAATTAGAAATATGTAATGATTTTCAAAAAACGGTCTTCTACAATTATGTTCAGTACGAAATTTAGAGTCTAATAAGATCAACTTGATTTTTGATGAATAGTAAATTATGAATAGTGATTTTATGATTAGGATTAATAATGTGTCCAAATGGATTAGTAATCTCACTTAAATAAAGTATTAAAATAATCTAGGCACTTTGATTAAGTAATGTGATTCAATAAAATTGTTAAATAACGGTTTCATAAATTATTATTCAAGAATTAGTTTTTTCGGATGAATAGTGTTTTTTAATTAAAATTTTAATTAAAACAATTTAGATAATTATTTTTATAAAATGGACTTCATTTTTGAACTCAGAGCATCGATATTATGTTAAGGTAATTTTTGGGGACTTTTCTGAAAAAAATAAATTTTAGATGAATAGTGTTTTTAATTAAAAATTTAAATAAAAATATTTAGAAAATTATTTTTATAAAATGGTTTTCATTTTTGAAATCAGAGCATTGATATTTGGTTAAGGTCAAATTTTGGGATTATTCTGAAAAAGTTGAATTTTCGATGAATAGTGAAAATACAGTTTTTATGTTACGGGTGTTTAATGACATCATTAAATAATGTATAAAGTATTTAATCAATATGGTCGACTTATGAATAGTAAGATAAGGTATGAGGTGTCCCAAGTGGCCAATACCATGGGCAAATACCATGGGCAAGCCCATGGTTTTGCGAAAACCTCTAATGAGGTGTCCCTTGGCCACTAATGCCTTGTCCCCTCACTTTCCCTATAAATACTAAGCCATCCTCTCATCCATTCTACTCCCCACTCTCCTCCAACGAAGTTCTGGTCTCCTTACCTCCCAAAGAGTCCTCCCAAGGTGCCTCCAAGCCCTCAAGGTCCAAACCATTGAGTTTTAAGAGTTACGTTTAAAGGTAAGGGATCTGACCTCTCTCTTTAATTTCAAGTAATCTCTTTTATGTCATTCCTTTTATGCTCCAAGTTCTTTGTTGGAGGTTGTTCTTTTATACTCCTTTTACTGCCCTTTTCATGTTCATATAATGATAGATCCCCTCTTACTCTCATTATTTCGTTTTATGAAGTTTTAAGTGGCGCCGTTAGGCTGCCGAAATTTTTGTAACGGATTTTTTCTCCCTTCTCATTTTTCAAGATCTATTTTCATGTAAAGTATTTCAAGTTCCTTTTTATTATGTTGGGGTATTATCTCTAAATTTAGCATACTTATATTTTATTATCATATGATTAGAGAACCCATTTGATCTTTTCAATTCAGTATTTTGATGTTTTAAGTGGCGCCGTTAGGCTGCCGAATTTTTAAGTGGTTCTTCACCCTTCTCGTTTTGAAGTTCTACTTTCATGTCAATTATTTCAAGTTCCTTTTTGTTATGTTGGGGTATGATCTCTATATCTATCATACTGGACTCTTATGTTCATATGATGATACACCCCATTTGATCTCTTCAATTCAATATTTTGATGTTTTAAGTGGTGCCGTTAGGCGGCCGAATTTTTAAGTGGTTCTTCACCCTTCTCGTTTTGAAGTTCTGCTTTCATGTCAATTCTTTCAAGTTCCTTTTTCTTATGTTGGGGTATGATCTATATATCTATCACACTGGACTCTTATGTTCATATGATGAGAGACCCCATTTGATCTCTTCAATTCAGTATTTTGATGTTTTATGTGGCGCCGTTAGGCTGTCGAATTTTTTAGGGGATTCTTTCACCCTTCTCATTCTTTTCAAAGTTCAACTTTCATGTCAAGTCTTTCAAGATCCTTTTTAATTATGTTGGGGAATTATCTCTATATATATCATAAAAAAATCTTATGTTCACATGATGTGATACCCTATTTTATCTTTTCCAATCATTTTGTTTGAAGTTTAAGTAACGTCGTTAGGCTGCCGAACTTTCATAAGAGAAATCTAATTTTTGTCTTCCTTCCATGTTTTTCATTTCAAATGGTATGTCCTTGAAATTTCATTACCATGATCATTTATCCTTATTATTCTGTCCATCTATTGTTTTATGGGTCATTTATGAATGTTTGACCCATTTCCCTCTTTTTTTAATGTCTTCTAAGACCTCGTAACATAGCCGTTATGCTGCAGAATGTTCGTCTCAAAATGCCTTTCTCTTTTTCTCAAAATTACGTCATGTTATTAAGTGAATACACAAAGCTCTTATTTATACAGGATTATTCACATATATACAAAAATGTTATATTTTAAATTATGGTATTTACATACATGATACCAGCTTTGCCTTTCCGTGGGTTTTAAGTGATGTGAAGATCATGTCTTTAAAGCAGTTTTTAAAACGTTATGATTATGAAATGAAACCCGTTTCTTTTATGCTATATGGGTTGTTTATGAAATTATTTATGATGATATATGTGGATCACATGATAATAAAGGAAAATTTAAGGGTGCACCATGATAGCGCTCCAATGAATTGGGTAGTGACTTAATCTATAGAGATGACCATTTTTAACGACGCCTTGGTGAATAACCTTGGTAATTTTTAACGACACCTTGGGGATGGACCATGGTGAAACTAAACTATGGTCAATATTAAATGTTGCAGCCACATCTTCAAGTTATGAAAAGGTTTTATTTTTATTATGATATGCCTCATGATTTCAATTTCATGCCTTAAAGTTCTTTTCATGACATTATTTATGTATCTCAAGTTCATATGTAAAATGTTTCACTTGTTTCCCTTACTGGGCCTTCTTCTCACCCTTTCTTTTGATGTATGTCCCCTGGTTATGAGATGCAGTAATGAGCCTAGGGTGAACATGAGGAGAAGTCTTTCAAGTGTTTAAGAAGAATGTTTTTTTGTTTCATGTTTTATGTTCCTTGTTTCCAAGACACTAAACCTTAAAGATCCTCAGTTCCGTGTAATGGAATGAAAGTTATGTTATAAAAAGACGGGATGCTATAGTTGGTATCAATGGATGGTTTAGTTATTTTTGGAAATTAGGATATGAAAACTCTAGGAAGAACCCTATAGAAAAGTTTAAATATAGGAAATCTTCCTCGTATTTTGGTGAGTATTGAGTAAGGGGTTGCCAAGAAAATACATCCCTGTCTGGATACGAGAAGGTAGAGGTGGCTCTGGCATAGATGTACATAGGGGTAAAACCCGAAAACAACGCTTTGAGATAGACCCGAATGAGAACTGGTACACGACAACGGGCCTTGCTGCACTCTTGGTTACGACACTCTCTGGGGATATGCTTTGGTAAATTCATAATCTTTGTATGAACCATTGTTAAAGAAACAAAGATAAATTAAAATTAAGATTAAAATAAGAATATATGATCATGGATAACCTAGATGGGAACCTAGGGGATCACAAGTTAGGGTATACTTTTCTTCTACAAGTTATCCTTATATGCTTTATGTTCCTTTTCATGATTATTGGTTAAGTATTTAAGCCTCTAATTATTCTTTCTCTTCTTAGTTAATGGTGGGAAATGGAATAACGTGTCCCAACAACCAATGTGATAGGAAATGCGACAATTTACATATTAATATGACAGAGATGATTAGGGGATTAAAAGATGATTATTATTTTGGAAGACGTTCACTATTTTTGGGACCCTATATGATTGAGGTAAATAGATTACTATAGTATTTTCATTGAGGAGTAAGGTTGACTTATATTTTGAAGAATTGATGAATTTAAAGTGGACATATAGTAATTTAGGTTACTTATGGGAATGGTTAACCTATCTTGGGTAAAATATGTTTAGGTTAGCTACTTTTGTTATAAGATGTTAGGAGTGGTTGATGTTGTCTGGTGATGAACAATGAAGTTGTTTTGGAAGACTATGTTATCATATCCTTCTTGTATTTGGGTTTCAATCTTAGTTTGGTTTATTTTGATGAATTTTAAGGACCGTTATTTATGGAATGGTCTATGATGAACTTTGGGTAGTACCATGGAACTTTGAAGATTTAAAAGTAGTTTCCATTCCTATGGGATTCTTTCATTTTGAAGAGTTGTTTTACCTTAAACATTCTGTTTTTGGGATAATGTTTAAATATAGAAGAAATAGATAGTTGTTCTTTTGTAGATTATGTGATTATCTAGAAGATGATTCTTGTGCTTTTATGAGACCAAGTGTTTTTGAATTCTCATCATTTGGAGAAAATATTAAAGTTGGAAGGGACTTATTAAAGGATGAAACTCTACTTGAAGGTAGGTATATTTTCTTATGTTTTTGTTCTATGTAGTAAATGAATTCCTCAAAATTATGAAAAGAAACGTAAAACAAAAATGTTGTTGGTTTACGTTTCATACTAGGTAATCAAAGACCGTTTACACACATCATAAGTTTGGGATTTTCTTATGGTTAACTTTCTCCTAATCATGTTCTCTATCACTCTCCCTCAGAACTTGACCCTATTTTTTCTCCTCCATGTCCATGTTTTCCTACATGGAATCCTAGTGTGGGTTAACTCGGGTGACCTTTGTACTTCCCTTTTCATTCTTTTAAAATAATTGTTTTACTGACTCCTTTTCTGATGTGGGACATTCAATGAAATTTCAAAAACCCAATTTTAAAAATTGCGAGGACGCAATTTCTTAAGGGGGGAAGATTGTAACGACCCGAAATTTTAAATAAATATTGTCTCCTAATTTTATGTGTTATTTTATTTTATTTTTATACTCAAAAAAAATGTTTCATTTGATAACATGAGTATAATTAATATGAGACTGTTGGGTTTTGGCTGTTATTTGACCATTGGTCAATATGGCTGCTGGAAACTAAACGTTTTGACTATTGTCTCTAAATACAAGAAATCATGGTTAATTAATATAGAAAGAAGATTTGATGGCCTCATCCAGTAGTCTTGGACAAAATCGAAACCCATCTGACATAACTTGGGAAGTAGGTAGCACCACTGAGATTTTCTCTGGAACAAAACCAAGCTGAACTTCATCGTATAAAGCTAGAACGGGATAGCCTTCGCGAGATGTTCAAACTGATAGAAATTACTACTCGTGCGATGTTGGCCGAGCCTCCCTCGGATTCTCTCACCTTAGCAGACCTTACACTTAGTTCCTATGCTGGTGTGATAAGGGGCTATGTAAGGAGACCGTAAGTGTCTTGTGTAATCCTCTGTTTTAAATGAAAATTTTGATTTCATTTAGGAATTTTCAAATGACCGGATAAATATAGAATGCATATTTTTGATTAATTTTAGAAAATGGATATTTTAAATATGTTTATGTAAACCCTAAATAATTAAAAATGTGTAATGATTTTCAAAAAATGGTCTTCTACAATTATGATCAGTAAGAAATTTAGAGTCTAATACTATCAACATGATTTTTGATGAATTGTAAATTATGAATAGTGATTTTATGATTAGGATTAATAATGTGTCCAAATGGATTAGTAATCTCACTTAAATAAAGTATTAAAATAAGCTAGGCACTTTGATTAAGTAATGTGATTCAATAAAATGTTTAATAACAGTTTCATAAATTATTATTCAAGTATTAGTTTTTCGGATGAATAGTGATTTTTAATTAAAATTGTAATTAAAAATATTTAGAAAATTATTTTTATAAAATGGACTTCATTTTTGAACTCAGAGAATCGATATTATGTTAAGGTAATTTTTGGAGATTTTTCTGAAAAAAAAATATTTTCGATGAATAGTGTTTTAATTAAAAATTTAATTAAAAATATTTATAAAAATATTTTTATAAAATGGTTTTCATTTTTGAAATCATACCATTGATATTTGGTTAAGATGAAATTTTGGGATTATTCTGAGAAAGTTGAATTTTCGATGAATAGTGAAAATATAGTTTTTAAGTTACGGGTGTTTAATGACATCATTAAATTATGTATTAAGTATGTAATCAATATGGTCGACTTATGAATAGTAAGATAAGGTATGAGGTGTCCCATGTGGCCAATACCATGGGCAAATACCATGGGCAAGCCCATGGTTTTGCCAAAACCACTAATGAGGTGTCCCTTGGCCATTAATGCCTTGTCCCCTCACTTTCCCTATAGATACTAGGCCATCATCTCATCCATTCGACTCCCCACTCCCCCAACGAAGTTCTGGTCTCCTTACCTCCCAAAGAGTCCTCCCAAGGTTCCCCCAAGCCCTCAAGGTCCAAACCATTGAGTTTTAAGAGTTACGTTTTAAGGTAAGGGATCCGACCTCTCTCTTTAATTTCAAGTAATCTCTTTTATGTCATTCCTTTTATGCTACTTGTTCTTATATTGGAGGATGTTCTTTTATACTCATCTTACTTCCCTTTTCATGTTCATATAATGAGAGATCCCCTCTTACTCTCATTATTTCGTTTTATGATGTTTTAAGTGGCGTCGTTAGGCTGCGAAATTTTTGTAACGGATTCTTTCTCCCTTCTCATTTTTCAAGATCTATTTTCATGTAAAGTATCTCAAGTTCCTTTTTATTATGTTGGGGTATGATCTCTAAATTTATCATACTGATATTTTATGATCATATGAATAGAGACCCCATTTGATCTCTTCACTTCAGTATTTTGACGTTTTAAGTGGCGCCGTTAGGCTGCCGAATTTTTAAGTGGTTCTTCACCCTTCTCTTTTTGAAGTTCTACCTTCATATCAATTATTTCAAGTTCCTTTTTGTTATGTTGGGGTATGAACTCTATACCTATCATACTAGACTCTTATGTTCATATGATTAGAGACCCCATTTGATCTCTTCAATTCAATATTTTGATGTTTTATGTGGCGTCGTTAGGCTGCCGAATTTTTAAGTGGTTCTTCACCCTTCTCGTTTTGAAGTTCTACTTTCATGTCAATTCTTTCAAGTTCCTTTTTGTTATTTTGTTGTATGATCTCTATATCTATCATACTGGACTCTTATTTTCATATGATGAGAGATCCCATTTGAGGTCTACAATTCAGTATTCTGATGTTTTAAGTGGCGTCGTTAGGATGCCGAATTTTTTAGGGGATTCTTTCACCCTTCTCATTCTTTTCAAAGTTCTACTTTCATGTCAAGTCTTTCAAGTTCCTTTTTAATTATGTTGTGGAATTTATCTATATCTATCATACTGAACTATTATGTTCACATGATGAGAGACCCTATTTGATCTTTTCAAATCATTTTGTTTGATGTTTAAGTAATGCCGTTAGGCTGCCGAACTTTCATAAGAGAAATCTAATTTTTTTCTTCCTTCCATGTTTTTCATTTCAAATGGTATGTCCTTGAAATTTCATTACCATGATCATGTATCCTTCTTATTCTGTCCATATACTATTTTATGGGTCATTTATTAATGTTTAACCCATTTTCCCTCTCTTTTTAATTTCTTCTAAAACCTCGTAACATAGCTGTTATGCTGCAGAATTTTCGTCTCAAAATGCCTCTCTCTTTTTCTCAAAATTACTTCGTGTTATTAATTGAATACTAAAAGCTCTTCTTTATATAGGGTTATTCACATATATACAAAAATTTTCTATTTTAAATTCTTGTATTTACATACATGATACCTGCTTTCCCTTTCCGAGGGTTTTAAGTGACGTAAAGATCATGTCTTTAAATCAGTTTTTAAAACGTTATGATTATGAAATGAAACCCGTTTCTTTTATGCTATATGGGTTGTTTATGAAATTATTTATCATTATATATGTGGCTCACATGATAATAAAGGCAAATTTAAGGGTGCTCCATGATATCACTCCAATGCATTGGGTAATGACTTAATCTCTAGAGATGACCATTTTTAACGACGCCATGGTGAATAACCTTGGTAATTTTTAACGACGCCTTGGTGAATAACCTTGGTAATTTTTAACGACACCCTGGGGATGGACCTTGGTGAAACGAAACGATTGTAAATATTAAATGTTGCAGCCACATCTTCATGTTATGAAAAAGTTTTATGTTTATTATGATATGCCTCATGATTTCATTTTCATGCCTTAAAGTTCTTTTCATGACTATATTGATGTATCTCAAGTTCATATGTAAAATGTTTCACTTGTTTCCCTTACTGGGCCTTCTGCTCACCCTTTCTTTTGATGAATATCCCCAGGTTATGAGATGCAGTAATGAGCCTAGGGTGAACATGAGGAGAAGTCTTTCAAGTGTTTAGGAAGAATGTTTTTTTTGTTTCATGTTTTATGTTACATGTTTCCAAGACACTAATCCTTAAAGATCCTCAGTTCCGTGTAATGGAATGAAAGTTATGTTATAAAAATACGGGATGCTATAGTTGGTATCAATGGATGGTTTAGTTATTTTTGGAAATTAGGATATGAAAACTCTAGGAAGAACCCTATAAAAAAGTTTAAATATAGGAAATATTCCTGGTATTTTGGTGAGTATTGAGTAAGGGGTTGCCAAGAAAATACATCCCTGTCTGGATACAAGCAGGTAGAGGTGTCTCTGGCACATATGTACATAGGGGTAAAAACCGAAAACACCGCTTTGAGCTAGACTCGAATGAGAACTGGTACACGACAATGGGCCTTGCTGCACTCTTGGTTACGAAACTCTCTGGGGATATGCTTTGGTAAATTCATAATCTTGGTATGAACCATTGTTAAAGGAACAAATATAAAATAAAATTAAGATTCACATAAGAATATATGATCATGGATAACCAAGATGGGAACCTAGGGGATAAAAAGTTAGGGTATACTTTTCTTCTATAAGTTATCCTTATATGCATTAAGTTCCTTTTCATGGTTATTGGTTAAGTATTTAAGCCTCTAATTATACTTTCTCTTCTTAGTTAATGTTAGGAAATGGAATAACGTTTCCCAACAACCAATGTGATATGAAATGCGACAATTTCTGTATTAATATGACAGAGATGATTAGGGGATTAAAAGATGATTATTATTTTGGAAGACGTTCACTATTTTGGGGACCCTATATGATCGAGGTAAATAGATTACAATAGTATTTTCATTGAGGAGTAAGGTTGACTTATATTTTTAATAATTGATGAATTTAAGGTGTACTTATAGTAATTTAGGGTACTTATGGGAATGATTAACCTATCTTGGGTAAAATATGTCTAGGTTAGCTACTTTTGTTATAAGATGTTAAGAGTGGTTGATGTTGTCTGGAGATGAACAATGAAGTTTTTTTGGAAGACTATGTTATCAAATCCTTCTTGTAGTTGGGTTTCAATCTAATTTTGGTTTATTTTGAGGAGTTTTAAGGACCGTTATTTATGGAATGATCTATGATGAACTTTGGGTAGTACCATGGAACTTTGAAGATTTAAAAGTAGTTTCCATTCCTTTGGGATTCTTTCTTTTTGAAGAGTTGTTTTACCTTAACCTTTCTGTTTTTGGGATAATGTTTAAAGATAGAAGAAATATATAGTTAATCTTTTTTGGATTATGTGATTCTCTAGAAGATGATTATTGTGCTTTTATATGACCAAGTGTTTTTGAATTCTCATCATTTGGAGAAAAGATTAGTGTTGGTAGGGACTTTTTAAAGGATGAAACTCTACATGAAGGTAGGTATATTTTCTTATGTTTTTGTTCTATGTAATAAATGAATTCCTCAAAATTATGAAAATAAATTTAAAACAAATATGTTGTTGGTTTAAGTTTCCTACTAGGTAATCGAAGACTGTTTATACACATCATAAGTTTGGGATTTTTTTATGGTTAACTTTCTCCTAATCATGTTCTCTATCACTCTCCCTCAGAACTTGACCCTTTGTTTTCTCCCCCATGTCCATGTTTTCCTACATGGAATCCTAGTGTGGGTTAACTCGGGTGACCTTTGTACTTCCCTTTATTTCTTTTAAAGTAATAGTTTTACTGACTCTTTTTCTGATTTGGGACATTCAATGAAATTTAAAAAACCAATTTTAAAAATTGCGAGGACGCAATTTCTTAAGGGGGGAAGATTGTAACGACCCGAAATTTTAAATAAATATTTTTTCCTAATTTTATGTGTTATTTAATTTTATTTTTATACTCTAAAAAAATGTTTCATTTGATAACATGAGTATAATTAAAATGATACTGTTGTGTTTTGACTGTTATTTGACCATTGGTCAATATGACCGCTGGAAACTAAACGTTTTGACTATTGTCTCTAAATACAAGAAATCTTGGTTAATTAATATACAAAGAAGATTCGATGGCCTCACCCAGTAGTCTTGGACCGATCGAAGCCCATCTAACATAAATTGGGAAGGAGGTAGCACCACTGGGCTTTGCTCTGGACCAAACCCAAGATGAACTTCATCATATAAAGATAGAACGGGATCGCCTTCGCGAGAAGTTCAAATTGATAGAAATTACTACTCGTGCGATGTTGGCCGAGCCTCCCTCGGATTCTCTCACCGTAGCACACCTTACACTTAGGTCCTATACTGGTGTGATAAGGGGCTATGTAAGGTGACCGTAACTGTCTTGTTTAATCCTTTGTTTTAAATAAAAATTTCGATTTCTTTTATGAATTTTCAAATGACCGGATAAATATAGTATGCATATTTTTGATGAATTTTAGAAAAATGTTATTTTAAATATGTTTATGTAAACCCTAAATAATTAAAAATGTGTAATGATTTTCAAAAAATGGTCTTCTACAATTATGTTCAGTACGAAATTTAGAGTCTAATAAGATAAACATGATTTTTGATGAATTGTAAATTATTAATAGTGATTTTATGATTAGGATTAATAATGTGTCCAAATGGATTAGTAATCTCACTTAAAGAAAGTATTAAAATAAGCTAGGCACTTTGATTAAGTAATGTGATTCAATAAAATGGTTAAATAACGGTTTCATAAATTATTATTCAAGTATTAGTTTTTTCGGATGAATAGTGATTTTTAATTAAAATTTTAATTAAAAATATTTAGAAAATTATTTTTAGAAAATGGACTTCATTTTTGAACTCAGAGCATCGATATTATGTTAAGGTAATTTTTGTGGATTTTTCTGAAAAAAAAATAAATTCTTGATGAATAGTGTTTTTAATTAAAATTTTAATTAAAAATATTTAGAAAATTATTTTTATAAAATGGTTTTCATTTTTTAAATCAGAGAATTGTTGTTTGGTTAAGGTGAAATTTTGGGATTATTCTGAGAAAGTTGATTTTTCGATGAATAGTGAAAATACAGTTTTTAAGTTACGGGTGTTTAATGACATCATTAAATGATGTATTAAGAATGTAATAAATATGGTAGACTTATGAATAGTAAGATATGGTATGAGGTGTCCCAAGTGGCCAATACCATGGGCAAATACCATGGGCAAGCCCATGGTTTTTCCAAAACCACTAATGAGGTGTCCCTTGGCCATTAATGCCTTGTCCCCTTATTTTCCCTGTAAATACTAAGCCATAATCTCATCCATTCGACTCCCCACTCTCCCCCAACGAAGTTCTGGTCTCCTTACCTCAAAAATAGTCCTCCCAGGGTTCCCCCAAGCCCTCAAGGTCCAAACCGTTGAGTTTTAAGAGTTACGTTTTAAGGTAAGGGATCCGACCTCTCTCTTTAATTTCAAGTAATCTCTTTTATGTAATTCCTTTTATGCTCCATGTTCTTATGTTGGAGGATGTTCTTTTATACTCCTCTTACTTACCTTTTAATGTTCATATAATGAGAGATCCACTCTTACTCTCATTATTTCGTTTTATGATGTTTTAAGTGGCGCCGTTAGGCTGCCGAAATTTTTGTAACGGATTCTTTATCCCTTCTCATTTTTCAAGATCTATTTTCATGTAAAGTATTTCATGTTCCTTTTTATTATGTTGGGATATGATATATAAATTTATCATACGGATCTTTTATAATCATATGATGAGAGACCCCATTTTATATCTTCAATTCAGTATTTTGAAGATTTAAGTGGCGCTGTTAGGCTGCCTAATTTTTAAGTGGTTCTTCACCCTTCTCATTTTGAAGTTCTACTTTCATGTCAATTATTTCAAGTTCCTTTTTGTTATGTTGGGGTATGATATCTATATCTTTCATACTGGACTCTTATGTTCATATGATGAGAGACCCTATTTTATCTCTTCAATTCAATATTTTGATGTTTTAAGTGGTGCCATTAGGCTGCCGAATTTTTAAGTGGTTCTACGCCCTTCTCGTTTTGAAGTTCTACTTTCATGTCAATTCTTTCAAGTTCATTTTTGTTATGTTGGGGTATGATATCTATATCTATCATACTGGAATATTATGTTCATATGATGAAAGACCCCATTTGATCTCTTCAATTCAGTATTTTGACTTTTTAAGTGGTGTTGTTAGGCTGCCGAATTTTTTAGGGGATTCTTTCACCTTTCTCATTATTTTCAAAGTTCTACTTTCATGTCAAGTCTTTCAAGTTCCTTTTTAATTATGTTGGGGCATTTATCTATATCTATCATACTGAACTCTTATGTTCACATGATGATATACGCTATTTGATCTTTTCAAATCATTTTGTTTGACGTTTTTGTAACGTCGTTAGGCTGCCGAACTTTCATAAGAGAAATCTAATTTTTGTCTTCCTTCCATGTTTTTCATTTCAAATGGTATGTCCTTGAACTTTCATTACCATGATCATGTATCCTTCTTATTCTGTCCATCTACTATTTATGGGTCATTTATGAATGTTTGACCCATTTTCCCTCTCTTTTTAATGTCTTCTAAAACCTCGTAACATAGCCGTTATGCTGCAGAATTTTCATCCCAAAACGACTCTCTCTTTTTCTCAAAATTACTTCATGTTATTAAGTGAATACTCAAAGCTCTTATTTCTATAGGGTTATTCACATATATACAAAAATGTTCTATTTTAAATTCTGGGATTTACATACATGATACCTGCTTTCCCTTTCCGTGGGTTTTAAGTGATGTAAAGATCATATCTTTAAAGCAGTTTTTAAAACGTTATGATTATGAAATGAAACTCGTTTCTTTTATGATATATGGGTTGTTTATGAAATTATTTATGATGATATATGTGGATCACATGATAATAAAGGAAAATTTAAGGGTGCGCCCTGACAGCACTCCAATGCATTGGGTAAAGACTTAATCTCTAGAGATGACCAGTTTTAACGACGCCTTGGTGAATAACCTTGGTAATTTTTAACGACGCCTTGGTGAATAACCTTGGTAATTTTTAACGACGAATTGGTGAATATCCTTGGTAATTTTTATCGACACCTTGGGGATGGACCTTGGTGAAACGAAACGATTGTCAATATTAAATGTTGCAGCCACATCATCATGTTATGAAAAAGTTTTATTTTTATTATGATATGCCTAATGATTTCATTTTCTTGCCATAAAGATCTTTTCATGACTTTATTGATGTATCTCAAGTTCATATATAAAATGTTTCACTTGTTTCCCTTGCTGGGCCTTCTGCTCACCCTTTATTTTGATGTATGTCCCCAGGTTATGAGATGCAGCAATGAGCCTAGGGTGAACATGAGAAGAATCCATTCAAGTGTTTATGAAGAATGTTTTTTTTGTTTCATTATTATGTTCCTTGTTTCCAAGACACTAAACCATAAATATCTTCAGTTCCGTGTAATGGAATGAAAGTTATGTTATAAAAATACAGGGTTCTATATTAGTAGCCTTCGAAACACTATATATATTCATAAGTCTTACATTATATCATAAATTGAAAAAAAAACCTAAAATAAAAACTTTTCTCCATATCCCCTCATCCTATCCATGTAGCTCATTCAAAAAATACTTCTTCACATACTAGGAAAATTAAAACATTGAAAGGGGTGATCTCAGATGATCAGTAAGGATAACAATATATAGGAAACCTTCATAAATAAACGTGAGCATTTAAGGTAATGTATAACTAAAACAAAATCCTTCTTAAGCTTGAAATTCAGTATAATATGGAAAAGATAAAATGAAATAATTCCATTTAATTATTCACATGGATATTATACTAATCTAATAATAACATGCATTATCAATAAAAACATTGATAATTATGGAATGCATAATGTCAGACTATCATAACCACATAGTCAAGGCCTTGTGCCAAGACTACAAATAAAATTTTTTCAAGGCCTTGTGCCAAGACACTAGATTGTCTCATGAGGCCTACTGATGCATAGGGGAGCTATAGCGGCATCCACCCTTCACTTACTAAGTCTAATGCATTCCTCACATGAAAAGGTTTGAACATTACATAATCATTCGTATTGAAACTAGCATACGAATTGTCAATACTTTATCCATAAACATTATTACTATAAAAATAGAACATCCATAGTAAAACATAACACATTCAATACAATAGGGAAGATTTTATTTTAATAGATTAACTTCAATGAAGGATATTGACTTAGATGAAATTGATTATCAAAACTATTTGAGAGAAATATTCTCCTTCTTCTTGAAAACATTTAAAACTGACATTTTAGTTAGAGTTTCTTACCAAATGAGAGACGCTTCAATAAAAATAACTGAGGTAATAAAAACGTCATAATATCATGATAAAAAAGGGATTCATTATATTCTATGTCAATTTACATTATATACACCATATAAACGTGAATTGGCATATAACAACAAAGATGTCTCAATAGAATGTAAATTGAGATGAAATATCTTATAAAGAATGTATCATTAGGTTAAGGATACATCAATGAAATAATTATGTGTGAAAAAAATAAATACAATAAATATGATTGGATATTCAGTGTAAATCAATCAGAGGACATTCACACATATTCCTATAAAAACAACACCAATGAATTTAATGTTTAACTCAATAAATGGGGATCGAGTTAAAATTACTTTTATCCAGTTCATATCGCTGACTTGAGAATTTATCAGTGAGATGATTATGTTTATGAAAAGTATATCTACAGAAATGGGAGGGGAATTTATTACATAATCAAATGAATAGTAATTCCACACATAATCTTGGAGTAAAATAATCAATGAAGTATGCGTAAAGCCAAATGAGTGGAAATTGAAACTTGAAATTCCATTATCGATTTGGTAACTTATGAAACATACACCCATGAAAGAAGGATCATAAAATGATTATGTAAATACCCATAAATTAAAGTATATTACACAAAGAATACAATCATGTGGTAGTACATACACCATATGCAATAAATAAGTGGTGAACAATAGAAATCTCATGAAATTAAAAGTGAGATAAGTAACCACTTACTTTGTACTATTCCTTGGTCCAAGGTAGGTTAACCTCCTGTATAGTGATGAAATAATTGTTATTAAATTATACAAGAATCATATATATTAATATTATATCATATATGTTCTTTTTACATTGTTTTGTTAATAATATCTTCGTATTATCGTCATTTTGGGTGTTAATCGATTTATTTTCCATTATATTATTTGTTATGTGAGCCATATTTGTTATGGATGGGATGTATATTATTCATATCCCTAATGATATCATGTCTCTAAATAGTATTTTTAATCATAAAATGAAATTTAGTGTTGAATGGATATGATGGGGAATGAATATCATCGCTTTCGTGGAGACGGTATTCAGTACGTACGCACGAGCAACAATATCATTCTATTGATAATAAAAGAGTATATAATTGAATTG
This sequence comes from Viscum album, assembly GCA_963277665.1. Lineage (NCBI taxonomy): Eukaryota > Viridiplantae > Streptophyta > Magnoliopsida > Santalales > Viscaceae > Viscum > Viscum album. Next base: position 1,840,475,658 of record OY728135.1, read on the forward strand.
TATATCATATATACAGAATAATTATCATGTTAAATTTTTTATTTACATCATTTATACTCATTATTATACGCATCCAAATAATAATGTTTTGAATAACAATTACACCACAACGTGGAGACGGTATTCCGTACGTACACACGTATGGTGACATGTTATCCAAAGGATGGATATAATAATGAATATGGTTGTACCATAATTATAATAACATCAGAATATATAGAAGATACTGGAGTTATTATTTTATAATTGAAATAAAAAATAAACAAGAATTGGAATAAAAAAAGAACTTGAAAGAGGGTGGTGAAAACATTACCTCTTCTCAGGGTTCTTCCTTTTGATTTGATCAAAAGGGATCCATAGGTTTTCTTTCTGGTCAAATTAATCAATCTAGGTTAAAGTGAGGTAAGTTGAGAGAGTATTTGGGCAGGTTTTGGCCGATCCAAAGGCTTTGATGATGTGAAATTGAGAGAAGGGGGAGTTCACTTTTATAAGATGGGTGAGGGGCACCTTAGGAAAAGCTAGAAATATTATTTTATAATAAATTCATATTCGGTTTCCAAAGGCTCATAGTAGATTATTTCGTGGATAAGGTGAGTATGGGTCGATATCAACCCAACCAATAGGTTTTAGACAGGTTTGGGTCACTATATTAACCATATCATTATGTTTTAACTCTTAGTTAATTAGTTTGACATTTACCATGTCTCTTTGTATTTTTATATTATATGGTTCATAATCATACTATATACATCAAACGAAACCCCAAGTTGTTCATTAATGATACACATATCATTATATAAGTCTCTTGGCCGATCCTTATATTTTTTTGGAATAGAATATCAATTAATAATATAATATTTGTTTTAAATATTCTTTTAAGTCAATTTTGACACTATTTTGAAATTAATTTTTTTTAAAATAATAACAGAATGATTACCTCCAAAAAAGTTAATTTAGTAAATACTAACATTTTATATTAACCTAGAAAATTATTGGTATTTATAATGAGATTCAAATTATATTTATTTGGGTATTTATAATATCAATTATTTTAATATTTCATTTAAAAGGTAATTACTGCATTACCATTGTGTCATAAATAAATTAATTTATATAATGTATAAAAATTATAAATAAAATATCATTATGTAGTAAATATTTTGTAGCTTTCTAATTAATATTTATAATTGTAATTATCTTATCCATAACACTATATTAAAATTGTTTTAGTTATTAAACTTTGATTTTAACACTTTTAATTCTTCTTTGAATAACAATAAATGTCCTAATATATTCCATGTGGGTCTAAAGGATCATATTTTATTCCTAATGTTGTTTTTTGTCGAATTAGACTTATCCAATAGAATTAGGACATGTGTCAGGGTAAAAATAATATCATTTTTACCTTTAATTACCCTATTAACTTTTAACCGTGGTAAATAAAAGTAAAAAGTTACTATTCACCAAAAATTATTTTAATCTCATTAAACCACATATTACATACTAATAACATCCATGAATGTCGGATTTTTGAAATTCAATTCCCAGAAGCGGTATAATTTCATTTTAATGAAAGGGTCAGTTTTTTAACTACTACATAGTTGATTCACTATTCATCAAAAATTGATGTTTTTCAGAAAAATACCAAAAACTCAGTCTAACCTATATTTCATATTCTGAATTCAAAAATTATCTATATTTTACAAAATTCAAAACATTTAAATATCATTAATTAATTTAAAATTAATTCCCTTTGTCAAAATGTTACCACAAACTCATTTTACCAAAAACTCATCTTTCACTCCAAACGATGAGTATTCATGATGTCTTGGTTACACCTGAAGTGCTAGAATCAACTTATAGAGAATCACATAATCTACAAAGGTTGAACTATATATTTCCATTTTTTTTATAGACTAACCAAAACAAAACTGGTTAGTAAATGATTAGATGATCCCCAAAAAGGATAATCCTTTAGACAAGGAAGTACTAATATTAACTTCTGAAATTAAACCAACAATACCCAAAGTTCAATAAATACCATTCAATAAAAAATTGTCCATAAAATCTTTCTATATAATCAAAACTAATATTGAAATCCAAAATGTAGCAGAATTTGGTTACGTAGTCTCCCACGTTAAATGGTATCTCCAAATGACATCAATTACACTTAAAGTCACTCACTTAAAATTAATTAACCTAATCACATATTATCTATTATAGGTTAATCATTTCCATAAATAACCTAAGTCACTATAAATCCACAATAAAAACAAAGATAAAAATACACCAGTACTCCTTAAATGAAATCCCATAGAATTCTATTTTCCTTCGGTATATAGTATTCCCATCAAAGCGAACATCGTCCAAAATAACAGTTATCACTTAATCACCAAATGATTTTCAAATAATAAGGGTATTAATTTGATAAGACATAAGATCCAAAGTCAACTTATTATTGATCAATAAAATTACTTAACTAAAAAAAATTAGTCACACTAACTATGGACTTCACGTTGTCCAGTGGTGGGAGATAAATTCCAATCGTAATTTGGTTGTGGGTTCGATTCCCACATCTTTGCCCAGGATGACGGGTTGTCACACGGTTTGCGTGTTGTCCTTTTTCAAAAACTATATTTTATAACATTTCCAAAATTATATAAATTCCTCAAAACAACCATAACATAATTTAACCACAAATGTAATCTCATACCTTTCATTTTCATCCCAAAATAAAATAACATATAATTTCCACAAACCGAAAAATCATATAAAACAAAATGGTTATATATAACTATATCCACAAGAGAAAAGATATGTCTTCCTCAAATATCATTCTCACATGGTAAAATGTAGGGTTACAAATACATGAGAAAATTATTCCAAAGTAATCCCATCAACAAGGAGCACTAATAAATTTAAACATTTATCCAACCATTTATTTCCACATAGTTTCTTCTTTGACCAAGAAAATATCCTATAGAATAGGGCATTCACTCGGGTAATGGCCATGTCCCCTATATTTATAGAAAATGACTGTAAATGGATTATTGGGACCATTTTTATTTTCTTCCATAGAACTCATCAAATTTTCACAGCAATTATTTACTTTATGTCCTTCTATCCCACATGAAAAGCATTTCATTGTTCCATTAAGACACTTTCATGGGTGTCTCCTTCCACATTTCCTTCATGATGGAAATTGAGGATTCTTTTCTCCATGGTCTCCACTGTTGGAGCTCTTATCATTCATTTCCTTCCTATTCTTTGTTGAGTCTGGGAGTTGGTTAAAATATATGTTGTTGATAATATTTTTGGAAAAATGATTTGGAATGAACAAAATATCTTTTAAACCTATCAACATTCCATTTTGATTCTCATTACCACCATTGTTCCCGCGTTGTACATAATTCTCATTATTATTATGAATTCCTTGGAATCCAGCCATTGACTAAAACCAGAATGCATTTTGTGAGTAACAACAGTCATAAAATCATTTAGAGAATATCATGTCACCATATTCTAAATTTGAAAAAAATTAGGATTAACCAATATCATTTACTCTCATATTATACTAAAATCCTTGATTTCGGTTTTTGAAGAAAATGTAAATTATCCTATGCATATCCCCCGGGAGTGTCGTAACCAAGAGTTCCGCAAGGCCCGTTGTCGTGCACCAGTTCTCATTCGAGTCTAGCTCAAAGCAGTGTTTTCGGGTTTTACCCCGAGGAATATCTATTCCAGAGCTACCTCTACCTGCTCGTATGTAGACAGGGATGTATTTCTTGAAAAACTCACAAAATCTATACAATACAAAAATTATAGGAAGCTCCTCTATACAAATACTCAAAGTCTATCTTAGGGCTATGTACTCTAATCAGAGTTTATCTAAATCTAGTTTCCAATGATTGTACTAAACATCCTCTAATACCAACTATAACGCCCCGACCCTAGTTACCCAGAGTCGGTGCATTATTGCATAATATTGGCATGATCACAAATGATCAAGTCTTGAAAGATCTATTAGTTTAGTATCCTTGGAAACACTAGATATATTCATAAGTCTTACATTAAATCTTAAATTGAAAAAAAACCACAATAACAGCTTTTCTTCAAATCCCCTCATCCTATCCCTACAGTTCATTCATAATATACTTCTTCACATCTTGGGAAAAATAAAACATTGAAAGGGGTGAGCTCAGATGCTCAGTAAGGATAACAATATAGTGAAAAATTTCATAAAAAACATGATCATTTAAGAAAATGTATAACTAAAACAAAAGCCTTCTTAAACATGAACTTCAGCATAATATGGAAAAGATAAAATGAAATAATTCCATTTACTTATCACATGGATATTCTACTAATCTAATAATCACATGCAATATCAATAACCACTTTTATAATTATGGAATTCATAAGAAACGATGGCCTACTCTGCCTAAAACAATGTGTTTCATGCGCTTGATCGTTTTCAAATTTTTCCGCCTGCTGCACCTCAGGCTACTTGATCTCAGACAACAGATGCGGCAGGGACGACCTTTGATCCTGGATCGAGCCTCGGTAGAGGCGGATCTCCTCTGGCCCTGGCACCTTCTGGCTCTTCTCCTTGGCCTAGCCGGTCTGCGGTTTCCTTCAACGAGGCGCTTTGCGGCCCTCTCTGCAGCTTTCTGCATCCCTGTTTCTCAGAGGCTCCCCTGGTGTTTCTAGTGGTTTCGAGGGCCAGATTTGGCCTCTATTTGGATGTATCTGTGGCGGACTTTGATGCAGCTGTTGATGGCCTAAAATGGACTCTTTTTTCTAGGTTTTGTGGAGGGAATCCCCCTTTGTCGGTATTCAAATGATGTGTGGACTCATAGGGTTTGCAGGCTCCAGTTTGTATCTCTGCGGTTCACCATCTATCCTTATGTCTAGTCTTCTCCTCGGAAACTGATTTCATCCGCACTTTTTGTAACTACCCCCAATGTGTGGGGAGGTGGCGTTTCAGTCTGGAACGGTGGTCGCTGGATTATCACAAAGGGAAGGAGATCCCTAAATTGGAGGTTTGGCTCAGTCTTCCAGGGCTTCTGTTTCCCTTCCAGAATGGGTCCTTTCTTAAAGCCATTGGAGATTCCCTTGGAGGTTTTCTCTTCATGGATGAGCGTACCGAGAGTGGTTTAGATATTTCTATTGTCAGGATGTGCGTTAAGCTTGATCTGTCCAACCCCATCCCGGAGCATCTCCCTCTGAAGGACCAGGGCACAGAGTTGTGGAACCAGGACATTGCTTATCCGGTGTTTCCCATGTCATATTCGTCTTGTTTCCTTTAAGGTCACTCACAACAATTGTGTAGGCGGCGTCTTCATGGAACCCTCAGGGGTGAGGGAGGGTTATCACCATGGCGCCACTCCTCTTCTCATAGATTGTCTGGTCCTTTTTCCTCTATGGCTCCGGAGGGGAATCGGTTCGAAGGGTCCCCCTCATCTTCGTCCCCTCCTTACTGCATCTCCAGCTATTTGTGTTCTTTGGCCAGTGGTGGTGCGCCTAGCGGAGCTCTGGATCCATTTGTTCGAAGGGACCCTCATTCTTGGATGGTCAGGCTTTCTTGTTAGGCTTTCGCTCCCCACCAGATCCTCTCTGCGTGCGGGCTACTGGAACACCTGGTGCAAACCTCTACTGACTTTCGGAAGCCCTTGGTTTTTCTTCCCCCCTGTTATGAGGTACCCACTAACGAGGTTGGTATGATCGATTTTGAAGGAAAGCCGGATGTTCCCCTTCCCCGGTCGAGAGTTGGCGGCGTCCTTGTTGTGGTTGGGCTGGATGGGTATGAAGACTTGGGCAATCAAGACTTTCGGGAAAAGGGTAAGCGTCTGATAGAAATATCTCCCGCAAGTGCTATGAGAGGGAAGACAATCAAGCTCCACTCTCAACTGCAATCATCACCATCAAACCTTCTGGACAACTTCCCAGGTGTGTGTACCCGTGCGATGTTCAAACAACAAAAGTCACTGATTAGGGAGTGTCTCTCCCATTTTTAGCTTGAGACCATGATGCCTCAGGCCAAATCCAGGAAAAAGGTTGATCAATGATTCCCATCTTCATTTGGAACTATTGTGGCCTTGGAGCGTGGGTGAATTCTGACTACATAGCTTTAGAGATCAAGAAGAATAGAGTGCTCATTACTGCTGTTCTGGAGCCCAAGTAGGACCCATCCAAGCTACACGAGTTCACCCGCAGGATCTGCATGCATGCGTCCATGCAAGCGGCACCAACTAAATGACACATATGGATATTTTGGATAAAATACATCTATATGGACTTGATACAGGAGGGGGACCAGTTCATCCCGATGAGGGTGACTAAGGGATCTATCACTCTCTGCATATCCTTTGTCTATGTAAGCTGCGATAGTGGAAGATGGGAGACAATGTTGGGGGATATCAGTATGTTTGATCTAGGAAGTGAACCCTGGATCATTGGTGGGGACTTCAACATCATCATGGATCCATCGGAGAAAGAAGGATGTGGGGCATTCCCATGCCGTGCTAGGATGGACTTCATCATGTTCATGGCTTCCAAGGGTTTAATGGATCTGGGGTACACTGGTCTCCCTGTCCTCAAGGAATATCCATCAATGTAGGTTCAGGTTTTATGGTCAATAGACACGGAATCCGGAGTTTCTTCATGTGGTGATAGATTCTTGGAGGGAACCGGTACAAGGGTTATCCTGGGTGGCCTTGCAGAATAAACTAAGGCATCTTAAAATGAGGATAATGGATTGGGAAGGGATCCTTGGATCTCTCGATCAGGGGATGGAGGATCTCAAACAAGAGATTGAATGCTTGGAAGCTAGTTTGGAGGAAGTATATAATGATGTTATTTTTGAGGATCTGTCTATCAAGAAGAATAGTCTTGAGGAACTGGTCCTTAGACAAGAATGAGTGGCTCTGGAGGAATCAAGGATTAAATGCGTGCATGAGGGAGATAATAACACGACCTTATTTTATGCCTACATCAGGGAGAAAATACATTCCATTAAGCCCAATATCTGGCTCAATGACGAGAGTTACACAGATGATAGAGATGTCATGGGAAGAATGGCCTATTTCTTATTCAAAGGCATCCTTGCAGGGCCTAACGTCAGGATGGACAGTGGGTACCCATGTGGTTATAAAGAGCTTTGGGAGGAAATTCCGAACAATATATCCTCCGTAGACAATTCGTGAATGGAAGGGATCCCAGAGGAGTCCGAAATTCACCAAGCCATGATGAGTCTCAACTCAGAGAGCGCTCTGAGACCCTATTGTTTTCCTGGTTTATTTTACAGAGTTTCATGGGATGAGGTCAAAGGTGGCATTGTTGTATCAGTGTAGGACTTTTTCAGAGGAGGATATCTCCCATGGGTTGCAGCTTCCAGGACCTTGGTGCTCATTTCAAATGTTAAGGACCACTCCTCCATTCTCCACTACTGGCCCGTGAGCATGTGAAACATCACCTAAAAAATAATTGCGAGTATTCTTAACATGAGGTTGTCCATGCACTTACCCTTCTGGATTTCCATAGAGCGAAATGGCTTTGTAAGAGGGCGTTCTATTCAAGGGGCTATAGCCCAAGCACAGGAGATGATAAGGGACATTAATGCTAAAAGTCATGGTTCCAACATGATCATAAAATTGGATATGAGCAAGGCGTACGACAGACTTGAATGGGGTTTTGGGAACATGGCCTTAGCGTGCATGGGCCTATCCTCCAAGGCCTTAGACCTTCTCTTAAGATGCTTTAGTTCTCCATGGAGGAATGTCTCATTTATGGGGAAATCACATGGCTTTTTTAAGGCTACTCGTGGCTTATGACAAGGTGACCCAATCTCCCCTACCCTGTTCATCCTTATGCAGGACGTGCTTAGCCGTATTCTGAACAATAAAATCCTCACTGGTAGTATACTTCCTTATCGAAGGAAAAAGAACCTCCCTCCCATCTCACATTTGATGATTACTGACGATATGATTATCTTCTCGAATGCAGGAAAAAGATCAGCGCGTGGAATTAAGAGGATCCTTGAAGATTACTGTTATTTGAGTGGTCACGTGATCAACTACTCCGAGAGTAATTAATATATCTCCAATTAGTCCAGAGCTGGCCGCGCGAATCTTCTTTACAACATCATGGACATGCAGCCTGGTTACTTCCCGATGGAATACCTCGGGGCCCGTCTTTCGCCCGACAGAACGCGTATTTGGGACATTGATCATGTGGTGAGCAGAATTACAGGGAACATCCTCAACTGAAAGATCCACATATTTTCCTTTAGAGGGTGCATTTCACTGGTTAACAGTGTGATGGCTACTATCCCGGTGCATGTGATGGCTTCCACTTTAGTGCCAAAGGGGGTGATCAAAGCAGTTGACAGGATCCTGGCTACTTTCTTATGGGATGCACTTGCTGAGGGGAAGAGGCACTAGGTCGCACGGGGAAGAATGGAACATCCCATCTAGGAAAGAGGTATTAATGTTAAAATATTGAGGGACACACTTCATGGAATTCCCACCAATATCTCTTGGGAGATCGTGGAGGACCGGTCCCTCTAGGGGATGATCATTTCCTACATCTACGACAGTTCCATGGAAGCTGACAGCGTGCAAGGATCCCCCCTCTGGTATTTGGTCTGCTCTCTTGTCCCGAGCCTCCAACAGAAATCCTGGTGGGTTGTGGGAGAAGGAAGTATTTCTTTTTGGACACAGAACTAGGTGGGATCAGTGCTTGGATTCCTGAGGTGTCCAGCCCCATTGATTACCTTAAGAAGGCGAGCGCTCATCCTGGATTCATCAAGGAGGTGCTTGACAAGGATCACCTTGACGTTTTTGATTCTATCATCTTTAACTTGGAGATAGACTGATGTGTATTCACCCCCTCTCAGTCTGGTAAGTTCAATATCAGGGATTATAGAAGGATCTCAACACCTCAGGCTCAACAAAATTGCTGGAACTACCTGGTCTGGTATGATAAGCTTCCGAGAAAGTACAACTTTCTGGTTTGGCTCATAAAGAATTACGGGATTTCATTGGATGAAGGAATCAAGAAAATTAGATTCAACTTCCTCGCCTCTCTTGTAGCCCCAGGATCCTCTGTCACTGTCCTTTCCAAAGCAACCTCCCTTAAGCCAGAGGGGGTTAACCTTATCCGAGGGGATGCCCTCGGTCTTCATTATTTTAGACCCCCCTAATCCGGGGTCCTCTGTTGTTCCTTTCCCCCTGTTTTTTACTCTTTTCCCTTTATTAAATATTTAATTATTTGTTTGTGTGTATGGAATGCATAATGTCAGACATCATAACAACATAGTCAAGGCCTTGTGCCAAGACTACAAATAATATTTTCTAAAGGCCTTATGACAAGACACTAGTTTGTCTCATGAGACCTACCAATGCATCGAGGAGCTATAGTGGGATCCACCCATCACTTACTAAGTCCAATGCATTCCTCACATGAAAAGGTTAAAACATAACATAAACATTCATATGGAAACTAGCATACGAATTGTCAATACGTTATCCATAAACATGAATGGTATAAAAATAGAACATCCATAGTAAAACATAACACATTCAATACAATATGGAATATTGTATTGTAATAGATTAACCTCAATGAAGGATATTTACTTAGATGAAAATGATGATCAAAACTATTTGAGAGAAATATTACACTTCTTCTTGAAAACATTTAAAACTGACATTTTAGTTAGAGTTTCTAACCATATGAGAGACGCTTGAATAAAAATAATTGAGGTAATAAAAACTTTATAATGTAATGAGAATAAAGGGATTCATGATATACTATGTCAATGTACATTATATACACCATATAAAAGTTAATTGATGTATAACAACAAATAAGTCTTAAAAGAATGTAAATTGAGATGAAATATCATATAAAGACTGTATCCTTAGGTTAAGGATAAATCAATGAAATAATTATGTGTGACAAACATAAAGACACTCAATATGATTGGATATTCAGGGTAAATCTATCAGAGGACATTCACACATATTCTTGTAAAAACAACACCAATGAATTTAATGTTTAACTCAATAAATGGGGATTGAGTTAAAATTACTTTTATCAAGTTCATATCGATGACATGAGAATTTATCAGTGGGATTATTATGTGTAACAAAAGTATATTCATAGAAATTGGAGTGGAAATTATGAAAAAATCAAATGAATAGTAATTCCACACATAATCTTGGAGTAAAATAATCAATGAAGTATGCGTAAAGTTGAATGAGTGGAAATTGAAACTTGAAATTCCATTATCAATTTGGTAACTTATGAAACATACACTCGTGAAAGAAGGATCATAAAATGATTATGAAAATACCCATAAATTAATGTATATTACATAGAGGATACAATCTTGGGGCAGTACATACACCACACGAAATAAATAAGTGGTGAACAATTGAATTCTCATGAAATTAAAAGTGAGATAAGAAACCCCTTACTTTGTACTTTTCCTTGGTCGATGGTAGGTTAACCTCCTCTATAATGGTGAAATAATTTTTATTAAATTATAAAATATTCATATATATTAATATCATATCATATATTATTTTTTTATATTTCTTTGTTAATAATATCTTAGTATTATCGTCATTTTGGGTGTTAACGGATTCGTTTTACTTTATATTATTTGTTATTTGAGACATATTTGTTATGGATGGGATGTATATTATTCATATCTAGAATGATATCATGTCTCTAAACATTATTTGTAATCATAAAATGATATTAGTCTTGAATAGATAAGATGGGGAATGAATATCATCGCGTTCATGGAGACGGTATTCCATTCGTACACACGAGCGACAATATCATTATTTTGATATTAAAAGAGTATATAATTGAATTTTATATCATATATAAACAATAATAAACATGTTATATTTGTTTTTTACATCATTTATTCTCATTATTATACCTATTCAAATAATAATGTTTTGAATAACAATTACACCACGATGTGGAGACGGTATTCCGTACGTACACACGTATGGTGACATGTCATTCAAATGATGGATAGAATAAAGAATATGGTTGTACCATAATTATAATAACATCACATTATATATAAGATACTGGATTTATTATTTTATAATGTAAATAAAAAATAAAGAAGAAGTGGAAGAAGAAAGGAACTTGATAGAGGGTTGTGAAAACATTACCTCTTCTTCGGGTTCTTCCTTTTGATTTGATCAAAAGGGAAACTTAGGTTGGCTCTATGATCAAAATAAGGACTCTAGTTTTAAGTGAGGGAATTATATAGAGTATTTGGGCACGTTTTTCCAGATCCAAAAGTCTTTTAAGATGTGAAATTGAGAGAATGTGGAGTACCCTTTTATAAGAGGGGTGATGGGCACCTTTGGAAAAGCTAGAAATATTATATTATAATAAATTTACATTCGGTTTCCAAAGGCTGCAAAGTATATTATTTAGAGGATAAGGTGGGGATGGGTCTAAATCAACCCAAAAAATAGGTTTTAGACATGTTTGGGTAACTATATTAACCTTATCTTTAAGTTTTAACTCTTAGTTAATTAGTTTAACATTTACCATGACTCTTTGTATTTTTATATTATATGGTTAATAAACATACAATATACTTCAAAACAAACCCGAAGTGGTTCATTAATGATACACCTATAATTATATAAGTCTTTTGGCCGAACCTTATATTTCTTGGAATAGAATATAAATTAATAATATAATATTTGTTTTAAAAACTCTTTTATGTCAATTTTGACACTATTTGGAAATTGATTTATGTGAAAATCATAACAGAATTATTACTTCGAAAAAGGTTTCATAAATCAATAATAACATGTTATATTAACTATTAACATTAGTTTCATTTATAAAAAGTCTCAAATTATATTTATTTGGGTATTTATAATATCAATTATTTTAATATTTCATTAAAAAGGTAATTACTGCATCACCATTGTATCATAAATAAATTAAATTATTTAATATATAAAAATTATAAATAAAATATAATTATGTAGGAAATATTATTAGCTTCCTAATGAATATTTATAATCGAATTTATCTTATGCATAACCCTATATTAAAAAAATTGTAGTTATTAAACATTGATTTTAACTCTTTTAAATCTTCTTTGAAGAATAATAAATGTCCTAATCTAATCCAAGTGGACCTAAAGGATCATATTTTATTCATAAGGTTGTTTTAGGCCGAATTAAACTAATACAATAGAATTAGGACATGTTTCAGGGTAAAAATTATATCATTTGTACCTTTAATTACCCTATTTACTTTTAACAGTGGTAAATAAAAGTAAAAAGTCACTATTCACCAAAAATTATTCTCATCTCATTGAACCACATTTTACTTAAAAATAAAACCATGTATGTCAGATTTTTGAAATTCAATTCACAGAATTGGTAACATTTCATTTTAATGAAAAGGTTAGTTTTTTAACTACTACTTAGTGGTTTCGCTATTCATCAAAAATTGATGTTTTTCAAAAAAAATACCAAAAACTCAGTCTATGATATATTTTATATTCCGAATTCAAAAATTATGTATATTTTACAACATTGAAAACATTGAAGTTTCATTAATTAATTTAAAATTAATTCCCGTCATCAAAACAAATAGCTGGTTTTTAAGAAACAATATCTGTCAAAAGATTGAAACTTGTTTTTGCCCAATTTCAAAGTGAAATTTCTTCCAATGAACAGAATTGGTTTAAATGGTAAAAATATAATCTAATTAAACTTTAAAACCATTTAGAAAGATAATATAACCATATAAATAAATTATATTAAAAGGGAGTTTTGAATGAAAATACAGTATTTTTTACTATACATCAAAAAAATGAATTTTATCAGAAAAATACCAAACTTTTACCCAAAGTGAATTTTGACGTCTTGATTCTAAAGAAGAATTTTATTTTATAAAATTTAATATATAAAAGGTTCAAATTTTTTATTTAAAAAGGTTTCTCCATTAAAAGGTGGTAAATTTATATTTTTTGAAAAATACTTCTTTTATCTGAAAAAAACTGAATTTGTTATTATATTATGTCTTAGAAACTCATAATATGTATTCTAAAATGATAAGGATTATATAAAATTCAAAAATTCAGTTAATACTATTCATAACCACTTTTGAACGGCCAGTTTGGTATGTCGTGGTTCCCTTGAACTCGGTGTTGCGTGTAGTGCAAGTTATTGAGTTAATTTGAAGAAATAACTTACTATAATATCATGAGGTGTTAAATAGTCCTTTATTATCACCATGAACCAAGGTCTAAGTGGCACATATGTACATGGATGGAAGAAAAACAGGGTTCTGGAAATCCTGATCAGTGAATCCCATAATCTGAGACTACATGATGTGTGGGCACCTCCTAGAAATGGCTAGTGTTTATGTAGAAATTTATGATCACATGGTGTGTGACCTTGTCAAATGGAGTTTGACCTATCGCTTGTGGATAATAATTTACCTAGGAGTGTACAAAAATATGGGATGGTGTACACATGAATGGGTATGTTGTGTACTCTAACACAAACACATCTTGGCCTATTTTACATGGTCAACCCTATTAACTGGTACACTGTAAGATTACATGGGCAGCCACATGCTGTGTACTTTTACCTGGACAGAGAAAAGACAAATTCTATTAACATGGTGGGAACCAGGGTCAAAGGTAGACATTGTGTGCACCTACTACATGACATGTACTCCATTAATGTTGGCATGTATACCTTTTCCTCTATATCTTGTAGAACATATGTTTGGGTGTGTTCCCCTTACCAATTCTATGAGGGTAAGTTTGGAATCTTCTTATATACATGGGTCACCTATACCTTAAATAGTAATTCTTAGATAAAGTTATTAGAATAATTCCTCAAGGCTAGGAGTGAGATCCCTTATCCATATTTGTTCCTAGGCGGAGTTAATGGTATTTTCATGGCCAATACTATAGAGTCTCTGACCCTATACATAGTAGGTTAATATATATTGAGTTTTTGGTATACCCCATGTAATTTGGAATGATAATCATATATCTATCATGTCTTTAAAAAAAATTAAAATGTACTAATAATTGAAAAACATAGTGATCATTACCTCTCGGACGGACATCATCAGTGCTATCAAGCTAATGGAGTGTGTTCTAACGGTAGTCTACTATGTGGAACCTTCAAGATCGAATCATAAGATGGTATTATGGTTGTGATATACCTTTATACTTTGTGTATTTATTGAGTATATCTAGATATTCTTATTATATATGATATACACATATACCATAATAGAGAAGACTATATTCTTTTATTGTATTCTTTGTAGTTTTTTGGCATCTCAATGGGTATATTTATACACACCCATGTATAGTCATTTCCTGCATGTGTTTCATGTTGTGAGGATGATTGAATTTTAGAGATATTCGATAAAGGACAAGGACTATACTGTATTTTGTGATACCATACCTACCCTGGTGTCTTCCCGTAGTATCTTAACAGTAGACCCTAGTTTTGCATTTAGGTTGGACCTATTTTAGACTCATTGTGGCATGATTGTAACTAGACATGTTTACATTCCATTACATATAATCAAAATATGTTTGTGGTATTTGTATGTGTATATTCATGGGTTTGTACTTGTTTTTACCTTTAATCATCGTATAGGGTTCGAAATGTATGTGTGTAATGTTACTTGGTCTGAGGAATCCCATGTTTGGGATATTCCTACTCGTCACTAGTCTCTATCCCATATCCTATTAGAGGCAGGTTTGTGGAGTTGTAGCACATGCCCCTTTTAGATGAGTCATGAAATTCTCAGATATTATATCATGTGCCTCAATAGTTGGTTCACATCATTTACATTTATGAATACACATAATATTCATATGGGGTTATGATCCAGATCCATGGAATCAAATTTGTCATCTAAAAATGCATCATGATCTCCTATAGGGATTTTACGAAAGTCCACCATAAGAATATTACATTTCAATTATTATAATTCTATACTATTGTATAAAATATAAAATAATATATATATATATCCATATGTGTTTCTTCATGTCATATGTATAGGTTTCCATCTACCTACTCCTCGATAAAAACCACGATCAGAATCCTAGGAGCATGTCCTAACTCATGAAGTCCTTAGTACGATCAAATCATCAATTCGGGTTCTATGGTGAGATATATGATCATCAATACCCATTTCAAAAAATACCATCCTATTGGGATCCTAAGTAACATGGGAATCTAAAAGGGTCCCCTATGTCTGACACATGCCTATATATCATCCTCTTCAAATGACACTACATGTTGGCCGTATGGAATTTCCCCTATTCCCCAACCACCGGAGACTTGTTTGAGAACCTAAGATGTCTACCTATCTTTGCAGGATCTAATCTCCTTATTAATAAATACGTATGGGGGGAAAACACCCTCCACCTGTTAATCTCAATAATCATGATGGATGTAGTGTATTTTACATGGAAGACCCCTTACCCATGAATCCCAAGTAATCACACTCTTCCAAAAGCATAATAGAACTCTTATCACTAGGTTCACTACACCATATTTATTGTAATTTAATCATTTCAATACCCATATAGGTTCTATGTATCCCATGGAAGATGATTCCATTTTCTCTCATCAATCAGTTTCCAGGATATCTACATAGTACAAGAGGTACTATCATAGCCCTCAATGCCATAGGCAATTCCAAAAAAGGATTCTATTTTTTATTAATGAATTGAAATAGTTATAAAGATGAAATTAATAAAATGTCGACTAAAAACTATTAAAACATCCATACACTATCTTTTTGAAATAACCATATATTTAAAAATAATTGGTTAATCATGTAAAAATATTCTTAAATTATGAGTTCATCTTAATACATTTAACTGAAAATCATTTCAAATTATTTACAATCATAAATCATGATACTAGAAAAAAAATTATATATTTTAATCTACCAATATTTAAATAACTATTATGTGAATTAAAAAATTAAACACATAATCAACAAACTAAAAACATAAAACAATATATACAATTTAATAAAATATGTTCCCTTATTCATTTTCACGAAAAAATATTGACATTAATATTTAATAATTAGAACCATATATAATTTATAACCACTAATTATATGTTAGTCACAGTACAAGAATATTATATCCTGAACCAGTATAACAAATCACAATAATTTAATCTATTAGTCACATGTGTAACCAATGAGATTAATACACATACCTATCCTAATAATTTTACCTTATAATTACATCAATTTTATCCTACCATATTTAGTAGGCTATCAAAGTCCTTGTATCAGATTTAATGATTCCTCTACATCTAACCAAATATCATTAGCCTACGTCATGTGATATGACTAAATAATATCATTTCCCAAACACACTAATCCAAACCTCAATAGTGCTTAATTCCTAAATCATTTCAAACTACCAAAAATAGAATCGATACAACTATATCATGAATTAGTCACATTGAGATCCCACACAAGTTTATGGATATACCAATAGGTACACCATAGATCAACCTCGAATATTCCATAAAACATCCCATAACATAAACAACCAATAATTATAGGATTTATAACAAGGTTTTAACTTCATTACATTTCAAGAATCATATCATATTTTACTTGTATGGAATTGGGAATTTATCATAAATTTCTATCCCAAAGAATATCATGTCTACACAAAATATTTGTATAAAATCCCATCAATAACATAATCATTGAAAATATCGATTGAAAATGTAAATAACCAGATTGATAACATTAACAAATTTATAATAATGGAATGAAAAATATTGAACAACAATATCTTATAATTAAGGACATGCTCCAATACAATATTATAAATGTTTTTGGTATACTACAAATTCCCATTCTATTTATTCTCGTGAGAATGACTAATGCATCGGTAAGATATATAATATTTTCCTCACCCATCACAGACTATGTCCAATGAAATCATCAAATTAAAGAAATGAGTAGCAACAAAATACATAATCAACAAAATCATACTTATAAAAAATAATAGACTATGATATTTTAATATTTATCCTAGTAAATAAATAGAAAACATGATCCTAAGATTTATAGAGAAGAAAATGGATAATATGATTATATTATTTCAGAAATAATGAATATGAATCATCAAAGGATATTGAAATAGAATTAAATATCATTAAATTTATCTTAAAACATATAGTTTAATATATGTGAACAATATCAATTTATTTTGATGAAATTTTATGTATAAATTTAAAAAAATATCTAGATAATTAAATGATATGAGTATAATAATGGAATAAGATAACATCATATTCAAGTAAATGTGTATTTATGATAGTGATAAAATCTATTTATATATATATGTTAAAAATGATTCATTTCTTAACCTTCAAAAAACTAAAAGATAACTCATTCAGAAAATGACAAGAACATTCATTTTCAAATATTTTTTTAAATGTCAAATAAATATTAAAATGACATTAAAAATCAATGGATTATAGTAAAAACCGTTCTAGAAATCATTATTTAGAATATAGATATATTGGATAAAGGTTATTGAATAATTATATAAATAAGATATGTTTTCCTTAAAAACATTTTTCTGCTAATTTACATACCAAATAGTGTTAAAAATTGGAAAAAGATTCAACCACAAAGAGAACTAATGTATAAAAACATATAAATTTATTAAATATTAATAATAATATCATTTATTTCAGTGGATATTTAAACATAAACAATCTCGAATAAAAATTATATTATTGAATAAACCCTTAGAACATCAGTGACTTTTGAAAAAAAATATCATTAAATGTCTTTAAATTAAACGAATTTTTAAACAACATGATTTTTTTTAATTAATGATAACTAACCATATCATATTTCATGCATAAAAAAATTAGAAAATATCATGAACCTAGCATGAATCATAGTGAAAGGAAATTTATATGATAAATCCCTTACCTTGAGATCCAAATTATTCTATACTACCTCAAAAAGTTGAATTGTAATGTTATATAAATTATCTAATTTCTTAATAACATTTATCATGTTTATTAACAAATAATAATTCATTTTTTTTAATTTATTATCATGAGTTATTTATGTACTAAATCGTTTATGTTTATATTAGATGTTTTTAGGATGTTTGTTTAATAATATAAAAAAATAGTTTTTATATTGAACATGGTCAAATTGGTTTTGGTTTGAACATCAATATAGTATTTATTGTGAAACAATTATCATAACTATTATTTAAATTCAATTTTAAGATCATTCAAGACTGTAAGATCGAAAAAAATTACATCTCTTCATGATATTGGTAATCTAAATGAACACATGAATAACATTATCATTTTCCAAAAAATGGAAGGGTAAGAAGTTATGATATATTTTATTATTATATAATCTTAATTATATCATATATATATATATAAATATTCATTAAATACATCATAATAACCATCCTTGTGAGGTGATGATGAAAATTGTAACACATCACTTCATGATGGTGGTAGCCAATATTTATCACCAAGTTTTTTTTAATTTCTTATTTGACATAAAATTATATTAAATTCAGTTTTTTTAAAACAATTATATTCTAATATATCTAAGATAATTATTTTTTCATATCATAGTTATTATATATGATATTACGGAGTTGAAGAATAAATAAGGATGAACAAACATTTATACAAGTTATACATATTCCTAGGGATCCCACTTTTGGCTTACACCATAATCATTCTCTATTGGAATTTTAGTATAACTAGCCTCTATAGTGCATGGTTTATAATTATGGGAAGGGAAATATTTAGGTTTATTTTAAGATAAATTCATTACTATATATGGGGAAGGCTTTATAGGTTGTTCACTTTGATAAGTGAGTAGGGTAAAAATCATGTAAATACAAGAAATATTAATATATAATATTATTCTAAATCAGGGTAAAAAATTCAAAAATCACATATATTCAAAGATAAGTCATGTATGTCTATTATAGATTAAAAATAATTATATAGTTTTAAATTGAATTTTGAACCTTATCTTGTACTTTAACCCCCTTATTAACCCAATTATCCTTAACTGGAGTAACATATTTTTTCAATATCGATGGGTCATAAAAGTAATTTTATAAATTATATGTAGAAAATATATTAGTCATTCATGAAAATGATAGAAAATTTATCATAACATATTTTTAATATATCACATTTAATATTTCCAAATTGTTTAAAAATAATTTTTAATCATGAAACATAATTGAAGGACCTTTTCTAGACAATCACAAAAAATAGTACTTTAAAATTATCCAATGAGTAATGGAATTTTAATTAAAAGACATAAATTATGCATTATAATAAATAATTATATATTAAATTAATTAAACATCATTAATAATCTACATAATATCAATTTTAATGTCTTTAAAATCTATTACATGATTTTTTTCCTTATTTTTATAATTGTTGTGTTAATGCGGTGTATGCATTTTATATATTTATATTATTTTGAAAAATGAATAATAACTTAAAAACATGAATAAAATTTATTTACCATAAATATTTTCATCCATTTTCATCTATAATATTTATTTAATACTATCCTTAACTTGAAAACATATTTAATACATTAAATCCGTTATATTGGCATTTTTTGTAAATATGATTTTTATTATTCTATAAAAGGATTTCATAATCCATTAAATAGGATGAAAATGGAACAATATTAAATAGGTATAATGGGTTTCTAGATTAATACATATCCAACAATTTTTAGATAATATTTTTTTTGATAATATTATATAGTTTTAACTATAATTTTTATGTTCTATCCATTACTGTGGTGATACATGGGTACCAAGTGAACTATCTGTTTTGAAAATAATGTGTAAAAAATCATTAATAAATTAAAAAATAATAATCCAAAATATGGAATCCATTTTAAAAATTTATATTTCATTAATTATTAGACATCACTTTTAATATATGTTTTCATAACGCAAAGTGGAGTGTTTTACAAAAATGCCCATTTTAAGAACAAAATTGATTTTATTCCAAAAATAAGTACTATATTTATTTAAAAGGTAATAATTGAAATATGACTTAAAAAAATTTATCCTCTAATAAATTAAATCAAATAAAAATAAATAATTATAATTTAAATTACATTTATCAAATTAAATAAATTTTAGTTTTTGTAAAATCCTTATTTTTCACAATTGATCAACAAATCTAACTTTTTAGAAATCTCCAAACAAATAAACATATATATATTTTCACATGCTGAATTAAAAGATTATTTTCATCTGATAAAATAAAATATAAAATCGTGTTATAAAATAATCATAATATCCATGATCAAAATAAAAAAACTATTTTTAATGAATATGTATTTTTTTTGAATAAAAATATT
Organism: Viscum album; assembly: GCA_963277665.1. Classification (NCBI taxonomy): domain Eukaryota; kingdom Viridiplantae; phylum Streptophyta; class Magnoliopsida; order Santalales; family Viscaceae; genus Viscum; species Viscum album. The sequence continues at coordinate 1,840,496,142 of OY728135.1, forward strand.
TTATAGTCATTCCATATATACTGAACTAAATTAGATTAATGATAATATATTAACAGAAAAATTATGGTAGAGTCTTCTTTATTTAAGAAGGAAAATAAAATATTAATGTTGGATTGAAGGGGTCATACTCACATTAATTCCCTCATACCAAGAAAAATCAATTAAATGAAATAGAAAAATATCAAAGTCACTATTGTAAGAAATATCATAACCACCATACTATCCAGTAGCATATTTTAAAGAACCATGTGACCTAGTAACCATATTTAAATTCAAATATGAATTGTCTTTTTGATGTCTCTATTTCCATGGAGTTACTAATTTAAAACCTTCATCATCCACAATAATATTTTCTCTATTGGATAAATCATGACTGTAGGTTGGTTTTTTTAGTTAGTCATCTTAACATTCCTATTTTTCCATTAATTAATCAATTTCTTATTGATCCTTTTGAAAGTTCACACTATCACTCTAAATTTTTTGATCCCAAATACCAAGTCCTAAGACATTATGCTCCTTTACTAAAATCACTCTTAATATCATGTCACACTCAATTAAGGCATTCAAATCTTTCATAGGAACTGGAATCATAGTCTATCTTGACCCAGATCTAGTGAATGTAAGTGTAAATTCGTTTGTTTAATGCACCAAAAAAAATTCTTTATCCTTAACCACTTTATTCCCCTTATAAATTTCATTCAAAACATATTCCACCTTTTTTGAAACATTTTCACCAATATTATAATTACCTATATCTATAGGGTATTTTTTCCACCAAAAAAAATTTCGTTGATATGTGTTCTTTTAACTAAATATTCTTCCTATAATAAGTTTCATAGATCCCTTATAATGAAAAAAAATCTCATGCAACAATTTTTCTGCACTTATCATTAAAATGGATGATAACATGGAAGTCAAGACAAAAGTCAGGAAATCCCTCATACATATCCTTTAGAGAAATATTATTATATATTGAAGACATAACTATATTATTAATCAAGAAAGAACATAGATAATCCTCCACAAGGACCTTCAAATATTGGCCTAATTTCGTATCCGTAGTAATCCTATATATTTTAATTTGAATACCCATTGCATAAGAAATTTCAAAAAGGATCTTTTCAATCCATAATATCTATTGAATACCATCAATTTTTATCCATACATTACCCCTCGTAATTTTTTTAGAATAGATTGAAACAAAAATAAAATTCAACTAGAACCCCAATATTGATCATCGGACATCATCATCTACTCCCATAACAGGAACAACTTGATCCATTGTAGATATAAAAGAAATAATCCCCACAAAGGCCACATCCACCAAATCAGAGCATAGTGATCCATTGTTCTCAAAATTAGGAGATTCCTGAGAAACCCATTCAGGGTTATCATCTCTAGGGAGAAGTGTGTAGTAAAGGATGTGAGGGAATACCATTTTTGAACCACCAAAACTAAAAAATTATTGTCATCTCCCTGAGATGAGAGAACCCGAGCCCTTTCTATCAAAAATAAAAACAAGTGTGTGGGTAATACTCGACTCCTAGTGGGGTTCTATCCATGAACAAACTGTGCCGCATGTTCCCCAAGTAAGAAATGGTTTTGAATCACCATGTTCATAATACGAGTGGTATTTATGTCTAGAAGAACTTGAGATTTCATCTGTTTCCATGGATAGTGAGGGTTACAACGAGCAGGTACCACTCGGCTGAAATCCCATGGGATAACTCATGTTTATGGGTTACACCAGACTCTGGAAGGGGGTCCTGACCAAGCCTAGAGTGTAATGTATGTTCCCCATATAAGGAATGGAATTGAATCACCTTATTCATACTATGCACTGTGACCTTGGGTTCTCGTGAAGGCTCAAGTCCTTCTAGACTAGAACACTATTCCTATTATGCAAAGGGCTATTCAAATCCATTTCTTATCTGGGGAATGTGTGGCATGATCTAGTCTTAGTACCCCCACTAAAATAGTTACATCACTATCATCATTCCAATAATTGTTATACTTATTAACTTTCTGTATTGTATTGTGTGATATTAATTATATCTAAGTAGGTCAACATGGATAATGATTATACTTTAATTGTATTTTAATATAATGTGTCATTTTCTCAGTTTTCTTTTTCTTACATTTGATTTTTATATCAACATAATAAGGTAAAAAAATTATCTTCATTTTTAATATTTTATCTAAATAAAACATATCACATTCCATTTCAGACAATTGTTTCATAGAACAAAATATTTCGAAACACATTATCAAGAAAAACACATTCTAAAATATCATGGTGTTACATTACACCACCTTAATGAAATTGTTTCCTAGAAATTATTATTTTATTATCTCAAAATGATTTCCTCAAGACATTTTAACAGAGTTTTATATAGAATTTGTCATAGAAATTAAGTACTATGTCAAAAATGGGAAACATATTAATTCATAAATTAATGTACCTCTATAGCTTATATATATATATATATATATATATATATATGAGTTTCTAAATCATTCATTGAAACTTTAGTGTTACTTTTTTCATATGACTAAAATGATTTGAGAAATTTTGTTCAAAAATTTTATAGAGATGTTAAGAAAATATATTTACTTTATTTCTTAACATTACATATGAATAATTTAATATTTTGATTATGATTAATGTAGCTTTCCCACTCCACATACCCGTATTTTATTAATAACGAAGATTAGTTTTTCATGATTCATATACTCAGATCAAATTCCAATGTGTCAAACCATATATAAAAGTATGAAAATTTAATTAAACTATTTCGATACAATAAACCAAAATTTTATTGGAAAATTTTAAATAATATCCAATGTTAGGAAATATAAAATTCACCACTTATGAAACAACAAATTTCAACCAAAATTCAACATAAATCATTCATAAATCCCATTAAAATAGGCCAAACAAAAATTAATATCCATAAACTAGAACTATCCAATCACTTATTATTCGTACATCAAAATGATCTTATTTTCATATTTATCAACCAATCGTTATTTAATATATCCAAAGTTATGTCATATTCATAAAATCTCTAAAATATGATAATATTTTCAATAAATAACATGAATTTCTATAATGCTAAAATACAATCATATATGATTCCAAAAGATAACATTATCTTTACTCCTTAATTAAAACCACTTATTTAGGAAGAATATTATATTCTATATTATCATATTATATAGAGAATATAATTATCTTTTTTATAAATAAATTTTATCACATAGTATCAAAATCACATTTCCATTCCATGGTTTTCAATATAACAAAACATATATTCCCAAAATATAATAAACATTGTATCCTGAACCATTTATTTCAAAACATAAAATTTCATATTAACTGTAATGGTTATCAATAACTTTGATCTTATGTTCATAAAATAGAAAACCATTCTTCAAATAATAATAATTTTCTAAAACACATGTTACCCTTAATGGTTAAGAATGAATTAATATGTATTAAAACTCAATTAATGTCTCCAAAAATACGACAATCATAGAAAACTTCAAAATAGTTTTAACTCTTTTAAAAATATAATAATCCTTAAAATGATAATCCTTTAAACAAATGACCATTAAATAATAACTCTTGAAGTCATATATGTAGATACTTTAATCATTATGAATTCTTCATAAAGTATTATTTAATATCTTCCATATTATTCCACAATACTTAATTCTTTATAAATAAAATCATGTTATATAGTTCATAAATCCAAATCAAATCATTTTCCATACATTGAATAAAATCTTAATCATTAAAATAAATCATTCCTTTTTTATGTTAGGTAGAGTTATTTTTAATTCAAATAACGATATAGATTACCTAAGGTTTTTATTCTCATGTTATGTTGACTAAACTGTATTGAATTCATCATTTTTTTACTTTGATGTTTATTTCTATATGACATCTTTTAAAACATGTAAATCAAGATCCATTTTTTTGAAACATTCCCCTATTTTCTTCTACCCACAATCATGTCATATAGACAGTTAAAATATTTTAACATTATGATCATTATCACTATAGAATCCATGAAGAAAAGTTTTTGAATTTGGAGTATCATGAATCTCTTATTTTCATGATCTAATAGTAACTCATGGTAGCTGGTTAGGAATAACCGCACTATTTAAACCCCCGTTCTTTTTATATTTGGTAGATAATTTTGACAACCACAACATTTTTAATCAAATACATTATTAATTTGGTTCTTTTAGGTTCAAACTATTTAAAAAAACCAAAATAGTTAATTTGATTATTTTAAATAAAATCATTAAAAAAATTTATAATGAGGATAAATAAAAATATAACATTAATTATGTCATCATTTATAAAAAACCATATTTTATAATATCATATTGAATGTTATAATTATAAAATAATTATAAATTATGATCAAATAACATATTAACATCTAAACACATATAAACCACTCAATATATTCCAACTATTACAACTTGTGACAAAAATACCCTATTATTACATGATATATATCAATTGTTGAAATTTTTAAAATTTTAAAGATATTCTATATATAGACTATCATAAATTATGAATGAAACTTAAAAATGAAAAATATAAAATAAAATGTTTAAATATAAAATTAAATTCCAGTTCATCTATAAAAATGATATTCTTTAATTTGGAATATTCATTCATTCAAAACATGTTTACATACGTTAAGATGAAACTCTATAATAGAATGATATTACTTGATATTTTTTCCAATAATCCCAAATATGTACAATTTTTTTATTATGGGATGATAAAAACACTACTCAAAAAGGGATATAAAAATAATTGTTATTCTAGTATTCTAGTGGGAAATAGGAAATCATTTCCTAAGAAATAAGGTTTTCATCAACAATTGATCATGAACATTAATATAAATGGGAAATTCAAATACAAAATACCAAAGCTAGTTTTTCTCATAAAATATACTGATACATTGAGGTGATATAAAGTATCCATCCCCATATTTAACTTACAAGGTCCAATGAATTAATCATATAAAATAAATGGATAAAAAAATGTTTATAATCAAACTATTCATTCCTATTACAAAACTGTCATGCCATATGTGATTATATTTCTCTCTAATAAATAAAAAAATATGATCCCAAGAAATCCATAGAAATAAGGTAGATTCTATCATTATATTATATACCTAGAAAAGAATAATAATTTTCCAAGGGTGATGCCAAATATTAACATAACATTAAAAGCACATTACAACCATTATTTGAAAACATGAGAAAAAATATCAAATTTTTAATACCTTTTTATTTTAAAAATATCTAATATTAGTAAAATTTATTTAATTAAAAAAATAAAAGGAAACATTTAATTGAGTATTTAATGAAAAAAAATTGTGATAATGGTCAAAATATCTCTTCAATTGTTAAATGTTAAAATAAATATTCCTTTTAAACATTTTTTAAAAATTAAAATGTGAATCTTTTAGATAATTAAATATAGATACTTTTTATATGATCATAATGAATGTAAAATATTTTAATAAAAAGACTTTGAATGATCATTAACGTTATTATGGCAATAATGTGATGCATATTTTTTCACCATTTGTGAAATTTTATTGAATTATTATTTCTTATCGGAGCTAATAGTAGACAAACAATTAGTTTGGGATAAATTTTTTAATATGACATTCATTTAATATTTCGATACAAATTTTTAATTTTAGAATTTTTTTAACATTTTTCAGTCTTATATTCGAATATTTTTTGAAAAAAATCCCCAAAATCATTTACGATTTTAGAAGAATTATATTTTTTATGTCAATAGGAATAATTTTCGATGTTATAATTAATATTATTCATGTCCTTTGTATAATTTCAAATAAATTTTTTGGGATAATTTTTATATATTCTTTTTAATATTAAAATTCATAGATTCATTTGACATGGAGAAGAAATTTAAATTTAAATTGATTCTATTTAATTGTATTTAATATGTTTAATTTTTGCACCGTAAATCTAAATCACCTCTCTAGAGTAATTTCCTATTATCCACATAAAATAATTCTTTAGCCACCTACGTAATATATTTACATAGATATCATGTAGGTGAATTATAATGCATATAAAATAATTTTGGGAACAGTAATACCATAAGATATATTCACATAAGATATTTTCTTGTATGAAAATATATGAGTCCAAAAAAACCTCTCCTAAATAACATCATATTTCACTGTAAGATAATATTTGCACATTTTATAAACTCTAATCCATATATCATATGATAATTTTATCCTCATCAAATATTTTATAGATATGAATGAAACAATTTGACCCCCAAAATTAAGAGATTGCCTCCTAGCATCCATTCTGCTTCTAGTAATATTGGTCAAAATACCTTAAATGACCAATCTATTTGTTCCTAATTTGAAATATCAAATATAATAACAAATCATACTAAAAAAAATTAAATAGATACCCTCATAAATCCTATATAGGATTTATCACATGCTCATTTACTATCGTTATGAATGGAGTTTAATCTACATTGAATGAAAATGCATGTGGCCTAATATAAAAAGAATCATGAGGTACCTTGAGTCTATAGACTATATCATCGACGATTATTTTAAGTAATCATGAAGTTGGTATCATTCACTCCTATTTTCAATCAACCAAAAAAATTGGAAATGTTTGACTATGGCTATTCATAGATCATGGAAACAAGTAACATATAACTCATGGGGATCAGGATGCAATGTTAGGATAAGTATTAATTAGATATTAATTTTAGTCTATATGAATTTCATGGAAAATACTCTTGGTTATTAATTTATATGATGAAATTATTGATTATGGGAGATTAATGGTGTCATCAACATTGAATACAATCAAGACAATGGAATTAGGTAGCTATGTGTAGCTCTCTATTATACAAAACCCCTGAACCCACATTAAATATTTTGAAATAGTATTTCTCTAATAATTATATTCAAAAACCCTATATTTATATAAAATTATTTTTAAAAAAGTATTATCAATATTATGAATTATATTTCATTAAAACCATTTCTAAGGTGTTTTCTTGTCTTTCAGATACTGGTATTCACCCTTATTTGTGAATTTATTTAATCAAATGATCATAAAAATCTATTTTTCATCGATGAAGGAATCCCTAAAGTTTGATAAGATACATTGGTGATATTTTTAATAACCTATACATCTTCATTATTTGGATTTATTATGGAATATTATAAGAAATTATTTCACTAAAACTATTTTCTTTTACAATGTTAATTTATGTTATTTTTTATGTATCATTTTTCCGAATGCTAAGGGAACATTATATATGAATGATTATTAAATGACTTCTGGGGTCATATGTCACCCTCCAATAAATTGTATATGTATTTATATCTCCTAATATGATTATTTAAGTTGAGTATTGATCATCACTCCATTATGGGAATTTTGAAGTGATGTATTCTCCAATATGTTTTTAAGAATTAGGTAGTGATTCCCAGCCCATTATTTTTTATGTGAATTGGGTTTATTTTCCTACTCTACTATGTTTATGGGAAATCAGTAGTACTTACTACACCACTAGGTTTTTGGGAATAAGTCAGTGCTTCCTACCCCAATACATTTATGGGAATCATGTATTGTTTCATGGATTAATATTTTTATGGTAAACTCGTAGTGATTACAAATCCTCTATTTTATTATTTCTATGACTATATCAGTTTTATAGTTTGTTGTTTTTATTCCTATACAGGACATTACATATAATTATACATATGATTATGATCCATGATTCATGTTTTTAATCGACACTATAAAATTATGATATATTTTTTCTCCATTGAGATTGGATGACTTATTATCACGACTTATAAAAAATATAGATTTTACATGTTCTTTTTAATAAGATATTTCTCTACTATTCATGTTTTATGTCATGAATTTGATGCAACCTTTGTTGACATGTTGATGATTTTCTCACTAATTATCATTTATTTGATCAATTTCTTATTATTTTTTCCTTTTGTTTTGAAGATGAGTGTAATATTTGAGAAGTCTAGTTGGGAGTCAATAATTATTCAATTATAGAGAAATGATCAAAAGTTTTTCTGATTAATAGACTATTTAAATAGTCCTCAAATACAATAAATCATACATTATTAGGATTTGGAGATGATTTATGAGATATAATGTTTATCATATCGAAATTTAGTAAAATAATGATTGGATTATCTAACTTATCAAAGAATCCCATCATTACGTAAATTCTTTTGGCACCAGATCCTCTTGTATGGTACTAGGGAACTTTTTTTGGTACCAAGTATGATTTTGGATACTTGTTATGATAATTTTAGTTATTTTTTTGGATTATGATTTGATAAATTTAAATACATTACCATGTATATTACTGAGGATAATTTATAACCATTTGGCTATATCCATATGTTTTTTAAAGCACATATTGTGTACACCTACTTGAAATTATAACCCAATCATGACACTAACAAATGGTTGTGGATATAAAAATGATTATCCTACGTGAACTCACATTATAGATGAAATTTTGAGTATCAAATCAATATTAAATATAGTTCATATTTTTTTGTCTTATTACGACACACCTAGTGCGACACTCTCAAGTTATATTCATTGGGTAATCACATTCTCATTATAATACAATATAAAGAATTAAAATATATTTGAATTCAATAAATATTTAGGGTTGATAAATTAATAGGAATATTAAAGTACAAAACCGAAGTCAAATTTAGGAGTCAATGGTTAGTCTAATTATATCACTGTAGAACCAAATGTATCATTTGATGAAATATTTATTTAATTGGAGAATAAATTATATGATTGAATTTTAACATTCAGATGTATATTAAACTGATTTGATAAAAAAATTATAGTAATATTTTTTGTTTTATAATTTTTACATGACCACACTCCCCCTAATTAATACCCCTCCTAGTAAAAACATGAGAAAATGATGATAATAACTACCATAACCACCATCGCCAGTAGGCCCTATTTTTTGAAACAAGAATTTATGGTATTTTATATATTCAAATAGGAGGAATTAAATACAATGATAACATGTAGAAGAGCCATTATTTTTAAAAATATAACCTAAATTAGATCTCTATACATTTAATTTCATATAGTACTTAAACAACTAAAAGGAGAACAATAAGTACCAATATGTGAACAGATATGAGATAATGAATCCAAGAATCCCCTGAAAAACCATGATCTAGTCATATTAAATCCGATATCAAACATTATCTTATTGAATGAATAATGTTATATATATATATATTGGGTGTGCACAATGGAATAATCGGTAGAATCCTAAAATATGACTCTCACTTAAATGATAATGAATGCATGATAAAACCTATTAAATAATAAGTCAAACTGACTCATCACTAAAACTTGTATAATATGTTCAAAGCCTCACCATTTCTATTTATAACTAATTATATAATACCATAGAGATCATGTATTATATTTTTAAATAAAACAAGGCTACAATGTTACCTATTCACCCCAGGCTTTACACTTTTCCACAATATCATATATCATGATCAGTCTATGTCCAAAATATCCCTTCCTATATAAACATGGGCTTTGTATCGCTATCATGCATGTAATGCATCACATCATCACATAATCACATATCACATCTCCATATATTAACGATGTCATTTTCAGTACCCCCAAAAACATATATGGCATGTATCATAAATCAGATATACTTCCATAAGCCACCAGAACCAATACAATGATTAACGTACCTCAACTAATATAGATAATAAACATGATACCTTTAATAAGATACTAGTTACAATATATAGAGATACATATGTGTGAAATTAAAAATGTTTTTTACATACATCTACATTAATATATAAGAAACTAACCGTTCTATATACCATCACATAATAGTACTAAGAGAATAGATTGGGATCAATGGGGGAGTAATATGTCCATCCTCTGACGAAGTTGTTGGAGGAAACACCCTCCCATAATCCATTGGAGGCAAGTCACCCAACCAAGATGGGAGGGTTAGAATATGAAATCAAAAATAATAAATGATATAATATAACTAATAATAACATTATGGGAACAACCTAGTCCAATGATAAATAACATTATTACTTTCTTGGAAAATATTCTATCACTATATGGGACTATATATCCTATAAACACACAATAATTTATGATGATTTACATTGAGTTTCTTGTTTCCATTTAACATTACAATTTTCATTAATTAATTTATTATTCATTAATTATAATTACTTAAATAAAATTACATTAACTATCTACACCTTATCAACTTGTTACATGAATAATTCAACCAAGTATACTGTTTCTCATGGTCATTTTATAATTTTTTTTATAACAAAAACACCAACCCCATGAGTGAAGTAATTTAATAAGTCATTATTAAAAATTCAATAACTCTATATAATATTGAAAAACATCATATAATACTATAATATAGATGAAACCAAATAGATAAAGACATTACAAGCAGTAGAGAATGTAATATAGTTACAATTAAATACTCATCCATCAATCATTAACAAGTCATTAATAGTGAGAATGTTACATAATTACAACTATATGTAATGTAACACCCTAAGATTTTTTTTATCATTTTAAAAAATAAATTTAATATATGAAATATTTTTCATTACAAAAAAAAATATTTTTTTATAATACAGGCAGTACCAAATTTATCTTTTTTTTCAAGCACCGCTAAATTTATCACGTGTAATATGAAACTCTGTCTATTAGAAAAATTTTATATAGTAGTAAAATATAACTTGTTAATATGATAGTTATCGATGTACTATTGAAATGTTGAGAATGAATAAAATAAAATAAAATAGCAGAATATATTTTTTACAAATGTATATATGAAAAATTATTTAGTTAAAACGAATTAGAAATAAGAATAAAAAATATTTAAAAATAACTGAAATCATTTAAAGAAAAAAAATTGTGTTCAAAAACATGTTTTACATAAATAAATTAATTTAATCACTTTTGTTGGGTTATTTTAGTTAAATTTATAAATTATATATTAAACAATATAATTTACAATAATCATATGCGTTTTCTATACATATGATTAAAATAAATAAATTTTTACACTCAAACCATATATTTTTTTAAAAGAAAATTTTTATCATAATTATCATAGTTATTTTTAAAATAAATTTTTTTTAAAACTATAAAATTTATTAGAAAAAATAATATTAATTTTTTAAATATATATTTCTAAATTAGTTTAGGGTGAGATATTACTATTTTTGTGACAAGATTAATTATTAATTAAATAATGAAAAATACCAGTTTTCATTAAGCATTTTCATTTTTTAATTCTTTTAAAAACAATTGAATTGCTTTAACATAGGTTTTAATGTAAAATTTGTAAAATTATATTCCTATTACACAAGTTTATTCCTTTATAATTAATTTCCTAATGATTTTATTTATAAATCCTTTTTAAACATTTGATGACATTCTCTTTGGAAGAGATTTTTTTTCAACACAAATATGGGATTAATTTTAAATTAAAATTTTCCACATATAAAAATGGAATTTGGAAATAGGGATTCCATATTATTAAAACAAATAATTTATATTATCTATGATGGAGTATATAATTTTTGACAATAAAAATATTAAAAAAACCTAAATTTGTTATTTTTTGAGGATAAAATGGGTTTTTCTAATGATTAAACTTAGAATATAAGGGTTAAAATTACCTATAAAATTACACAACAACCATTGGATGGAAATATATATATATATTATCATAAATTGTTTATAATGGTATTCTCTTTCCCTTCTGTATTGATAAAAATTTTCTATAGCTTTTTCATTTCTAAAATTCTAAGTGCATCCTCTCCCCCTTTTATAAAAGGTTTCAACCCACTCATCATATCTTCAAAAATTCAAACCCATTTTTAGGATATTAATACACATAAAATGTCTATACATGCCTATAATAATCCTATAGTAATTATATTTTTTATTATTCACCCTTAGGATGGATATAGGTGTAAACATAATGAGGATTTCTAAAGAATATGTAAACTTCATAAACATGAGTTTTTTTATTTCTTACTTCACCTTCATAAATATTTTAAAAATATCATAAAATAATAATAAAAAGTATGTACCATATAATTATATAATATTATTTTAATTTAATAATAATAATCCACCCCATCATCACAAATATATGAAATCAAATTGTTGATTTTGTGTGTGATATACTTATGCCTCGTGAAAAGACCTAATTTTTTTTACATCACCACATATTATGGGTAGATATAATGAATTATTTAATTTTTATATATGATATTAAAGATATTATTATACATATATAATTATTAAATCACATATACCACATTAACTTCTATTCCATTGGAATACAACAACGTCACACATGTGTACGATAGATTACCTAGTTGCGAAGTAATGTGACTTGTTCACTCATAACATAGAATGAAATAAGGATGGGTTTGATGAAATATATGATATATATGACATAATATTGTTTTTTAATATTAATTTTTTATTTGACTTTTCTTATTTAAATCCTTTGGGAAAATTGAAACATTTTTCATATGTACGTATGACCTACCGTCTCTATAAATAGTGTATTTCATTCTCTATCCCTAACATCAATTGATTAAAACAACTAAATATATTATGAATATATTTAATACGTATATAATTCTTAAAATTATAGAGATTATATTACCATGATCATTGTATGATGACCAAAAATATAAAACCAAATCTTATGGGAAAAATAATATAGTTATTACTCGATAAAATGGATTTAACTTATAATTTTTATTAAATTTGTAATAAAAGGTCATGTATAAATAATATATGTTATTATAAATATAATAATTTTTATTTATTAGATGAATAATTTCATTATATTTATTATACAGTAAGTTCAAATTTTTATGATGGAATTAGAGACTTAGGGTATGGGATATCTATCTATTTTTTTACTTCTGTATGATATATTCCATATTAACAACCTCTTTTTATGTTGTTAATTTTAATCCCATAAATATATATTATGATTAATATACTGATAATTAAGGTTATTTATCTAACCATTTTATAATTTCTCTTTCATGGGGTATATACTTAAAAGGTAACTAAAGCGACATGGTATTTTTGTATCATTTTCTTTCTATTGGGACATATGTTATGTTATTCAACAATCATATTTCATGAGGTGTTTAGAAATACCATTTTACATGTTATATCATTGAATTATTTATTCTCATGATATTTAGTATTTAATTTATGTTTATTATTTTTTTCCTAATAATTCAAGGTTATAAAAGTCGTATGGTCATTAAGATACAATCTCATAATTTTTTTGATCATTTATGTTTATGAATCTAATGATGAAATCATATGATCCATATATAATGTAACTCACTAAATTAATTCTCATTTAGTTATTTTATGAGACTAATTTTTTCCCATAAATTTTCTCACTTTATATAATCAATATTTTAAAATAAATGTTTCATGTATAACAACCATTAATTCTCTATTTGGCCATAATATTTTTTCTTTTAAAATATTTTTTTAAAAAACAAATAATTTTTATTTATAAAATTAGTCAAAATTATTTATTAAAAAAAATTTATAAATATTTTACTTTTAAATATTGTTTTGATGGAATCTTCTTGGGGTTTTCCAAAAAAAACATTTTATATTTTACTGGAAAAATGTGAAAGGAATATTTGTTTTAACATGTACGGAATGAACAATATTTTCCGCATTCATGATAAAAAAATTGTTTTAAATATTTCATTATAAGATTCGAGGATTATTTTCAATTAAAATAATTTCAATAATAATTTATGAATTTTTGGTTTTAAAAAATTATTTTAAATGTGGAATTTTACCCTCCTCAATACATGTTTTCTATGATTTTTAAATATTCCTTTAAATAATTTCATTTAGATTTTTAAAGAAAATTATTTTGAAATATTATTTATTTTAAAAGTTGTTTTGTAAATTATAATGTATATTTTTTTAATGAAATATCCCATGTTGTCTTTCATAATCACTTTCCATATAAGATTATTCATTTGATGTTACTTATGATTTACTATGTATTTGATCTGGGGATACCATTATTATTATTTCATTATATCCTTTAAGTTTATAGTTGAAAGATATTTATGGATCAATTTTATCTTCCACGTGATATACCATGTTAAAATTATTATTAAACCCCAGTCATTTTTAAATGGGTTATGCTTTCATGAAATGATAAAATGATTATGAAACATATTTTATTTCAATATTTAATGTTATGATGAATTTTTTATGAAACCCATTTCATTTCAAGTATTATGATATGATTAATGTTTTATGATCTTTTGGCACACATATATATGATTTCCATATTGTGATGGGTTAAATTAGAACTATGGATGATTGTTATATTACAACCACTGAAGGTGATTATGTTATAATCAATGATCCATGAATACTATTAAAATGATTTTCAAAGGTAATGTTAATGGTAAAAATATATTACATGTGCGAATATTATTTTTATATTGTTCATGTTATTTGATTAAATTATTACTACTTTATGATAAACTATGATTCTTTATTTCAAGACTGAGTATTATGATATATGAGATACATGGAGTATTTTTAAATTTTCATTCTCTTGTTCTCATAACCTTATAATCAGGATATATTTATACCTCCATTTTTTACAATTATTGAGAATCAAAGACTAGGGAATAATTTTTTGTGTATCCACATTTCTAGAGGCACTAGTCCAAAATAATTCTGGAATGGATTAGTATATTAATTGTTAGATGTTATTCATTCAAGATGTAATATTTATATGTGAGAAGCTTGGGTCTCTATAGTTGGTATCAAATAATATATTTAGTTAAACCCTCAGAACAAGGATGGAAAAACATTATTGAGATACCATGTGATATTACTAATGAAGTGTCTAAGGGTATGTATATGGGTAATTATAAGGACGAGTCAAATTATAGTAAAATAAATTATAATTTTCACAAAAGATAAAGTGATTGGTTTTTAAGAAATTAAATCCATATTTGGATAGTACAATGGGTTGTTCATATTTAATATATATACCTAGGTGTAATGACATCAAAAAAGGCACACCAGGATTGAATCAACCATTACCTATTACATGAAAATGGACCTTTCTAGACACCTTCTTTGACACTCCTAGGGGAACTTATTTTGAAATAATTATTATTTACGAACCACTACAAAGCTTTTGAAAAATGACCTTGAATTACCAAAATTAATCCTAATGTGTCATAGATTCAAATTAATTTGTCATTATTCATATATTATTTAAGTGTGTTTTCATTATTTCAGAGTTCTAGAACATTGATTTATGTTTCTAACACTATTTTTTATAGTCAATTAATAAAATTTGAATGAAACATTGAATCACTAAATCTTATTGATGATTCACTGACTATGAGAAACCAATTTGGATAATGACAATAGATATAGATATTTGGATTATTCCTAATCAACTGTAGAAATATATGATTAAAAGTGTGGTATTTGGTAAGATTACAAAGCCTAAAATAATAGGATGATCAAAAATTTATAAAAGATCATTTAGAGATTAATATAGAGGAATGAAGACATAGATTCATATATGATTAGAAGGTGGGAAAAATCACCCAGATGAATATATGAAATGGATGTAAATATATTTTTTGTGTGTAAAATAAGGAAATTGAGTGTATAATTTTCTAAGTATTAAATATATTATGAGTTATGATCATTGGAATTATTTATGCCAATTACATAATCAAAGAGTGAAATTATATCCCAAAGAAATAATATTTGATATCAATCATTGAAGTGGAAGGATCGAAGTATAAATGTATTAGTATACATGGATGAAGATGTAGAAGTATTTTTACCCATGGTATTTGTTTTGTAATAACCCTGAAATATTGATGGGTTCTGTTAATTTTTTAATAATATTTTTCTCCAAGTAGGATTAGCATACGAGTTATGGATACCATGTGAAGAAATAAGCCAAGGTTCCTTCAAAATTGTCACCCATCCTGATATGTCACAAACAGAAAGGGTGGTCCCAATCCCCAAGGGACAGGGACTAGTTCCTGGTCATCAATCAACAACCATAGGGGAAATTTTTTCTATACCTAAATAAAAAACACACACATTTATATAATAGAAAAATATGAAAAATATATATACCATAAATTAAAAAAATTGCAGAAATAATACAAAAGTAGAAACAAATTTCCAACTAGAAGTCTAACCAGATAGTACTATATGAAATAAATAAAAACTAATACTACATGTGATATAATGGGTATACAACCACAATATCACAAAAATATACTCATGTAATATCATAGAAAACACTTTCACCTCACTACGACACCTTGAATTTTCCATCATCGATAGAAATAACCAGGTATATATACCACTAATGCGGTACGTATGGTATGAGATAATTGGTTTGGTAGGGCACCTAGGTGTTTCATTTCATGTATCTAAACAAAAATGAAATCATTCACAACATTAAATAAAATAATAAATGATAAAAGCCTAATTAATTATATGAAAAGAAAGAATGAATAGATAAAATACCCCTTTTCCCACATTTCAAATTAAATTATGTAAATTAGTTCCAAATCATATTATATCCATATATATTACCCTATATATCATTTAAAAAAATAAAACCATACATCATTTCACATAACAATTCTATGGTAGTACGAAAAGAAATATAAACTAAAAGCATAAGACAAAATCGGACTAGATGCATAGGTAACATCAAACAAGGGTCACACTAGGTTAGGATACCTAGGACACTCATACCTAACATATAAAGTCATGTAAAAAATAAGATAGTAGAAATATTCATATATTATATATATGATAATAACACCTCAACAACTGGAACTCCAAACAAGAAAAATAATTATCTAATAAAATAGTCCTAGAGATAAATGGAGGGCCCCATAAGAATAAAATCTGATAATAGATGAGACCTATTACTACACAATAAACCAAAAGTCACATGTCTTTACATGTACTATATTTTTTAAACTAATTCATTAATACTATTTCACAAAACCATTTCAAAATACTTTAAAAACCCTTTTCATTTACTAGAATAAGGGAAAACCGTATTATATGAAAACCCATTTCCACACACGCAATGAAAATCCTTCATGTCATTCCATTTCGTTTAATAAAACAATTTATCAAAATAGGAGAAATTTATTTCATAAACACATGATATTTAAATTTTCACCTTCCTCAAAACTTGAGGTCGCACATTCCCATAACAGAACCCACCAAAAATTATTCAACAACAACAGAGTCCATTTAACCAAACTAAAAATCACATAATTTATCCAATTAATGAAAAATATTTGTGGACAATAGTAATAAATACATACCACCAGAATTAACAGCCACCATAACACAAAAATGAAAGAACATCCCTTAGAACATGATCTCATGAAGGTTCCATAAGAAAACAAGAACAAACATCACCCTGAGTCAGTGGATCAGATAGAAAAAAAAATCTACTACCATGATTAATGAAAAAAATATGTTCAAAGTATTTCTCAATTATAGAGATTCAAAATAACTGCCATAGTGATCAAACAATAAACAGTTCCATCCGGATGGAATGAAAACACAAAAAATCATTTGGGAAGTCTTCTTTATTGAGATCTAAATGATATGTGGAAGAATACAATTCAATATATCTCATATGGAAAAATAACTATCATTATTGTAATATTTAAAAAAATTCAATCCCTTTACACATTGTGTAATCCTTTGGGATGAGATACACTATAAATCCTATCACTTTTTCTAATAAAAACTATTCTTTTAACATTACATGTCGTGTAACCATTACACGATGTGTACTTTTTTTATGTTGTGTAAAAAATCATTAATTGTGAATGGAAACCAATTAAACATCATGCAACTTATATATATGATATATAATCCAACATTTCACTAAAGAAAAAATATATTCTTACACTAAAAAACCAAACAAGTTTGGAGACCACCAAACACATGGTAAACTCCACAAAACCATTAAAACATTCACCTAGACATCGTTATATAAAAAATACACTTCTCTGAAAATTAAGTCATTATCGACAAAAAAATATCTTTATCCTCAAGAGTCACTAGATTTATCCAATTTAGGAATAATTTCTTTTATTATATATGGATTTAAATAATTTTGAAAATGGGATCTTAAAAACTCACACAAATAAGACTTTACATCCCTGGGAAGTCATGTGGAAGAATAAAGTCTAGTAAAGAGATAAGTCCAAAACTACCTCATAAATGACTAGTGCTCCCACAATAATAAGAATCTGATTTGTGCTACCATAACACTCTAACCAATGGAATCAAACTCCATTGAAATAAATTCACATGAGAGTAAACAATCTCAACTGGCATAAAAAATGCAAACATACATCTATAAATCAGTCTCTTCTAAACTATGAATGTGAGAGGGGTTAGGTTGATATTTTTTGAGTTTTGATACATGAAAAATAACATAAGTTATACTAAACTAAACCAAAAAATCATTTTTATAGGAAACTATCCCATTCCACTCAATTACCTGAATTAGTCACACTTTTATTCGAAAAAATATCCATATTTTACAAGACAATGCAGACCCAACTGTAGAGAAACATTAAAGAAAACTGATTTGCTTATGGGAAAATAAAAATGACGACATCATTGATCTCCATAAGTCCCATTATAAATATTCAATATGAATATACATATATTTATATCATGGATCCTTGCAGACTTCTCTTGAGTCAAACTCAGTCCCACCAAAAAATATTTTCCCACCTCAATCTAAAAATGAGTTGATCTACATCAGACAACATTCAAAGCCTTTAATTTTGTGATTATGATTGATAAAAGACAATTTTAATTTCAAAGAAACCAAGCCAATACAAAATGTTTATCCCAAGATCCCACAAATTCCATGACACATGCATTGTGAATATCCTCATTAACCTGAAGAATATGTTTCATCTGACCATCTTTATTTAGATGATATGTTATAAAAAATATGACTTACGTCCCCATACCCACATGGATACTTTGAAAGAAAATTTATTTCAAGCTTGGATCCGTGTATGAAAAAATGGTAGAGGGTAACCCATGTAACCTCACTATTTCCTAACCATACAGATTACCAAGATAATCAACTTCGATGATGTATATGATTATAATAAAATTCTCTGAATTTGTCAACCAATAAATCACTACCCATATATAAATTCTCCCTCTAGGAGTTTGTGTAAATGAAACACAAAAATAAATGGATACCTCATAATATTAAAAAACCATTACTGGAAGAGGATGAATAAAAAATTAGGTTTTAAATTCCCTTCATTAATCTATAGGAATGTGTAGTAGTGTGACACATAATCCGCAATGTGATGATTCATACCCCACCACCATAATATCTTGAAGATCTAATAATACATATTCATATTTACTTAATTAATTAATCATGAATATAAATTAAAATAAAACAAAACCAAACACCTCAAAGAGCCTAGTATTTCAAAATGTTCCCCAATTATGAGATTACAATATGAAGTGATATACAAACCAAAAATAGTCTCCCAAAAATAATGGGTTTCATAAATTAATCTAAACTCAAAATCAAGCATCTAAATAAATGATATTAATATAAAGAGTGATGAAGATAATTTAACAACAGTAAGAACCATACCTTAAACATCCACTTAAGTATCTAGATTCAATTAATAAAAAATACCCCAACAATGTTCCTCAATTCCATTGATTCTTGAAATACTTTTGATGAAAATTTCCTTCTAAGAGCATCTGAAATGAAATTCCCCTTCCCTAGGGTATAGTAAATATTGAAGTTAAAGGAATGAATGAATTCCACCCACTACCTCTATCTCAAATTAATGATTTTCTAGGACATTTTATAGATCAAACTCTTATTGTTAGAAAAAAATGAATATTTCCCAAAAAGATAATTCCAAAAATAGTTAAGCTCATGGATAATGGATGATGGATCAAAATCATGATTGTGGAAAGTATTATCGTGCAATATAAGTTGAATATTACTATAAGATTCCACATTATAATTATTCATCAGTACTGAAACGAAACTAGCACTAAAGGAATTACAAATAACCACATACCCAATACTAGGATCACGTATGATAAAAATAGGAGCTAACGTGAAATGTATTTTTATCTTGTCAAAAGAATACTGAAACTTTTTATCCCATTTGAATTTCACCCCTTTCCCTATAGAACCTTTCAAAGGTGACACCATACTTGAGAAGCACATTAAAAACCATATATAGTATCGAACAAAACAAACAAATTTTAGAATCTCAAAAACATTATGTAGATCCTCTCCTGAAAAGAAACCCATTACCTTAATAGGATCAACTAATAAGCCTTTCTCAAAATTCATTCTCTTGAGGAATGTCAATTCTTCAATCCATTTATTACATTTACATAGCATTCCATAAAATGGGGACTCCTTAGGATTTCTATAACCAATCATATATGGAGATCATTCTTGATATTGGATATTGAAAAACCAAAAAATCATATATGAACACTACCAATAATGTGTAAAGATACTGATGGAATGTTGGATTCATCATATCCATAAAAACTATTGGAGAATTAGTCATACCGAACCACATCAGATGATATTTATAATGGTCATATCTTCTCTTGAAATTTGTCTTTGGTATATCACACTATATAAATCTAATATATTGATAACCTGACTGAATATCTATCATCAAAAATCACAATTACCCTTTAACTGACCAAAAATATCATCCAAATAGGGTATAGAAAACTTGTTCTTAACTATTATTGGGTTCACTTCTTATGGTATACACACAATTGGAGTGAACCATCATCCTTCGTGGAAATGGGAACCTAGGATTCCCAATGTGAAACACTAGGGATTAGTGAATTTTTTAATGGGTCATCCAATTGAATCGTGATCTCATTCAAATCTACTCGTTCCATGCAATAAGAATGTATCAATATTGGGTTTTTCCATAAAATCGGGTCATTCATAAACTCTCCCTCTATCTCTTGTAGAATCCCATGACAATTTCCTATGAAAATTTATGGAAAAATACAACCAATGGTGGGAAGATCCAAAATAGATAAAATTCTATCAAGATCCACTATAATAATCGACTATAGACTATGGAGATCTATGAGGGATGGTCTGAAACTTCAATACCTCAGATCCCAATAACCCTAAAGAACATGTGATATCCAATTGTTCATAAGAAATGAGACATATCAATGATGAAAATCAACAACCTAATGATGAAAAAACAAGACAATCCATAATGATGATGACCTCTAACATTTCAAAATCAAGAATCATAAAATTCCAATCTAATTCAGTATCATCTATCAAATTCACAAAATAAGTACACTGAAATCCATTCTAATTCCACATCCCAAGAGGGGTCTCAAACTCCATAATAAATGACATTAGCTTCGTTGGAAGATTAATGATATTGAAAAATGGATAAATATAATCTACTAGGAAGAACTGACATAATGTAAAGAAATTGGTACTAAGGATTCAATAAGGATGGTAATTCTCACTATTGTTGGACACATATATACATCTGTTAGAAACTCATATAATTCTTGATTCTGATTCACTCATGAGGTATCTGTCTTGAGCAATATAGTATTTCAAACATCATACTGCTTCATTGTATCCTTTCAATCTAATGATACTATACCATATCGAGGAGTATACATTACATGGAAGAAATGTTGTATATGACCATGCCATCAAAAACTATCACATATATTTACAGTTAAAGGAATATAACATCATTATTTTTTGACATTTCCACACTAATTGCAAGTGAGAGGAACACCACTTCATTAAAATCAAGGTTGTAAAGTGGCATGCTACTGACAACCAACACAACCACTACAATGATTATCCTTCTACCTTATCTTTTTACCTGGAGCACCACATAATCAGGTACTAGGATGGAGGGATGCGGAGGAATATTAATCATATCTTATCATATTTATATCATCCATCATATCTCATTCCACTATCTCAAAATAGTTCAAATGCTTCAATATGAACACTTGGAATTTGATATCTTATTGAAAACCCTCCAGGATCTTGAGATCCCACTACGGTCATTCTTTACAACCTCTAGTGGAAAACGAATCGGCTTAGCAAAGTGAATGGTGCATTCCATGACCAAATGATATCACTTATATAAAGAGAGGAAATATAGATAAATTCCAATCATGGATGATAATAGAAAATACTTATAGAATAATATAGTCTTAAAACCCTTCTAGTTGAAGACCAATACCACTGTCCCTGTATCATAGAATCCCACCAATTATTACTTGGACACTGAAGTCTAAATTTTTCATAATTTATATTGATACTCTCATGTGTATCATGGATCTAATGGACTAATTAGATCATTTCAATAGAGTCTTCAACCTCTTGATGTTTTTTGATAAAACAATAACAGTGCCTTATCTTGAAATAAATCCCTTATTGATCTATTTATCCAATAGCTTCAAGTTTTACCACGACAACTGTTATAAAATTTTATTCCACATTCGGCTAACAAGGACTAAATACTCATATGATATCCTCTATGAATTTATGATCCATCATATGATTCTGTTGAGAAGCATCAACTGCACCCTCCTACAAAACTCTCTGAACACATCTTTAATGCATACTGATGCATGCCAAATTAAAATATATGAATATAAAACAAAAAAAATATACAAGTTCAATATAGAAAACCCATATGTCAAATCATATATTAATGACCGAGATTCGATATAGGAGACACACATCCCAACTTCCCATGGTAACTTGAGTACCAACATGGAAATATTTGGCTAGTCATTCACTATAATGTTGATTTCATATCCTTATAATCCTATATCAAGTGTAAAAAACGCCCCAAGTCATGGAATCTTCATGACATACCTTCTTTGATAGAAAACTCTGAAAAATCAACCCAAATACACCCTCAAACTGGTAACCTACACGATATGCCACATACCTAAAGGGAGTCCTCTAACCCCATGAGATGGTGACTATTACACTGACATCAAAAAAATCCAAAGGGAATGATTTCTACTAACCTAAAGAAACAACATGGCACATATATATATATAATTGAAAACAACATAAAAGATAAAAATATTCCATATATAAAAATAAAGAGTTGAAACCAACAACTAGAGAGTAAAAAAATCTCCAAGTACGTGTACAACAAAAAAGAACAAAAATAATAGGAAATACAACTACTCCATGTGATAGCATGGGCAGAATCCCACCTTGTCACCACCACCTACCCAACTCAACTACCAGAAAACCTCACTTCATCATTCTGGCACCTTACCTTTCCCAACATTGAAAGACCCAACTAGGTCTATGAACTATTGAAGGGGTGCACAGGGAATTAACTAACAATATCAGTATATACTCACCCATGATTTATATATCAAGACTCTGAAAAAAGATCCATGAATACTCAATAATAATGAAAATATGGATAATAGTTTAATAGTGTTTATATCTAAATTACGGAAAATAAAGTTAATATCCAATTTTTTACATCTTCAAAAAATGAATTTAAATCATTTTGAAAGTAATTCATATCAATATATCTCATTATATATATGTATTCAAAAAAACCAAATCATGCATCATTTCTCCAATAATGTCTCTAGAAGTAAAATAAAATAATACAATCCAAATAAAAAATCTAGGTTTTCGCAAGAAGTGTAAGTAACTTCACACTAGGGGTCACACTATGGAAGGATATCTATGACACTCATACCAAACATATTCACCCACATATAAGGACACAAGATTTAGTCATTTAGTCTATTGACCAGAGGAACACCCTAATATGTTAACCCTCTAACATATCTAACATGTCTCTAGAACAACATGACTATAGAGTATAGAAAATCCTAATGATAAAAACCAATGATATTGTACGAAATATATTAAAATATATTCTAACTAAGTACTCAAGGATTCCAATGTTATATATTTTATAAATCAATACATCAAAATCGTTTCAAAAAAATATTTCACAATTAATTGAAAACCATTTTCATTTACTCGAACACAGTGAAAAATGTATTTCAAACTCATTTCCACGCACAGAAAGAAAATCATTCATATCATATATATAATATAATATGCAAAATTATCAAATTAAGATAATTATTCTTCACCAAAAAAATCTAGAGACAGAACCACCTACCTCAAAACTCAGGGTCGCACATTCTCAGAAAAAATCCCACTAAAAGGATTGAATGGTGATTAAATAGTCCCTATAAAAAACTCAACATCTTATTATTGACTCAAATTAAGAAAATTATCAGGAAAGAATAGGAATTGAATTTTACCTCTAGAATATAATCTTTCCACACCACAACCAATGATAGAACAAACCCAAAAATATGAACACACAGTGGATGTAAAAGGAATCAAGTTGAAAAATCACCATAGGTCAATAGATTTGATAAAAATGAAATGGTACAACCTAAATCAATTAAATGAATAACCTGAAATTCTTACTCACTCGGAGAGATGAAAACCAAACTCCACTGTTATAAAATACCAAATAGTTTCTTCAAGACCAAATGAGGACCCCAAAAATCACTAAATAACATATCTTGGTTAATATCCAAAGGATCTATGGAAGAATGAAATAAAATATAACACTTATGAAATAATAAATTTAATTCTCATGAAATTAAATCGGTGTTAAATATCTTTATATGTCATGTAATCGTCAAGTATTAGTTATGTAGAAAAACCCATAAATTTTTATTAAAAATATTTATTTTAACATTGTAGATCATGTATCAATTTCACATCGTTTTCTCCATTCATTATTTGTATAAAGTTCATAACATGTTTCTAGAAACCAATTACATATCATGTAACACCTTATCATGTCATCTAATTGCACAACACATAATATATAAACTATATTGTTTTGCGAAAATACCAAACACCACAGGCATCCTCTGATATCAGCAAGAACTCCAAAAAACACTAACACATTTATACCTAATCACCATTAATTCAATCAAAAACACATCTATGAATAGTAGTTAATTTTCTCCAACAAATTATCTTTATCCTCATGAGTCCCAATACGCAGCGAAAAAAAGAGCAAAACAACTAAAGAGAAGTGGATTACCCAAAGGACTGTAACATAATGTAACATATCAATATTGGTTTATGAGTTTATTGTTGATAATATGTTAAAATTATTAGGAAGATATTTTTAGTTTTTTTGTGCTAGGATTTTATCATGATTAAGAATTATTTTGATGTCATATTCGGAATGAAAACAATTTTATATCTTATCTATTTTTATAGAAAATACGAGTAAGAATTAAATTATGTATCTATAGAACATGATTAGTTGTATTGGAAACCTTTATGGTTTACCTAATCCTTGGTTTTATGTTATTTATTATATTTTTAAAAATCATAAAGGTTTTGGAACTATTTTAATATATTTTTGGATAAAAGGACAACCTGCATTCTAGGTGAGAACTCATTGCATATATCATGGTAGGGATGCTTGAACATACATATGAAGGATGAATTGGGTATAAAAAATACCAATAGACTCCATGAAAGAGTAATTCCGATGGGAAAACCTAAAGAGAGGTAATTCTGAGTATGTATCTTTGTACATGGTATGTTAGAAATTTAAGGTCGAGGGAGAAAATTACAGGGGGATGCTAAAAACAATATACATAATAAAATGTAAGTGGAAAAAAAACACCCTAGAGTTTTTCATTGGAATTTCAAAAATATTCTAAATGAATTAATGTTATATGGTTTTCATTCAATCACCTTCAAAAATTAGCACACATCATTGCTATCGAAGAATATTTCTCCCAAGATAAGATGTCCAGCATATAAATTATAGGAGTTATAATATTTCATTCATTAGAACATTAAATTTCATCTGATCAAGATCTGAGTTTTACCTCAATGATATAGTAAATTCAATAGTTATCTATTAATGTAGATTTTTTTTACAATTGTGTATCACCCTCAGACAGATGTATAGTCTCTGATACACTACTAAAAATTGAGGCTATAGGCACGGACCTATAACCATGGTTTTATAGGTCCATGGCTATAACGTTTATATTTTCATGGTTAAAATCCATCTTCATCGCTAAATCAGCGAGCATTGGTTTTTCCAAATCTGTATTGGGCTCTTCCTCCTCCCCCGATCCACAGCCCTCCTCCTCCCCCCCCCCCCCAATTCGAACACCACGCAACCCTCCTCCCCGATGACTCCTCCTCCCCACAACCCTCCTCTCCTCCCCCGATTCGCAGCCATATCACCATGCAACCCTCCTCCCCGACGACGTCTCCTTCTCTACGTAGCCCTCCTCCTCCTCCCCCGGTTCGTAGCCATATCATCACGCATCCCTCGTCCCTAATGACGTATCCTCCTCCCGATGATCTCATCGTGAAACCATCTCTCACAGCGGCACCCTCCTCCCCGAAAAACTCTCCCACAACGGTGCCCTCCTCCCCAATGACCTCTGCTCATCGGTCTCACCATTTTCAGGTAGAATCTTATCGCTCTTCATGCAATTGAGTTTGGGTTTTAGGATTCTCTTGAGGATCAATTTATAGGGAAAGTAATAGAATATGAAAGCGTGATTAAATCACATTTTATTTAGCTAGGCTGCATGCATGGACGGACCATCAGTATCCCTTGATATTTTTGAATTTCATTGATTAGGTATGATTATAGTTGACCTCCATAGATTGGTTGTGCATGAAAAATATTTTGGATTTTGTTCATTACCTCTTAGATCTCCTAATATATATGAGTGGGTTCAGGTTGTAGTTACTCTTTATATGGTTATTTATTACAACCCTTGGGTTCTTTGAGATACTAGGTTCCTACCCTATGAGTAGTTTGGTTGAGGTATGACTTTTTTCACTGGTTTCATAAAGTAGGGGTTCCAAATAGTTTTGGGTGTGGAATTATCTGTGATTTTTCAAGAGGATTGGTCACTATAATCTATGAGATTTGGTGACATTAGTGTGGAATAACGCCACATTTAAATAAAAAGGTTATGAAAATAGTTTATTTACTCACCCTATGTGAAAAAAAAAGTTCTGGTAAAGATAGTGTAATTAATGGTTGGGTGTACCATTGTTAGTTAGGGATCTATCTAGGTACCTTAAGATGCATTTATGGTGTCTAGTAAATAATTTTTCCTTTCTACTATCTATTGTGTTGGTATTTTTTATTGTGGATGAGGAGTTGGTAAATGTCTTCCCTAAAGGTGTGGGACTTTTTAAGGGTGTCCCAATGACGTGGATGAGTGAGAAGATATATTTATTTCTATTTTCTCTCTTCTAGGAAGGTTTTCGATCATGTGTGGGAGTTTATTAATGGATTATATCTAATTTATTGCTTTATTGGGTTGTGTTTAGATATTGTATAACATTCCCTTGATTTTGTGTGAACTTGCGACCATATTTGTTTTCATTTTCATGGAATTTTGCTCTGTATTCTTATACGCACTACTAGATGGTCCTTGGGCCCCACACTAGGTGTGTATATGAATAATTTGTATCGGTCTGTGGTTTCTATTATGGTGTGACACCCACCATGTCACTATAGTGTTTTATATATTATTTTATTTTATTCTGGTTTATTTCAAGTTTTTTGGAATTTTTACACTGAAACATAGAAAATATAGAATTTTGTTAGGGAACGTAGTTTATGGTAAACATGGAAAATACCCTTACATGGAACCAATTAACCCTTATGTGTAGTTCATTTTTAATATTCATATTTAGGATTTCATGGGCATCACACATGTTTTTTAAACAATGCAAGTACATTCAGAAACTATATAGGTTCATTTTGGTTTGATAGTGCAGGAGAATGACTTGCCACCTTTTTGTAGGACATGCAGCAAGAAATAAAATCATCTCTTTAATTTTAAAATTCTACTATTCATGTTTGGAGCATAGTTTTTCCAATCATTAAGAGTCCAAAATTAATCACGTGATTTGGTTTTTTCTACGAATTGGATTTTGCACGATTTGGTAAACTGTGTGGCTAAACTGTTTGACATGACTATATTCATTTAAAGTGTAATATATTAAAATTTTATTAGATTATTTTAACCTTTATACCCCTTAACTATATCCCTCTCATTAAAATATACTATGAACCTATCACAAGGTAGTCTCCTATATTTTCCATTCATTGTATGCCCCATTCCCTTGGTTTTAAATGATTTCTCTCCTGATATGTTCTTCTAAGCCTCACACTCTCTTTTATCTCTACTATCCTCTTGATTTATATTATTCTAATGAACCCTAGAAATAATGGGGATTGAAATTAAAATTAAGGTGTATTTATTCTTGGACGGTTTTTATTTTTATTACCTGATATGGACCTTTTGTGGCTTGGTAGAGTGTTTTCCATCAAAAGAGACAATATCCTACTTATTTTTATTGAACTGAGATAGTTATTTTTTTGATATAACATTATATTTAATTCCATTATATGCTTATTGATTTTGAAATTCTTATTTATTAATTATATTTATATTTGTATGAACAATGATGGGTCAAATTTGATTTAAAATTGTTTTAATCATTGGAATATAATGATATTCCATGAGAAGTGTTTGAAAAAAACCGAAATCTGATTTTAAAGAATGATTTTGGTTTCAAAATTAGTGGTGAGAACCGACTTAAGGTTTTTCATGGTTTCATTTCATAAAATTATTTTTTGAAACTAAGTGTTTGAGGTGCTTATATTTTTAAATAATTTAAATGGGGTTCTTTATTTTAAAGGGTTGAGTAAACCCATGTGAATAATTTTTTGAAACTAATTAACAAATTTGAATGTTTTCAAAGGGTTTTAAAAAGGAAATAATGAGTTCCCATTTGGGTTTAAAAAGTAATTTAAAATTTTTCCTAGGAGTTGATTGGGATGAGTTTAAAATAGGGTGTGTTGTCTTGGGATTATGATAATGTTTTTGAAAAAGGCATGTTTGAAATTTTATTTGAAATGAGTTTTCATAAATGATTTGAAACCTTCTTGAGCCCTATGTGATTCTTTATATAACCATGGTTTCTTGTGATCCCATGAGGGGATGATTATTATAGATGAATATTTATATTTATACTTATGCTTAGATGTAAATGGGGTTATTTCCTTGCTTGGTTGTAGGTGGTAAGGCATGAGTTATTTAAAATTATTTATATTTGATTTATGTGATGATTTATTTGTACTCACATCCTTTCGACTTGTCATAGGACCCCTTGGGTGTGAGTATAGGTGTCTTAGGAAATTGACTCACTAAACTAGAATATTGACTTATTGATGGATGTTGTCCATGAATATGAAAAAGTATATGGAGGTTAAATTATCCATAGTATCGAGATATCTCATGGGAGGTTGGGACTAAGAGAGCCCAAGGGATTGGGAGATCCCAAGGAATATTGAGTGAGCTTCCTCAAAATTTCTTGAACCTTAGTGCTGTTTGTACCTATGGATATTCCAGGTCACCCAAGAGCCCGTTTTTTAGATCCATTTAGTTAGATCACATGAAATTAGGATCTTATTTAGGGTAATATTAGAGAATTTATAATTTTTATTTTTTTGTATCCCATACTTCTTGGATAATTTCATAGCACCTATGTACTTGTTGTTTGTGTCTCATTATTATATGATTGTGACCCAATTGTGTCGTTTTTCTACTATCATTCTTCTTCATGTTATGGGTTACCTTTCAAATGTTTGAAAAATGGATTTAAAAATGGTTTTTAAAATGGTTTTAAAAATAATGAATGCAAAGGTATGGTTTTAATTTTATTTTAAAATATTTTGAAATGATTTTGAAAGGACTGTTCTATAAATATGGAGAGTTTATTTCCAAATATATTTTGCGATTATTTTAATAGAAACATGGGGATGTTTTGTTTTTGAAACTCCAGTGTGTGTGTGACATTTAAAAACACGGTTCTAGGCCAAAATTCCTAGTTTTATTTGAAAATAGAATTTTCAATGATTTTTTTGGAAAACCATTTGAATATTAGAAACTTCTTTGAGTTTTGAAATACATAATTCAAAAAAATGATTTTTAGAAGGTTTTAATGTAGGAATTTAAAATGATATTTTTCTAAATAGTCTTTGATCAAGATATGTGTCTTTTCCAAGGGACTATTTTCATTTAATGGAAATATATAAAAAGAGTTTTTAACACATATTTGATGTGTTGTTCATTCTTAATGCAAAGGCTTATAATTTTTTTAATTTTCTATTTTATTTAAAACTAGAATTTATAGGGAATGTAATTTGAATGAGACTACATAGATTCGAAAAGTGGGTAATTACTAGGATGTTTACCTCATACATATATTTTTTTGAGGTTAAAGTCCATTCTAGATGGTTTCTTATATTTTGATCTTTCGAGGTTGATGTTGGGTTCGATTGTGATAGCGGATCACATGGAGTCTTGTTATTGTAGTTTGGGGTTTCCTTTTTTTATTTTGGGAATCATATTGTCCAATCTAGCTGGTTTTATTTATATTATTCATTTCTATTTTTTATCTATTTCTACTATTGATTCATTATTTATCTATTTTATATTTGTTTGTATTAGTCTCATCCATTATATTGGATACTAGTATTACATATCTCTTGTTTAGTCAGTTTACTAATTTTATTTATGCAACTTATTTGTATTTCTATATGAGGGATAAACAATACCCAAGGTAAGTTTCATTCATCCCAAACACGAGTTTTTATCCCTTGGGAATTGAGAATAACCTTTGGGACAAGTGGAGGATCAGACTGGGTAGTAGGTTAGATGAAACCCTAGGATAGTTTGTTAGAAAATGTTATTAAAACCTAAATTCTTAGTGGGACCATGGTTCCAGATGTAATCCCTTATGATTTGGGGGTGTTAATAGTTTTGAGAAAAGGATTTCCGGACTTAGGAGGTAGTTTTGGGGATAGTGACTCAAGATCATCTTCCTCCTCATCCTCAAGTTTCAAGGGCTAATTCGGATTTTTTGTTTTGATCTTGGATTGTGGTTTTATAGAGTTGTCGGATAATGGTTTTATACCTATATCATTACCCTTATTTATTTAAGTCATGTTTTTTTGGGAGTCATTTTTTATGGTTTCACATATGAATGGAATAGAAGACAGGGCGTGAGGTAGGCTTACTGATCCTGAATAACCATGCAGTGACTAGTAAATTTATTCCAAAATATTTTCGGGGACTAATGAAAAATTTGAACATAAACATCAACACTATGGAAATGATTTAAACTGGTTTTTATCCTAGTTTAGACCCCATAATTACTTGATTACATAGGGTGGTTAAGAAATATGAATAGAATCAACATAGGTATTGGGATGGGAAAAATAGGTTTCATGTATGTGTCGAGATGTGGGTTTATATATTATTTTATTGGGATAATACATCCTAGGTGAAGTGACTTTTAGTACCATACATAATGAGGTTTCAATCTAGAAAATTAATAATGATATAGGCATGAAGAGTTTTAAGTATTTTATACATTCATGGAATGGATTTTCTAGGTTAAGAACAATGTGTAATCCCTATTTCTCACTTTTAAGTGATGATGGAGGTTTACTTTATTCTTATATTTTGGTCTGTTTTGATTTTTGAATAGGCAATTGAAGGTGATGTTTGAAAAATAAAGAGCTTTATTAATGATCATGTTATTTAGTATTGGGATGTACATATCAATTTGAATGTTGTTTTTTCATTGTTGGTTATGGATTCATGTATCATTTATCATGTATAGTTGACACACTGATCACATATATATAAGAAGTTGTTATATCTCATTTCTTTTCCCACTATTTTCTTATAGGTGGTTTCTTATTATAAGACTGGTTCTATCCACCACCATCGAAGACAATGAGTTCAATATTTGTGTAAGGTTTATTCCATTTTTATTCTTTGGCCCAATTTTAATTAGGACATTTTTTATTTTTGGGTTCTTTATATTTTTGTTGTGTGTTTTGGATTTCATTGAGTTGGATTTGAATCACTGTTGATGAAGGCTTACATGTTTATTAATTGGTAGGAATATGCATATATAAGTTCCCCATTTCTATATATTCACTCATGGCAGTATGAATATAAATATTGGGGCTAGGTGTGCTTATATATAGATATGAAAAATGCATGCACATGTAAGTGTAAAGGGGTATATGTAACTATAAACATATATCTAAGGACCCCCTTGTACATATTTGGGCATGAAAATATGTACATAAGGGATAGGTTTACTTATATATATGTTAAGTTTAATATGCGTGCAAGCGGAAAAAATGAAGATTCGAGTTGTCGTTGTCAAGAGAAAACACGCCTTGAGGTTGAGGTAGGGTCCCTCTCCTAGCCTATTTAATTCAAGAATGTTTTAAATTGAATTTACTTTCCTTCTTAATTTTGCATGTTTATATTAAATTTCAATTCTTGATAAGTTTTAGTTAAGATAATTGTCTCGTTTGATAAATAAGTCATGATTTTGTAATAAAACTCCTCCAACGTTGGTGTGCAGTCAGCGAAAACTCATAGTGGTATAACTTTCTTAACATTATTGCATTGATGTTCCTTATACATGATGTCGTTGTTAGTCATAAAGCACACACCATACTTGAACACTTTTATATCCTTCTAGGGGGTTTCCCTCTTTTTTTTAAAAACTGTTCATTGAAACAAGACACTCTTTGAGTGTCGTTATACTTTTAAGATGGGTCCCATGTTCTGTGACCATGTCACATGGAATGTGATATTTAAAAGAAACAAAAATCCTAGTTCACACCCCAGGGGTCCCATAGTACCAGTAATGTCGGATTACATGTTATATAACCTGTGATTTTCCTGATCCCATGGGGTATTCCTCTAGGTATTCCTACACATTTCTAGATCTGCAAACCTCATCGAATGAGGTATATTAGGGGTAATCCAATCCTCTAGTCATCACATATTAGCATTAATTTCTTTAAATATTCTAAAAAACAACCTCTCATGCCATCCATATCATCCTATTTGAAACTAAGTGGAAGATGCTGCCTTGCTGATGTTGTTGGACCGGGCCAACATTCTGCGGTCACGCCACGGTCACGTCGCGGTCACGCCGTGGTCATGCCGTGGTAATGTCGTGATTTGGCCCTGATCCAACCACATCCAACCCACACCAGCCCCCTTCCACCATCATTTTAGCCTGCTGCCACCAACATTCCAGCCTCCAACAACCCCCTTCCACCTTCGAATCATCCTGCACTATCCCCCCAGCACCTGCAACCAGCCCCCTTCCACCAGCATTCCAGCCCCCTTCCACCTGTATTCGAGCCCTCGCCGAAATAGGTATATCAGGGGTCATCCAATCCTATGTTCATCAGAGATTAGCATTCATTTATTTAAATCTTCTAAGAAAACATCCTCTCCTGCCATCCATATAATCCTATTTGAAACTAAGTGGAAGATGTTGCCCCGCAAATGTCACTGGACCAGGCCAACAAACAGCGGTCATGCCGCGGTCACGCCGTAATTTGGCTCTTCTCTAGAATGACACACTGTGGCAGTTCGTAGTGATAGTATTCCATGAGTCTTGTGATCAATGTTGAGACTGACTAATCACTATTTTTTCCGGTGGGGCGACGACCAAAATGTTGCCCCACCTCCTCTCGTTCCCTTCACTCATGGCCAGAAGATGATACCCCACGAATGTCGCTGGACTGGGCCAACACGCTGCGGTCACTCCATGGTCACGGCTCGGTCATGCCGCAATCACGCAGCGGTCATGCCGCGGTCACACCACGGTAATTCCATGATTTGGCCCTTCTCCAGCCACATCCACCCCACACCAGCCCCCTTCCAGCTTCATTTCAGCCCGCTGCCACCAGCATTCCCGCCCACAACAACCCCCCCTGCCACCTTTGAATTAGCCCGCACCATCCCCCCAGCACCTACAACCAGCCCCCTTCCACCTGCATTCCAGCCCCCTTCCACCTGCATTCAAGGCCGCACTAGCCCCCAGCCACCTGCAATCCAGAACGCACCATTTAGGTCATGCCCTTTGGATTAAATAATGATGACACTACATACCAAAACTACACACATTATATTGTTAATACCTTATTATAAAGAATAGATGAATGATTTTCTTAATTACATGGTGTCCAGGAGGAGGGGAGGGGGTGCTATCCAGGAAGGGGGTGTGTCCAGTGGGGAGAGGTGTCCAGGAGGGGGGGTGCTGTCGAGGCAGGGGGAGAGGTGTCCAGGAGGGAGGGGGGTTATCCAGGCAGGGGGTGTTGAAGGGGGTGGGGCTACCACATTAGATGATTTCGTCATTCTATTCAGAATAACATCTTAACTACACATGTTGATTATTGTAATGACATCATATATCTCTTCATTTAACGTCAATTAGTACATAACAATTTTTGGGAATTGTAGTTCTATTCAGATCCACTGTAACTTAAATATCATTATGACTTGAACTTTCTAAAACCACTCATCAATGTCCCATGTTGGCATAAGATTATTAAAATATTATTAAATTGGGGGGGGGGATGACCAGAGGGCGGTTTACAGGGGGAGGAGGGGGGGCTGTCCAGGGGAGGCCTTACAGGGGGGAGGGCTGTCCAGGGGAGGCTTTGTAGGGGGGAGGGGTGCTGTACCAAGGAGGCTTTGTAGGGGGAGGGGGTATAAATATCTTTTGGGGGATGATATCGCAGCCTCATCCTTTCAAATGATTTGAATTCATCTGCAGGAACCTACTGTTCTGCCTCATCCCATGAACAATTTTTGTTCATCGGAAGGATCAATTTTTTAGGGAATATATCACCACCACATCCCTACAATCAATTTTGTTTAGTTTTTAGATGATGGAGGTGTCACCTTCTTCTACGAACTATTTCATTGAAAAGACGCTTTATGGGAATGGAAGAACACCATGTGAAGCTGCGGTCCACGAAGTGATTTTTCCTTCACTGAATCAGTCCATCCTTCCTGGTTTCATCCCTTTAAAACATTTCTTCCTTAAATCCTCATTGAATTTATTTCTACCCTTTTTTGATTTTGATGAAATTTTATTCTTCTTTAGTTTTGAATTTCTAGGACCCAACACATCTACAATGACATTACCCTTCCCTATAACATTGGTCATCTCAAGGTTTAGTTGTGTGATAGGGGGAAGGAAGCGACATCATGTATTCTATTATTCCATACCTAAATGTGAAAATAAATTGATCAGATTAAATGTAAAAGTATAAATTCTTGATTTTTTAGGATGTAGAAAAATAGTGACGTTATTGTTAAGAAGTGATTTAGGTGAAGAGTACAAGAAATAGAATACATAAAATAATATGCGTGAATGAGTTTGTTTTCATGGAAATGAAAGTAATTCATTCATTATAAGTGAGTATATTGTTAATGTTTGTATCTAAATGTATAAAATTTAAGGGGGGTTTATTGTTTCTTACATTAATGTTGTTTGAGAAAAGACCATGTGATATATTTTTCCTAAATATTGTGTAGTGTTTTGAGATTAATCTGGGTGTAGTATAAGAATATTTCACACATGAGAATTTTGTGATTATGTGCGGCTAAAACTTCAGAAGAAGAAATAATATTTTCCTGATCATGGTTTCACTTACCCAATTGATCATACACAAGTGATTAAAATTATTAATAAAAGTTTACATTAAAGGTTTGTTTCTGTTGAATGTATTTGAAGTTGTAAATTAGAAAATAAAATATAGAAATCTCATTGAGGAAGATCATGAAATCATAATATAATTTACCAAGATAAGAAGAATGACATTGTGAATAGGGGACCCGTTATTGGAGAGGCTCAACACTGGGGGTTATAACCATTCAAATGTTTTCGGTCTAACTAAAGGAGGAAAAAGAGTTGAATCACTGGGGGAAGGGGCAGGGGTAGGGGGCAGGGGCAGGGGGCAGGGGGCAGGGGGAGGTGGTAGGTGGATGGGGGAAGAGGGTAGGGTGGAGGGGGGCAGGGGCAGGGGGCAGGGGGTAGGGGGTAGGTCTGTAGGGCAGGGTGCAGGTCGGCAGGGCAGGGGGCAGGTCAGCAGGGCAGGGGGCGGCGGTAGGGGCTGGGGAAGGGGGCAGGGGGAAGGGGGCAGGGGAAAGGGGCAAGGGGCAGGGGTTAGGTGGAGGGGGGAAGGGTGGAGGGGGGGCATGGGGTAGGGGTAGGGGGCAGGATGGACGGGGCAGGGGGAAGGTCTGCAGGGCAGGGGGCAGGGGCAGGGGCATGTGGATGGGGGAAGGGGGTAGGGTGAAGGGGGGGTTGGGGGAGGGGGTATGGTCGAGGGGTAGGTGGAGGGGGTAGGGGCAGGTCTGTAGGCAGGGGGCATGGGCAGGGGGCAGGTCTGCAGGGCAGGGGGCAGTTCTGTTGGGCAGGGGCACATGGCAGGGGCAGGGGGTAGAGGGCAGGGGGCTGGGGGCTGGGGGCAGGTCTTCAAGGCAGGGGCAGGGGCATGGGCAAGGGAAAGGGGTAGGGTTAAGGGGAAGGGGGTAGGGGGTAGGTGGGGGGGGGGGAAGGGGCGGGGTGGAGGGGGGCAGGGGCAGGGGGTAGGGGAAGGGGGTAGGGTGGAGGGGGTAGGGTCAGGTCTGTAGGGCAGGGGCAGGGGCAGGGGGTAGGGGGTAGGTGGAGGGGGTAGGGGTAGTGTGGAGGGGGGAAAGGGGTATGTCTGCTGGGTAGGTCTGCAGGGCAGGGGTAGGGGGCATGTCTGCAGGGCAGGGGCAGGGGGAAGGGGGTGGGTGGAGGGGGGCAGGGGGAAGGGTGGATGGGGGCAGGGGGCATGGGGAAGGGTGTAGGGGGGCAGGGGGCAGTGGGGATGTCTTCAGGGCAGGGGGAGGGGTGGTATACAGGGGGTCTGCAAGACACCTATGCTACGACTACTGACAGGGAAAAACAACATCAACTCTCCTCACCTTCACACAGTGATGAGATGCTGGACAAAGTAGCATTTCAAAATCCACTTTGCAATATGCAGATGGTTGATATTAGAAAAACACAACACATGCAAGATGATGATGAAGGTCTGGAACTATAACAGACACATACAAACAGCAACCCCTGCTATGGCTAAATTCACCACTCAGAAACTGGGTGACCAATCTGGGGAAACTGATCACAAACAAATGCACCAAGAAGAGGTCTTAACATGTATGAAAAATAATCATAACTCACCTAACCCTTTAAAGACTTTTCATGGAAAAAATTCAGCGACACCTAAAGAGAATTCTACCAAGAAATTACGAAAATCCAAGCACAGAAAGAATTCTGGAGGTAACAAAAAAAGGGGCCTAGCCCCAAACATAAGTATAAATGAATATTTTATATGGGAACTGTCAGGGTATTGCAAACCCTGACACCATCACAACATTAAAAAAAATTCATTTTACTCATAAACCACTGATTTTTTCTATCATTGAACATAAAGTCACTTTTACTTCTGGATTTAATAGTCTTGACAAATATAGTTATACTTTTATAGGAGAAAATTATAATAATAACAATTTTGATTCTTTGTGGGTCTTTGTACATATCTTAATAGATAAAATTCATATTTTTAATGATAATTCCTAGTCATTTACATGTGAAATAAACTTGCATGATAATACTTTCTGTTGTACTTTTGTGTATTCCTGCAATAAATATCAAGACAGAAGAACCTTGTGGCATAATTTATCCTCCCATAACAACACTATTCAAGTACCCTGGGTCATTATCGGCAATTTCAGTGTTATCCTTGGAACTAGTGAAATTATAGGGACCTTGCACTCAAACACTTCCATTAATTATTTTAATCATTATATTGATGATAATAACCTTTTTGATATTAATATGGTTGGGGCTATGTATACCTGGTATAGAAGGAAACAAAAAAAATTTTAACAAGTAAAATTGATAGAGCTTTCACAAACAACAAAGCTCTCGATAACTGGAATAGCATCTCTAGTATTACATTACCTAGGATTAATTCTGATCATCATCCAATTTTGGTGAGCCTAAAGAATAGAGACAACAAACATATTCTTCCTTTTAGATTCAATAATTCCAGGAACACTGTGGAGGAATGTAATACAATTTTAAAAGAAACTTGGAATTCGATCAATTCGAATGATGACTTTGTCTATCCAGGGGGTGTCCAGGAGGGATGGGGGGGTGTCCAGGGGGGTCTGTCACGGAGGGGGGTCTGTCTAGGAAGGAAAGGGGGGTGTCCAGGGGGGTTTATCAGGGAGGGGGGTCTGTCCAGGAAGGAGAGTGGGGGTGTCCAAGAGGGGGGGGGGTCTGTCCAGAAAGGTGGGGGGACTGTCCAGGGGGGTGGGGGCTATCCAAGGGGGATGGGGGCTGTCAAGGAGGGATGGGGGGCTGTCCAGAGGGGGTATATCAGGGGGGGGATCTGTCACACAGCAGTCACGCCGTGGTCATGCTGCGGTTTGGCCCTACTTCAGGAAAACACCCTGTGACAGTTCGTAGTGATAGTATTCCATGATTCTTTTGATCAATGTTGATACTGACTAATCACAATTTCTGTCGGTGGGGTGACGATCGGAATGTTTCCCTGCCTCCTCTTGCTCCCTTTGCTCCGCGCTGGAAGATGTTGCCTCGCGGATGTTGCTGGATAGGGCCAAAAAGTTGTGGTCACGTCGTGGTCACACCGTGGTAATGCCATGATTCAGCCCTCTTCCAGGACGACACCCCGCAGCGGTTCTCAATGATAGTATTCCATGAGTCTTGTGATCAATGTTGAGATTGAATAATCACAATTTCAGCGAGCAAGGGTGGTGCAAGGGGAGATGTTGTCCAGGGGGGTCCAGTAGTGTGGGGGGGGGGGCCTCTATCCAGGGGGTCCAGGAGGGGGGATATTGTCCATGGGGTCTATCAAGGGGGCTGCTGTCCAGGGGGTCCAACAGGGGGGCTGCATTCTAAGGGGGTCCAGCAGGGGTGACATGGGCTCTGCAAGAGATGTGGGGGGGGGGGGGGTCTGCTGTCCAGGGGGGGTGGTTTTTTATGAAATGGGAAGAGAAATTTGTTTATATTCATGGGTATTTGAAAATCAAAGAACTTTGTCGGTATTGTCATAAATAATGCATGAACTGTCCTGCAGTGCTCGTTTTTTCTAGCTACGATCACGTCGTAGTTGTGCTGGTGTTGTCCAACAGCAAACAAAGGTCTCACAGTTGTCTCACTCCTTGATAGGGTACTCACAAACAGCTTCCAAAGTAGTCAACTGACTGCGTATTCCTAAGATGTCTATATGTCTTGACCAAAGAAGATATAGCCACCTTCCTTCCCAGATCATAATTGAAGATCCATCCTTTACTTATATGTGGACAGTTTAAGATTCCCTCACTTCTAGAAATGAGAAAGATATTTATGGGATTGTCTAAATATACAATGTAAATGAAATTCAAGTAAACTTTGATCATTAGGTTGTCACCTTGATAAGTAATAAAGTGAAATTATTAACTGATGTCCATATGGAGATGGAATCACGGAAAAGATTCATAGGAATGTGTTAATTATATAAAAGAAATTGTTGGATTGGTGTTTCCCGATAGAGCTGGGCCGAATACTTCTGACCACTGTAGCACTTTTGACAAAGGGTCCTCCATTCACTGTAGCAACGCGAGCTTATTTTTCGGAATAGGGATCATCTTCTCTATTTTATAGCCCATTTTTGGGCTAGAGTAACCATTGAAAAAACCTCTATAATTTGTGCTCCTGAATTAGTAAAGATCTGCCTCTCCGTGGACGTAGGGTTATTCCTGAACCACGT
Organism: Viscum album; assembly: GCA_963277665.1. NCBI lineage: Eukaryota > Viridiplantae > Streptophyta > Magnoliopsida > Santalales > Viscaceae > Viscum > Viscum album. The sequence goes on from OY728135.1 coordinate 1,840,536,245, forward strand.
AAATTTTTCTCTCCCATCTCTATTTTCTTTATGCATTCCTCTTTCATTTCTTGTTTTTGTCATTGCGCCTCCCGAAGATTCCATAATAGAAATATGGACTGGGAAATGAAAACCATAAAGATATATTTTAAACTCCCATCCTCCCATTTCAATGAAAGGTTCCATCATCATCACTCGTATGGTGACATGCTGATTGCTTTAAAAAATTAGCCATGTGAGACAAGGATCATGACCATCCTAGTTTAGTATAACACAATTCTCTTGAAGTAAACCTACAGAAAAAAATTAATAAAACTGAGATGAATTCATTCTCCTTCAACATATAGTTGATGATTATCATTGGGCATCAACATCAGGTATAATTAGTAACATTGAGGGGCTTGCAATGTGTTCTATTTTAGTTTTTGTTTTTGATTTCAAATTGCATGGCCAACTATATTTTTATTACAGGGGGTGTCTATCCAGGGTGGGTTTCAATGTGTTTTGTTTTAGTTTTTGTCTTTGATTTCAAATTCCATGACGTACTATATTAGAATACAAGGGGGAGTGTCATGGAGGGGGGGGGGCTTGCCAATGTATTCTGTTTTAGTTTTTGTCATTGATTTCAAAATGCATGGCCAACTGTATTAGCATTCCAAGGGTATTCTGTCTAGGGGAGGGGGTTTCCAGGAGGGTGGGGGAGGGGAGGGTCCCGTGGGGTGTCTTCCCTGGGGAGTGGGGGATGTCCAAGAGGGAGGGGGAGTCTCTAGGGGTGTCTGTCCAGGGGAGGGTGTGTCTGTCAAGGGAGGGGGAGTGTTCTATCTTGGGGTGTCTGTCTAGGGTTGGGGGGTGTCTTTCCGAGGTAGGGGGTGTCTGTCTTGGGGGTGTCCATCCGGGGGTATCTGTCTAGGGAGGGGGTGTCCAAGGGTATCTGTCTAGGGAGGGGGTGTCCCAGGGTATCTTTCTAGGGGAGGGGGGTGTCTGTTTGGGGGGGTTCTATCCAGGGGAGGTGGTGTATTTCTAGGGGTGTGTCCATCCAGGGTGGGGGGTGTCTGTCCGGGGGGGGGGGGATTTCCAGTGGAGGGGGTGTCCAGGGTTGTCTGTCTAGGGGGGTCTGTCCAGAGGGTGTCTGTACAGGGTTGGGGGGTCTGCTGTCCAGGGTGGGGGGGTGTCTGTCCGGCGGGGTCTTCCAAGGGGAGGGGGGTGTCTAGGGTTGTCTGTCCAGAGGAGGTGTCTGTCCGGGGGGGGGTCTGTTTGGGCGGTCTTTCTGGGGGAGGGGTGTCCATGGTTGTCTGCTCTGGGTGGGGTGTCTTTGTAGGGGAGGGGGTGGGGGTGTGTCCTGGGGGGTGACAGACCAGGGGGGCTAGCAGGGGGTGGGGAACCAAGGGAAAACATATAGAGGGACTAGAATGTGGAATATCTGGATGGAAAATAGGGGGGAGACATGTAGGGTGGGGGTGGCAGGGGGACTAGGAAGTGGGTGGAAAGTAGGGGGACTAACAGGGGCAGGGGGTTGAAGGATAGCCTGCTGTGTTATTTTATTGAACTTTAATCTATAGCCACAGTTTCTAACTGGGGCTATAAGGACTGTTTGTGTTTTACCTATTACCATGGTTTCAAACCGTGGCCATAAGGCTCTAGACACGGTTTTACACCGTGGCTATATGGATATATCCATGGTTTGAAATGTGGCTATAAGGCATTACCCATGGTTTTAAACCGTGGTTATAGGGCTTGGCCTATAGCCACGCCAATACCAGCCACAATTCATCGAACCGTGGCTATAACCTATAACCATGGTTTTTGGGCTTATAGCCACGGGTTGAAACCATGGCTATAGCCCAAATTTCTAGTAGTGATAACAATTCAAACCATAGAGTATATTATATAATCTTTGTTTATGTATTTCAAAATTGGTTTTGATAAACATCTTTATCCAACTATTCTATCATATATAATAATATAATTTACTGTAGAATATATATATATCCTTATAAGATCATTTATCTAAACAAGCGTAGAAATAAAATGAAATAGGCTTTTTTGTATAAATAAAGCAATTATGACATGAGCTAGATGATTATATTGTAGAAAATAATATATTCATTCAAGAACACATAAGATAAATTTTCTTATAGAAATTTAAATATGATAATCATTGACATGATCTATAATTTGATGTTGGTGAAAATGTGTTTCAATGGATTTCTCCAAGGAAGAATGAATGAAAAAACTTATCGTAAATATACAGGTCCCTTTGGAAATATTGATCGTATCACGATATTAACTTATTTCATAGGGATTCCACTAGACAAATCACTAGTTCATGATATGTTCCATGTATCTATCCTATGGAAATATATTCCTGGTCTATCATATGTACAATACATAGAGTTCACACTACAAGACTATGATCTATCATTTGTGGAACAATCAGTGGAGATTCTGGACCATATAAAAAAGTTTTGTGAAAAAAGACCACTAACATGGTCATGGATTTATATTGAAACCACCAACATGAGAAGGATATATGGGAACATGATGATGTAATTATTTTTATGAATCCTTTGTATCTGGGACTATTATGCATAATTTCGAAAGAAAAATTCATTTTATGGGTGGTAGAATGTAACACCATAAGATTTTGTCAAATGTTTTTTTCAATAGAATTTATTCATTGTGATATTCTGTATCAAACGAAACAATGATTTTATAAATAATTACATAAAACATCATGTTTATCATGTGTTATATAAAGCTGAGTTTAATTTGTTTTACAAACAACACCATGTAATAACAAAACAAGACAAACTAATATAACTATTTATGATGATAGTTCTCACCAAGACATTTCATTGGCGAGTTTGAATAGGATTAACCAAATTTTGTAAATATACGGTATACACATTTTAAAATAAATAATTCTTTGGTTTCAACAAATTAGAAATTAAAATAAAAACTATTTTGAAATAAAATAATATAAACAATGATTTCAATGTGCACACGCACGTTTTAGAAAAATTAATTAAACACTTAAATTTTAGTAAATTAATTTATATAAATTATTATATTATGTATTTAATAAAATTATTAACATTAATATTATGTGTTTTATTTGCTTGATATAAGAATAAATCCATTTTTCCACTTTTAAACACATTTTTTCAAAAATAAATAGTTTTTTTCACATTTACCACATATTTTTTAAAATAATCTTTAAAAATTAAAAAATATCTTATAAAAAATTATTTTCTAAATCTAATTGTACAAAATTGAAATAGGATGAATTTTTGGAATCACTATAATGATGAACTTTTTTATGTATAGTAAAAAATACATGTTTGTAATAAGAATTTTCATTATTTTTAAATCATTTAAAAACATAAAAAAATTGATGGTATTAAATGTAAATTTACATCAATAATATATATATATATTAATCTTATTTTGGTAATTTGAATCAATTTTATATAGTATTTTGTTATAAAAATATTGATGATTTTCTTTTTGGAAGACCACTTTTTCATCTCTTCTTCGGGATTAATTTAAAATGAAATTTTATCACTTAATTGCATATAATTTGGAATGTTTTATTCCATAAATTTAATAATAATAATAATTTATATTATATAATAATTTTATTTCTATTTTTTTACAATAATTAATAATAAAAACATTAAAAAATATTTTCCATGCTTAAGGTTAAAAGGGGATTTACTGAGGGTAAAAATAAAATAATAAAATGTAAAATGACCTAATGACATATAAAGATACCATATTATATATCTATGTATTACATATCTCATATATTAATATGAATAATCCATTTTGAAACCTTTTTGTGACAAAAATGTGGGTATACATTTTTTTAGAAATTCCTATTGTTCCCTATCCCCTACTTATAAAGGGCAACCCCCCCTCATCTCCACATTACACCTCCAAAACCATTTATTTTATCCATTAACAACCTAAATACTATCCTTAAATCCCTACCATAGACATAGCTTCCATAATTTTTTTGGTGGTTTTCAGTGAAGCCTTTATCTATAAACCTAAAGAGGCTCTCTGAAGAAGAAGTAAAATTCATAAACATGTGTTTTTGTTTTATTTAATCTTACAAATTCACTAATATTTTAAAAATATGGTAAAATAAAAAACCCAATATATAAAATAAACTAATATATTTTTATTTTTCAATTAATAACTATAATCCATTTTATCTTTCCTCAAATGGGGAATAAAACCATTGATCATTGGTACGTTGGACTACCGCCCCACGAACTGATGTAATGTGTTATCCATAATCGCTTCTCAAAATTAGATATAATTAATTATATAATGTTCATATATGATATTTATGATATTATTATACTTTATTAATTATTATATCCCAAAAACTGCCATACTTTACATTTCAGTGAAATTTTATAATGTTGCATGTGTGTACGGAAGAGTGTTATCTCACAAAGTGATCTAATTCATTCATGTTTTTACATCGACAATAATAAGGATATGTTTAATGGTAATATTATAAATATGAATTAAATTAATTTATAATTTTATTATAATGTTTACATTTCTTTCATTTAGTTCATCGAGGAAATAGAAACAACATTCATGTGTACGTACGACCTAACATATAAAGGAACTATGTATTTAATCGTCCATATCTAACTTGTATGGATTTTGATAAATACATATATACAAAATATATATTATATTAAAATCATTTATAATATTCTGGATATGATTGAACCATGATCAATGTATGAGGACACAAAATTAAATAAACATACCCGAAAAATAATGTATTTATGACCTAAAACAAGGCTTTATCATAGAATTATTAGTAAATAGAAAATAAAAGGTAAAAATTAAATCATATAAGGTATGTTATATATATTCATTTTTATTTATTATATTTTTAGTAAAAATATAATTATTATATTAGAGGTTCTATAATATTCTGTATAAGTTAAAATGTATGTTAATGGATTTGTCTTTCACTTTTTACATCTCATAGCCACATCCCATATTCACTACCTATATCATTACTTATTTGTATATACTCCAAAAAAATGAATTTTATAATTATAATCATGAAAATTATGGTTATTTCCATATCTATTCAAGGATATCTCATTCATGGGATTTATGATATGAAATATACAAAAGAAATATGATATTTTTGTGACATTTATCATTCTTGAGAAAAAAAATTTATGTTATTCAAATAACTTTTTTTAGGATGTGTGTGTGTGTGTATATATATATATATATCCAATTTTACATATAATATCATGAATTTTTTTTATCATTTTGATATTTCTTGTATATTTTAATTTTATTCCTTCATGGGACTTACGAATCAATGATAACAAAGATGTTATGGTTTTAGGATAAAATTTCATCGTTTATTAGGATTGTTTCTATTTATGCTTCTAATAAAGAAATATTATGATAATTATATAAATAAACTCATCAATTTTATTATACCATGATTATTTCAGGATAATATATTTTTCCCTTCATTTTCTATTTTAAATATACTCAAGAGTTCATAATTATTTTTTTGAAGAAAAATGACATTATTTCACTATTCTATCAAAAATTATTTTCCTTCCAAAAATATTTATTCTAAAAAATGAAATAAAATGTTTAAAAAAACACCAAATGATTTATTACTGAAAATATTATGCAAGTTTAAGGTCTAAAATAATAATTGAAGGATATATTCCAGTGATTTCAAAAAATACCTATTTGGATTTTACTAAAAATGTAACGGGAATATTTATTCTTACATGTATGACCTGAATTATATTTTATATTATCATTAAAATCTCAATTATTTAATAATAAATTATATTTTTCAAATTTTGTTTTCAATTAAATGTATTTCAAAAATATTTTATGAATATTTAGTTTTGAAATTTGATTTTAATAGGAGAAATGATGTTTTCTTAATAAAATGTTATAAATGATTTTTATGTTTTCCATTATAGGATTCCATGAATATTTTTATGGAAATGGATATTTCAAATATCATATATCATAAAATATGTTTTTTATTATATAAAATATCTTTTACTCATGAAATGTTCCAAGTGATCTTACAAAATATTTTTCTATCTAAGATTATATCTGTTGATGTAACTAATGATTATGTAGGGATATGATCGAAGGATACCATTATTATTATTTCTCTATATAGGTTATTTTTTTGATGAATTTTATTTGATCAAAACCATTTTATATACATGGATTATTCCATAATAACATTCTAATGAAACATATCTTCATTTTTAATAGCTTATTCTTTGATGAAATAAGGATATGATTACATAAACTATTTATTTTTCATGATTTCTGATATGATTAAGTGACTATGAAACCCATTTTTTTCATGGGTTCGGGTATGATTAATGTTTCATGATATTTTGGAACATGTATTTATTAATTTCATTATGTGTATGTGGATAAATTATTACTAAATATTGATTGAAGTTATAATCATGGATGTTTCTTATGTTATAATCTAGAGAAGTCGTTATATTATAACTGAGAAAGGGATACCTATATATCTCCCTAATGCATTAGGTAATGATTGAAATATCGTGATATAAATTGGAATAGAATAGGGAGTTATCCTAGTTCATCATTAAACTATATCCATAATGATAGTATAAGAGTTAATCTTTACTACTATGATGGGTTGGGTAGTGAACCCATTACACTATGACATCCTTGGAAATGAGCCCTAACTACTGTGGATATGATTTTCTATACATATATTAATGATACAAATCTATGCATTATGATAATTTTATCATCTCATCATTAATGTTCAATAAATTCATTATAATTAATTTCTTATAAACTGCCATTATTTATAATATGACTCGTGTTTATGATCTATGATATGTTGGGAATGTTTTTAAAATTTTATTCTCATTTTATCCTTCCCATATACTAATTATATAATGATATCCCCCATTTTAACCTTTAGAGCATCAGATCTCACCCTTTCATAGTTTTCCTTTCAACATGTATTGATGAATAGTATTATATATTATATGTCTAAGATGTCTGATGGTTATGATGAACGTAGAGGGGGGGGGGTGATAAATATCATTTATAGATTAATTTTTTATGTATCAATGTTTACAAATGTGTTATACCTAAATTAGTATCACATGTATCGTTATGTTATGTAATAAATATTATTCTAATAATATGTAATATTTTTGTTTGAGATGTTTGAGACTCTATAGGTAAGAATATCGTGACTGTGTTCAAACATCTCTGGTTCAATCCCAGACACCGTCAAGAGTTTCATCATACATCTTCCAATCACATACATCTACTATGACAACAAATTCATCCCTATATTCCCATATCTCATCATCCATCCTAGGGTCACCCATCCCAAGATCATATCACATCACATGGATTGTATCATATCCAACGAAAATAGAAAGATGAAAAAACACAAGCATAGTAGATATTGAAATATAATCCCTAAAAGATGGACTTTATCCCTAACATGAAAATGGGCTCCCATGACCCCAAACATAAGGAATCCATCCTTTATAAAAATGGTAACTCTCATACCGATTTAATTTTATTTATCAAAAACAAATTCTTATTCCATCTTGAATTAATTGACTAATTATTCCTATATCTAATCAATAAAAAACCTAAATTTTATACTATCTCATGTTATCATAATTATATTAAAATGTTATTAGAAATTAATTTATATTTATTTAGATTAAAGAATGAAAATTCTCATTTAATATACCTTTTCATTCCTATAAAAATTGACAAGACTTCTATCTTTTTTTCTTAATCAATTATATTAACTCATGGAACAACATAATTCAATTATATATGCAACCATTCATCAATTTTAGTTATATAATATTGATAAAACCCCATATTTAAAAAAAATTCATATATTTTAATTTTTTAACACAATAATAAATTTACACCATATTTATGTTCATTGTTGAATTTCATAAATTTTAATATTATAAATGAATCATAAATAAAATTGATACAATTAAAATCCAGGATACAAGACTATCTATAAAATGAAGAGGCAACCCATTTTCATGATATAAAACATACGAATACAAACCATAACCAATTTCATTATCATATTTTAAAATATATTACATTAATTCAACCCATATCCATATAATTATAATCTATATAATGTTACTATTTCTATCAAATAATTTTTATGTTCTGAATCCCCAACCATAATCTTAAAATGTTCTTGAAATGGATATGAAATCTGATTACAAATCTCTAATAACATCTCCCAACAAGAAACTACGATCTCCTAATGTATTCAATCCACAAATAAATAGGACACCAATAAAATAAAACCATTATGATTATGGAGATAAAAATATAATCCATGGAGATAAAATATAGAGAAAACAGATCAAATGGAGGGAAAATTCATGAAAAAATAGATAGAACTCAACTTGGATTACCATTGATTGATTTATGGTATTTGGTTATAAATACCTATCAAAATGGGATTCAAAGACATTATAAACCCACATTGTGGTGACTATGGTTTAATGTAATGAATTGGGAGAAATTGGTGTTTGAATGGTAATTGAGGTATTTACATGAAATTAGTATTTCTAAAGACCATAGAATATCCCCTTGAACTAGGCTAGGGAACTCTATATGATAATGGATTCTATAACACAGTATAAGGGAGAATACTGCAAATCCCCTTTGAAAAATCTATTACTGATTTCTATAGTAATATTCAATAAAATTTTATCTTGAGATATTATGAATCCCTAATAACCATGACACAATCACCATACAGAAATAGGGAGTATATATTGCAGCCCAACCACCACATTGTTGAATCCATGAAATAGAAGTGTCCTATAAAATCATTTTAATCTCCCCGTACACTGGATCATAGAGACCACAATGCATCCATTCCATATTTTCTATTATATAATCATTGAACTACATCAAATAAATATTATCAACACTATATCCTCTTACACTACGATACATCAAATGTATCCACACCTTAGTCTTTCCATGTTTGGAAATGGAACCATCCATTTTCCCAATTTCCCCTTCAAATTCCATGAAACATCCTCTAGGAACATATAACACCCAAATCATACAATGTAATGGTCAACAAGGATATGAGACCTTAACATAGATACCTCTCAAACCATTATAAGCCTTACAAATTCAAAATCAAACCTGGAAAGAAAGAATGAAAGGGTGTCGTCCGAATATCAACCCAATAATACAAATCTCATGGATCTCAAAACCATAGGAGTTAAACAACATCACATGAAGTATATAAGCACAGAAACACAAAAAACCACAACATTCTTTTAAACACTCTCTTAGAAAGATACACCTCAAATGATAGTATTTCTACAATAATAAATAAGATACATTCATCTTATAAACCAGAAATGAATAAAAAATTATAAATATAATCAGTATATGAAATGATAAAAACATAAAATATCATGGGTTAATGATTAAATATCTATAACTTACATTCTTAGAAAATCTTCTTCATGCCACTACATACCCAAAATTCATGAACCAATGGATTAAAATGTATACAAAACACTTTCAATGGGAACTCATATATCTCCATAGGATACTCTTAAAATATAACATCAATGTGAACATCAATCTCTCAAAAATAAATGATGTTAAGATAATTATATGTGTAATAATGGAGTTTAATATGTGAAATAAATTATGTATTCATCTCATATTTTGGGGATGTTCTATCTAATATCCCACAGTTCCAAAACAAGACAACACCTCAGAAGGCCTAAAACATTTGAGAGATTCTTCCTCCCATGACCAATCCATAACATCCAATGACGTGGAGTAATTATCCAGGAAACACGATCTCTAATTTTGAATAACCTAGGTATCCTAAGATGATCAACATAGGATTTATGAATATCCTATGACATTTAATACTCTTGAGTTTTCCCAAACCCATCATTAGTATATTCTATAATAGTTTTGGCCAATGATTTACTACCTCTTTAACTCTAATATGAAAAAATTGAAAACAAAAAGTGTATCCCGAAAATTTTTCCAAAGTATAAATAATAATTTTGGAGTGAGAAGTATTATTTTTTAAAATATCAACCAATGGATATTTTCTTATACATGATCCCCCAAAAACCTAGTCACAAAACTGAAAAATGTGTTCCAGAGGATAGAGTGTATGGTCTCTCTGAACATCCCTTTTTAGATGAAATGACCTTATTAGTAAAAAATGAGAGCCAAAATAAATTTGTAGACATATCCATACCATGGAGGTAAAAAAATTATCACAATAAAAAATTATCATACATAGAAATCCACAGACTCTCACCACCTCCTCCAGATAATATCATGAAAAATCCACAATGAGATTAACTCTATGGTCACTATGAAGTGGAATATTTCCCTCAAACGATATACTATATCCAATATAGAAGAAAATATTACCCATTCTAAAGGTATATTGATAAAAAAATCCCACATGATGTCCTTCCACTTCCTCATAGGAATGTATTATGGATGGATAAACCCACCAAGAATATATTGATTGGACATCACCTTCAAAAAGACCAACAATTGAGACTCAATCTCTACAACTTCATACTCCAACCTCAACATTAAAAGTTTACCTCACAAGGCTCAGAATAACTGTTTTAAAATATGATGAACCACCAAAGGTGAGATATGGAACTATAATGGCTCAGACCCTCACGGACCATCCCTTTGCCAAAATCCAGATCCTAATGTTGGCATCTCGGTGGGTGCAACCGATCGGCGTGCGACCGATCAACTTGGGACCTATCGATGGGTGAGACCTATCGGTGTGCGACCGATCGGTGGGAGACCGATGGGAGTGAGACCGATCGGTGTGCGACCGATCGGCCTGTGACCGATCAGAAGGCGACTGATCGGTGGGTGACCGATTGGCGTGTGACCGATCGGCGTGCGACCGATCAGCGTGCGACCGATCGGTGGGACCTGATCATTGTCACCCGGCCTTGTCGGGTTTTTCTTCTACAGTTTCTCCCGTAACACTGCTTTTACGCCTTTTAACCTTCTATAAGTTGTTCAAGGATGTTTTTAATCCCATATTCAATGTTTAAATTCCCATTAGTGGGGGGACCATCAACGGACCCAGCTGTATGTCAACGTATGGTACCCTCTGTTTATATAAAAACCTTTAAAGCCACAGGTGTTACCACCTTTTCCGATGGGGATCATTAAATAAAAATTAATCATGTCGTGTGTAACTACCCAACTGTGTGGGGGGAAACCAAGATCCGACCTTAAATCCATTGAAAATGGCATATCCCATAACAACAGGATGTCATCCTTATATCGCACGGTATTTCCTTCTTCTTCTTCTTCATCTTAGCTGGTCTCTCGATATTCCCTTATTGAATTTTGAGTTCCCGTCCCGAATCAAGTGGTGTTCTTGTACTGGAGCCCTTCTTTCTCAACCTTGGAGTCCCAGACATTCTTCTCATGCAAGTCGTGCATCTCTAATTCATGGCGCATGATGAACTTCCATACATGATCCACCAGGTAGGTATTTTCCTTCTTCTCTCCTTACTGTGTATCATGCGGGGTGGGTATGCTATTTTTTTTTTGGGAATTGATGAAACCGAACATAATGAATATAATTAATGGACCTTTAAAGAATGAAGTGGGGTGTGATCGGTGATCTGTTGTACTCTTTTATGTTGATATATGTTGTGAACTGTATAGACTAATGCTCACTGAAAATCATGGTCGTTGGTGGTATTTCCAGGCGCACTAATGAACCCTTGTCTTCTGTGACAATTGATTGGATGCAACATGGAAATTGGTTAATCGCGTAAACCCAGTGGATCAAATGGATGTTCTGTAAAACAAGAATCTCTATGTGATAGCCCATGTTAACAAACAGAAAGAAGAAACTAATGAATGATGTGTTTGAACCTGTAATTTTTACATTACTCTGTTTGATGCTATTGAGTTGATGTGGGTGAGGATGGGATCCTCTATTGTGGTACAATTTTTGGTTGTGAGTCTGAAAATGTGTGCTTTCTCTGCTTCTGATACAAATTGGGGTGGAATCCTCTACTATTGGAATATCGTTGGTTCATGTTTTTGGGGATTTGGGGCTATGTATTGCAGATTACTTTGGTTCCAGTACTTTGAGGGATCTCACTGATCCCATTTGTTGTTGTGACTTTACAAGATAACCGAGTGTGAATGCATAAATTTCTGTTGGATGTTCCTCTTTCTCTGGATTATAGTTGTCCCTATTAGTTTCCAAATACTGTAGAATTCACCTAAATGGTATCACTTGAAAATTAAATCAAGAATGGATTAATGGGGTTGTTGTTTTGGGAATGAGTGTTGGCATGGTCGTGGGTTTGTTTCTTCTTATGAATCAATAGTAATGAGGTTGTTTGTGGTTAGGTTGGATTGGGAAACCCTCGGTTTGGATGAGTGATTATTACCAATACATATATCTGTAGTTATTGTGTTTCTTATTTTCACCCCACCCATGTTGAGCACTTAGTGCCGAACACACCCATCCATGGGGGAGGGTGTTTTTCCCAACACTCCTATGAGTGGCTGGTTATTAGTTCCTTTTCTTCTCCCCTTCCCGAATAGCCCAAGGATCTTCGGGAAGGATGTGATGGCCTGGGATGTATTATAGCCCAAGATTCTTCGGGTATGGTAGTTGTGTTGGCTGGCCCAGATGTGTGCGGGTAGGTTGTTTCCAAAGTGTCTTCGGGATGAGGCACACGTGTCTTTGGGCATGGTGGCAGTTGGTCTAGCCCAGGTGTTTGCGGGCGTGGTTACATGTGGTTATTCTATCATAGTTGTTTACGGGTGTGATTACATGTGGTTGTTGTGGCCCATGTGTTTGCGGGCGGGATATGTGGTAGTGAGGCCTAGGTGTGTACGTGCGGGGTGTGGCAGTGGGACTGCAGTGTGGCCCAGGTGTGTGTGGGCGGGTGTGGCAGTGGGACTACGGTGAGAATAGCGGGATTAGTTCGATGTATAGGATGTCTTCAATAACCAGTGCAAAAGTGGCGTGGGGTACCCAAATATCGATGTTATCTTAATATAAATTACTTGACTTGCGTTATTTGGGGAGTGTGCCTTGGTGAGGATTGGGTGGATAGTTTTCCCTTGTTGGGTTCTTTGGTTATCTCTTTTCTCACAGGGCATTAGTATGCCTCCCCACATGTGCATGGGAGCTTTTGGTTTTCCTTTCTGAGTATACTTGTATGATCACGCTACATATACAAAACTATTTTCAGGTTTCCAGGAGGACTTCAAGGATCGTACAGGACTGTACTAGCTCGGACTGTGGGGCAGTTTCTATTGTCGTTTTCCATTTCTTGGTACATTACCTTTGGAGTTTTTGTGGATTTTATCTTTTACTATTGGACATGCATATGGGGATGGTTTACTTTCGGCTTTACTTTTACCTTCAGTTTAGTTTTACCTTTATCTTAATTTTACTTTCATCATTGGTGTTGTCAGGTTTCTATCTTATCCCCCAATACTATAAAATAAAAAAGGGTAATTCCTTCCATTTTGTTTGTGATTTTATACCATTGGTGCTAGTTGCCACTCCGGGACCTATCGAAGATGGGTCTTGGGGGTCATTATCTCTCCTTCAACATAAAGAAGGAAGGGTCTGTAAATCTGTTGTCCCTTCCCTCCTTTTGATGAAGGCGGGCCGTGATAGAATAGTATCAGAGGAGGGTTGAGAGATTGGATGGATTTTGGAGTTAGGAACAGAAAGGATTACATGGGATGGTAGGGAAACAATGTTGGGTGATCTTGGAGCGTGAAATAGGCAAGGGAAAACTGGCTAGGTCACAGGATTTTAGGGCCCCCCATGATCCGATGCAAGGACTCTGAACCTACTGAACAACCAAGTGAGGCTGCACTAGTTGCAGGGTAGAGACCCATGGAAAGGTACATGCATCATAATAACTTGTTTTATCGTGTTTCATGGGAATTTTAGGGATTTATAATGAATAAGAAGTCTAAGAAAAATTAAGAACAATATTCTACACTACTCTGGATTAGGCATTCCTTGTTTACCTTACAGCTATGGAACCTGGGAGATGACCACTAGTAGTGCAGGTGATCGAGGCCCCAGAGGTTGCTTTAGCTGATTGATAGAGGGATGATTGAGAGGAAGAAGACAACCAGTGGTAGTGGAAGCTTCATGCCTTCTAGCGGCAGACCCTTGGGAGGTACGAGGGAAGTATCTCAGACATGGAATCATAGAGATGGATCGAGGAGCTTGTGATAGCATTCGGATTGATTCGGGCTTTGACAGAGTACGAGGTTCCTCTGGCTATCAGCCATATGTAGGGAGCAGCGCGTCAGTGGTGGATGCATTACCTTGGGGAGAAGATGGAGACTGAGGTTACATGGTCTGACTTCGAGAGGGAGTTCCGGGAAGAACTTCTCTCTTCAATGATGAATGCCAAGAAGAGTCAGGAGCTACTCTCCCTACAGTAGGGGAGCATGTTGGGGAGAGAGTTGGGGATCATGTTCAAGGATCTCATCCACTTTTCTCCGGACCTCTTTCCAGATGATGAGTCTCGAGTGAGACGTTTGGAGGAGGCACTTTGACCTTCTCTCTAGTATGTTGTTACCCCCTTCACCCTACTGATGTACTTGGAGGTCCAGAAAAAAGCTGAAGTGGTGGAGAGGATGTACGCGATGGGAGGTGTATCACGATAGGGAATCCGATTGGGCTCGTCAAAGCGGAATTCCGTCAGCAACAGGCCTCCAGCATCAGGACCCTCTTGGTTTCGACCAGTAGGGAGCATGCCTCAACAGTTCCAGTTCCGATCACCTTGTCGTCACCCTTTTCCTTCAGGCCCAGGACTGAGATTCTTCGTCTCTGGAATCCATGGTCACTTTTGGAATCAGTTTCTGGATAGAGTTCAGTATGGCGGGGGTGGGCAGGTTCAGTGCCCACCTCAATAGTAGAAGTTTCCAACTAGGCCCTTTCAGCAGTAGAAGCAGGGATAGCAGGCTCCCGCCCCTTCGAGACCAGATGTGGTGGGAGGAGGTCGACCTTAGGGTGCTCCTCAGGGACCTCGACCAGGGCGTGGTCGGGGAGGCAGCCGACAGCCGAGAGGCAGAGGATCTAGGTGTGGGTAGTTGCACACCACGGAGGCAGCAATTCTAGTTGGGCTAGAGGTCGTTCGAGGTACGATCAGCTTGTTTAGTACTCATGCCTATTCCTTGTTCGATACAGGAGCTTCACACTCCTTTGTTACACCCAGTCTGGACCGTGACGTGGGTTTAGAAGTCGAGAGACTTCCAGCACCCCTGGTGCTGAGCACGCCCATCAGAGGTCAGACCTAATTGTTTTTTGTTTTCCAAGGGTGTAGACTGATGATAGGGCCACATCATTTTATCAGGGATCTGCTACTGTTCCAGATACATCCATACGATGTCGTCCTAGGCATTGACTGGTTGTTCTCTGTGTGTTTCATCATTGACTGTTTCTGAGGAAGGGTTGTGTTTTCAGATCTCGGCGGCCAGTGTGTAACTTTTATCGGCAAGTGGGGTTTCCAGAAATGAATCAGGCGAGAGGATCCCCTCCTTTCTTTGTTTTCCGAACTATCAGTGGAGTCGGTGGATATTCCAGGGATTGTCAGTGGGTTTATGGGCGTCTTCCTTGAGGAGGTGGTGACTCTACCCCCTAGATGTGATGTTGAGTTTGGGATAGACATGCAACCTAATGCCCATTTGATTTCGATGGCTCCCTACTGGATGGCACCTTATGAGTTACGGGAGTTGCAGATCCAGATTGACGATCTGATGAAAAAGGGTATTGTCTAACCAAGTGTGTTGCCATGGGGTGTTCCAGTCTTGTTTACGAAAAAGGTATATGGTGGTCTTATGCTCTAAATAGACTACAAGAGACTAAATCAGTTGACGACCAAGAATCGCTACCTTCTCCTAAGGATAGACGATCTATTTGACCTACTGAGGGGAGCATGTTGGTTCTCAAAGATCGATCTATGGTCTGAATATCACCAAGTGTGGGTGAAGGAGGGTGACATCTCAAAGATTGACTTAAGGTGTAAATATGGGCACTTCGAGTTTGAATTTATGCTATTCGGCGATACGAACGCAGAAGATGTATTCATGTGGCACACGAACTTTGTCTTCCGGGAATATCTGGACTGGTTCGTAGTTGTGTTCATCGATAACATCCGAATCTACTCAAGATCATAGGAGGATCACGCTGATCACCTGAGAACGGTTTTAGAGGTCCTCATACAACACCATCTATACGGGAAGTTGTTAAAGTGAAAGATCTTGAAGCAAGAATTGCACTTCCTTGGGAACGTGGTTTCTGAGCAGGGAATAGTAGTAGACCCATCGTAGGTCGAGGCGATTGTTTCATGGGAACCACCCAAAAATGTGGCAGAGGACCATAGTTTCCTTGTACTGGTAGGTTACAACAGGAGTTTTGAACCCATCATCTCTCGACTTGCAGCACCTTTGACAGCCTCGACCAAGAAGGACCATGATTTTGTGTGGAATGGGCAGTGCGAAGCGGCCTTTAGCTATCTGAAAGAGAATTTGGTAAATTCCCCAGTGCTGAGGTTTACCGAAGAAGGGGAAGCGTATGAGGTGTTCTGTGATGCTTCAGGGAAAGGCCTCGGATGTGTGTTGATGCAACAGAATGGGGTGATCTCTTATGGGTCTAGGAAGTTACGTCCCCATGAGTGTAACTATGCCACCCATGACCTGGATCTTGCAGCACTCATGTTCGCACTAAAGTTGTGGAGACATTACCTCGTCGGGGAGCACTTCGTGGTCTTCACCGATCAAAAAATCATGAAGTATATCTTCTTCCAGCGGGACCTGGACATGCGACAATGAAGGTGGATGGAGTTTTTTCAGGACTACGACTTTGAGATTTCCTACACCTCAGGAAAAGGGAATGTGGGGGATGATTCCTTGAGCAGGAAGTCATAGAAAGATGCAGTTCGAGAGTCGGCACATGCTTGGAAGGTAATGGATGAGCTGGATACCCTGCACCTGGATGCAAGGATGGAAGGTGGAAGAGGTTTCATGTATCAGATGAGAGTTAATTCTTCTCTGTTGCGGTAGGTAGATGATTCTCAATGTGGAGACTCAGAGATTGAAGTGATGCATGACCAGAATAACTAAGGTGATACTCCGGAAGGGTAGACAGAGGATGGTCAGTACCAGATTCTTTTCCAAGGAAAGCTGTTTTTTCTAGTGGCGATGCGTGAGAGAGTTCTTGGTGAGTTTCACAACTCACCCCTAGTAGTGCACCAGGGAGTTTCCAAGATGTACCGAGGCTAGAGAAGTCAGTTCTCGTGGCCTGGGGTGAAGCAGGCGGTGGTGGAGTTCGTGGCCAGATTCCTAGTGTGTCAGTAGGTGAAGGCTGAACACCGTGTTCCAGGTGGTTTGTTACAGCCTTTAGATGTCCTCGAGTGGATGTGGTATGAAATCTTGATGGATTTCTTCAAAGGCCTACCCATGGTTCAAGGAGGCTGCGACGTTATCTGGGTTGTGGTGGACCGGTTGAAAAAATCGACTCACTTCCTGGCGATCAAGGAGTCGGGAGCAGTGGATTCCTTAGCACGGAGGTACGTGGATCAGGTGGTGTGGTTGCATGGAGTTCCGATATCCACAGTCTCGGATAGGGATGCATAGTTTACCTCACGATTCTAGAGAGGATTGTAGCATGATTTTGGCACCCAGATACGTCTTAACACTGCTTTCCATCCCCAGACAGATTGATAGACAGAGCCCACCATCCAGACCTTGGAGGATATGCTGCGGGCATGTATTCTGGATTTTGGGGGATCATGGGTATGACACTTCCCACAGGTGGAGTTTTTCTACAATAATATCTATCACTCTACCATTGGCGTGGCCCCATTCGAAGCATTGCATGGAAGGTCATGTCGCTCACCAGTGTGCTGGACTGAGGTTGGGGAAGCAAGTGTTCTTGGCCCAGGGGTGGGGCAGAGCACGATAGAGACGGTTCAGCTTATACGGGAGAGGATGAAGGAGGCCAAGGACCGACCGATGTCATATTCCTATAGTAGGAGGAGACCCTTGGAGTTTGAGGTTAGGTACCATGTGTTCTTGAAGGTCTCCCCTCGATGTCGGCAACAGAGGTTCGGCAGGGGGAGTATGCTTTCCCACAGATTCATCAGTCCCTTCGATGTGTTACGGCGGGTCGGAGAAGTAGCTTATCAGCTGGCGCTACCACTACCAATACTGAGAATACATGACGTCTTTCATGTGTCATAGCTCCGAAGATATCTACATGAAGATTCACATATCCTCGACTGGGGAGAGCCGGACATTGAGGACGATGTGACATTTGTGGAAAAGACAGTGAGGATTGAGGATCATTAGGAGAAGGTGCTTCATGGATGGACCATTCCATTGGTTCGTGTGTTGCGGAGGCATGGTGGGGTCGAAAAATGTACCTTGGAATGGGAGGCACAGATGCGCACCCAATAACCAGAGCTGTTTTGAGATTGTTCTATTTTTTTTGTACTCGTTTGTGATGAAATGATTTGCCTCGTTAACTATGTGATGTGTGGTTTTCCTTGTTCTATGGATGTGTATAAAGAGATTCCTGACTATTGGGAGGGGAGAACTCGATCCCTAGTCAAGACACATTAATGTGGATGCGATTAAACTCGTGCGAGCGAGTCAGTGCCACCAAAAGCGGATAATATCATGACATGGAAGAAGAAAATCGCTAACCCATATGACTGGAAAGTTTGACCCTGGAATGTTTCCTGGTTACTAGAGGGATAGGTGTTCCTGAGTGTCGGAGAGGCTCACTCCTGAGAGGTATCTTTCGGGGTGGTTTTTCGGACCCCCTCTTTCCTTTAGGTCTTGTTTTGATTCTCGAGGGTGATAATAGTTTGATAGGTATCTGATGTAATAGCCCAGACACTCATGGCCAATCCCTTTTCCAAAATCCGGATCTGAAGGGTCTCGTCTCGGTGGGTGCGACCGATCGGCACACAACCGATCAGTGTGAGACCGATCGGCATGTGATCGATCGGTGTGTGACCGATCGACATGCGACCGATCTTTAGGTGCGACCGATCGGCATGAGACAGATCATTTTGCGATCGATGTAACTCTCGGACCCAAGTTACCCAGAGCCGGTTCATTATTTTAATACATTGTCATGATTATAAGGAATCAATTCATGAAGGACCGATCAGTTTAGCAGTCTTGGAAAATATATTACGTACATAAAATTTATATTACAATTTTAAACATAAAACACAACATAGATAGTTATTTTAGAATTCCATTTTCCCTATAGATTAACCCAAAATATCAATAATAATACACTTCTTGGAATCCTGGGAAAATAAAACATAAGAAAGGGGTGAGCTCAGATGCTCAGTAAGGGTAAATAATTTAGCAGACGCTATAAACTTTTTAAGGTAAGATGTGTAATAAAAACAATAGACTTTTAAACATAAACATGAATATAATATGGTAAAAATAAATGAAACATTACCATTTAAACATGAACATGGATATTCTACTAATCGAATAATCACATGTAATAACTAATTTCATAATGATGGAATGTATAATGCCGAACATTAATTTCTATGTCAAGGCCTCATGCCAAGACCTAAGGGATAACTGTAACTGGAACCCATCCCGGAGAGCCTCTGTAACCGGACTCCATTTCGAAGAGCCTCTTTAACCGGACTCCAACCCGGAGTACCTCTAACAACCGGACACCAAACCAGAGTGCCTCTAATAACCAGAAACCATCCCGGAGGGCCTGTAATAACCGGACACGAAACCAGAGTGCCTCTAATAACCAGAAACCAACCCAGAGGGTCTGCTGTAACTGGACCCCAACCCAGAACATACTATTCCAACACATTCATCTTAATAAGAGGATGAAATATAACATAAACATTCGTATTAAAATTAGCAAGCAAAATGCCAAAACATTAATCATAAACCATTAATGGAATAAAAATAACTCATCCATAGTCAAACATATCACAAAGACTTAAATACAATATGGATGATTTGATTCATAATAAATCAACATCAAACAAGTGTAAAATTTATCAAAGTATTTTGACATAGATGAAAATTATTTGTAAAACTCTTTGAGATAAATACCCCTTTTTCATGAAAACATTTAAAAGTCACACAATTTAGAAAAGAATACATTTAAAGATGTTTTTGAATCAAAGTGTCACATTGAACTTTGAATCTTTTTAAAGGAATAAACATTTTAAAAACATTTATGTCCATATAAATAAATCCGTAAAAACCATTTCGAAGACATGGACATTAATGATAAAGATTTAGAAGAATAAATATTTAAAACATTTGAAATGATGTTTTAGTAAAAAAGTCCCTTAAAAGAATCCCTTTGAAAATTCTTTCATAAAACCTGGACAAGGTTAAAAAATATGTCCCAGCAGATAGTTATGTAAAAACAACATCAGATAATAAAGAGATTGTGAAATTACCCCTTACCAATTTGGTAACTTACGAAACATACAACCCATGAAAGAGGTATCATACAATGAATATGAAAATACAAATAAATTAAAGTGTATTACACAAAGGATACAATTATGGGAAGTTTATACACCACACAAAAGGTAATAGTGTCAATATGGGATGAATCTCACGGGAATAAGGAGTCAGATGAAAACCCCTTAACTTGAAATTTCCTTTAGTCGAGGGTATGTTTAGCTTCCTGTATGAAGACTATAGTATGTTATTGAATTATACAAGAACCATATTAATATTTTTTATATCACACATTATTCCTTTATGACTTTACACTTCCCATTTAATAATAATTTTCATGTTATATTAATATTTCGGGTAATAACCGTTTTCTTTATCGTACGTGTTTTAACTTGTTACTCTTGACTGTATCACATAGATAATAATTTAAATACTTACAGAATATAAAACATGATTTATTTATCATATATATTTAGAATATGAAAATTTATAATAGACGTATATATGAAATGTAAAACACCGTTTATAGAGACGGTAGTCCGTACATACGTATAAATGTTGTTTCCATTTTCATATAGTATTGAACGGAAGTAAATGAATAAGATATATGTAAGTACACAAATACTTATATATATATATATATCTAGTAGCATTATTATGTCATATATTACATTCTTGTTAGTAATATATATTTTTATAATCATCAATGAAGGGTGAACTTGGAAACGAATCTCATCGCGTCGTGGAGATGGTAATCCGTACGTACGCACGAGCGAAAATATCATTATTTTGATATTAATATAATATATAATTGGATGGTATATAATATATACAGAATACTTATCATGTTATATTTATTATTTACATCAAATACACATCATTATTATACTCATCCAAATAATAATGTCTTGAATAACAATTGGACCACAACGTGGAGACGGTAAGTCGTATGTACGCACATATGGTGACATGTCATTCAGAGGATGGATAGAATACTGATTATTGTGGTACCATATTTATAATAACATCACATTATATATAAGATACTGGATTTACCATTTTAGAATGGAAATAACAAAGAAATAAGATCTTGAATAAGAAAGAAACTTGAAAGAGGGTGGTGAAAACATTACCTCTTCTTCGTGTTCTTCCTTTTGATTTGATAAAAAGGGCTCCTTAAGTTGGTTTTTGATCAAACTAAGGCCTCAAAGTTGAAGAGAGGGAATTTTAGAGAGTATTGGGGCAGGGTTTGGCCGAAAAAAAGGCTTTGATGGTGTGAAGAATTATTTTGAAATTGGGTCCTTTTATAAGGGGGAGGAGGGGATCATTAGGAAAAACATAAAGTATTATTTTATAATAAATTTATATTCAGTTTATAATGGCTCCAAAGAATATTATTCAAAGCCTAAGGTGTGGATGTGTCTAAATAATTTCAACCAATAGATTTTAGAAATTTTTGGGTCATTATATTAACCTTATCTTTTAATTTTAACTCTAGGTTAATTTGTTCGACACTTACCATGTCACTTTGAATTTTTATATTACATAGGTAATAAACTTACTATATTCCTCCAAACGACCTTCAAGTGGTCCATTAATGATACAAATATCATGATACAAGTCCTTTGACCGAATCATAGATTATTATCAATTTAATATCAATTAATAATATAATATTTGTTTCAAAAACTCTTTTTGTCAATTTTGGCACTATTTGGTATCTGATTTTTGTGAAATTCACAAAAGCATGATTAATTTGAAAAAAGTTAATTAAATCAATCCTAATGTGTCATATTAACCTATAAAATTCTTGGAATTCATTAAAAGTCTCAAATTATATTTATTTGGATATTTATAATCTCATTTATTTTCACATTTCACTAATAAGGTAATTACTGCATCATTATTGTGTCATAAATAAATTAAAATATATAATGTATAAAAATTATAAATAAAGTAAAATTATGTAGGAAATATTTTCATCTTTCTAATGAATATTTACAATCGAATTTATCTTATGTATAACCCTATATTAAAAATGTTTTTGTAATTAAACATTGATTTTAACTCTTTTAACTCTTCTTTGAAATAAATAATAATAAATGTACTAATCTAATCAAAGTGGACCTAAATGATACAATTTTATTTCTAATTTTGTGTTTGGTCAAGATACCCTTGTCCAATAGAATTAGTACATGTTTTAGGTTAATATTAATATCATTTTTACCCTAAATTTCCCTATTTTCTTTTAACCGCGGTAAATAAAAGTAAAAAGTTAATATTCACCAAAAATTAATTTTATCTCATTGAACCAAATTTTTATATTTTATATTAACAGTGTCTATCATATTTTCTAAATTCTGCTCACAGAAGCGAAAAAATTAAGTTTTATGTGAATTTGCAAAAGCTCTTAGGAGGTGGGTAAAAAATAGTAAAAAGTTCAACACAATTTTTATATATCTACAATTATTATAAACCATCTCCAATGAATTAAATTGAAGTTATATAGGTATTATGTATATTTTTTTACATTAAATAATTCAAATAAAATAAATAATTATTTAAATAAAAATTCGGTTTTAAAATATAACTCATTGTTTTTCACTATTCATCAAAAATTAAAAGTTTTCAGAAAAATACAAAAAATTTACCCAAAGCTAATTTTGATATTCAGAATTCAATAATTAATTCTATTTTACCAAATTCAAAATATAGAAGTTGCATTTATTAATTTAAAATTTATTCTCACTGTCAAAACAAAAGGCTTGTTATTAAGAAACAATAATTATCAAATGATTGACACATGTTTATGTCTGGTTTAAATGTGAAATTATGTCCAATGACCACTATTGGATTAAATTGTAAAAATATATTCTAAATATAATTTTAAACCACTCAAATTCATAATTTATCACTATTAATTATTTCGATTATAAAAGTTGTTTTTAATTAAAATTTAGTAATCTTCACTATTCATCAAAATATGAAAGTTATCAGAAAAGTAAAAAAAAATTCACCCTAACTAATTTTGATATTCTGAATCCAAAATTGATGATCATTATGAAAGCAAAGATGTATAAAATTTCAAAAATTGGGTATTACTATTCATAACGGCAAGTTTGATTGGTTGTGGTGTGTGTTAGAACTCGAAGTTGCATACAACGCACGCTACTGTATTATTCAAAGAGAAATGTACCATGGAAGCTTGGGGTGTTACATTATCTTCTCCTCCAATAAATTGCGTCCTCACAATTTATGCTCGGTATTGGAAACATGGGGTTGACATTTCAAAATATCTTAGTTGAAATCCCACATCGAAAAATGGATTAATGAGGCCTCTATTTAAAATAAAGAGTGATAAGTATGAAGGTTACCAAAAATAACACATAATAGGGTTCCATGTAGGAAAACATGGATATGAAAGAGAAATCTAACCATAAATATCTGATGGAGAGTGGTAGAGTACATGGCTATGAAAAAGATAACAATCACAAAGCCATAAATTTTTGATGATCTAAGGTACTATCCAGGACAACGTTTTTATTCTAAGTTCATTTTCTTAATGGTGATGAATTTATTTATGAGATTTTCAAAAATCATAAGGGGATATACTTAATTTATAATTAAAGTTTTATCCATTACTAACTTTCTACCACAAACTCATTTATCACTCCAAAACATAATACAACTCAAAAATACTCTCTTTATCCTAATCGTATAGGGTTCCAAATATAATGAATTTATAATTCACATAGCAGACCCTTTTAAAAAAACTACATTATAAAATCTGGGGACTTCACGTAGTCCAGTGGTAGGAAATAAATCCCAATCGCACTATGGTTGTGCTATCAATTCCCGTAGCTTTGTCTGACATGACGGGTTGTCACACAGTCTGCGTGTTGTCCTTTTATAAAAATACAAAAATAACCTTTCAAAATTAATCCATTCCAACCTTTAGACTTATCCAAAATACTACTATCCAAACTAACAGTGAAAAATTTACAAGTAAGTTAAACATAATTAGGATCCTTTTTTATAGGTAATAACATGTAAAATCCTTCCTCATATATTCGTTTACAACACCGCAACATCCGGAATTACCAAAATGAACCATCTCTTATTCCAAAATCACTACCTCATTATCATGACCATATTAAGGATTACCTTTCCTTCAACCATTTATTTTCAAAAAAAAGTGTAGCTTACTATTAAATCACTTTTCATAGAACCATATAAGCTCAAATACTCAATAAATTAGTACTTCAGTACAATCCTTATTTATCTCCATAATTCTTGTAACCAGTATACTGTTGATACAAAACTCAAATAAAAAAATTATATAATAATAACATCAGAACACTAGTCATTACTCTTATTATTTGGTAGTATCATAGCTTGATTATTATCAAATAACATCATTTGGTGCATACTCTGATGATTTGGACATTGGCTTGCGTAGTGTCCCAACTCCTTGTAGATGAAGCATTGTACACTTGAAAACTTTTTCTTACCCTTGAAATAAAGTACATAGTTTACTTTTTCTCCAAAATTATAACAAACTCCCATTCTCTTCAGGAATTTACCAAGGTGATTCATTCCACATTTATCACATATTGGAAAAACCTTCTTTCCCTTATTCCCTTTATCCATATTTCTTTCAACCATCCTTTTCTTCTATAGGTTCCCTTCAAAGCCATTGAATTTTGTGAGTTCTTTTATTATCTATTGATACTATTTATTCATATGATGATAATAGGCGGGAGACTATTTCCTTTATAAATGTTGTCTTAATACCATGAATGATATTACCGTTCTTACTCTTTAGATAATACGTATTGCGGGAGTTCGCATTCCTTCTATTGGGTTCTATTTCTAGACAATGGCATACACTAAGTCAGTTTCTAAATCACAATTCATAATTCCAAACATGTAAAATACCTAACATAAATTTAATAGATTATGGATATAATCCAAAATCACAAAAATGTTTTCTTTTAGGAGAAATATACTCATAAACCCTTCATAGAGGTTTGTAAAGAAAATGAGAATTATCCTAAGTATATTCCTCGAGAGTGTCATAACCAAGAGTGCATCAAGGCCCATTGTCATGCACCATTTCCCGTTCGAGTCTAGCTCAAAGCGGTGTTTTAGGTTTTTACCCCTATATAAATCTGTGCCAGATCCGCCTCTACCTGCTTGTATCCAGACAGGGATGTATTGCTCGGAAAACTCACAAAATCTCTACAAAATCAAAATTATAGGAAGTTTTTCTATAATAATCCTCAATGTCTATCTTAGGGTAATGTGCTCTAATCAGAGTTTATCTAAATCTAGTTTCCAAGGTAGTTTCTAAACATCCTCTGATACCAACTATAATGCCCCGAGCCATGTTACCCAGAGTCGGTGCATTATTTTAATACATTGGTATGATTACAAGGAATCAAGTCCCGAAGGACCGATCAGTTTATCACTCTTGGAAAATAGATTACATACATTAAAATTACATTAAAATTTAAACATAAAATACAACATAGATAGTTATTTGAGAATTCCATTTTTCCCTATAGCTTAACCATGCATATCAGTCATAATACACATCTTGGTATCTTGGGAAAATAAAACATAAAAAAGGGGTGAGCTCAGAAGCTCAGTAAGGGTAAATAATTTAGCGGAAGCTATAAAAATTTTAAGGAAAGATGTGTAATAAAAACAAAAACCTTTTAAACATAACCTTGAGTATAATATGGTAAAAATAAATGAAACATTACCATTTAAACATGACCTTGTATATTCAACTAGTCGAATAATCACATGTAACAACTAATTTCATAATGATTGATTGCATAATGCTGAACTTTAATTTCTGTGTCAAGGCCTTGTGCCAAGACCTAAGGGATAACTATAACCGGAACCCATCCCAGAGAGCCTCTTTGACTGGACTCCATCCCGGAGATCCTCTATAACCGGACTCCAACCTGGAGTACCTCTAATAACCAGACACCAACCCGGAGTGCCTCTAATTACCGGAAACCAACCCGGAGTGCCACTAAAAACTGAAAACCAAAGCGTAGTGCCTCTAATAACGGGACACCAAACCGGAGTGCCTCTAATAACCGGACACCAACTCGGAGTGCCTCTAATAACCGGACACCAACCTGGAGGGTCTGATGTAACCGGACCCCAACCCAGAACATACTAGTGCAACACAATCATCTAAATAAGAGGATGAAATATAACATAAACATTCATATTAAAATTATCATGTGAAATGAAAAAACAGTAATCATAAACCATTAATGGCATAAAAATAACTCATACATAGTGAAACATATCCAAAACCCTTAAATACAATATGGATGATTTGTATCATAATAAATCAACTTCAAACAAGTGTATAATTTATCAAAGGATGTTAACATATATGAAAATGATTTGTAAAACTCTTTTTGTGAAATACCCAATTTTCATGAAAACATTTAAAAGTCACCCAATTTAGAAAACAAGTCATTTAAAGACATTTTTGAATCAAAGTGTTCTATTCCACTTTGAAATTTTTGAAAGGAATTAACATTTTAAAAACATTCATGTCATTATAAATAAATCCTTAAAACCCATTTTGAAGAACTGGACATTAATGAGAATGATTTAGAAGAATAAATATTTAAAACATTAGAAATGATGTTTTAGTAAAAGGGTCCCTTAAAATAATCCCTCTAAAAACTATTTCATAAAACTTGAAAATGGATAATAAATATGTCCCAGTAGATACTTACGTAAAAAAAACCTCAGATAATGAAGAGATTGTGAAATTAACCCTTACCAATTTGGTATCTTGCGAAACATACAACCCATGAAAGAGGTATCATACAATTAATGTGTAAATACACATCAATTAAAGTGTATTATACAAAGGATACAATTTTGAGTAGTACATACACCACACAAAAGGTAATAGTGGCAATATGGCATGAATCTCATGGGAATTAGGAGTGAGATGAAAACCCCCTACCTTGCACTTTCCTTTAGTCGAGGGTACGTTTAGCCTCCTGTATGAAGAAAATAGTATGTTATTGAATTATAAAAAAACCATATTAATATTTATGATATAAAACATTTTTCCTTTATGAATTAATTTATACTACCCATTAAATAATAATTTCCATGTTATATTAATATTCCGGGTAATAATCGCTTTCTTTATGGTACACGTTTTAACTTGTTACTCTTGATTGTATCACTTAGAAAATGAGTTAAATACTTCCAGAATATAAAACAGGAATTATTTTTCATATATATTTATAATAAAAAAATTTATAATAGACGTATATATGAAATGGAAAACATCGTTTGTAGAGATGGTAGTCCGTACATACGCATACACGCTGTTTTTTGTTTTCATATAGTATTGGACAGAAGTAAATGAATACGATATATGTAAGTACATAAATATATATATATATATATATATCTCCAGTAGCATTATTATGTCATATATTACATACTTATTAGTTATATATATTTTTATAATTGTCGATGAATGGTGAACTTGGAAATGAATCACATCGCGTCGTGGATACGGTAATCTGTACGTACGCACGAGGAAAAATAGCATTATTTTGATATTAATATATCATATAATTGGATGGTATATAATATATACAGAATCATTATCATGTTATATTTATTATTTACATCAAATACACATCATTATTCTACCCATCCAAATAATAATGTATTGAATAACAATTACACCACAATGTGGAGACGGTAAGCTGTACGTACACATGTATGGTGACATGTCATTCAAAGGATGGATAGAATAATGAATATTGTGGTACCATATTTATAATAACATCACAGTATATATAAGATACTGTATGTATCATTTTATAATGGAAATAACAAAGAAAGAATATGTTGAAGAAGAAAGAAACATGGAAGAGGGTGGTGAAAACATTACCTCTTCTCCGGGTTCTTCCTTTTGATTTGATCAAAAGGGCTCTTTAAGTTGGATTATTGATCAAACTAAGGCATGTAGGTTGAATTTAGGGAAGTTTATAGAGTATTATGGCGTGGTTTGGCCGATCCAAAAGGATTTGAAGGTGTGAAGAATTAGATAGAAGTTTGGTCCTTTTATAAGGGGGAGGAGGGGCTCTTTAGGAAAAACTTAAAGTATTATTTTATAATAAATTAATATTCAGTTTATAATAGATCAAAAGTGTATTATTAAAATAATATGGTGGGTAGGGGTCTAAATCCTTTCAACCAATATATTTTAGATAGGTTTGTCTCATTATATTAACCTTATCTTTTAGTTTTAACTATTGGTTAATTAGTTTGACACTTACCATTTCACTTTGTATTTTTATATTATATAGTTAATAAACTTACTATATACCTAAAAGAGACCCCTAAGTGGTCCATTAGTGATAAATCTATCATGATTAAAGTCTTTTGGCCTAACTTTATATTTTTAGGAATTTAATATCAATTAATAATATAATATTTGTTTTAAAAACTCTTTTATGTCAATTTTGACACTATTTGGTATTTGATTTTTGTGAAAATCATAAGACATTATTACTTTGACGAAAGTTAATTAAATCATTAATAACATGTCATATTAACCTATAAAATTCGTTTAATTCATTAAAAGTCTCAAATTATTTTTATTTGGATATTTATAATATCAATTATTTTAATCTTTCACTATTAAGGTAATTAATGCATCATCATTGTGTCATAAATAAATTAAAATATTTAATGTCTAAAAATTATAAATAAAATATGAATATGTAGGAAATATTTTTAAAATTCTAATTAATATTTAGAATCGAACTTATCTTATGTATAACCCTATATTAAAAATGCTTTAGTAATTAAACTTTGATTTTAACTCTTTAACTCTTCATTGAATTAAATAATAATAAATTTCTTAATCTAATACAAGTGGACCTAAATGATAATATTTTATTTCTAAGGTTGTTTTAGGTCGAGATACACTTGTACAATAGAATTAGGAAATGTGTTAGGTTAATATTAATATCATTTTTATCCTTAATTACCCTATTTACATTTAATCGTGGTAATAAAAGTAAAAAGTTATTATTCCCCAAATATTATTATTATATCATTGAACCATATTTTACTCATTGATATTAAACATTTCTCTCAAAATTTTTAAACCTATCTCACATAAGCGGTAAAATTATGTTTTGTGTGAATTTGCAAAAGCTCCTAGGAGGTGGGTAAAAGACGGTGAAAAGTTCAATACAATTTTTATATATCTAAAATTATTATAAAATGACTTCAGTGAATTAAATTAAAATTATATAGGTATTATGTATCTATTTTTACATTAAATAATTTAAATAAAATAGATAATTATTTAAATAAAAATTCGGTTTTAAACTATAACTCAGTGTTTTTTACTATTCATCAAAAATTAAAAGTTTTCAGAAAAATACCAAAACATTACCCTAATATAATTTTGATATTACGAATTCAATAATGAAGTCTATTTTATCAGATTCAAAAAATATAAGTTTCATTTATTAATTTAATATTAATTCCCACTGCCAAAACAAAAAACGTGTTTTTAAGAACCAATAACAATCAAAAGATTGACACTTGTTTATGTCTAGTTTAAATGTGAAATTATGTCCAATGACCAACATTGGATTAAAATGTAAAAATATATTCTAAATATAATTTTAAGCCACTAAAATTAATAATTTATCACTATTAATTATTTAGATTGAAATAGTTGTTTTTAATTATAATTTAGTAATCTTCATTATTCATCAAAATATGAATGTTATCAGAAAAGTACCAAAAATTCACCCTAAGCTAGTTTTGATATTCCGAATCCAAAAATGAAGTCCATTTTGAATGATAAGATGTAAAAAATTTCAAAAAGTCGGGATTACTATTCATAACGACTAGTTTGATTGGTTGTGGTGTGTATTAGAACTCGAAGTTACGTACAACGCACGCTAATGTATTATTCAAAGAGAAACGTACCATGGAAGCTTGGGGTGTTACAACCGATCAGCGTGCGACCAATCGGCGTGCGACTGATTGGTGTGTGATAGATCGGTGTGTGGCAGGGTCAGTGTCACCAGGCCTTGTCAGGCTTTTAATCTACAGTTTCTCCCATAAAACCACTTTTAGGCCTTTTAACCTTTTGGAAGTGGTTCAAGGCAGTTTTTAAGCCCATAATCATTGTTTAAATTCCCAATAGTGGGGAATCCCTCAACAGACCCAGCTGTATGTCCGCGTATCATACCCTCTGTTTATATAAAATCCATTAAAGACACAAATGTTACCACCTTTTTCGATGGGGATCAATAAATAACAATTAATCCTGTCGTGTGTAACTACCCAACCACCTGGGGAGAACCACGATCTGACCTTAAAGCCATTCAAAATTCAATTTCCCACAACAATGGGATCTCGTCCTTATATCGCATGGGATTTCGTTCTTCTTCTTCTTCTTGGCTGGTCTCTTGATATTCCCTTGGTGCATTTTGAGTTCCCTTCCCGAAGCAATTGGTGCGATTGTACTAGAGCCCTTCCTGGTCACCCTTAGAGTCCCATAGGTTCTTCTCTAGCAAGTCGCACATCCCCAATTCTTGTAGTGTGGAGAACTTTGATCCTTGATCATCCAGGTAGGTATTTTCCTCCGTCTCTCCTTACTGTATATCATGCGGGGTGGGTACGCTACTATTTTTGTGGAAATTGATAAAACAGAACTTAATGAAGATAATTAATGGACATTTAAGGAATAAATAGGGGTGTGATCGGTGTTCTGTTTTACTCTTTTATGTTGCTATATGTTGTGAACAGTATGGACTGATTCTCACTAAAAATCATGGTCGTTGGTGGTCTTTCCTTACGCACTAATGAACCCTTGTCTTTTGTGACAATTGATTGGCTATAACATGGAAATTGGTTAATCGTGTAAACCCAGTGGATGAAATGGATGTTTAGTAAAACAAGATTCATTGTGTGATCTCCCCGATTAACAAATAGAAAGAAGAACCAAATGAATGATTTTTTTTAACCTGGATGTTTTCCCTTACTTGGTTTGATTCTCATGAGGTGATGTGGGTGAGGATGGGATCCTCCGTTGTGGTATGATTGTTGGTTGTGAGTCTGAAACTGTTTGGTTTCTCTTCTTGTGATACGAATTGGGGTGGAATTCTCTACGGTTTTCATATCGTTGGTCCATGGTTTTGAGGATGTGGGGATGTGTCTTGAAGCTTGCTTTGATTCCAGTATATTGAGGGATCTCAATGATCCCTTTTATTATTGTGGCTTTATAAGAGAATCATGTGTGAATGCATAAATTTTTGTTGGTTTTTCCTCTTTCTATGGCTTGTAGTTGTGCCTGTTAGTTGCCCAGTAGTGTAGAATTCACCTAAATGGGATCACATGAACATGAAAGAAAGAATGTCTTAATGGGGGTTTGGTTTTGGGAATGAGTGTTGGCATGGTTGTGGGTTTGGTTCTTCTTATGAATCAATAGTAATGATGTTGTTTATGGTTAGGTTGGCTTTGGAAACCCTAGGTTGGGACGAGTGCTTATTACCTATACATATATTTGTAGTTATTATGTTTCTTATTCATGCCCCACCCATATTGAGCACTTAGTGCTGAACACCCCCATTCCATGGGGGAGGGTGATTTTCCCAACACTCTTATGAGTGGCTGGTTATTAGCTCCTTATCTGCACCCTTTACCAAATATCTGAAGACTCTTTTGGTAGGGTATGATTTCCTAAGGTCTATTATATCACAAGATTCTTCAGGCAGGGTAGTTGTGGTGGTTGGACCAGGATTGTGCGGGAAGGTTTTCTCCCAAGTGTCTTCGAGATGAGGCCCAGGTGTCTTCGGGTGTGGTGGTAGTTGTTCTATCCCAGGTGTTTGTGGTCGGGATATGTGGTAGAGAGGCCCAGTTTTGTGTGGGTGAGGTGTCGCAGTGGGACTGAAGTGAGGCCCTTGTGTGTATAGGTGGGTGTCGCAGTGGGACGGTGGTGAGAATGCCGGGATTGGTTCAATGTGTAGGATGTCTTCAATAACCAGTGGGAAAGTGGCGTGGGGTACCCAAATATCAACGTGATATTACTATGCATTAATTGACTTGCGTTGTTTGGGAAGTGTGCCTTGGTGAGGTTTGGGTGGATATTTTTCCTTTGTTGGGTGTTTTGGTTATATCTTTTCTCACAGGACTTTAGTATGCCTCCCCACTTGTTCACAAGAGCTTTTGGTTTTCCTTACTGAGTATACATGTATGCTCACCCTACATACACAAATCTATTTTCAGGTTTCCAGGAGGGCTTTAGGGATCGTTCAGGACTGTACTAGCTCGGACCTTGGGGCAGTTGTTTTTGTCTTTTTCCTTTTCTTGGTACATTACCTTTGGAGATTATGTGGCTTGTATCTTTTACTATGGTACATGCATATAGGGATGGTTTACATTCGTCTTTACGTTTACCTTCGGTTTACTTTTACCTTTGGCTTAATTTTATTTTCGGCTTTGGTGTTGTCGGGTTTCTATCTTATCTCCCGATACTATAAAATAAAAAATGGTAATGACTTCCATTTTGTGTGTGATTTTATACCTTGGTGCTTGTCACCACTACGGGACCAATCGATGGAGGGTCTCGGGGGTAATTATCTCTCATTCATCTTAAATAAGGAAGAGAATTGAAATCTTTTGACCCTTCCCTCCTTTTGATGAAGGTGGGTCATGATAGGAACTCACAGGGGACAAACTCACACATCAAAAAAATGGAATAAAATTCAATTGGAACAACTCCTGGTGTTGTCTATCTTCAAAGAAACCATCATGAGAATCACCAAAGGAAACACAGTATCTTGAGACCCTCAACTCAAAATCCCCCATACATTAATCCATTGTCTATTGAAAATAATATGACAACAGTATCATTATAAAAGGAAAACCTCTAGCATCTACTTTCTTGTATCAATATGCATCACCAAAATCTCTTTCGCCACTCTCCATGAATCCCCAGATTTGTGAATGAAATTACTACATCACATCTTTCTCAGTGCATGAATATCCACATTACCATTTCAATGTGTGTAAAATCTCACATTCTCAATCCAATTGTAATTCCATTCACCATCATTATCTCTAGATCATTTTATACCTTGATTAGACATAACATAAACAGTTTTGATATGTCAAAACAACAAAACGCACTCTAATTAGTTAATAAGAAAAGAACATCAAATAAAATACAATAATGTCCATATTCAGATCATGGGATGAATATTTACACTCATTGAAATGTGAGTGACATGACACACAAGATGAAATTGTTCTCTATTGCATCAAAAAACACCCTAAATAGAAATTTGAAACAACAAATAAAACCTCAAACTAAACTCTTTATTCTGAAAAATTATCAACTCAGTCAACCACTTACTTCTCTATTATGAAATTGAAATCATCTATACACTAGTTATTGCATAAGAACATCAGATCCTTTATTTTGAAGGCTTTCAGAGGATCCATAACGAGAGATAAATTAGTTGTGAACCAAATTTAATATATTATAAGACAATGTCAACTATTCAGTTCTAAAAATGTATTGGGGACAACAAAAAAATCTACTACCATCAACATATTCATTTATAATCACTCATGGTAAAAAAAATACCCCATGAAATGAACTACACAAGACTAGAACACACACATCTTCATATTCTAAAATAAAAAATGTTGATGAATAACTGCCAAAACACCATTTCGTTGTTCTGTATACTCCACCTAAAAATATTACAAAAGGATGTCATCAATTAAAACAAATAATAACGCATCTAGAGACTCCGTAAAACCTCATTAATTATAAATATTGACATAAATAGAAAACTGATCAAAAAAATTATAAAAAAATGTAACGATAATGCTTATATCGATATCATATGATGGTCTTAAGAACATCCTCCGATTTAACCTATGTATGATGATATCATGACTGAAAATCAATCATCAAGTACTAACTTTCTCCATTTATCTTATCTAATATATCATAAATATGATTAATAGGGTAGTGTTTCTTCATTTTTAGATCACTCAAGAGATGATAATTGATACAAATATGTAAATATTCATTTTTCTTCTTCATGAAAAGGGATAAACCCAATGATGAAACATTAAACCATATAAAACCTCATAGAAATATGTCATTGATGATCACATGTAGAACCCCTAACCAATAAAGTTCCACCCTATATAAATTAATAGATATATGAAAAATTCACCACTATATCTCTATTGTAAACATGATCTACCATTGAGGGGGTAATTCCCCAACAGTCCGTGGAATGACATTTGGGTACTATTAAGAAACCCTTGGAAACCCCATCAATAGAACATAAGAAACACCCAACATCATTTCAACCATAAAGGAAGAAAAGTAAAACATTTATCTCTCGCACATCTAATGTTTTTATCACCATTTAATACAATATAATCTGTAAGAGAATTATATATCAAAATGTCCCTCCTGAAATAATACACGATGGCCTGTAGAAATTATCAAAAATCTGTGATGAGGATGATGAATTATGGATATATCTATAAATGAAGGTATTATCCCTAGGTTTGATGTTTCCCATTCACTAACTCATCATCTCTATATACATCATACAAATCATATCGATCTATAACTAGTGTAGTAGATTCCAATAGAACTAGAACCCTCTCTTCCTCATGTCTCAATTCTTAGACCAGGGAATGTGAAATAAAGGATTTCATATCTACTGGAAAAAATATATAATGAAACCATGTATAAAAATATCAATGAGAACATCAAATGATATTTATATTACTAGGTTCTACCAATACTAAAGCATGAAGCTGAACACGACCTTCTGAATAACATGTCTTCCCATGCTAACAACCAACTCCATGCCCATGCATGAATCTATACGGATGGTGATAATAATTGTGTTTTTATCATCCTACACTATACCCCATATAATGATCCCTGGTTTGAATACTATCTTTCATCTAACATGGATAAAACATCATTAATAGAGGAAACAAGAGTAGAACACCTCGTGCGTACTAACTACTCAGAATGGTTAGGTAATTTCTCCACTACTAACCTCATCCACCATTAGAAAAAAAATATAATACAATTGAATAGTTTTGAGAGTTTATAAACTGAGAGAATTGATATGATGAGGGATATTACTTACACTATCTCGAACAAAAACACTTATTCCAAGGAAACCAAAAACCCTATACCACAACTCAAATTTGTATGAAATCATGATGAATCTCCTCTCAAGATGATCTAATTTTTTCTTGTTCCTTCTAAAAAAACTCTCCAATTACCAACCCCTTTAGTTTTGTTGAAAAAATAAAAATGGTGACCAAGTTTTTTGATCTACGAACTCACAGACTCATTGAAATTCCTCACCCTAGACTCCTCATCTGGAAACATGTTTGAATCAAATCACAAAGAGTCTTGAAAAGGATATATAATTCCTACCAAATATAACTATTTTTTGATGTGTAATTTTTTCTTAGAGACTATATACCTACATAGTTTAATAATTAAAATCTACCATGAAATAGTCTTTTAATTGCTCCAATGATCCCACTAACTACTCAAAATCTCTGAGAAACATGACCACCACTGCCTCATTTCTCCACATATCATAATCACTGAAAATGAATCCCATTTTCCCTTTTGAGAATTTATTGAAGTTAATGTGATTTAAAAATTTCTAAAAAGACTTATATGAATGATTTATAAATGTATTCATCATAATTAATTATTTTATAGCTCATAAACACTCATAGATTTCTCTATTACTTGACATTGTCCTCTACCTCAACTATACCAAAAAAAATTAGTTCATCCTAATGAACATATTTTTCACGAACTTAATGTGAATATATTCCTAGAGATATACCAATCATAACAATAAATTAGACTACTAATAATGGAATATGAAATATACAATACTTGTTATTAAATACTTTCTTCACAACATTCAATGCTTTAATGTATTCCATTATATACCAATTTCAAACACAATAGTGTTGAATAAGGATGTATGAACCTTTATTATATATTTACATTGAAACTAGTGTCACAACATTTAGTAGGTTTGATAAACATTAAATTTTGTGATTAAGATATTAGGGGGACCTAAATACTCATATATAAGATGGTATCACATGGTTACATCACTTATTAATGTTTGCTGACTCATTTTCCCCTCTAACCCATGAAAGATAACACGTTCATAACTCTAAAATACTTCATATCCGTCCACATGATCCACCTACACCACTCATTACTAAGACCCTACACCCAATAATAAACCATACTAAGAAAAACTTGATAGGAGTAAGACAATGACCTCCCATGTCCTACCTCACGTATTTCCTAGGTTGGCGACTAGAAAAGTGGGTATATCATACAGTCAATTAAGAGGAATTACCCTATAAGAGAACATAAATAACATATAGATAATAAATATACCATAATATATATGACCTCATATTTATAAAAGAAATCATAAGTGTATAATTGAAATTTCATTCTATACTAAATCAACTGAAGGGAGAACTACAAGTATACAAAGGTAAAGACAATAGTGACCACAAAACCTAAAATCCTCCTAACAACCAAAATCTAGTAATATCTAGAATGATCTCCAATATACTATCACTGAAATTAAAAAATATTAAATATAAATGGTTTGATAATAAAACTATAATCATTAGGATCATCGCTGGATCCTCTTAGGATAATGAAAAAGAAATCATTATAACAACTAGTGTAAAATAAATGTAGCTGAATCATCACCTAAACATTTATTCTATGTTCTCATCCCCACCATAACTATCTATCACCATGTATATCATAAAAAAGTTATAATATTTATAATTATTAATCATAAATGGTAACCTAAAAACTTATCACCACTAGTTTTCCACACTTCCCCAAAGTTTTACATCCCAAGCGATCTCTCTCCAAAAGAAGCCATCCCACAAAAAACTGGACTAATTTTCACCATAATTCTTATTCTACTTCACATTATCTAATCATAAATATCACAAATCCATATAGTAAAAAATTAGTAGATTTTATCCATCATATCATATATGATGTGTATCATGCATCATTTATTTTAGGTCAAGCCACCACAACTCATACACTATGTAAGGTACTTGATGCCATCACAACATATATAGTTCATACCGTTGATATACCATTGGATTTTATATCTGGATATACATGTTTTTGAAATAACCAAAATAAATTAATTAACTATATAGGAAACTAACCACCATGAATACTAAAACATAATACTTCCATGTTAAGAGTGTGGGGACATATGTGGGAGTCTTCCTTCCAACCACCCACAAGGATTTTGCTAAAAATACCCTTCTAGATTCCAATGTGTCTTAGTCACTCTACTGAATGGGTGGGGTCGAATATTAAATTACAAAAAAAATACTTGATTCAATATAACTCCTAAATACACTACAGGAACAACCCATTCCAAAGATCAACTATAGTTATCATCACTCAAACAATCAAAAACCCATGTTAGTGAAAATACATCCAATAAGAACACAATCATTTTAGAGGTATTACATTAAGATTAACAATTAAATATAACATTATTTGTGAGAATTATTCTATAAATAATTAATTATCATTGTTCATATGACATTATATAACCACTCACCCCAAGCTGATACCCTCCATGAAAAATACAACTGAGTTTATGGTTTATCATGGTCATTTCATCATTTTCACACCAACAAAAGAACCCCCATGGGTTAATTCATATTTCAAATAATTATTAATCTTTAAATAATTCAATTTACTCTTTGAAAAGAATCATAATCTATCACATGAATTTTTTTACAAAACTCATCCACATACTCATGTAGTGGGGAATGGAATGTTTATAAAGTAAAAAACCTGACATTCAATAATTAAACATATTCCCTAGAATCTAGAATCTAGCCTAAGAAAAAAAATTGAATAACTAGATTAAACACATTCTATCATATCTGATCCCATCCTAGACAGCATCATGCATATCTCCATGAATCTCTCTATCACATGAATCAACATGTTCCAAAACCATTAGCCACACTACCAATATCTCATCAACCATCATAGGTTCAACCATACGATGCTCATATCCCATAATAGGGAAATCACCACATCCATAGAACATAAATGTGAACAAAAAAACATGAATAATATATTGGGTAAACTGGGGCCTAAACATGTAATTTAAACATCACATGAATATGTCCACTCACCACCCAAAACACAAGGCATCCATCAACTATAAAAAATTAGCAATCTTTTCTCTAAGTATATGTGTATCCCTAAAAACATTTTTATTACATATTGATTTAATTGATTAATTATTTATAGGATCCATCACAAATAAACCTAAGGGATCATCTATCTCAATAAATAAAAAGTATCTTATCATGATGTTATCATTTATTCAAATGTTAAATATTCTAAAGAATAAATATTATCATTTAACATTCCTTTTTAAAATAATTTTCATTCACAGGAATTATGACATCATGATCTTAATTAATACCATTAACAGATGAAACTAAATAGTTCAATTTATAATGCATACATGCATGAAGTTTATTACCATCAAATTAATGTAAACACAAAATTTAACAAAACATACCACTTTATTAATTCTTCATCTAGATATCACTTTATTACTAGATTTATGTTAATTATCTGGTTTTTCAATTTTAACATTCTAAACTAATAATTAAAAATACATTATAATAAGAATATAATTGATTTCACACTATTATGAAATTCAAGATGTAGATTGATGTCATAGTTTAAAATAGGTTATTTAAAACTATAATAGATTTCAATAATATAGTATATCAATTATTAGATTAATTCAAATTCCATCCACATAATATATAACATGATAACATTGTGATTTCATATAAATAACATGGATGTAATGAATCTTATAACTAAATCTTCTGGTGTTATTGAAATAAAAATAGAATGCCATCCCAGATCATTGTTAACCTCTCCTATGAAGGATCAATAATCTCCAAAAGAGTTTGGTCCATGAATAAACTGTAAAATAAAAAAAATCAAACACCACAAGGATGATAGAGATCAAAATATAATATTTGGGAAATATGGAAATAATAAAAATGAGTTCTATTGGACACTATAACACCCTATTAGGGGAGGGGATAATTATGACTCATAATTTTCTTTTAAATTGAGTGATGTTGTTACTAGGTTATTAGGAACTTGTAAAGCATTTCTGGTGTAATTTTTTAGTAATTAAATATTCAAATCTAGAGGGAAAACATCACAGTATTACATGGTTCTCCACTACGGTTTCTCCAAGGAGTGTACAATGTCATTGTGTTATACATACCTAAATACAAAAGGCTTCACTAGTTATTTTGGATTAAAAAATATTTGACATAGTCACACTTCTCTAGGAACATTGCCTTCACAACAATTTTATGGATACCACAATTACTCTCTAAGAATACATCCTGCAACTCCCCTAAGATCACTCTCTTTGATAAAATCCTACTCGGTTTAACAACTTGATAGTCACCATAATATATTCTGTATTTTGGCATATTTACCTGATTATCATGTGACTCTTCCTGCATCAAATTCTTGTGTTTATGCACATGAAATAATTGTTAAAATAAAACAGACATTCAAAACTACTTTCCACAAAGAAAACACCATTGTGAAACCAAATTTTTGTTTCAAAAAAAATTTAATGATTTCTATCCCACAAAATATTTCAAAATTTCCAGCCATTTTGGAGCTCACAACCTTTAAAGAACATTAATTATTCATGAAACTATAATTTTTGGAAAGAAAAAATAATCAGTCAATAAATAACCAGCCTTTTCTTGATGCACAAGTACAAAAATAATTCTTAATTTGATAGGATCTCAACATTAATGAATTAAAATAGATTCATAATTTTCTCAAAATTAAATCATTTTTTGAAATGATAGGTGAACAAAAATTTATATACATTTCCTTTTCTGAAGATTCAAATATCCTAGAAGCCTTTTCAAAAAACCTTATATCATGTTATTGAAGCTCATTTAGTCATAAAGCTCTAGTGAAATATTATCATTCTAAAATAATCTCATAGTCATGTAGAACTCTATATTTACATCATATGTTCATGATGTTCCAAAAATTCATTAAAACCGGCATTCATGACACCAGATACCTTCAAAATTATCAATATATTGAAGATACTCTAATCTTCAAAAAATCCATTCAATAAAAATTTAATTCATGAGATAGTCTAGGAAATCCATGTTTTATGAATATTACCAATTTTCTATATTTTTTAGACCAATAAATTTTCAAAACATTTGGAAATTACACGACCTTTCAACAAATAATTTTCCTTCACCATAATATCGTATGGCTTGAAAACTACCTGATCAACCCTTATGCTGATTGATAACAATCCCAAAAACACAATGTTTCTAGATTATTTAAACCCTTATTTACTACATGATAAAACCAAGGGAAACCACATGTAATTGGAGTAGAACAAAGTTAGATTACCAAATACTTATATATAGGATTTGGTGATAAAACTATATTGTATGGGGTGTCGAAGACCTCATAAAAATACTCAGAGGTAGCTAGGGTTTGACAGAATGATGTGGGATAATTTTGGGTTTGAATTATCCTTGGAATATTTTTTGGCACTCTGGATTCTATCAGACCATAGTGTAGGCCCCATGTACCATTCCGTATAAGAGGATGACTAAATGGATTCTACATAACAACATGAGAGACTACACTACATCTCTCCTTGTTCAAATCCTTGTCCATGTTCAAAAAGAAGATTATATAAAAGTGGATATATAGTTGTAGAATCTTTGTATGAACCTTATCGTATTCCCCCATTGGTAATAGGGATGAAATTCCAAAACCCAACTACCATGGAGAAACTACCGAAAAAACATTGTTTCCTTGAAATATATACTGATCTCCCACTTAAAAATTGTAGGGATACCACTCCACAACGATGATGGATTTTAAATAATCTTTTTAATGTACTATAATTTACAATTCATATCAATGATGTATCCTCCTAGAATATGGTGTATCAAATGACACCATGACGCTTCCATGACATTTTTGATAGTGGAACATTTCACCTCCCCCATCCCTCCAAAATCCTCAGAACCACCTCTTTGTATCTATAACACCCAAAACATAAAACAGAAAAGGACACTAGGATTACGTTCCATACAATTTGGTTTTAAATGTGATCATAAAAATGATTTTATGAAATGTATGTCTGTAAAAACTCTTAAAGAAGCATATTTGGGATAAATATCTTCTTAGTTTTACATGGAATAATGTTATGGATATCTAATTATAAGATAATTCTTGATATTATAATGGATAACTCATTTTATACATTTAGTGAATGATAAATAAAATTATGATTGCATAATTATTTTATGGGGGGATGTTACATCCCATGATTGATGAATATATTTATTAAAACAAAATCATTGTTCAAAATATTTCATAACATAGAAAGAAAACCAATAAATATAATATACATATAAAATGAAGAATATTATGAAATTATATGATTATTTTTCAACTAGAAAATAAAAGTGTAGTGTTCAAATAATATTTGATACAATTATAGGATAAACTATTTATATGAACTCATATCAAAAAGGGTGTTCATTCTCAAATCATTATTTAATGTGTTTATAGAAATAATAGCCGAATTAAATTTAATAATAAAATATGATATTTATAATAGAACTAATATATAAAAATTAATTAAATTATAATTTCATTTAAAATAATATTAACAACCCTTACAATTTAAAATTTTCATTCTAGAATAAAAGTTCTTTCCCATTATATATTGACCTTATTTTAAAGTAATAAATATCAAATAAATTTATATGAATTTTTAAAATTGTACTTCATTTTTGAATATTAAATACTTATATTATTTGGTGTTGGTTTATATATATTAGAAAATATCTAATTTATTTTTATTTTAACAATATACGATACATATTTTCCCAAAACCTTTCATTTTAGAATATATCAAGAAGTAATTGTAAATTGTAAAAGAGAAAAAATATTCTGAACCATTGAATAACTCTGGATTATAACTATATATTCTCAAAATAATTTTATAAGTTTATAAAACTAATTTCTAAAAATATAATTAAAATTTTACAATAAAACAAAATATTTTATCTTATAATTTAATTAAATATTTTTTTTCTCATTTTTTAATAATATATTTTTTCATAAAATTTAGTTTTGAAATTATTTTATATACACAAAATATTTTTATGTTATATAATAATATAATTGATATCATGTGAATCAAATAATTTATAATTTTATCATACATGTAAATTTTAATCATAAAAAACACTCTATTTAAAAAATTGTCTTCTAACATTACGTGGCCCAATGTCAAAATTTAGTTTTCTTAAAAATATAAAATTAATCAAATAAAATATATTTAATATTTGAAATATTAAGCTATCTTTTTTAATGATACTTATTTTATATATATTCATATAAAATTATTTACTTTGTTAAAAAAATTCAATATGCTGAATATCAAAAATGATAAAAAGGGTAAACAAATTTAGTAAAATACCTAAAATGATAAAATCATGTTTTGATTTTAATTTCTGTGGGGTTTAAATATAGAAACATTTATTAACTCCATTATTATGAAAAAAATATTCTTCTAGAAATGTGAACCATTTCCTCCCGTTATCTTTTGTTGAAGTATAAATAAAAACTACATTCTAATATCTTATTAGAGAGGCATGTCACCACCCCTAAAAGTCAACTCAAAATTCAATAATTCCTCATGAAACACATCCATTATTTCATCCCCTAAAATAATATTTCACTTATAGTAACATATTCTAACAAATTTTAGTATAATAACCCTATTTCCAAATAATCATTTAATTTAAATATCATATCATAAACATGAGTAACAATTTTACAATAACATATATCATTTTTTATGAGACTTTCCAAATATATA
Organism: Viscum album; assembly: GCA_963277665.1. Taxonomy (NCBI): domain Eukaryota; kingdom Viridiplantae; phylum Streptophyta; class Magnoliopsida; order Santalales; family Viscaceae; genus Viscum; species Viscum album. The sequence goes on from OY728135.1 coordinate 1,840,579,978, forward strand.
ATTATCTAATTTCTATATAATGAGATAATAATTTATTGAATAATTATTATATTTATTCTACGGTAAAAAATATTGACCACATTTATTCATTCCTGTTATAAAAACATTATTTTTGTGTGTTTTTGATGGAATTATCTGGTATGGGGTGTCCATGTCTGAAAAAAAGATGCATGAAACATAAAATAGCTTTGTTTTTTATCACATGATTTCAAGTCATGTTCACCAATTTATTTCTATAAAAGTGTGGATTTAGTGACCATTGATAGATTGTGTGGGGGTAATATAATTCTACAATCTATTAACATCATTTTCACCATAATTATACCCAACTAACACTAAAAATTATCCCCACATCAATAATAAACACAAGCCTTATTTCGAAAGATAATTTTTCATTTGTGTTTCAATCCCAAAAAAATAGAGTAACTCACATTGGTTTAGAATTTGGGAGTTTAGGCTCATCACACCCTTTCAAATTAAATTATTTCATACATCAATAATCTCTTATTGATTCAATATATGTTTGTGAATATTTTCTAATTCCAAGAATCAGACTGGTTACCCTAATAAAATTATATAGTTTCATATCTAATTACAAGAAATTAGGATTTACACTATTGACATCAACTGTATGTATCAAGAATTTTCCTCATATTTCAAAGTATTTAATTAAAATGATGTATTTCATGATATTTTCTTCCATATGACTGGGAACTCTAGAGTCTACAACCATCTATAAAGGCAGTAAGTATTTCAGAATTCTGGTTGAACCACTATGTGGAATTTGGAATGACATCAAATGGTAGTTATCAAAATTCATGTAGTTAAATTAAGATCAATCTGTTTAATTTAACATCATGTGTAAAAGATGTATAAAATGGAATTTAAACATTTGGTATAGAGGTCAATACTTTGGAATTAATCCAATATATCATGTGAAAACATGAATCACATTCCATGTAGTTTGTTGTATTTTAAAAAGGTTTAAAACATGATTCTTAACTTATTCATGATTTTATAATTCTTAGCCAGAAATATTTTGAAATCAAAAGGATAATGTGTGTTTTTATTGGTTTTAGAAATGATAAATTGCATGAAATTAGAAATATTTAATATATATATGGTACTTATACATTAAAAAAACCTTGATGTGATATTTCACATGCATTAATTTTCATAGGTTGGAATCTTATGTATATTGGTTTTAAGATGAATCGGATTCCTTTTAGTTCACTAGAGTTCATAAAATTTTGATTGATGAGGAAAGACGGTAGAAAAGAATGAGGTGGGTTTATGAGTTAGAGTAATTATAATTTTGATTTACTTATACCAAGGTGGAGTCCATGTAACATATCCAGACCTTATCATATATTATTTAATGAGTGGTGACAATTACATGGTTATTGAACATGGATGAATATCATAAGGGTATCATTTCATGAATATGGTTTCATAGGTGCTTAACTATAATATATTATGAATACTTATCATAATAATGTAGAATAATCATATAGATACTTGCAGTTGTGGGTTCACATGGATCGAGGGTACATATCCAAGTATTGTTTCATAAAAAGCAAAACATATATCAGCATTTCTTCCTTCCATTTCTGACAATGTCTTCACATGTACTAGGTTTTCATCATAACATGGATGAAAAGACTATGGTTTTTAATTTTAAAAATAAGAAATTATTGAAGGTCATCATATGAATCTAGTTGAAATATATGAGGGTTATCTCGTGATCTAACTGATATGTATGCGGTTTTTTCATGAACTAGGAGGACATGTCTATGAGTTTTCAAATGATAAGGTTGAAATGTACCAGTGTTTTCTTTCGATGTAACGCCCCGACCAAAAAATCCCAAAGTCGGTGCATTATTTTAATACATTTCCATAATCACAAGAGATCAATTCCAGAAAGACAGATTAGTTTAGTAGACTTGGAAGTACTAGATACATCAATAAGTTTTACATTACATTAATAAATGAAAAAAATCAACAACAACAACAACAACATTGTGTCCCCTATGAACACACTCATATGTAGAGGCCCGAAGATTGACGTACATTGACATTACATTACATTTGTGGAATAATTAGTACATAACAAAAACACACACACAAGGATCGTAATAGTTTAGTGTCTTTGGAAAGTCGGAATATAATCTTCTAATCCTGGTGAAAGATCTTCAACATCTCCCATAAAGATCTTCCCCTATTTTTTTATACCTAAAACCTTTCTTTATATCCTGGGGAAAAGAAAACATAAAAGAGTGAGCTCAAATGCTCAGTATGGGTAATCAAAAGAAATATCAATCACGTCATATTCATAAGAACATAACATTTTGGAAATCGTAACCTGTAAAAGAGAGCATAATTTCATAACATGGGATAAATCTTAGTAGTGAAATGAAATCCCAATAATCATAACTTAAAACATAAAACTTTTTGGAATACACACATAATCATAGAGAATCATATCTTATTAGTCAAGACTCATTGCCAAGACTATCTTAGTGGACAAAGTCCATTTCTGAACCGAGTCACCCTCGTTTCAGTCCTGTTTCACCGAACCGGTATAACCTACCATTCCAGCCATGTCTATCTCATGAGATATAAAATCTTTACCCAATGCATTTGAGGGAGATATAGGTCCCACCCACCTCATAATGATACCATTCTTATGTGGGCCACAAAATCATAAATCATACATCATTACATAACCCATGTAATAGAAATGGGATTCTAGAAAATCATGCCTTCATAATCCATAAACAATTGATATCATTTAATCATAAGAAAATTGAAACCATTTAAATCATATTGACATTTAACTTGAAACATACATATCAAATAACGTCATCTTATATGGAAAATAGTTTTGAAAAAAACACTTGAAATGAATTCTTGAGGAAAATATTATTTCTTCTTCAAAAACATTTTTCCTTTCATAACATGTCATACGACTTTAAAATAAAAGAATTTGATTAAAAATAAACTTGAAAACTTGTAAAGGAATCTTCTTGGAAATAATTTTTAAAAAATCCATTCATTCCGTATAAGTTAAAATAAATTTCTTCGTACATTTGTCGGAAAAGTCAAAAAGTACCTCGTACGAAAAACATCAAAAGATTCCGTTCATATCCTTTACTAAAAACTCACCGATGGGTAAAATTGGATTTAAACAATTGTAGGTGGATGTAAATAATATTACATATTGAGGAAACAAGGATTTGTATGATAAAATACACCCCAGTAAATAGTAAAGTATAAACAATCTCGAATAAAAATGAGATTGTGATATTTTTCTTACCTTAGGTCCGATTTTCTTCGTAAGTGTCCGAACCTCCTATATAATGATTTAAATAATGTCATTGACTTATTACAGAATCATATTCATTGTTATTATATCATTTATGGTTCACTTATGACTTTATATTACCCGTTCTTTTGGAAATTCATGTTAAAGTAGTGTTTTGGGTAAAATCGTCTCATTTGTCGTTCGTGTTTTAACTTGTAATTATTCATATGATTACTTAGATAATTATTACTTAATTATATAATATAAAACATGATTTATATATAATATATATTCAGAATATACATATATATAATGGATTGATAAATGGAAAGAAATACACCGTTCATGGAGACGGTAGGCCGTACGTACACATGAACACTGTTTTCTTTTCGTTATTGAATTGAGTGGAATTAAGTAGATGACATACATACACATAAATCCAGTAGCTTTATAATGGCATATATTTCATTATTATTTCTTATATATACTTTATAATCATTCTTAAATTGTTAACATTGAGAATGAATCTCATCGCGTCGTGGAGACGGTATTCCGTACGTACGCACGCGCAGTGATTTCTTTTTCCGTAGGATGGATAGATGGTGAAATAGGGTTGTTTCATACATACAATAACATATAAATATATGAGTGATACTGATGTTATTACTTAATAATGAAACAACCTAAGAAGAAGAAGTGGAAGAAGAAATAAATATTAAAGAATCAGTAATGGACATTACCTCTTCTTTGAAGTTCTTCTTTGAGACCTCCTTTTAGGGCACTAAAATGTGTATTTTAAGAACACCATAACCACTAGTATGATTCTAGGGAAGTGGAGAAGAGAATTTTTCAGGGGTTGGCTGAGCTTGAAGGCTCATAGTTTTGTGAGGAAGAGAGGGAGGAGGTTCCCTTTTATAAGGGAGGAGAGGGGCACCTTTGGAATAACTAAAAATATTATTTTATTATAAAGTCAAGTTCGATTTTAAATAGATCCAAATTGATTTATTTAGAGGCTAAGGTGAGGATGAGTCGAAATCCTCCATCCAATAGAATTTAGACAGGTTTAGGTTCCTATTATAACCTTATAATTTAAGTCAAATAATTTTACTTTTACCGTGTCTTCTTGTGTTCTTATACTATAAGGTTAATAAACATACTATATAAAGCCAAACTAAACCCAAGTTGTTTATTAGTAATATATATAACTTTATCTAAGTCATTTGGCCGAACCTTAGATTTTTAGGAATAAAATAACAATTACTAATATAATATTTGTTTTAAAAAATATTTTATGTCAATTTTGACACTATTTAGTAATTGATTTTTGTGAAAATCATAACAGAATGATAAGTTCGAAAAAAGTTTATTAAATCAATACTAACATGTAATATTAACCTATAAAATTAGTGGAATTATGAAAAAGTGTCAAATTATATTTATTTGGTTATTTATAACATCAATTATGTCAATATTTCATTAATAAGATAATTACAGCATCATCGTTGTGTCATAAATAAATTAAATTATATAATGTCTAAAAATTACAAATAAAATACCATTATGTCGGAAATATTTTTAGCTTTCTAATTAATATTTATAGTCGAATTTATCTTATGTATAACCCCATATTAAAAATGTTTTAGTAAATAAACTTTGATTTTAACTCTTTCAACCCTTCTTTAAATAAATTAATAATAAATGTCCTAATCTAATCCAAGTGGGCCTAAATGTTCATCTTGTATTCCTAAGATTGTTTTTGGTCGAATTACACTTGTCCAATAGAATTAGGACATGTGTTAGGGTAATAATAATATCATTTCTACCCTTAAATACCCTATTTACTTTTAACCGTGGTAAAAAAAGTAAAAAGTTACTATTCACCAAAAAATTATTTTTATCTCACTGAACCAAATTTTACTTACTGACATCAACTGTGTCTCTCGGATTTTTGAAATTCCACTCACAGAAGCAGTAAAATTCCATTTTATGAACAATTCAGTTTTTTTAACTACCGCTTAGTGGTTTCACTATTCATCAAAAATTGAAAGTTTTTAGAAAAATACCAAAAATTAGGCCTAAGCTATATTTGATATTATGAACTCAAAAATGATGTCTATTTTACCAAATTCAAAATTTATCAGTTGCATTAACTAATTTATTAAATTAATTCCCATCGTCAAAACAAATAGCGTGTTTTTAAGAGATAATAACTATCAATAGATTGAAACTTGTTTATAACTAGTTTAAATGTGAAATTACATCCAATGACCATCACTGTATTAAACTGTAAAAATATATTCTAAATATACTTTAAAACCACTAAAATTAATAATTTATCACAATTATTTATTTCAATTGAAAAAGTTGTTTTTAATTAAAATTTAGTAATTTCCACTATTCATCAAAATATGAAAGTTATCCGAAAATTACCAAAATGTCACTCGAAGCTAATTTCGATATTCTGAATCCAAAAATGAAGTCCATTTTGAAAAATAAAATTTACAAAATTTCAAAAAGTTGTTATTACTATTCATAACCGCTAGTTTTAATAATATTTTAATAGCATATCATTGTTTAGAAAAACTTGGTGTTACGTACAACACACGCTATCGTGGAAGGTCACGATTGCGTGTAATTCAAGCCAGGTCAGTGATGTGTGTTGTGAAAGCTCCTTTTGGTGTAGCGTATAACACAAGACATTAATGAAATTAGAAAGAATATTTTTCATAAAATCTCGGGGTGTTACATCATATCTCTTAGACTATCTTTCTAGGTTAGTCACAATAATCTTCTTCACATCCTGGAAGAAATAAAACATAAGAAAGGGTTGATCTCAGATACTCATTAAGGATAATAATATAGAGAAAAATTTCATAAATAAGCATAAAAATTTAAGGAAATGTATAAGAATAAAACACAAGACTTTTAAACATAAAATTAAGCATAATATGGCAAGGATAAATAAAATAATTCCATTCACATATTCACATGGATATTCTACTTTTCTAATACTCACATGTAACAAATTTCATAATGATGGAATGAATAATACCGAACATCATAACCACATAGTCAAAGCCATGTGCCAATACTACAAAAAATAATTTTTTAAGGCCTTTTTACAAGACACTAGTTTTTATCTAGATACCTACTGATGCATCAAGGTCCTATAGTGGGCTCCACCCGTCACTTACTAAGTCCAATGCATTCCTCATATAAAAGGTTGAAACATAACATAATTATTCATATTAAAACTATCATACTAAATGTTAAAAATTTAACCATAAAGCATGAATGTAATAATAATAACAAATCCACTATCAAACATATCACAAAAAAATCAATACAATATGGATGATTGAATCATAATAAATCATCTTCAAACAAGTGTAGAATCCATCAAAGGTTGTTGACATAGATGAAATGAAAATTATTAGAGAGAAATATATCTTTCTAATTTGAAATCATTTAAAAGTCACGTAATTATAATAGAAAATATTTATTTTGAAAGTATTCTTATAATATTGTAAGGGAAGCTTCTAAGGTTTTATGATGGTGTAAAATAGCAGCACCCGCCGAATAAGTTAAAAAACATTCTTACCTTAATATGTCGAAAAGTTCATAATTACCTTGTTTGGAAAATGATGGAAAGATTACTTTGGAAAAAATTTATAAAAATTAAATCAAGGGTATAAATTAAATTAACCCCTATTGTAGGAAATAGTAAAAAAGGTTTGAAATACAAATTTAAAAACATGTATTTGGATGATAAAGAGGTCCCCGAAGATACTCACTTATAAACAACCTCGGATAATAAAGAGATTGTAAAATTAACCCTTTCCTTGAACTTTTACTTGATAGAGGGTATGTTAACCACCTATATAATAGTTTAATCAATGTTATTAAATTATAAAAGATCCACATACATAAATATTATATAATATATAATCTTGTAATATTTCATTGTTAATAATTTTTCAGTAATATTATTGTTTTCGGTGTTAAGTGATTCATTTTCATTAATTTTTTTTGATACATAAGTCATGTTTTTTATCGATAGGATGTTTTTTATTCATAACCAGAATGATATTATGTTCTTAAAAATTATTTTTAATCATAAAATTAAAATTATTCTTGAATGATTATGATGGGGAATGAATCTCATTCTGTTCATGGAGACGGTAATCCGTACGCACGCACGAGGGATAATATCATTCTATTGATGGTGAAACAGTATGTAATTGGATGTTATATCATATATATAGAATCATTAACATGTTATATTGTATATTTACATCATTTTTACACATTATTTCACCCATCCAAATAATGATTCGTTGAATAAGAAGCTACACCACGACGTGGAGACGGTAAGCTGTATATATGCACATATGGTGAATTTTTCATTCATAAGATGTATAGAATAATTAATTTGGTTGTAACATATTTATAATAAAATCATAGTAAGAATGTGGTACTGGATTTATTATTTTGGTATGGAAACAACAAATAAAGAGGAAGTGGAAGAAGAAAGGAACTTTGAAAGAGGTGATAAAATTATTACCTCTTCTTCAGGTGCTTCCTTTGGATTTGATAAAAATGGATTCTTAGGTTGTATTATGATCAAATTAAGGCCACTAGATTGAATTTACGGTAGTTGGGATGATATTTTGGCTGGTTTTTTCCAATACAAATGTCTATGGAGGTGTGATTTTGAGTGAAGGGGAAGTACCCTTTTATAAGAGAGGTGAGGGTCACATTAGGAAAAGCTTGGAATATTATTTTATTATACAATCATATTTGATTTATAATGGATTAAAAAAGATTTATTTCTAGGAGAAGGTGGGGATGGTTCTAAAAAATCCCAAACAATAGGTTTTAGATAGGTTTAGGTCACCATATTAACCTTATCATTTAGATTTAACTCATAGTTAAATTGTTTAACTTTCACCATGTATTCTTGTATTATTATAATAAATGGTTAATAATAATAATATAAAAAGAAAAGAGAACACCAAGTGGTTAATTATTGTTATATCTATCCTTATCTATGTCCTTTGGCTGAACCACAGTCTTTTAGGAATAATATATCAATTAATAATATAGAATTTGTTTTAAATACTCAATTCTGTGAATTTTGACACTATTTAGTATCTGGTTTTTGTGAAAGTCATAAAAACATTATCAATTAGAAATAAATTTATTTAATCAACCCTAACATGTCATATTAACCTATAAAAATCTTTCACCACTTAAAATGTCTCAATTTAAATTTATATTAATATTTACAATATCAATTATTTTAATCTTTCAATAATAAGGTAATTACTGCATCATCATTGTGTCATAAATAAATTTAATTTTTTAATGTCTAAAAATTATAAATAAAATACCATGATGTAGGAAATATTTTTTTATTTCTAATTAATATCTATATTCTATTTTATCTTATTTATTTTTCTATATTAAAAATGGTTTTGTTATTAAACGTTGAATTTAACACTTTTAACTCTTCTTTAAATAAAATAATAATAAATGTCCTAATCCAATCCAAGTGGATCAAAGAGGATCATATTTTATTCCAATGGTTGATTTTGGTCGAAATACACTTATCCAATAGAATTAGTACATGTGTTAAGGTAATTATAATATCATTTTTACCTTTAATTGCCTTATTTACTTTTAACCGTTGTAATCAAAATTAAACAGATACTATTTACGAATAAAAATTTTATTCCTATTGAACCAAATTTTTTTTATTGATGTCAACTGTGTCTCTCTTATTTTTGGAATTAAATTCATATAAGTGTTGAAATTATGTTTTATCAAAATTTGCTAACGTTCCTAGAAGGTGGGTAAAAGATGGTAAAAATTTCAATAAAAATTTCAATATCTAATCTTATTATAAAATTATTTCAATGAATTAAATTGGACTAATATAAGTATTGTGAATCTATTTTGGATTAAAATAAATTTATATAGAATAAATAATTATTTAAATAAAATTTTAGTTTTAAACAATAACGCAGTGTTTTTCACTATTAATCAAAAATTGAAATTTTCTTTAAAAATACAAACAATTCACCCTAAGCTAATTTTGATATTACAAATCAAAAAATGAAGTCCATTTAGAAAACTAAAATTTATAAAATTTCAAAAAGTGGGTATTACTATTCATATCTTCTTTTAAAGAGGCTAGTTTGATTTTTCGTGGTGTGCTAGAACTAAAAGTTGCGTACATCACAAGCTGTTGTATTATTCAAAGGGAAACATATCGTGAAAGCTTGGGGTGTTAAATTATTCCCACCATCAAAAAATTTAATCCTCAAAATTTCTATAATATTACCACATAAAAAGATTTAGGTGGTTTTTTATCATAAGTTCTTCAAGTTCCCATGTTTCCTCTTCCATTTTATGGTTCCTCCAAAGAAATTTTATTGTACTAGTCGTTCGGTTTCTCAACACTTTTTCTCTATTGTCAATAATTCTCATAGGATCATAGAAATAAGACAGATTAGGTTATAGGTCTATTTATTCAAAAGTGAGTACATGCATTGGGTCATGAATGTATAATCACAACAGTGATACGTGGAACACATCATGAACTTTGGAGAGACTTGGAGGCATTGCCAAACAGTAAGTTACAACTCCAATTAGTTCTAGAATTTCGAAAGGTCTGATGTACTTGGAACTTAATTTACCCTTCTTACCGAATTGTAAATCACCCTTCCATGGAGATACCTTCATGAAAAATCATCTCCTACATGAAAATCCAAATTATTCCTTCGGTTATCAATATAGCTCTTTTGCCTACATGGAGCTTCTTTGATGTGGTTTTTGATAATCTTAACGTTTTCCATAGTTTCCTCAACATGTTTTGGGCCTACGAGTTTTCCTTCACCAACATCATCCCAAAACATTGGTGTGAAACATATATTTCCATATAACGCTACATATGGGGCCATCTGAATACTTGAATGTAATCTATTATTATAGGAAAATTCTACAAAAGGTAAATACTGATCTCACAAACCCTGAAAGTAATGTGAGCAAGATCACAACATGTCTTCTATGGATTGAATAGTCTGTTCTGATTGTCCATCAGTTTGATGGTGGTTGGTAGTGCTCAAATAAAGTTCAGTGTCTAGGGCTTTCTAAAGACTTTTCCAGAATCGTGATGTGAAACAGGGATCATGATCAGAAACAATCGATTGGGGTGCACCATGAACTCTTAAAACTTCATTGATATATAGTACTTCTAAACATTAATGTGGTAAATATTATTTTAAAGTAATAAAATGTGCTGACATTATATGATGATCAACAATGACCCTTATTAAATTATTCCTTCTAGGAGTCTTTGGTAGTCCCATGATGAATTCCATCGTAATATCATCCAATTTCCCCTTAGGTATGTGAAGAGGTTTCATGACTCCTCCAGTATATTGTCTTCCAACCTTAAACTACTGAAAACGATACATATTTACACATAATCATCAATATCGCACTTCATGTTTTCACACTAAAAATGTTCCATCAAATATCTATACATCTTAGTGAAGCAGGGTGTATAGAGAAATTAGAGCCATGAGAATCATCCAACAATTCCCTTTTTGGATCAAGTATGTCAGGAACACAAATCCTCTTCCCAAATTTCAAAAGTCCATCTTCATATAAGAAGTCAGTCAATCTCCCATAATTCACACCATTAATTTTATTCTGAAACTCATCATCATCAATTTGAGAACTTTTTATCCTTTCATGTAATGATAGATTAAAAGACATTTGAAAAGGTATCAATGTTTCACCGTCCATGATTATTCCCCTGTCCATTTTTACTAGATCCATGTATATAGTATCCCTATTAACTCTCATCTTGTTCATGATCCCATGATCTTTTCTTCCCAAAGCATCTTCCACCTTATTTTCCTTCCCTTCATGGTAGTGTATAGTGCAATCATAATCTTTGAGTAGTTCAAGCTATCCCATTTTCCTCATGTTCAGTTTTTTATGTGATAAAATACTTTAAACTCTTGTGATTGGTATATATCTCACATTTTTCACCATAGATAAATTTTCACCATATATTCAAAGAAAATATTACAGATTCAAACTCATGATCATGATTAGGATATTTTTTTCATGATTTTTAAGCTATCATGATGCATAGGCAATAACCTTATGTTTCTGCATAAGAATACATCCAAGACCTTTCTTTTAAGTATCATTATAAATAAAAAAACCCATCATTCCCTGATGTTAGGGTCAATATATGGGCATTGACTAATATTTTCATCAATTCATAAAAACATTTTTCACACTCTTTTATCCAAACAAATTTAAGCCCATTACGTGTGAGCTTGGATAAGGTGTTAGCCATCAGGAAAAATTCATGACAAAGTGCCGATAATATCCTGCTAAACCAATAAAACTGCGTACCTCATTTATACTCATCAAATCTAGGAATTCATGGATTTCTATTGTCTTATAAGGATAAACAGTGATTCCAGCCATAGAGACAATATATACAAGAAAATAAATATCCTAAAGAGAAAATTCCCACTTTATAAACATCCCATGTAACTCATTTCTTCTATTAGTCTTTAGATTAGTACGCTCATGATATTAATGATCTTTGTAGCTTTTAGAGTATACTAAGATATCATCAATAAATACCACTAAAAATTCATCAAGATATTCCTTAAAAACTCTATTAATTAAATCAATGAAAATAGAGGGCGAATTAGTCAGTACAAAAGGAATTCATGTAAACTCATAATGCCCATACCTGGTACGAAATTCTATATTTGGAATATCTTCCTTCTTCACACACAACGATGATATCTATATCGAAGGTAAATCATTGAAAAATATTGAGCTCCATGAAGTTGATCAAATAAATCATCAATGTGAGGTAAGGGATACTTGTTTATTATTGTTATAACAATGATCTCCCTACAGACAATGCAAAACCTCATAGATACATCTCTCTTCTTAACAAAAAGAACATGGGTTACCAATGGAGAAACACTAGGGGTAATTAATCATTTATTACTCAATTTATCAAGTTGTTTCTTTACTTCCATTAATTCCACAGTGTCCATTATATAAGGGGTCTTCAATATGGGACATGAACCAAGAATTAAATAAAAGGAAAACTCAATTTCGCATTATAGAAGATGTCCAGGTAAATCCTTTGTAAACAAGTCAACATATTCTTGAACAATATGCATATCCTATATTTGAACATTACTTTCATCAGCCATAGTTATTTCAATCTCTTCCAACCCAATAATTGAATTTAGTAGAGCTACTAGGGGTGGATATAGATAAGAATCATATGGTGATGTTTCTTCTCAATAGATAAGGTAATCATTATCATCATCGAAAATTGTAACATCCTTATTAATAAAATAAATTCTTACGTCATGGTGTAAAATCCAATCCATACCGAGGATTATATAAAATTCATTAATGGGTATGACAGTAAGATAAGTAGATAAAAAAATTTATATGCCATAATGGTAACTGATTGAAAAACATTTGTTGCCATGATACTTTACTTAGTATTTTTGATTGAAAACTCTTTCGTTAAGTCAAATTGAAAATATCTAATTTTCTTAGAAAACTGGGAAGATATGAAACAATTCTGGGATCTAGAATCAAATAAATAATTGTAAAAATTTGAGTAAACCATTAAATTAACTACCACCATGTCATTCGGAGCTTCAACCTTAGGAGTAGTGATTTCATAATCATAGACATTCTCCCTTGGACTTTTACGAGGTAAGATTCCTTGGTTATTAGAACATTAATTTTCACAATTCCTCATTTCTATACAATTGTAGCATTCAACATTGGATGCCTCTTTCATTCCATTGAAATCACAAACATGGTGGACCTTTTAACCACATTTTTAATATAATAACATTTCCTTCATGCAAGGTCTAGGGTGTTTCTTCCCACATTTACTATAGGATAGAAATTCAATTTTTTTGTCGTCCCCTTATTTCCATTTCTAGAGTGTTCAGCAGTTATCTTCTTCAATTTAATTTCATTAAATTCATAAGAATTAGATAATTAGATTTATGTATTCATAGCACATGATACAATATTTTCATATGATGACAAGGATTCTGAGACTAATGCTCAAAAGAGAAATGGTTTTAACCCCTCAAATAATCGATGAATCTTACTCTTTGTGTTACATATATAATTTGCTGCATGACTTGCTAACGTTGTATAGTTAGCCTCATACTTTGAGACATTCTCATCCTCCTTTTTCCTTAGACTCAGATATTGTCATTACATATTTTCTCGATTGTCATGAGGAATTTATATTTCTATGAAAATGCCATTAAACTCCCTCCATTCCATATTTGATACTTCTTCATATTCCTTTATGTTTTCAATTAATGACCACCATTTATCTACTTCTCCCCAGAGGTGATAAACAGCCAAGATAACGTTTTCCATTTCACTACTCCCCAAAGCATGAAATATTTTCTCTAAGGAACTTATTCATTGATCATATACAAAGAGATCTGTAGTCCCATTAAATGTTTGTGGTTGTTTCCCCATGAAGCATTGAAACATCGATTATCCACGTTTTGGATTCGGGTGCTTTATATAGGTAAGGTATTTATTTGTAACCTGAGTGAGTTGTCCAAATATGGTTATATGTTTTTTAGCAACGGTTTCATCACCAGCTCCACTATAATTATCTCAACTAGGATTTCAATCACAACATGGATGACGTGCATTGATAAGGTTTCCATTACTCTTACTAGGTTCCATTTATAAACAATGTCATACACTAGATTAGTTTATGAATTGCAATGCATAATTCGAAACTAGAAAAACACCTAACATAAATTGAACCATTTATACATATAATCCATAATCATAATAAAATGTTTTCGTTGAGGAGGTATTTACTCGTATATACTTCATAATTATTATTAAAGAAAATATGTCTTATTCTAAGTATATCCCCTAGGATTGTCGTAACCAAGAGTGAAGCAAGGCCTGTTGTCATGTACCAGGATATCCCAAGTCAAGCCTGAGACTCCTTGTCAGAGTATTCACTCCTCGGTACATCTGTGCCAGAGCTGCTTGTACCTTCTCGTATCCAGACAGGGATGTGTTGCTTAGAATACTAACAAAATCTATACATTACCAAAATTCAAGGAAGTTCATATATACTAATCCTCAAAGTCTATATTAGGTTAATGTTATCTAATTAGAGTTTTTATAAATATAGTTTACAAGGTTTTTAATAAACTTTCCTTAATACCAGCTATAATGCCCTGACACTAGAAGCCCGAAACCAGTACATTGTTTTAATACATTGGCATGATCACAACTGATCATGTCCCGAATGACCGATTTTTCTAGTAGACTTGTAATTAATAAATACATCAATATGTTTCACATTACATTATCTAATGAAAAAACAAAAACAAAAATAACATTGTGTCCCCTATGAACACACTCATATCTCTTAGCCTATCACTCCAGGATAGTCACAATAATCTTCTTCACATCTTGGGAAAAATAAAAATAATAATGTGGTGAAATTAGATGATCAGTAAAGATAAAAATATAGTGAAAACATTCATAAATAAGAATAAATATTGAAGGCAATGTATAAGAATAAAACACAAGACTTTTTAACTTAAACATCAGCATTATATGCAAATGATCAATCAAATAATTCCATTTACTTATTCACATAGATATTCTACTAGTTGAATAATCACATGAAATATCAATAGCTAATTTTATAATGATGGAATGTATAATGATGGACATCATTACCACACACTCAAGGCCTCGTGCCAAGACTAAAAATAAAATTTTTTCATGGTCCTATTCCCAGACACTAGTTTGTCTCATGAGATCTACCGATGCATTGAGCAGCTATAGCGGGCTCCACTTGTCACTTATTAAGTCCAATGAATTCCTCATATGAAAATGGTGAAACATAACATAAACATTTTTTTCAAAACTAGCATAAAAATTGTTAATACATCAACCATAAACCATGAATGGTATAAAATTAACACATCTGTAGTCAAACATATAACAAAAACTTCAATACAATATAGAAGATTGTATCATAATAAATCAACTTCAAACAAGTGTAAAATCCATCAAAGGATGTTGACATAGATGAAATCAAAACTATTTGAGATAAATATCTCTTTATATTTTGAAAGAATTTAAAAGTCACAAAATTATAAAATAAAACATCTATTTTGAAAATATTTTTATAATCTTGTAAAGGAATCTTCTACGGATTTATAATGGCAGAAAATAGCTTCACCTACCATATAAATTAAAAAACATTCTTACCATAATTTGTCGAAAATTTCATAAAGTACCTTGTTTGAAAAATAATGGAATGATTTCTTTCAAAACATTTTATAGAAAGTCAAAAAATGGAATAAATGACTTTATCCCATATTCTAGTAAATAGTAGAAATGGTTTGAAATATATTTTTTAGAAACACAGATGTGGATGCTAAAGAGGTCCCATTAGATACTCAAGTATAAAAAACCTCGGATAATAAAGAGATTGTAAAATTAACAATTACCTAGTACTTTTCCTTGATCGAGGTATGTTAACCTCATTTATAATAGTTAAATCATTGTTATTAAATTATTAAAAAACTAAATACATAAATATTTTATCATATATGATCTTCTTATATTGCTTTGTTAATAATATTTGAGTAGTATCATTGTTTTAGGTGTCAACTGGTTCTTTTTTACATTATATGTTTTGTTATATAAGTCATATTTTTTATTGATAGGATGTATTTGATTAATATACAAATTTATATGAAGTTATTAAACATTATTTTTAATCAGAAAATGAAAATTAATCTTGAAGGATTATGACGGGGAATGAATCTCATCGTGTTCCTGGAGACGGTAATTTGTACGTATGCATGACCAACAATATATTCCTATTGATGGTAAAATTTTATGTAATTGGATGGTATATAATCTATAAATAATAATTCGCATGTCATATTTATTATATTTACGTCAGTTATACTCATTATTTCACCCATCCAAATAATGATGTGTTGAATAACAAACTACACTACGCCG
The DNA here is from genome assembly GCA_963277665.1 of Viscum album. Taxonomy (NCBI): domain Eukaryota; kingdom Viridiplantae; phylum Streptophyta; class Magnoliopsida; order Santalales; family Viscaceae; genus Viscum; species Viscum album. The sequence continues at coordinate 1,840,596,404 of OY728135.1, forward strand.
TGGAGACGGTAAGCCGTATGTACGCACATATGGTGAATTTTTCATTCTTAATATGGATATCATAATTAATATGGTTGTAACATAATTATAATAAAATAATAGTAATTATGTGGTAATGGAGTTATTATTTTGGTACAGAAACAACAAAGAAAGAAGAAGTGGAAGAAGAAAAGAACTTTGAAAGATGTGATAAAATAATTACCTCTTCTTCAGGTGCTTCCTTTTGATTTGATCAAAAGGGAACCTTAGGTTGTATTATGGTAAAATTAGGGCCTATAGATTTAATTTAGTGTAGTTGGGATGATATTTTAGAAGGGTATTTCTAATACAAATGTCTTTGGAGGTCTGATTTTGAGAGAAGGGGATGTACCATTTTATAAGAGAGGTGAGAGTCACTTTAGTAAAATCTTGGAATATTATTTTATTATACAACAATATTCGTATTATAATGGATTAAAAAGGATTTATTTCTAGGAGAAGGTGGTAATGGGTCTAAAAAATCTCAACCAATATGTTTTAGATAGGTTTACATTACCATATTTACCTTATCATTTAGATTTAACTCTTAGTTAAATTGTTTACCTTTTACCATGTGTTCATGTATTATTATAATAAAGGGTTAATAAACATACTATAAAAAGATAAGAGAACACCAAGTGGTTCATTATTGGTTTATCTATCCTTATCTAAGTCCCTTTTCCAAATATTAGTATTTTAGGAATATTATATCAAATAATAATATAGAATTTGTTTTAAAAACTCATTTATGTCAATTTTGACACTATTTAGTATCTGATTTTTGTAAAAGTCGTAAAAACATTGTCACTTAGAAATAAATTTATTTAATCAACCCTAACATGTCATATTAAACTGTAAAAATATTTCAATTCATCAAATGTCTCAATTTACTATTATATTAATATTTACAATATCAATTATTTAAATCTTTCAATAATAAGGTAATTATTGTATCATCATTGTGTCATAAATAAATTAAATTGTTTAATGTCTAAAAATTATAAATAAAATACCATGATGTAGGAAGTATTTATTTATTTCTAATTAATATTTATATTCTATTTTATCTTTTTTATAACCCTATATTAAAAATGGTTTAGTTATTAAACTTTGAATTTAACACTTTTAACTCTTTTAAATAAATTAATAATAAATGTCCAAATCTAATCCTAGTGGATCAAATAGGATCATATTTTATTCCTATGGTTTATTTTGGTCGAAATACACTTATATAATATAATTATTAGGTGTTTTAGGGTAATTATAATATAGTATGTTTATTACAAATTTATTATAATAATACAAGAATACGTGGTAAAAGTTAAACTATTTAAGTAAGAGTTAAATCTAAAATATAAGGTTAATATAGTGACCTAAACCTGTCTAAAACCTTTTGTTTGAGAGGTTTTCAACCCATACCCACCTTATCCTAGAAATAAATCCTATTAGAGCCATTAGAAAATGAATATAACTATTTAATAAAATAATATTTCAAGCATTCCTAAAGTGACCATCACCTCTCTTATAAAAGGGTACTTTACCTTGTCTCAAAATCACATTTCCCAAGCCATTTGTCTCAACAAAACCCTACTAGAATATCCTACCAACTACCATTTCTTCAACATAGAGGCCTTACATTTATCAGAATCCATCCTAAGGATCCCTTTTGATCAAATCAAAAGGAAGCACCCGAAGAAGATGTAATAATTTTATAATCTTTTTCAAAGTTCTTTTCTTCTTCCACTTACACATTCTATGTTGTTTCCATACCAAAATAATAATTCTATTAACTTATACTTGTTGGATACACTTTTTGTATAAGGTTGTATTTGTTGTCAATAATTTTCAATGAAGATCAAAATGAACGAGATCGAGAAGTACTCCAATGAAGTGGAGGAATGAAAATTCAGACAATTGTTGTACTGATCATAAGTTCAAAGAACATGGGTCAAAGGTGATATATTGTTTACAACAATGAAGAATGTGAGGTGTAATCCATCTGAAGATGATTAACAAAGAATGGGGTTTTTGGATGAAGACCATGCAATTCCTCCTTGTTACATTAGAACCATGGTTTTTGATGAAGACCATGGAATTCCTCATCATTGCATGAGACCCATGGGATTTTGATGAAGACCATGAAATTACTCATGATTTCATGAGAACCATGAAAGATAATTCTTGATTAATTATATCATATGATTTTCATGAAGTCGATCATGACGGTTGATGAAGAAGACGATATGAAAATATTTGGAATTCTAAGATGGCTGTGCGGGGATTGGAATTCTAAGATTTCCATACACATCACATTGTCATAGAAGATGATGATGCTAATGTTATTTCTTCAAAGAATACATATCACAATAGTGGAGTTTTTCATAAAAGCAGAAGATTTGCTGAAGGATACTGATCACCAAGAAGAAGTTCTTTTGAGGTGATCGTGCTTGTTGACAAAGCAAACAAACGACATACAAATTTGTTGACAAAGGAGATTCCATAGTGGCATGTCAAGTTCAACGACTATGGATAATGATCCAAGTTTTATTCAGGGAACATCGACAATGCAATTGGTGATCTGGAGGCGGACAAAAACAACAAATATAAGGTGGCGCTGTTTCCCAGTGTTTGCCAAATTTTTGGGCCTGAAAATCGACAAATAATGAAAAGTGTTTTTGGAAAAGGTACTTGCGCGCTTAGGTCTTGGAGGATAGGAAACTTGCGTGCCTATTGTTTTTCAAGATAAAAAACATAAAATATGGCAAAGGATGGAGGGTCACGCAAGTTTGGAAGTTGCTCGTGCAAGTGACTTACAGGGGAAGATACAAGCACACCGTGACATGCGCACCGAGGGGAGACTTGCACGCCACCGCGCAGGGGGTCTAGTTTGACTATAAATAGAGGGCCACTCCTACTCATTTCTTACGGTGTTTAAAACTTATATAAATCAGAGCTCCCGTCGTGAAGGTGTGGAAGTCGTGCAATTATTGTGTGGTCGTGCAGGTGGACTTGCACGCCATTATCTGAAGTTGCACGCTGGTTGTTGGATGCGCGCCCAAGGCGGTTTGGGAGAGAAAGGAAGTTAGTCGCGTGGGTTAGAATTTGAGGAAGGCATTGTCGTGCAGGTGGTTTGGTGATACGTGCGCGCCAGTTTGGACCTGCGCGCTGGAGACTTGCGCGCCGTAGTGAGACTTGCGCACCCTACTGGGACTTGCGTGCCAGGATTGGAGAAGAGAACCAGGTGTTGTTGGAGCTTTCCCGTCTTCGTGGAGTTGCACAAAAGCTATGAGATTGACTGATACCTTCGGTGCAACAGATGATGTATTCATTTACAATGACGGATGAAAAGTGAACAATTTGGTTGTATGAAGAGAAGTGGTAATGCACACACATGACTGATGTTTAACATCCTCATTGTGCTTTGCGAAGAGAAGAATAATGGTTCATGCAACTAAACTCAGATCTGTACAGAAAGAGGGGAATATATCAATACACTCAGGTGATAGTATTGAGAATCAAAGGAAGAGAAGAAGAAGAGATTGTGCATTCAGTTATTGCACTAAAGTAGAAGGTTGAATACAAAAGAGCATCAACTCAGGACACTGATACAAGGAAAGTATCATGCTGAACAAGAGACAAATACATCAATGCAAATCTATTGAGGAGACCTTCACGTCTATAAACTGAGTGTGACTTCACCAAGGGAAGTGAGCCAGGGGGAGTCAACGGGAGTGACTTGAGGGAAGCAGTGAGCTATCACTGAACCTTTGTAAAGGCTGTGAGCCTGGGATAGAGTGACTGTTCCCAAACCATTGTAATCCACAACTAGTTAAGATTAGTGGAATTTGGTACGACCGGAAACTTGTTGGTGTATGTTCCTTGGACGTATCCCTTAGTAGTGAACCAAGTAAAACTGATGTGTTATCTCATTGCATGTGAATGTTTCATTACTAATCATATCCATCATACAGGTTTAAGTAGTTCCTACCAATGTGGCAACAAGATCCACAACATTAAGAATAAAAAGTTGACACCCTGATTCACCCCTCCCCTCTCAGGGTGTCCCGGGGTCCTACAATACTTACTGTCATGTTATTATAAATATGGTACAACCATATTCATTATTCTATCCATCCTATTAATGAAAAAGTCACCGTACGTGTGTACGTACAGATTAACGTCTCCGGGTCGTGGTGTAGTTTTTTATTCAACACATAATTATTTGTATTGGTATAAAAATTATTATAATATCATTTATATTAATATTTATAATATCAATTATTTTAATCTATCAATAATAAGGTAAATACTACATCATCATTATGTAATAAATAAATTTAATTATTTAGTATCTAAAAATTATAAATAAAATACCATGATGTCAGAAATATTTTAATATTTATAACGAATAATTATAGTCAAATATATCTTATATATAACCCTATATAAAAAATGGTTTAGTTATTAAACATTGAATTTAAAACTTTTTACACTTCATTAAATAAAATAATAATAAATGTCCTAATCTAATCCAAGTGGATCAAAAAGGATCATATTTTATTACTAAGGTTGATTTTGGTCAAAATAAAGTTATCCAATTGAATTATGACATGTGTTAGGGTAATTATAATATCATTTTTACCTTTAATCACCCAATTTACTTTTAACCGTCGTAAATAAATTTCAAAAGTGACTATTCACAAAAAATTATTTTCATCATATTGAACCAAATTTTAATTACTGATGTGAATTGTGCCTCTTATATTTGTGAAATTCAATTCACAGAAATCATAAAATTATGTTTTATGAAAATCTTCTAATGTCCCTATAAGATGGGTAAAAGATAGTAAAATGTTCGATAAAATTTTATATATATAATTTTATTATAAAATAAATTCAATTAATTACATTGGACTAATTTAGGTGTTATGTATATATTTTTAAATAAAATAATTTTAAATAAAATAAATATTTATTTAAATAAAATGTCATTTTAAACAATAACACAGTGTTTTTCACTATTCCTCAAAAATTGAATGCTTTTAGAAAAATACCAAAAATTCACCCTAAGATAATGTTGATATTATGAATCTAAAAATGAAGTCCATTTTGAAAAAAAAAATTAATATTTTTTAAAAAAATTGGGCATTACTATTCGTAACTTGGTTTAAAATGTTTAGTTCAATTTGTCGTGGTGTGATTGAACTCGACGTTGCGTACACCGCAAGCTATTTTATTATTCAAAGTGAAATGTACCATGGAAGATTGGGGTGTTAGATGCAATCAAAGAACATATTTAGGGAAAACCAGACCACTTCACATGACGATCATTGTATTTATCTTTTCATGAAGCTTCATTCCTTTTCATCTTTTGTTTAGTAAACACCAAAATGTCTATGATGGATTTTCATATAGAGGAATCACAAGATAAATTCAATACATTAACGGTGCATCGCCAGATTTAGATGCCATGTTTTACATCCTTCACTTCATCAATGACTGGATCACAAAAAGTAGATAAACCTACTACCAAATCCCTTAACCTGAACACAATTCCATTAATGTGTAAGAATCTTGATATCATGTTGTCCTCTCCTTTGGAAGGTCTTCACATGCCTCTATGTCTATGTTTTTTCATGTGTCAAGGGGGTATTAGATTTTTTCAACATGCTTCATATATGCAACTTTTCTATGTGATAAAGTATTGTATCTTGGATTAAGCTAGTAGATATATTTTCATGAATAAATGTGGAATTATAAAATAAACATGACCAAATCACATGTTTTTAATTATTTCAACCTTTTTTGGAAGGATAAATAGTGACCACATGATCGCTGCCTCTATATAAGCTTTCTTGAACACATTTCTTATAAAAGGGATTCCATGTGATTGATTTGACATATGCAAAGATTCAAACATTAAGTACATAGACATTACATAATTTTTTTCAAGAATAATTAATACATAATACAAATAGATTCCAAAAGGCCGTATTAGTTTAGTGCCTTTGTAAACTGTAAATAATTATTCTAATTGGTGAAAGATCTTAAAAATATATCATTACGATCTTCCCCTTTATTTTTTCTACATAAAATATTTATTTATAACCTAGGGAAAAGAAAACATTTGAAAAGGGTGAGATCAAATTATCTGTAAGGGTAAAAATAAAAAATATAAAAAAAACATTAACATAAGAATGAAAAAACATGAACATAAATTTTTAAAATCATACTATGTATAACCTATATCAAAATCCTGAGTCATGAAATTAATCTTGGACGTTACTAAGACATAAACCATAATGAAACATGAGCCATGAGGAAATAAATTTGGAATAAAACATTGAATATTGGAAAACACATAAGAATAGAAAATTATTTCCATATTAGCCAAGGATCATTATAAAGACCATCATAGTGGATAAATTCCTTTACTGAACCGAATTCACTCTTCACTCTAGCCCTTTTTTACAGAACTTGATTTACATGTCATTTCATCCCTTTATTACTGAACATGATTTAATTTGTTCCATTTTGATCTATCTCATGAGAAATAAATCATTACCCAATGCATTGGAGGGAGTTATATAATCCAAACATCAGATAATGGAAACCATTCATATGTCTTACAAAAAAACATAAATCATTCATCATAGAATAACTCAATGAATAAAATGGGTTACTTAAACATCATTTCATCATAAAATTATTCATGTAAATAAATGGATTTCATAAATTGGATCAAATAATAAAAATAATCATCCCATAAGAAAAATAGAGTTAGTATACTTGAATCAATACCATATTAAATAATATCATCTTGGATGGAAAATAATTTTGATAGAACACTTGAAATTGTTTCTTTAGGGAAATATCCTTTATACTCTAAAAACAATTTATTTTCTTAAAATGCCATAAAATTTTGAAAGAATGTATTTTTTTAAAATAAACTGAAATTATTGTAAATTAATCTTCTCAAAATGAACACATTATTAAAATGTATTATCCTTTCATACCATATAAGTTAAAAAACATTCTTCTTGTAATTTTTCAGAAAAGTAAATAAGAACCTTATATCAAAACTGAAAAAATATCTAATTCATATTGTTCAATAAAATTTCCCTAACCATTGAAAATGAATTTAAAAATTTTAGAAGAACAGAGTGAATATTTTGGAATACATGTGTTGGAAACACGTACATGTATGATAAATATACCCTTATAAATACTTATGTATTATCAATATTTGATAATGAATGAGCTTGTGAAATTATCCCTTACCTTATGTCTGTGTCCCTTAATATGTGTCAAAACCTACTATATTCGGGTTTAAATAATGTTATTAACTTATTCCTCATTCATATTCACTTTTTATAATACACTAAATGATCATATTATTACTCATTTTTTATTACATTATAACTCATCCATTGGGCATTAACTACATTATTTTCTAACGCTTATTTCGCCAGATATGTTCTATTTCTAATTCCTAGAATATAGTTCTATAACATCCATAATTATATTAATATAATTTATATCATATTTTTTCATTCAATACATTTAAATAATAATTCTATAATGGATATCATGTAGAATTAATCACATAACATCATAGAGATGGTAGGTCGTATGTATGCATGAGCGATGATATCGTTCCCATAATTGTGAAATGGTATGAAAGTTTATGGTATATATATTATTACAGAATAAATATATTTTTCTAATAATCATTAATAGTTAATATTTCCAACATTATTCACATCTATGTAAAGTGGTACTGAAAAACATATTACCCCACAACGTGTAGACAGTAAGTCGTACATACACACACTTGGTTATTTTGTTTTTCATATAAAGGATAGAAAATAGAATATCATTGTTACAAAATTATAATAACATCTCAATATATAATTGATACAAGTGTTATTACATTTTATGGGAATCAACTCATGAAGAGGATGTCGAAGAAGAAAGATGTTTTAAATAATTGGTAGAGGAGATCACATCTTCTTCGATGAGCTCCCTCTAGATCACCTCTTGTGGAACTAAAGTTGTCTATTTAAGAAGTCCATAACCTCTAGAATGATACTAGGATAGTTTATAAGGTAAATGGGAAGGAAATATTAGTGATCAAAGGCACAATGTGATGTGAAGATGTGGGGGAGGAGGTTCCCTTTTATAATTTAGATGAAAGTCACTTTTGGAAACTCATAAAATATTTATTTTTAATAATCCCAAAACAGATTAAAAAACCTCCAAATGCCTCAATTTAGGCGATGAGATGGAATAATTTTGTAATATAATTGTGCAATAATTTTTAGACCTGTTTTTATTTCATTTTAAACCATATCATTTCCTTTTACACCATATTATTTTCTTTTCATTTATACTAATGTAAATAAAATTCAACATTAAAATTGTGCAATTTTTACTTATTTGATGTCAATTAGAACCTAAATGAACAATATATAATATTTTATAGAAATAAATAATTATTTAAATATTTTTGAAAATATTTTATGATTTATAAATAATTTAATAAAACATTATTTTGAAAAAATATCAATAGTGTCAATCTTAACACCTTTAATTTAATAGATTTTTTAAAATATCATAATAATATGATAACCTAGAAAAAATATTTTATTATATTTATAAGGGTAAAAGTTCATCTATTAAATTTTTTTGATATATTTTTTATCCCAATTTATATATATTTTAGTATTTTTAATAATATTAATTTGATATTTCTAATTATAAAATAGTCACCCAATATGTTTTCTATAATTATTTAATATACATAAATATTCAGTAAAAATTTTCATTAAAATAATATGAAAAACATAAATCTTCTATATTTCATAGGAATACTTATATTCTAATATATCTTTTATATAATCATACTTTATAAATGTTATATTTATTAAAACATGAATGCAAGAACTTTAACATCACCTTAAATAAAATAATATAGGTGTCATAATTTTTTCCATATAAATCTGAAGGATCAACAACAAAACCAATGGATGAATATGGTAAAAATATAATTTTCCAATAATATTTGGTTACGGTTTTTGGTCTTTTAATCATTATAATCATCTTAAATAAAATTACATTATTGATTGTTCATAAATTAAATATTTTCCACATCATCATTATAATTCCTTTAAGGTAATTATTTAATATCTGAAACTATAAATTAATTACCTTGATTTAAATAATTTTTTTTTATTTCTATAAAATATTTATTATAAACATCATATAATATTTATCACTGTATTAAATTAATTCTACATATAAAAATATTTGTGTGACATGTTGTAACATTATTTTATAATAATATATATATATATATATATATTTCATGGACAATATTCCATTAAATAAATCAAATATAGATAATTAAGAGTTAAAGGTCCAATTTTATTCATCCTATAGAATTTTTTCATGTGTTATGGTAATTGTATCATCCATATCATATTATTTTGTTACAGAAATTACTTGATTTTCCTTTAACCGTGATAAATAAAAAAATTTGTAGTTACTCATCATATTATCAAAAAAGGAAAAAAATTAAATTTTTTTAGACAAAATTATTTAAAATATGGAATAATGTTTTAAAAATTTAAAACAAAATATCTACACTAATTAATATACAATTTATCATTATTGACCAAATATGAAAATGAGTTTTTTATAGTAAAAACTATAAAATTATTTCCATATGTTTACATTATTTTTCAGTTTGAAATTACTACCAATGAATAAAAACAGATTAATTGATAAAAAAATCTAATTACATTTTAAACCCAATTAAAAGGTTAATCTAATAATAAAAATAAATTAGAAGAAAAAACAGATTTGAATTAAAATGTAGTATTTTTCATTATTCATTAAAATTTGTGATTTATCAAAAACATTACCAAAAATTTATCCAAACTATATTTTTTTGTCCCTTTTATAATGAATTCATTTACTCTATTATATAAAATTAATAAATGTGTCAAAAAATAGATTTAATAATAGTGCATCATCAAATGGTGGAAAACTTCATTTTTTGAAAAATAATTCTTTTTATACGACAAAATTATTTTTTTCCTTTATCATGTCTTGAAAGAATATAATAATAATTTAAAACATTATATTGAATATATTAAACATATATTTTTTCAATAAAATCCATAAATAGTGATTTTATTATTTTATAAACTCACTTATTTGAATTTAAAATGAATTTTGGAAAATAATTAAATTTATTTAAAAGGGTTTTATTTTCATTTATAACTAATTGATCACTATATAATAAATTATATAAACAGGTGTAATGATAATTTTCATAATTCAGTTAATATTTTTAGATCTTCCATTTTAATGGATAGTTTATAAGGTAATATAATAATATTTTGGTGTTCGCTTATACCCAGTCTTGCATGAAATGAATTCTATCAAAAGAACATGAAATTGAGTGTAATAGAAGCTAGGAATAGTGTGGCCGCTACCTCAAAATAAGTGAGTTATATGTGTATCACACTATTTTACTGGTATATCATACAACAGAAGACATCAAAAATATTTGGTTATTACATTCTATCCCCTTAAAATCAATTTCTCCCTTGAAATTCATCTAAGTTATAAAGGGATTAATTATTGATAGTTTATTTAATAGAAACCCACATAAAAAAGACAAAAAATTCATTTCAAAAAGAACTAGTTATAAAATATCAGATAACCAAAGTAAATCGTAACTACATCTCCACATTCTATAATATAGGTGAATATTGGGCATAGAGGAAAAATATGAATAATCATAGAGATTGATAAAGACCACTAATCATAAGAAAGTTGGTGATCTAGTTAATGTTAATAATCAAAAAACCATAAACTAAAGAAGCATGAATGAGGGAATTCATGCCATCAAAAAAAATTATAATAAGACACCCTTTTATGACCCTTTTCAAAATATCAAATTATTTTATTGGGAAGATATACTTACTTGTTTACGGTAGAATCTCACAGTTGGTTGTTCCTTGAAAACTATCCAATTCATCTCTTATTCAATGAAATGAAGTTGAATTTGGTATTGTTGAAGTGTTAACAGATCATGCAGTCCATAAATAGAATTATAGGTCAATCCATCTATCATTATCACAATAAAAAGGTGAAAACAAGTTATCAAATATGCATAAGTCCTCCTATATTGAGATAAAAATTTAATCTACAAATATATATCAATAATTTAACTAATAACATATATAAATTTATATCTTTATAATCATCCTAAAAGATGAAAATACAAAACATGTGAAAGAGGTACCCTAACTCAGATTAAAATGTATTCCCCATATATAATCAAGTATCTATTGTTATATGCATTATAATCATGTGATCTACTTAATCATGTATTCTTGTATGTCATGGAAATAACATGAAGTATTATATATCCTTATAGAAAAAATTCATGTGTCCTTATTCGAAGTCTTATTGGATATATTCCTTAAGTACCAAAATTATGTATACATCATCCATGATAGCATGGCTATCTGGAAAACAAATCCATAATTATTTCCCATGAAACTAGAATCATCTAATTTACTTATTAAAATCCAACATAACTTTTTACAAACATCATTATCTTAACATAAGGTACATATGAAGTGTTATATTTCCCATAATCATGTATTCTCTAATTCTAACACTTTTCAACTTCCTTTAAACAATTCAACATCTCATTTGAAATCCTTACTGAAATAATTATACTAAAAACACATATATATTTCATGATTCATATAACATAATCTTATAATTTCAAATCATAAATGCCTCAATCATCCAAATTTATTCTTAAACCACTACATATGATCCATAATCTTAGTCATTCCTAATATTTGAATAGTTTCTTTAGGATTATCTACCATAATCTAATCATGCTTCATAGGTTTAATGAAAAAAAATTCTAGAACATCCCTTACCTTTCACATGTCGTTTAAAATCTATTTATCCTCAGTAGTATAACCAATACACTTACCACCTTCATGATTATATTTAGGATATTTCCATATTGGAAATTAGTTTTCATAATTCCCATACATTCAACGTATGATACATTCAAGGCTAACTATGTTATATCGAGATCTAGCTATTGACTAAGATCAAAATTTAATATGTGATAAATACATATCAGATATTAAAAATAATTAAGTATGGTAAATTACTTGTAATATTTCATTCTATGATATCTTAGGTTTAATCCAATTTTATTCATGATTATCACAAAAACACTATGAATTCATGGATTAAAATCATGTGGTGGGGACATTCATGAGCTTCAATTTAACATCATGTGATCATGAATAATTTCATTCATCTTAGCATCATGTTACTATAACTTCATCCATGAATTTTAACTTCATACAGTAAGGACGTGAGAATTTTTTTTTTGGAATTATAAAATGTATCATTAATGACCCCATGTATTAATCGATGGAATTGATAGTGTAATTTTAATTTGTAGTGATGATTTTCCCTGTTTTACCTATGTATTTCATGATGGTGTGAATCATATTACAGTTAGTCTATTCATGTAGATCCCCTTGTGTAAATATATGTTGTATGAAAAAGTGAAATAGGAATTTGGTTTTATTCTGAGGTTGGATATAGGATTTGAGATACCAGTGCCACTTTGTATCCTTTGAAGTCAGGAATTAATAAACTCATAGTTTTCATATGGCTTCCAATAGAGTTCTAAATCATATGTATTTAGTGGGAATATTTTAACTCATACAAAATATTTACGAGGCTTCCTCTACATGGATCTATCACACATGTATGAGAGTTGAATTAACTCCCAGCCTAGCATCAATTCATCAAGGAAGATAGGTATCACATCAATGGATTAAACACATATGATTTAATGGAAATTTATTCCTTTATTTTCATAGTGATTGTTTTTCCATACATCACTATGTATCATATTAATGTTGGAATCAATCCATACGTACTTCTGTAGAACATAATAGTCCTCTCACATATATCCAACATGTATGCAGTGTAGAGGGGATTTTTTTTAATGAAAGGGGAGTCACTCACTATTACACAGGCACATGATATTAATCATTTGGTGCTACCATCATGTTTATGATTTCTCATATTTGTATTGGATTTCACTAGTGGGGGAAATATTACATTCTTTGAGCTCAATAATATTGATAAAATTTAATATAGATCAAGCATCAGGGAATTTTTTGATAGTGTTAATCATGTTTCTAGGCTTAGGACAATATTCTCAGTTATCGCTATGTATTCTGATAAGATATTTTTAAATACCAACATTGTTATTTTATAACAAGGATCCTTGGATAGATTGGGATCATATGCAGGAAAGGGTTATTATTGTTATTTATATTTCATATGGGCCTAGGATTAATGAAATTAGGAATCACTATATATACTATGTCAGTAGGAATCATGCCACATGTTGTTCTCAGAAGGAATTCTCTCCTAATAGATCTCTCTCTTATATAGTGAGGGGTAGTTCTTATCTTCTCTTAGTGAGTATTGACATCATATTTTGTTAACTGTTCTGATATACAGACAAAGTTCATAAATATAGAAAGGAAATTTCCATATCATATCTCTATATAGGGATGAAAAATTCATACCTAGAATGGATTTAGGGATATGATGGTTGTGACACATACTCTAACAAGGTCTAGGTCTATATAGGATAGACTATATGTCATTTCGCTTAATATTGCAAGACTATAACTATTAAGGAATGATTATTTATGGTCAGATAGCTTTGAATTAGTGGGATTATCAATTATACTAGAAACATCATGAAATTTGGCAATTAATTGAAGGTGTATACCCCAAAACGAAAGAGTGTATGAATAAAATATTATAATAATTATTTGATAATAGATAGGATACAAAGATGAGTAACATTTAGGTAATCTGAATCAACATGGATATTTTTTTCATGGGAAATGTAAATAATAACACAAGAATGTCATAGAAAATGGGAGATTAATACCATTTTGTATGAATGAAACATTAGTTATATAGTAATCACTTAAAATAAGAAATCTTGAAAATAAAACCATGATTTATAGGGGGATTTCCTCTAGGACCAAAATTACCACTATGTAAAATAGATAAATCATTGTTTTAATCTCTATTGAATACTAGTTGGGTCCCTTCCGATGGACCAGTCAATATTACTAGTTTTTGATAGGGGGAACCAAGAGAATGGGGGATCATGGTCCATGGGGTTCCATGATAAGGATATCAAATAAATGTACTAGTTGGTATCAACTTAGATATCTGATGTTGGTTGATAAATAATATACGATTCAAGAAGAGTTTAAGCACACTAAAAGCTATGTCGATGTGAATTTAACACTTTTTTAGGCTAGAGGGATAAAAACTAAAATTATTGAGTTCATAGTGAATATGGGGATAACATATTTCACATTAATACCACTTTTACTAATGTTTAACATCATGTGACTATGATTTTTCTATCCAGTTTAACACTATGTGACATGGATGTGTCTGTGTAGCTTAATGTTTTTCAGGTGAAACATGGTTCCCTATTTCTAAATACAATGGACAATTATCATGTTGGTCAATGTATATTTTTTGGTTACATAATCTCACACGATACATGATCTGTGTAACAAATGAGATAAAAATGGGTAGTCAATTGAGTTATGTGAGAGTTTATGATATAGAATATGTAGAGGTAATCATATGTTGATATGGGTATAAATCCACATAAAAATTTTATTCACAATGATATGAATAGTTGTGTGTGATGAGAATGAATGTAAAGGGTTTAAATTTGAGATCTAAGAAACAATACATAAAATATGATAATTTGAATAATCCTAGATGTAGTTCTTGTAATTAAGAATCCCAAAAATAGCCAAACCCACAAGTAGATAGGTGTTTTTATAAATATTTATTACTTCAATATACATGAAGTATGGACCCATAATTTTAGATCTTGGAATCATTATTTATCAAGTGACAATAAGAATCAATCCATTCATTTTTATCATATTGAAAATTTAATTTTTATCTCTGACACATTATCAGGGAGGTGAATTTTTCAATTTAAATTATGGTTGGGCCTAAGATATGAGATATGTGAATTGATACATATGTTGTGGAAATAAGATTAATGTCACACATTGTTCTTGTATACAATCCCTTATGAGGGTTTGATTCTAACATAGGTATGGGTGCATATTATTTCATATATGATCATAAAACTCCAATGTATGCTACCATTAATGAAGTGTCATGTCAGGAGAAAGGAGGACATGTTCAATATAGTTTGATGTTTTGATGTATTAGGATGATATTTTTAATAGTTTTATGTCTAGAATACAAAACATAAATATAAAGGAATATACCACCAGGTCATTATTAATTCCTCTAGGATGTTGGAAAATGGGTTAAATAAATCATTTATTTAATTATATATACCAATAATGATTGATTATTTATTTCTGTGATCAGAATCATACTATTATAGAAATGGATTATGGAGTTAAGGGAACCTTTTCCCTAGGAAAAAATTCCCCATATGAAAATTATCTTAGGTATTGTGTTATTCACCTATGAATCCTAGCAGGGTCCTTTTAGGAACAAAAACAATCAGTATGCCCAAGCTCTATGTTAATTTTTTTTTTAAAATTGAATCATAGAAGATAGCTTTTGGATTATCCAGTCCTTATTACCTAAATAAAAAAAGGTGAACTATGAGGTTTTGGGATCATGATTCATGAATTTAAAGGTGAATATATGTTCATGGTATATGAATATTTATATATGAAAATGGATCATGGGGTATTTATGGTGGAAGTTGAGGTGTCCAGAGTAATTTGGAAGCATAAATAAGTTATTTCATTATTATGGATACATACCTCAAAATGTAAGGTTATAATAATATGATTTCATAGCCTTTCATTGAAAATTATTATGAAAATATGAGTAACATTGATGGTATATGAATCCCCATGAATTTCTAGATTATGAGAGGTTTAAATCATAACACAATAAGATACAAGGAAGTGGGATATATAGTATAATGGGTATGACCCAACCAATAGTAATGATTAGAGCATGTATCCCACATATTTTGTACAGTACCAACCATATTTAATAGTAAATTTCCTCAATGACAAAAACATTCCCTATCTGTAAGCTCTTAGGTTCAACATAGTTGACCATTATATCCTATCATGGTCAATTTGCATTAAACTATACCTATTACTAGTTTTCTATAGGGGGAACCAAAATCACAAGTTATCATGGCCCTTGGTGTTACAAGAGAAGTATATAATATAGATTAACTGGTTTGTATCAGCTCAGCTATTGATGATATAATGCTAGTTGATAAAGATGAAAATATTCTAGGAGTGTTGGAGAAACCCTAAAGGATGAACCAATGTGTGTTGAAAACATTTTTAGGGAAAAGGGATCGGACATGAACTTCTTGATTACACAAAAATTTGGGATATAACATTTGGGAATGAACAACTCATGTCATTTAGTTTAACATCATGTTACATGGACATTATCATGCAACATAAGTTCATGTGTCTACGATGTTTCTTATAGATTAAGGACATGGGGGGGGGTAGGATTCGGTTGTGGAGTTTAATGTAATGTGACTATGATGTAATTCACTATTTTTCGAATTTATTCACCATGATTTTAATCATTAGAGAATATTTTTAGGTTCACTATGCTCAAATGATTCATTCTCAGTGTGACAATAAATACACAACCTATAAGATAATTGATCTCTGTGATAGTACGTGATTGGGAATTTGTGTCCATGATTATATTTTAGTGTTAATGCAATTGATACATGAATATTAATGTCATGGAGTGTGATGGTTTGGATAAATGAAAATGCAGGGATAGTAATATTCTTGGGGATATAGGTGTTACAATATATCCTATGGTGATAATAATTAAACTAGACATAGATATTAAAAATAAAACATCGTTCATAGTTCAATCCCAAATACATAGAGTGGAAATTTTTTCCTCGACTCCCGGTTTTTAATAGATACTTTTCCAGGAATTTTAGTTCTAACCATCACTACACCACCTTTGTTAGTAATAATCAATCCAAACATGGTTTTATTAGAGAACTTTCTAAACAGGTCTGACCCATATGGAAGGGATGGGGTATTTTTATTAGCATCTTAAATAAACCCATAATTGGAAACCATGACATCACTATGTATCTTATGGTAATAGTAATTAGTCCATATATAGATATATTATGTAAAATTCCTTATAAATTTTTGACCCATATGTATGGAGATGGATTTTTTCCCTTTTATAATGCGGTTGGAACCATGATTAGAGACAAATGCATCACTAAAAATCATTTGTGATCCGAAACCAATGCACACTTAGTTTTTGAGACATTTACCAGAGAGTTATATACCATATATAGGAAGGGGTTAATTATTCTATAATAAGGATAGTGGCCTGATTTTAGATTCTAGTATAACTACGTATCATGTTTGAACAGGAATCAAAACACATATAGTTCTCATAGGTCATCCTTTATTCGAATCTGACTCCTATAATGGGATAAAGGAACTTCATTTTTCCTGTTTTCATGGTTTGGATCTTGAATATTGAATCTTTAATGAATTTATGTTACAATTTAGGGAAGAACTAAACATACCCTAATGATTTTTTGGCATTGTAATCAAATGTGTTCACATTACTCCTATGTATAGTTTTCGGAAAAAAGATAGCAAGGTTTGGTAAACCATTACTCCTAGAAACATTATTTTAAACAAATATAGAAGATTTTTCATAGGGTAAGTCCCCAAAGTTATGAACATGTTTCTAATTTTAAGGTCCTACTAGAAGGACATAGGATATTATGAATTTTAATGTATTGAAACATGGACCAGGTTCTATTCATCTTAACGTAATGTGGTAAGGACATCTTCTGTAAATCTTAACATCTCATGGAAATGATATTCAATTTTGTGCTGTTTAAATTCATTCCACCCAGACATATAATTATATTAATATTAATTACTTTAATCCATGACATGGTTCTCTTAAATTTAACATCACGCAGGAAGTAAATCGTCCATGCAGGTTGATGTCATGTGAACTTCATGTCTTCAATTCCATTTAACATCTTGCATTAAGGATATGATGTTTCTTTCAGTTTAAATTCATTCCACTAGAAATCAAATATGATGATGGAAATTCCCTATAGTAATTTATAATAATACTCTCATTGGGGGGGGGGATTTTTTCCACCCAATGTATTCAATGTGTAGTCCATGTTAGAATAGACCTTATGTATGATATAAGGTCGTTCACACTTTGGTCCAAGGATTTGGGGTTTCTTCCCTACCATCATCATTTTTCTAAGGACCAATAATAATTGTCCTTGGAGGAATAATTGAATTTGATAAACTTTGTTTTTGTCTTGAACGATATTATTTTTATGTAATTCTTGTTCATGTAGTGTAAATAACTAATTCTCATCATTTAATTCTAACTCAACTAATCAATTATATAGTCATCCATCTTCTGTGAATTTTCCATAGTTACCTATTCATAGTAACCGAAATTGGAACTCAGTGGGTAAATATTCTTATGTTTCATTCACCATTTACTATTAGTTCAACTATGTGGTAGTGTGTGTTTCGATAGAATAATCCCACAAAACATGTAATATTATATCATCCCAAGAATTATTGTCTTTTTGCACCATTTTCCAGAATTTATTCGATATATTTTTAGGGACCTTATCTATCAAATTTCTACTATGTTACGGTTAAATGAATGCTTTAACATAATTTTGTACACTTGACAAAACTTATTAAATAGGGAACAATATAAATTGATTTGGTTGTCTCTTAATATCACTTGAGGGACACACGATTAAGTAATAATATTATATATCATGATGTTCATGATTTTCTTTTTTCTAAAATTATTTAAGGGTATGGACTCATACCATTTAATAAGGAATTCAATAGAATTATGTATTTACATATACTACTTAGTTTTATTTTGAGGATATAGTCCCACAATATTCATCTGACCTTCAAAAAATGGCCAGGAATATTGAGATTTGTGAAGAAATTCAAGGGGATTGTAAATGATGTTTTCAAAAATATGACATGAATGATATTTTGCTAGTGATTTAAACATACCCATGCATCATTATATTCCAATGGTAAAAAATCACTTATATTTTTTGGGGTGATTGTTTCTATATTTTTGTGAACCACTAGCACTTGTATTGAATTCCTCAATAATTTTTGGAGTCTCTTCCTTTGTAATGAATCTAAAGCAGACTCCATCAAAACCATTTTTGTAGAGGGGTTTATTCCCATATTTCACATCCCAAATGGTGATGTTTTATTACTGGAATGAAATCTATTTACTTTTTGGCTCAATTAGTTTGGAGGGTCCCATTTTAGAGGTAATGATTCATGGGGTCCATCCATAATGGGGTTGTTAGTAACTCATAGTGCTATGGGGAATAATTGATCAAATTAATTTCATCCATATCACAGATGACGAAAGATAAGTATACTCTTCTATGTGTGACATATAGTACTACCTCATTCTAGTCAATATCATCCATGATAGTGGTTACATTATATAGCACATCGTGTTCACATTCAATTACCTAGGGATGTGATGTTGAATTTTCATGAAATAGAGTTAATCCATTAATCATATCACATATATGAGAATACTTGAAAATTTATTAATTTTCAATTCATAATTTTAATTTATCGATTTGACCACAAACTCAATGTCCCTTTTGGCATTCAGGTTGACTATATGTAGTTACAATTCTAGCTCAAATCCTATGATAATGAGTTGGTATTTTTTCTTTTTTTAGTGCATCCATCAAATAGTGGTAAAGAGTAGTGAAAAAATTTCTTATTTGTGTAAATAATGGAATTACCCAAAAATATATATCCGGTTATCATTTTTTAATCAGTTTTATAATAGTAACAATGGAGGAACCATCTAAATACATATCCCATCTTCAGGGAGTGTCATGGGCACATGTAACTTCTTCTTATGGATATTTTTTAATCCACTGTAATGGTTTCTAGGTTTTTATGTGACTCAAATAAATCAAATATGGATTTCCATTTGAAATAATTTAGGGACATGAATATAATCTTATACTATTTTAGAATAACCACCCATCAGTGAAATCACCTAGTGACCACCGGTAACCCTAAATATACTTTATCAGGTCGAAATGAGAGACCTGGTGGTCATCATGGTTTTATAATTAATGAATCAATTTTTTCACTATGATGATAATAATTATGAATTTCATTTAAATATTAAAATATTAAGTCTTAATACCAAGTTTTTTTGGTTTGATATATAAGACACTTTTTCATTTTGTGCATTATTTTTTTGTGTAAGGATGATGGAAGTTGATCATTCCATGGATTCCACAGAATTTATAAGTGGGTTTCCATATACGAGATTCATGATGACTGGGGGTTGAAACTATTACTTCATTATATTCTTGAAGTAATCATAGTAATACTCATTCCACTGGTAGGTGACTCTGTTTATCATTATCTTAGATAATGGTAGAGATTTTCCAAATAGGGTATATATAGAACTCTTTATATAATCATGGTGTTTTGAACACATCTCAAATATATATGAATATGAGGATGAGTAATTTTCATGAAACCATCAGTCCTTTTTAGATCTACCAAGATTCATGTTTGTGTCCTAGAGAGAAGAGGAACTTCAATAATACCACTAGAAAGGAACATTTTTTATGATTCATCATGAAATTGTAATGTTTTCATTTGATGAATATTATTTGAGGATTGGTAAGGTTATTATAATGATGTTGATATTTTTCTAGTAGGCCATTGATTTAACAATATGTTATTCATTCCAGTAAGGGTTTATTGATATGATTCACATTTCATTGATAATTAGATCTAGTGTTCTTTAATTTAAATTGAATGACCTCGTATAGAAATATGCCTAGAGGTTCCATGAAGTTAGAGGCTTCCCCATATTTAGGAGACATCATGATATGATTATAACATAAATATCTTTCTATAATGGTAATGGTATGGAAGTTAGTAGTTTCATCTATTATAATTTCTTTGATTGGTATCGTGATATCTTCCTTTGGGATGGGTTGGTTATTGTCTTGAAATTAATGAAATACCTAATTTTCCCATTCTTCTTCTCAATAGAAATGTGTTTGGAAATCCATTTTGGGTAATTCTCCTCTCAGATAAAGATTTATTTGATTAAATTTCCAACTTTATATTCTAAAATGGTTATATTAGTGGGTTTCATTATTTTCTACTCCTTTAGGAAAGCTTGGTGGTCTTCTAGAAAGCCTAGATGTTGAGTAGCCACATAATGGTTCATCCCACAAATCTCTGTATAAATCCAAGAGAACACATATCGATTATTAATTAGAAATGATATATTTTTTTTCTTTATCATCACGTGGAATAGATGAACTAGTCAAAACTTCCTTCCGATAATATACATTACTAGATTTACCTTCTCGATCTCATCGATGGTTGTGTGGATGCCTTCCGAAAATAGAGAAGGGTAATTTCTAAGATCATCATCTTCCTCATTCATCTCCTTATCTATAAAGGGAATCATCTTCTATTGAGGAAATTTTGAGGGATTATCCTTCCCTAACATGTATTATAGATCACAAGGATATTAATTGACATCCCAAACTACTATATTCAATTTGTATGGAATTTAGGAGTGCTTTATTATCTTTAATTCTACTACTAGTTTCATGATAGGCATGGAAATAATGAATTAAAGAAAATATCTTGGTGGTAATTTAATTTTTTGTAATGGATAAAGGCATGTCCTATATCCCATTGTACATTAGTGTTACTATAATTTTATTAACCCACTTCAAATGGAACAATTACTATCACATAAATTTGGTCTGATGACATTTTTAGTTCAAAATAGCTCCTTCGATCTATGACTTTTACCTTGATTATGATTATTGGTAGCACATAATCACTACTAATAATAATATATAGATTCATTTCAGTCTAAAAACAGTAGGATAAACAACATATATATCTCCCTCCATCATTTCTTTTTGTCCTTACCTCTTTTAGAAACATACTTTGGTGCATATGGATTCATAATATTAAAAGATAGTAATGTCACTCTATAATATTTTGAACCAACCATTAATGCTGCATTTTAATCATTAGTGGACTATTTATGAAAAAAACAAGTGTCTTTGAGGACAATGTCTTTTGAGTATGGTATTGTATGTTGTTTATTACAAGATAATCATTAACTAATAATCGTACATGAGTTCCCAAAAGTAATACTTGATATTGATCATTATGAGGGTCCTTCTCTCATATATTCCATACAAATGGAAGGTTAGTTTCATTAGAGATACAAAATTCTCAATAGATCCCAGGTGTAGGATGGATGACACATGGATTTTGTTAATCTCATAACTTTTTTCCAATAACATCCCTTTCAATGTTGACATTATCCAGCTTTCTAAAGTCATAAATGGTTCCTATATGTCCCTGAATATATTATTATGAATATTGATTTATGAAATACAAGATGTTATGAAATTATACTGGGGTAGTTTCAACCATGTAAACCCTGGTTATGGAAAATTATGTATCATACTCCTAAAGAATCTAGAGTACCTTGATTGATTATTCTATGTTCTCTTTTTGACCGTATAGGTAATCCATGATTGATATTTGATCCTAGACAACAATTAACTTTTATAAAAATTCATATTTATATGTTGTAGGTATGAAATTCCTAGGATGGGGTTTTTCCTTATTATGTGGCTAATGAGATAATAATTTTGAGTTAGAAAATTTCATTACCTAGATAATGATTGAGGGATCATATATTTCTAGCAGCATAGGTTATACTGGCCTACCCCTTTTCTTGGATGATAAGATAGTTAAAACTCCTGAGATTTGTTTTAAATATTTTTTTTGAACAACCATGTAGATATATTGGGGAATCTTCATACTCTCAGTGATATGGATGAAACACTCACCGACATTTCTTGGCTGCATATATGGATTCTACTGGGATGTTACTAGAATAAAGGGTTTTTCCGTGACCACACCATCCCCCATACACTCAGCTTCTACGGAATCCTCTTATGGCCAAAATTCTGGTGTGCGTAACACATATTCATGAAAATATTCATCATCAATAAAATGGATTGTTTTTTGAATGGAATTAAAAAATCCTAAAATGAGCACTTCATCTGATGAGGAATCTATTTTTAAGGGTAGGTACATATCTATGGTTACAAATGGACTGAATTGTGAAAGATTCATAGTTTGTGTGGTTGTTGGATATTACTCATTTTATTTTTTTCTATTCCAATAACAATATACTACATCTTCCTTGTGGAGGAATATTTAATGGAACATCATTTAATGCTAGGATTGGTAACTATTTATCATGTTTTTATATGATGGCATCGTTTACATAGTTAATGATTTTCATGCTATCTGGATATAAAAACTATGTTCATTAGTATCAAGACCTTCTTCCAATCCATAAATTTTTTATAGTTATGGGTGGTAACATAGGTTACATATACTATGGATTTTTCTCTTCTAACTTGTCGATAATCAACCATAACCTAGATGTTGTCTTTAAAATCAATGCAGTTCCGCATGGTATGGGATAGTCTTGTGTGAAAAGGTAAATAGTGACGATGACCACTGTGGTTATCTGATTTGTGTTTCATGGGAAAAAAATATCTTGAATAGGTTATTCTAAATGGATGTGAAACAATAACCCAGAACATGTTTATTTTGGGAGGAAAATACATTTTTCATCTATTCATAAAATTTTTGGTGGAAATGGTTCGTCTTTTCTGAAATTCAATGGATGTTTATCACCTACTTTTTCTCGATGGTATGTTCTAAATTATTTCATGTCTATATGGGTTACCTAATGGGAATCACTAATATTTTTTGGTTGAATGATGAAGTCACTACTCTACCAAGACACATTACATGTGTCATGGGAGGGGGATGATATGTTTCCCTAGTTCACTAAATGACATACTCTTTTTACATTACGATTCCTAGGAACATTTGAAATCTAATTAGATATTTTATCATGGTAATAGGATTTTTTTTCATCATAGTGGATCACTAAATATAGTTCCATAAATTTCTCTTCTAAGATTGGAATACAGAGTGAATATATGAGGCAATTCAATCAGGTGATAAATTAAGAGACCATAAAATTTTCATTATTATATAAAATAGTTTGGTTAACAATTGATGGTCTCCATAACACATAGAGAAATTCCTAATGAAACTTATAAGAAGGTCCTCCCATCCAATGATGTATTTTGGTGGAGGGCTTCTATAACTAATGAAGACTAGACCTATCAGACCTTGTACAATGAATCTTATTTATGTTGCCTATTATTGTCTGGATGAACCATAATATGGACACATTGGGATATAATGTGCTAAGATTCTTTTCTCAGTATCTCAAGATATCGAATGATGATAATATTATGTTAACAAAATTTAGTGTAGGTAAAATTTCATCCACCCATTCAGGATATGGACTCCTTTAAAGTAGTATAGGGCCACACTCCCCCTCCATAACATCTATCAAAGAAGCTAGAGAATTTATGGTGTTGACATGTTATAGTTTTAAAACATCTTGTACAACATCCAATGCAAAGGGAGTGGTATATTCTTGATTTATTATTCAATAATCCAAATCATATTGATTTTCCATCTATGTCAGTGAAGGATGATTACCCTGATAAAGAGGGGGATGTCTCTAAAAGGAGGGATGTTGTGAATAACCTCAATGTCCTTATTTTTTAAACTATTATCATGGATCCATAACTATAATGATTCCCAAATTCCACCATTGTAGAAATAATATATCCCTACATAATGATGTGACGAGGGATATACGTTTCTTCTTAATGAAAATACCATTTTGGAATATTTTTCCTTAGTAATTCCTCTTTGTGCTACTTAATGTTTCCTATCTCATTCTCATATTGTGCTACTCATTATTGTGTGGAGGTAATTTTTAAACTTATTTTTGGTGGGTGGGGAATAGCCACACCATTCCCTGTATCTTCGGTCTAACGTCACTAGGGAGGTGAAATACAGTAATATTTTGGTTTTAGGTTATTTATTTTCCTATAATCATACATATATATACCATCATTTTTTGCATCAATATCTTCTACCTATCTAGGTATCAATTCCTCTATACATTTTCATCTTGATATGTATCATTTTTTTATTGATTATGATAATGATCAGAGATACACTACAAGTGAGGGTAGTTACCGCATCATAAAGAAAACATAAAAGAAGAATTGTGCTTCCCATTTCACCTTTGAGGGTTTAATGTTGTCCAATTATTGGAACTAGGTCGTATTAGAACATATTTTCATACAACCCAGGCATAGTATAAATTTTTATCTAGAATTCACAGTATTCTAACCTATACATAGTTACTTTAATGAGTTTTTGATCATTCATATCGACAGGTCCCCGAATTACTGAGGCATGTATCATGGTTTGTGAAATGGATGGAGAGTCGATTGTGGGTATTGAAGTCATATCATATAAAAGACTCATTTCATTTGATATGGTGATAAGAATGTCCATCCCTATGGTAAGGTTTTGATTCAGAGTCATCGTTGGCACTTACTGACCTCGTGATTTAGTGTCTTCCAACCCTTCATGTGGTAGTTGAGATATAAATTCCCCATAACTATGGTCAATGTTTGATTCGGACTCATAACTGATTTATTCAAGAAAATAATGGCTTTTGATGATCTTGGGTGGCGGTGGTGGTAATCATTCCCCTAGACCTGTGGGATGCATTCTCTCATGGATGTTTTTCATAGTGGAAACCATTATGATCATCCTAATTTAGTGAAATTTTGATTATTAATGGGATATGTGTAGTGGATTCTTGTAATGGGATTCAATCTCTATAGGGAGAAGTTGGATAGTTCATGAAATCATATTAATTATTTGAGACATGTTCCAAGGATTTTGAGCGGCCCAACATCGGGTCCTATGGGAATCCCTCTCTCCCTATCCATGGAATATTTTTATTTTCAATGTAGAACAACTTCATTGGATTTAACAACATGACCATACAATATTTTTTTCCATAATCTATCTTATGATAATAAAATTTCAAGATATTTTATTCGAAGAGATTTCATGGTTCGAGGTATGGGGTGAAGTGAAACTCCCCTAACTCGACCCATCCTACGATATGGATGTCTATATAGGATATGAAAATTAATTAATGGAAGGATCGATTCTGTTGAGACATGAGTGTTATGAGAATTCATTATGACTTTTTAATCTCAGTTTATAAGATATAGAGAGACTAGCTAGGTCTATTTAAAAATAACATGAGATTATAGAATTTAAGTGACACTCATATCTCTAATAATGGAAGTGTACATCATTTTAATATGAATTATTTACCACTTTTTATAACAATTTTAATTCATTGAACCATATTTCATACTCTCTGGGACATCATAGTCAGAAGTTGATGTAGGTAAAAATATTGATGGGAGGTTTTTCAAAAATTTCCCTTCCTTTAATCCATGTTGTCCGATTCATCACTAAAGAAAATATTCCCCCACCTGTTTAGTACATAAAGTTTGCTTCTTAAGGACATTTCCCAATCGAGGGATGGTTCATCTAATAGATAAAAAGGAACTATAGTTTGATAACATTAGTGTTTTGAGAAATTATCTATATAAAGGTGTCTAAGAAAGGGAATTATCTCCTTGAATAGTGGATATATTACAATTTCGAGGTCTTCCAAAGAGGATTTTAGTGGTAGATTCTATGTAATATATGTATATACAACCTCTAAGAGGACTATTGAGGTAGATATCACCTTCTGAATTGGATGAAGATTCATGGTACCCTTAAGGTGTTATCGAAATGATTCGTACAGCCTCAATGAAATTTGAAACTGAGCATAATTGGAATCTGAGCCTCATTCTGTATCCCAGTAGGAGTATTCTAACTATGATTTTTGAGTTGAGGAGTATAGTCTTGTTATATGGTGGTTTTCAAAATATAGTGATGAAAGTTCTTTTTTATGGTGATATGATCCACCTTCTAAAGAACAACTAGAATATGGTGATGATAATCTGTGTCATCAGTGGGGATATGATACTCCCTTTTGTATGTTTGAATAAATTATTTGACTATCTTGGTTGAAGTAAGATTATGATCCTAGTTCAAATGTTCATTCACCATCAGGGTATGTCGTGAGACCAATAAAATGGGATAAGTTATATAGGCCTCTTAATTTATAGCCTCAGAAGGATGATAGTGTACAATTTTAATAGAAATAGTAGGTGCATAATCTCAGCACTTATAAGTAACTAGAATACACTGAGTAGATCCATCAGTAATGATATTATCTTTCTCTGAGGAAATATCTTAACTATTCTGAAAGATGTAGATTGTGGTGAGGATATTGGCTCGATCCATTTTGACCATTGTAATGTGATGAATGGTTTCTATAATATTATTTTGTGCCTGTGTTATGGTCATTAAAAAACATTATTTATGGACCCCAATTAGAAAAGGAGTATGGGCATTTTCCTATGCATCTCCCTTTATCGAGATATGTGGATATATCTCCTTGATGGGATCCTCAATCTGATATTTCTCTATATTATACACATGATTATTTTTATCATATATATATAAGAATATTGATGTTGGGATATATATATATACATATATACTTGTTCTTTTAATTTTAATAAATCTAAAATATACTCAAGGATCTCTTCTGTAGTTTTTAGAATATTTTTGTATTTTGGTAGATTATGCAGATCAATATTAGAATTCATGATATCTAGCTTCAAGATATACTTGAAGATACCATTTAATAAAGTGGGGATATATGGCCCCTCATGTCTCCTTCTTCCATTTGAATTTTCTAATGAGAATCATTTTTGGGGGTCTTGATAGATGCGTTTTCCATGCTTGTTGTCAGGATATGTGAGTAGACATGGTTTAGGTGAGTATGGATATTAGATGACTCCTTGGATAACACTGGGATATGTCAGACATATACATCAATTGATTTAGATATATGATATCTCTCCCATTTAACTATATATTTTTGTGTCTAGTGAGATATTGTATTTTCCTAGGTATGAGTGTCTAGGGTGGAATCCTATTGCGTTGTTCCCTCATCATGAAACTATGGGGAACTATGAGATGAATTTGGTGATATATTTTGATAAGATTCCTCCTTGGAATCTATAAAAATTGTATGGATATATAGTAAAATCATCCAATGTCATAATATATAAATCATGGTTTTTATTTTCATGCTCTGGGGACAGACTCTAAATCATTTTGTGCTGGTAATATGTAGCACTAATTTAATTGTAGCATTCCTGGAATTATGTCTGCTTATAGGATTTAGTGCATGGAGTCCATTCCATGCATCCTTAAGGTTTGGGATCATAAAGTGTTGTTGGTATTCCTATACTGTCACATTTTTTTCCTGATGCGACAGGATTTAGGTTAGTGATGTTATTTTTCTATCTGTGGATGTTACCACTAAAGGTGAGAATATATAACCGTTTCCTTACCATAACATATTGTTTGGTCAAAATGGTTCATGATATAATAATATCTTAACTCATAAGGAAAAGGAACAAGTTCTATAATTTATGCATTAATGTAAGTATGAATCATTCCCAATTATCTATGCATGGGTAGCACAAATGTTCATTTTTTTGTCAATTTGGATATTCAACATAAGTGGTATTTATTGAAACAAAATATTTATTAGGAAACCCAATTACATTTTATTATTTAAATATTAATTTTATACTGACAATTTTTTTTTGTGATGTAATGGTATAGTATGGTCCATCTATGTTTAGGAAAAAAGGTCATGGCTCAAATGTTAACTCTGTTATTATATTATCACATTCATTCTCATAGTTTTCACCATTTTTAGGTTAATGTTTGTATGTAACAAAAATAAATTTATTTTAGGGGTTAATATAGTTTCTCAATCTATTCAATTTGGGTTCTACATTTTTTTATGGAACCAGATACTGTGTTTCATCTAGGTTTAGGAAACATGATGCCTCATTATTATGGTATCACTGTAATTTTTTAGCACATGATATCATGTTATATCCACCATTTTTTCTAAGAAAGAATATATTTAATGAATGAAATTTGATTTTTTGGAGGGGGGTTAATATATTTTCACAATCTATTCTTGTGTTCTTTGCCATTTTTTTCAATAGAAATTTTCAAATTGACCTACATCCATAATGAACAAGGACATGCCTTCCCATGGTTGGTGGTCATTGAGGATTCATACCCAATTACACATAAGAACATAAATTGACCAATGGTAAGGTAGGTTGGGATAATCACACCATTTTATAGTTAATTATTTCCTATTATGGAACTCTCTTGTCGACATAATTTATGTTTGTGAATATTTCCCAAATCACGATATGAAGCTACTTAACCTAATATAAATTTTTATTGTTAAATATCTATAGATGAAATAGGGTGTTTCATTAATGACACAATCTATATATATCATAGGTTTACCATATATTTCACGCTATTTCATTATAATATAGTATTTCGTGAGGTGTTATTCCATATAACGAAGAACACTAGAGTCTATTATCGCCCATGAAAGATGGTGGGGTTTTAGAATCTGGATTAAACCTCTAAGAGGAACCTGATGCATCCAATGAGGATTCGATTCAAACCCTGTATAGTTCATTTTTGATCAATATATGTTTTTTACTAATTTTTTAAAATGAAATATACAAGGGAATTTAAAAATATATCAATTGGAACCACAATCTATATAGTTCACTGTATTTGAGAATGGTAAACACAATAAGGTTTCCCTTATTGTGTATATTTATGATTCTAGTTGAATGATGTGTTCAAACCCCTAATCGTGCAAGAATCATGCTCGGTGTGAGAAACAATATATAGCAAGATATCCTAAAAACTCCATGTTGATATGGTACATACACATTCTAGAGGACTTCTTGGGGTGTTTGATTTGGTGAACAAACCATAGGAATACATCATACATATCTCTCATATAATATAAATTAGATTCTTCATTGTTCCCTATGGTTCATAATCCATTGATGGATGAGGAAATAAATTAGACCCACATTATTTGGGTCTAATGGGTTACAATAAATGGAATGATGAGGGATATATACAATTGTGGAGGCCCATGTAACATGTTATTCCCCTCCCCTATGATGTATAAACAGTGTGTAACATGAGTCTTTTATTCAACATGATTGGATATTATCACGAACTCATGGAAAAAATATGGTTTCATATGTTCATAACCCATGTACATTAGGAATACATCTTAATCGAAGGGTAGAATTTTTCCAATGATTCATGGAGGATGGTTTATATGGATCGATGATACATACTAATGTATACCTGCATGAAAAGGCTTATATGTGTGAGGATTTCTACAAAACATGTCTAATAATGTCTTGATATTTGGTAGGTTTTGTTTCATACATGGAATACGTACCTAAGGGAGATCGTGTGATCGGGAAGAACTATTCGAAGGTCATTACATGACTTTTTATGACCTTCTCGAGGGTCGACGAATGATCTTTCCAATAATTTTTAGGGTCTTTAAATGATCAAGGATGGAATGTGCATGGGATTCACAATATCCGGGATGAAATTTTCAAGGGATGGTAGTGATACAAATAACATGTCATTGTAATTTCATGGGATCAATGAATAGTGAACAGAAATTGATGATGCCTTCACAGGAAGATCAATGTGTCTTCCTTCACATGAATCGTTCATCCTTTGTATACTTATTCATTTAAATGCCTCAACATTTTTCTGGTGTTTTCTTATTGAGGAATTGTGTTCTCAAGATGGTGTTCCCATATTTGTTATTGTGATTTGGATGACATGATAGAGATCATTATCTTTGTTAATGATATAATCACTCAAATCACACAAACCTAATCTATAATGAATTTATTAACTTTATAAAAATTGTTTAGTGGAATAATCTTGAGATAACATTGTCCTCCATTTTGGATAGTCTGTTCTTCTCTCTATATCTATGTGTTTCCATGTCTCATGGGGGATTTTATTATCATCACCACCTTGTATCAATGATTTTTTTCAAAAAATTAGAGTCTCATATCTTATATTGATTTAGTAGATACCTTCACATGATTTGATAATATTTCATATGATGTGAATTATCATGTAAAAAATTATTAATTATGTAATCAAGTTATCTCATGATACATAGTGACTCCATGATCACTCTTTCTTTATAAGTTTTCTTAAACTCATGTCTTGGTAAATTGATTCTGCAAAACTGATAATTCGTGTTTGATAGTTTTTGTGAGATCCAGGATCTACTCATGATGGCATCATGAATCTAATGAGGATTCATGTGGTCATTTTATCAGAGGGGATTCATGTGATGAGGTCCTAGAAACATTTCCAGGATCACATGTATTTCAATGAGTTCTTGTTGAAGTATTTTAGTTTCATTCCTAATGTCGAAAATGTCATGAAAAGACATATGAGGTTCCATGATATAATTTAATCATTACCATGAATGCTTACTCATGGGAATATTTTTAAATGATGTATGGGTTCATGTACGATGGTTCATGGCTAATGGTTCACTTGTATAGATCATAGTCTATGGTTTCATACCCATTTTCATTCATGAAGTAAAATAGTACCATAAAACTCAAATGGGTTATCTTGGTCAAGGGATAATGTTTCAGGTCACTCGATCAAGGTCACTTGAGACATTACATGTCCAATGGATTGCTTGTTGTAGCCACATGGGGGAATCCGGAGACTGATGATGAGTCACTTGGGGGGTTCATATAAAATTTTCTAGGGGTTTAATGTCAATGATTTATGCATGAAACACACATCATAGGTCCTTTTGATGGAATCGCATGATGTACATTGAATCATGTGATTTCAAAATGGATTCTCATGATCATGGAAAATTATGTGACTGTCACAGTATGGTCTCTTAGTTACTTAGATAATCCCTTTTGAAGGTAGCTGAACATAGATCCTCCAAATCCAATATATTTCATTGTATAATCATTCTTCGTGTTCACCTGTCATGCCTATTCATATCTCCTATTTTAAAAGAGGGGAAGGGGATTATATAGACATAGGGGGAATTAGTCACTACAACCATCCACTATAGAGGTCTTGAATACACCATAATGAGGTGCATGATAGATTCAAATGATCAAAACCAAATGAAATATACTAAATATAGTTATATATTTTCTTGATCGATGTGGACTAGTTTCTAAAAAATATTAGCAACCATCAAGGGATTTACATGATACCTTTGAGTCCCTTTCATGATCACTTCACATGTACATGAAAAACTGTTGGACAATCAACATTAGATTTATGTGATGAAATTTTTTAATGGGGGATGCCCCTTGAGAATGGATATGTGTTATTTCTCTTGTGAAGTCTCCTGATGTTAGTGTGGAATCATGTGATCATCATCACTCAAAAGTCTAATCCCCCCATACTTCTCACGATGGATTCATATGATTACATGATCTACTTCATTAGATCATCCAGCAGGATTGTCAAATCCATTATATGATCAGACAAACACATGATCACTTCAAGTAAACCACGTTATTCATCAAATTTTATAGTACACATGTGATTCAAGTGACCCTTAACACTTCATACAATGAAATCATGGAATGTGTTGGTTCTTAGAATTATTTTATGTAGTTTAGAAGAAGAATTCATGACTGGGTTTTGGATTATTTAACACCACATCATTATCACATGAGGTATCTTGCATGGTATTCATCGAGTGATACTATTTAGAAAAGCTAGTTGTCATCTTCCTTTTCTGTTCTTGGGAATCCATATAAGGGTAAACAATGAAGATAATGGAACATGGTGATCTAAGAGTGCTGATTATATTTATAGGGAAGATGAGGATAAATCTCTTAGTATTAAGGAGGTGTAATAGTTCCTCTATGGCCCTACATATCCCGAAAAAAAATTGAATTTTTCTATAACATCCAATTATTATTAATAATTCCTTCAACCTTTACAAATTTATTACAGGAGTCCCCTTTTGAGATTTACTGACACCAACCCATGACAACATGCTCCTCCATTGTGATTCCCACCCATGGTGTGAATTTATCCTCTTTAGTATGTTCATGCTGGTAGACCCACCCATGATTGCATTCCCTGGATAATTATCCTAGCTCCCAATCATGGTTGATATGACTCCAACTTGATCCATAATTTATCTAGATAGGTGTCTAGCTATGTTTGGACCGTTTTTTAGATAAGGTCTTGTAATTAAACATTGAATATGTTTCTATATAAAATCTTTGAAACAAGGACAATATTATGTGACAATCTAAAATTAAATCCATCTCCATTCCATTATTCATCGTGAATTCCAATTCAAAACCTACTTATAAGTATATATTCAAACTTTTAAAATCCTCGATGACAATGTTCTTGGTACATAATTATTGATTCCAATAGTTCATGTGCAGACAATCATGTCCACAAAGTGATGTATCTTGTTTTGTATATAGTTTCCTTATTATATATATTAAAATATATTCAAATATTATTAAAAAACATAAAAATTTGTGCATAATACCTTTATTTTTCTATAATAATGGTATTATTACAAATGAAACAACTTATATAATAATAATAATCCATTAATTATGGTATCTTAATGTTCCGGTCGATCTATCCACTTAACCAAACAATGTTCTAAAATAATACAGTCGATGAATTTAAGAACATAATTAGTAATGATATATAATATAAATATGTTCATAATTATTTTGTGTTTTTATATTGTATCAATAATATTAAATGATTTAATCGAGATACTATTTCTCATTAGATAAAGATAACTAAAACTTACTTTTCAAAAATTTCTTCATAAAAAACAGTGACCAAAAGACAAATAGAATAAAGTTTTAACCTTATATACAGTCATGTAAAAACAAAGTATAGTAGATTATATTATTTTATAATGACTAACAATTAGAGAATAATGAATAAAGAATCTATTGTTGTGAAACTAGGTCAAAATGGTAAAAATCACTCATCAATTGCATTGAAAATATATAATAACTAACTAATATACATGTTAGAAATTGTTATAAATGATGGTTATAAAATATTATGTATATAAATATCATTCTCAATTAGGTTAATTTTATTGTTATTTTTTATAGGGATTCATGTTCATTAGTAGAAGTCGGGAATTTATATGAGGGGCTTTTTCCAAAATTTAATTTCTAAAAAAATATATCTTATTTTCAAAAAATAAATCATTGATGTGATGTGATTGTTACTAAATGAATTATTTTTATTATATTCATGAATTTAATGAGGTTTAAATATTTTTATCATGCCCTTTATTTAAATATAATTTTATTTAAAACATAACATTATAGAAATTCATTTTGTGAACTCAACTCCCACCTATGAGTTGAAATGATTCCTCTTGAAAATTTGTATTACATGATTGGTTTTTGTCCAAAAAAAATTTACATAGGTTTCAGTAAATTAAACTTTGTGAAATTGGAATTTTAATATGAGTTATTAAAACAACTTTTACAACTATGTAAACGCATTTTTTAAAAACTCTTTTAAAATTTCATTAATTATATGATCATTATTACATATGGAGATTTATTTAACTGCTATAAAATGGATTTATAAAATATGTTAAAACATAATTATTTTTAAATGGGAATTAAATATTGTTATATCATTCCAATGTATATGATTTAATTTTTAATTGAATTATTGACTTGAAAAATGTTTAAAAGGCTTCCATTTGAATAACATATTTTACAATTATTTTTATATCTTCATAAAAAAATTTAGTTTTTCAACATATTTTAATATTTTATCTCTAGTGACCCTATTTTTATTTTAAATAATTATTTTAAAATGTTTTTGCATGCTCCTTTATATCGTTTTAATGGACACAATATTAATAATATGTGAAGGATTCTAAAAAATGTTTTATTCATCCTTATTTTTTACAAGAGTTATCCAATTATCATAAAAAGTTATTTTATATCTATGAATACAACCCCAATTATCCTTAAGTTACACTATTTATATTTTTAAGCCAATATCCATCATATTTCTAGATTTCTCATGTTATTATCTACAAAAGTGCTTTCATGAAACCTGTCTCTTTTTCATGAGTTAATTTTTTGATGTTTGAGGTATGATTGTTTTCATAAAATAATTGAACAAATATGTATCGATGATGATTATATGATTAGTTGAGTCATGAATCAATACGGAATAAATTGGTTAATTATTTATATCTAATGAGATGATTATAGTAAAAGAGTATTAATTCTCCCTCTAATATGGGATTCAAGAAGTGATTTATGCTCCACTATGCTTGGGGGAATCATGTAGTAATGTATTCTCTATGTTGTTTATGGGAATATTATTTTGTTTCATGCACCACTATGTTAACCAGAATCAGGTATTGTTTCATGCTCCACTATTTTTATGAAAATTAGATTGTGTTTCTAGATCCACTCTGTTTTCTGGGATCATATATTGTTTCCTTCTCCACTATGTTTATGGAATATGGTTAGTGATTCCCCCTAATCTATTTTTTTCACCTATATTAATTCCACATCTTAGTTTTATTCTTAATTTCAATAACATTCAATATATTTATGTCTACGCTTTTTCTCCAAATATCATTTTCATTATCTCATGTTTCCACACACTTATACCACAATAGATGTTTTTTCTTTTGAGAATACATGACATTATATAATACCTTATAAAGAACTCTTATTTTTCAATGATTGAATTTTTCTTATATATATCCCCAAATTATGTTATTCATCATTATTATTCCCTAAAAAATTATTAATTATTAATGAATTTGTCATTTACTGAGTGTTCCATTTCACCCCTTTCTTCTACATCCATTCCCCTAGACATGATGATGACTATAACCTATGAGATTTCAATAAGGGAGACTATAAAGTATTGATTGTCATGAAATGTTCCCACATCTTATGAAATATGTTTCTTATGTAACTAGTCCTAAATTATACTAAACATTCCATCCTTGAGAATATGATATAATTTATGCACTGTACTATTTAAATTATGATAATGTTGTTAAATAATGAAATATTCAGATCATATTTTTGATATTATTTTCCTAAATATTGTTCTTAGAACATCAGACATTGGATTATAGGTCAAGGGTGCTTCACTATATTGGTCAAATGCAAATATAATATCGAATGTATAATAAATTCATATATAATATCCTATAAATTTTTAAAATGATTAAACCTCTCTCAAAATTCCAATAATAGATATACTGGTTTTCCTTTTACTTTTAGTTGTGACCGAGTTTATGATCTTTATGTGGGAAAATAAGTATAGTGACTATATGTTCATGATATATATATTTTTTATAATTTATTCTAATTTAATTTTACATACAATTTAATATTTTTTTAAATCTTATTATGTGTTAGTATTATGTAAAATCAAAATATATTTTCTCAATATAACATACCTTGTTTAATTTATGTGTGATGTTGTGTGAAACAGAAGATGTATAAAAATTTTATTTAATGATATTTATATTCTAAAATCTTGGGTTGATATATTTTACCTCTTATCTGAATTGTTTTCTTCAAATTGTATTCTCATTCTGTCAAAATGTATTTATAAAAGAAATCAATAAATTAATCAATATATTTTATCAGAAACCTGAATTTCTAGTCTATGATCTAGAATATAATTATAAAATTAATTTATGTACCTCTATATGACTCATAAAACATATTATTTTTAGCAATTCTACATTGATAGTTTATTGTTAAATTTTTTTTAAGTTTCAATATGTTTGATAAATTATTTTTACTATGAACATAAATATTTTATGACGAAACAGTTAATTGATTTCAATCCATTTTATAAGAAATTTTTCATCTATTAGTTATTATTTAATTTGTTTTCAATTTGTGATTCATCATATATGATTAATTTCAGTGATGATTTTTTCATGTCAGAATAATCAAAGGGGTCACAAGACCCATAAAAGGGTGAAAATTTATTTCTCACATTTCAATCAATTAATAAAACCCAAATATGGTTAGAAAAAGATAAAATAATATCTAGTGTGATGATATTCTACATTAATCTTTAAAGCCTCAATAAATAACACACACCATTCTATTTCAATCATTATTAAATCTCTTCAAAGTATTCATGTACAAAAATGAATCCCAATGACTTGAATTATTTAGTGACATATTCTACCGAGAAAAACATAAAATTTATCTCCAAAAGAAATCAATCACTCATAAAATCACTAACCAAAAAAGTATATTCCCTAATCATATAATCTAGAAAATTTGATAATTATATATATATATTAATATAATCTCCAAAACCTAAAAATAAATAAGTAAACTCATCAAAAATATTACTAAAAAATTATTGATAATATAAAATCTCCTATTAGATAAAAATATTCTATTTGAAATAATCATATATTGTTCCCAATATATTAAATTTACATAAAATAACTTTAATAACTTATTCACTATAATGACCCAAAATAGTACGAATATAACTCATATTTTGATTCAATTATGTGTCTCATTATGTAATATGGTCATTAAAAAACCAATCAATTAATTGATTTGATTATATTCAGTTTTTTTTAAATTTCTAATATTTGTCATTATAATTGATAATATATTCACTCAACAATGATCACATTACTAGTATAAATATAGAGTTTTGAAAAACCCAATTAACACAGACAAAGGAGTTGATTTTTCAACAAATAGGATTATTCCTTATAAATCCCATTTATAAAAGTTTATATAGGTGATAAAATTTCTAGGAAATTATCTAGACCATTCCCAATCCTAGATCAAATAACTTAATAATGAGCCAAACCGTTTACTGGAGAAGTTCAATCTCAATGAGATAACAACCTAAATCATGTTCGCTGAATGGCCCCATGAAAGCCCCACCATCACACACCATACTTTTTTGTCATATTCTATAGTATTAAGGGTATATGTACTGATTCCCTAGTAATATTAGAACATGTATAATTTTTTTATTTAATAATGAATATATTTTCATCATAATTGACTTATTTTTTTAATATTTTATATTTTTATACAATAAAGAACAAATAATATTTTTGGTTGATATTAAAATTGAATTAATGAATATATGAATTAGTTGAATTTGAATGAAATAATATTTTAGTAAAATATTATTGTCTAATATAAATGATTTTACAGTTTTTTGAATTCAATTTAAATTTTGATATGGGTTCAAAAAAATTTATTTGTCAATAACCCCTCCACGTTGAATAAATGTCTGTTTTTATTTTAGAAGTGAAAATTCAAAATTTGGCACTATTATTTGGATAATAGGTATATTATTTTTGAAATCATGACATAAAAATTATCTAATGGTGATTTTTTCATAGTTTTCTAAGAAAGTCCTATTTCTAGGAAAAAATTAAACACCATAAATATATACATTTTGTTTTATGACATCATAATGGCCCAAATGTCAAGTAATAAGTAATATAAATTGCATCCACGACCAAATATACGTTTTCCCTTGAAAATAATTTTATTATTATTTTTTTGATTTATTTTTTAAATCCATTATGAATCTCACAAGAAATATTATATATTTTATGATTTTAAAACAACTTCATTATGATTGTGACTCACCTCCACATAAGGATGGGAAATATTCTAATATGTTAGGAAATTGGCCTTATAAAATAATGTAAACTATTCATATTTTTTAGAATTCATGGGAAAAACCATGGGATGGTTTGTGGGTTTTTTTATTTTACTGGTCCCTATTTACGCCCATTTTATGTCCAAATGATGATATGCATGTTTCTCTCCCATCAACCCATTTAATTATTTTTTATGTGACATTGTTATGTTATAAAAATTTCCCCTGATTTTCTCGTTCCAAAGAAAATCTTTTTTGAATGCCATACCCATTTACTATTAAGGGTGTTCACCTACTTACATTGTTTCTTATTTTAATTGGAACTTTCATATACATATTCCACATTCCTTAATCATGGAATAAATTATGATGTTGGATGAATCTATGTTATATGATCGATTTGGAACACATAAGAATGAGAATGGAATGATTATGATGGGTTCTCCAAGACAGTGCTCGAATGCATTGGGTAATGTTGAGTATAATGATATGTCATGTTGTGAGAATGGTGTACCTGATTCCTTTACGAGAAATTTTCCACCATGTATCCCTGATAGTTTAATGTTGACTTATGATTATGAGGCAACGTTTTAAGTTATTGCCACGTTTCCAATGTTATCATTATCATGAAATATCATGCTTTATTATTCATGTTTTTTTCTCCATTGATATGTATATTCTTAAATATGAATTCTATTCTTCATGTCATGCCTTGCTTATTCCTTTACTATTCTTTATAGAACACCCATATCTTATTATTGTCCCTAGGTAATCCCATACAATTTTATTTTCATTAGAATATTATGTTCTTGGAAAATAAGTTTTTCTTAATGTTGTCTCATTCCATGTTTAATGATTTAATCCTATGTATCTAATTCCCAAATACCCTATAATTATTGACAATTTGGGTTTAATTATGTTTTATTTATATAATAAATCAATTATTAATGGGTAATAATGATATGTTTTGTTATAATTGGTATTAGTAGAAAAGATTTTTTATTTTTGGGATTAATATTGGAAGACTATATTGAAATAATTAGGGGATAAAACTTTGTATATGAAAATATCCAAAAAAATGGTAGTATAGATTAAGTGGGTTTTCAATAAAATACATCCTCATTTGGATAAAAAAAAGTGGGATTTGTTCTTTCATTGATGTACTTAAGAGTAAAAACTCTAACATGCCAAACTTAGGGTAATATGGTATATGATAATGAGCCTTACTATGAAGCTAGTTTGACAATACAGAGGGATATTTTCTTGAAATATATAAGCACCTTATGAACTATTATTAAGGGATGAAAATAACATTCCAAAAAAAAATATGTTAGGAAATTGATTGTAGATAAAAAATATTGGAGCCCAGAATTTCATAAGTTAAATAAATAAATTTAGTTTATTTGTTATCCCCTTATTTTTGTTGGATTCCCATTTTATGTGTAAAATTATTTAACATGAACAATCAAATATGTTCATTTTATTCATTACAATGGTCAGAAATATGAGGAATCATGTTAAAAACTAATGTTGTGGGTGATATGATTATTTCCCCAACTAGATGCACAACCCAATGGGAGTGGGGATCACAATCTATGTCACGATACTTTCCTAGAAAACTCAATTTATAAAGAGAAACCGAGATCAAGAGGAGTGCCTAGACCCCCCCCCCCCCCATGTGAGAACATCCAACAATAAAGTGATTCACGTGATAAAAGAATCATACTTTCAATGGATCTTCTAACCCCTTAATTAAGAAATAATTTGTCCAACATATTAAGAAGAGATTATACATCATTCAATATTTCAAAAAAGACAGGGTTCTTTTGGATATCTATTATATAGAGGAATAATCCATTCAATGTTTTACATTGATCAAGGATTCAAATTCTGAGGAATATATTGAAACATTGGAGTGGAAGGAATTATGGAAAATGATTTTTGATAAATATATTCAGCACACTCTCTATCTTAATATAGAAAGTTATTTCCTCACTCTCCAGCAAAAAGTTTTAAAATATATTGGGGAGTATGATGAAATATTTACAAGACTATCATGATACACCTACAGTTTTTTCGTTAACCCAAAATGGAAGGTTGACAGCTTCATTAGTTGGCTAAAACCTATTCTACAGAAATCCCTGGTGATCCGTGAATTTGATTTCTATGTACAAAATTGTCTAATGTTCCCTCCAAGTATATATGGTGGTTGAAGAATGTCAAGAGTATCATGAGGATAAGAATCAGATAGCTGTTTTTAATTATTATGGTTTTATAGATAGATCTAATGGTGCAATGAAATTTTAGAATCCCATATTCCATTGGTGTGGGAAGAAGCACCTGGAAATTTCATAAAGGGAACAAGGAAATGATTTAGGCGTGGGAATAAAGGAAACCTAACAAGAAATTACCAACAGAAGAAACACAGAAACATAATGGAGGAAAAGAATACTTTGGTCAACCCTCAGTGCATTTTCCAGTGCAATAACTAAAAGTAATAAGGTTACTTTACAAACTAATTTCCTACGATGAGGGTTTTCCGAGACAACAAACAACATGTAAGACAACAATGGAGATATTTTTCCATCACTACTGCCAAATTCAATCATGATAAATATGTGGTGATAGGTATTCTATTTATTTAATCATGAATGGAAAACATTCCTATTTATTCTAGTTCTATTCATCCATTCATTTCAATAATGTTTAGTAGAAATATCCACACACCACCACAATGCATGGAAGTAGAGATGTCAATGAAATCTAAAAATGTGGTAATTATTTCATAAAAAGTTTATAAATACTCCGCTAAAACAATTTGTGATAATAACATCCCAAAGAACATTTTCATACTACCATTATTTGAATAAGATACAATTATATTCATTGATTAACTTTCCATATTCAGAGAAAACATAAATTTACATGAGAAGTACACAACTCTCCATATTGTGAATTGAGCCCCAATTCTGTAAAAGTTCAAGGAGAATGATGATTTTTTTCAGGCACCAAATCCCAGGCTTGGAAATTATATCCAAATGAGAAATTTTATCTTCCTCAAATGGTTGAGAATAAGGAAGGAATAACCCTCTATGAAATTCCTATTGAAAAGTAATACACTGATGGGTTTCTAGAGGAATTTCATGGTCTTCCTCCTAGCTGATATGTTGAGTTATCAATAAAGATTATATATTGGGAGGTTCTAACATCCAATACTCTATATAGAATGGTTGTTGTGGAACTTTAAGAGATAATGTAACAACTATCAGAGAATATGGATAAACGGTTTATACACCTAAGTGCTTCACCATGGGGTTCACCAATCCTCTTCATCAAGAAGAAGGATGGGTCAGTGATCATAGGAATTTATTATCATGTTCTCAAAAATATCACATTAAAGAACATGTATCATTTAAAATAAATTTATGTCTTATTTTATCATCTATGTATAGAATAGTACTTATCCCAAGAGGATATTCAGTCAGGGTATTATCAACAAATAGTGATTATTGAAGATATCCCTGAGACTACTTTTCATACAAGGTACATGAAATAAGAGTTCATGGAAATTCAATATGGACTCAATAATGCTATAGAAATAATAATAGAAATGATAAATAGAGTCTTTAGTTTTTAAATCAACAAATACTTTTTAGTCTATATTGATGATATTCTAATATACACCAAAACTATGTTGTATCATGAAGACCATATGAGAATCATGATAATGACCTTGAAAAAAGATTAGCTCATTGAAAAGTATAACAAGTGTGAGTTATGGTGGAAGGAAGTATCATTAATGGGTATATCATCACATGTAATTGAATATCTATGGATCCTTCAAAGACAAAAGAAATTGAATGATGGTCGAGGACAACATATATAATAGATATCTATATTTTCCTTAGGTTAACTGGATACTATTGCTGATTTGTAAGAAATTTATCGTGATTTTCAAACCCTCTTACCAAGATTTTTTTTAAAAGGTTGGGTCCGAAGTCACAATTTATTATTTAAAGCAAAGACCTCTTTATACTGGGTAGAGGGAGACCCATTACATAGCCCGAAGGCCAATGTCCAAGTGGCATGAATACAAGGCTTGAAAGCCCATTTTTTTGGCCCAAAGTCCCCTCGGTGAACAGTACTGCTACAGTACCCACGCTACTACAGTACTGTCGCTGCTAAAGTACCCTAATATAGTCCCTCCGCAGCTATAGTACTGATGTTGCTACAGTTCTTCCACTGCTACAATATTTCTACAGTTCCCTGCTACATCACTGCTACAGTACCCCCGGTAATTCGTCCCTGCCCGGATTTGATCTTGGGTCTTTTGGATGCCAATCAGGAGCCTGTACCACTAGGGTACAGGATTGTTGGCAAAAACCCTCTTAACAAGATAACTCATAATGGAGGTAAGTTATCATAGAATGATGAATGTCAAAGAAATCTTCATGGAGTTAAAAAGGAGGCTTATCAATACCCCTCTTCTCATACTGTACAAAATTCGATTACTTTTTCAAAAAAATTAGTGATTCCAAAATAAATGGACTGTGTTATATGGTGATGAAAAATGCAAAATTAATTTCTAACTCTTTAAGGAAGCTAAAATATCATAAGAAAAACAACCCCACGCATGATTTAGAGATGGAAGTTATGATCTTTTCATTGGAAATATAGTGACATTATCTCCATAGTGAAAAGTGTTAGACATATATTGACCACAAGAGCCTAAAATAT
Organism: Viscum album; assembly: GCA_963277665.1. Classification (NCBI taxonomy): domain Eukaryota; kingdom Viridiplantae; phylum Streptophyta; class Magnoliopsida; order Santalales; family Viscaceae; genus Viscum; species Viscum album. The sequence continues at coordinate 1,840,640,131 of OY728135.1, forward strand.
ATATTCACATAGAAAAATCTCAAAATGCGTCAACATAGATGGTTAGATCTCGTCAAAGATTAAAACTACTCAATCCAAAAAATTCCTATTAATGAAAATAAAGTGGTGGATTCCCTATGTATAAAGGAACCATCAATTTAATCGCTGATGATAATTGAGAAGGATCAAATCATTAAGGACATATATAGATGGACATGGAAATCATAAAGAGAGGAACATCATCAATCCTTTGTAAATTGATTACTCATCCATATCTTTTAGAAATAAAAATGTATACTGAAAGAAATGATGTTGAAATTCAGAAGAATATGGAAACTATAAGGAAATATAAATTATAATAGTTAAGTGTTAATGAAGAACGAATTGTGAGATTAGGATCATGACTATATGTTCCATCAAATCCTGAGTTAAAGAAGGAAATATGTGATGATATACATTTTTCCACTTTATCCATTCACCCATGAAGAACAATGATGTATCAAAATATTTGTGTGAACAATTTGTGGGATATCATGATGAAGGAGATTCTTAAATATATGTCAATGTGCCTAATATTTTATCATGTTAATTCAGAAAGGCATAAGTATAATGGAATGACAAAATAATGTCCCATACAACTATGTCAATGGTAAAACATAACCATGGACTTTGTCACTGGACTTATGAAGACATCTAAGGGAAATAATTTTATTTGGGTTGTTATGGATAATATTATAATGATTTCACACATCATTAAGATTCAATAAAATTTATGACTTGATCAAATTTTTAGGATATATATATCCGAGAAGTGGTAAGGCTACATTTAGTACCACTATCAAGTGTGTCCGATCGAGATCCAAGACTCACTGCTATGTTTTGGAAATGACTTCGGCATGCTCTAGTCATGGAGTAGAACATCACTGAGACATATCATGCAAAAACTTATGGGAAACATGAGTAGTCTATCAAGTAACATGATGACATGTTGAGACCATTACCAATGTCCATAAAATGTGGGAGGTTCTGACATCATTCGATGACTGAGTTCTCTTAAAAAATAGTTTCCACTATGTATCCAAATAGATCCCATTAAAGTCATTTATGGGAATATGTGCAATACATCTGCATGTTGGGATGATTTTGGTAAATTAAAAAATCTTGTTCATGAAATGGTTGATTAAATAGTGGAGAAGGTTAAGACCATTTAGTAGCACATCAAGTCTCCCTAGAGTCGAATGAAGATCGATGATGAAAACCATCGATGAGAACTAGAGTTTGTTGTTAGAGACATGGAATTCCACTATATATCTCCATGGAATAATGTTATGAGATTTGGTAAAATGTAAATCTTAGTCCAAGAAACATCAACATAATTGAGACCATTTATCTCATTAGAGTGGTGTCCTAGAGACTAGAACTCCCGCCAAACCGGTCTCAGGTACATGATGTATTCCATGTATCCCTATTAAGAAACTACATACTAGACCCCTCACATGTACTCAATCTAGATGTGGTACCATGGTAAAATAATCTTTCATATAAGGTGCATTCAGTGAATATATTATATCATAATGAAAAATTTCAACAAAATAAGATAATCACCCTTATCAAAGTGCAGTGGATACACCACATGTTTAAAGAAGAAATGTGGGAACTAAAAGAGATGGTGATGTAGAGTTACCCTCATATATTATAATGTGGGAAAATAAAATCTCACGGGATAAATTTCATAATGGTGGAAGATTGTAATGACCCAGAATATTAATAATAAAAATCCAATTTTTATTCTATTAAATGACCAATTATGTAAAACTGTTATAGAAATTACATGTACTTGTTTTTTTTTGTTATATCTAATTGGGTTTAAATGACCATTAAGTATCATTACAATAGATAATATAATATTTGAATAGTGACCACATGACTTGTATAAATATATGATTCTGACATACCCAATTTACAAAGGCAATGTAAGTGATGGCCTCAACTAGTACGATCATACCCTATGAATCCCATTTATTGGAGCATACAAGGGGGAAATTTTTTTTTATTATTTTCCCTATACCACGTTCCATATGATATCAAACAACTTAAGCATGAGAGAAATTGTTTACAGGGGATGTTCAAAATCATCAAGATCACGTCCCAAACCACATTCACCGAATGACCCAATCAAACCCACACCATCACACATCTTACTCTTAGGATTTATTATAGTGTATTAGAGGTATTTATATTATGAATCTAGAAATATGAGTATGTAAATTTTTTTAATAGAATAATGAATATATTTCCATCCTCTTAATGATAGTTTTAAAGTATTTCTATTTTGACACAATAAACAAAAAAATTGTACTTTTAGTAAATATCAAAATTCTGTTAATGAATTTATGAATTAATGGATATTTTAAACAAATATTATTTAAAAATAATATTATTCTAAAATTTAACTAATCATACACTTTTTTTGAATTGAAGGGTAATTTTTATAATGGTTCAAAAAAATGATATTATCATAAACCAATCATTGAAAATAAATGTCAGTTTTTATTTTTAAATGGAATATTAAAATTTTAAGGAAATTATTTACATAAAATTAATATTATTTTTGGAATAAGTATTCTGAAATTATCCATGGGTTTTTTTTCATTATTTTCAACCAGGGTAAAATTTTTGGGTAGAAATTAAATACAGTATAAATTTACATTATGTTTCATTAAATCGTAATGAAACAAATGTGATGTAATAAGTAATATAAATGGAATCCATGAGAAAATATATGTTTGACAATTAAAATAATGTTATTTTAAATTTTCTTATTTTATTTATTCCATTATGAATCCTTCAAGACTAATAAAATATATTATGATTTTAAATTTATTTCATTGAGATTTTGACTCATATACACATAAGAAAGAGATTATTTTAATATGTTCATACCTTGGGCATATAAAATAATGGGGACCACTCCCCTTTATAAGAAACCATGGGAAAAACCATGTCATGGTTTTTGGTTTTTGATAATTTATTATGTAAAGTCAAAAACCTAAATAATAATGAAGTCTCCCTACTTCCCTATATAAGCACACACATGATCACATTTTTTTCCACTAAATCCCCTTGGATAATTTACACACTTTTCTTATACTCTCTACATTTCTCTTAAGGGGTCCCAATTCTTTCATGAAGCCCCTCCAAAGCCTTTGGTATCACACACTAAAGTAAGTGGTCCTATCTTCATCTCCATTATTCAAGAATCTACTTCATTTTATGCCCTATTATTTTTAATTCCTAATGATGGGGTCTGTTTTCTCACCTCCAATATACATTACATAGGATTTATAAATTATGATATACCTTTTTATCTCTCATTAATCCCACCAATGTACACACGTTACGAAGCTAAAATTTCATAAGAATTCCATCCATTCTCCCTTTATTAAGATTTCTTCATTATGTTATTCCCTCTATTTATAATTCCTTATGTTGGTATATTCCTATCCATATACAAATTAATTCCCATTTTATTTTAAAATTATGATATATCAATTTATATTTAATCCTCCAATTTTATGATTTATTATGTGATGCCATTATGTTGCTGAAAATTCACAATGATTTTTTCTTTCCAATGAAAGTGTGTTGTGAATTCCATACCCATTTCCTATCAAGGGTTTTAACATTTTTACATAATTTATTCCCTTATATGGGACTTACATATATTTAATTGAAAATGTATAATCATTAAATAAATTATGATGATGAATTAATTCATATTTTATGATTGTTCTAGAACACTAAAGGATTAGAGTGAAATGATTATGAAGAGTATTCCTAGAAATAACTGTAATGCATTGGGTATTTTTTAGTATCATGACATGTCATGTTGGGCCGTCGTTGTACCTGATTCATTTATGGTACTTTTTCCAACATGAATCCTTGGTTTTTTATCCTTGACTTATATTAATGATGTAGTGTTTTAAGTTATTTCCATATTTTCCGTTTTATGATTATAATGATATATCATGAAATATTATACATTTTCATTTTATTCTGAAATGAAATTCCTATTTTAAAACATGTAATATCTTATTCATGGTATGACTTGTTTACTCTTTTAATGTTCCTTATATCTTACATATTTCGTATGTTTTTCCTCAGGTTATCCAATGCAGTTTTTTTTATTGAAATATTATGTTCATGTCAAGGAATTATTCAATAATTTCATTGTCTTCTTTGATTCATGATGTTAATATATGAACCTAATTACCAAATAAAATATTATTATCAATATTTTGGGTTGTATTGAGTTTAATTGTTTGTAATAAATCAAGTATAAATCTGTAATAATGATTAGGGTTGTTATATTCGCCACATCACATTTCTATCCCATGAGAATCAATATGATGAGACATATGTTCCAAAAATGTTATGACCATTTTATCATAATTATAAATAATTATAATGAGATAAATATTCATATTAAGCATAATTTTTTTTCAATACCATCAAACATATTTCCAAAAAAGTAAAATCTACATTCTTCAATAAAATATTTAAATAAAAGTCCTCTTATTATTAAGGGTAAAATATATCTTAAAATTATATTAAAAATAAAATAAATTACTTCCAAAATATTTTTAACACGTTAAAAATTTTATGAGTATCAATTACATTAAAAATAAGATAATCTATAAACTTTTCAAACCTACAATAAAATACCAGTACATCATAAATCATTATATCTTTTATGTAGATTAAAAAATAAATAAAAATTCATCATAAACCTTTAACCAAGCATTGTCATCTTATTTTGTAATACTTTTCTTCAATAATAGTTTAATTTATCATGCCCTTTGACTTATCAATTATAATTTATTCATGTTTGCTACCTTAATCATAAAAAATATTGTTAATATAATTTAGACCCTCTTTATGTTACAAATAGTTTCTAGGTGTCCACTATAATAATATATTTCATTGGAAAACCATTATAGGTATCATCTTGATGACTCCCTTATTGATATTACTTTTTTTTCGTTCTACTTTATTTCTATATTCTGTCATTTACCACATATAAAATATCTTCTTACTCCATTGAAAATTGTGTTAGTCTATGATTCCCACATCATGATATATATGATGAAGAACCATATTAACATTACAATCATTATCACATTAACATAAATTAAAACCAATTTTTGATTTATTTTATGTCTTTGAAAAATAGCCTCGGATTAGGTTTTTAATCACAATTCAAGACAGCTATTCAGACATAGGAATAAGATTTTACACTCCATATCTTATATCATTTGGTCACGCAATCAGAAAACCATCACATTATTCTTCACATTCATTATTTACTATGTTCATGTTGTTTTTAACCATTTACTAAAACCAAAATACTTAGTGTGATTTTATCAAATAAAATATTAATGAACCATCTTAAGAGGAGTCAAATTATTATGATATCATTAATCTTTTAATGTTTTATTCAACAGTCATAATTCATTATAGAATAATATATTTTTCATTTATATAAGAATTCTAAATTATGCTCAAATAATTTATTAAGAACTATATTTAATTAAAAAATTCATTTGATAACACCAAAAAAATTAATAATGTAGAAAATATATAAATATTTTCTTTATAATAAGTGTTTCACATTATTAAAATTCAAGGGTTAATTCAATTTAGAGTTTTAAAGAATTACGAAAGTTTCTCACATATCATATCGTTATAATAAAATGTGTACACTTCCCTTGAAGGTATATTTAATCCAAAAAATAGGATTTATATATCTAATGTCACATTTCATCCAAAAAAATATTTGATAATTTTATGGAGAAACCACATAATTTAAATATAGTCCTTGTTATTCAATTTATTGATCAAAAATACCAATGAAAAAATTTATAATATGTGATGAGTAATGTAATCATAGTAATGGATATAAATATAAATGAAATTAGACTATATTTTGACTAACATGATCACATTTCCCTAATAAAAAACATTTCACCAACATAAGATCCTAAATATTACATCAATACATAATCTATTTTTTCAAAACTTCTGAAATAAATATATTTCCATAAAATACAACAAATAAGATGAAAATGAATTAAATACATTGAATATTTTATCGATGGCCTAGATAATAATAAATGATTTCATAATGAAGTAATTCACAATGTTTGATATCAACATATTACCATTAAGGCCCCATTCGGGGATATCAAACATAATTGGGTAAAGAATATAGAAGGTACCCATGAAAAATTATAGTTTGTTATCTACCCATGAAAATAGGGGCTATCAATTATTATTCCCCACTAATCACATAAAATTTCTAATGCATCCATGAAATGACTAATATGAATAAAAACAAAATACATTATCATCAAAAATAATATTATTTAAAATAAAGTATATAAAATATCCATATTTTCCCCTATCAATAAATCACACAACATGATCATAATTCATTCAAAGTAATAATTTTGATAATATCAGTATATTATATCCTTAGTAAACCATAATAATCATCAATTTATGATGATACCATTGATATTATCATTTAGATAATCTTAAAAAATTCATTGAAAACATGAGAAAAATAACATTTTTATTACAAACATTTGAACTAAAATTCACAAAATATTTAGCAAATTAATTTATTGGAATATAATAATTGAAACATGTAATGTAATCCGTTATTATATAAATAGTTATGATTAAATTAAAAAATAATTTATTTAGAAAAAATTTAAGTAAAAATTTTATTCTATATATTCTTAGAATTCCATAGCATCTTATTTGAAAAAAAAAGCAGTCTTTGAAAACATGGCCTAGAAACTAAAACATAGTTGAAAATATCATCAGAATATATTTTTAGAAATTATAAAAAATTCATGGATTATGTATATAGATCATGGGAAAATAGTATATATATCCACAACCAAAATGAGAAATAAAATTTAATTTCTATAAAAATGTTTTCAAGTAATTTTTTGTACCAAAGATTGGAAAATTAAATAAAAATATTTAAATTCATTTGATTAATAGTTGAAAAGAAAATAAATAGATTTTAAAATGTAGTGTCCTTATAATTTCATTCAATACAATTTTATAATAAATAACCTTAAATAAAAATGACATTTTATGGTAGAACCTATTGTCATTAGTATCTGTAGATTCAAAATATCTTTTACAGTGAGAATAATAAATGTGTTTTTATAAACACATATATTTTTTAAAAAAATTAATGTTAAAATATTTCTATCTGATAATATATAATACTCCAAAATGAAAATAAGTAGTGAACATGGAATGAATCTTAATGAATGAAAATTGACATGTGAAATCCTAAAACTCAAGTACTAATTCGATCTATGTAGTATTTAACTCTAGAATAGTAATAATTAGTTAGATTTATAATTTTATAATATAAATTTTAATTACCATTAAATTATAATTACTCCATCTATTTAATTTATTATAATGACTTATTTTATTATTAAATCAATTAATTTTACATCATATGTTTCGATGAACTTTCAACTCATAATCTAAAAAAACATTGGATGCACGACTAGGTTAATGGTCTTATGGTTCCATTATCTCAAAAATATTTATTGTGATAAAATAATCGTATTTAAAAATTAATTAATATTTTTGAACCATTCATCAATTGATAACATGGAAATTAATTTTATTACTTCATGTAGGTTTTAGTCCACACATATGTATAATGATTTTAACACTCCAAACTTCCACGACACACTTCTCTCTGAATAATACAATAGCGTGTGTTGTACGTAACATCGAGTTCTAACACACCACAACCAATCAAACTCGTATTTATGAATAATAATACCCACTTTTGGAAATTTTATAAATTTTATTTTCCAAAATGGACTTCATTTTTGGATTCGGAATATCAAAATTATCCTAGGGTGAATTTTTGGTATTGTTCTAAAAACATTCAATTTTTGATGAATAGAAAAAAACATTGAGTTATTAGTTAAAAAACAAAATTCTATTTAAATAATTATTTATTTTATTTAAATTTATTTTAGGAAAAAATAGATACATAATACCTATATAAGCTCAATGTAATTCATTGGAGTTAATTTATATTATTTTTAGATATATAAATTGTTTATTGAACTTTTCACCATCTTTTACCCACCTCCTAGGTGAATTTGCAAATTTTCATAAAACATAATTTTACCAATTCTGAGAATGGAATTTAAAAAATCCAAGATGCATGGTTGATATCATTAAGTAAAATGTGGTTCAATGAGATGAAAATAATTTTTGTTGAATAGTACCATTTTACGTTTATTTACCACGGTTAAAAGTAAATAGGGTAATTAAATGTAAAAATGATATTAGTTTTACCCTGACACATTTCCTAGTTATATTGGATAATTATAATTCGACCAAAAAAAACCTTAGGAATAAAATATGAGGCTATTTGGTCCACTTGGAATAGATTAGGACATTTATTATTATTTAATTCAAAAAAGAGTTAAAAGAGTTAAAATCAATGTTTAATAAATACAACATATTTAATGTAGGGTTACACATAAGATAAATTACATTATAAATATTCATTATAAATATAAAATGATTTCATACTTAATTATATTTTATTTATAATTTTTAGACCTTAAATAATTTAATTTATTTATAACACAATGATGATGCAGTAATTACCTTAATAGTGAAATATTAAAATAATTGATATTATAAATACCCAAATAAATATAATTTGAGACTTTTATTGAATTAAACTAATTTTATACGTTAATATGACAATTTAGGATTGATTTAATTAACTTTTTTCTAATTATTCATTCTGTTGTGATTATAAAATAAATCAATTTCCAAATAGTGTCAAAATTGACAAATTTGAGTTTTTAAAACAAATATTATATTATTAATTGATATAATATTCCTAAAAATATAAGGATAGGAAAAATGACTTAGATAAGGTTATATATAATACTAATTAACCACTTGGGGTTCTATTGGCCTATTTTAGTAAGTTTCTAAACCATATAATATAATAATACAGAGAGACATGGTAAATGTCAAACTAATTAACTAAGAGATAAATCTAAATGATAAGGTTAAAATAATGACCCAAACCTGTCTAAATCCAATTGGTTGAGTTTATTTAGACCCATACCCACCATATACACGACATAATCTACTTTTTAGCCTTTATAAATCGAATATTAATTTATATAAATTAATATTTCTAGTTTTTTCTAAGGTGCCCCTCACCCCTCTTATAAAAGGGCATTGCCCCTTCTCATTATTTCACACCTTCAAATCCATTTGGCTCGGCCAAACCCTGCCCAAATACTCTTTCAAATATCCTCCCTTAAACCTAAATTCCTTATTTTTATCAGAAAGAAAATGTAAAGAGCCCTTTTGATCAAATCAATAGGAAGAACCCGAAGAAGAGGTATTGTTTTCACCACCCTCTTTCATGTTCCTTTCTTCTTCCACTTCTTCTTTCCTTGTTGTTACCATTCTAAAATAATAACTCAATTATATTTTATACACTGAAATTTTATAATAAATATGCTACAACCATATTTAGTATTCTATCCATCCTTTTAATGACATGTCACCATACGTGCGTATGTACGGCTTGCCGTCTCCAGTCGTGGTGTAATTGTTATTCAATACATTATTATTTGGATGGTTATAATAATGAGTTTAAATCATGTAAATAATAAATATAACTTGATAATTATTCTTTATATATGATACAAAATCCAATTATATACGATTTTAATATCAAAAGAATGATATTGTTGCTCTTGCATACGTATGGAATATCGTCTCCACGAACGAGATGAGATTCATTCCACATTGTATCCATTCAAGAATAATTTTCATTTGTTGATTACAAATAATTTTAAGGAATTGATATAATTCTTTATATGAATAAGATACAACCTATCCATAACAAACAAGGCTTATGTAACAAAACATATAAAAGAAAACGAGTAAGTTAACACCTGAAACAACGATAATACTAAAATATTATTAACAAAGAATTATTAAAAGATCATATATGATATCATAATTATGTATATGGTTCTTTTATAATTTAATAACAATGTTTTAACTATTATACATGATGTTAACATACCATACACTAAGGAAAAGTACAAGGTAATGGTTAATTTCACAATCTCTTTATTATCCGATGTTTTTTTACGTAAGTATTTACAGGGACCTCTTTATCATCCACATCCATTGTAACACCACGATATTTTATGAAAGATATTCTTTTAATTTCATTAATGTCTTGTGCTACACCAATATTACCTTGCCCTCTATGCAAAACTGTATTAGCTTGCAGAATACGCAACACTTTTCTTGGCTCTTGTTACACACAATTTCATGTTCGTTTGATAGAAGTTATTCTACGCAACATTGAGTGTATATATATATATTCAATGTATAAATAAAATATGGTTGGATTCTATTATATGCAACAACAATGGAGTTTTCCACTACACACAACCCTGACTTGGCTTGCATTACACACAATCGCGACCTTCCTCGATAACGTGTGTTGTACGCAATACTGGGTTTTACTAAACAATGATATATTATTATAATATTATTATGAACTAGCCATTATGAATAGTGTTAACTAAATTTTGAATTTTATAACATTATTATTCATCTTAAAAATTTCTAGAACATGTTATAAGAACAAAATAAATTTTTCGTGTAAAATTAGTATTTTTCAAAAAATGCAGTTTTGCAAACTTTTAATGACGCACCCACTTTAGATATAGTTTTTGACATATTTATAAGTTCAATTTTACAACATAAAATTCTTCTTTTGAATCAGTATATAAAAATTTACATTAGATAATGTTTTGATATTTTTACGATAACATTCATATTTTAATGAATAGTAAAAACACGCTATATTTTAATTAAATTTTTTTTTTCATCGTAATATGTTATGTGGTTAAATTATAATATTGAATGGTTTTAAAGTATAAATAGAATATATTTTTAACATTTAATATAATGTATGTCATTATCATTGATTTTACCTTTAATTCGTAGGTTAAATCAATTCAATCTTTTGCAATGTTTTAAAGAAAAACCTGTTTTCTTTCAACAACGGTATTAATTTTAATTTAATTTCTGCATCTTTTGTGTATTGAATTTGGAAAAATGGATTCCATATTTGGAATCAGTGGGTCCAAATTATGTTAATAAGCTACTTTTTTTTGGCATTGTGAATAGTAACTACGGTAAATTTTATTTACTATAGTTAAAGGTAAATCGGGTAATTAAGGGTAAATATAATATTATAAAATTACCCTAACACTTGGAAAAATCCTATTGGATGACTAAATGTCGACCCATATCACCTAAGGGTTGGATTAGATTCATTTAATTAAATTTTGTCAATGAAAATAATTTAATTATTATTAAAACCAAAGAATGTGACAACATGTCACTTTCTTAAATTCTATAAGAATAATAATTTTAATCTAGTGATAAACTTCATGGAACTTCGAACATGAATAGTCTTAAGAAAGCTAATACAATTATCTACATCATATAAATTTATTTAGAATTTTTAGGGACTAAATAATTATCATTTATTATGACACAAAGATGATGTAGTAATTGTCTTATTAATGAAATATTGACATAAATGATGTTATAAATGCCCAAATAGATGTAATTTGAGACTTTTTATGCATTAAACTAATTTGCTAGGATAATATGACATTTTAGTATTGATGGGATTAACGTTTTTCGAACTAATAATTCATTTATGATTTTCAAAAAAATCAATTACTAAATAGTGTCAAAATTGACATAAAATAGTTTTTAAAACAAATATTATATTATTAATTGTTATTTTTTCCCTAAAAATCTAAAGATCTGCCAAATTACTTATATAAGGTTATAAATATTAATAATAACCAACTTGGGGTTATTTTGGCTTGTTATAGTAAATTTTGTAACCTTATAGTGTAAGAACAGAAGAAGAAACGGTAAAAGTAAAATTATTTAACTTAATGTTAAATCTAAATGATAAGGTTAAAATAGGAACCTAAACTTGTCTAAATTCTATTGGATGAGAGGATTTCGACCCATCCCAACCTTAGCTTCGAAATAAATCAATTTAGAGCTATTTAAAACCTAATTTAACTTTATAATAAAATAATAGTTTTAGTTATTCCAAAGGTACCCCTCTCCTCCCTTATAAAAGGGAACCTCCTCTCCCTCTTCCTCACACCACATTGAGACATCAAGCTCGGACAACCCCTGCCAAATTCTCTTATCCACTTCCATAGAAACATCCTAGAGGTTGTGGTCTTCCTCAAAGACCAATTTTAGTGCCCTAAAAGGAGATCTCAAAGTGGTGCTTCAAAGAAGAGGTAATGTCCGTTACTGATTCTTTCAACTTTATTTCTTCGTCCACTTATTATTCTTAGGTTGTTTCATTATGAAGTAATAACATAAGTATCAATCATGTACTTATATGTTATTATAAGTATTAAACAAACCTATTTCACCTTCTATACATCCTACGAAAAAAGGAAATCACCGCGTGAGCGTACGTACGAAATACCATCTCGACGCCGTGGTTTAATCTATTTTCCACCACCACCTTAATTGTATGGGTATAATGGTGTAATTAGTAACTATATATGATTATTATAAATTTATATTGATACTGAAATAGTATACATACACTTCAACAAAAGTTCACGATCATGAGAACGATATCATCGCTCGTGCGTACGTACGAACTACAGTCTCCACGACGCGATGCGATTCATTCTCCACATTAACCATTCATGAATGATTATAAAGTATATATAATGAATAATAATGAAATATATGAAATTTTAAATCTACTTGATTTATGTATATATATATTTATGTCATCTACTTACTTCCATTCAAGACAATATGGAAAGGAAAACAATGTTCATGCGTACGTACAGACTACTGTCTCCATGAACGGTGTGTTTCATTTCATTTATCTATCTATTATATATATATATATATACTGAATATATATGATATATAAATCGTGTTTTATATTCTGGAAGTAATTAAATCATGATATAAGTAATAATAATGTCAAGAACAACAAGTCCAAACACCTACGATAAATGAAACGATTTTACCCAAAACGCTTCTTTAACATGGAATTTACAAAAGATCGGGTAATATTAAGCCATAAGTGAACCATATATGATATCATAACAGTGATTATGATTCTGGAATAAGTCAATGACATTATTTAAATCATTATACAGGAGGTTCGGACACATACGAAGCAAATCAGACCTAAGGTAAGGGAAATATCACAATCTCATTCTTATCCGAGATTGCTTATACTTTGGTATTTACTAGGGTGTATTTTATCATCCACATCCATGTTACCTCAATATGTAATATTATTTCCATCCACCTAAAATTGTTTAAAACTTATTTTACCCTTCGTTGAGTTTTTATTAAAAGATATGAAAGGATTCTTTTGTTGTTTTTCGTATGAGGTACTTTTTGACTTATCTGACAAAAGTATGAGAAGAATGTTTTTTAACTTATAAGGAATGAATGGATTTTTAAAAAATTATTTCCAAGAAGCTTCCTTTACAAGTTTTCATGTTTATTTTTAATAAAACTTCTTTTATTTTAAAATTGTATGACATGTTAAGAAAGGAAAATGTTTTTTAATTTGAAAGGATATTTTCCTCAAGAATGGAGTTCAAGTGTTTTATCAAAATTATTTTCCATATAAGATAATATAGGGTTCTGTTTATATCCCTATTATTACATTGATTTGATTATGTTGTGATGGAATTATTTTTATGAATTCCTTCATCTTATATGAATTGTTTGATGAGGTCACGATGTTTAAGATTCCCATTTTTGTTACATGGGTTATGAAAGGATGTATGATTTATGATTTTGTGGCACACATAAGAATGGTATCATTATGAGATGGGTGGGACATATATCTCCCTCCAATGCATTGGGTAATGATTTTATATCTCCTGATATAGACATGGCTGGAATGGTAGGTTATACCGGTTTAGTGAAACAGGACTGAAACGAGGGTGACTCGGTTCAGAAATGGACTTTGTCCACTAAGATAGTCTTGGAAATGAGTCTTGACTAATAAAAAATGGGTTTCTATGATTATGTGTTTATGCCACAAAGTTTCATGTTTTATGTTATGATTATTGGGGTTACATTTTACTACTATGATTTATCCCATGTTATGATATTATGATCTCTTTTGCAGGTTAAGATTTCCAAAATGTTATGTTCTTATGAATATGATGTGATTGATATTTCTTTTGTTTACCCTTACTGAGCATTTGAGCTCACCCCTTTTATGTTTTCTTTTCCCCAGGATATAAATAAAGGTTTTAGGTAAGAAAAAAAAGGGAAGATCTATATGGGAGATGTTGAAGATCTTTCACCACGATTAGAATATTATATTCCGAGTATCCAAAGACACTAAACTATTATGGTCCTTGTGTGTGTGTGTTTGTAATGTACTAAGTATTCCGTAAAAGTAATGTAATGTCCATGTACGTCAAGCTTCAGGTCTCTACAATTGGTATCAGAGGAAATGTTTAGTCAACCTTTGGAAACTAGGATGCGAAAACGTTAGTGAGATCCCTAGAAATATTTCTAAGGTATGTCTAGGGATGCCCCTAAGGATAATTATACATATAGGATATAGTCCTAGAACTATGGTAACAATATTAGATTAAACCAAAGATGTTAGATTTTGAAGTTACTCCCCCTTTATTATGATTTTCTCCTATCACACTGTTCATTTTGGGTTTTAGAAAATGGCTGGAAACAAGATGATTCACGATAATGAAGGATATTATGGAAAATGGAATGATATTCTTCATGAGAAACCAAATGAAATTGGTTTTGGAAGTCCAAACATAATTATTATTCTGAATCAGCAATCTCATAATATGATCAATAAAGAAAAATTTGGTAAGTTTTCTAACTCGGATAATAAGAGAAAGATGGAGTTTCATGATGATCATAGTGGAAAGAAAGTTCAATTTCCCCTATGTAAATCATATGGGAAGAGGCATCAAAGAGAATGTTTCAAAGGAACTGGAAGATGCTTTGGGTGTGGAAAAGAAGGACACAAAGCCAGTAAGTGCAAAGGAAAAGGTTAAGTTAACACTAGGGATGAGGATAATGGTATTTCTACGACATCAACAATGGTTAAATGTTTTAAATGTGGAATGTATGGGAATTATGCAAACCAATTCCCCAAGGTAAAGTCTCATGAATAGAATCAGTATAGTCATATGGGTAGTATTTATGTTGATGATGATGAAGAGACTACAAATGATATGTGAGATGAAAGAATTCTTGAAGCTCAGTCAATGGTTTAAGAATGTAGTTGAATGATTACATGTTTATCATGTGTAATGTTGTATAATAATCTCATGGTACTATGGAATAAAGAGACATATAAGGATTGTTACACTGTTGACTTTCCTTGAGTTTTGAATGTGTATGATTAATGGTACTAGTATCCATGAAAGATTATTCAGATATTTTTTGAATGTAGATGATATGCACATAATGAATGGATAAGAAGAAAATTAAATGTTTGATAGTATTCATGAGATCATGGCTGATATAATGAAATAGTTATATCATGGTTTGAGTATATAGAATTTTGGGTTTTTGGTATGTGGAATGCGTTAACTTTTGACAGCACTCATGTTTTTACTAAGATTCAATGGATATTCATTTTTCAAGAGATTACATGATAATGGTATTCACATGACTGGAATGTGATGAACAGGATATATGAGGGATAAATGATGGCATTCACGTGATCATTTTCTCTATACTATGAGCTTGGACCGAAGTATTTTGGATAAACCTAATGATTGGAATGGATTATGTTGGACATAAGTTAGTATTGTTTAAGTATATAACCTTTTTTTCGATATTATTGATGGGATGATATAGTAATATAGTTTTAGAAAAAGGATAACCTGCAGGACGGGCGACAACCCATCGTGTCGGACAAGGTTGTGGGAATCGAACCCACAACCGAAGTGCGACTGGCCTTTATCGCATACCACTGGCCTACAGAAAGTCCCTAGTTAGTACAAACTAGTTTTATTTTATTAAGCGGTATGATATACGAAGTATAAGTTCATTTTTGGAACCATATACGATTAATCTAACCATAAGATGGACTTATAACTTTTTCTAACCTTTTGTTTGAAAGATATGGAATGACCCATCATTCTATCACATCATCTGCTAACACATAACGAATAACAAATTCAACTTCATTTCATTAAGGGATGAAGTGGAAATTATACAATTCACGAACAACAGTGAGATTGTACCAAAATCATGCAAGTATTTCTTTTAATTCATCAACTTTAGGGAAATGATTTTGAAAACCAAAAATGTTGTCCTAGTTCCCTTATATCCGATGAATCAGATGGTACCTTAGATCATCACAATTCTATAGCTTTGTGATTGTTGGCTTTTTCATAGCCATGTTCTCTACCACTCTCCATCAGAACCTGATGGTTAGATTTTTCTTCTATATCCATATTTTCACCTATGTTCTCCTACGTGGAAACCCATTGATGAGTTAATTTGGGTAACCGTTACATTTCATACTTTAGTTTTTAAATCCATTTTTGGTATTCCTTTTTACAATGTGGGTTTCTATTAAACAAACTCTCGAGTAGTAAACCATTTATAACCCCGACGAATTTCGAGGGCGAAATTCATTTTAAGGGGGGTAGAATGTAACACCCCGAGAATTTATGAAAGATATTCTTTTAATTTCATTAATGTCTTGTTCTACACCAAGATTACCTTGCACTATATGCAACACCATATTAGCTTGCTGTATACGCAACACTTTTCTTGGCTCTTGTTACACACAATCTCAAGTTCGTTTGATAGAAGTTATTCTACGCAACATTGAGTGTATATATATATATTCAATGTATAAATAAAATATGGTTGGATTCTATTATACGCAACAACAAAGGAGTTTTGCACTACACGCAACCCTTACAAGGCTTGCATTACACGCAATCACGACCTTCCTCGATAGCGTGTGTTGTACGCAATACCGGGTTTTAATAAACAATGATATATTATTATAATATTATTATGAACTAGCCGTTATGAATATTGTTAAGTAAATTTTGAATTTTATAACATTATTATTCATTTTACACATTTCTAGAACATGGTATAAGAACAAAATAAAATTTTCGGGTAAAATAAGTATTTTTCAAAAAATGCAGTTTTGCCGCCTTTTGATTGCGTACCAACTTTAAATATATTTTTTGACATATTTATAAGTTCAATTTGAAAAAATAATATTCTTCTATTTAATCAGGATATAAAAATTTACATTAGATAAAGTTTTGATAATTTTCCGATATCTTTCATATTTTAATGAATAGTAAAAACACGCTATATTTTAATTAAAAACAACTTTTTTCATCGTAATATCTTATGTGGTTAAATTATAATATTTAATGGTTTTAAAGTATAAATAGAATATATTTTTACCATTTAATATAATTTATGTCATTAGCATT
This sequence comes from Viscum album, assembly GCA_963277665.1. Taxonomy (NCBI): domain Eukaryota; kingdom Viridiplantae; phylum Streptophyta; class Magnoliopsida; order Santalales; family Viscaceae; genus Viscum; species Viscum album. Next base: position 1,840,657,779 of record OY728135.1, read on the forward strand.
GATTTTACCTTGAATTCGTAGGTTAAATCAATTCAATCTTTTGCAATGGTTTAAAGAAAAACACGTTTTCTTTCGACAACGGGATTAATTTTAATTTAATTTATGAATCTTTTGTGTATTGAATTTGGAAAAATGGATTCCATATTTGGAATCAGTGGGTCCAAATTATGTTAATAAGCTACTTTTTATTTTTGGGCATTGTGAATAGTAACTGCAGTAAATTTTATTTACTATAGTTAAAGGTAAATCGGGTAATTAAGGGAAAATATAAGATTATTAAATTACCCTAACACTTGGAAAAATCCTATTGGATGACTAAAAGTATACCCATATCACCTAAGGGTCGGATTAGATTTATTTAATTAAATTTTGTCAATGAAAATAATTTAATTATTATTAAAACCAAAGAATGTGACAACATGTCACTTTCTTAAATTCTATAAGTATAATAATTTTAATCTAGTGATAAACTTCATGGAACGTCGAACATGAATAGTCTTCAGAAAGCTAATACAATTATATACATCATAGAAATTTATTTAGAATTTTTAGGGATTAAATAGTTATCATTTATTATGACACAAAGATGATGCAGTAATTGTCTTATTAATGAAATATTGACATAATTGATGTTATAAATGCCCAAATAAATGTAATTTTAGACTTTTTATGAATTAAACTAATTCTCTAGGTTAATATGACATTTTATAATTGATTTCATTAACTTTTTTCGAACTAATCATTCTTTTATGATTTTCACAAATATCAATTACTAAATAGTGTCAAAATTGACATAAAATAGTTTTTAAAACAAAAATTATATTATTAATTGTTATTTTTTTCCTAAAAATATAATGTTCTGCAAAATGAATTATATAAGGTTATACATATTAATAATAAACAACTTGGGGTTCGTTTGTCTTGTTATAGTAAGTTTATTAACCTTATAGTGTAAGAACACAAGAAGATACGATAAAAGTTAAATTATTTAACTTAATGTTAAATCTAAATGATAAGGTTAAAATAGGAACATAAACTTGTCTAAATTCTATTGGATGAGAGTATTTAGACCTATCAAAACCTTAGAATCCAAATAAATCAATTTTGAGATATTTAAAACCGAATTTGACTTTATAATAAAATAATAGTTTTAGTTATTCCAAAGGTACCCCTCTCCTCCCTTATAAAAGGGAACCTCCTCCCCCTCTTCCTCACACCACATTGAGCCTTCAAGCTCGGACAAACCCTGCCAAATTCTCTTCTACCCTTCGATAGAAGCATACTACAGGTTCTGGTCTTCCTCAATGACCAATTTTAGTGCCCTAAAAGGAGATCTCAAAGAGGTGCTTCAAAGAAGAGGGAATGTCTGTTACCGATTCTTTCAACATTATTTCTTCTTCCACTTCTTATTCTTAGGTTGTTTTATTATGAAGTAATAACATCAGTATCACTAATATACTAATATGTTATTAAAAGTATTAATCAAACATATTTCTCCTTCTATCCATCCTATGGAAAAAGGAAATCACCGCGCGTGCGTACGTACGGAATATCGTCTCCACGACGTGGTGTAATCTATTTTCCACCACCACCATAATTGGATGGGTATAATGGTGTAATGAGTAACTATATATGATTATTATAATGTGCTATTGATACTGAAATAGTATTCATACACTTCAACACAATTTCACGATCATGAGAACGATATCATCGCTCGTGCGTACGTACGGACTACCGTCTCCACGAAGCGATGAGATTCATTCTCCCCATTAACCATTCATGAATTATTATAAAGTATATATGATGAATAATAATGAAATATATGAAATTTTAAATCTACTGGATTTATGTATATATATATATATATGTATGTCATCTACTTACTTCCATTCAAGACAATAAGGAATGGAAAACAACGTTCATGCGTACGTACGGACTACCGTCTCCATGAACGGTGTGTTTCAATTCATTTATCAATATATTATATATATATACTGAATATATATGATATATAAATCATGTTTTATATTCTGGAAGTATGTAAATCATGATATAAGTAATAATAATGTCAAGAACAACAAGGCCAAACACCTACGGTAAATGAAACGATTTTAACCAAAACGCTTTTTAACATGGAATTTACAAAAGAACGGGTAATATTAAGCCATAAATGAACCATATATGATATCATAACAATGAGTATGATTCTGGAATAAGTCAATTACATTATTTAAATCATTATACAGGAGGATAGGACACATACGAAGCAGATCAGACCTAAGGTAAGGGAAATATCACAATCTCATTCTTATCTGAGATTGCTTACACTTTGGTATTTACTGGGGTGTATTTTATCATCCACATCCATGTTACCTCAATATGTAATATTATTTCAATCCACCTACAGTTGTTTAAAACCTATTTTACCCTTAGGTGAGTTTTTAGTAAAAGATATGAAAGGAATCTTTTGTCGTTTTTCGTACGAGGTACTTTTTGACTTTTATGACAAAAGAATGAGAAGAATGTTTTTTTAAACTTATACGGCATGAATGGATTTTTAAAACATTATTTCCAAGAAGCATCCTTTACACGTTTTCATGTTTATTTTTAATCAAAATTCTTTTAGTTTAATATTGTATGACATGTTAAGAAAGGAAATTTTTTTTGAATTTGAACGTCTATTTTCCTCAAGAATGGAGTTCTAGTGTTTTATCAAAATTATTTTACATCTTAGATAATATAGGGTTCTGTTTATATCCCAATTATTACATTGATTTGATTATGTTGTGATGGAATTATTTTTATGAATTCCTTCATCTTATATGAATTATTTGATGGGGTCCCGATATTTAAGATTCCCATTTTTATTACATGGGTTATGAAATGATGTATGATTTATGATTTTTTGGCACACATAAGAATGAAATAATTATGAGATGGGTGGGACCTATATCTCCCTCCAATGCATTGGGTACATATTTTATATCTCATGAGATAGACATGGCTGGAATGGTAGGTTATACCGGTTCAGTGAAACAGGACTGAAACGAGGGTGACTCGGTTCAGAAATGGACGTTGTCCACTAAGATAGTCTTGGAAATGAGTCTTGACTAATAAGAAATGATTTTCTATGATTATGTGTGTATGCCACAAAGTTTCATGTTTTATGTTATGATTATTTGTATTACATTTCACTACTATGATTTATCACATGTCATGATATTATGATCTCTTTTGCAGGTTAAGATTTCCAAAATGTTATTTTCTTATGAATATGATGTGATTGATATTTCTTTTGTTTACCCTTACTTAGCATTTGAGCTCACCCCTTTTATGTTTTCTTTTCCCCAGGATATAAAGAAAGGGTTTAGGTAAGAAAAAAAAGGGAAGATCTTTATGGGAGATGTTGAAGATCATTCACCACGATTAGAAGATTATATTCCGAGATTCCAAAGACACTAAACTATTACGGTCCTTGTGTGTGTGTTTTTGTAATGTACTATGTATTCCTTAAAATTAATGTAAAGTCCATGTACGTCAAGCTTTAGGTCTCTACATCCATGTTTCTTAAAAATGTATTTAAAAACATTTTTACTATTTACTAGACAATGGGTTAAAGTCATTTATACCCTTTTTGACTTTTGATAAGATGTTTCTAGAGGAATCTTTCTGTCGTTTTCCAAATAAGGTCCTTTTTATCCTTTACGACATAATTAAAGTAAGAATTTATTTTTTTAACGTATATGGCGAGTGTGGCTATTCTCCGCCATTATAAAATCGCCTAAGCTACCCTTACAATCTTATAAGGATATTTTCAAAATAAATTTTTTCTTTATAATTATGTGACTTTTAAATGATTTCAAAAAAAAAAGATATTTCTCTCATAGTGTTTTGATTTCATCTATGTCAACATCCTTTGATGTATTTTAGGATTATTAGAAGTTGATTTATTATGCTACAAAACCACTATATTGTATTGATGGTTTTGTGATATGTTTGAATATGGATGCATTATTTTTAAACCATTCATGGTTTATGGATACATTATTGACATTTCATATGTTAGTTTTAATACGAATGTTTATGTTATGTTTAAGCCTTTTCATATAAGGAATGCATTAGACTTAGTAAGTGACGGGTGGAGCCCACTATAGCTCCTTGATGCATCAGTAGGTCCCATGAGAAAAACTAGTGTCTTGGAAGAAGGCCTTGAAAAAATATTATTTTTAGTCTTGGCATGAGGCCTTGACAATGTGGTTATGATAGTCTGGCATTATGTATTTCCTTATTATGAAAGTGGTTATTGATATTGCATGATATTATTCGATTAATAGAATATCCATTTGAAAAGTTAAATGGAATTATTTCATTTTATCTTTTTCATATTATGTTGAAGTTCAAGTTTAAATGGATTTTGTTTTAGTAATACATTTCCTTAAATGTTTATGTTTATTTATGCAGGTTTCCGCTATATTGTTATCCTTACTGAGCATCTGATCTCACCCCTTTCAATGTGTTATTTTTCCCAGGATGTAAAGAAGTATACTATGAATGAACTTCAGGGATAGTATGAGGGGATATGAAGAAACGTTGTTTTTGTAGTTTTTATAAATTTATGATGTACTGTAAGACATATGAATATATCTAGTGTTTCAAGGCTACTAAAATAATCGATCGTTCGAGACTTGACCTTTTGTGATAATTCTAATGATATGTAATAATGAACTGACTCTAGATAATTGGGGTCGGGGAGTTACAGTTGGTATCAGAGGAAGTTTAGTAATAATCCTTAGAAGCTAGATTTACATAATCTTTGATTAGAGCACATATCCCTATGATAGACTTTGATGATTAGTATAAAATAACATCCTATAATTTTGGTATTGTAGATATTTTGTGAGTTTTATGAGGAATACATCCCTGCCTGGATACAAGCAGGTAGAGGCGGCTCTGGCACAGATGTATCTAGGGGTAAAACACGAAAACACCGCATTGAGCTCGACTCAAATGGGAACTGGTGCATGACAACATGCCTTACTTCACTCTTGGTTATGACACTCCCGGGGGATATTCTTAGGATAACTCACAAATTATTTACAAATAATTATGAAGGCTTTATGAGTATATACATCCTCAATGAAATTTTTTTTTATGATTATAGATTATATCCATAAACTGTTAAATTAATATTATGTATTATACATGTATGGAATTATGTATTCCGATACAGAAACTAATCTAGTTTATTCCATTGTTTAGAAATGTCTCCTAGTGGAAAGAATAGAAACAATATCAATGCACAGAATCCATGTAGAGATTTCCCTTATGCTCAAGATAATTATAGTGGAGATGGTGATTCCACTGGTGCTGATCAGTTTATCACTATACTGGGACAACTGACTCAGGTTATTAATAATAACCTTACCCGTATGGAGCACCCTGATCCACAGCGTGGAAGATCAATGTTAGATTTCTTCATGAGGTAGCAACCACCAACAATTAATGGGGGTACAAATCCACTAGTAACTGAGCAATGGATCAATTCCTTAGAGAACATATTCCATGCCTTGAGGAGTAGCGAAAGGTAAAAATTTATCATGGAAGTTTACCCCCTCACTATAGATGTTGATCAATGGTGGTCCTTGATTCCAAATATAATGGAAGATGAAAAAGTATCAATTATGGAATGGATTCAGTTTAAGGAAATTTTCTTAGAAAAATAATTTCCTTATGAACATCGAGCGGATATGGAGTGACAATTTCTAAGTCTGAGGTAAAATGAGGATGCAAATGTCACAAATCATGAAGCTAACTTTATAAGGTTAGCGAGGCATGCAACAAATTATATACGTAAACCGAGGAGTAAGATTTATCATTTCTTTGATGGGTTAAAACCATTTCTCTATCGAGCATTAGTATCACAATCTTTCTCAACGTACGAAGACATTGTATCGTGTGCTATCAAGACGGAAAAGAAATTATCTATGTCTTATGACTTTAAAGAGAACCAAGAGAAGAAGAGATCTGTCGATCACTATGGAAATGGAAATAAGGGGAAAAAGAGAAAAGTTGAATATCCATCCTGCCTTAAATGTGGGAATAAACACCCTGGTACATGCTTGAAGGTAATGGGAGTCTACTACAAGTGTGGTGAAAAAGGCCACCAAGATCTTGATTGCAAGGGGAAGAAAAAAGCTATTTATGTTCAATGCTATAATTTCAGGGAGATGGGACATTATGCAAATGAATGTCCTAAGCGTCATGGAAACTTTCCTCAGAAGAGGCCAAGGGATCAAGGCCATGATTATCCTATCACTACTTCTGAGGTTGAATCTCTTAAATATGTATTAGAAGGTAATTTAATTTTTTCCTAAAGTTTATCCAATACATTATTTGATTCTGGATCATCGCATTATTTCATATCTTCCCAGTTTGCTATGAAAATTAGATATTGACAAATTTGATTTTACAAGGGAGTTGTTAGTCAAAAATCCAGAAGGAAGCATCGTTGAAATAGATTTTTGTGAATAATTTCCCATTAGAGCACATAAATGTTCTTTATCTGCTGATCTCATCATTATACATATGATTTAGTTTGATATAATCCTCGGTATGGATTGGCTATCAGACTATGATGCAAAGATTTATTATAAGAAGAAGGAGGTTATGATTTTATATGATGATGATAAGGAACACCTTATTTTTAGAACAGAATCGTCACCACCTAATTCTTATCTTGAACCACCCCCAATAGCTCGAATAAACTCAATTTTTGGGGATGAGGAGAATGAAATTACTATGTGTGAGGAAATTAATGTTAATATAGAGGATGTACCTATTATGATAGAATATGTTGATGTGTTTCCAGAAGATTTACCTGGACATCCTCCAAAATGAGAAATTGAGTTTTCCATTGACTTAATCTCTGGTTCAAGGACCATTTCTAAGACCCCTTATAGAATGGAAACTGTAGAATTAGTAGAACTAAAGAAACAACTATAAAAGTTTACTAATAAGGTATTAATTCTCCTTAGTGTTTCTCCATGGGTATCCCCTATTCATTTTGTTAAGAAAAAGGATGGATCTATGAGGTTATGCATTGACTACAGGGAGATCAATGCTATAATAATAAAGTGAAAGTATCCCCTACCTCGCATTGATGATTTATTAGAATAACTTCATAGAGCTCAATATTTTTCAAAGATTGACCTATGATATGGATATCATCAGTTGTGTGTGAAGAAGGAATACATTCCGAAAATAGCATTTCGAACGAGGTACGAGAATTATGAGTTTACAATAATGCCTTTTGGATTGACTAATACACCCTATGTCTTCACCGATCTAATGAACATAGTTTTCAAGGAATATCTTGATGAATTTTTAGTGGTATTTATTGATGATATCTTGGTATACTCCAAAATCTACGAAGATCATGAAAATCACTTGCGCATTATTCTAAAGACTCTTAGAAGACATTAATTATATGTAAAGTTTAGCAAGTGTTAATTCTAGATTCAAGGGATTTTTTTTCTTGGCCATATTGTCTCTAAGTATGGAATCTCTATTGATCCTAATAATACAAGAGCAATCCAAGAATGTCCAGCACCAATGAGTATAACTGAGGTACACAATATTATTGGTTTCGCAGGTTATTATCGACGTTTCATCCAAAATATTGCCCGATTGGCTAACCCATTAATGAAGCTCTCATGTAAAGAGGTTAGATTTTTATGGACAAAAGAGGGTGAAGAATTTTTTTAATGAACTGATGATAATATTATTCAATTCTCTTATATTGACACTTACATCGGGGAATTATGGGTTTGTTATTTATATTGTTGCTTCAAAGAAAGGACTTGGTTGTGTCCTTGTGCAGAATGATATGGTTATTTCCTATGCATCAGGACAGCTAAAAATTCATGAACAAAATTATCCTACTCATGATCTTGAGTTACCAGATGTGATCTTTTCTTTGAATATATGGAGACATTATCTATATGGTGATAGTGTGAGATATAAACTGATCACAAGAGTTTGAAGTATATTTTCTCATAGAAGGAACTCAACGTGAGGAAAAGAAGATGTCTTGATTTACTCAAGGATAATGATGCACTATACACTACCACCCGGTGAAGGAAAATAAGGTGGCAGATGCTTTGAGCAGAAAGGATCATGGAGTTTTGAATAATATGAGAGTTGAAAGGGATCCTATATACATGGAACTAGTAAAGATAGATATGGTAATAACCATGGAAGGTGAAACATCGATACTTTTTCAAATTGTTTCCAAAACATATTTACTAGAAAGGATAAAGAGATCTCAGACCGATGATGAAGAGTTTCAAAAGAATATTAAATCTGTGAATGATGGGATATTGAGTGACTTAGTGTATAAAGATTGAATTTTGAGATTTGGGAAGAGACTTTGTGTTCCTGATATAACTGATCTAAAAAGGGAATTGTTGGATGATGCCCATAGTTCAAATTTCTCTATACACTATAGAAGCACTGAGATGTATAAAGATTTGAAAGAACATTTATTGTGGGACAACATGAAAAGGGATATTGCTGGTTTTTTGTGAAGATGTATGGTTTGACAACAAGTGAAATCTGGAAGGCAATAGCCTAGAGGAGTCATGCAACCTATTCCCATACCTGAGTGGAAATGGGATAATATTACGATGGACTTTGTCAAGGGACTACCAAAGAATCGTAGAAGGAATGATGTAATATGGGTCATTATTGATCATCTTACCAAGTCAGCACATCTTCATGATATAAGAGAATATCTATAACTTGAATGTATAGCAAGAATATATATTAATGAAGTTGTGAGACTTCATGGAGTACCCCTATCGATTGTTTCTGATCGTGATCCCCGTTTCACATAGAGATTCTGGAAAAGTCTTTAGAAAACCCTGGATACTGAAATTCGTTTGAGCACTACCTACCACCCTCAAACATATGGAAAATCAGAACAATCTATTAAAACCTTAGAAGACATGTTGAGATCTTGCTTACATTACTTTCAGGGTATGTGGGATCAATATTTACCTCTGGTAGAATTTTCCTATAACAATAGCTTCTATTCTAGTATTCAAATGGCATTATATGAAGCGTTATATGAAAATAGATGTCACACACAAACCTGTTGGGATAGTGTGGGTGAAAGAAAACTCGTAGGCCTATAACGTGTAGAAGAAACGATGGAGAAGGTGAAGGTAATCCAAAACCACCTCAAAGCATCTCAAAGTAGAAAGAAGATCTAAAACGATAATCGAAGGAATGAATTGGAATTTCAAGTCGGTGATCATGTTTTCCTGAAGGTATCTCCATAGAAGGGAGTTATACATTTCGGTAAGAAGGGTAAATTGAGTCCTAGGTACATTGGACATTTCGAAATTCAAGAACGAATTGGGGTTGTAGCTTACCATTTGTCAATGCTGCCAAGTCTCTCCAAAGTTCACGATGTGTTCCATGTATCACGGTTGAGAAAGTATGTGCCTAACCCAACACATGTACTCACCTATGAGGAATTAGAACTGGAACCCGATCTGTTTTATTACGAAGAGCCCGTCAGGATTCTTGATACCAGAGAACAAGTGCTGAAAAAATCGGACGACTCGTCTGGTAAAAGTTCTATGGAGAAACCATAAGATGGAAGAGGCAACGTGGGAACCCGAGGAACATATGATGAAGAACCACCCAAGTCTTTTTATTTATTAATATTCTAGAAATTTCTAGGATGAAATTATTTGAAGTAGCAGAGAATGTATCACCCCAAGCTTCCACGGTACACTTCTCTTTGAATAATACAATAGTGTGTGTTGTACACAACTTTGAGTTTTAACACACCACAACCAATCAAACTAGACATTATGAATAGTAATACCCACTTTTTGAAATTTCAAAAATTTTATTTTTCAAAATGGATATCATTTTTGGATTCGGAATATCAAAATTATCCTTGGGTTAATTTTGGTATTTTTAAAAAATCTTTCAATTTTTGATGAATAGTGAAAAACACTTAGTTATTAGTTAAAAACCGACTTTTTATTTAAATAATTATTTATTTTATTTAAATTTAATTTAAGTCAAAATAGATATATAATACCTATATAAGTTCAATTTAATTTATTGGATTAAATTTATATTAATTTTAGATATATAAATTGTTTATTGAACTTTTCACCTTCTTTTACCCACCTCCTAAGAGAATTTGCAACTTTTCATAAAACTTAATTTTAACACTTCTATGAATAGAACATCAAAAATCTGAGAGAAACGTTTCATATTAGTAAGTAAAATGTGGTTCAATGAGATGAAAATAATTTTTGTTGAATAGTAACCTTTTACTTTTATTTACCACAGTTAAAAATAAATAGGGTAATTAAAGGTAAAAATGATATTAGTTTTACCCTAACACATGTCCTAATTCTATTTGATAAGTATAATTCGACCAAAAAAACATTAGGAATAAAATATGAAGCTCTTTGATCCACTTTAATTAGATTAGGACATTTATTATTATTTAATTCAATGAAGATTTAAAAGAGTTAAAATCAAAGTTTAATAACTACAACATTTTTAATATCGGGATACACATAATATAAATTCGATTATAAATATTCATTAGAAATATAACAAAATTTACTCCATAATTATATTTTATTTATAATTTTTAGACATTAAATAATTTAATTAATTTATGACACAACGATGATGCAATAATTACCTTAATAGTGAAATATTAAAATAATTGATATTATAAATACACAAATAAATATAATTTGAGACTTTTTATTAATTAAACTAATTTTTTAGGTGCATATGACAAGTTAATATTGATTTAGTTAACTTTTTTCGAAGTAATCATTCTTTTTTGATTTTCACAAAAATCAATTTCCAAATAGTGTCAAAATTGACAAAAAAGAGTTTTTAAAACAAATATTATATTATTAATTAATATAATATTAATAAAAATCTATGGTTCGTCCAAATTACTTTGATAAGGTTATATATAATAATAATTAACCACTTGGGGTTTTCTTGGTTTGTTTTGCTATGTTTATTAACCATATAATATAATAATACAAAGAGACATGGTAAATGTCAAACTAATTAACTAAGAGTTATATCTTAATTATAAGGTTAATATAATGACCCAAACCTTTCTAAATCCTATTGGTTGAGTTTTTTTCGACCCATAACAACCTTATCTTAGAAATAATCTACTTTTTATACTTTAGAAACCGAATATGAATTTATTATAAATTAATATTTCTAGTTTTTTCCTACGGTACCCCTCACCCCTCTTATAAAAGGGCACTCCCCCTTCTCTTTATTTATCACCTTCAAATCCATTTGGATCAGAATAACCCTACCCAAATACTCTCTCAAATATCCTCCATTCAACCTAGAGTCCATAGTTTTATCATAAAGGCAACCTAAGGATCCCTTTTGATCAAATCAAAAGGAAGAACCCGAAGAATAGGTAATGATTTCACCACCCTATTTCAAGTTCCTTTCTTCTTCCACTTCTTCTTTCCTTGTTACATCCATTCTAAAATAATAACTCAAGTATATTATATATACTGTGATGTTATTATAAATATTTTACAACCATATTCACTATTCTATCCATCCTTTTAATGACATTTCACCATACGTGTGTATGTACGACTTACCATCTCCACGTCGTGGTGTAATTGTTATTCAATACATTATTATTTGGATGGGTATAATAATGAGTATAAATCATGTAAATATTTTATATAACATTATAGTTATTCTTTATATATGATATACAATCCAATTATATACAATTTAAATATCAAATGAATGATATTGTTTCTCTTGCATCCGTACGGAATACCATCTCCACGAACGCGATGAGATTCATTCCTCATCGTATCTATTCAAGAATAATTTTCATTTGTTGATTAAAAATATTTTTTAAGGACTTGATATCATTCTGTATATGAATAAGATTCAAACTATCCATAATAGACATGGCGTATGTAACAAAACATATAAAATAAAATGAGTAAGTTAACACCTGAAACGATGATAATACTAAAATATTATTAACAAAGCATTATTAAAAGATCATATATGATATAATAATTATGTATATGGTTCTTTTATAATTTTAAAAAAAATTAACTATTATATAGGAGGTTAACATACCATCGACTAAGAAAAATTACAAGGAAATGGTTAATTTCACAATCTGTTTATTATCTGAGGTTTTTTTACTAAGTATCTACTGGGAAATCTTTATCATCCACATCCATGTTTCTTACATATGTATTTTAAAACATTTTTAATATTTACTAGGCAATGGGTTAAAGTCATTTATACCCTTGTTTGAATTTTTGTAAGATGTTTATAAAGGAATATTTCCGTCGTTTTCCAAACGAGGTCCTTTTTAACCTTTTCGACAAAATTAAGGTAAGAATGTCTTTTTTAACTTATACGGTGGGTGAGACTATTCTCCGCCCTTATAAAATAATCAAATCTTCCCTTGAAATCTTATAAGGATATTTTAAAAATAAATGTTTTCTTTATAATTATGTGACCTTTAAATGATTTCAAAAAAAGAGATATATCTCCCAAATAGTTTTTATTTCATCTATGTCAACATGCTTTGATGGATTTTAGGCTTATTTGAAGTTGATTTATTAGGCTAAAAAAATTCTATATTGTATTGAAGTTTTTATGATATGTTTGACTATGGATGCATTATTTTTATACCATTCATGGTTTATGGATAAATTATTGAAATTTCATATGTTAGTTTTAATACGAATGTTTATGTTATGTTTAAGCCTTTTCATATAAGTAATGCATTGGACTTAGTAAGTGACAGGTGGATCCCTCTTTTGCTCCTCGATGCATCGGTATGTCTCATGAGACAAACTAGTGTCTTGGAACAAGGCCTTGAAAAAATATTATTTGTAGTCTTGTCACGAGGCCTTGACTATGTGGTTATGATAGTTTGACATTATGCATTTCCTTATTATGAAAGAGGTTATTGATATTGCATGTGATTATTAGATTAGTATAATATCCATGTGAAAAGGTAAATGGAATTATTTCATTTTATCTTTGCCATATTATGTTGAAGTTCAAGTTTAAAAGAATTTTTTAGTTATACATTTCATTAAATGTTTATGTTTATTTATGCAAGTTTCCACTATATTGTTATCCTTACATAGCATCTAAGCTCATCCCTTTCAATGTTTTATTTTTCCCAGGATGTGAAGAAGTATTTTATGAATGACCTACAGGGATAGTATGAGGGGATATGAAGAAACATTATTGTTGTAGATTTTTTTAATTTATGATGTAATGTAAGATATATGAATATATCTAGTGTTTCCAAGGCCACTAAACTAATCGATCTTTCGAGAAATGATTTTTTGTGATCATGCCAAGGATACATAATAATGCACCGACTCTGGTACCTGGGGTCGGGGAGTTACAATGATATTTTCATTTCATATATGATGGGAAATGAGATGAGAAATGGGTTGAAAATAACCATAATAACCAATTAAGATATTTATTATAGTTTTTTATCATATAATTATATTAATAGATATTTTGAATGGGTTGTTAATGGAAATAAACAAAAAGCAATTGTTCTAGAAGTTATAACTCTACTTTGGAAAACATCATTTACTAACACCTTATGCCTTCTTGGTTAGTTATTTAATAAATAATTTACCTCTAAGAAATGGGTAATAAGTTTGGTAAGTGGTTTTAAAATGGTTTGGTTGAGATAAATTTCATAAGAAGCATAAGGAAAAAGGATAGGTTGGAATCTTTTATAAGTGCGGTGGGTGGAAATCTGGTATACACATTAAATAATAATTTATAATATGTTTCTAACTCTTGTAAAATGGATCCAATTATCCCTATATTATAGGATAAGTAATATAATTTCAAAATTAATTCTACCCATATAAATTATTGTTTTTTATATGCAATTTTTAAACTTATGAGCTAGCTTAACCCCATTATTATCCCATTTATCGTTAACCATTATAACAATATTTTTATTCTTTATGTATTAGAAAATTAATTTTAATATTACAAATGGAATATACTTAAACCATGCATGAAGGTCTCAAAAATTTAAAATCTAATTCAGTTACTATAAGAATTTTAGGATTTTATATTGAATTAAAAATAATTTCAAAACATTGAATACAATTTGAAGTCATTTTCAAAAAAATTTACAAAATATGATCTTAAAACATATATATATATATAAAAATAATTTGAATTCAAACACCTAAATTATAACTTATCCTTCATGGTTATATATAAAATTCATGGAATACATAAATTATCTTAATATTATCAAGTTAAATGTACTTGAAATCAATAACATGAAATATTTCCCATATTATATTATATGATTCATTTACAAAAGCAAAGAGTTTTGAAAAAAATATAGTATTTTAAAAAATATTAATAAATTAGTAAAAAGAATATAATTTTTTACACAAATTATATTCATTATTTCCATTCATAATATATATTTACCCTTATCATTACCATGATAACATGTTTATGATATGAAATTAGATAATGTGACATTTTTACCATAGTTATATTCATATAGTTTAATTCATAATATTGATGCACCTTTATCATTAGTGTAGTGAACAACATTTACAATGGTATTTATTTACATTGACAAAAATAGAATTATCCTTATTACCAAATTACAAAAACGATGATTCCAAAAATGGAATACATTATATATGATTCAATTACTATAAAGGATAAAAACATTATAGTATTTATGATAAATTCAATGAAAATATATTTCTTCAAAAATACCAATTTTTATAATAATAATGAATATATTCAAAAATATATTATAATGTTTATTTCTATCAAAATATTTTTATTTTTTATGTAAAATTAAACCTATTTAATTTAATTAATATAAAAAATGGATAAGTAAATAATATTTTTTGAAATAAAATAATTGATAGTTTTTACTAAATATGTATGTCTCCAATTTCTCCCAACATAAAACTTTTCAAAAAAATTATAACATATGGGTGTTTTGAGAAATTACCATCTAATTTTTTTAATAATTATTTTCATCTAAGGTTTTGTTTTTTTCTATTTATTTTTTTATGACCTATTACAGGTTTGGGACTAAAAGATATTTAATTGTGGACATGAACCTATAAATAGAAATGATACATGTGGTCCTTTGGTCGGCCCGTAAGAGCTACTGGACAACATGTGCACTACCATGGGCTGACCCGGGCTATAAGATATCCACCATATCACTAGTGAATATTCAACTACCATATAGTTTAATAATTATAATGCAATAATCATTCTTGAAATGACCGACCAACGACTGGGCCACCAATGGTCG
Organism: Viscum album; assembly: GCA_963277665.1. Taxonomy (NCBI): domain Eukaryota; kingdom Viridiplantae; phylum Streptophyta; class Magnoliopsida; order Santalales; family Viscaceae; genus Viscum; species Viscum album. Next base: position 1,840,673,197 of record OY728135.1, read on the forward strand.
AACATCCACCCATCAATCAGCAGGTGATTCCATTATAGTTGAATAAAGTAAGAGAGAGGTATTAATTTTTTCCTTAAACATCCATTTTACTTACTATTTCTCCGCCCTCAACCTAAAAAATCCAATTAAATCATTTTGGATTTCTTTAGATTATTTATTCTCTCAAAACATGAATTCTTGGTGGATAAAAGTTCTAATTGAAGTTCAAATCCTGTTTTGGTGACTCTATACCTAAATTGGTAGTGTACATTCTTATTTATTGTATTTTTTCTATTTCATGATATGGATTGTCCATGAGTACCATGGAAATTAATTGACCCTATGTTTTATAAATAACTAATTTTAAATATAGGGATTATCCTCTTTCTTATTGAATATTTCTCTCTATATAATTTTGATTCTATTATGTAGTTGAATCCCATATTTTTTATGGCTGCTGGTTTCATGAAATGGAATTATTATAAATTAATTAATTTATTTCTCTAATAAATTATTTCCAAAAATATAAATTTCCAGAATAATTTTTTGTTGGTATAATTTGGTTTTTAAACATAAATACTGACATATTCCATAAAATATATATGTAATCCTTTAAAATGAATTTTAATTATATAACTTAATGATCCATGCCAAACCCATTTAGTTGTAGTAATTTGAGAAAATTGGGAACATAAAAAATAATTCATAATTAATCTATATCATCTCACCTATTTTCATCATAAGTATATCCCCTCATTGACATTCAATACATAATACCTTTTTATATAACCATGTTAATGGAAGTATAATTAAGGGTGAAAGAAGATTCTCTATAAGCGTAGACAAAGCAGATATCAACATATCAAGAACATTAGGGTATGAGAACATGATACTAAAATTAGAAAACCATACCATAGAAATCGTATATTATATGCATGATTCATGGAATATATCATGGTAGTTCATAATACAATAATCAAAATGGACTCAAAGAACATGATTCCTTAGTGAATAACATTGGATTAAAAAATAATTTTTTCTTACAAACATAATCATATAAAGTCTTGTTTAAATTCTACCCACCAATAAATTAATTACACTTTAGGCATGGGAAAAAAACTCATGTACCTACTTTCATCAAGAGAAAACAACCAGTGTACCCACTTTCAGGCTTCATATAACCTCCTATGAACCCACATATTTCAGGCTTGATATAACATCCCATATTCCCTTTTTGGGGAATTCTATAACCAAAATTGCTTCCTTTGAGCCCATAAAGATTTAATAATTACATAAAACATTATATAGAGATAAAGGTCCCACCCATCCATGGTTACAACATGACCACCATCCTTGGCTATAATGTAACCACTATCCATGGTGATTCCATAACCACCATCATATGTTATAATTAAAAATAGTAAAATAATGAAATCCGTAGATATTTATGGAATAAAAAAATGAAAAAAGATCATATAAAAACCAATGAAAATAAATTCCATTCATATCCATTTCATCATTTTATAACCCTTGGATAATAAATAGGGTTCATAATAATTTCATCAATTCATCCCAACCAGAACCCATAGAAATTTAATCAACTAGATAAAAAATTCATAATAATCATAAGATATATTGAGATATTATATATATGATATCATGGGATAATAACCTAATTAATTCTTATGTAATAATTTTGGATGTTATCTTAGATGAAAAAATGACATTGAAAGATCACGAGGAACATTTCATAAGAAAAATAAACATTCTACTTTGAAAATCACCATTCAAAAAAATAATATCATAGAATATTGAGGAAATAAATTTCATTAAATATATAATTGTAGAATAAAAAATGAATCTTTTTTACTGAATGGTGAAAATGGAAGAATTTTTTTTATGTACATGATAAAATAATGATTTATTTAACATATTTAGTAAAAATCCAATGCACCTTGTTTAGAAAATGACTATAGGGATAATTTAAATTTATTTTTATAAAAAGTTATTTATGTGTCAACATGACTATAAACTATTTTTAAAAACAATAAAATCATGTTTTAATCCATTTTTTAAAAAAATTGACATCATAGAAAAAGGATTTTTTATGTAAGAGTTAAATAATATCAGTTTTCATTACAAACAATTATTTCACACTTCATTACGTAAAGTGATGAAATAAATGAATTCATTAATTTTCATGAAATAAACATATGATAATAATATTATTTATTCTAAGTAGATATAAATCATTATCGGTCGGAGTGGATACTCAAGAGGGGGTGAATTGACTCTCAGTTAAAATTTCTATTAAAAACTTTATAATTAAAATCCCCCAATTCAAAACAGCCCAGTCAATTAAGGAGGTAGAAATATAAATGTTTAATTTCTCAATAAGTTTCTATATGGTTAATTTGTCCTCAATTTAATCAATGTAATCACTAAATCAACTTGTGAAACGGGTTTACTGAATTAAGAACATATACACACTAACCAAAACTAACTATCAGATTCAATGTAAAAATAGTTTTCTGTATTTGAAAAATATTATTAGCAGATAAAATAAAATAGAGTCCATGAAGATTAACACAATAATGTAAACAAGAGGTTTAGTATCAAGCCGAGACCTAACCCTCTCCACTTGTTGATCACCTTCCACCAAGAAGTTTATATAAATAAACTTGATACACAACCTATATCGTGCTTTACAACAGTATTTACAAACTGTCCAGGTTCTACAACCTCTACCATAGTTATACGTGGGAAAACAGGAAACCAAGCCACACAAGGCTTCTTCCACAGTTATTCATGGGAATCAAGGGTTGAAAGAGTTTTGAATGGGGATTTTCAGTATCCCCCAGTAAAGGTACAGGAGACAGTGGGTTTATAAAAAACACACACTACTCAGAAATGTAAAATAAGGAATACGGTAGAGCTAAAGAAATTAGGGTTGAGTTCAGAATGCTCTATCTGTTTGAAGATGAACTCTAGAATTCATGGAGTTGAGGAAATGAAGGTTGTGTTCTTCTCTTCAAGTTTCTTCTAAAAATAGAGTGTCACAAATTTCAAGTAATGGCTTCCAGGTACTGATATGTTCAACTTCTGGGTACAAGGGTTCCTTGAACCACAGTAGTACAACCTTGAATATGTTCTTCAAAAGGAACTTTGTGAAACTCTTTTATTGTCTGTATAAGAACTATTATTATTCTTGTTCTTCAGTGTTGTCGGATATGGTCTGGGTTTTTCTCATCCCGCACGTACTCCACACACTTTTCTTTTAGCTCGGTCTCTCTTTTTAAATCCATAGACCAAAAAAAGGGAGTGATCGAACCGTGTGCGATATTCCTCGTACATATTATAGTTTCCTAACATGTATACAAATAATATTAATTTATGTCAGATACATTAAATTAATCATATATGACTATTATGATAATATTAATAAAAATTGATAAAGTATAGAATATGTTATTAGTAGACTGGTAATAGTATCCTATCAATCGGTAACATCATCAATAGCATTCTTAATTAGCAGTAGACTTCCTATAGTTGGTTTATCTAGCGGTAGACTTCAACAACGGTAGACTTGTCTAACGGTAGACTTCACTAATGGTAGACTTGTCCAGTGGTAGACTTCATCAGTGGTAGACTTGTACAATGGTAAATTTCGTAACATTAGACTTCCAGTAATAAGTCTGACAGTGGAATTCTAACAGAAACTCTTTGTAACATCAACCTTGTCACAAAAATGACTTACCAAATTGAATCATCATCTGTATGATTTGGTAAGTACTCCAATGTTAGGCTTTACAACAGTGACCTTATACCGGTGACTTCCAACAGTAACTTTATAACTGTAGCTCTTATACAGGTAATCGTAATCTGTAAGGTCTCTAACAGTGACCTTTTCACCATAGACTTCTAGAAGTATGGTTCGGCTGTATGTTTTTCACCGGTGATTGTGACAGTAGCCTAAAACAGTGACCTCATACTAGTAACCTTCAACACTGATCTTTGACTTAGAGACTTTTTATACTGTAAAATTATTTTAGAAAAGTCATGAGATTAAAATATATAGAAATATTTTGTCAAAGAACTAATTCATTATAGAATGAATCATGATTTGGAATTATCAAAATTGGTGAGTCCAAAAATATCCCCCTTTTTTATAATCACAAATTATTCCATTAAAAATTAGAATAATTATAATATTATCAGAGATAATGAAAATCAGAGGTAAGTTAATAAAATAAAAAGGTGATACAGATAACCCTATCACACATATAGTAGCAAATATTAATGTGATATGGATATCGAATTACTTTTGTTTTATTTTCTCCCCCTTTTGATTAAGAAAAAGGAAATACAATAATAGACAAAAGAGAATGTTTGTATTAATGAAATATCATTACATGATTCAAATAGAATAAGAAAATTCCTGTCAAAATATACAACCACACTCAATCTACATCAGAAATAGTTAAGGACACCTTCCCTTTGGAAGAGGATGAGGTAGGGTCTGTAGGAGGAGGTGTAGGCCTAGGACTAGAAACACAAATCGTAGGAGGGGCTGCAACAGAAGCTTTAGTGGCTCTATGGTGAGTGACATGCTTTGGAATCATGGGAGTCAAGCTTCTGATTGCTTGAGCATGAGACAACATAGGAGAAACACTAGTTGAGGCTGAGGTAGAAGGTAAGGTAGGGGGAACAATAACTAGAGTGCCATCCACATGAAGGAAGTGTAGGAGAAGGTTACTGAAATCCATGTTAATGATTCCACCTCTTTCCATGGATGAGATAATTCATCCTTAATCTCCATGAATTTTTCCAAAGCAGGGGTCAACTGACCTAACCTTCTAAATCGTTCCTTAAATGCTCTCGTAACTAGATGTATTATGAGGTTTTCCAACAAAAGATTAAATTGACCATCCATTTGATGATTGGTATAAACCCTTTTGTAATAGTAGTAAACTTGATCTTTGATGGCTTCTAATCGTGAGCAGCCTCCCTTAAATAATTTCCCACAAGGGTATGAATTTTCCTGGTAATAGAAATGACATGAGTATATGAGGTATTAGCACCAGATATATTTTCCACTTATTATATAACAATGGATCTAAAATCATCAATGTCAACTAGAGGAGAGGCTGAAGTCAAAGCAGCTACACCTAGAGGTGCCAGAGAGAAAGCTACTGTCTCGTTAAATGAATTAGTCATTCCACTGATCAGTCTTGTCACATCATCATCCTGACCTCTCACATGTGTTTCCATGGACTTCTTAAAGCCCTCAAATACAATTACCAACTGTTGAACCACAATCGTGATATATCGGAGATCTCTATCCACTTTAACCCATGAATCCATATAAAATTCCAAGCTAATAATTTATTGTTTCAGATTTTCCACAGACTCGGTCATCTCACTCATTTGACTCTAACACTGTTTTACTTCTTGGAGCAGAGTAGATTCAATAATGTATGGTATTTTGGATAACTCAGATGTTGAATGCTCCTAAACGATAGAAACACCATGTCCACATCAGAGGACATATCCTTATACATTCTCTATAGGTCTGATTTCAAGGATTCATGGTCTACCTTACGAACATAATCTTGAGGGAAAGAGGTTTCTAGAGGTACGAAAATGAATTTTGGAACTGAAGGTCTTTTGTTGGGCCTTTCATCTTCTGATTCATCATAATATAGTCCTGACACCATAAACCCAGGGTCCTCATCCCATGCCACAATTTCATGAACAATAGAAAATGATGGTTGGGAAAAATGATTCTCCCCCTCACGTGGAGCTGTATCCTGGACAACTACATCAGCATGTTCCAGTACTTCCCCCTCAACTACTAATCCTAATTGATCAGCTGACTCATCAGCAGAGTGAGTCACTTCTTCTAATGAGTCATCCACAATTTATATTGCATCAGTAGAAGACAAAACCTCTTCTTCTTCATCACTTACTGCCCTTGTTTTCATGCCTATCAGAGGACTTAGACTGTGAGCCTCTGTTTCACTATCATTAGTGGTTGTCCCATATTCCTGATGGTCAGAATTACCAGATTCCACATATTCTTCCTCTTCGGAGGTGTCTCTAACAGTAATATGAGACTCATCAAGAAATTATTAACTAGTTTATTCATCCTTGTTGTCCCTTAGGACATATTCTCTCCTCGGTAAATCTTTTGGAGAACTGGCCTCTCCAAAAGATTCCATTCCAACTGGAGGACTGACTAGTCGATCAGGATCACTCCTATCATCTATAAGAGTACCCTCTTTCCCATGTTCCCCATCCTCCTCTATTGCTTCATCAGAATACTCAGGATCTTCCTTATCAAGCTTTAGACCTAGATCTCTCTTAACTTTTGGCCTAGAAGAATTATTAATAGGGTAAAACATCTCATAAATCTTTCCATCATCATTTACCCATTCTTTTATCCATGGATTCTAGGTGATCTTCATGAACTTGTAGATCATCTTAGAGGCACAAAAATTGTTTTGGCTACATTTGTTTCCTATTTATCTCCATAAATTCCCTTAACCTTCCACAACACATAAATCAGTTTGGCATAAAATAGAGCATTTGATTTAGAATGTGGCTTAGTCATGTCGTCCAACTGATCCATGAACAACCTACACAGGATGATCTTATGTCCATGCTTCATAAAATAAAAGATTAAAATGTCATGATACATCAATACAGTGAAGTCCCCTCTCTTGGGACATATCACATGTTGGACAAAAAAGAACAGAATTATATCCTCTCCAATCATTTCAGTGGCATTTATCTTCCTTGAGGTCCCATTTTCTTTTCAGCTATTACAATGATTTCTCATACCCAAAACACTATCTTTCTGGAGGAATCACTCCAGATTAGTAGTCACATATACCCTCATGAGGTACCCTTAGACATTCATCCCACTTATCAGATGAAAAACTTACCTCGGTTCCATTTACTCTAGACAGCATTCAGTTATCTTCTTAAGACTTCTCAAATATCAGATTTGCGTAAAATTTGTTGACAAGCCTTGGGTAATATGGCCCATTATTATTTTCAAAGCACTCTACACAACCTTGAGTATCTAGTGCCTCCAGAACTAAGGATTTTCTTGAGAGAAACCAATATTCACTAAGCTCCTTTTCATCCACAATCGTTCTCATTGACTTATGTGGGTTAACAGGCTCTGTTGATATATTACTACCACCACTGGACTCGACTCAGGGTCTCTTAGTCCTTAGCGCATCTCCATCAACAGCAAAATGTTTTTTTGACTCTTCCCCATGAGGTTCGAAGAAGTTTGAGGATTCAACAGATAGTTAGGGTTTAAGGATTTTGAGAGAAGAGATTCGAGAGTGGGGAAGAGAGTGGATCGAAATGTGTTTGTGATCTAATTTTATCATTTGTGGATCAAAACAAAAAAAATAAATAAAAAGAATACTAATAAAATGGTTCATATTCCCATATAAAATAAAAAGTAATGGTAAAGTACAACAATGATCTCCCCAACATTGAGGTTCTAACGGTGAGGTTTTAACAGTGAGGTCCAACAGTGAGGTCCAACGGCGAGGTCCAACGGTGAGGTCCTAACAGTGAGGTCCAATGGTGAGATTCTAATAGTGAGGTGCAACAATGTGGTCTAACAGTGAGGAGTAATAGTGAGGTCTAATTGTGACGTTCAACGGTGAGGTCTAACAGTGAGGTGTAACAGTGAGGTCTAACAGTGAGGTGTAAAAGTGAGGTCTAACAGTGAGGTTCAACAGTGAGGTTCCCTGTACTAAAATTAATCCTCCCTAACTCATGTTTGATGTAGTTTAACCTCTCAGAATTCAAGGTCTTTGTAAATATATCATCCAATTAATGTTTGGTGACAAGGAGTTCAAGAGTGATATCACCCTTTTGATAATGATCTCTAAAAAAGTGATGTCTCACATCAATATTTTTTGTTTTATCATCAGATACTGGATTTTTAGAAATAGTAATAGAACTTTTATTATCAAAATTTATTGAGACATGATTGAGTTGATATCCATAGTCTAGTAAAGTGTGTTTCATCCACATAATTTGAGCACAACAACTATTAGCAGCTATATATTCTGCCTCTGCTATAGATAATGCAACAGAATTCTATTTTGTACTAAACCATGATATTAGTGACATGCTAAAATGTGTCATGTTCTAGAGGTGATTTTTCTATCTAACTTGTAGCCAGAAAATTCATCATCATAATAACTTATCAGATCAAATGATTGTCTTCTAGGATAAAATAGTCCTTTGTTAGGATTATATTCAAGATATTTGAAAATACTTTAAACAACATTTAAATTAGATTCTTCTATGTTATATTGAATGTGGTCACACATACATACACTGAACATAATGTCAGGTCTACTAGTTGTAAGGTATAGAGGACTCCCTATCATACCTCTATAGTTGGTTTGATCCGCTGGTTCTCCAGCTTCATCTACATCCAACTTAAAATTAGTTCTAATAGGTGTATCACTGCCTTTACTACTATCCTTGGAAAAATGTTTTAAAATATCCTTAACATATTTACTTTTATTTAAAACAATACCATATTTATTTTGAAAAATCTGAAATCCAAGGAAAATTTTAATTTCTCCCATTAAACTCATTTCAATATCATTTTTCATTATTTTTTGAAAAATCAGTTCATAATGAATTTTTAGAAGATCAAAAAATGATTATATCTTCATAAATTTGTACTATCAAATCATATTTGGAAATTCTCTTAATGATGAGAGTAGGATCAGTTATTCCTTTGGTAAAACCATTAGAACTATGAAAAGAGTTGATCCTATCATACCAAGATTTTGGAGCATGCTTTAAAACATATAAATCGTTATAAAGATTAAAAACATGAATTGATAAATGGGGATTTGTAAAACCAAGGGGCTGTTCAAAAAACACATCCTTATCTATATACCCATTTAAAAAAGATCTTTTAACATCAATTTGATAATGTTTAAAATTCAGAATAGCTACATAAGAAAGTAGTATCCTAATGGCCTCTAACCTAGAAAGAGGTGAAAATGTCTCATCATTATCTATTCCTTCCTCTTGACTATACTATTGTGGAACTAACCTTTCTTTGTTTCTAACTATATTTCCAGACTCATCAACTTTGTTCTTAAACACTCATTTAGTGCTTATGGTCAAAGTGTTCACAGGTCATTCAACTAGTTCCCAGACTTTGTTTCTTTCAAATTGATTCAATTCTTCTGGCATGGCCATCACCCAAAATACAACATTGATAGCATCATTATTATTTTTGGGTTCAATCTGTGAAATAAAAGCTTGATGTTCAACCTAGTTTCTCAGAGAATCTCTAGTTTTTGATCCCCTATTTAGATCACCAAAAACATCATCTAAGGGATGATTCTTGAGGGTTCTAATACCTCTATAAAGAGATGAACTATAATCCCCACGATTATCTTTAGGTTTAGACTCAACAGGCACAGATTCTGGAATGTTTCTATAACTGGTTGTTGTTACTAAGGGTTCACTATTTTTATCATTAAGGTCCAGAATTGACATTTCTTCTTTAAGACATTCAAGATAGGTTTTAGGTCCATGTAGATAAGTCTCATCAAATTTGACATTTACTAACTCTTCCACACATTTGGTTTTCTTGTTGAATACTCTATAGGATTTACTAGAGATTGAGTATCCTAGGTAAATTCCCTCATCAATTTTGGGAGCATATTTTTCAAAATTATATTTAGTGTTAACGATAAAGAATTTACAACCAAAAACTCTAAAGAAGTTAACCATACATTTCCTATTGTTCCAAATCTCATAAGGGGACTTCTTAAAAATAGATTTAATCAAGACTATATTGATGGTATAACAAGATGTATTTACACCTTCAGCTCAGAAATAAATTTGTAAATCCTACTCATTGAGCATTGTCCTAGAAATTTCTTGAAGGGTCCTATTTCTTCATTCCATGACTCCATTATATTGAGGAGTTCTAGGAGTAGAGAAATTTTGATTATAGCCATTGTGTGAGCAATAATAATCAAACTCATTATTTTAAAACTCGGGGCCATGATCACTTCTCAAGGTCTTAATTCTTAGTCCACTAAATTTTTATACTGACTTGGAATACTTAATAATGTAAGACCAAGCTTCACTTTTGTGAGCTAGAAATTATAACCAACTATATCTAGAAAAATCATCTATAAGAACATAAACATAGTGCTTACCATTTTAACATGAATCTCTTGATGGTCCAAACAAGTCCATGTGAACCCACTCAAGTGGTTGATAAGTAGAGACATATTTATTTGGTTTTAAAGAAACATTGTGTTGTTTTCCCTTTTGGCAGGGATTACACGCTTTGTCAAGTGGGAATTCCAATTTTGGTAAGTCTCTAACTAAACCTTTCTTAGATAGTTTCATAAGAGAGTGTACATTACATTGTCCTAATATTATATTCCATAACCAAGATTCCTTATGAAAATCATTTAATCAAGAAACATTTTGCTTGGCTAAGGAATTTAAATCAAAAAAATACCCATTTTCATTTCAACAAGTATTGAATACTAAATCATTTTTTTAAATTAAAAATATTACATTCATCATTTTCAAATTTGACATTAAAACCATCATAAAAAATTTATATATGCTTAGTAAATTGTACATTAATCCATCAATATAGAGTAATTTGGAATTTAATATTGTATTATGGTTACCAATCTGGCCTAAGCTAGTGATTTTTCCCTTTTCATTGTCACCAAAAGTAACATGTCATCGATAAACATTTATGAGGTTATTGAATAAAGAATAATCACTTTTCATATGTCTTGAACATCCACTGTCCAAGTACCACAAAGTTTTACAGGAACTCTTCAGGAAACTTCCCTGAAAATAAGATTAGGCCTAGGGTAACTTTGGTACCCAGATTTTCTTGGGTCAAGAGAGGTTAGTAAGTAAAACATTGGGAATTCATAATTATGTCGTAGGTTTCTTATAATAAATATATATATTTTTAGAAAATAACACTTTGTTTAGTCCTTCAGATAATTATTTTTCAGAAGATAGTCCAGAACATGAACTAGCTATGAACTGTCCTGATTTTGACACAAATTTGGTTTTAATAATACTTCTATGTCCTAGTTTATATCCTATACCCATTATGTATTTTGGAGCAATTTGTTTCCATAGAATTTATGTCAAGGTATTTTTACCAGTATTAAACTTTTCTAAATCCATTTTTAATTTATCATCTGATAATTCGAGTTCGGTATTTTCTTTTAGTAGCTGAGAAAATTTTGCATTCTCAATATCTAGATCAGATTTTTAATTAGCAATAAGATCATATTGTCTTTTAAATTGTTTATATTTATCCTTTAGTTCATTTAAGGTATCCTAAATTATTATACATTATTCTAATTGCTCATCCTTAGTCATATTTTCATCATTATTTGATTCAACATCATTCACAGTATAATAATCATTAGGTATAGGGGAATTGGGTGTTACCTAAAATGTTCTTGTCATGAAACATAAGTTGGCATGATTGTTCTGCTCACTATCAAAATCATCGGATCCACTGGAGTTTTCTTCTAAATCACCCCAAGGAGATTTCCTATCCATTTCATAACTCTTTCCCTTATCTTTATATTTCTTCTTAAATTTTAGCTTGGGACAGTCTTCCTTTACATGAACTTTTCATTTGCAGTCATAGTAGATTATTTCATTTGAGTTGTCATTAAATTTTATGTCTTTATTTTATTGACCTTTACCATCATACTTTCCCTTATAGTTTTACTTCCTAAATAATTTCTTCTTTCGGTAGTACTTTTCGAATCTTCTAGCAATATGATCCATCTCCTCGTCATTATCTGAATCTGACTCTTCAATAGTGGAATTGTCTACAGGAACATGAAATTTTTCTTTGTCTTTGATCTTTGAGGATGAAGTCTTGAATGTTGCAGACTTCTTCCTTGGTTATTCTTATACTTCTTGATTTACCTTAACAACCTCTTCATACTTCATATGTTTTCCAATTAGCTCCTTTTCTGGTAGCTTACTTATGTCACATGATTCTCAGATGGAAACAAAAGTTCCCTTCCATCTGTTAGGTAAGCATTGAAGCAGTCTCATGATTTGGTCCTTGTTGTCCACCTGATTCCCAAGCTGACTCAGGGTGTTCACTATTTCATTGAACCTGAGATACATTTCAGAGATAGGTTCACCATGCTTCATTTTAAAATTATCATATTTAATAGTGTATGTATTTAATCTCATTTCGTTAACATTAGTTGTTCCCTCACGAGACATAGCTAAAGTGTCCCAAATTTCATATGCAGTTTCACATGAAGATATTCTACTAAATTCATCATCACCTAGAGAATAGTAAAAATCATTCATTTCTTTGCAGTTATTATTATATGTGGATTTAGTCAACTGAGACCATGTGTCTCTAGTAGTAGCAGGCAATATATGATGTTCTTCAATTGTGTCCCAGATTTCAGGTCTCATGCTTTCTAGATAAATATTCATTTTCAATTTCCACTGATCATAGTTATTACCATTAAAGAAAGGTGGTCTATTAGTAGCATCACCCTCAACTTTATTTTCCATAGTTACATAGAATTTAAAAAAAATGAAAATTTATATATGAAAGAATTTTTATGATCATTACGATACAACTAAAATCACAGTTGAAAATAATTTGAACAATTGAAAATAAAATCCTCTGATACCAAATGTTGGTTGGAGTGGATACTAAAGAGGGGGGTGAATTGTGTTCCAATTAAAATTTCTGTTAAAAACTTTATGATTAAAATCCCCCAATTAAAAACAGCCTAGTCAATTAAGGCAGTATAAATATAAATGTTTAATTTCTCAACATGTTTCTCTAAGGTTGATTATTCCTCAGTTGAATCAATGTAATAAAAAATTCAACTTTTGAAACAGGTTTACTGAATTAAGCACATATATACACTAACCAAAACAAACTATCATAGTGAATTTCAAAACAATTTTCTGTATTTGAAAAATATAAGTAGCAAATAAAATATAACAAATTACTTGAAGATTATAACAATAATGTAAACAAGAAGTTCATCATCATGTTGAGACCTAATCTTCTCCACTGGTTGATCACCTTCCACCATGTATTTTATATAAATAAACTTGATACACAAACTGTATTGGGCTTTACAATAGTTTTTACAAACTTTCCAGGTTCAACAACCCCTACCATAGTTCTACGTGGGAAAACTATCAACCAATCCACACAAGTCTTCTTCCACAGTTATGTGTGGGAAATTTTTTTTTAGAGATTTTTGAATTGGGATTCTCAGTATCCCCCAGTTAAGGCATAGGATACAATGTGTGTGTGACAAACACACACTGCTCAAAAATGTAAAATAAGGAACATAGTTGAGGTAAAGAAGTTAGGGTTGAGTTCAAAATTATCTATTTTTTTGATGATCAGATCTGGAAATTGTGGAGTTGAGGAAATTAATGTTTTGTTCTTCTCTTCAATTTTCTTCTAAAAACAGAGTGTAGCAACTTTTAGGTGCTGGATTCTAAGTACTGAGATGTTCAAATTCTTGGTACAAGGGATCCTTGAACCACAACATTACATCCTTGAATATTTTCTTTAAAAGGATCTTCATGAATCTCTTGGATTTTCAGTATAAGCACTATTCTTCTTCTTGTTCTTCAGCATTGTTAGATATGGTCTGGGTTTTTCTCAGCCCGCACGTACTCACACACATTTCGTTTAGCTCGGTCTCTCTTTTTAAATCTATAGATCTAACAAAGGGAATGATCGAACCATGTGAGGTCTTCCTCGTACCTCATATGGTTTCTTGACACGTCTTCAAACTATATTAATTGATTTCAGATGCATTAAATTAATAAATTATGAACGTTATGATAATATTAAGAAAAATTGATAATGTATAGAATATGTTATCAGTGGACTAGTAAAAGTATCCCGTCAATCGGAAACATCTTCAACAGCAAACATAATCAGCAGTAGACTTCCTACAGTAGGTTATCTAGTGGTAGACTTCACCAATGGTAGACTTGTCTATAGGTAAACTTCACCAATGGTAGACTTGTCTAACGGTAGACTTCATCAGTAGTAGACTTGTCCAGCAGTAGACATCTTAATAGTAGACTTCCAGTAATAAGTATGATAGTGGAATTATAACAGAAACTCTTTGTAATAGAAACCTTGTCACAATAGTGACCTATCACATTGACTCAGCATCTGTATACTTTGGTATGTACTCTAACGGTAGGCTTTACAACAGTGACCTTGTACTGGTGACTTCCAGCGGTAACTGTATAAATGTAGCTGTTATACTGGTAACCTTCACAAGTAAGGTCTTTGACAGTGACCTTTTCACCAGAGACTTCTAGCGGTATGGTTCACCTGTAGGTTTGTCACCGGTGATCATGACAGTAGACTAAAACAATGACCTCTTACCAGTAACCTTCAACAATGACCATTGACTTAGAGACTTTTTATAGTGTAAACTAATTTTAGTAAAGGCATGATATTAAAATAGATTGAAATAGATAGTTAAAGAAATAATTCATTATAGAATGAATCATGATTTGGGATTATCAAAATAGTTGAGTCCAACAATCATAATAATTTATTATCTGAAACTTAATCATAAAAAATCATGATAAATAATGAGATTGTAACATAAAACAATTATTTCTTTTGTATCTTTTGAATACTAATCCCCAATAAAGTAATAAGAAAAATTGATATTCACAATCAATAATTATCATGATAATTATCATAAAACTTATTTTTGTTAGTATATACATCACAGAAAAACAAACAATTGGTTTATAAGTCTTCTTTCATATGGAACAAAAAGGTAGATCAAAATCTGTTATATTTAGGCTCAACTTACATCAATATTGTTAAATCATAATTTTTAATAAACATGGTTTATTATAAACATATTATATAATAATAATTTTATACATAAAATTATATATTATTTACTTATGACCTTTTATTACAATTTTACAGACAATTCATTGTTGTAATTAAAAATTGGGTAGTAAGTAACTAGTTTTTAGATATTATTAGGTTTATATATCTTTTTTCGTTTACATTTACCATTGATAAAACATACCAAAAAAATTTAATCATGATATAAATATAATAAATATATATATTCCTATAAATTAATCTATTATATATAATGAAAATAAAATTCATTATTTAAGGATATGGTAAGTGGTATTTAAGATTTAATATTTTTTGTGTTTTCTCAAAAGATTGGATGAAAGAAATCAAAATATTTACCAATTTTTATTGAAATTTTTTTACATCATTTATATCATACTTATTCACTTAATCTACACTTATTACTATTTATTTCATAATTAAATGAAAAACATATCACATCGTTTCATGGAGGTGGAAAACCAAATGTAAACACAAGCGATGTTATATTTTTTCCAAAGGTAGAAAGGTATGAAGGTAGACACAATATTATAAATAATATAGTATTAATATTTCATTAATTTTTATTATAAAAAATAAATCTATAATTATCTTCATCTCTCACTAATGGTGATGGAAAATTAATTACACCATCTTGCGAAATGGTTGACCACCACACACACAATCGACGATTTCATTTCCCATTTAATGGAAGAGGTTATGGATATAAGTTATTAAAATAAAATAATAACATCGTAGTATACTTGATAATATTATTTTATTATATAAATATATTTAATTTGGTTTCATGGATGTGGAATAATAAATAAAATAAAAATTCTCTGTTAAGAATGATAACTCTTTTTCGAACAACCACCATAGGTTAAAACTGAAAGCCTTATTATGTGATTTTAATGATAAAAATATGGAATCTATGATGTCTTTAGGTTATAATGAAATGCTTATAGGTATTTAATTGACAAAATTTTTTTTATGGGTTTAGTTGATCTTAGTGGAGGTTCACTCCTATATGTTAGGGAGAGGACATACATGGAATGTATAAAATGAAAAATGTGTACCCATTTTTTTAACATCTGAAAAATTCCAAAATGGATTATAATAGATCCTTAGATTATATATGGTCTTAATATATCCACAAAATAGGATTTTTAGAATTATTTAGGTAATTATATGGGTTCTTTTTTTAGATTAACCTTTGAAAACCCACCTAAACCATAACTATTGTAACTAATTTTTAATGTTTTTACTATAAATTATGTTGAAAAATTAAGTTTCAGTTATTATGAAAAATTATTTATTATGAATCCAAATATGTATTCAATTAAATAAAACATATTTCATAAAATATTTGAAATTTAATTTCAAATTAAATATAAATATGTGAAGAAAAAACTGCTTCCCAATAAATTTTTTACTTAAGTATCTAATGATTTAATATAATAATTATACATTAAATTTATTCCAATTACATGATGTATAATAATAATGATATAATTGTTCTATTTTGTACTTTCAAAAAAATTATGAAATTTTAACTTGTCCGTTCTATAAATGAAAAGAACACTGATAATAAAGATTAGTATTTTTCACTTTTCATTACAAAATTATACTTCTCAGAAAAATCCAAAAAATTCACCATAAGAAAATGTAGACATTTTGATTGAAAAAATTAATAATTTTTTTAAATACATTTTCTAATTGTATTAAAAACTGGTTTTATTCTATTTTTATAAAATTTACTAAAATCATTTTCAGATAAAAATGTATTTTTGAAACATATATACATTTTACAAAATATTAAGTAATTATTTATAAATATATCTTATTTATCTAAATCATTAATAATTATTTTTATAAATATATCTATTTAGATTAATACCATAATTTTTAACATTGAGGTTATAATGGACTTACTTAAATTATAATATTAGTAGTATATCATGGATCATTAATACTCGATGTTGCATATAATGCATGCTATCGATTAAAATAAATTAATTAAAGTAAAACAAAACATCATGGGGTTATACATTGACCAAACATAAATTTAATATCACCCTTGAAATTCCATTAAACTAATATAAGAAAATAATCATACATCTACTTCATCATATCTTTTCGTTACTATATAGCTTTCTCAAGTTTGTGGTTTCACAATTAAACCTTGACGGGGTGAGTTGTATTGAGTCATTGAATGTTATCACAATAATCGAGATTTATAATTAGTCATTATTTACTCTAAAGATCATGGTCTATATGTGTTAACTCAATTCTTGTTACATTTGATGGATTAGGTTTGTATGACCTTAGGAGAGATACATGGAACACATCTTCGACTTATGGGAGGTTTAGTGGAGTCACTAAGAGATAAGAAGTTATCCCAACTTGTTTAATAACCTCAATGTGTACAATATACATATATCTTGTCTTTGACCTTTTTATGAATCTCATAACCATATTCCATTTAGAAATTCATAGAAAAAAATTCTCAAAAACTTCTAAATCTATAACACATTTATTATTGTCAGCATTACTCTTTACATCAATTAAGCTACCTTTATGTGATTTTGAATCAATATATCAATATCTATTATTTCATTATCTTGATCAAGTCCCAATAGCTTCATTTAATTAAATTCATCCCATTACACTATAGTTATACCATTCATTACATAGATGGCTTCATAATGAGACATATGAATTCATGAATGAATGATATTATTGTATGATAACTTAAAAACAGGAATATTATTATCTCAAAAAAAATTAAATCCTTTAATAAGATTTCAACATATACTATAAAGTTCAAAATTTTCTCTCATAATGACCATATTTTTTAGGATGATATGTATTATTGAAACAGAATTTTTTACTATTGTCTTTGTGAATAATTTATAAAAAACATCAAGGAAAACGGTTGATCAAAATTAGATAAAATAAAATGTGGTACATCATAAAACCTTACCACACCCTCGATGTATATCATAGAATTATGATCTAGAGTGAAATACTCTATGATAGATTTGATTATTACAAACATTTCAAGGTGTTCAATTGAAACCCATATATCATTTATTCCATTATAATTTTTGGGGAGTATAATGACAAAATAAATGGTGGGGATTTCCCATTTCTATTCGTGTATGGGTGATGGTTTAAACACCCCTATATACTTTTTCTATAATCCATAACATGAAAATATACCAAGAACCAAGATACAATATCTATATTATATCTCTTCATTCCCTACCTCTGAAAATAATCATTCAAATATCAATACATCATTTAACTTCTAGGATAAATAAAGAATGACGAACTATGAGCTCCTTTTGAATATTCCTTTTTCAAATTTGGTATGTATGTAATACATAAACATCTATTGAACCGTATCATTCCATCACAATCATGGTTAATCTTTTGAACATTTTTCACCATATTATAAAGCTTTACATCTCCGTTCACCACATATTTAATCATCACATGTATATATTACTAATCAATTATTTATAAAAGATAATATTTCCATCCTTTTTTAGAGTTTCTAGTTCCATCCATTTAAAATCAAGAAATTCCGGATATTTTTAATCCCAATCATAGATATGTAATCATGATTCTTTTGACTCAATGCATTGGACACTATCTTCACATTCTCAAGGTGGTAATGTATTGACTAGTAATAATCCTAAGTCACCTCCAACTATGTTTTCTGGTGTATGTTTAACTCTTTCAATATGAATATATTTTTTAAACTCTTATTATAAGTATATATATCACATGATACTTTATAAATATAATGACTCTACTTATTAAACTAAAAAATTATAATACTAACTCCAAACCATTACTCGGGTAATTATTCTAATTATGTAGAAATTTTCATTATAAATAATATATTACCATTTCATTCTTTATGAGAATTCATCATAGCCCATTCTATGATGAATCACTATAGATTACAAAAACCTTTTCTGTTCTAGGGTAATGTAAGAACTGATGAGCTAACTAATCTTCTATTTAGTTCTATTAAAATTTTGTCTCATTTCTATTTTTAGATTAACATTGATATATTCCAAGTTAACATGGTGAGTGTAATAGATTATAATGTGAAAATTTCCAAAAATCTATCAACAATATCTATCCAAAGTAAGAAACAATTATATCTCAATCATACTGGTTGGCATTGGCCTTCATTCAATAGCCCCAGTCTTTGATGGATCAATGAATATTCCCTATATAAGTACTATACAAGACAAAAATGATAACTTTTATATCTAAAATTAATGTTTTATAAATTTATTTGTCATTTTCTCAATCCATAGGTTCATCAACAAAACTCTCAATTGGTTTTCATGGTCTTACTATATCATTGAATGTATAATAATATCATTGATAATGACTACAAAAATATGTCAATGTTAATATCTAAATACTCTATTTATTAAATACATGGTGATAATGGGAGAATTATTAATACTAAATAAAATCATAATATACTAATTGTGTCCATTACTAGAATAGAATGTTGACTTGGTTATATGTCCCTTCTTGTCCCTCAATTGATGATATCTATAAGGAAGGTCAATATTGTAAAGGTATTGTTCTCCTAAATGTTTTTCAATAAAGTCATAAATATAGAGTAGAGGACACTTTTTCTTGATTGTGAACTTGTTCATCTTCTACTAATCAGTCAAGATTCTCATTTATCCTTTTTTTTATTCTTAACAAAAATAAAAAGTGCACCCTAATTTGATATAGTTCTATGAATGAATCTGTAACATCCTAGGTAAATAAAGAATAAAAAATTTTCATATTTATTAACATTTGTGAATTAAATATTAATTTTACTTTGAAAGGGTTTCTATGTTCGATAGCGTACCCGATACGCAACAAAGAGTTTCTTTGAAATCTTACGTTGCACACTAGTAATAAAATAATATTATTTTAAATGGTATATAACATGTAGCCATTGTATTTCCAGGAATGAATAGAAATAACTAAAATATGATTAAATATGTTTGTTAAATGTTTTTACATTTATCCAATAAAGGATAAAGGCTTAAAATATAAAAAGAATTCAATTTTAGGCATATATACTCTAATTTTCACTAAAGGTCGACTAATCGCCTTTTCATGGAGAACCTTATTTAAATATAGTTTTTGAAACTCTTATACTTTCTATTGGACCAAATAAAACTCTCCTTCAGAATCTGGACATCAAAATTTACATTGTGTAGATTTTTGGTATTGTTCTGATAAAGTTCAATTTTTAATGAATAGTGAAAATTGTTGTATTTTAATTCAAAACCACTTTTTAATCTAATTTATTTATATGATTATATTATATTTTGAATTGGTTTTAATGTGAAATTATAATATATTTTTACCATTTAATCCAATAGTGGTCGTTGGAATTAATTTCACTTTAAAATTGGACTTAAACTAGTGTCAATCTTTTGATATATGGTGTTTCATAAAAACACGCTATTTGTCATGACAGTGGGAATTAATTATTTAATTAATTAATAAAATTTATATGTTTTGAATTTTTTGAAATATAAATCATTTTTGAATTTGGAATATCAAATATATCTTAGGGTGAATTTTTGGTATTTTTCTGAAAAACATCAATTTTTGATGAATAGTGAAATCACTAAGTGGTACTTAAAAAACTGATTTTTCATTTAAATGAAATTTTACCACCTCTGTGTTTTGAATTTCAAAAATCAGACACACAAGGTTTTCATTAAGAAGTATAATGTGGTTCAATGGGATTAAAATAATTTTTCGGTGAATAGTAACTTTTACGTTTTTAATCGTGATTAGAGGTAGTTAGTGTAGTTTAAGGTAAAAATAATGTTTGAATAATATGAAATGAACTTGACACATGTACTACCCTTATTGGATGTGTCATGTCAGACCAAGACAATCCATGGGTCAACTTGGGGACCCCATGGAGCCACATTGGTAGGAAAATGACATTAATATCTTTTTTATTTAAAGTTAAAATTAAAATGTCACAAACATGAGTTGTTTTACTAAAACAATTTTTAAAGGGGGTTATACAAGTCATATTTTTGACTATAAATATTCATTAAAAATATAATAAAATTTCCTACATCATGATTTTTTTATAATTTTTAGACATTAAATAAATTAAATTATTTATGGCACCATTTTGATGCAGCGATTACCTCATTATTTAAATATTTAAATAAAATGAAAATATAATGTAATATCTATGACCTAAACATGTCAAAAACCTATTGGATGGGTGGATATCGAACTCTTATTACCTTATCCTCTATATATATAATTGTGGGACCCTTTTTATCCGAAAATCATTTTGTAATAAGGTATCTTTTCATAACTTTCCAAGATTGCCCCTCCTCTCCTCTTATAAAAGGCCCCCACCTCTACCTCCGTACCCACACCTCTCAAGACTTTGGTTCGGCCAAGATCTATCCATTTTGTCTCTCCACATACCTCTATTACTCATAGAAGCCTCACTTTGGACATAAGTCTTCCCAAGGAATCCTTTGAGCTCAAATCTAAGAGAGTTACCCGATTTTAACGTAATGTCTTCAATTGTGTTCTTTTGTTTTATTTTTCTTCTCCAACCCCCTAAACTATTTTTATTAATTTATTTGGTATCAACTACAGTATCTTCAATATACTCGGATTTTGTTATAAGAAGCATTTAAGTTACACTTACACACATCTAAATATAATGGTTAATGAACATACTGTTTCTGTGGATGGCGAATTTTTGCCTCATGAAATGATGATTGTTCAATATTTTTCTAACACCTTCAAAGGTGGACATTAAGATGACACTATATTTATATATGATATATAATATGTTTATTTTTTCCTTAATCTTCTGTATTTTTCATTTATGTCATACCTTTGTGGCTTCCATTATGGGTATACGTGATATCTTCATTTTAGGAAGTGCGGACTACCGCCTCCTCAAAGTGATTTGATTCGTTAATGCCATATGTGGGACATATAAAGGATGGATTTAAAGTTATTATATATTATGTATGTTACATCTAAATGATGAATATAATTCTGTAATTAAAATATACATACCTATCATTTAGTTTTAATTCCATTAATATGACATATAAATGAAAGTAGAGTTCATGCGTACGTACGGCTTACCGTCTCTATGAACGGTGCATTTCATTTATTACCTATAAATGATTATGTAATATTATAATTACAAGTATATTCTGGATATATATGATATATATGATACCCAAATCATGAATATCATTCTGGATATAATGAACCTTTGACCACACGAACAACATGTAATTGTAAGAAGTCCACAATCAACTTAGGAACCAAATATCGACAAAACAAACATTATTAACATAAATGTATACATAATGTTTATAACATGGTAACAAGGGGTATTAAAGTAATAATGAACTTGAAAAATGTTCTTAAGAATGTATAAATTAACTCATGTTTATTATTCAGGACGTTAAAGAACGATCGAGCTAAGTCAGACTCGAGGTAAGGGACTTCGTCTCAATCTCCTTTCATTGAGGCATGTTTTGTTGTAATACAAGGATTTATTTTATACATTGTATAAACCCTTTTGAAATTTAATTTTATACAAAAGGAATCCTTTTCGACGAAGTGTTTTACAAAACGACAAAAAGGAATGTTTCTTTTAACGTACGTGGTGACAATGACCTTTTCCGCAGCCGCGAGTATTATTTGGTCTTTGGATTCCTCAACAAGCCTTAATTTTTTTAAAATGAAATAAATACCATATACTCTTTTATGTATTTTGGTATTGAAAATGGTTTTTATAATGGATTTTTTATGTCAATATATTTAAGTGATATATTGTGATCAATGTGTGGAAATGTTTTCTTTCCATTATATTTGTTTTATGTCTTAGGATTTTTTAATGGTACTTGGACATTTGACGGGTGGTTACGTCATAAACCATATGACGGGTGGTGCCGAGAATACCAGGATGGGTGGTTACATTATAACCTCCAATGCATTGGGTATGGAAGTCAGTCGTATGGGTATTCTATTAAGTGATATGTGTGGAAGTCGACCGTATGGTTATTCCATTTAAGTATGTTTATGTCTCAAGTTACCTTTATATGTTATGTGTTCTTTATATGGGTTTTATGGTAATCTTTTGGTTACAAAAGTGTAAGTAATGATATTTTATTCAGTGATGTTTTTTTACCAATTCATAATGGTGAAAGGTATTACTTTGATAAAGTATACATGGTTTACTTGTTGTTTTGAAAAACTAACAGTTTTCATTCTTTATGAATCCCTTACTGAGCTTTTTATGCTCACCCCATGTTTTTTTGAAATTTTTTTCACAGGACTTAATGTAGAATATTTTCAAATATGGGATCAAGGGAAAGTCATGATATCTAAATCATGGAACTAGAAATGTTTCTTTTTAAGAGTTTGTTATTTTATGGAAACTTAGTAGAAGGGTCTACTTTGTAATTTTTTGTGATGTAATAGTTATGTCCTAATTATCTAAAACTATAAACCTGAAAATATGCTCAATTGGAATTATTAATTTAATATAATATTAATTAAGGTTTAAGGCTAGGGCCTTATAGTTGGTATCATAGGTCGGTTTAGACAACTTTAAGAGTTAAAAAATTGTTAAATTATAAATTAATATATGGTATGACTGGAATGATATAGCATTTAAAGATTACCATGTTGCTTCGCCTAATATATTTTTGTGTTTAGAATGGTTTTTCATAGAGGAAACATGGAATTTGTGCTAGTAAGGTATAAAGATGCAAATGATCTTCAAAATGGGCATCCTGAGATGGTCAGAATCATAATTTAACAGTTTGTTGCAGTGATGGCTCAGTTGACTTAGGTGAAAAATGTTGGTTGTTTTTATTGATTATATTTTGGTGTTTTCTAAAAGTAAAGAGGAGCATGGAAGTCATTTATGGGTTATCTTGCAAACCTTAAAAGAAAAGAAACTGTATGGAAAATTCAGCAAGTGTTAGTTTTGGTACCAACAAATTTATTTCATTTGTCACATTGTTTCAAAAAATGGCATAACTGTTGATCATACTAAAACAAAAGTTGTTGAAAAATGTCCAAGACCCAAAAATGTAACCGAGATCCGTATATTTCTTGGTTTGGAAGGTTACTACAGAAGGTTTTTTGAAAAATTTTCATGGTTATCTAGTCCAATGACTATGATAACTCGGAAGGGTGTTAAGTTTATCTGGACAAAAGAATGTGATGATTGTTTTCAAGAGTTGAAAAGAAGATTGGTGAATGCTCCTGTTTTGGCACTTCCTTCCAGGAATGGTGAGTTTGTTATATACAGTGATGCATCATTGAAGTTACTTGGTTGTGTCCTTATGCAGAATGATCAGGTAATTACATATGATTCACGTCAGTTGAAAACTCCTGAGATAAATTACCCTACACATGACTTGGAATTAGTTTTTTTGGTTTTTGCTCTAAAAATTTGGACGCATCATTTCTATGGAGTAAAGTATGAAATATATACTAATCACAAAAGTTTAAAGTATATATTCACTCGGAAATAATTGAACATGAGACAGAGGAGATGGCTTGAATTAATCAAGGATTATGATTGTACAATTCATTTCCATCCGGGAAAAGCAAATAAAGTGGCTGATTCTTTGAGTCAAAAAAGTAATGCTTCATTTACCATGCTATGTTTGGAACGGGATCCTTTGGTTTTTGATTTGATGAAATTTGGCATAGAAGTTGTTGGTGTAGTAAGTTCTTCTGTTTTTTTAGGTATCAGTGATATCATCCCTATCAGAAAGAATTAATAAAGCGCAGAAGAAAGACAACGAGTTGCAAAAAAAGGTAGAGTTGGTTCAGGAGGGTAAGTTTCCTGAATTCAACACTGATAATGATTGTGTTTTGAGGTTTGGGAAGAGATTATGTGTGCCTAGTGATTCACAGTTTAAGAATGAGTTGTTATGTGAGGATCATAGTTCCCCGTTCTCAGTTCATCCTGGCAGTACTAAGATGTATAGAGATCTGCAGGAGTATTACTGGTGGGATGGAATGAAAAGAGATATTGCTGATTTTACTATGAAGTGTTTGACTTGTCAGCAGGTTAAAGTAGAGTGGTAGTTACCGAAAAGGATTTTTCAGCCTTTAGCAGTGCCAGAGTGGAAATGGGAAAATATATCCATGAACTTTGTTGTGGGTTGACTGAATACACCTCAAGGTAATAATGCAATCTGGGTTATTATTGATCACTTGATTAAATCTGCTCATTTCCATGCTATACGAGATACTTTTTCCCTAGATCAGCTTTCTTGTTTGTATCTTAAGGAGATAGCCAGGTTACATGGAGTTCCCCTCTCCATTGTATCCCATCGTGATCACAGGTTCACTTCTAACTTTTGGAAAGGTCTTCAGTAGTCGTGAGGTTATGAATTAAGTATTAGTACAGCTTTTCATCCTCAATCAGATGGGCTGTCAGAATGAACATTTCAAACATTGGAGGATATGCAACGTTCCTGTTTGATGGATTATCAGGGAAGTTGGGACCAACATCTTTCTTTGGTTTAATTTTCATATAATAACTGTTTTCATTCCAGTATACAGATGGATCTGTTTGAGGAATTATATGGTAAATAGTGTCAAACTCCATCATTTTGGGATGAAGTAGGTTAAAGGAAGTTGATGGGACCAGGATTGGTAGAAGAGATGTAAGAAAAAGATCATTTGATTCAGAAACAAATGAGAACAGCTTAGAGCAGGCAGAAGAGTTATGCAGATAATCGGAGTAAGGATCTATCTTTCGTGGTAGGTGATCATGTTTTTCTCAAAGTTTCACCATGGAAAAGTGTGATCCGATTGGCTAAGAAAGGAAAGCTAAGTCCAAGGTTCATTGGAGCATATGAAAATCTGGAGAAAGTTGGATCAGTTGCTTACCGAGTGGCTTTACATCCGAGTTTATCTTAGATACACAATGTTTTTCATGTTTCGATGTTGAGAAAGTATATTCCAGATCCATCTCATGTTTTGATCCTAGAGGTAGTTCAGTTGGAAAGGAATCTCTCTTATGAAGAACAACTGGTCCAGATTCTTCACCGAAGAGATAAAGTGTTGCGAAATAAGGTAATTTACCAGGTAAAGGTTTTGTGGAAAAACCATATGGTTGATAAGGCAACATGGGAATCTGAAAATTCTATGAGGGATAAATACCCCCACTTTTTTTGATAAGTGAATAAAATTGCGAGGACGCAATTCCCAAAAGAGGGAAGTATTTAACATCCTAGGTAAATAATGAATAGAACATTTTCATATTTATTAATATTTTTGAATTAAATATTAATTTTACTTTAAAGGGGTTTCTATGTTCGATAGCATACCCGATATGAAACAAAGAGTTTTTTTGAAATCTTACGTTGCACACTAGTAATAAAACTCTCTTTTAGAATCGGGACATCAAAATTTACTTTGTGTAGATTTTTGGTATTTTTCCGATAAAGTTCATTTTTTTAATGAATAGTGAAAAATGTTTTATTTTAATTCAAAATCCATTTTTAATCTAATTTATTTATATTATTATATTATCTTTTTAATTGGTTTTAAAGTTAAATTAGAATATATTTTTACCATTTAATCCAATAGTGGTCATCAGAATTAATTTCACTTTGAAATTGGACTTAAACTAGTGTCAATCTTTTGATATATATTGTTTCATAAAAACACGCTATTTGTCATGACAACAGAAATTAATTATTGAATTAATTAATGCAACTTATATGTTTTTAATTTCATAAAAAAGAAATCATTTTTGAATTCGGAATATCAAATATATCTTAGGGTGAATTTTGGGTATTTTTCTGAAAAACTTCAATTTTTTATGAATAGTGAAACCACTATGTGGTACCTAAGAAAACTGATTTTTCATTTAAATGAAAATTTACCACCTATGTGTTTTGAATTTCAAAAATCTGACACACATGGTTGTCATTAAGAAGTAAAATGTGGTTCAATGGGATTAAAATAATTTTTTGTTGAATAGTAACTTTTAGGTTTTTAATCGTGATTAGAGGTAATTAGAGTAGTTTAAGGTAAAAATAATGTTTTAATAATAAGAAATGACCTTTACACATGTCATAAACTTATTGGATGTGTCATGGACGACCAAGACAATCCATGGGTCCACTTGGGGACCCCATGTAGCCACTTTGGTAGGAAAATGACATTAATATCTTTTTATTTAAAGTTAAAATTAAAATGTCAAAAACATGAGTTGTTTTACTAAAAAAAATTTAAGGGGGGTTATACAAGTCATATTTTTGACTATAAATATTCATTATAAAGATAAAAAGATTTCCTACATCATGAGTTTTTTTTAAATTTTTAGACATTAAATAAATTAAATTATTTATGGCACCATGATGATGGAGCGATTACCTCATTATTTAACGATTTAAATAAAATGAATATATAATTTAAATTTTAAGACCTAAACATGTCAAAAACCTATTAGATGGGTGGATTTAGAATTTATATCACCTTATCCTCTGTATAAATAATTTTGGGACCATTTTTATCCGAAAATCATTTTATAATAAAGTATATTTTCTTAACTTTCCAAGAGTGCCCCTCCTCTCCTCTTATAAAAGGGCCCCACCTCTACCTCCATACCCACACCTCTCAAGCCATTGGTTAGGACAATCTCTACCCATTTTATCTCTCCACATACCTCTCTTACTCCTAGAAGCCTCACTTTGGGCATAAGGATTTCTAAGGAAGCCTTTGAGCTCAAATCTAAGAGAGTTACCTGATTTTAAGGTAATGTCTTCACTTGTGTTCTTTTGTTTTATTTTTCTTCTCCAACCCCCTAAAATATATTTATTCATTTATTTTTTAAAACCTCCAGTATATTCAATATACCAGGATTTTTTTATAAGAATCTTTAGAGCTACACTTACACACACCTAAATATAATGGTTAAATAACATATTGTTTCTGTGGATGACGAATTTCTGCCTCACGAAACGATGATTGTTCAATATTTTTCTAACACCTTCAAAGGTGGCCATTAATATGTCACTATATTTATGTATGATATATAATTTTTTTATTTTTTCCTTAAGCTTCTGTATTTTTCATTTATTTCATACCTTTGTGGCTTCCATTATGGGTATACGCGATATCTTCATTTTAGGAAGTGCGGACTACCGCCCCCTCAAAGTGATTTGATTCATTAATGCCATATGTGGGACATATAAAGGATGGATTTAAAGATATTATATATGATGTATGTTACATATAAATGATGAATAAAATTATGGAATTAAAATATACATACCTCTCATTTAGTTTTAATTCCATTAATATGACATAGAAATGAAAGTAGCGTTCATGCGTACGTACATCTTACCGTCTCCATGAATGGTGCATTTCATTTCTTACCTATAAATGATTATGTAATATTATAATTACAAGTATATTCAAGATATATATCATATATATGATATACAAATCATGAATATCATTCTAGATATAATGAACCTTTGACCACACGAACAACATGTAATTGTAAGAAGTCCACTTTTGACATAAGAACCAAATATCAACAAAACAAACATTATTAACTTAAATGATTACATAATGTTAATAACATGGTAATAAGTGATATAAAAGTAATAATTAAATTTAAAAAGGTTATTAAGAAATTAGAAATTAACTCAAGTTTATTATTTAGGACGTTAAAGAATGATGGAGTCAAGTTAGACCCGAGGTAAGGGACCTCGTCTCAATCCCCTTTCATTGAAGAATGTTTTGTTCATAACAAGGATTTATTTTATACGGTGTATAAACCCTTTTGACTTTTAATTTTATACAAAAGGAATATTTTTCTACAAAGCATTTTACAAAACAACAAAAAGGAATGTTTCTTTTAACGTACGTGGTGACAACGACCGTTTCCTCCGCCGTGAGTATTATTTGGTCTTTGGCTTCCTCAACAAGTCATAATGTTTTTAAAATGTAATAAATACCATATAATCTTTTATGTATTTTGGTATTTAAAATGGTTTTTATAATGGTTTTTTATGTCAATATATTTAAGTGATATATTTTGATCAACGTGTGGAAATGTTTTCTTTCCATTATATTTATATTATGGATTATTCTTTTATAATGGTACATGGACATTTGACGGGTGGTTACGTTATAAACCATAAGATGGGTGGTGTTATGAATACCAGGACAGTTTGTTACATTATAACCTCCAATGCATTGGGTATGGAAGTCGGCCATATGGCTATTTCATTATGTGATATTTGTGGAAGTCAACCGTATGGTTATTCCATTTAAGTATGTTTATGTCCCAAGTTACCTTTATATGTTATGTGTTCTTTATATGGGTTTTATGGTAATATTTTGGTTACAAAAGGGTATGTAATGATATTTTATTCAGTGATGTTTTTTTTTACCACTTCATAAAGGTGAAAGGTATTACATTGATAATGTATACATGGTTTACTTGTTGTTTTGAAAAACTAACAGTTTTCATTCTTTGTGTATCCCTTACTGAGTTTTTTATGCTCACCCCAAGTTTTTTTGAAATATTTTTCACTGGACGTAATGTAGAATAATGTCAAGTATGGGATCAAGGGATAGTCATGCTATCTAAAACATGGAACTAGACATGTTTCTTGTTTAGAATTTTTTATTTTATGGAAACTTAGTAGAAGTGTCTACTTTTTAATGTTTTGAGATGTAATAGTTATGTCCTAATTCTCTAAAACTCTAAACCTGAAGAGATCCTCAATGTGAATTATTCATTTAATTCAATATTATGTAAGGTTTAAGGCCAGGGTCTTATAGAATCCATTTTAATGATTCTCATAGAGTTCCTTCTTCAATTCTAGTAACTCAATTTTATAAATTATTTAGGTTTTTTTGAAATTTGTGTGGAACCACCTATGATTTATGTTGAGAAATCAACTTCATGATTTAGTGGAAGGAAAATAAATTGTTTATGTATTAAATCCAAAAAATCTCAAAAAATATGAATATTAAGAATGTTGAGTCTCTGCTCAACCATTTGAGATAAAAAACACTTTTGAATCGGAATTAGGATCCATTCAATGCATGTAATCTCTATAATAATTGTATATCAATCATTGAAAATATATATGATCAAATTATGGTTCGGAATATGAAATGTTACTTCACTTCCATATAAATTTATGTGATTTTTACATAGAGAAAGCCAATCAATGCTTAAGATAACATCAAATTCAACCAGAGGTAAAATAGTGTACAAGAATCACATTATTAAAAAAATATTTAGAGAAGAATCATATACTTGAGATGTGATTATCATACCATGTGTGGTGTTCAATTATAATTGAAAATAAAATCATTGTGGTGAAATTATGATAACCTTATAAAATTCAGCTAATATATAAGAGTTGGTGGAGAAAGATTCAAATAATACATGAGGAGTTCTAGAGTGGATGGTAATTATAAATTTCACCATTTTCTTATCACACAACTCATTAAAAAGTGTGATAACATTATATTTCCATTTATCTCTCAAATTAAAAGGTTACCTATGTTGATCGTCATTATTAACATTCTGATTTTTGATGTAGTTATAATTTTTACCATAAAACATTCATTTCAAAAACTATATTGTCGGAGGTGTATTCTTTGCATGTTTCTCTCTATTTTCATCATTAGAAAACTTCTTTCTATGCCATCATCATTCACACACTCGATTCACTTTCTTTCAGTGATTAAAAAAAATTGTAGTCCCCATAATAAAATTTTTACATTTTTTCATTCAACACGTTAAGAATAAATGAAATCACATCATATTTTATCTTTAATAGATTCCCTTGAATTACATATTTATTTTATTATAAAAAATGTTATTGATGGGTAACTATAACCATGATTTCCAACATGATAAAAAAACTATTTATTTCGTCTTAGCTACCGTTATCTTGTATCTCTAATTCCCTATAAGGAAATGATATAACAGCATAGAATAATCCTTCAAACTTAATTTCATGAGGGATTATAATACATGAAAAATTCCTCACATGTATTGAAAAAGTTTCCACATAGGTACCAAAATATTTATCAACCTTCTATTTTAGATCAAGAAATTCATTCTCCATTTTTATATAAAGTATGTGAGGAATGTACTTATTGAAAAACTATTTATCAATTATCACATTACATTGAGCCGATTAATTATTACTTCCTCATATTATTGAAATAATACCACCATTGATCTACTTCACATTCCAAATTTAATACAAAAAAATTACTATTTCACACTCCAAAAACTAGTTAATGGAATATATATTTTCACCGGATATGATCTATTTCTAAGAAACTAGTGGATCATTAGAAGAAGTATAATATGGTGGATGTTTCCTCATTAAGGAATCAATATAACTATTATCCATCCTTTTATAATTTATAATTTCATCATGAATCTTAGACTGAGAATATTTTTTTAGCATAAAAATTATATGTTTCATTCTATATCCAATACCATTTTCTTTCTCATGATGAAAGTCACTGAATTTTCCATCACAATTTGAATGAAATGTTAACTTCAGTTTCCAATAATTGACTAAAACCATAATGCATAGTGTGAGGTGAAATAATAAATATAGGAAACTAATCGCGTTGTCATGACACATAAAATTGATTATATTTTTAAGGTTGATTTATAGTCTAGGTAAGAGCCTTGTTTGTCTATAAAAGAGCACTGATTGGTTTAGAGTATGTGTTTTTAATAGAAAATAAAAAAATGGTGGTTATTGTGAGAATAATTTTAAGAAAGTAACTTGATTTAAAGAGCTTAATAGTTGATAGATGAATCTTATGATTTAATAATTATGAGATAAAGGGGTCATTGTGATTTCACAACACACATTTCATTTTCATTATTCTTAGAGATTCAATTTGGTTAGGTGTAATTATTTGGTTGAAATTAATTGGAATCTTGATTAATTCCTAAGCCTTTATTTCATTGATTGAAGAACCAAACCATTACATAAAATTCTTATTTTCAAGTTCCATAACATATGAATGGTATAAGAGATTCCAAAGAATAATTAAATCTCAATATAGTGGGTAAGAAAAGGATTCTTATGTAGTCCAATCAAAACAACACAATTCACTCACTCAAAACATCAAACTGATCGGTTAAAAATTAATATCAAATCAATCACATGTATCAAAAAAGTATTCAAATATGAAATAATGTATGATTCATGGAAATAAATGTTTTAACACCCAAATAAATCCAAATCGTTAGCTAATATATGTGTCAGAACTCACTTGACATGTGTGTAGTTCCCTCACAATGAACCCCCACCGTTTAGAACGACATCGGGAGGATGAGCAAGCTCTAGTGGAACTCCTTTTTCGTGCTTGATCCACCGTTGATGATAGAGGCCTCCCAAACTTCTAGAATGGAGAGGAGACTCCTATATGACTCTAAAATGGCATATCTTTGCCTCCTGGCTGATCTTCCAAAGGAGAAGCCCAAGCTTCCATTTTATAGGCAAATTGGAAGGTGGTTTTGGGCACACATATTTTTTAAAACAACATGGACCATTGTTTTCAACCACTTGAAAATATAATATCACTATGTAAAAAACTAGAAACATGTTTCACCACCTCTTTAGTGTATCCATCGAATGTTTGGAAACATTTGGACAAGTATATCCCGAGATATGGACAGATCACAACACACTACTTTTGACTTCGTACAGATTTAGTGTGCAGGACAGATATGGTCGATTGGGCCAATAGATGGCTGAATGAGTATTCAGTTTTTTCATATGAAATTTAGCCCAATGAATTTTGGAGCTGGCCACAAAATATCATCCCATTTGGATTCACTTTTAAGTATGAGTGTGCGGATGAGTCAACTGGTGTGCATGGATCCTATGGAATTTTTCCAATTTTTCCTGGATGTCATCATGGGCCCTCCAAATCACCTCCTCCTATAATGGAATCATCAAAAAAAGTAACATTAAAATTTTTAAAATTGATAAACACAGTATAAATTATTCCTAAATGGGTTAAAATTTGTTATTTTTTTAAAATTTTTCAACATAAAACAAGTTTAGGACAGTGGTGTAAGGGTGAAAATGTAACAGTGAATCGTGGTGCGATGACACCCCCACACCCAAACATTTTCACTCCTGGGAATAGTCATAATTTCAAAATTTATTCATGTAGATATTTACGACTTTTTAAATATTTAACCTTCAATGAAAATTTAATTCCAGATGGAAATGTGATCAAATAAAAAATCACACCGACGAGTTATTCTCAGTGATAATGGAAAAAGACATCTCAAAAATTTTATCAAAATGTAATTTAAAGAGATGAATGATACCAATCAAAGAAAATAATTCAAAATTTAATCATGTCACTAATTCTCCATGTGTGTTTGAAAACCATTTCATGCTATTCATTCCACTTTTTATCAAGTAAATATATGTTATTTTAATAATTATCTACTTATAAGATCATTTCCACTGAATGTGCCCCACATACTTTGCAATCAAATTTCCAGACACACTCACTTAAGCATTCCCAGAAGTCAAACCTAAATCTCCCAACCTAGATATCCCCATACGTTGTACATTTCATCCCTCCCCTAATTTAATAATTTTTAAAAATTTGAACTTGGATGTAATATCACACTCTTCTCCCAACCCTTGTTTGATCTCCTCACGACAGTAATTGTAATAGTTATTATAAGATAAAAGGTTGAAGAAGGGTGGTTTTTTATCTACCTAATATACAAACCTTTTTAGGGCGTACAATAGTCAGATAATAGGTACACACGCATAGTTTAATCTAGTATAGTAATGAAATAGATCAGATAAGGAAAAAATGTATGGAAAAATGATTTTGGAATGTATAGAAAAATAAACCAAATCTTATATCTACCTTACATTGAGTAAGAAATTTTCACACATCATGGTTGGGTGAAAAAATGTGTGGAGAGATTAAGTGAAACAAATATCCCTTAAACTATTCACAAAAAAGGAACGATTCTTCTCAAAGGTTTCAAAATGATCACAACCATTTATATCATCGATAAAGAAAAAAAATTCAAATGAAAGTCACACCATAGTATTGAATTCTTGCAGAAATGCTCATTTCATCATATTTTTTTATGTTAAAACAACATAAAATAAGTAAATTCCACATTGATTCTAAATTACTTCCATTATTAAATGGGAATAAATTTCTATGATAGAGTGGGGATAAAAAGTTATACTCCGGCGTAATGGTGATGGGGGGAAGGGTGGAAAGTAACAATACAATTTGGAAAGCTAAAAAGAAAAAATAAGATGATGAAAATTCTTAATTACCCTAGGAATATACCCATCCCCCCACACATAACATTTGTAGTGTCCTCAATGTAATAAAATAGAATGTGTGATAGAAGGATAAAACATGGTGCGTTTCATTCATATATTTCTTCTTGAACATGGAGTTCCTCCATCGGGGACTCTAGAATGGATTCATGGATGTGATTCAGTCGCATTGACAGTGAAGGATTTCTTAGTTTCTTCATTTTGAACCTGAAAACACCAAATAGAGAGGCATTAGTAACAGTGTATGGGCTAAACAAGTGGTAATGAAGCTTACCTGGATGAAACTTCATCCTTGCATTGTAAAGGATGTCCTTATGCCCAATGTGGAACTAGAGATGAAGGATAAGACAGTCTTGGGAAGCCTTGGTTCACTATGCATAAATACTGTAGTTATCATAGTCATTTACTCTCATTTCCCCCATCTCCGGATTCTGCAACTTCCTTTGAGAACATGCACTAGAAATATTAGAATTGCATTGTTTGATGGACCAGTAGGCCCGGTGCTCAATCTCAATAGGGAGGTGACAACTCTTTCCAAACACTTGCCGATATGGTGACTTTCCAATGGGGGTTTAGAAAGACGTATGGTAATCCCATAATGAATCATAAAATCTATGACACCAATATTTTCAATTAGGTTGAACTGTTTTTCCAAAAATCTATTTTAATTCTCTTTTTGACACCTCGGCTTGACCATTGGTCTATGAGTGATATGCAGTAGACACTCGATGACCGACCCCATACAGACGGAAAAGCGATTGCATTGTTCGGTTATAAAAATGAGAATCCGGGTCACTGATGATGAACCTAGGTAATCTAAACCTACAGATGATTTGGGTTCTCAAAAACTCTACAAATACATTAGAATCATCATTCCTTGTAGCTCGTGCCTCTTCCAATTTTGACACGTCGTCAACTACCATAAGAATGTACAACATTCCAATGGAATTGGGAGATGGACCCATTTATTCAATACCCCAAATATCAAAAAGTTCATGAAATCGAAATTTTTTTTGTGGAATTTCATTTCTTTTAGAGGCATTACCAATTATTTGAAAAGAAGTACTAGATTTTAAAAAAATCATGGGCATCCCAAAAAAGTGTTATCCAAAAGGAAACTTAATCGAGGACCTTGCGAGCAGTCTATTCAGGTCCAAAGTGCCCGCCACAAGCAAGAGTGTGGCAGAATCTAAGGATGAACATAAACTCACTATCAGGGACACAACACCTAATAAAATGATCACTACATGTGTGCGATAGGTAGGGGTCACCCCAAATGTTCCAACGAGACTCATGTTTTAGATGGTCAGCCTGGTTTTTGTTGAAATCAGCAGGAATGAAAGATGATACCAAATAATTTACAATTTCATCATACCATGGAATAACATCTTGCACTTAGTATAAATTCCCATCACGAACTATATCATGAATAGGAATACAGGAGGATGACTCAGTGTCTGAGGATTGGGGAATCCTACTGATATGGTCAGCCACCACATTCTCTACCCCCTTTTTATCTCTAATTTCTAAATTGAACTCCTAAAGGTGGAGCGTCTTGAAAATGAGACGTGGTTTGGCTTCCAGTTTCTTAATGAGATACTGGAGGTCTGCATGGTCTGAGAACACAATGACTTTGGACCACAAAAGGTCTGACCTGAATTTTTCCATCGCAAACACAACATCCATGAGTTCTTTTTTAAATGTGGTGTAGTTTTCTTGGGCATGGTCCAAAGTACGTGAGGCATAGTAAATGACATGTGGAGATCGATCAAAACTTTTTCATAAGACTGCCCCAGCTGCATAGTTAGATGCATCACATGTGACGTCAAATAGTAAATCCCACTGAGGTGGTTGGATTACTAGGGGTGACGTGAGACTCCATTTTAACTTATTAAAAGCTTCCTCACATTAATTATCAAATTTTTTTTTTTCTTTTTATAGAAACCGGGAGAGGGGAGTGAAATCTTATTAATGCCACAAATGAAATGACAGTAAAATTCATCATGACCTAGGGAAGACCGCACATCCCGTATATTTTCTTGGAATGGTAGGGAAGAATGAGATCCAATTTTGACTAATCTACTTCGATACCATCCCCAAAAACGACAAGTCCAAAAAATATACCTTTTCTCACTAGGAAATAGAATTCCTCATAATTTAATTTAAGATTGTTTTCAATACATCGACGTAGGAGTAAATAATGACTACTCAAATATTCATCATTGAAATCGTCCATGAATACTTCGACGAAATTCAACAGGTAATCCGAAAAGATACTGACCATGCATCGCTGGAAAGTACCTAGAGCATTGTACAGACAAAATGGAATCTATAAAAATATTCCAAAGGGTTAAGTGATGGTAGTCTTTTCCTGATCCTCAGGGGAAATATGGATCTGAAAGTATCCTAAATACCCATCAAGTAAACAGCTGTGGGACTTACTCGATAGCCTCTCTAGAATTTGTTTAATGAATTGAAAATGGAAATGGTCCTTCCTAGTGTGTTGGTTTAGTCAGTGATAGTCTATGTAGACACACCAACTATTCTTCACATGATTTGGAACCAGTTCATTATTTTCATTATTGAGTACTGTAAGGCCATTTTTTTAGGAACTACATGAATAAGACTAACCCATTGGCTATTAAGGATGGGTTAAATGATTCTAGTAGCCAATAATTTTGTTACCTCCTTTTTCACAACTTCTTGGAGGTTTGGGTTCAGTCTAAGTTATGGCTACCTCACTGGTTTAGCTTCATCATTTAATAAAATATGATGTGTTGAGGTTAATTGGAGAATAATGGGAATGTTAGAAAGTGTGCATCCCAAATATTTTTTATAATCCCTCAAAAGTTCAATCATTCGCAATTCATGCCCAGAAGGGAGTGAACTAGAAAATATGACAGAAAATTGTTTCCATTATTATGATATGAATATTTTAGATCTTGTGGCAGCTGTTTCAGTTCTAGTTCAGGTGGATTTTGGAGTGATGGGAGTATTTGTGAAAGTGAGAGGTCACTGATCTCATCTAACTTCTCAATGGTATCATCCTAAAATGAGGAATGAGCTTTTACAAGCTTAGTAGTATCATCAATGGTCAGTGGATCCTCAGTGTTCAAGATATCATTAATAAATAAACATGCATGACACTTTTCTATACCACTACAACAATAAATGCATGATTCATTACCTAGAATTTAAACAATGAAGAAAACTCAGAAAGGGGATCAGGGTAATGATAAGAAGTGTTTTCAAGGGAAATGAGTACATCAATTGAATTTACTAAGGTAGAGGAATGTTCTTCTGAGGGTGATTTATGGCATCATAGATGTTTGAATGGAAATTGTCACTACCAAATTCCATAGATAATGCACCATTAGGGACATTAATTATGGTTTTGGTTGTTTTCAAGAAAGGTATCCCCAATATAATTGGGGCATGTCCTTTCATCCAATCATCTATAATTTTAAGCACATAAAAATCAGTAGGAAAAATTAAATTTTGAACCCTCGCAAGAACAATATCTAACACGCCAGAGGGGTGTGTGGTACTCTGGTTATCTAGTTGAACAAAAATTCCATTGGGATTTAGTTCCCTGACCTTCAATGTATAGTATATGGAGTGGGGAGTCACATTTATATAAGATACTAAATCAAGAATAGAATTGGAAAATGAATACTCCTCTATGGTGCATGGAATCAAGAATTTCCCAAGATCATTTCACTTTGTGGGAGGTGATGACTCTATTAATGCTAACACGTTCCTCCAAAAACTCACCTTTTCATCTCCATGAAGTCACCTTCGGTGTTTAAAAATATCTTTTAGAGACATGGCATATTGTGGAATTTTCTTCACAGCATAAATCAAGGAGATGTTAACCTTAACTTTTTTGAATGTCTTCAAAATTTCCTTATCATGTTTAGTTTCCTTTTGTTTTCTAGTTTCGGTGGCCCTTTGGGGAAATATATGAGGAATGGTTGGGCTAGGTGACTCATCAAAATACACACTCTTTCTGTTGTAAGGTCTTTTCTCAGAATAATTATTTTGAACATTTGGGTGAATTTAAATGGTTGGGATAGAGGTTTCCTCAAAAGGGGGTGACTCTAATGGAGGATTCATCTATTTTCCACTCCTACGGGTGATGGTACAGACATTTCCATTATCCATAGGGTTAACTTCCATTGAGATGGTAGTTTACCTGACCCATGACTTTGAATTTCCCCATCTAGGTTAACCAGCAGTCCTAATTGGGTTTTGAGGTTTTCTATGGCTTCCTGAGTGGTTTTTTCGAATTGGAGATTATTGGAATCCGTTTGATTCATCATATATTCTAGGATAGGATCGGGTTTGGGAGGGGCGGTTGTAAAGGCCTTTGGGGTGGTTGAGGATTTCTGGGTGGTGGTGGTGGATGGCTACTCTTCCCTTATTGGTTCCATGGTTGATGAGGCTGGTTTGAATACCCCCTTCCTATAGGATTGGTTGTCTTTCCACACAAAGTAGGATGGATAGTATGGTTCTTTCCTAAAGGGTTGGTTATAGGGGCGTCCTGGGAAGATTGCCTCACAACTCTAAAAAGTTTATCTCAATTGGGGGCATTGGTCAGAATAATGGATGTCAGATGAGAATATTACATAATGTATGGGAGGAGGATATTGATATTTCCCATGAAAAATAGAAAGTTTTAGTAAAAGGGTACTTACCTCTTCAATCTTTGTGTCCACCTTCTTCTCAAATTTAGTACTTTGCGCCTCATGGACTCCTCAAATGGGTACACTGGACCTTGTACCAAATTGTTTAGTGTTCTATGCACAATCTGGGTTCTTACAACAATTGAGGTTTTATCAACTAGTTGACCACCTATAGCAGCATCAATCATATTTCGATCAATAGGAATTAGACCTTTATAAAAATACTGAATTAAAAGTTGATCACTTATTAGGTGGTGCAGACAACTTTAACATAGTCATTAAAATATTTCCCAATATTAATGAAGCGTTTCCCCATGATATTTTCTTATCCCACATATTTCTTTATTTATGGTTGCAGTTCGAGAGGCTGGGAATATTTTTCAAGAAAAAAGGAATTTCATGTCTACCCGACCACTTATTGGTGAATTAACATAATACAAAAAATCTTTTGTAGTGTTTCTAAAGAAATTGGGAATAATCTAAGCTTTACATGTTCCTCATTCACATTAAATGTTTTTAATGTTAAAAAAACAATGTAAAATTATTTTAAGTGCTTATGTGGATCCTCTCCAGGAATTCCATGGAATCTTGGCAGTAGATGAATTAAACCAGATTTTAGTTTAAAATTGGGTGCCTCGCCTTGTAATTGAATGTATTAGGGTTGGATATCAACATTAGGTGAGGTTAGTTATTTTAGAGTTCTACTATTTTCAGCCATGTTATACAAGTCTATTTCAGTTTTGATGTCAATTCTAGAAGAAGATGAAGGGTGAGGAAGTGTTTCAATGGGTTGTTTGTCCTCCTTCAAAGTGTTGTCTTGTGTGTCTTGGGGTCACTCATGTAATATCCTATCTGGTTCAGGTTCGAAAGGTGGTAAATATCCTGGATTAGAACATGTCATGAACAAACAATACACAATAAATAAATCATAAAACAAAAATATAGGTAATGGTATAAGATAAAATTAATAAATATGCACAAAATTTACAAAAAAACATACAAAAAACTCACACTAAAATCCAAAGCGCTCCCCAGCAACAGTGCATGAATTTGACCATGTTGTCATGACATATAAAATTGATTATGTTTTAAGGTTGATTTATAGTCTGGGGAAGACCATAGGTTGTCTCTCAAAGAGCTTTGATAGGTTTAGAGTATGCGTTTTTAATAAAAAGTACTAAAAATGGCGGTGATTTTGAAAACAATTATACAAAAATAACTTGATTTAAAGAGCTTAATAGTTGATAGATAAAGGTTATGATTTTGTAATTACAAGAGAAAGGGGTCATTGTGATTTCTCTAATCACATTTCTATTTCATTTTTATTATAGATTCAATTAGGTTTGGAGTAATTCTTTGGTTGAAATTAATTGGAATCTCGATTAATTCCTAAGACTTTATTTCATTTCTTGAAGAACCAAACCTTGACATAAAAATTGTTTTGTCAAGGTCCAGAACATATGAATGGAATAAGATCTTCAAAATAAGTTTTAAATCATATGTAAGTGGGTATGAAGAGGATTCTTGTGTTTTCCGATCAGATCAGTACAAGTCACACACTCAAAACCTCACACCGATCAGTTATAAATTAAGTGCAAATCAATCACTTGTATCAAAAAAAGTATTCCAATAAGAAATAATTTAAGAAACATGGAAAGAATTTTTTTAAGACCCAAATAACTCCAAAATAGTAGCTAATATATGTTTCAGAACTCACTTGACATGTGTGCAGTTCCCTCAAAATGATTTCCCATCGTTTAGCTCGACATCAGGATGAGGAAGAAGCTCGCGTGGAACTCCTTATTCGTCCTTGATCCCCCTATGATGATAGGGGCCTCCAGAAATTATAGGATCAATATTATAATCTTATAAGACTCCAAAATGTCAGATATTTCCCTCCTGTCTGAACTTTCAAATGAGGAACCCAAGCTTCCATTTTATAGGCAAATTGGGAGGTGGTTTTTGGCACACAGATTTTGTAAAACCACTGGTCCTATAATTTTAGACCACTTGATAGTCGAATATCACTTTAGAAAAAACTATAAATATCTTTCCCCACATCTTTAATTTCTTCACAGAAATTTTGACACAAATTTTAAAATTAGAGCTCGAGATATGGACAGATCACAACACACCACTTTTGACTTCATGAAGATTCTGTGTGTTGGATAGATCAGATCGGTTGGGCCACCAGATGGCCGATTAAATATTGGGTTTCTTCATATAAATTATAGACCAATGCATTTGGGACCATAACAAAAAATTTAATCCCATTTTGATGCACACTTCAGTATCATTGTGCGGATGAGTCCACTAGTGTTCATGGATCATGCGCAGTTTGGACCATTTTCTTAGATATCATCATGGGCCCTCCAAATCACCTCCTAATGCAATG
Source organism: Viscum album (assembly GCA_963277665.1). Taxonomy (NCBI): domain Eukaryota; kingdom Viridiplantae; phylum Streptophyta; class Magnoliopsida; order Santalales; family Viscaceae; genus Viscum; species Viscum album. The sequence goes on from OY728135.1 coordinate 1,840,714,651, forward strand.
GAATCATAAAAACAAGTAACAATGGCCTTTTTAAAAGGGATAAAAATAAAATAAACAATTCAAACATGTAATAAAACCTATTATTATTTTTATAATTTTCAATATACAACATGTTTAGCACAATGGTGTAACGTTGAAAATGAAACAGTGAATCACGGTGCGATCAGAAACCACAACATAATGAAATATAATTTATAATTTTTCCTAAATCAATAAATATTATTTTTAATCAATAACACAATATGTTTAAATTAGTTCATATTTTTCATTATTATGATCCTTTATGATGGTTTGTAAAGAATTAATGAATTTTCAAAATATATTTTCAATTTTTGTCAAATCATGTGTGAAGAAATACCCAATGTAATTAAAAATATGATTATTAAGTCCATATGAATGAAAAATTTCAGGATTTGTTGCAAATATGTACAAATATACCAGATCCACATCCACTTATAATATATAGACAAGGGTGTGATTTCTACAAAACAACATTCTTTATCCATGAAAAAAATTCTAGGATATTTTCCAATACATAGAATTATCTTGATAGATACCACAAAAGTTTTATTATCCTATTGTAAAATGAATTTTATATACCATGATTAAATAAAAACTATAGATACACACACATTTCATATATATATATAAAATTTATTATATGAATATTAATTACATAACATAATGATCCATGCCCACATCAATTAGGTACACTACCATTAGAAACATGCATACATAAAAAATTGGTTAATAAGTGAACTATATTATCTCCATATATTTTCATCATAACTATCACTGTTCTTAGACATGTCATACATAATATTTTTTTTACAACCCGGGGAAGATAAACCTAATAATAGAGGAGATCTAATGCTCAGTAGGGAACAAGGGGGATATAAACCTAACATGAGAAAAAGGGAATGATAAGATGAGAATAAAATTTGAAAATTTTACCATAAATATCATAGATAATAATCATGAGAAATAGAATAAATCTTGGAAGTTCATGAGAAATGAATCAAAATGAAATAAAATAACATGATCCATGAGAGAATAAAATTTTCATAAGAAATAACTTTTCTGAATACACATAATCGTATAAAATATTATGTGAATTCAACCCACAAATACATTCATATCATGTTATGCTAGAGATAAATACCCATTTACATGCTTTAAGTTTTGGTTATCCTATTTTTTACCCTTTTATAGTTGGGATAACCTCTCATGATCACTCTTCTTTCTATATTTTTATAGCCTATTGTGTACCCTATTTCTATATTGGGATACCATCTCATGCATTATTTGGGATAATAGTACACAAATAATTACCTAATTTGTTGGTGGATGATATAAGACCCAACCATACTTGGTTATAACATTACCACTATCCTTTCTTATAACATAACTAATATCCTTAGTTAATTTAACCATCATCCTGGGTTATAAAATCACCACATTCATTTCCACACCTTATAAAATAAAAATATTTCCATAAAACCCCATAAATAACATAATCATGAATTAAATACATGGAAAATATAAACAATTACATGGATATGAATAACTTATTTCATAATTATGGAATTGATAATGTCAAATGTTATAATTTTACCATCAGGGCCTCATGCCATGACATCATACATAATTGGTTAATGAATATGCAAAATACACATGAAATCTCTTCCATGATACCTACCAAGGAATATAGGGGATATAAAATAATATTCCCCACTAATAGATTACAATTTTTAATACATCCATAATATTTCTAAATATAATTAAAATACAATACATAATTAAAAAACATTAATATTTTAAATATAATATATGAAATACCAATATTTCCCACTACTAATAAATAGAAAAACATGATCACAGGTCAACCAGAGAAATAATTTTGACATTTTAATTATATTATATCCTCATTAAACAATACTAATCATCAATTAATGTTGAGAATAATGATAAAATAATTAAAATTACTATCAAACAATTCACTGCGAACATCAGAAAATGACCATATGTGGAAAATATTATCATTAATATTCCAAAAATATTGAGAAAATTATTTTATTTGAAAATTACTATTGTAAACTTTAATTTAGTCATTAATTTAAAGAATAGTTATGATGGAATTAAAAATAAATCATCCTTACAATTTTGAAATAATGATTTCATTCAATATTTTTGTTTAAATTCGAAATCATTTCATTTGGAAAATGAAAAGATTGTTTATTTAAAACATGAAATAGAAATTAAAAATTAGTTTACAATAACATAAGAAAATAATTTCTGAATTTTGAAATAATTAATGAAATAATTATATTGAAAATGGATAAGGGGGAGAAATTTTAAAAAAAATTGAGAAAAAACATTATTCCCCCATAAAAAAAATTTAGTCATTTTAGGTACCAAAGAGTAGAAATTAAACTGAAAATTTGTAAACATAATAGGTAAATATAGTATAAGAAAATATAATTATATTAAAATATAATTATATTATAATTTCTTTTATTTAAATATAATAATAAATATCTTCAATGAAAATTTAGATTATAGAAGAATCCCTTAAAACATTTATATGTTTTGAGTTAAAATAACATTGAAGGTAAAAAATAGATAATTATTCATTAAACCAAATGAGTCTCATGGAATGTAAATTAACATGAGAAATCCCCCACCTCATGTCTTTACTCGTTCTATATGTTATCTAACTATATAATAATAAAAATATATTAGTTTTACAATTTTATAATTAAAATTTTAATTTTCATTACATTATCATTACTCCTTTTATTTCAATTAATTCCAATAATTCTTTAAATATGAAACAGGTTAAGTTTATATCACACGTTTCATGGATGTTCAATTCATAATACAAAAATCATTATCATTTTGAACATGGTGAAGGTGTTATAGTTACATTATCTCTTGAATATTAATAATGATAAAGTTATTATTTTTAAATATTAAATAATTTTTTTTCACAATTCATCAATGGAAAATATGGAAAACTAATCAAATCACTTTGTGAAGTTTGTAGTGCACACATGTGCATAGTGATATTTTCATTTCCTATTGATAGAAAATGAGATAATAGAGGATTGTTACATACCAACAATAACCCTTCAATATATGTATTTTAATTATTTTATAATGTAATTATAGTTTTAAATGGTTTTAAGGGGTTGTAAAAGTAAACAAACATGAAAACACATGTTTAACAGTTATTCATATTATTTGGAAGCCATTCTTTTTCTAACACCTTATGACTCACTGGATGGTCATTTAAGTAATAAAAAACCTCTAAGAAATTAGGAAGATTTTTTTGATTGGATTTGGAAAGGTATTGGTCGAGATAAATTTCCCATGAAGTGAAAAGAAAAGAGGAGAGGTTATTCCCTTTTAGAAGTGCAGTTTGTGGAAATCTTCTAAATGAAAGAAATATTAATATATAATATGCATCTAACTCAGGTTAAATAGATCCAATTACTCATATATTCTAAGATAAGTATAATAATTTCACTCTGAATTCATCCCATGGAAATTATACAATTTTTAACGGAATTTTGGTCCTTATCATCGAGTTTAACCCCCTCATTAACCCCTTTCTCCTTAACAATGGAAACAAATTTTTTAGTCTCTAAGGGTCGTAAAAGTACATTTCAAAAATTAAATGTCATATACATTAAATTTTCTAAATATTCTCAACAATTTCCAAACCAATTTAGATAATATATCATTTTAAGTATTTTAAATTGAATTAATAAAATTGTAAACATTAAATACAACTTACTTTCATCATTAAGAAAATTCATAAAATTTTATTTTAAACATATAAATGAAAGAACCAACTTTTAATTAAAAGACATAAATTATAATGTATCCTTCATTATTATCTATAAAACTCATGGAATACTTTAGTTAATCTTAATCATATCAATTAGAATGTATCTAAAATCAATGACATGACATATTTTTCATTTTTTATAAAGGATGTGTTAATGCGAGGTAAGAGTTCTGTAAAATTATAATATTTCAAAAAAGTTAAAAAAATTATAAAAATTAATATAATTTTTTTTACCATCACTATATTTTTCTATATTCATTCATAATGTATAATTACTCTTATCTTTACCCTTATAACATGTTTAATATACTAAAATAGATACTATAAATTTTTTATAATTTTTTTTAATATAAAAAAGGATGTCATATTTATAACGCTTACAAGAGATAATTTTATATTCTAGAAATACTCACAAAAATATTTTGAGATTATATTTAATGATATCATCACATTATATTAAAAATGTTTATAGTTTTTTACTCTTTATCATGGTGACACACTTTTACTATGGTAAATATTCATTTTGAGAAAAAAATTGAATTTACCTTATTAAAAAATTAATGATTGATGATACTCAAAATGGAATACTATAATACTATTCAATTTATATAATGGGTAAAATTTTATTTTATAAGATGTTTACAATGTTAAATGAAAAAAGTATTTAATTTTTTATTTTATAAATAATAAATATTTTATAAAAAAAACTATTATATTGTTGATTTCCAGGGAAATAATTTGATTTCTTAATAATGGTAGGTATATATTTTATTAAATAAAATACAAATACATGAAAAATTAAATTAAATTATTGGAAATAAAATAATAAAAAAAATTTAGTACATTTGTATTTCTAAAAGTTCACCCAAAAACAATCATTTAAAAAATGTAACATCTGAGTGTTCTTTAGGTATTGCCATATAAATCTCTTGCCTTTCATTTGATCCCTTTTTGTTTTGTGTTTATTTTTTTTATGACATATGATTGGTTTGTCTCATATTTTTTATTATGTATGGACCAAAACTGGTAAATAGAAAAGATATATGTGTTCCACCAGTCGGCCCATGGAATCTACCATCCAGCCTTTGGATTCACCAAGGGTATCCAAAGCTTAAAGAGGTTCACCAGATCACCAGTGACTATCCAATGACAAGCTAATGGATGCGGTATAATGTAGGAATTATACTAGAAATGGTGAGCCTACAGGTTGGCCACCACTGGTCGACCAGTCTCTCACTGATCAGTTAGTGACGCCATTATGGTTGAGAAAAGTAAGTGACAAGTATTACTTTTCCATTAATCCTCCATTTTATTATATGTTCCTCCACCGTAAAACTGAACTCAACTAGTGAAATCTTATGGTATCTCTTTAGATGATTTGTTCTCTAAAAATAATAAATTATTTGTGGATAAAAGTGATAATTGATTTTGTTCTCCTCTTTTTGTGGTAACATCCCTAATTTGATATTGTATCCTCTTATTCAATATAATTTTTCATATGTCATGAAATGGGCTAGAAAGGAAAACCTTTCAAAATCATTTAATCCTTGTTTGATAATTTCTAAATATAAATCTTGGGATCCTCCTATTATTTCATTATTATTTCCTTATCTATCTTGTAGATTCCTTTTAGTAGTTTAATATAAGGTGTTTTAGGGTTTATTGTTTCTTGAAATTAGATTGTTTTAATGTCATTCCTTAAATTCAAAAAAACATTATTTTCAATAAATATCAAGGTCATAATTTTTTTAATTAAATAGTTTTCTTTTCTTTTGTATAACGACTCACACATTTCATACATATATTTTAAAAAATTTATAATTAATATTAATTACATAATGTAACAATCCATGAAAAATTATTTTAGGTCTACTAACTTTGGAAATATGGAAAAATAAAAAAAACCCAGTCATAAGTGATCCATATCATCTCTCACTATATACTTCATAACTATAACCCTTCATAGACTCATCATAAATAATAACACTCTTTATAACTTATGTAAAGGAAGCATAATAATGGGTGTATTTATATATAATGTAAGGGTAAATAAGGGAGATACAAACATAACATGAGAATAATGGTATTAGAATCTGAAAATATCATTTAGACACAATATCCTGCATATCATATGTAATAATCATGATTCGTTACATATATATTGGAAGCTAATAAAATAAGATCCATATTGAAATCAATGAAAATGAGCAATGAGAGCACAAAACTAGAATAAGAAATTGATTGTTGGCATACATATAAACATAGAAAATCATATGTCAGGTATACCCAACATGAAATTGATAACATTATAGGCTTCAGATAACCTCCCATGTTCCTGCTTTAGTAATGGGATAAACTCAATTGTACCATCATTGAATCTTTGGATAACTACTTATGAACCCTCCTATTTCAGTATTGAGACAACCTCCCATAAACCATATTTTGATAGTGGTATAACCTATATTGTACCCTTTGATATCATAGAATATTAATTATAACCTAATTCATTATAACAACATACAGTTCCCACATGTAATTTTTATTAAAATGACCCCCATCCTTGGATATAACGTTACCATCGATCTTTGTCATAACATAACCACCATCCGTTGTTATAAAATAACCAATGTTGAAGAATCAATGGCATACATATTTATTCCATATGATCATGAAAATCGATCATATCATGATTGATGAACGAAATGGCTTTCCAAAACCTTTCATCATTTCATAACCTATATAAATTCGTAAGAGGTCCTAAAAATTTCATTATTTCATTATATCCAAAAACATTACAAAAAGAATGGGTTTAATGAAAATATTTTCCTAGTAATAAAAAAAATATAGTGATAGAATTTTTATGGTATAATTGGATCATATAACTATTAACACATATTTAGTAGCATATTATGTCATCCTAAATGAAAAATTATTTTAAAAAATAACATGGATACTTTCATAAGAAAAATTAACCTTCAATTTTCAAAATCATATTTTAAAACAAAAACCTCAAAGAATATTATGGAAATTTTGTTATTTGAAAATTTTCTTCAAAACCTTTATAAGAATCTATGAATCACTAAGTGGTTATAATGTAATTAAATTTTGTTCTTTCCTTAGATGCTAAAATAAATATTCCATTGTCATTTTTTGTAAAAATCAAAAGTACCATATTCAAAAAATTATAAGTGGATTCCTTTAAATGTATTTATATAAAAATTGAATCAGGGGTAAAAAAATAATTGAAGTAGACATTGGAAAATAGTGAACACAATTTTCAAATCGATTGTTTAGAAACAATTGGCATGGATGAAACATGATTTTTGACCAAAGAGAAAAATAATGTCTATTTTCCTTAAAAATATTCTTTTACAGACATGAGTACATGCAGACTGGAAAAATTGAAAATCATGTATTTTAAATAAATAATCATAGGAGAATAAAATTATTGAGTTCACTTTGGGATATACCATAATATTTTATCATCATTAACTTAATCATAAAAAAATCATGATAAACAATATGATTGTAACATCAAACCATTATCACTATGGTAACATTGTAATAAAATGAATTATAAAGGAAATAAGAATAAATGTAAGTTTATAAGCCATAATTATCATGATAATTGTCAAAAAAATGATTATTTTGTATAATATTCATCACAGTAAGGAAAAAAGTGGTGTACAAGTATTGTGTTCCACAAAAATAAAAGGAAGAATAAGATCACTAACATTAAGACTCAACATCCATCATAGAAATTTAAATCTCTTATGTAACAAATATATGTTTATTTACTGATATTATTGAATTATAAAAATATATATTAATCCATATATAATTTACTTATTACCATCTATAACCCATTTATTAACAATTCATTGTTAATTTTATGATTTGGGTATTATGTTCCTTGTTTTCATATATGATTTTTATTGGTATTTTTGTTCCTTTTACGTTGATTATTTATACATCACCACTAAAATATTAATCATGATATAATTATGATATATATTAATTATATATTTATTTGTTGAAATCCATTAATTTTAGAGATAGAAATTAAATTAAACCATTCAAGGAGATAATAGGCCATACGTAAGCATGAATACAATTTCCATTTATTCAACAAATGGGAGAAAATAAAGAAAAATATAAATTCACATTTCCTGAATAATTTTTATATCATATTTATCATATATATTCATTTAATTTATACACACTACCATTCATTTCAAAATGAAATGAAAAAAGTACAGCATCGCTTCATAGAGTTAAAAGTCATAACGCTCGAATGAGGGACGATATACTTTTACAATATATTAGAAAATTAAAAGGTATACACAATATTATAATTCAAGGAGTTTAAATGCATCATTGATATCATATATAAAAATTAAATCAACCCTTATATATTTTTAGGAGAGGCAGTGATGGGAAAATTAATTACATCAGTTTGTGAGGTGGTAGTCCACCGTACACTTGATCGAAGATTTAATATCTCATTTGATGGAAGAAGAGATGGATGTAGTCTATTGTAGTAAGATAATATATTCTTTTTATATAGTAGATAATTTTGATATAATATTATAATATTTTAAATATATTTTATTCATGTTGAATAATAAATAAAATAAAATTAGTCGGTTAGGAATGATACCTCTTCTTCAATCAACCAACATAAGTTAGACCAAAATCCTTATTAAATGGTTTTAATAATAAAAATATATACTCAAATATGTGTTTATGTAATTAATTATTATTTTTTTGGTAGGTATTAGGATAAAAAATTGGATGTTTTTAGTTGAGAAGAATGGGGGTTCCATTTTATAAGTGGGGTAGTGGAAACACATGGAATTTTTTAAATGAAAATGTGTACCCACGTTTTAAACATGAAACAAGGCACCAAAATCAATCATCAAAAATATTTATTTGATATAATTTCTAAATATATGAATAAAACTATACTTAGTTAAATATTTAGTCTATTTTACCCCTTATATTTTTTTTTCACCCCCCCCACTGTATACCCACATAATACATATCTTCAATAATTAATTTTAATTTTTTTTAAAACTAATTAATATAAAAAATGAAGTTGGAATTAATAAAAAAAAATTAATTTTGATAAATCCAAATATTTAATCTATTTTTAAAATATTCAATTAATTGAATTGGAATAATTTAATTACAAATTAAAAATAGGGATGTGAAGAAAAAATGAATTTCCAATGATAATTTTTTCATAAGTATATAATTTTTTATTATAAAACTTCTATATTAAATTAATTATAGAGAAATAATGTACACTAATAATTGTATAACTAATCTATTTTTCACATTTAAAACAATCCTAAAACAATAGTGAACTTGTAAATTCTTTAATAGAAATGGCATTTTCAATAAAAATCAATATTTTTCACTTTTCATTATAAAATATTACTTTTCAAAACAATTCCAATAATTAACCCTATGCCAATATTGAAACTTTTATTATAAAATTGAACCCATTTTTTTAATACATATTCTAAAATTTTCATAATTAAATTTTATTATTTCATCAAAAAAGTTGTAGAGATCATTTTTGGAGAAAAATTTATTTTCAAAGTATATATATATTTTACAAAATATTATTTTCTTATTTGTATAAATATTTTATTTATATAAAATATTGAAAATTATATTTTAGAATTTGGTTATTAATATTAATTATACCAATTTTAAGATCCAGACTATAATTGTATTTTATAAATAATAATATTAATTGAATATCATGCATTGTTAATACTCAATGTTACATATAACTATTGAAATCGATGAAATTAAATTTGTTTAAAAATAATAAAATCTTGGGGTTACACTTTCTACAACACATATAATTATTTCACAATCAAAATTAAATCATTATAATATAAATAACTTTGTATTCTTCTGCATCATCATATACTCATGTTCCAAGGTAACGTACTCAAATTACCGGTTCCCCCATAAAACATTGACCAGGTGGATTGTATTATTCTATATAACATTCTCTCTAAAATCTAGAATAAGAATATGTTTTTATTCATATTAAATATCATAATCTAGTGTTACTAACTCTATTTTAATTACATGTGAAGGATAATGTTTGAATTACCTCGGGATAGATACATCTAACACATCATGGACATTAGAGAGGTTCAATGGATGTTCTAAGGGACAATAAAATGTCACTACATGATTAATAATCCGAATGTGGATAATATACCTACAAATGAGATTAATTTCATCATAGATATCATATCCAACATCCATAGTGAAATTCATAGAAAAAACTTCTTATAAACATCAGTCTCTGAATCACACGAATGATTATCAGCAAAAACAATTAGTTGGATAGAGCTTAGTTTTTGTGATGTTAAGTGGATATCAAATTATCCATAATTTTATTTAATAGAACTTTTATATGTATCTTTATTTCCCAAAATCCATCCCATCATGCTCAATTTATACAATTCATTCCACGGAGGGCTTCATAATGATCTATCTGAATGCTTAATTAAAAATATTGATGTATGAAAACATGAAAAGACGAATGTGTTTAACTCAATAATATTTTAAATACATAGAATAAGATATCAACATATCCTATATGGTTTAAATATTTCTCTTAGATAGACCATATTCTGAGGGATGATATATAGTGTTAAAAATAATTTTTTATTATGCTCTTGATAAATAATTTTCCAAAACATCGAGGAAAAACTAAAAACAATATCAGATTCAAAAGAATCTGTCCCTTCCAAAAACCTTACCACCTATTTAATATATATTATAGAATGATTATCTGAAGAGAATGATTCACTGATAGAGATGAATCTGGATGAATTTGTCAGGTGATCAAGTGAATCCCATATATCATTCTTCCTAGTAGACATTTTGGGGCGTCCAATGACAATATCCTTGGATATGATTTCTCATTTCCATTCTGGTATGTTAAATGGTTATAACATCCCCAAATAATTTTTTTATGTCATCCAAAACATGCATAAATACCATGAAGTTAGATACAAACTCTCTAATATCTCCCCCCATACCATCCATTTATAAATAATCTTTCAAGTTTGTATATTATGTTTACTTATATGATGATTAGATAATGAATAACTATGAGATTACTCTAATATTACTTGTTCATATCAGTTATGTAACTAATACACATACCACTCCTGAAACTTATCATTACATCAAATTCATGAATAAAAATCTGAACATTTATCTTCTACTTCTATAGTAGGACATCTTCTTTCTCTAACTCTTTAATCCTCACATGGATATATAGATACAAAATTATCTTAGAAATATAATTTATTCCAACATACTTTATATTTTCCAGTTCAATCCATTTCAAATATAGATATATTGGATATATTTTTTCTATTCATAGAGAAGCTAGTATGATCATATTGCATCAAATAATCCACCACCATGTTTAGTTTCTCGGGGTGGAATTGTATTGACCAGTCATAATCATTAATAATCTAAAACAATATTATCTAGTGTATGTTGAACACTTAATGTTTAAATATATATATTAACTTACATTGATATGTGTATATATCACACAATTATACATAATGATAATGTATCTATATCTTTAGTGAAACAATTATTGTAGTTAACTCCGAATCACTAGTTTTGTAATTTTTCCCATGGACCATCAAATTTCATGATTAATAATATATAACTGTATCATTATATTTGAGAATTTATCCCATCCCCTTTCTTTTATGAATCACTATAGACTACAAAACGCTCTCTACTATAGGGTAATGTTATAATTGATGTTTTGACTAATAGTATCTTTATTTCCATGAAATTTTATTCACATTTATCTATTTAGATGAACATATATCCCATCCGAGTAATATTGGTGAGTATAATGGATTTTAGTGATAAATTATCCCAAAAATACCAATAATATTTATCCAAAGAAATAAAATGTTATATCTCTATAACAATGTTTTCTTAGGGATAATATTCAGTAGCCTTTTTCTTTGATGGATCTATAGATATACATCAGTTTGAAGTATATGACTGAATAACGAAACCATTAGTAGTTAAAATTAAACCTTTAATAAATTTTCATACAAATTTTCCTTCCTTTGGGTCATCAAAAAAATTCTCAATGGATCTTAATTCTCTTAGTCTATCTTTGAATATATATTTATATCATCTATGAAGACTTCAATTAATTTACTATGTTAATATAGTAAGAATATATTAAATAATTTCCAAAAGATAACAGGGGAATTAGAAAGAAAAAATAGCATCACAATATACACATAGTACCCATACCTTGTATATATTGTTGTCTTGTGCATGTGCACCCTGTTTTCCCTCAATTAATGATATCTCTAAGGATGTTCAATTATGGAAAATTATTGATATCCTCGTAGTTGATCAATAAATTCATCAATATGCGGTATAGGATATATTTTCTTCATTGTGATCTTTTTTAGCTTCTGATAATAAGTGAATATTCTCATTGATCCATCATTCTTCTTAAAAAATAACTACAAAACCCCAATGTGATATACTTATCCAAATTAATCCTTTTTCATGACTCTCATCGATTTTATTCCTCCATTAATGAAATTCAATAGTGGAAATTCTATAGGGTGTCTATGAATTATGTGTGGAAAGATGTATGATTTATAATGAGAATGTAATGTCAAATTTCTATAGAAGGATAGGAAAATATTTAGTAAATACATCAATAAACTCCATCACAAAAGGTGTTTCAATGATGTTGTGTTTCTCCATTTCCATTTCAGATAAACAACACATTTTTAATTGGAATCAAAACTCATACAATGGATGTGATCTACATAATATATTCATATATACCATTGAACATATATATGATCATTATTTTGTTTCGAATATCATATATCAATTCCCTTTAGGGAATTGGATGTGATATTTATATAGAGAAATACAATATATTAATTTCATAACATAAAATTTAACCAAAGGGTGAATAATAATGTCTTCCATAATAAATTTCTCAAAAACATTAACAAGATAAGAATCATAAACAATGGATGTAATCATCATACCACTAAATTTTTACACTAATAATTCAAAATATAGTTATAAAAGAGTAATTGTGATACCCCTAGAAAATTATTTAGTTATATAAGAGTTGGTGGACCCAAAATAAAATAACATATCAATAGTTCTATAGTTGATGGTAACATTACCATTCACCATGTTATAATTATACACCTCATCAGAAAGTTTGATGACCTGTGATTTACCAATATCTCTTAGCTAAAGATGTTACATATGTCGATCATCAGTATTATCCTTAGGATTTGGGAATTGGTTAGCATAATTAGAATATTCCTTACATTTTTAACACTAAAGTGTGGAAAATGTATTCTATGGAACATTATCTATATTCATATCATTAGCTAACTTATTTTCATCATAACATATTTTAGCCTCACCATGACCTACCTTTATATTCATAAACCCATTATTAGTCCCTATAAGACAATTTCCTCAGTGTATCTTCAACACATTTTGAATAATGGAAGTATAGTTTTCCTTTTTCAATGGGTTTATGAGTTTCCCTTGAATTACATCATTATTTTATCATAAAAATTATGATTGACTGGTAACTCCAATATCCATCTCAACCATGATAATAAAAATGTCTTATTTATTCAAAGCTACCAAATTCCCCAATCAATAAGTCCCAATAGATAAATATATTTAAGACACTCATGTATCAATTAAAATTACATTTAGAATGGATTATAATACCTGAATCATGCATCATAAGCCATGTAAAATTTTACTCATAGAAACCAACATAATTTTAATACATATATTTTTGATCCCCAAAATCCCTTATCCATTTTTATAATAATAATATAAGGAATTTACTAATTGAGAAAAGGTCATAAATTTGTACAATTGCATGGAGTCGATGTATTCTTATTTACTTTTATTCTTCAAATTATTCCAACATTTATCTACTTCAACTACCAAATTAAATACATCCAAAATGAATTTTCATGATCCAAACTTTAGAAAATGAAAAATATATTGTCAGTGGACATGATCTATTTATCATAAACCAATGCATAGGCATAAACAATAAAAGATGGTGGGAATTACCTCATTAAGGACTCAACATAACTATGTTCCATCCTTTTCTCATTTATAAGTTTATCATTATTCATATAATGAGAATGTTTATTGACTATACAAATGATATCTCTCATTCAATATCCCATAACATTTTCTTTCTACATAGTAAAATCATTTTATTTTCCATCACGCTCAGCATTAAATGGTTCTCTAGGTTCCAATAAATTAATAAAATAGAAAATCATATTTTTATAAAAAAGTATCAAGTTGGGAAACCACATAATCAAGAAATATATTTTATAATATATCCCAATTCCAGAAACATTCTTTTAAATATGTGAAACTATAGGTTTAACCAAGGTCATTCATGGAAGTTATTCAGATCCTTTATGATGGTTCATAAAAAATTAATGAATTTCCAAAAAATATCCTCCAAGCATGTCAAACCGAGTATGAAGAAATCCCAATCATTGTGATATGGCGGATTATTGAGAATATCTTAATGCACACAGTTTAGAGTTATTACACCTAGGTATAACTATACCAAATCCACATAAACATTTTGTATAAAAACATAATTTCTCAGAAACCACTTGATTATCCTTATAAAAAATTTCAAGATATTTTCTTATACTTTATCTTATCCTGATAGTTCTCAATATAGTTTTCTTGTCCTGAATTCCAAAGGATAATCTATGGCTTTCTCTGATAAAAACTATGGTCACCCAAAATTTTCATACATATATATTACATATTATTATAATATTACTAATTATATAACATAATGATTCATTCCAGAAACATTTAGGTATAGTTCCATTGGAAATTTAGATAAATGAACAACTGTTTAATAAGTTACCTATATCACCTCCCTCTATTTTCATTATAACTATCACCCTTTTTATACATATACTACTTAAAACCTTTTTTCATAACCTATGGAAATTAATTCTACAAATGTATATTCTTAGATACTCAATATGTGTTAAAATGGGGATATAAAAATATCATGATCATAAGGGTTTGAGGACATGAGAATAAATTTGAAAACTAATCCTTCTGTGTCATAGTTCATAAATAAGAGTCATGGAATAAATGTTAGTACTTCCTATAAATGAATCAAAATGTGATAAAATAAAAGTATCTAAAATAGATGTACATTTTTATATGATATATATATTTTTTAAACACATTATAGTAGAAAAAATAATGTGTTGGACACCAAAAAATGCAATCCTAACATGTTAAGATTTGGATAACCACCCATGTTCCTTCTTTGAGCATGGGTTAACATCATATGTACCCTATTTCAGGATTGTGAAAACCTATGATAGAACAACTTTTTTTGATCATGGGATAACCTTACATGTACACACTATTGGTCTTTGGATAAATTCTCATGAATGAGTTGAGATTATAGTACACTAATAATTACCCAATTCATTGGAGGGAGATATAGGTCCCAACTATCTTTGGTTATAACATTCTCACTATCCTTTTTTATAGCATAACCACTATTCATGGTTATAATGTAACCATTATACTAATTTATAATGTAAACACCACAATATAACTAAAACCGTATATATTTGAACCACAATATCATAATACATTTTTCGCATCAAATCCCATGAAAATAATTGTATTTCTTAAAAATATAATCATATCAAAACACATGGAAAATAAATAGGTTTTCTAAAAATTTCATCATATCATTTTTCAAAAATCCCATTTAAACCGAATGGGATTCATGAAAATAATTTCATTATAATCATAAACTATCTAGAGATATAATAAGGTTAGAATTATTTGGTCTTCCCCAAGTAAATATAGGTATCATCAAAGGATTTCATCTTGTATGGAAAATGATTTTGATTGGTTACTTGGAACATTTCTCAAGGAAAAATAGATTTCAATATTGAAAATATACATTTAAAAATATACTTTGTCAAAATATTGTTAAAATAATTAATAAAACATAAAAAATATATTTTTCTATCATCAGATCCATCAAAAGGTGGTAAAACTACTATTAGAGAAAATAAATTTTTTATTCATAAAACTAGATTTATTATTGTATTATGCTTATCTAATATATTAGAAAATGTAAAAGAATTATATAAAACATATTAAAGATGTTTTCTTATTACTTGGTTTGGTACATATAATGCAGGAGGTTTATGGAAAATATCATCATTCCAGCTAGACACTACCACCATTCTCTAGCCTAGAATCACTTCGAGAGAGAGGCATTTTCTAACTGGTGATTTCGTTTAGGCTGGGAAAAGTATCTAAATAATCACATTTGTACCTCAAATACTCTATATTATATCTTGATCCTATCGCTGCAGGTTAAAATCGACCTATTTAAACATAAGGGACCTTTTTTGATGATTTTTAATCACCCAACATGAATCTATAGAGAATCAATGTCTCTATCAAATAAATCATTCTATTTTAGTGATTTTATCTCTCCTCTAGTCTTATAAACTCTTCTTCCTAGGATTCCCCCAATTTTTTCGTACTAATTTTTCCAAAATATTTTGGGAATTCATTGGATCTGAGTTTTTCAATTGGTAATTTTCAGTCTAGGGCTCTTCATATTTCTTCATCGAGTCTTCCCTCTCTCAATTTTGGATTCAATCGAGTAGTTTAATTTATATTATTTTAATGTTTGTGGTTACATGAATTGTTTTTATTTAATAAATATTTCTTTTTTTCTTCATGAAAGCGTTTCAGAACATTAGATAAGGGCATGGAAATGGTTTTGATGAAATATGAGGGTTTTGGTTTGGTTAAAATAATGTACATCAACGTTTGAGTTTTTAATGACAATTATTTTAGAACATGTTTTATATAGGTTCAATTGATGTTTTATTATTTATATATGAAAACACTTTTGAATTGTTTTTAAATCTGAGAATTGGAATGCCGGATTTTGATCTTCGTTGACGTAGGTATCCATCATCAAGGAAAAACTCCTGACCACATTTTTCTATTGTTCTATGGAAATGTTCTCACTTGGTAGCCAAATGTGTGATAGGGAAAAACACTTTATTGTGAAATCATTATCATAAGGGATATTATTCTAGGTTTATGTGTGCACTGGGTGACCAATCGATCATGGAAATTTTTTATGGATCCATACTAACATAAACCTAATATTATCCCAAGAATTAGTTATCTACATTTTCATTAAATGATATTCATATTTGAAATTATCATGGTACTTTATTGATAACCACATTATTGTTAATGTTTCCAGAGATTTGAAAAGTGAGGATTTATATATTTATAACAAACTGACTAAATTTTTATCTCAATCATTGTATCTATTTACATGAGAATAATTGTTTTACATTATAATTTTTATTTGAAAACACTTTGTGGGATCCTTTTTGTATTGTTTTCATTCACACATAATACAATTTAGGGTGTGATGTCGTCAGTGGTCATAATGGACCTCAAAAAATAATTTATAAACCTACACTAGTATAGAAGTGAAGGGTCAAACCCAAGGGAAGGTAGGTGAGTTATTCTAATATTTTTAGACTAAAAAAGTTACTATTGTCAGCAGTGATGTAAACATCTTAATTTACTTTTTTAGAATTATTTTTATTGTTTTATAGATATTAAAACAAGATAGATAAAGAGAATAATCATATACTAAAGCACGAATAACTATAAAAAAGAGTAACTAATACCTGGCTACAAAGACAAAGGAGATAAGATCAAAAATTCTATCAGGAATTATAAATTTTATGGTTAAAAGGATAACACTCCAATGAAATTAATTGACTCACACCTTATAAATTGGTTGATATATATTCCTCTCTAGAATACACATCAAACAAAGGTATGACTTTCAGAGTTCTCCACTCTAAAGATCATCACATGTTTTACAATTTGAAAAAGAATACAGTTGAAATAAAACTCGCCGTAATACTCCAACACTACTGACATTAACACTTCAAAAATATGATGATCAAGTTCAACCTATCCGATTAATCTTGATGTTATTAATTTTATTATAGAAAGGTGTGAAAAATTTAATTTAACATCAGAACTAAACTCACTGATCAATTCTGATGTCAACTACAGAGAAAGTGAAAATTTTGATTGATAAACCTACCAAGCTTAAAATCTCCCTATCTGGCAATTCAGCCTATGTTCATAATGAAATCTAGAACTAAAAACAATTGAAACAGTGTAAAATAATTAAATAAAGGGGGAGGAAGAAATCCATAAATTCTTATATACCTTTGGGATCCTTAGTCACTATCTCAACTCTATAGCTACTCCCGGAAGTCTTCGCTCTCAAAAAATGTCGCGTGTAATCAGAATGACAGTCCCCCTTTTCTGTTGTTGCTCTGCTTTAAATATCATACTTCATCATCTTCATGTCACCGCATCTTTCCACCAACTTCAAAAGTGTAACCCATGTGAATTTTTTATATATTAATATTACATTTAATTTCCATTCCTGATTTTTTTGGGGGGTTTACCACTCGTTTTGGTGAAAATGGTGGGTTTTGAAAATTTGGGCCAAACCGCGTTCCCATTTCCAGATTTAAACACTAATTTTGTTTCTTCTATAACTCTTTCAATTATTACTATTTTAAACCCATTCCACATCCGAATTGGCATAACCTGATCTATTAAAACCACCATATCCCTTTTGGACCACATATAAATCCAAAATCATGATGGATTTGGGTTTTTGATTAAGGTAATGGGCCTGCCCGTAGGGCCATTTCCTGATTTAATTTTTTTTAAAAGTTTTCATATCTCATTAAGTTTTTACTTTTTTCCCATGATTCCACCTCTCTCTCAAAGACAATACCCCGGGGATTTCCCCCATTATTGTTTTCGCAATTTTGGAGCTCAGGAGAGCCGCGAAGTAGGGCAATATCTCATACTCTTTCTCAAATCGACCAGATTTGATGAGGTAAAATGAATCTTTCATAACTCCTTCAATTTTCATCATTTCTCCCCCATTTCAGTTCCCACATGACCTAATATTACTCCTTAGAACCTCCATACCAGTTTTTGGTACTTGGAGATTCATATTTTGGTGGATTGGGGCCGATTTCTTCAAGATATTTCAAGTAAGGGAACTCCTTCTTTGTTCCTTCCATCCTCTTTTAGTTTTATATCCTATTTCTTGAAGTTCCTCATCTCCAGAAGTTGGGGTTAGATACTAACGTCTGATTTGGTATCTTTTAGGTCAATTTTTGGTGGTCTAGGTCTGGATTTATATTCCTTCTGGTGTCGGGTTGGTGCGGTTGATGTTTCGCACCTTTTTTTGAGGGCTTCGTCATAAAAGGTAGGTGATTCCATGTGTAATCCTTTCTAGATGAGTTATTTTGCTTGAATTACATATTATTAATGTTCCTAATATGATTTGTGTGGTGCGTGAACTGTTTATGTTGGATTTAGTAAAGCATTTGTTTTTATAGTTTCATTCTAGCTTAAAATTTGGTGTTTTCATTTGCAACCGTTTGGGTTTTGTTTGGGATTGTTTTATGACATATGATTTTTGTTTAATAAATCTTGTTTGGGATGAAAATTATGATTTTGTGGGGTATTGGTGTGCCACTAGGTCTTAAATATTTTTTTTAAGGGTTTAAGGTGTAAAACTTTTTTTTACTTCTTGAAAGTGATTTTGAAAATGTGTGTGTTTCATGTGGATCTTTTGTACTATTGGTTGAGGTGTTTGTATCACACATGGGAGTTGTTTAATAAATGTTTTTGGGGATTCCAATTCTGTTTTGAATTTGTATTGGTGTGATTTTGGCCTTGAAATATGGTTTTGAAATGGGTTTTATTTGAAAAGATTTGGTGCACTATTTCGAATTGTTTTATGAAAGTTTTAAGTTGTTTAATGATTTATGTAAGAGGTGAAACCATATTGGAAAACTATTTTGGATTGTTTATACTTTCAAATGAACCATTTTAGATGTTAATAGTTCTATTATGTGATTTTTATCATATTTTTAGGGACTTTATAAAATTGTTAAAGGATGTGTTGGATTGTGGATGTTATGAAAAAAAGTGTTGTGGGCTATTTTGGTGTGAGTTTGATTTCAAAATGAATTTGAATTAAATGTTAAATTTCAGACTTGTGTGATGTGCATGGGGTTGTTTGGATAATTTGTGATGTGGAAGTGATATTTTCATGTGAAAAGTATATTTCTTGGCTTGTTGAACTTGTTTGAGAACAAAGGGAAAACCTGGGTATCTAGGTGGGTGGACGTGTACTAGTATGCTAGTGAATCCGTGGGGTTTGGCCTCAGTTTCACTTAGCAGGATTGAAACATACAACTCTAACTAAACTATGACGATGATGATTGGGGAACAATAGGTTATGGGTATGTTCCCTACTAGTGGCTCGTCCACGAGAACAGATAATTTTTGTGGTTACTCTCACCGAGATACGAGGTACCTGGGACCCATAGCTAGCTAGTGCCTAGGGGTTATTTCCTATTGCTTGTGCTCATTAGATCATTTATACTTACCGTCAGCATATGGTATATTGGTCTGGAAAATTCAGTAGCTTTTGAATTTATTTTAAAAGTGTTGATTCTTTAAATTATCCACCTTGAAAACTGTTTTTTTAAGTTGCGTCTTTTAGAAATTGTAACTAGAAATTACATGTTTTTGAAAACTTGCATGCTTTTTGTCTTTGAATGTTTATCATAGGGAATCTCTTAGTGGTGGTATCCTACTAGGCATTGGCTCACACCCTACTTACACCTTTGGTTGTAAGTAGACTTGGTTATTTTTGTTGTCGCCGGTTGGGTACAATTTTGTTTGTTCCAGTGGTTCGGGTTTCTAGCAGGTCCATGGTGGTGAAGTCTTGTGGAGGTGTCTTGAGGGAGTTTCCCCATGCCATGAGGGTTCTTGGGCTGTTTCATTTTTGTTTTGTACCTTTGTTAAAGTCTTTTTGAATTATT
The DNA here is from genome assembly GCA_963277665.1 of Viscum album. Classification (NCBI taxonomy): domain Eukaryota; kingdom Viridiplantae; phylum Streptophyta; class Magnoliopsida; order Santalales; family Viscaceae; genus Viscum; species Viscum album. The sequence continues at coordinate 1,840,735,603 of OY728135.1, forward strand.
TTAAGCTATGTAATTCAGTTCTGAATTTATGTAAAAGATAGTTTGGTTTGAAAATTCCAGATTCGTTTTATTGGATTCTTTTGTTGTTTTACGTTTATAAACTTGGGTAAATCGTTCCCAATTCGCATTTTATGATACCCGGGCACTTAATCCAGCCAGTGGGGATCGGGAACACCCTTCGGGCCTTGTCACGGTCCAGGTTTGGCACTGGTTTCGGTGGTGACCAAATTTGGTTCGTGACAAAATGGTAACAGAGGAGGTTCGCTCCATTGGAGTCATGTTATTTGGGAAATAGTCGGGATAGTCTAGAGTTATGATTGTTGGGACATGTAATTCTGGTTATGGGTAGTGTTCTTGATCACCAAACCTCATTTCAGGATTCAATTCACCAGGGGAAGTTGGGATTTGTCTATGTCTTTTGGTTCTCTTGGTTTGATGATGATTAGGGGAAATGAAAAGAGAGTTGGGTTAATGGTCTCAATGAGCTCGCAGGGTCTGGCAAGCCATGTGGAGCCAGTGATATTCCCTAGGACACTCTCTGTAACAGTGAATTGATTGGAATATGGCCGCCAACCATATTTCCAAGTCACCCACTGAAACTAGTTTCCTCTCGCATTGTCTGGTGTTCTTTAGTTTTGAAATCTTGGAACTTTGGTTTTAAAGTGACTTGGTTTTTGGAAGTGTAATGTTTTTGTGAAATTATTTTCAAATAAATATGGAATGTTTTGATTTATGAAATGGTGGAACTGAATATTCAGAATTATTTTGAAATGGAAAATTCTGTTCTTACACCTCTTTTGAAAGCAGAAACTATATTGAAGTTGGTTTTGAAAAAGTGTTCCCATTAAAGTTTTCTAAACTATTAAAATGTTTTTTTATAGGATGATATGTTTTGAAATTGATGAAAATAACTTGAATGTGAGTTTTCATTGGAACGATTGTGCCTTTCTAAAAAGTTTTTTTTAATGCGGTAATTTGGGTTCGACCTCCTGGTTACCGGTTTTGATAATAATGATGTGTTGGTTGACCGTTTTGGTTTTGAAAAGTGGAAAGAATTAGTGCATTGACCCTTGGTATTTCCATGAGTGACCACATGCATGGGGTTATATGGGATGATAGATGGTTGATGGAATGACTGGATGAGTTCCAGGATGGATATGAGGAGGGTTCCTAGTGTGGCACAAAAACTTGCATGTGTGAGGCCCATGGGGTACCATTGGTGGATACGCTCACCGCTGAACCGTTTTTCAGAAATGGTTTTAAAGAAAAACATGTTTTCTTGATGAATAGTTTGGGATGGTTTATATTATGGGTTTTTGAAAATGTTGATGTTGTGGGATGTTTTGAGTCCAAGAACCCCTTCTGTTCGAACTATTTTTTTGGGGTTTGTGTTTGGTCGGAAAGGTAGTAAAAGGTCTAGTTAGTAGTCTTCTATGATATATGTTTCGGGACACCATTAATATGGTTCCATTAATGAGTTTGGATATGTTTTGTTGCATGCTTTTACCTATGGACCAGCTTAATTGGGTCCTTGGGTTCTCTCATTGGATAAGGTGTGCCCCCATTAAGATTTAGTGCACAACTGAAGTGCAACGCGGATTGTTTTTCCATTGGAAAATCCTCCAGTTGATCAATGTATGGAATCTGTTCTTGAGATTTGTAGAATGAGTCTACACCATTTACTTTCTTGGTTTTTTTCAGATCCTCTTGTTGCGTAGGAGTGCTCGTGGATGGTTGAAAGTGACCTTAGTTTCTTAAGCTACCTGATTCGTCGAAGGTGAAAGTTGTCTGGGGTTGTCAGTATGGATAGTGTCTAAGAGGGCGTCTTAGTCCTTCATAGTCTCTTCATAGAAGGGGTTTATTTTAAACCAACAGTGTTGGAAATCTGGAAATGATAGGCTGTTATGGACACTTTCTGGGATGCTGTGATATTTGGTGATGTTGTATAAGGCCCCCCTCCTTGTATTATTTCTCTCAGTCACTTTGGTATTGTTCGGTGACATGTTGTGATGTCACGTGCTTGTTTGATTGTAAAGGTGAAGTTGTACAATATTATGTGAGTCTATTTTTAAAAAAAACTGTTTTTCCTTTTGGGAGATCTCGACATCCTCTATTTTAGAGTAAGGTGTTTATTGGTGTCCTTTATTTCTTTTGTTTCTCACCCGAAGAGGCAAGGTGTGATGTGAGTGCATCCTCTAAACCCTTATTTCAGTGAATTTAAAAGTTAGGGTAAAGTGAGTTCTGGAGTGTGTTATGTCTAGGTGACCCCATATCAGATTGCGTGTAGTTGTTTGTAGCATCGGAAGAAGACATTCTATTCGGGGGTTTCCAAATCCTAACTGCGAGGCCGAAGATGCTTCAAGCATTCCATCTCCAGCAATAGGTCATGGAGAAAAGCTGACACGAAGTCAGAGGACATACCAGGGTAGTTTTTAACCATGAACAAAGAAATGTTCTTAGTATGAGAGATGTGAATAGTTTAAACATTTGGTGTTGTCATCTTGCTTTATTTGTTCCCGTTCGGTGGAAAGAGGTGGAGGGCCTCATCCCCATGTTATCTCCCAATGACTTTATTTTCCCCTTTGGTTCCCTTTGGGTTCAGGGGAAAGGTTTTAGATATTTCTAGACATGTTGAGTGAACACTTATTAGGAACCATTACCTAGAAAACCATGTAGGTATAAGCATCCACATGGTTAGAACATAGTTTCCCAAACTGTTCGGGCTAACCATGTTGTCATCCCAACTCTTTATGTTTTGGGGTTTTTCTATGCCGGCCCATATTGGTCAGTTAAGATGGATGGTTCTTATGGTGGGGAGAACCACTATGAGTCTCACGTATATTATTTTGAAAATTCCTAATGGGATTCTACCCCTTGTACTGGGGAGTTTGTGCGGGGCTCCCCTGTTAGTGTCTTGATTCTTTCTCCGAAAAAAATTTAAGTTGTCTCTTATGGTTGGGGAGCCCATTTGTGTATCCTTGTACCAGTAACTCAATTTTGTACTTGGTCTTGGATTGGATGTGGGTAGTCTCGTTCGGAGCTATATAACCACATACATCTTCCTTGAGTAAACGTTGGGATTTGAGATTTCCCAATGGTTTAGTTATATCAAGGTAAGTGTAACCTTGTTCGATGTTCTTGTTTGTTTGGGTAAATTTCTTGAGCCTTGTTCAGATAGTGTTTGAGGAGTTTTATTTTAGGAAAAATCCTGAATGTGCTTGATAATTTCAGTAATGATGTGTATGTTTTGGTTGTGAAGTATTCCTTCCTTAATTGATCATTGGAGGTGTTTTGGCCTTTGGGGGAAAAGCTTAGCAAATGAGTCCATTTTTTTGCCTTTCGATTGGGTTTGGCGTTTTTTCTTTGTCCTTGATGTGGCATTCCGAGGGCGGAAAGTTTTATGGTGGGGAGAATTGTCACACATGTTACTTTTATATATATTAATATTTCATTTAATTTCCATTCCTGATTTTTTTGGGGGGTTTACCACTCATTTTGGTGAAAATAGTGGGTTTTGAAAATTTGGGCCAAACCGCGAGCCCAATTCCAGATTTAATCACTAATTTTGTTTCTTCTATAACTCCTTCAATTTTTACTATTTTAAACCCATTCCACTTACCAATTGGCATAAAATGATATATTAAAACCACCATATCCCTTTGGACCACATATAAATCCAAAATAATGATGGATTTGGGTTTTTGATTTAGGTAATGGGCCTGCCCGTAGGCCCATTTCCTGCTTTAATTTTTTTTTTAAATTTTTCATATCTCATTCGTTGTTTACTTTTTTCCCGTGATTCGACATCCCTCTAAAAGCCAATACCCCAAGGATTTCCCCCATTATCGGTTTTGAAATTTTGGAGCTCAGGAGAGCCGCGAAGTAGGGCAATATCTCATATCTTTCTCAAATCGACCAGATTTGACGAGGTAAAAAGAATCTTTCATAACTCCTTCAATTTTCAACATTTTCCCCCATTTAAGTTCCCACATGACCTAATATTACTCCTTAGAACCACCATACCAGTTTTGGGTACTTGGAGATTCATAGTTTGGTGGATTGGGTCCGATTTCTTCAAGATATTTCAAGTAAGGGAACTCCTTATTGGTTCCTTCCATCCTCTTTTAGTTTTACTTCCTATTTCTTGAAGTTCCTCATGTCCAGAAGTTGGGGTTCGATACTAAGGTCTGATTTGGTATCTTTTAGGTCAATTTTTGGTGGTCTAGGTCTGGATTTATATTACTTCTGGTGCCGGGTTGGTGCGGTTGATGTTTCACACCTTGTTTTGAGGGTTTCGTCATAAAAGGTAGGTGATTCCATGTGTAAACATTTATAGATGAGTTAGTTTGCTTTAATTACTTATTATTCATGTTCCTAATATGATTTTTGTGGTGCGTGAACTGTTTATGTTGGATTTAGTAAAGCATTTGTTTTTATAGTTTCATTCTAGCTTAAAATTTGGTGTTTTCATTTACAACCCTTTGGGTATTGTTTGGGATTGTTTTATAACATATGAATTTTGTTTAATAAATCATGTTTGGGATGAAAATTATGATTTGGTGGGGTAATGGTGTGCCACTGGGTCCTAAAGATGTTTTTAAGGGTTTAAGGTGTAAAACTATATTTTACTTCTTGAAAGTGATATTGAAAACGTGTGTGTTTCATGTGGATCTTTTGTACTATTGGTTGAGGTGTTTGTATCACACATGGGAGTTGTTTAATAAATGTTTTTGGGGATTCCAATTCTGTTTTGAATTTGTATTGGTGTGATTTTGGCCTTGAAATATGGTTTTGAAATGGTTTTTATTTGAAAATCTTTGGTGCACTATTTAGAATTGTTTTATGAAAGTTTTGAGTGGTTTAATGTTTTATGTAAGAGGTGAAACCATATTGGAAAACTATTTTGGATTGTTTATACTTTCAAATGAACCATTTCAGATGTTAATAGTTCTGTTATGTGTTTTTTATCATATTATTATGGACTTCATAAAATTTTTAACGGATGTGTTGGATTGTGGATGTTATGAAAAAAAGTGTTGTGGGCAATTCTGGTGTGAGTTTGATTTCAAAATGAATTTGAATGAAATGTTAAATTTATGACTTGTGTGATGTTCATGGGGTTGTTTGGATAATTTGTGATGTGGAAGTCATATTTTCATGTGAAAAGTATATTTCTTGGCTTGTTGAACTTGTTTGAGCACAAAGGGAAAACCTGGGTATCTAGGTGGGTGGACGTGTACTAGTATGCTAGTGAATCCGTGGGGTTTGGCCTCAGTTTTACTTAGCAGGATTGACACTTAAAACTCTAACTAAACTATGATGATGATGATTGGGGACCACTAGGTTATGGGTATTTTCCCTACTAGTGGATCGTGCACGAGAACGGATAATTTTTGTGGTTACTCTCACCCAGATACAAGGTACCTGGGACCCACCGCTAGCTACTGCCTAGGGGTTATTTCCTATTTCTTGTGCTCATTAAATCATTATTCTTACTGTCGGCATACGGTATATTGGGCTGGAAAATTAAGTAGCTTTTGAATTTCTTTTAAATGTGTTGATTCTTTAAATTATCCCACTTGAAAACTGTTTTTTTTAAGTTGCATCTTTTAAAAATTATAACTAGAAATTACATGTTTTTGAAAACATGCATGCTTGTTGTATTTGAATTTTTATCATAGGGAATATCTTAGTGGTGTTATCCTACTGGGCATTGGCTCACACCCTACTTACACCTTTGGGTGTAAGTAGACTTGGTTATTTTTTTTGTCGCAGCTTCGGTACAATTTTTTTTGTTCCAGTGGTTCGGGTTTCTAGCAGGTCCTTAGTGGTGAAGTCTTGTGGAGGTGGCTTGAGGGAGTTGCCCCATGCCATGAGGGTTCTTGGGCTGTTTCATTTTTGTTTTGTACCTTTGGTATAGTCTTTTTGAATTATTTTAAGCTATGTAATTCAGTTCTTAATTTATGTAAAAGATAGTTTGGTTTGAAAAATCCAGATTCATTTTATTGGATTCTTTTGTTGTTTTAAGTTTATAAACTCAGGTAAATCGTTCCCAATTCTCATTTTATGATACCCGGGCACTTGTGCCAGCCCGTGGGGATCTGGAACGCCCTTCGGGCCTTGTCACGGTCTAGGTTTGGCACTGGTTTCGGTGGTGACTAGATTTGGTTCATGACAAAAATTCCTTCACTTAAGCACCGCACAAGTGCTTTTTTTTCATGACTGAAATTTCACACTAGATTTTCTCTTGAAACCAACTCCAAGTAACTCTATTGAGTGAACCAGGACATAATTTCGAAATTTTTGTGAACCAGTAAAGTTGAAACAAAATAAAATAGTTAAAAAATGAAGAAATTTAAATAATAGTTTTTTTTAAGTCTAATGTTATAATCCTTATTAAAAAGTAATTAATGTTAATTAATAAATATCTTAATTGATAATTATTATTTAATATTTTAATTGTGATTATTAATTTATTATTAAATTTTTAATTAAATAAAATTATTATGTTTTTAATTAAGTTATTTTATTAGTATTAGTATTATTAATAATTACTTAATTATAATTTTGAGTTAGATTATTATTTATTAAATATTTTATTTTATTTATTGATTTTATTATAATATTTTTTAATTAAATAGTTAGTTTAAATTTAATTATTTTATTTATTATTTACAAGTTATAAATATTCTGTTTTATTACCTGATTTTATATCTCAATTTTATTTGATTAATTATTTATTTAATATAATTATTTTATATTATAATTATTATTAATTTATTATTATTATTTAGTTAAATATTATTATTAACATATTATATTTTCTTTTAATATCTTCTACCTCTTCCACCCAAATCGGCGCAAAGGGAGAGTTAGCTCATCTTCGCTCCTCCCGAAGACAGGCATTGGCCCCTGCTCTTCCCCAGCTATGTGGTGGTCGGCTCCCCATGGTGACTCCACAGTGTGGCCGTGAAAGTGCCCCAATTTTACAAAGTTTCAACACCAGCTCAAAATCAAAACATAGCTCGCCACACACTCTTTTCTTCAATGGAAGACGACACGACCTCGACTCAAACCGATGGCGGATCCCTCCTTCAGCTCGCAGCGACTTCTTTAAATATTGAAAGTCCAGTAAGGCGACTTCCTAGTTTTTCCTTCCTTATGAAGGTGGATGCTCCTCCCTATGGGAAAATTGGATTTAGATCTTAGTCACGATCCAGGTGAAATGCGGTGAAAATATGTAGGTCATGGGTCCAACATTTTTCAACAAAACATGTTATCAAATCGGTTGCGGAAGACCATAGAGGGTGAGCCTTATTCAGTTCACAAGGGTGATGGGTTCTTCAGTGGCTGTGTGATTTCTCTGGTCCACGGGTCACCACTTCCGGTGAATCCAGTGTTGCAGAAGGTGAAACATATGGATTTAACAGTGGAAATATGATTTTTTATATGTGGAAATAAGGACCAGTTGAAGTGATGGGAGGTTTTTTTACTATGGGTGGTGATTTGCGGTGGAAGAATTATTGTGAAGAGGCAGGATATATCGGTGATACCATGATGTGGGGAAGCATCATTTCAGAGGTTTATGGTGGAAGGGGACTGGAATCTGTGTGAGGAGGCACCGTAAAGGATTAAACCATGCGAAAAATAATTAAGGAAGAATTGTCATGGAAAAAGAGGAGCGGTATGAAGAAACGGTGGTGGAATAGAAGAGAACCCGTGAAGGAAGGAGTTGGTTACTATGGCACTATGCGAATGTGTATAAATGGAGACACCGGTAGCAGATAGTTGCGGTGAGACCGGTGGTAGATGATTGGAAATGACAAGACAATGAATGAAGATTGACAACCTGAATTGGAAACGGTGTATGGTGGTTGTGGTGACACCTTGAAATGGAATCTGTGCGTGGTGGAACCATATAGGGAAATAGATGTTGATTTACCATGAAAGAGGTGAGGCCATAAGATCAAGAAGATTCCACCATGACACTACAAAATAAACAGAAGGATAAAATAAATTAAAATTTTAATAAAATCTGAACAAAATAATAAATTGAAGCTAAAAAATTAATTTAAACAATTTGAAATTCAAGTACTCATAAACATTAATAAACTTATAAAACAATTTAAACATAAGATAAATTATTAATAACATCAATTTATAAAACTTAAATTTTTACTAAACTAAAACATAAATTAAAGAGAAACTATATTATTAAAAATTAATATAAAATTTAAAAAATTATATAACAATGCTAAATTATTTAAAATAATTACTGTAACAATTTAAATTAATAAAAGTGGATAAATAATTATTCTGTTATTAAAAAATTATGATAATTAATGAAATTAAATTAAATAGATTTAATAAATTTAGTTAGTCAATAATCGTAAATTCATAATTAATGAATTGTTAAAATAAATCTAATCGTTATATATTGTTACTTTAAATTAAATAATATTTAACACAAGAACTGTTAAATTAACCATTCATTATTTATGTGAAAATAAATAATTAATTAATTAATGTTAAATTATTAAATATGGAAACAAAAAAACCAAACTAAATTAAAATTTATTCGACTATAAAGTTAAGGTAAGATAAAAATTAACTATTTAAAAGATTAAAATACCATTTTAATTATAAAAATTGATTAATTGATACATTGATTAATAAAAATAGAAAAGTGGAAAAATTAATCAAAAGTTGATAATTATTTATATGAATTGTTAAATATTAAAGTAAAATATGTGGAAAAACTATGTAAAATAAGGCAACATCAAATTCCCCCACACATAAGAATTGTTTGTCCTCAAAAAATCCAATGAATTTTTATTATCTTTGAAAACATAAGTATGGAATTCACGATACTGCTCAAAATGTTACATGTCAAAAAATTTGAAAAAAGAGGACTAAAGCCTCAAAATACATTAAATAATGAATTGTTCAAATTAAACCTTTCCAATAATAAAATTCTCACTAGTAGTCAAGAGAGCAATGAATCATCAATTAATGAAGGTGGCATGCCTCATATTTGATAATGCTTAGTGACTTATTTCATTCCTAATTCAAATTCAAAGTCCAAGAGTGACAAGAGGTAAAATTTATCTAGAATTGACTTAACCAAATGAACTTTTTACTTTGAATTTTCACCAAGATTCAAAAAATAAATATAAATGTTTTGTAATTAGCTCTAATTATACAACCTAAATGATTCCCATATAAACCAATTGACCCCTTCTTCATCTACAGTTCATCATTCCCCTCACCTTAATGAGCTCGTTTTTCACCCTAGACACACTATATTATTTTTCCCAAGACACGTATCATGTGTTAAGAACTTTGTAATGCACATATTCATGATTTAAAAAGGGCTTATAGTAAACAGAAACACACCCAGCATTTAGGGTCTCATAGATTCACCGGGGGATCCCAGATTCCTAAATTACTCCAGTTTCAAAAGATTTTTATGAAAATCATTTACATTGTCTCACTAAGGTGATTAAATTAATAACTAAAAGAAAAATTATTCCCCTTGGAAAAATTTCAATCATCCCGTTCCAAGGTTATGATCATAATTCCACTAACATGTTACCCATATAACTCTCAAAAATAGTACGAATAACAAAATTCTATTAAATCTCTAGGTTTACTCACTTAGAAATCTTACACCAACATTAATTTCATATAAAATAAATTTTAAATACTAATAAAACATCATCCTTAGTCAAGACCGAAAATTAATGAAAGAAGAAAGCCTAAAATTATGAAAAATGTAGAAAAAAGTTTACAATTATTTACAAAAATTTGGAAGTTAAGTGGGAAAAGACGAGTTCACATTAAATGATAATTTATCTAGTCAATAATTGACCCCCTCCCCCATACATAAAACCCCACATTGTCCCTAATGTTGACTTCCAAATACGGAAAATATCAATGTGACAAAAATAATTCAAAATAGATTTTGAATAGAGAATATTTATGACATGTATAAAGGGTCTCTTTGAATTTCAAAAAGAATTGTTTGCCACAATGAATAACTTAACATCGGGTTCATTAGCAAGTAAATGCATTAATATTTATTCCAATGAATCATCTTAAATATAGATCATAAGTAACATGTGAGTTGTAAGTGCACTGTGTACTGAGTGAAAGCATTTTAACATCATGAGTTCAATGATGTGTTCAATAGAGAAGAAACATTAATGCTAAAACACACCAACCTAATGTAGATTCAATACAAAATATTTCAGCCTACATGTACCCCCACACTTATTTTTAAGCAGTTAAAAGATTTTAATAGAAAAGAAATTTAGTTTTCGACACTGAAGTACATGAATAATTTGTATTTACCCAGTGACATACATATGAATTTTTCAGTAGGGTGACATATAGAAGATTTTTGTAAACAGATCAAGTCATGCAGCAGAATAATTTAAAAGCAGCATCATATGTATCAAAATTTTCAATAAGAATTTTTTTTAAAAAACAATAGAACACCTAAATAAAATAATTTTTTATAAATAATTAAGGAGCAGAAAAAATAAACAAAATTTAACATTAAGGAACCTCCCAGACATAAAGTTTACCATTACTCCTTCAGCATGTGAATTCCACTACTTAGATGACACCATCAGCAATATCTGAAAAATCACAAGGCATGAAAAATAGACATAAATTTATAACAAAGAAATAAAAAAAATAAAGCTGCAAAGTAGAACTTTATTTAAAGTAAAATAAGAACAGAAACAATAGTAAACACGAAAGAACAATGGGTGGACTCCCATGAAGCACTGAATTTAAAGTCTTTAGTTAGAATTTATTTAATTACAATTTTATTGTGTTTTATTGAAAAAAACCATGGGTTTCATCCCATCCGGACTCACCTAGAACTAACAATTGTCACTAGGTGGATGTGGTTTTTTAAAAGGAACGACCACATGTGTTTGGGAATTTTTTTTTTAACATAATGCTAAAAAATTCTGTCACCAAAACTTAATCAGACTAAAACTAATTTCTCATTAGCTGCATAAATCCCTAAACAACACCCATTAGATGATATGGTCATGGTTCTCTCAACTACCAGAATTTTTTTAGATTTGACAAAATTAACATTTTTATGAAGTGGAAGTAATGTATAGGTTCTTCAAAGGGTATGAATATTTCCTCACAACTATCCTCTTCAACTTCAACATTAACAGATTCACATTCAAGGGTAAAAATGGGCATGTCTTAATTAATAGTTTCAAAGGGGAATTCATTAAATTGCTGAACAAAATCATGTACAGTGGAACTCATGAATAAATCCACTTCTAAAATAATATCATCATCATGATAATCTTTTTCACCTAACTCAGTTGAGGATGAAAGTTACAGACAGAGAAGATAATTTATTTTATCACAAATAGGTTCATGTCTAACAATGTTGTAAATCTCTTCCAAAATATTATCATCTGTTAACTCACACTGAATATCTACTTCTTCTATCAAATTAATTTTTCAACCACCATCTATTGTGTGTTAAACATATACTTCCAGTTCATTTTCAAAAACAATGTATGTAGTGTGTTCAAGAAATTTCAAATCAGGGAGAAATTTTTTCAAGTCAGCATCAAGAAATTTAAATTCCATAATTTTTAAATACAAACAGTTTTCCCCAAGAATGAAAACACTAAATTCCATTTTAGTACACAATGATTTAGAAAAGTGATTACTATGATAATACGGAAATGAAAACTCATCAGTTATTCTTTATTCAAATATCATTCCCTCATTCTAATCATTAAAAAATACTTCACAAATTATTTGGTTTATAGGTTAAAAACATGGAAGAGAGGTTTTCAAATGAGGTTCAAAAATGTCATATTCTGTAACTCCCAACTTAATTTTCTCTTCTAACATATTCCCCAAAATCTCTTCTACCCGAGTGACTTCCTTTTCAAAACTCCTAAAACAGTTCTTTTTCTCCAATGTATGTATAAGGCCCCAGCCTTAAACCTTACTTAATCTTGAGTTATTACATGATTACACATTGAGGATCTTTTTGGGTTTAGAGTTTTAGAGAATTAGATCATAAAACTTGAATTACATTCCACATATAAACAAAGTGGTTACATAAAGATAGTATTCTTCATTCCCATCAATGGAAACATATTTAAAAAAACATGGATTATTTCTTGAAACTTACTTGACACTATCATCATATCATGTACCCTTCCCTTGACCTATGAAAAACATTTCAAAAAACATGCGATGAGCATAAAAAGCTCAGTAAGGGATATAAAAATTTGGAAAGGAAACATGGGTAAATATATACATAAGAATGAAAGCATACTTTACCCATAAAACATATTCACATTAACATACCTCATCAAATCATGAATAAATCCTAGAAATTATAAGACATAAAGGTAACTTGAGGCATTCATAACATTCTTACGTAGGGAGTAACCCTCTTGGTTACGTTTGGAATACCCATCACAGTATATTCCCTAAATGTCTTCAGATAAACCTTAACGTTTCACTCCTTCGCGTTACCCAATGACTTGGAGATCTATATCTGGCTCACCCGCCCTTATTTTATCATGGAACCACCCATCTTCATAATTATTCCAAAGAACCTCAACATAATCGTATCACATAAAACATGCATAAATGAAACATAACATTTCCACCATTCAATCACAAGATATCAATACAACACATTGATATAAAAACATTATGAAACCCATTTTCAATAACAAAATAAAAGAAAAGTAAAACATGGTATTTATTTTTCTTTTAAAAAAAGGTATGGCTTGTAGAGGAAGCCGAAACTCAAATAACGGTCATGGCGGCGGAGAAGTCGTTGTCTCCGCATACGTACGAAAAAAACATTCCCTTTTTTCGTTTAGTAAACGCTTCGTATAAACAAAGATTCCTTTTGAATAAACATAAATGTCAAAGGGGTTTATACACCATATAAAATAAGGTTGTGTATAAAACAAGATATGCCTCAATGAAAGGAGATTGAGACGAAGTCCCATACCTCGGGTCCGACTTGACTCGATCGTTCTTTAATGTCCTTAATAATAAACTTGAGTCAATTTCTACTTGATTAAGAACCTTTTTCAAGTTCATTATTCCTTTTATATCACTTATTACCATGTCATGAACACTATGTAATTATTAAGTTAATAACTGTCATTTTAACGATCGTTGGTACTTGAGTCAAAAATAAACCCTTTATAATTACAAGTTGTTCATGTATACATTATATAAAGAATGGTATTAATGATATAGATATCATATATGTCATATATATCCAGTACATGCATGCATTTATAATATTACATAATCATTTAGTGGTAAGAAATGAAATGCACCGTTCATGGAGACGGTAAGCCGTACGCACGCATGAACGCTACTTTCATTTCCATTTCATATTTTATAGAATGGAATCATAATGATATAAAGGAATATTATAATTCCAGTATAATATCATATATAATATCATAGTTCCATCCTTTATACATCCCACATATGGTATTTAACGAATCAAATCACTTTGAGGGGGCGGTAGTCCGCACATCCTTAAATGAAGATATCGCGTTTACCCATAATGGAAACCATAAAGGTATGACCAAAAATGAAAATACATAAGATTATGGAAAACAAAAACATATTATATATCATATATAAATATAGTGACATCTTAATGTCCACCTTTGAAGGTGTTAAAAGAATGTTGAACAATCATCGTTTCGGGAGGCATAAATTCACCATCCACGGAAACAGTTTGTTCGTTAACCATTAGATGTAGGTGTGTGTATGTGTAGCTCGAATCCTTATTATAACAACATCCTAGTATATTGAGGATACTGGAGTTTTTACAATAGAAAAGAATAAGAAGTGTTTAGGGGTTTGCAGATGTAAAATAAAACAAAAGGACTCAAAAGAAGACATTACCTTAAAATCAGGTAACTCCCTTTGGTTTGAGCTCAAAGGCTTCCTTGGGAGGACTTCTGCCCAAAGTGAGGCTTCAAGGAGTAAGAGATGGAAGTGTAGAGACAAAATGGGTAGAGTTCGGGCGAGTCAAAGGCTTTGGGAGTGTGGGTAAGGAGGTAGAGGTGGGGGCCTTTTATAAGAGGAGAGGAGGGGCACTCTTGGAAAGTAAAGATAAGTTACTTTATTTTAAAATGTGTTTCTGATTGAAAATGTCCCACATTGATATAATTCTAGGATAAGGTGATAAGGGTTCAAAATACACTCATCCAATTGGTTTTTTCCATGTGTATGTTTTAGATTTTACATTATCTTTCCATTTTATTTAAATCGTTAAATAATGAGGGCATCGCTGCATCATCATGATGACATAAATAATTTAATTTATTTAATTTCTAAAAATTATAAAAAAACTACTATGATGTAGGAAAGAATTTTAGATTTCTAATAAATATTTATAGTCAAAAATCTGACGTGTATATCCCCATGTAATAATTGTTTTAGTAAAACACCTTATGTGTGTGTCATTTTTAATTTAACATTTAATAAAAAGTTATTTATTTCATTTCCCAACCAAAGTGGCTCCATGGGGTCCACAAGCGGACCCATGGCTTGACTTGGTCGGACATGACACAACCAATGATGGTAGTACATGTTTCAAGCTCATCTCATTTTATTAAATCATTATTTTTACCTATAACTACACTAATTACCAGTAATCGCGATTAAGAACTTAATAAGTTACTATTCACCAAAAAATTATTTTAATCTCATTGAACCACATTTTACTTCTTAATGACAACCATGTATGTCGGATTTTTGAAATTCAAAACACAATGATGGCAAAATTTCATTTAAACGGAAAATTTAGTTTTTATAAGTACTACTTAGTGGTTTCACTATTCATCAAAAATTTAAGCTTTTCAGAAAATTACCAAAAATTCACCCTAAGATACATTTGATATTCAGAATTCAAAAATGAAGTCTATTTTACAAAATTCAAAACATACAAGTCACATTAATTAATTTAATAATTAATTCCCGCTGTCATGACAAATAGCGTGTTTTTATGAAACAATAAGTATCAAAAGATTGACACCAGTTTAAGTCCAATTTCAAAGTGAAATTGATTCCAATGACCACCATTGGATCAAATGGTAAAAATATATTCTAATTCCACTTCTAAACCAATTCAAAAGATAATCTAATCATATAAATAAATTAGATTAAAAAGTACTTTTGATGTAAAATGCAGTATTTTTCACTATTCATTAAAAAATGAACATTGTCAGAAAAATAACAAAAATTTATCCCATGTAAAATTCAATGTCCCAATCATAATTAATATGCTTATTTTGACAAATATAGATTATAAAATTTTCAAAATATTGATTTAAAAAGGGGTTTCCATCAAAAGGCAGTAAAACAATCTTTTAAGAATATTAGTGTATTCCATGCTTAAGATTGGATTTATTTTCATTTTAAGCCTCTAAAACACTATATAATTCATTAATAGACATAGATAAAAATATCTATTATTCATTACTTACTTGGGATATTACATCCTTCCCCCCTTTAGAAAATTGCATCCCCGCAATTTATTTACTTATCAAATAAATGGGGGTACTTATCTCTCATTGCATTTTTAGATTCCCATGTTGCCTCTTCCATCATGTGGTTTTTCCACAAAACCTTTACCTACCTAATCGCCTTATTCTGTAACACTTTCTCCCTATGGTCAAGAATCTGGACTGGTTGTTCCTCATAAGATAGGTTCTCTTCCAGCTGAACTACCTCTGGACTCAAAACATGAGATGGATCTGGCATATACTTTCTCAACATCGAAACGTGGAAAACATTGTGTACCTAAGATAAACTCGGAGGTAAAGCCACTCGGTAAGAAACTGATCCAACTTTCTCCAGAATTTCATATGGTCCAATAATCCTTGGACTCAGCTTTTCTTTCTTACCAAATCTCATCACACTTTTCCATGGAGAAACCTTGAGAAAAACATGATCACCTACCTCAAAAGATAGATCCTTCCTCCGGTTATCTGCATAACTATTTTTCCTACTCTGAGCTGTTCTCATGTGTTTCTGAATCAATTTAACCTTTTCTACCATCTCTTCTTCAAATTCTGGTCCCATCATCTTCCTTTCACCCACTTCATCCCAGAAAGATGGAGTTCGACACCGCTTCCCATATAATGCCTGAAATGGTGCCATCTGTATACTGGAATGAAAAATGTTATTATATGAAAATTCAACCAAAGAAATATGTTGGTCCCAACTTCCCTGATAATCCATAGAGAAAGAACATAGCATATCCTCCAAGGTCTGAATTGTTCGTTCTGACTGCCCATCTGATTGAGGATGAAATGCTGTACTAAAAATTAATTTAGTACCCAACGACTTCTGAAGTCCTTTCCAAAAATTAGAAGTGAACCTGGGATCACGATCAGATACAATGGAGAGGGGAACTCCATGTAACCTGACTATCTCTTTAAGATACAAACGGGAATGTGGATCTAGGGAAAAAGTATCTCTTATAGAAAGGAAATGAGCATATTTGGTCAAGAAATCAACAATAACCCAGATTGCATTATTACCTCAAGATGTCTTCTGTAATCCCACAACAAAGTCCATGGATATATTCTCCCATTTCCACTCTGGCGCTGGTAAAGGCTGAAGTATCCCTTTCCGTAACTGCCGCTCTGCTTTAACCTGCTGACAAGTCAAACACTTCACAGTAAAATCAGCAATATCACTTTTCATTCCATCCCACCAGTAATACTCCCCCAGATCTCTATACATCATAGTACTGCTAGGATGAATTGAAAACAGAGATCTATGAGCTTCACATAACAACTCTCTCTTCAACTGTGAATCACAAGGCACACACAATCTCTTCCGAAATCTCAAAACGCAATCATTATCAATGTTGAATTCAGGCAGCTTACCTTTCTAAATCAGCTCTACCTTTTTCTACAATTCACTGTCTTGCTTCTATGCTTGCTTGATTATATCTGATAGAGATGATCTCACTGATACCTAAAACAAAACAGAAGAACTTCCTGCACCAACAACTTCTATGCCAAAGTTTATCAAATCCTTAACCAAAGGATCACGTTCCAATTGCAACATTGCTAATGAAGCATTACTTTCTCGACTCAAAGCATCAGGCATTTTATTTTCTTTTCCCGGATGGTAATGAATTATAAAATCATAATCCTTGATTAATTCTAGCCATCTCCTTTGTCAAATATTCAATTCTTTCTGAGTGAATATATAATTTAAACTTTTGTGATCAGTATATATTTCACACTTTACACCATACAAATGATGCCTCAAAATTTTTAAAGCAAAGACAACAGCAGCTAATTCCAAATCATGTGTAGGTTTATTTACCTCATGAGTTTTCAACTGTCGTGAAGAATAAGCAATTACCTGATCATTCTGCATTAGGACGCAACCAAGTCCTTTCAATGAAGCATCACTGTAGATAACAAACTCACCATTCCTGGAAGGTAGTGCCAAAACTGGAGCATTCACCAATCTTCTTTTCAATTCATGAAAACAATCATCACATTCTTTTGTCTAGATAAAATTAACACCCTTCCGAGTTAGCTTAGTCATTGGACTAGATAACCGTGAAAAATATCTAACAAACCTTCAGTAATAGCTTTCCAAACCAAGGAAGCTACAAATCTCAGTTACATTTCTGGGTCTTGGCCAGTATTCAACAACCATTGTTTTTGGAGGATCAACAGTTATCCCATATTTAGAAACAATGTGACCAAGGAAAGAAATTTGTTGCAACCAAAACTCACACTTGCTGAATTTCCCATAATATTTCTTTTCTTTTAAGGTTTTCAAGATAACCCTTAAATTTATTTTATGCTCCTATTTACTTTTAAAAAACACCAAAATATCATCAATTAAAACCACCACAAACTTATCCAAGAACTCATGGAAAATTCTATTCATTAAGTCCATGAATACAGCAGGTGCATTAGTTATCCCAAAAGGAATTACTACAAATTCAAAATGGCCATATCTTGTACGGAACGCGATATTCAGAACTTATTCTTCCTTTACCTTTAGCTGATGGTACCCCGATCTCAAGTCAATCGTTGAAAAATACTGAGCTCCCTGGAGCTGATCAAACAAATCATCGATATGAGGAAAAGATATTTGTTCTTAGTAGTGATGTTATTCAAGGATCTATAATCAATGAAAAGTCTCATTGAACCATCTTTCTTTTTAACAAACAAGACAGGAGCACCCCATGGTGATGTGCTAGGTCGAATGAAACCTTTCCCTAATAATTCTTGCAATTGCTTCTTCAACTCTAAAAGATCAATTTGATCCATTCGATAAGGGGGTTTTGAAATTGTCTTAGCATCAGGAACTAAGTCAACATAAAGTTCAACTGCCTGATCTGTTATTATTCTAGGAAACTCATCAGGAAAAACATTAGGATACTCATTTACCACTAGCACATAATTAATCTGAACAGTTCCTTTATTTTCAACGATGTGTGCAAGGTAACATTCATTTCCATCTTTTACAAGTTTCTTGGCCTCTTGATAATTTATCAACAGTAAGGGTTCATTCTTGTACACAAACTGAAAGTTATTCTGAAATGAAACTTCTTTAGCTCTACAGTCAATCTTAGCATGGTAAATAGAGAGCCAATCAATACCCAGGATAACATCAAACTCTACTAGAGGTAGAACAATAAGGTTTCCAAGTAGGTTCTTTCCACAGATAAGGATAAGAAGACTCTTATAAATTGTTTTTGCCTCAACATTCCCCCAGGTGTTTTTACCAAAAGTTCAGGAGTCATTTCTTGAGATGGTATTCCCATTTTACTAGAAAATGTTTCAGAGATGAATGAATGTATAGACCCCGAATCAAACAACACACTGGCATAATCTGAAAAAACAAACAATGTACCTTATACAAATTCATTTGATGGCCCGACATCTGCTGAAGTAGTTGCAATGTATTTCACCACCCCTTTCTGCTTGTAGTCTAACTGCTTCCCATCACTCATGCTCTTTGTCAGACACTCATTTGCATAGTGACCCATCTCATTTCATTTAAAACATTTCACTAACTGTAAATCAAATTTGGTCTTACATTCACCTTGATCCTTTTCAGTGCAATCACGAGCCTTATGTCCCATCTTAACACATCGGTAACACTTTCCAGAATTCAGAAGACATTCCCCAGCATGCCTTTTGCCACATTTATCACAAACTGGAATCTTAGTTTTCTTACCATCATAATTTTTTGAAAAATTCTTACCTTTCTCCTTCCACCTTGGTATCTTTTTTTGTTGGTTGTTATAGAACACTTGATCATCGGAAAACTCTATTTCCACATTCTCAGCACATCGAACAAGCTTTTCATAACTTTTAAACTCACGAGAAGCTAATGCCATTCGATATTTTGGCTTTAATCCAGAGTAAAAATGATTGATTTTACTATCAAGGTCTCAAATAAAATTTGGAGCATACCTTGCCAAACGAGTGAACCTTACTTCATAGGTAGCCACTGAGTCTTCCTCTTGCCTCAATTCCAAGAGTTTCTTTTCTATTCTAAGTCGAACAGCAATAGGAAAATTATTCTCAAGAAACATACCTTTGAATACATCCCAGTCAAGAGAATCAATCTCATCGGCGTCCTTGATATTTTTAATCATCGACCACCACTGATCTACTTCACCCTCCAAACGATAAATAGCAAGACTAACCTTTTGATTGTTTGAACATCCCATGACATCGAAAATCTTCTCTGGTGCTTTAATCCACCCTTCAGCTAGCACAGGGTCAGATGATCCTTTGAATGATGGGGGATGCTGCCTAATGAAATGTTCCACCACTGACATGTTCCTCTGCGGATGATTTGGCTGATCTCGTGTATGGATACCACCGCCATTTATCGCTTGAGTCAACTGCGCCATTACTGCAACAAACTGTTCAGTTCCAATTATGACCATCTCAGGTTGCTGATTCGGAAGGTTATTTCCTTCTGTATGCCATCCAAGCATTGCTTCCCTGTTTCCTCTGTGGAAAACCATTCTGAACAAATATGTCTTAGATGAAGCAACATGGTAATCTTCAAATGCTATATCATTTCAAAAATATTTTTGGATAATAATTTAATATAATTTTAACTCCAAAAGTTATTTAAACCGACCTCCGATACCAACTATAAGGCCCCATCCTTAAACCTTACTTAATCTTGAGTTATTACAGGATTACACATTGAAGATCTTTTTGGGTTTAGAGTTTTAGAGAATTAGATCATAAAACTTGAATTACATTGCACATATAAACAAAGTGGTTCCATAAAGATAGTATTCTTCATTCCCATCAATGTAAACATATTTAAAATAAATCATGGATTATTTCTTGACACTTCCTTGACACTATCATTATATTATGTACCTTTCCCTTGACCTGTGAAAAACATTTCAAAAAAACTTGGGATGAGCATAAAAAGCATAGTAAGGGATATAAAAATATGGAAAGGAAACATGGTTACATATATACATAAGAATGAAATCATAATTTACCCATAAAACATATTCACTTTAACATACCTCATCAAATCATGAATAAATCATAGAAATTGTAAGACATAAAGTTAACTTGAGGCATTCATAACATTCTTATGTAGGGAGTAACCCTCTTGGTTACGTTTGGAATACCCATCACAGTATATTCCCTAAATCTCTTCAGCGAAACCTTAACGTTTCACTCCTTCGCGTTACCCAATGCATTGGAGAGCTATATCGGGCTCACCCGCCCTTAGTTTATCACGGAACCACCCATCTTCATAATAATGTCCAAGAACCTCAACATAATCGTATCACATAAAACATGCATAAATGAAACATAACATTTCCACCTTTCAATCAGAATATATCAATACAAAACATTGATATAAAAACATTATGAAAACCATTTTCAATACCAAAATAAAAAAAAAGTAAAACATGGTATTTATTTTTCTTTTAAAAAAAGGTATGGCTTGTAGAGGAAGCTGAAACTCAAATAATGGTCACGGTGGAAGAGAAGTCGTTGTCGCCGCATATGTACGATAAAAACATTCCCTTTTGTCATTTAGTAAACTCTTCGTATAAAAAAAGATTCCTTTTGAATAAACATAAATGTCAAAGGGTTTTATACACCATATAAAAGAAGGTTGTGTATAAAACTAAATATGCCTCAATGAAAGGAGATTGAGACGAAGTCCCATACCTCGGGTCCGACTTGACTCGATCGTTCTTTAATGTCTTGAATAATAAACTTGAGTTAATTTGTACTTGCTTAAGAACCTTTTTCAAGTTCATTATTTCTTTTATATCACTTATTACCATGTCATGAACACTATGTAATTATTAAGTTAATAACTGTCATTTTAACAATCATTGGTACTTGAGTCAAAAATAAACCCATTATAATTACAAGTTGTTCATGTATCCATTATATACAGAATGGTATTCATGATATATATATCATATATGTCATATATATCCAGTACATTCATGCATTTATAATATTACATAATCATTTAGAGGTATGAAATGAAATGCACCGTTCATGGAGACGGTAAGCCGTACGTACGCATGAACACTACTTTCATTTCTATTTTGTATTTTATAGAATGGAATCATAATGATATAAGGTATATTATAATTCCAGTATAATATAATATATAATATCATATTTCCATCCTTTATACATCCCACATATGGTATTTAACGAATCAAATCACTTTGAGGGGGCGGTAGTCCGCACTTCCTTAAATGAAGATATCGCGTTTACCCATAATGGAAACCATAAAGGTATGACCAAAAAGAAAAATACAGATACTTAAGGAAAACATAAACATATTATATATCATATATAAATATAGTGACATCTTAATGGCCACCTTTGAAGGTGTTAAATGAATGTTGAACAATCATCGTTTCGGGAGGCATAAATTCACCATCCACGGAAACAGTATGTTCGTTAACCATTAGATGTAGGTGTGTGTAGTGTATCTCGAATACTTATTATAACAACATACTATTATATTGAGGATGCTGTAGTTGTGACAAAAGAATAGAATAAGATGAGTTTAGGGGGTTGGAGAAGCATAATAAAACAAAAGGACTCAAAAGAAGACATTACCTAAAAATCAGGTAACTCCCTTTGGTTTGAGCTCAAAGGCTTCCTTGAAAACACATCTGCCCCATGTGAGGCTTCAAGGAGTAATAAAGGGAAGTGGAGAGACAAAATGGGCAGGGTTTGGCCGAGCCAAAGGCTTTGGGAGTGTGGATAAGGAGGTAGAGGTGGGGGCGTTTTATAAGAGGAGAGGAGGGGCACTCTTGGAAAGTAAAGATAAGGTACTTTATTTTAAAATGCGTTTCATATTCAAAAGGTCCGAAATTGATATAATTCTAGGATAAGGTGATAAGGGTTATAAATCTACTCATCCAATTGGTTTTTTCCATGTTTAGGTTATATATTTTACATTATCATTCCATTTTATTTAAATCGTTAAATAATGAGGTCATCGCTGCATCATGATGATGTCATACATAATTTAATTTATTTAATGTCTAAAAATTATAAAAAAAATACTATGATGTAGGAAATATTTTTAGATTTCTAATGAATATTTATAGTCAAAAATAGGACTTGTATAACCCCATGTAAAAATTGTTTTAGTAAAACACTTTTTGTGTGTGTCATTTTTACTAAAACATTTAATTAAAAGTTATTTATGTCATTTCCCAACCAAAGTGGCTCAATGGGGTCCCCAAGTTTACCCATGGCTTGTATTGGTCGGGAATGACACAACCAATTAAGGCAGGACATGTTTCAAGCTCATCTAATTTTATTAAAGCATGATTTTTTCCTTAAACTACACTAATTACCACTAATCGCGATTAAGAACTTAATAAGTTACTATTCCCCAAAAAATTATATTAATCCCATTGAACCAAATTTTACTTCTTAATGACAACCATGTATGTTGGATTTTTGAAATTCAAAACACAATGATGGAAAAATTTCATTTAAACGGAAAAATCAGTTTTTATAAGTACCACTTAGTGGTTTCACTATTCATCAAAAATTGAAGTTTTTCAGAAAATTACCAATAATTCACCCTAAGATATATTTGATATTCCGAATTCAAAAATGAAGTTTATTTTAAAAAATTCAAAACATATACGTCACATTAATTAAATTAATAATTAATTCCCGCTTTCATGACAAATAGCATGTTTTTATGAAACAATAAATATCAAAAGATTGACACCAGTTTAAGTCCAATTTCAAAGTGAAATTGATTCCAATGACCACCATTGGATTAAATGGTAAAAATATATTCTAATTACACTTCAAAACCAATTCAAATGATAATCTAATCATATAAATAAATTAGATTAAAAAGCAGTTTTGATGTAAAATGCAGTATTTTTCACTATTCATTAAAAAATGAACATTGTCAAAAAAATAACAAAACATTATCCAATGTAAAATTAAATGTCCCAATAACAATGAATATATTTATTTTGACAAATATAGATTATAAAATTGTCAAAATATTTATTTAAAAAGGGTTTTCCATCAAAAGGAAGTAAAACAATCTTTTAAGAATATTAGTGTATTCCATGCTTAAGATTGGATTTATTTTCATTTTAGGCCTCTAAAACACTATATAATTTATTAATAGACATAGATAAAAATATCTATTATTCATTACATACTTGGGATGTTACAGTATGAATTATGAAAATAATTGGGCATTCCTTTTAAATCTGTTTCAATTCATCTTCTGAATTGTCCAACTCAACTCCATTAAAGTTCTTTATTGGATTTTCAATGCGGTGTTATTTGTTTAATGAGTTGGTTATTTTTAGATTTAGTTCAAAAGAATCATATTTTTAAAAGCTAATGGTTTCTTACCTAGTTTCACTATCACTTTCCTCTCCAATTTTCTTTTCATATTTTTTATAAAAAAATCTTTTACATTTTTTTAAAATTATTCTTGTTTATTAACCCTATGTTGTAATTATACAAGCATGTTTTCCAATCATTTCAATTTTTTATTTTTCTCTTGAAAATATCTAAGATTAATTTAATGTGTTTTAGTTAACTGAGTACACCAAAAATCCTCTCAAACATCTTATTTTGATTAAATTTGATTACATTTTTCTCAGATGTAAGGATTGGGATCAAAGTTTTGTTCATCAACATCAATGCGATGGATCTGCTGTGTTTTGTTATAGACACACTGCCAGGCAATGTGTACAAAATGACCATAAAATCCACGGTAAGTATAATGGATTTTAGAGATAAATTATCCAATAAATACCAATAATATTTATCCAATGAAGTAAAATGTTATATCTCTATAACAATGTTTTCTCAGTGATAACATTCAGTAGACTTT
Organism: Viscum album; assembly: GCA_963277665.1. NCBI lineage: Eukaryota > Viridiplantae > Streptophyta > Magnoliopsida > Santalales > Viscaceae > Viscum > Viscum album. The sequence goes on from OY728135.1 coordinate 1,840,760,050, forward strand.
TTCTTCGATGGATCTATAGATATACATCAATTTGAAGTATATGACCGAATAACGAAACCATTAGTAGTTAAAATTAAACCATTTATAAAATTTCATACAATTTATCCTTCCTTAGGGTCATCAATAAAATTCTCAATGGATCTTAATTCTCTTAGTCTATATTTGAATATATATTTATATCATCTATGACGAATTAAATTAATTTACTATGGTAATATCGTAAGAATATGTTAAATAATTCTCAAAAGATAAAAGGGGAATTAACAAGACAAAATAGATTCACCATATACACATAGTACCCATACCTTGTATATATTGTTGTCTTGTGCATGTGCTCCCTCTTTTACCTCAATTAATGATATCTCTATGGATGTTCAATTGTGGAAAATTATTGATATCCTCATAGTTGATCAATCAATTCATCATTATGCGGTAGAGGATATATTTTCTTCATTGTGATCTTTTTTAGCTTCTGATAATCAGTGAATATTCTCATTGATCAATCATTCTTCTTAAAAAAATAACTACAAAACCCCAATGTGATATACTTATCCAAATTAATCCTTTTTCATGACTCTCATTGATTTTCTTCCTCCGTTCACAAAGCATAATAGAGGAAATTCTATAGGGTGTCTATAAAATATGTTTGGAAACATTTATGATTTATATTGAGAATGTAATGTAAAATACCTATAGAAGGATAGGAAAATATTTAGTAAATACATCAATAAACTCCTTCAAAAAAGGTGTTTCATTGATGTTGAGTTTCTCCATTTCCATTTCTGATAAACAACACATTTTTAATTGGAATCAAAACTCATATAATGGATGTGATCTACATCATAATTTCATATATATCATTGAATATATATATGATCATTAGTTTGTTTCGAATATCATATATCAATTCCCTTTAGGGAATTGGATGTGAGATTTATATAGAGAAATCCAATATATTCCTATGATAACATAAAATTCAACCAAATGGTGAATAATAATGTCTTCCATAATAAATTTCCCAAAAACATTAACAAGATAAGAATCATAAACAAGAGATGTAATCATCATACCATTATATTTGTACACTAATAATTCAAAATATATTTATCAAAGAGTAATTGGGATACCCCTAGAAAATTATTTACTTATATAAGAGTTGGTGGACCCAAAATAAAATAATATATCAATAGTTATATAGTGGATAGTAACTGTACCACTCACCATGTTGTTATTATACACCTCATTAGAAAGTTTGATGACCTGAGATTTACCAATATCTATTTGCTTAAGATGTTACCTATGTCGATCATTAGTATTATCCATACCATTTGGGAATTAGTTAGCATAATTAGAATATTTCATACATTTTTAACACTAGAGTGTGGAAAATGTATTCTATGGAACTTTCTCTATATTCATGTAATTAGCTAACTTATTTCCATCATAAAATAGTTCAGCCTCACCATGACCTACCTTTATATTCATAAAACCATTATTAGTTCCTATTAGATAATTTCCTCATTGTCTCTTCAAAACATTTTGAATAATGGAAGTATGGTTTTCTTTTTTCAATGGGTTTATGAGTTTCCCTTGAATTACATCATTATGTTATTGTAAAAAGTGTGATAGATTGGTAACTCCAATATCCATTTCCACTATGATAATAAAAATGTCTTATTTTTTCAAAGCTACCAAATTCCCCAATCAATAAGTCCCAATAGGTAAATATATTTAAAACACTCATGTATCAATTAAAATTACTTTTAGGATGGATTAGAATACCTGAATCAAGCATTATAATCCATGTAAAATATTACTCATAGATACCAACATAATTTTAATACTTATATTTTAGCTCCTCAAAATCTCTTATCCATTTTCATAATAATAATATATGGAATTTACTTATTGAAAAAAGGTCATAAATTAGTACCATAACATGGGGTCGATGTCTTATTATTTAATTTTATTCTTCAAATTATTCCAACATTGATCTACTTCAACTGCCAAATTAAATACATCCAAAATGACTTTTCATGATCCAGACATTATAAAATGAAAATTATATTATCAATGGTAATGATCTATTTCTCATAAACTAGTGCATAGGCATAACCAATAAAAGATTGTGGGAATTACCTCATGAAGGACTCAACAAAACTATGTTCCATCCTTTTCTCATTTATATGTTTATCATGATTCATATAATGAGAATGTTTATTGAGCATACAAATGATATGTTTCATTCAATATCCCATAACATTTTCTTTCTACAGAGTAAAATCATTTTATTTTCCATCACACTCAGCATTAAATGGTTCTCTAGGTTCGAATAATTAAATAAAATAGACAATCAGATTTTTATAAAAAATTAACAATGTGGGAAACCACATAATCAAGAAAAATATTTTATAAGATGTCCCAAATCAAGAAACATTCTTTTAAATCTGTGAAACTATAGGTTTAACCAAGGTCATTCATGGAAATCATTCAAATCCTTTATTATGGTTCCTTAAAAATTTATGAATTTCCAAAAATTATCCTCCAAGCATGTCAAACCAAGTGTGAAGAAATCCCAATCATTGTGATCTAGTGGACTATTGAGCATAGCTCAATGCACACTGTTTAGAGTTATTAAACCTAGGTATAACTATACCAAATCAACATAAACATTTTGTATAAAAACATAGATATAATTTCTCATAAACCACTTGATTATACTTATAAAAAATTGGACGATATTTTCTTATACTTTTTCTTATCCTGATGGTTGTCAGTATAGTTTTCTTATCATGAATTCCAAAGGATTATCTATGACTTTCTCTGATAAAAAATATGGTCACCCAAAATTTTCATACATATATATTACATATTATTATAATATTACTAATTATATAACATAATGATCTATTCCAGAAACATTTAGGTATAGTGCCATTTCAAATTTAGATAAATGCACAGCTGGTTCATAAGTTACCTATATCACATCCCTCTATTTTCATTATAACTATCACCCTTCTTATACATATACTACTTAAAACTTTTTTTCATAACCTATAGAAATTAATTCTATGAAGGTATGTTCTTAGATACTCAATATGTGTTAAAATGGGGATATAAAAATATCATGATCATAAGGGTTTGAGAACATGAGATTCAAAATTTGAAAACTAATCCTTGTGTTTAATAGTTCATAAATAAGAGTCATGGAATAAGTGTTAGTACTTCCTATAGAATGAATCAAAATGTGATAAAATAAAATTATCTAATAGAGATGAACATTTTTATAAGAAATTTATTTTTTTAAAACACATAATTGTAGAAAATATTATGTGTTGGACACCCAAAAATGCAATCATAAAATGTTATGATTTGGATAACCACCCATGTTCCTTCTTTGATCATGGGTTAACATCATGTGTACCCTATTTCAGGATTGTGAAAACCTATGATAGACCACCTATTTTTATCATGGGATAACCTCACTTGTACCCAATATTGGTCTTTGGATAAATTCTCATGAATGATTTGAGATTATAGTACACTAATAATTACCCAAGTCATTGGAGGGAGATACAGGTCCCAACTATATTTGGTTATAACGTGCTCACTATCCTTGGTTATAGCATAACCACTGTTCTTGGTTAGAATGTAACCACTATTCTATGTTATAATGTAAACACCACAATATAATTAATACCATATATATGTGAACCACAAGATCATAATACATTTTTCGCATCAAATCCCATGAAAATAACTATATTTCGTAAAAATATAATCATATCAAAACCAATGGAAACTAAATATGTTTTCTAAAAATTTCATCATATCATTGTTCAAAAACCCCATTTAAATAGAATGGGATTCATGAAAATAATTTCATTATAATAATAAACTATCTAGAGATATAATAATGTGGGAATTATTTGGTCTTATCCCAAGTAAATATAAGTATCATCAACGGATTTCATCTTGTATGGAAAATGATTTTTATTGGTCACTTGGAACATTTCTTGAGGAAAAGAAAATTTCAATATTGAAAATATACATTTAAAAATATATTTTTTTTTCAAAATATTGTTAAAATAAATTATAAAACATAAAAAATATATTTTTCTAACATCTGATCCATCAAAAGGTGGTAAAAATTCTTTTAGGGGAAAAAAATTTTTATTCACAAATCTAGATTTATTCTTGTATTATACCTATCAAATATATCAAATAATGTAGAAGAATTATATAAAATATTTTAAAGATGTTATATTTTTACTTGGTTTGGTACATATAATGTAGGAAGTTTATGGAAAATATCATCATTCCAGCTATACACTACCACCATTCTCTAGCCTAGAATCCCTTCGATAGATAGCCATTTTTTAACTGGTGATTTCGTTCGGGCTGGGAAAAGTATCTAAAAATTCACATTTCTACCCCAAATCCTCCATAATATTTCTTGATCCTACCGCCGGAGCTTAAAATCGACCTATTTAAACATAGGGGATCTCTTTTTATGATTGTTAATCACCCAACATGAATCTATTGAAAATAGATGTCTCTATCAAATACATCATTCTATTTTAGTCATTTTATCTATCATTTGTTCTTAGAACCTCTTCTTACTAGGATTCATCCTATTTTTTCCTACTGATTTTCCCAAAATATTTTGGGAATTCATTGGATATGAGTTTTTCAATTGGGAATTTTCAGTCTATGTCTCATCATATTTCTTCACCGAGTCTTCCCTCTCTCGATTTTGGATTCAATCAAGTAGTTTAATTTTATTTATTTTAATGTTGGTGGTTTCCTGAAATGTATTTATTTAATAAATATTTCTTTTTTTCTTCATGGAAGTGTTTTAGAACATTAGAAAAGGGCAGGGAAATGGTTTTGATGAAATATGAGGGTTTTGGATAGGTTAAAATAATGTACATCAGCATTTTAGTTGTTAATGAAAATTATTTTAGAACCTGTTTTATATAGGTTCGATTGATGTGTTATTATTTACATATGAAAACACTTTTGAATTATTTTTAAATCTGGGAATTGGAAAGCCCGATTTTGATCTTCATTGACGTAGGTATCCATCATCAAGGAAACACTCCTGACCACATTTTTCTATTGTTCTATAGAAATGTTCTCACTGGGTAGCCAAATGTGTGATAGGGAAATACACTTTATTGTGAAATCATTATCATAAGGGATATTATTCTAAGTTTATGTGTGCACTGGGTGACCAATTGATCGTGGAAATGTTTTAAGGATCCACACTAACCTAAACCTAATATTATCCCAAGAATTGGTATTCTACATTTTCATTAATTGATATTAATATTTGAAATGATCATGGTACTGCATTGAAAACCACTTTATTGTTAATGTTTCACGAGATTTGAAATGTGTGGTTTTATATATTTATAACAAACTAATTAAATTTGTATCTCATTCAATGTATTTATTTACATGAGCATAATTATTTTATATTATAATTTTTATTTGAAAACACTTTGTGGAATCCTTTTTGAATTTTTTTCATTCACACAGAATACAATTTAGGGTGTGATGTCATCAGAGGTCATCACGACCCTCAAAATATAATTTATAAACCTACACTAGTATAGTAGTGAAGGGTCAAACCCAAGGGAAGGTAGGTGAGTTATTCTATGTTTTTTAAACTAAGAAATTCATTGTTGTCAGTAGTGAAGTAACAATCTTAACATACTTTTTTAGATTTTTATTTTTTATTGTTTTATAGTTATTAAACCAAGGAAGACAAAGAGACTAATCATATAATAAAGCACTGATAACTATAAAAAAAGTGTAACTAATACCTGGCTGCAATGACAATGGAGATAAGATCAATAATTTTATTAGAAATTATAAATTTGAGGGTTAAAACAATAACTCCCCATTGAAATTAATTGAATCACACCTTATAAATTGGTTGTTATATATTCCTCACCAGAATACACATCAAATAGAGGTATGACTTTTAGAGTTCTCCATAATAAATATCATCACATGTTTAAGAATTTGAAAAAGAATTCAGTTGAAATAAAACTCACCGTAAAACTCCAACTGTACTGACATTAACACTCCAAAAAGATGATGATCAATTTCAACCTCACCGATTAATATTGAAGTTATTAATTTTATTATAGGAAGGTGTGAATAATTTAATTTAACATCAGAACTGAACTCGCTGATCAATTCTAATTTCAACTACAGAGAAAGTAAAAATTTCAAATGATAAACCTACCAAGCTTAAAATCCCCCTATCTATAAATTGAGCCACTGTTCATAATGAAATCTAGCACTGAAAACAATCGAAACAGTGTTAAAGAATTAAGGAAAGGGGAAGGAAGAACTCCCTAAATGCTTCTCTTCCTTTGGGATCCTTAGTCTCTATCTCAACTCTATAGCTGCTCCCAGAAGTCTTCGCTCTCGAAAAATGTAGCGTGTAATCAGAATGAAAGTCCCCCTTTTCTATTTTTGCTCTGCTTTAAATATCATCCTTCATCTTCTTCATGTCATCGCATGTTTCCACCGACTTCAAAATTCCTTCACATAAGCACCGCACAAGTGCATTTTTTTAATGACTAATATTTCACGCTAGCTTTTCTCTTGTAATTAACTCCCAGTAAGTCTATTGAGTGAACATGGATATAATTTCGAATTTTTTGTGAACCAGTAAAGTTAAAACATAATAAAACAGTTAAAAATGAATAAATTTAAATAATAGTTATTTTTTCAGTCTAATGTTATAATACTTATTAAAAATTAATTAATGTTAATTAATAAATATCTTAATTATAATTATTATTAAATATTATAATTGTGATAATTAATTTATTATTAAATTTTTAATTAATTAAAATTATTATTATTTTAATTAAGTTATTTTATTAATAATATTATTATTAATAATTACTTAATTATAATTTTGAGTAAGATTTTAATTTATTAAATATTTTAATATTATTTATTACTTTTATTATAATTTTATTTATTTAAAATGTTTGTTTAAATATAATTATTTTAATTCTTATTTATAATTTAAAAATATTTTGTTTTATTACCTAATTTTATATCATAATTTTATCTGATTAATTATTTATTTAATAGATTTATTATATATTATAATTATTATTAATTTATTATTATTATTTAGTTATTTATTATTATTAACATATTAAATTTTCTTTTAATATCTTCTCCCTCTTCCCCCCAAATCGGTGAAAAGGGATAGTTAGCTTGTCTTCGTTCCTCCCGAAGACAAGCATTGGCCCCTGCTCTTCCTTGTTATGTGGCGGTTGGCTCCCCCTGGTGACTCCAAAATGCGGTCGTGCAAGTGCCCCAATTTTACAAAGGTGCAACACCAGCTCAACAACAAAACTTAGCTCTCCACACACTCTATTCTTCAAAAACAGATGACACAACCTCGACTCAAATCGACGGTGGATCCCTCCTTTAGCTCGCAGCGACCTCTTCAAATATTGAAAGTCTAGCAAGGCTTCTTCATGGTTTTTCCTTCCTTATAACGGTGTAAGCTCCTCCATACAGGAAAATTGGATTTAGATCTCAGTCACGATCCAGGTGAAATGCGGGGAAAATATGTAGGTCATGGGTCCTAAATTGTTCCACAAAACATGTTCTCATTTCAGTCGCGGCAGACCATAGAGGGTGAGCCTTCTTCAGTTCACAAGGGTGATGGGTTATTCAGTGGCTTTGTGATTTCTCTAGTCCACGGGTCACCACTTCCGGTGAATCTAGTGTTGCAGCTGGTGAAACATTTGGCTTTAACAATGTCAATATGATTTTTAATATCTGGAAATAAGGACCAGTTGAAGTGATGAGAGGTTTTTTTACAATGGGTGGTGATTTTCTATGGAAGAATTGTTGTGCAGAGGCAGGATATAGCAGTGATACCATGATGTGGGGAAGCATTATTTCATAGGGATATGGTGAAAGGGGACTGGAATCAGTGTGAGGAGGCACCATAAAGGATGAAACCATGCGAAAAATAAATAAGGAAGAAGTGTCATGGGAAACGGGGAGCAGTATGAAGAAACGATGGTGGACGAGAGGAGAAACCTTGAAGAAAGGAGTTGGTTACTATGGCACTGTGAGAATGTGTGTAAATGGAGACACCGATAGCGGACAGTTGCGGTAAGACCGGTGGTAGATGATTGGAAATGACAAGACAGTGAATAAAGATTGACAACCTGAATTGGAAACAGTGTATGGTGGTTGTGTTGACACCTTGAAATAGAATTGGTGCATGGTGGAACCATATAGGGAAACCGTTGTTGATTCACCATGATAGAGGTGAGACCATAAGATCAAGAAGATTCCACCATGACACTACAAAATAAACAGAAGGATAAAATAAATTAAAATTTAAATAAAATCTGAACAAAATATAAAATTGAAGCTAAAAAATTAATTAAAACAATTGAAAATTCAGGTACTCATAAACTTTAATAAACTTATGAAACCATTTAAACATAAGTTAAATTATTAATAACTTCAATTTATAAAACGTAAATTGATACTAAACTAAAACTAAAATTAAAAAGAAACTATTTTATTAAAAATTAATATAAAATTTAAACAATTATATTGCAAAGTTAAATTATTTAAAATAGTTATTGTAACGAATTAAATTAATTAAAGTATACTGATAATTATTATGTTATTAAAAACTTATGATAATTAATGAAATTAAATTAAATAGATTTAATAAATTTAGTGAGTTTATAATCGTAAATTCATAATTTATGAATTGTTAAAAGACATATAATAGTAACATATTGTTACTATAAATTAAAAAATATTTAACACAAGAAATGATAAATTAACCATTAATTATTTATTTGAGAATTAAGAAAGAATTAATTAATCAATTAATGTTAAATTATTAAATATGGAAACAAAAACACCAAACTAAATAGAAACTTATTAAACTATAAAGTTAAGGTAAGATAAAAATAACTATTTAAAAGATTAAAATATAATTTTAATTATAAAAATTGATTAATTGATACATTTATTAATAAAAATACAAAAGTGACAAAATTAATAAAAAAGTGGATAATTGTTTAATTAAAGTGTTAAATATTAGAGTATAAGATGTGGAAAAACTATGTAAAATAAGACAACATGATATTTTCCAACACATAAGAATTGTTTGTCCTAAAAAATCCAATGAATTTTTATTATCTTTGAAAAAAGAAGTATGGTATTCACGATACTGCTCGAAATGTTAAATGTCAAAAAAATTGAAAAAAGAGGACTAAAGTCTCAATAGACATTAGAGAATGAATTGTTCAAATGAAACCTTTCCAATAATCAAATTCTCACTAGTATTCAAGAGAGCAATGAATCATCAATTAATGAAGGTGTCATGCCTCATATGTGATAATGCTTAGTGACTCATTTCATTCCTAATTCAAATTCTAAGTCCAAGAGTGACAAGATGTAAAACTTATCTAGAATTTACTTAACCAAATAAACTTTTTACTTTCACTTTTCACCAAGATTCCAAAAATAAATATAATATTTTTTCAATTAGCTCTAATGATACAACCTAAATGATTCCCATATAAACCAGTTGACCCCTTCTTCATCTGCAGTTCATCATTCCCCTCACCTTAATGACCTCATTTTTTACCCTAGACACATTATATTATTTTTCCTAAGACACGTATAATTTGTTAAGAACTTTTTAATGTAAATATTCATGATGTAAAAAGGGCTTATAGTAAACAGAAAAGCACCTAGCATCTAGGGTATCATAGATTCACCGGGGGATCCCAGATTACCAAATTACTCTAGTTTCAAATGATTTTTATGAAAATCATTTACATTATCTCACTAAGGTGATTACATTAATAATTAAAAGAAAAATTACTCCCCTTTTAAAAATTCCAAACATCCAGTTCCAAGTCTATGATCATAATTCCACTAACCTGTTACCCATATAACCCTCAAAAATAGTATGTATAACCAAATTCCATTAAATCACTACGTTTACTCACTTAGAAATCTTCCACCAACATTAATTTCATATCAAATCAATTATAAAATTTTAATAAAACATCATCCTTAGTCATGACTGAAAATTAATGAAATAATCAAGGCTAAAATTATCAAAAAATTGAAAATATTTAACAATTTTTTACAAAGAGTTGGAAGTTACGTGGGAAAAGGTGAGTTCACATTAAATGACAATTTATCACAGTCAATAATTGACCCCCTCCCCCACACTTAAAACCCCACTATTTCCCTAATGTTGACTTCCAAATAAGGAGAATATCAATGTGACAAAAATAATTCAAAATAGATTTTCAATAGAGAATATTTATGACATATATAAAGGGTTTCTTTGAATTTCAAAAAGTACAGTTTGTCACAATGAATAACTTAACATCATGTTCATTATCAAGTACATGCATTAATATTTATTCCAATGAATCATCTTCAATATAGTTCATAAGTAACATGTGAGTTGTAAGTGCACTGTGTACTGAGTGCAAGCATTTTAACATCATGAGTTCAATAATGTGTTCAAAAGAGAAGAAACATTAATGCTAAAACATGCCAACCTAAAGTAGATTCAATATAAAATACTTCATCCTACATGTACCCCACACACTTAGTTTTATGCAGTTAAAAGATTTTAATAGAAAAGAAATTCAGTTTTCAGCAGTGAAGTACATGCATAATTTGTATTTACCCAGTGACATACAACAAAATTTTTAGGTAGGGTGATATATTGAAGATTTTTTAAACATATTATGTCATGCAGTGGACTAATTTAAAAGCAGCAGCATATGTATCCAAATTTTCTATAAGAATATTTTTTTAAAAACAATAGAACACCTAAATAGCATAATTTTTTATAAATAAATAAGGAGTAGAAAAAATAATCAAAATTTAACATTAAGGTACCTCCCAGACTTAAAGTCTATCATTACTCCTTCAGCATGGGAATTCCACTCCTTAGATGACACCATCAGCAATATCTGAAAAATCACAAGGCATGAAAAACAAGACATAACAAAAATAAATCATAAAAGAAGAACATTATTTAAAGTAAAACAAGAACAGAAACAATAGTAAACACGAAAGAACTATGGGTGGACTCCCATGAAGCACTGAATTTAAAGTATTTAGTTAGAATTTATTTAATTACAATTTTATTGTGTTTTATTGAAAAAAACAATGGTTTCCTCCCATACGGACTCACCTAGAACTAACCATAGTCACTAGGTCGATGCGGTTTCATTAATAGGAATGACCAAATGTGTTTTGCCAATATTTTTTTAACGGAAAGATGAAATTTGTGGGCACCAAAACTTAATCAGACTAAAACTAATTTCACATTAGCTGCATAAATCCCTAAACAACACCCATTAGCAGTTATGGACATGGTGCTCTCAACTACCACAGTTGTTTTCGAATTGAAAATATTTACATTTCTATGAAGTGGAAGTAATGTATAGGTTCTTCAGAGTTTATGAAAATGTCCTCACAGCTATCCTCTTCAACATCAACACAAACAGATTCAAATTCAAGGGTAAAAATGGGCATGTCCTAATTAGTAGTTTCAAAGGGGAATTCATTAAAGTGTGGAACAAAATCATGTACAATGGAACTAAAGATTAAATCCACTTCTAAAATAATATCAGCATCGTGATGATCTTTTTCACCTAACTCAGTTTAGGATGAAAGTTACAGATAGAGAAGATAATTTATTTTATCACAAACAGGTTCATGTCTAACAATGTTGTAAATATCTTCCAAAATATTCTCATCTATTAAGTCACACTGAATATCTACTTCTTATATCAAATTACTTTTTCAACCATCATGTGGTGTGTGTTTAGCATATACTTTCACTTTATTTTCAAAAGGTTCATTTTCAAGAACAAAATATGTAGTGTGTTCAAGAATGTTCAAATCAGGGGGAGAATTTTTCATGTCTGCATAAATAGATTTAAATTCTATATTTTTCAAATTCAAATAGTTTTCCCCAATAATGACAACACTAAATTCCATTTTAGTAAACAATGTTTTAGAAAAGTGACTACAATGAGAATATAGAAATGAAAACTCATCAGTTATTCTTTATTAAAATATCATTCCCTCATTCTCACCATCCAAAAATATTTCAAAAATGACTTGGTTTACAGGTTAAAAACACGGAAGAGAGGTTTTCAAATGATGTTAAAAAATTCTTTATTCTGTAACTCCCAGCTTAATGTTCTCTTCCATCATATTCCGCAAAATCTCTTCTACCCGAGTGACTTCCTTTTCAAAACTCCTAAAATAGTGATTTTTCTCCATTGTATGAATTATGAAAATAACTGGGCGTTCCTTTTAAATCTATTTCAATTTATCTTCTAAATTATCCAACTAAACTCTGTTAATGTTATTTATGGTATTTTCAATGTAGTGTTCTTTGTTTAATGAGTTGGTTATTTCGAGATTTAGTTCAAAAGAATCATATTTTTCAAAGATAATTTTTTCTTACCTAGTTTCACTATCACTTTCCTCTCCAATTTTCTTTTAAAATTTTATATAAACAATTATTTTTCGTTTTTTGAAAATTATTATTTTTCATTAACCCTATGTTGTAATTTCATAAGCATGTTTTCCAATCTTTTAAATTTTTTATTTTTCTCTTGAAAATATCTAAGATGAATTTAATGTGTTTTAGTTAACTGAGTACCACAAAAATCCTCTAAAACATCTAATTTTGATTACATTTGATTACATTTTTCTCGGATGTAAGGATTTGGATCAAAGTTTTGTTCATCAACATCAATGTGATGGATCTGTTGTGTCTGGTTATAGACAAACTTCCAGAAAATGTGTACATAATGACCACAAAAGTCACAGTAAGGTTCGGTGTGATAATTAGAGTCTTCAAAACAATACATCTTCAAAATTTTAAAATCAAACAAACTCAAAAGCTGAAACATCACAAGTTGAAAATTGTGATTAGATCTAGAAGTGAATAGCAGTTCACAAATTTTTTAGAATATTTATTGGTTGTTTTTTTATGTGTGTTTTTTATGTTTTTTAAGACATTATACTCTTGTGTGCCATCACCGACAACAACGCCAGATTTTAATGCCACCGGAGGTCATCACGACACTCAAAATATTATTCATAAACCTAAACTACTATTGCAATGAATGGTTAAACCCAAGGGATGATAGGTGATTTATTCTATGGTTTTTAAAAGAAAAACTTCACTATTGTTAGCAGTGAAGTAAACATCTTTAATGAATTTTTTTGCTTTTTTTATTGATTTATAGATATGATAACAATATAGACAAAGATAAAAATCATATACTAAAGCACTGATAACTAAAATAAAATAGTAACTAATACCTGGCAGCAAAGAAAAAAGAGATAAGATCAACGATTTTATCGGGAATTCTAAATTTGATGGTTAAAAGGATAACTCTACACTAAAATGATTCTAATCACACCTTAGAAATTGGTTGAAATATCTTTCTCGCCAGAAGACACATCAAACATAGGTATGAATTATAGATTTCTCCACTCTAAATATCATTGACTATTAGAAATTTGAAAAAGAATATATTTTAAAAAAAACTTATCTTATAACTACACCTGTAATGAAATTAATGCTTCAACAAGATGATGATCAAGTTCAATCTTTCCGATTAATCATCATGTTATTAATTTCTTTACTGAAGGGTACACATAATTTAATTTAACATCAGAACTATTCTCAATAATCAACTTTGATGTAAAACATAGATAAAGTAAAAATTTTAAATGATAAACCATCTAATCATAAAATCTCCCGATCTAGAAATTCAGCATATGTTCATTATGAAATCTAGCCGTGAAAAAAACTGAAACAAAGTACAAGAATTAATGCAATGGGGATGAAGAATTCCCTAAATGATGCTCTTCCCTCGGGCTCCTTAGTCTCTAGCTCAACCCTATAGCTGCCTCTGGAAGTATTCGCTCTCGAAAAATGTCACGTGGAATCAGAATGAGAGCCCCCCTTTTCTTTTTCTTGTCTTCTTTAAATATTATCATTCATCTGATGCATTTCACCGCACATTTCCACCAACTTTAATAGTCCTTCACTTAAGCACCACAGACGTTCATTTTTTCATGACTGACATGTCGTGCTAGCTTTTCTCTTGTAACTAACTCCCATTAAGTCTGTTGAGTGAACATGGACATAATTTCAACTTTTTTGTGAACCTTTAAAGTTAAAACAAAATAAAACAGTTAATACATGATAAAATTTAAATAATAGTTATTTTTTAGATCTAATGTTATAATAATTATTAAAAAGTAATTAATTTTAATTAGTAAATATCATAATTGATAATCATTATTATATATTATTATTATAACTACAATTATTAATTTATATTTAATTTTGAATTAAATAAAATTATTAAGTTTTTTATTAAGTTATTTTATTAATATTAGTTTTATTAATATATATTTAATTATAAATTTGAGTTACATGATTATTTCTTAAATATTTTATTTGATTTAATAAATTTATTATGATTTTAATTATTTAAAAAGTTCTTTTAAATTTAATTATTTTCATTATTATTTTAAAGATAATATTGTTCTATTTTATTAACTGATTTTATATATTAATTTTATTTGATGATTAATTATTTATTTAATATAATTATTTTATATTATAATAATTATTAATTTAATATTCTTATTTAGATAATTATTATTGTTGACATATTATATTTTTCACTGAGGCACGACACTAGCTCGACAAGAGAACTCAGATCACCACACATTGGATTCTTCAATAGATGATGGCGTGACCTCAACTCAAACTGATGGCGGATTCCTCCTTCAGCTCATGGCGAATTCCATAGATCTTGAAAGTATAACAAGGAGGCTTCCTAGTTTTCTGTTCTTGCGATGGAGGAAGCTCCTCTACGCGAGAAAATTGGATTTGGATCTCGATCAAGATCCTGGTGAAATACTGTGAAATGCAATAAAAAGATGTAGGTCCTGGGTCCAACATTGTTCCTAAAAACAAGTTCTCAGATCGTCTCGTGGTGGACCATGGCAGTTGAGCCTTCTTTGGTTCACAAGGGTGATGGGTTCATCAGTGGAAGTGTGAGATCGGTGGTCCATTGGTCTCCACTTCCAATAAATCAAGGGTTTCAGCAGGCGAAACATATGGCATTAACGGTGACGAGAGGATTTTTTAGATATGTAAACAAGGAATAGTTGATGTTTATGGGAGGTTTTTTTTACTATGGATGATGATTATTGGTGGAAGAATTATTTTGTAGAGGCAGTATATAGAGGTGAGACTGTGAGGTGAGGAAGCAGTGTTTTAGAGGGTTACGGTGGTAGGGGACTGGAAGTGATGTGAGGAGGCACCGTAAAGGATGAAACTGCCAGAAAAAGAGAAGTGAATCGGTTTCATGGTAGAGGAGGAGTGCTGTGAGGAAACTGTGGTGGAAGAGAGGTGAAACCGTGAAGGAAGGAGATGGTTACTATGGCACTATGAGATTGTGTTGAAATGGAGACACCAACAGTAGACAGTTGCGGTGAGACCGGTGGTAGATGATTGGAAACGACAAGACAGCCAATGAAGATTTACAAATTGAATTGGAAAGGTGCGTGGTGGATGCGGTGCCACCGTGAAATGGAAATTGTGTGTGGTGGTACCGTATAGGGAAATAGTTTTTGTGGCACCGTGATAGAGGTGATATCATAAGATCAAGATGATGCCACCACGGCACTGCAAAATAAATAGAAGGATAAAATAAATTAAAACATACATAAAATCTAATAAAAACAATAAATTAAAACTATAAAATTAATTAAAACAATTGAAAATTCATGTATTTATAAACATTAATATACTTATAAAACCATTTAAACTAATGTTAAATTATTATTAACTACAATTTATAAAACAAAAATTTATATTAAACTAAAACTGAAATTAATAAGAAAAAATATTGTTAAAAATTAATATTAAATTTGAACACTTATATAACAAAGTTAAATTATTTAAAATAGTTACTGTAACAAATTAAATTAATAGAATTTGATAAATAATTATTCTCTTTTTAATAAATTATGTTAATTAATGAAATTGAATTAAAGATATTTAATAAATGGAGTGAGTTTATAATCATAAATTTATAATTAATGATGTTGTAAAAGATATCTAATAGTTGTATAATCCTACTTTAAATTAAATAATATTTAACACAAGATATGATATATTAAACATACATTATTTATGTGAAAAAAAGGACTTAATTAATTAATTAATTAATTAATGCTAAATTATTAGACATGCAAACAAAAAAAACCATACTAAATAAAAAGTCATTAGACTACAAAGTTAATGTAAGATAACAATTAACTATTTAAAAAATAAAAATAAAAAAATTGATTATAAAAATTGATTAATTGATTTATTTATTAATAAAAATAAAAAAGTTCCAAAATTAATCAAAAAGTGGGGAATTATTTAATTAAATTATTAAATATTAATGTAAAATATTTGGAAAAAATATGAAAAATAAGGCCCCATCAGGGTTTATATAGATTTTTTCTCTAACGTAAGTAATGAATAGTATTTATAAGGTGGCATTAGGTCAGTTTTTTTGGATGTAATTTTAGTGTGCATGTCCTGTGATGTTGGTTTTTTACTATTCATGTGTACCTCATTTGGTTTTTTATTATTTAGCACCTGTATTTTCCTAAAAAATTCCTCATTTGGCTCGATGACATGTATTGGAACACTAAATTTTTCATCATTTATTCCATCATAGACTATTTTATTTTGTTGAAATATTATTCTCAATTTTATTTCATGATTCCCATTATCATTTCACTAGTCTATGGGGATTAGCAACGCCCTTCAGGTCATATCATGACTAGATTAGGTTCTGGATAGTCGTAAAATTTAGTTTGGTACGTAATTTTATTTAAAATATCTCTTATAATTATATTGACATGTATAAAAAAATATTTAAATTTACCAAATTAAATTTATTAATGTGGAATAATTTATTCATAATATATATACACAATAATATAAAAAACCCATTTCTAAAAAAAAATTAATTTTTATATAATATGAATTTATATACCATCCACATCTAGCATACACCATTAGAAGAATGTAATTAGATTGGTTTTTATATTGAAATCTCCCATATTTTTATAATCATATTTCCTGTTTAATTAATTTATTATAAATCAATACACAACCCCTGAAATAATTTCTTTATTAAAATATGATTTTAATCATATCAAATAATTTAATTTTGGAATAAAAAATGTATTATTATATCCAAGGAAAATATAATCTCAAAGGAAATATAGTAAAATGAAAATATAAAAACAATAACCATATGATTCCAATGGATATATAATCCTATAATTAATTTTATCTCCCGGTCTAATATAACATAAATACAAAATATCATTACTTCCCCCACATCATAATTTTAATAATAATTATACTTCATATCCTTTTTCCCATAGTTGTATTCAAGGTTATGGTCTTCGAGGAAGTCCATGGGGTTATAAATTAGTTTTTATAGTATTTTGAATATTTTTTCATTTATTCCAATTGAATATTTATTACTATGTATTATTATACAATACTAATAATGTATTAGTCATTATATGTAATTGTAACACTTAATCTCAACAAGACATATTGTATTCATGTTTTGTTCATTGTTTTATGAAATAGAATCAACTAAAAAATATTTAAATATAAAAAACTTTTATAATATTAGGGTGTTATAATCATACACTAAAGTATATTTCTTCAACTCAATTTCTATTCAAGTCATTGAAAAATAATTAATCATAATATAGTAATAAAATCATATATAAATTATATAATGAAATTTTATTTCTATTCCCAATTTGGAAATATATTGTTTCAAAATTGAATGTTACCTAGTTGGACTAATACATACATATTATATTCTAAAATATACGTTGAAATTTGAGTGTTACATATCTCATAAAACTTGATAGATGTAAGAAATTATTTAAACCATCAAGAAAAGTATTTTTAAAAAATTAACTTACTTGATTTGATCCCATTCAATAAGAATGATTTAATCTTTTTATTATTCTCAATGTAGACTTCAATATCTTCTTTTCCTCATATAATAAATAACCATAATAAATTTAATTATCCAAAATAATTAAAAAAACATTTTAACATATCCTATGATCAATAAAATGATGAAATTTTTTCCCCTAAATGTTGTAGAATAAAATAAAAAATTGTTTTCATGAGATCAATTAATATCAATTATTTTGAAATGTTACATTAATCTAAAAATCCTCAATAAGAAATACTAAAATTACATCCTAAATAATTCAATAAACTTTTTAAAATATGCGATATAAAAATTGAATAATAAACATTAGAGTTATTTTATCACATTTACATCCACAATCCATGACTAGATGGAACATAATAAATAAATCATAAGGATTCATTTCCCTGATATGATGGGGAGTTCTTGTAAATAGATATATGACTCACACTCATGTGTGAGAGTATTGTCTATATGTCTGAGTAATAAATAAGTAACCATGTGGAGGACCCACAACTCACTACTATGCCACATTTTTAGGGGGAATATTCTTGGAGAGTTCCCATGCCTATGTTTGGTAAGGGGGTTCCACTTAGTTGACAGATAGATGTCCCACACCCTAGTCCATTGGGGGGCTCCACCCAAATTGGTAAAGGAACCATAACATATTTTTTCAGGGGGGTTATAGTCAATTTTTAGAGGACCCACAACCTAGAATATAAAGGGGCATCACCCAATATGTATAGAACAATTACCTAAACCATCATGGGGTAAAACTGAATATTTAATGGATCCACACCCCAATTCTTTTGGTGGGAGACACTCAATAGGGATAGGACCCACACACTAGTCTATTAGGGGTTTTAAATCTATAGGTACCCACGCCTTAATCAATTAGGTTGGTTCCTCTCAATACAAAATTTGAATTGGGGACCCCAAGATGCTGAAATAGGGAGTTTCCAATCACATCCTCTCTCTATTGATCCTACCCCAACACTATTTTCATGAAAAATCACCAAAAGAATCATCAAACACCTAACACATAACATTTTAGCTCAAAATCCACTCTAAATTCCACCATCATGTTCTCCAAATAATATCACATAGTATTGAAAATTTGACAACTAGAATCAACATCAAAAAGAAGGAGATACGAGTGAAATAAATTGTATTGGAAATTATAAAATGTGTATGGGGTTCCACAGTGCATGTGACCCTACATCATCACGTGTCCAAATATCCCCTGTGTATATTTTGGGGGCCATTTCGCAATACAAAAAATGTATGATTACTACATGATTTTTCTCATACACATGGGTTTCCCATGTGCTCCTATATGTGGCTATGTACTTTAGGTCATGGTCTTGTAATTAGTCATGTACCTGTCCACGCATAGGTACCGACACATCCACATATACCTTGTCATTTTTCTGTGTATTCCCTTATCATTTCCTATATACAACCAATGTACACATCGGAGCAGATGCACTAGGTATCCAAATATGTTTGTGTTTGATATGGTGTGTATTACATTTCTCCACCCAGAAACCCTATATTCCATAACCAGGGTCCTATATAGTGTGTGTTTATCCTAGTACATGATGTGTGGTTGGGATTTTTTATAGAAATTTAAATCTTATCTTTGGATCCCATATCTTCCATTTACACCAAACTTTTATCAATTTCACCACTTGATGTCCATCAAAATAGACTGCAATGACATGTTCCATTAATTTCATAGTCTCTAGGGGACCTAAATTGTAATTCTACCACCTCTAATAATCTCATAGATTTCCCTAGAAACATCTAATGACACTTCCATTTATGACTTGGTTTCTCGATCCATGGAGCCATCATCACTAACAAAAATCCTTCATGATCTATCTAAAAATAATTGATATAGTAATTATAAACAAATTAACTATTAATTTAGGGGTATAATCACACTTAAACCCACCCATCAATTTTAAATTTTCTCCCTATAGCCCAATATTGTAGAATGAAAACAAAAAGTGGGGAAAATACACAAAACTAATGGTGAAACAATGATTAAACAATTGTTCTTGGGTAATGGTCCAGAATCAGGGTTATTTGGGGTGAGAAACATGGACTAATAAAAAATAAATTGAATAATAAATTTAAATTTTCACTTAGATTCATGATTTTTTTTAAAATTAATAACGAATCAATGAATTTCCAATAATAACATCCTAAATATTTTAATCATTAGAGGAAACTACAATTGAAATCTCTAAATTGATTATGGATGGAATGTTTGAAAAAATACTTATTCTCTAGTGATGGGGAGGATCTACTCCATCCACTATATATCGATCCTCCACAATACATTCATTGGTCATCCTTTGATCTTGATAAGTCAACAAAGAATAGTGAAACCACATCTCAATGATCCCAGGGTTATGCATCTGACCATGATGATATTCTATAAGTGGATTTTTATTGAGGGAAATCAATTTTTGGACATAAATGAATTAATTAAATTAATTAATTAATCTACATAACATACTATCCAATGGATACCTCATATGATTTCCTTGAATAGACCACCATTAACATATACCTATGGTAAACACCACCTTCTAGATTCAACTGTGGTACCAAATTTATGATCTAAGACACCATTAAATAGATATTGAATTTTTTCCGATGAAATGTTCATGTATGATATAATATATATTGACTATTTTTAGAAAATTAATTCTTGGCTCTACGGGCCTAGGAATAGGTTTTCATATCAATTGGTGGCTCCAAAAATAGTTATTAATATATTTTTATTTCTTTGGAGGAAAAAAGAGTCTCTAAATTCGTCCCTCATTCAAATAGTTTCATCTGTGAAAATAAAAAACATAGAAAACATTTGTAGATACTGAACCAAAATATTGATCATCTTCTCCCATGAGCACTCCTAAATTCCCACATTCTTCCATAGCACCTTAAGTAAGGGAATGGTTTCTCCATAAAAGATCCTCTCCTATCGACCATTGATCAACCCAAGGTACTCCATTAAGGGGACTCTATCATCAATGCTCATCTCATCCTTGTAAAAAATTTCATCGGATCATGCACATATCTCCACATCTATGTCACATGGAAGACATCATACAATATCTCTAATTGTGCGGGGTACAACTATGGGGTAAGAAATATCTCTTACCCTCTATAGGATCTTGAACTTCCAGATTATCCATGGAGATTTCTTTCCTCCTCAGCTGAATCACCAAAATCCTTGAGATTGGGAGGCTTATAAGAAAATGGTTCCTTACTTTATGAACTAACATGGAATAAGACATTGATCTGGATAATATTTCATCCTAACCTATGTGGTTGTTATCCACCCACAGATCACCATGACCTTCTATGTCATTACCTTCACCATCCTAGTCCCAACCATAGATGACTCATTGATCTCAATCTAGTATATGGGTGATATGATTTTTCTCCCATACAAGGTCTCTAAATTTTTCATGCCAACTATAGAGTGATAGCTATTATTATAAATAACTATTCCAAGTGAAAGTGATTCTTCCTACTCTAGATGATGTCTAACATTATATCCTTTACTATATCCTCCAACACTAGGATTTTGTTTTTGGTTTCCGATCTATTTGCAGTTGAAAAGTGTACTAATCCTCAATGAGGTCCCAAATACCACATGCATGCCTCTCAAAAACTATTACATAAACTATGCATCATCTTTGGGGATGATAATTAAGGGAACCCTGTGAGGGAATATGATATCCATCATGTAGATTTTACAAAAAATTATTACTGATATTTCCTCTCTGATATCAATAAAGTTCACAATCATAATATGTCAATAAACTATTACATAGATGGATTCGTGTCCTCTCTCAATATATAGAATAAATGTCACAAAATTTATCTTTATTTCATCCTATTTCCACTCTAGTATCTCCAGTTGCAATAATAATCTTATTGTAAATTTGTGCTTGGCCTTAACATGTTCCCATGTTATATATATAGAAATTAAATCATCAATGATCTACCTCATCAAACCCACCAAAAATTCTACTTGAGGTTATTGTACATCATCACTACATTATGATATATTTATAAAGTAAAATTCTGAAACTCCATCATCACCTCAATTAGAAACATTAACCTTCTCTATAAAAGGATCATGTGTTTCCATACATTAGAAAATATATATTTTAAATTTCCTAAGGATATCTAACCATGTAGGATTCCATAATAGAAGTCTTCTAACTGAGCCTCTATCACACACTGATGAAGTGTAAGATTAAAAACTATTGACTAATAAAAAATGAACCCCATCCTGTATTAGTGTTATCTCAAAATAAATAACCTCCTATGATTCCTCGTCTACCATAAAATAATGGTACCTATTTTTGATGGAATTTGTCACTATGTTATAATTATTAGGAGTATAGACTACCTCAATGTCATAGTCTTGTAGAAACTCCTTCCGTCATCTCTTTCTTGTGATCAAATCCCTCTACATAAAAACACACCAGAGACTCTAATGTTCTAACTAAAATTTTTTTATCTATAATACGTTATTTCCAACACATTATTATAATGAAAACTAACATTTTAAACTCCAGTTTTTAGTCACATTGTTCTACATTAATGGACTCAATTGTATCATAACGTATGTGCTCATTGTCTGCCTCTTCAACAACACATAGTATCGTCTAGATCCTAATGAATATCAATACACTACATACTCTAAGACATCCTATGGTAGGCAACAAATTGTGGAATTTTCAGCCTCATCCTAAACTACCCAAAGGATCATTGAAACTACATGAAGATAGTAAATGGATTCCATTTCTGTATCAGTGTGGTCAAAGGGGGCGAAATCCTGAAGAAGTCATCCATGAACCTATTTTAGTAATCCTTCCACTACAAGAAACAACTTAACCATTGAAATGATTTGGTGTGACTCACAAGAAATAAAAACATCAATCATTGTGGTTTCTAGACCTATTCCATGATTCAAAATGACATTCCCGATAATTTGAAGAAAATTGATCTAGAACAGTAATGGCTGGATCTTACTATACTGATGGTGCACTCGAAGCAAGTATACGACTATCGTTAAGGGGTATATGTGCTCCCCATATGAATAAATGTAAATGGGTGTGTTATAAATGTATAAAAATAGAAAACCACCCATTTTTGGTTGGAATATTTCATTATTCATATCTATAAACAAAATTTAGTCATTTATCACACTAAATGGAATCAGTAGGAAATCATAGTGCATGTAAAGGCATCAAAATTAAAACTTCATAATATCATCCTCGTGAACAATAAAATGTTGGTAACGTGATCAAATATCAATATTTTGGAACCATCTATCACCTCTAAATAGATCAAATTGACTAGAAATCCATCGAATTAGTTACTTGTCTTAATCATATACTATTTTAGGAGATGATAATAAATAAAAAGAAGCAATATATACTCTTCATTTTTAATGAATAGAATAGAATCTACCCAAAGAGGACATAATGGATTTGATATAATCCTCCTTTCAATGGTCCTCAAATAGTACCATCAGCACTAAAATCCTAATAAAGTCAAACTAATATGCTACAGAATATATTGGAGCATTCCTAGGGTGAAAGTTGTTGAAAAAATCCATCTCTCACCTCTGACGTAGTCACAAAACATCCTCAGTAAATACATCAATATATTCATCCATGATAGAAGCAATGTAATTTATAAAAAGTCCATTCAATGAAGGGATAAAAATTCCAACTGATGGGTGATGGATTACAGCTTCCTACATGCAAGACCCACTTTCTTTTCCACGAGACATCTCTTTACCATAGTTGAGAATATTCCCACATATGTATGATGGATTCTGACTCATATTCTATTATATTCAATCGGGAATTTCACTAGGTATAACTAGTTCATACCCTAGATAATGTAATACATCATCATCTTGATGACCAAGAGGCCCCATAATAAAGTCTCTCTAGCAAGCGATTCCTCGTATGGTTGGTGGATAACTAATATCGAATAAGTTTTCCTTGTAGGAAAATATTTCCAAATTTATAAGGATAAAGTAACTAATGGGAGCTGAAGATCCCACATTAGGAGTATATATGTTAGAAAATGACTCAAACCTATTACTACTAGTACTAAAACAATAATATAATTATCATAGATGGAACCTATAATATTTACAACAGTTGATGGGTCATAAGGCCCCATAGTCTATAACATATCATGGCGCCAACCAGTTGATACATGATCCATGTGTGGTCCACCTAGTGGTGGTGTTGGAAGTAGATCATAATATATCCCATCACTAGAATCTCCTCATCAATGACCCATACCTTCTCCTTTCATAGCTCCACCTCACTGGGGACTACTCTGACCTTGTATGGAATATCCATGATTTTAGTACATCCTCTACTACGAAATTTCATCCTCTATATACTTTCCCTCCATAGAATGTTGTGTTAAGCAATCGCATTGCACGTGACATCACCCGTAACATTCATAGAATCTCTCCTCTCTTGGATAACCAGTTCCACTACGCTATCCCAAATCCACATGGACACATTTTCGAGTCCAGTCATCTATATGTCTCTAATAACTTAACGCCTCCATTATTATGACCCTTATAGATGACAAATCCCTAGGATTCCCACTAATGTAACCATACACCTTACATAACTCTACTAGAAAACACATTACTACTATATATCTCTCCGGAACTCCCACATAGGTTGGTAGAAAAAAATAGATTGTATTCTAGTAGATGTCATTTTCGATTCCTTGGTCAATATTCTTCTCCTGAAAGAATCCATCCCAACCCATCTCAAGTGGTAAAACAAAAGGTCATTAACCAAATTTACATACATATATATTTTCATCCTTCTATATTGTAGCTCAAAAATTCTAAAGAATCTAAACTGAATGAATTATAGTTGTAGTACACCTCATGAAAATGTTTCTAAAAGTTAAAACATGACACTACTGACTAATAATGAGTCTATATGATTAGAATCCACCACCTCCAATATGCACAATGAAAATTAATGGATTCCAATGGTACCATCTTCCTGTTGTCATGGATGCATCATGAATGTAATAAAGAAGTTCTATGGTTAGATACAGATATATACATGATGAGTTGACTCAAAATGGATAGTAAAAGGACATAGTCTTATATGATGAATTTAATGATGATATCGGCAATTAATGTCTTGATAATATGAGTTGAAAATTATGAATTTAGAGTCCTTGGGTATAGATACAATGACTGATGCACCAAAACTAAGTTCCCTAGAAGATGCCGCACTTGAGACACTTTGAAAAAATTTCTCTAAATTTACTACCACAACTCATAATGGTACAAAACTAAAACTACTAATCCAATGTTGAACCAACTCTAATTATAATCTATAATGACTTTTCCTACCATGGCACACCTAGATGGAAGAATAATATTTCTCCACGACCCAATGACTACCCCCGTATGTTCGGGGCTGGAGACAAGCACCATGAAAGCATGAAACAAATTGAAAGGCCATTACTAAACTTCCTATATGAAATCACAAAACCATATCCATGAAAAAGTTTAGAATAATAATAAAAACAATTAATAACTATAGTAAAAACAATGAATGTAATAACTTCTATGGAATAAAAATGATTGTGAAAGTTCAATCTGAATTTTAAGAGGAAAAAATTTATACCAGTGTAGAAAAGATGTAAAACCCTAAAAATAAATGGAATTAGGAAAATATAAAAGATCCTGTATCTAGATCTATATTATCAACCACCATATTCAGCATATAAACCTATGTATCTCTAAGCTCTACCAATTACACTAATGACGAATAACACATCACCATCAAACCCGACATGAGCAGGAAAAGCCCACAAAGGTTTGAGTATATACATACCCAATTAGGAACCCTAAAAACTGAAGTGTGGGAAATAGAATCCATGATATATGTTTTAATCCAAATCCAAAGAAATAGGGAAAAAACCCCCAACAACAACAATATATTCCTTTATAAGAAACCCATACAAGAGGGAAATGGGATCTCAATATTATAAAATAACCTAGGTTGATAAGTGTGTCTACAGCTCTAATCATCTATCATATATTATCACATTCACATGTGTATATCCAGAGAATTCATGAGGGTTGTCACCATGCCACTAAACTAGAGCCCAAGGGAATGTTATATCCAGAGAATTCATGAGGAGGGTTATCATGAACATGTTTAAGTACCAAAGAATTAATTTAATGTAAGACCCACACCTCACTAATATGTCTTATAGTTGAAGGGGAAAAATTTCAATGTAGTGGACCCACAACTCAGTATGGTAACATAGATCCACTAGATATATAGATAGAGGACCCACTCCCCAGTCCATCATATGGGTTCTTCTAAGTAGGTAGATGACCCACAACCTAGAACAACATGAGGGAACCTATCACTATGTATAAGGACCATTAAATTTTCTTATAAGGAGGTTCCACACAGTAGGTATAGTACCCATTCCCTTCCTTTTTAGGGGATTCCACTCAATAAGTATATGAACCACTCCATATTTCATTAGGGGTGTGCAGGTCATTAGGTATACCACTAACACCCCAATTGGTCAGGTAGTTACACTTGGTAGAGGACCAATTCCCTAGTCCATCACGGGATGCCACTCATTATGTAGAGTTGTTGGGGACCCACACCATAGTGTGATAGGGGGTTTATAACCATGAACTCTCTCTCTGATGATATTTCTTGATCACTATCACCATCAAGTACCTTCTAATGAAGTGAAATTCATATAACGTCTCACATCATATATAAAAATCCTTTATAATTTCCATCATCAAATTCTACATGAAAAAAACTAATGATAGGATACTAAAAAGTAAAAATGGTAATAAAAATGAAGGATATGTGAGAGATTTAATTTTTAATGGAATGTACATGGAATGTATGGGGGTCTGTATAATCTATGTCCCTACCATGTTTCCTAGTTGTGTCTTCTATAGACATGGATAGGTGGACATGTCACTATACACAAAATTTACAAGGACCAAAAAACATGTATTTTCCACCATGGGCCTACCCATGTGCTCCTGGCTATGATTTTTCCTTTGAGCTAAGCCTCTGTACTTGTCCACATACCCAGCCCTTCCCAGGTAACAACACATGACCATGTACCTAGTCATGTCCCCATGTTTGGAATTTCACATGCCCATGTACACTGAGAGTACACACTAAGACACCTATAGTGGGTCACATAGGGTGTGGGGGTCCCACAAACCATGTAATAGATAACTCCACCTAAAACCCCTAGTTTTTGTTAGATAGGGGTCTATAAAGTGTGTGTTGATCACAGTACACACCGTATATTAATTATTTGCGTAGAATGTTAGATAATATATGTGGATCCATTATCCTCCATTTCCATATCAATTTCCACCATTAGACGACATGAAAGGATCCAAAATATAGGGTAATGATTCTAATTGTTGATTTCTTGACCTCCGGTGGGGGAAAATAAAAAACCAACCACTAGTAGGAATCCCACAACATGTCCTCCATGCCTCATGGGCCACTTACATCATAGTATCATATAATTGATCCATGAATCCATCATCACTACCAAAAATCCATCATTATGTTCCATCAAATCACTAATATATTAATTGTTTGAAAAACAACCATGAATTTGGGGGATTCGATCTTGATCAGACCCTACCAAAAATGTCGAACCATGGCCCCATTTCCCAAAAACAATGGGTGGTGTAGTGGAATAATAATAAAGGTACACAATTTGTTTTCAAAATTCTTGGCCAATATTCATTAATTAAGAATATTTAGCATGATAAAAATGGTATAATAGATAATAAATTGAATACACAATTTGATTTGATACATGGGATAATGTGATTTATTAAATTAATACGAGATCACCGAATATAATATAATACCATTCTCAATCATTTAATCAAGGGAAGAAACAAAAATTGATGATCCATACCGTGATTATGGATTGATCATTATTGAATAACATGTTTTCAAATGGTGGGGATAATCTAGTACATCTATTGTCAGTCCATCCAACTTAATTTGAACATATGTCATCGTCTAATATTGATCCACCGAAAATCAATGGTGAAACCTCCTCTAAATAGTGCTACGGTTATGAAACAAACCCTAGATATTTTATATAACATTTTATTTATAGACTGATATTGTTTTTTTTCAATTAAATGAATTCATTAATTTAATTAATTATTTAATCCACTTGACATACGCACCATTGGTTTCTTCATCTGAATGTCTAGTGCTGACCGACATTAGGTTGTGCCTAGTGTAAACCATATGTTTCGTATTCAAAAATAATATCAAATTTCATATAAAATAGACCTTGGAGGAGATATTCCATTATTTTATTACGATATATGAAATCACAAAATAAAATATATTTAATATTTTTTCAAAAATAATTTTCTTCTCTACTAGAATGGGAGTCAGGCACTATCTCAGGACATAGCAGCAGAAATATTTCATAGTATATTTATGTGTCATTCAAATAAAAAATTCATATATATAAAATTCCAATTAAAACTCAATAATATGTCTCATAGAATACTCCCATTATGTAAAAAATATTCGAAAAATTAATATAATTAATTATATTATCATCCATAAATTTATCAAGGCTTCAATGAAATAACACAACATCATTACAATTGAAATACTCTATATTGAAAATTCAATCATTTAATATGTTTCATAAACAAATAACAATTTTTCTATATTATTAATTAATAAATTGTTCTTATAATAAATAAAATGAATTGTTTTGTAAAATCAATAATTCCTAATCATTTCATGACACATACCTTAAACATTAAAAAATTGTTAAAATAATTTTTACCTTTTTCATGTTATGAGAAGATTACTAATCTTTACTATAATAAAATATATCATTGAAAAGAATTTAATTGTATAATCTTGTTGATTCCCTTCAAGATATTTCCTCATTTCTCATAAGTTTTTTATCTCTCTATGGCCTTCATTATCATATGTAGATAATAATATTATTCCAATAAAACATTTCTATATGCACTTTTTCCTACATTGCTGAAAGGTAGGAAGTTGAATATTTTATACATTGTGATCTTCACCACCAAATCTTCCATGAAAGACTATTTTTATCTTATATGATGTCTTAGAAAACTAACATAGGTTTGTTTTATTAATTATAAATCATGATAGATAGTTAAGAATAACCAAAAGACTAACACACTAGTCCTTATCTTGTATGGTTACACCTTTAGAAAACCACTATATTTTCCTCCACATCCATTGTTATCATGGTTACTAAATGTTACAATCCTTTACAAAAAACATAATTTGTACTGTGACATTATCAAATAAAATAATATCACACTATATTAAATGGATGATTGTTACTAATATATACTTAACAATGTTTCATTCTATTAAATAATAATAATAATTAATAACATATTAACCATTATGGATATAGAATAATTATAACTTATTCTAATATAACTTCCTGAAATATAATTTCACTTTAAACATTCCTTTGATGCCAAATATAATTCCTCATAATATTGGAAACCCATAATTACCTGATTTATAATATGGGATTCACTTTCTTAAATTTTTAGGATTTTCTTGGTTTAAATTTTTAAATAATTAATAATCACACATATATATCGAAACATATACTATAAAGTGTACACTACAACTATATGTGTATCTCTTCCCAATAAAATGGGATTTTATATTTTAAACTCGTGTTTCATTCAACACATATTATTTTCTTTTGAAATGAATACCAATAAAGAAATTATAATTCTTTCTATTATTCCAACACATCTATAACACCAATGAAATAAATTAAAATTTTGGATTAAAAAAATATATATAAAGGATATAAAAATAAATTATATATTTTAGTCTAGTGAGAAACATGAAATATTTCCTTGAAAAAAATATTTTCATAAATAGATGTTCATGATCCCTCATTTATATCATAAGCTCAATAAAATCCATTATAAAATCATAATTTTTCAATAAAACGCCATCAATAAAATAAAAATTAAATATATAATTTTACAATGTAAATAATCACATTGATAAAAAGAACTATATTCATAATTATTGAATGAATAATATCGATCCTCATATAATGTTTCAACGAATTATAAAAAACACCATACATAAATGGGTAATGTATAATCAAAACACCTAGGTGAGATTGTTTCATGAGACATACCAATTCATAAATATGATATCTAATATATGGTGAAATAGATCACATACTTTGTATAATACAATTTTAATTCAAAAAAACTAGTTACCACACAATATATAATCAATATAGACGTTCTTATTGATAAACTAGTATGCAAAATTTTAATATTTTTCATCATAAATAAAAATAATTCATGATTATAATCCATCTAGATAAATATGTGAATGGTATCGTTAGATTAAATCCCCCATAAAGTCAAATATTACTCAATTTATATTTACATATATGAACATAAATTTAAAAGAACATTTGAATCATTCAATGAAAACATGGTGCAAAAATATTTTTTCTTATAAAATTTAAAAATAAAAAATATCAGAATATTTAGAAAACTAAATTATTAGAATATAAACTTTATAAAATATAATTTATTATTAAAATAAAATAATATTAACGATGTTGGGAAAATTTATTCTTTTTTTTAATGTTAAAAATAATCATTTCAAATTTTTCATAGATGTAAAAAGTACATCATTCAGAAAATGAAAAGAATTTTACATTTAATAAACAAAAGAATGTCTTATATATATGAAAATAGAAATATATTATCATTATAAAACATTAATATCATACATTAAAAACTTATAGAGTACATAGATATGTATTATAATGATTCCATAACAAATGGATGAATAAGATAAAACTTCCTTGAAAAATTATAATCCAAATTAATGAAAAAAAATTAATACATTTATAATACATAGAATAACAGAGGATAAAAAAATATAGATTCCAAAATATAATAATCTGATTATTTTAATTAATGGGAATTTAAACCTAATCAATATTGAATAAAAAATTAATTGAAGGATAATAACATACAACATTAGTAAATTTTGAATCAAAATATAATTTAACATGATAATATGAAAATGAGTTTTAGTCCACAATAATTTCAATTAATTAATGATAAAATAAATACATATTAGTACATATACCACATAAAATAAAACTAAATCTATGGAAGATAGTATGAGTTTCAATGAAATGATATTGAGATGATAAATCACATAACTTGCATCATAAAACATATCATAAATACTATAACTCTTAAATACTAAAGTTATATTATTATTTTCCCTATGATAAAATACATTTTAATTTCCTTATTTCTTTATTATTCCCCTAATTTTATTTATTACAATTACATATTTAGATATATTAAATCAGGTTTTTTACATCACATAATATGAGGACATTCGGTTAAAAAATGTAAAAAAAATTATAGGTTAGCCATGGTAAAATGTGTTATGGTTTCATCAGATCCATATTATTAATCATGAAATAATTATCATTTTTATTAGTGAATATATTTTTTGATCTGGTCATAAATATTGGAAACGAAAAATGATTCACATTACTTCGTGGAGGAGGTAAGCCACACACACACACAAGATATGCCTGTAATTTTAAAAAAATGAAGGGGAAGAAGGAAGAAATTAAATTATCATTAAAAAAATCATAATTAAATAATTAGTATCATAAAAAATTATTAAATCCATAATAATACTCATACATATGTTGTGGTAATAAAAAATTGTCACTTCAAAGATGTGGTAGTACACATATACAAAAAAGAGATGTTTTTATTTTCCCTTTGGATGTAAAAGAAGATGAAAGAGTAATTTCAAAAAAAATATAAGGGAAATTTATTATATCTTAGATACTAATGTTATCATATAATCATGATTATTTAATGTTTGAATGAGTTGTAAGAAGAAATGAACCCAAAAACACATGGTTAATAGATATTATGATTCTTTGGAAAAGATCCTTTAGGTCACGCCATAAGCCTTATATGTTTGAATTTTAGTGAATATTGAACCTAAAGGAAATGGGTAGGTTGTTTGGTAATGGTTTTTAGTTATTATTTTCTTCTAAATGGAACATGAAGTGTAAGAAATAGAGGACAGGTGGTTCCATTTTATAAGTGAGGTGTGTAACATCCCAAGAAAGTAAAGAATAATGAATTTTCATATCTATTAATATTTAGCAATTATATAATGTTTTTAACTTAATGGGGATTCTATCTATGATAGCGTTCTTGAAATTCAATAATGGGTTTCTCAAAAATCTTATGTTTCACACAACTTTGAGTTATACCAAAAAGTAATAAAATATTAATATTATTATTTTAAATGGTAGTTAGCGCATATCGGTTGTATTAATGGGAATGAATATAAATAACTTAAATATGATTATAAAAACTTGTTAAATGATTTTACATTTATCCAAAAATAATAGATGCTTAAAATAAGAATAAATCGTAATTTAAGCATGCAATTCTCTAATATTTTTAAGAGGTCGGTTTATCGCTTTTTGATGGCGAACCCTTTTTAAATATATTTTTTGTCACACTATATGTTCCATTTTTAAAAATAAACTTCTAATTTAGAATAGTTACATTAAAATAAACTTTGGATAAATTTTTGGTATTTTTATTCAAAAGTTTATTTTTAATGAATAGTGAAAAATACTACATTTTAAGTCAAAACTGTATTTTCATCTAATTATACGGTTATATTATACTTTTAATTTTTTTAAGTGTAATTATATTATGATTTTATCATTATATGAAAAAAAAATTCATTGGAATTAATTTAAATTTTAAATAGTATATAATGAAATGTCAATCATTGGATAGTTTTTACTTCTTAGAAACCTGCTTTCTCATTTTGACAACATGAATTAATTTTATATTAATTTATAACAATTAAATGTTTTTTATATTAACAAATGGATTCCATATTTGGATTTAGTGGGTCTAGCTTATGTTAATGGGTTACTTTTATTTTTCTACATTATGAATTGTAACTTTAGTAATTATTTTTATTTAACATTGTTAAAGGGAAAATAAGGTAAATAAGGGTAAAAATATTATTTTAATAATTTAAATTTACCCTAACACATTACATAATTTCATTATATGTGTAATTTTCTTCCAAATAAACCCATATTTATAAATTTTGGCATTTCGGAGCCACTTGTGTGTGAAAATGACAATTAATTACGTCTAATATAAAGTTAAGGAGAATATAATATAAACTTTTATCTTCATAATAAAACAATTTTAATATTGGGTTATAAATAAGATAAATTTTACTATAAATAGTAATTAGAAATATTAAAATATTTCCCACATCATGGTAACTTTTTTATAATTTTTAGAAATCAAATAAATAAATCTATTTATTACACAATGATGATGTAGTGATTACCTTATTAATGAAAGATTTAAGTAAATGAGATTATAAATATTAAAATAAATTTATTTTGAACGTTTTTATGCCATACAATAATTTTTTTTCATGATTATGACTTGTTATATTTTAATTAATGATGTTTTTTTGAAATAATCTTATTGTTATGGTTTTTTAAAAATTCATGATATGAATAGTTTAAAAATTAACCTAAATGAGTTTTAAAAAAATATTGTTTCATTAAATGATATAATAGTCCTAAAAATATATTATTCAGAAAAAAAATTAAATATATAATGTTAAAAATTTCATTAATGAACCACTTGAGGTTCGATGTTCATTTTATAGTAACTATATTAACCATATAGTATTAATATATAAGAAAACATGGTAAGAGTTAAATTAGATAACTAGGGGATAAAGCTAAAATATATGGTTATATATGGGACCAAAACATGTCTAAAACCTAATTTATTATAGGATTTAGAGATATAATTATATTATATTGTAATTAAATTACTTTTGGACGTATTGAAATTGAAATTCATTTTATAATTAAATAATCTTTCAAGACATTCCTAAAGTTCCCCTCCCCCCTCTTAAAAAAGGGCATCACCTCCAACCCTTACTCAAACATCTCAAGCCCCTTGCCTCATCCAAATACTTATTAATTTTTTTTTAATATCCCTCTCTTTTTACTAGAAACCTTACATTGGGCAGAAGGCAATTCAAGAAGGATTGCTAGTTTAAATCAAAAGGATTTACTCAATTTGAGGTAATGTCTTCTCCCATGCTTTTTTCATTTATTTTCCTTATCCAACCCCCTAGAATATCTTTATTACATTCTTTTATAACAAAAAAAATTTCTTAAATATTCTAGGATGTAAATATTACATGTATTTTACATATAATCACACACACCTCCATCTAATGGATTTAGAATATACTGTTTCTATGAAAGGAAAACTACTCCCTCACAAGACGATGACTGTTCAATTTTCCCATAAAACCTCTCATGGTGGCCATTATGATGGAAATATTTTTATATATGATATATATTATATTTATTTTATCACTATTATTCTATAATTTTTATTTATAATATACCTTTATGGTTTCCATGATGTGTAAATACGATAATTTCATTTGAGAAAATGTGGACTACCACCCCCTCAAAGTGATATGACTAATTCATGATATACATGTAATGTATAAAGGATGGATTTATTAAAAATATGACAAATACATGAAATAAATATAATACAAGTATTCTAATTACATTTACATCATTTGATTATTATTCTTTTAGTATGACAACAAAATGAAAGTAGTGTTAATGCGTACATACGACCTACCATCTCAATGAACAGTGCATTTTATTTCTTATCTCCAAATGATATGGACTAATATAAATACCTATATAATGCATAAATATGATATTTAAATCATGAATATCATTATAGAGGTCATTTAAATTTGACTACATGTACAATTTATATCAAAATAATTTCATTTTCGACTCATGTACCGAATATCGAAAAAATGACAAATATTAACTTAAATAATTATGTAATTTTTATAACATGGTAATAAGTGATATAAAAGTTATATTAAACATGAAAAAGGTTATGAAGAAAGTATAAATTAACTTAATTTTATTATTCAGGAAATTAAAGAACGAATGAGTCATGTCGGACACGAGGTAAGGAACTTCATCTCAATCTCCTTTCATTGAGGCATATTTTGATAATATACATCTCTTTGTTTTATAAGTTTTATAATAAACCCCTTTGAATATTAATTTAATTCAAAGTGAATATTTTCTCTAATTTTTTTTACTAAATTCCAAAAGGAATGTTTTTAAAAAATTCGGCGACAATGACCTTTTCTCCACTGCAAGCATTATTTGATATTTAGCTTCTTTAACAAGCCGTAATGTATTTAAGAGAAAATTAAATACAAATTACACGTTTTATGTATTTTTTGTTTTTAAAATAGGTTTTGAAATGGATTTTGTGTTTCAATATCATGAAATTTTTTATTTTTATTAAAAATGAAATTTTATTAGTGAAATGTTAATATTTGAAATTCTTTATGTGTTATGATTATATAATGGTACATAGACATTTGACGGGTGGATACGTGGTAAACCAATGATATGTAGTTACATGATAAACCAAATGATGGGTGTATCCAGGTTAAACCATGTATGGGTGGTTACATTATACCCTTTAATGCATTGGGTATGGAAGTCACCCATATGGAAATTCCATTTAGTGATATGTGTGGAAGTCAACCGTATGGATATTTCATTTAAGTATGTTTATGTCCCAAGTTTCATTTATATTTTACATGTTTCTTTGATTGGGATTTAGGGTAGTTTTTTGGTTAAAAATGGGTTTTTTATGACCTTATATTCAGTTAAATGTATTCAATACTTCATAAAGAATAAAAGTATTACTTTCGATAAAGTATTCATGGTTTTCATATTATCCCAAGACTAATAGTTTTATTTCTTTTTTTTATCCATTACTCATATTTTTATTCACATGATATGTTTTGAAATGTTATTCACATGAAATAAAATAATAATAGAGTCCTGGATGGGATCATGGAAAAGTTATGCTGTTAAAACATGAAACGATGTCATGTTTCTTTTTTAAGATTATTGGTTTTATAAAAAATGGATATTGAGTAGAAGTTTCTACGGGTAATATTCAAGTTGTTTTCTATATGTTGTGTCCTAATTCTCTAAATATCTAAACCTAAAAATATCCTTGATGTGAATTAATGTAAAATTATTGACTTATCTCATTATTAAGTAATGTTTAAGGGTGAGGCCTTATAATATGGGTGTGAATATAGTAAATACATTAAATATTAATATAAATTATGTTTCTGACACA
This sequence comes from Viscum album, assembly GCA_963277665.1. Classification (NCBI taxonomy): domain Eukaryota; kingdom Viridiplantae; phylum Streptophyta; class Magnoliopsida; order Santalales; family Viscaceae; genus Viscum; species Viscum album. Next base: position 1,840,796,638 of record OY728135.1, read on the forward strand.
TGTTAAATGAATCCTATGTGCTATGAATTTTATGATAATAAGTCTATTGTCAAAATTAATTAACCAATTAAATTTACACAAGTTTATATGGAAATTGGAATCTTATCTCCTATTTTATCACCCACATCAACCCTTTTATCACTAATTATGGTAACAAATTATTCAACTTACAAGGGTTATTAAAGTAATGTTGATAAATAAATGTGTCACAGACACAAACCATAAATTCTTGTCTTGAAATTCTCCAATAAACATTAATTACTATAGTATTTTATTATTATATAATTATTTATAAATTATTTTTAAATATTAAATTCAAATAAAGGTCATTTATTATACTATTCAAAAAATATGACAATAAAAATATAATGAAAAAATGGAATTTGAATTAAAACACAAAAATCACCTCTTATACTTCTCAATTTTATGATAAATTCATGGAATAACTTAAAAAAATATAAATGTTATCAATCATAATTCTTTTAAAATCTATAACATGTTTTTTATATTATTCTTATCAAAGAAATGTTAATAGATCATAATGTTTTTACACAATTATACTAATTTTGAAAGATAAAAAAAATAAAAATAATGAATATAATTTTTAAATTAATTATAGTCATATAATTTCATTCATAATGTATATTTACAACTATTCATCCCATGAAAAAATATTTATCATATTAAATTTTAGATAGTGGATTTTCTTAATATACTTTTCATTAATCTAATAAAGGATTTCCTAATACCTTAAAGTTCTTCGAAAATGGTTCAAACATTACATTTTATTATGTATTATTTATAAAAGACTCATAAAACTATTTTTAGAAAATATATGGTTATTATATCACATATATTTAATCATAATTAACACATTTTACCTATTTTAGTAGCCACAAACTTTTTAATATTGTATATATTCATTTTGAAAAAAAAGATAATAAATAATAAAAAAATTATAACATGATGGTTCCAAATATGGAATCAATTTTATAATATTATATATATATAATATGTAATCTTTTATTATATTATAATTTTAAAAAACTCAAAGAAAATGGATTTTTAGAAAAAATCATTTCTTAAACCTAAAAATCAATATATACAAAAATTAATATTAGTTGTGATTTCCATGTAATTTAATTGAATATAATTAATAAAATTAAACATAAATATCTTAAAATCAAATATAAAAACAATATTTTAATTTCTTTTCATTGATTAAAAAAATGTTGGTTTCTGTTAATTCTTTGTTTTTCACTATTAAACCAAAAATCATCCATTTCAAAAACAAATCCCTATAATTTATAGTATAATTACATTAATATTTATATTTACAAAAAATATATATTTTTTATAAAATTTTATTTATAAATGTGGTAAAATTTTATAATAATATCTGTGCACAAAATTTAGTAAAATCTATTTCTGAAAAAAATGTATTTTAGATGTATTAAATGATTTATTAGAAATTCCTTATCTAGTATCCACCATTATAATAATGTTAATATATTATTTCATATATAGTACAATTACTTATTTTAATAATAATATATTTAAATTTAATAAATTATTATGTGGAAATACAATATACCTTAATAAAATTTCCTTGAAAAATTAGTATTTTAATCACATCAAATCATATAGTTTTATAAATCATTTACAGTTTTTTACACAATGAATATATAATACAAATGGTCATATAGGTCCAACATCTATATAATATTTTGGAATATTTGAGTCCAATGGGAATATCATTCTTTCATCAATATTACATTACAATATAATCATCCATAAATTTATAAAATAAATACCTCTCTCTCATATTATCAATAATAGTTCTACTACATAACATTTTTTACATATAGTTATGATTAGGCTCATGAGATTAATTGTGAATAATGGGGATAGATATTATATGATAATGTTATTTTTATATATTTTATCATTTATTCTAATGGAATTGTAATATCATCATAATGTATTAATTTTTATGTACAATTGAAATATTTTATATCAATAAATCATATCATGTTTCATTTTAGATTCATGTTACATGATATATATTCTATAAAAATGGTTTAGTAAAACATATATTAATATTAAAATATCAAGGAGTTACATTCCATGTTTTGGTGTGATACATCGTCAATATATCCATTGATATTGCCTCAACCACATCAATCACAAATAAGAAAATGACAACTAGACCATAATTCCAATACAAAAAATTACATCGAACAAAAAATGATCAAAAATATACAATCCCAATATAATAGATACATTACATTTCAATAAAAATTAAATTAAATGAAAATATTTCACAAAAAAACTATAAATAAAAATTATATATAAAGGTGAAAAATCCTAGAAAATTTTATCACCCATGTTACACAACAGTTTTACTCGCCTCACCTCAAAACTGGGTACCGATCCATTAAAGAAAAACTAAATACTAAATTGATAGGAATTTAGGTATAAAATAAAAAAACCACACCACCATACATTGTCATAACATTCCCATCACCAAATCACATACAACCATTTCATCACATTTCAATTTCATCCACACTACGACATTCTCCTTCAAATTTTTTTTATCAAAATTAAAATATACAACTAAATTACAATGTCCCAAAAAATAATATAGCCAAAACCTAGTTATAAAATATCATAATTCTATATTTCACAAAATTAACACCTCTACATATCTATTTCTCATTTTGTTTTCATTTCCATTACCCTTCATCATCAAATATTAATATGTCATCACAAAAACCCTTTCACGACGCCAAAATTCAATAAACTACAAAAAAAATTTCCTAAAAAAATCATTATATATTACAAAAGTCATAAATAATATATAATACAATATAAAGAAAATATAAATTAATTAATAATTCATCTTCCCCACAACATGGTGTCCACATTTCAAAATATCATTGAATGGACATGCAATTTCTTTAATATAATATTCATCATCTATTTTTTAAAATATAAAAATATCTTCATGAGATGAAATAATTCTATAAAAAACATAAAAATAAATAAACACATATTTTTTATTCTATGTTTACAAAACACACAACAAATATTATTTAATCATTAATAAAAATATATCAAAGTATATAAATTTAAACATACCCCTAAGAACTCACCTCTCAAAATCTCTACAACAAAAATAAAAAAATAGCAATCACATTAACTAAAAATAAATATTTAATCCTTTGAACTCTTTAATACTCATATTAAACATACAAATAGATAAAAAATAACTACATCCATTTATGTGAATATAAATACAACACGTCATTACACAACACACCTCACAAATCATATCCCACCTGTGATAACTTTAACTAAATAAATAGGACCCCAACCACCAACACATTCCTCTCTTATAAAAAAAATTAACTGAGGCATCATGATACAAGGACAACAGCCCTTAATAGAACAGGGAGAGTAATATATATTATAATAAAACCCATGAAAGTTGTACCAAACATCCTTCAATAACACAACTGTATCTCCTGACACTCTAAAGATGACCCAACACAAATACTCCACCAAAATAGGAAAATAAAGGCATGGAGTATTGATGAATAAATAACCAAAATTAAATCCATAATTTTAAATTAACCAAGGTTACAAAAGGTTTATTTTAAATCCTTGGAAAAAATAAAAAAAATAAATTACCATATAGGTTTCATATGATAATCTATACATCCTTAAATCCTCAACCATAATCCAATGTTATATTTAACCATAAAATATATCCAAATTTTTTACTACATAATTTTTAGAAAATAATAACCATGACTTAGTAAAAAATTTATGAATATGATATTAATACAAGATAAAAAATCAAGATAATATTTGGTTATAATGGAAATAATTGGAGTGTCTCCTTTCCTCACATGGATGAGAGAAAATACATAATATTGGGGGACACTGTTTGATCCCTAAAATGAAAAACAATTAATTAACACCTAATTAATAAACAAGATAACCCAAAATAATATAAATAAATATAATCTCAATTAAATATAATAAAATATAAAATAAAACCTTCAAGAATTATACCATGATAAAATAACTAAAATGTTACCCCTTCAATTAAAAATAATAGTTAAAACAAGGGATTCTAATTTTCTATAGTCTCTTCAATAACATCCAGTAATACTAAAAAATTATGTTGACATAATGTTTTGTATTTATGATTATTCATTAGGTTCCTCAAAGAATATCTCATGTGAATGTAGAAATTCATTGTAACGTCCTTATTAATAAACAAAAAACTAAATTCGGTTTCATACCTGGTCAACTAAAAACCAATATCACCACAATATAACTCTACAAATACATACAAAAAAGAAATCGATAATGTGTCGTATATATAAATATATATTAATGAATTAAATATACACCCACTCATCCAATGATCTACTCACTATCACATATCAATAGAAAGAACATATAATTCATATCCCATCATATATACAATCACAAAACCCTCATTCCATATACCCCTCTTTATAATACAATCAAGTAACCAATCTAAATACCCAAACCACGTATTTTATCTTTATTCAATATCAAATCATAATACATTCCACAAACATTAATATTGATATATATACACACAATAGTGGAGATAAAATAATGAGATAGGGGGTAGTCAAAAATTGATACCACCAATGTCCTTATTATTGTGGGTTGACCTAGTACTTGTGACCTCATATAGAAATTGGTCAAGTTACTCAACTTCGTTTGGGATGTGTAATAAATTTGAAAAAGAATAATTATAAATAACACCACATTATTAAATCCTAGGGTCTATATCAATCAACCACCTCAACCAACTCCAAATCATTAAATATTCCTCAACACATTAAACAACATTTAGGACCTTTATAAGAAATGATCAGTATAAAAATTACACAATAGTCACATATATTTTGTTAATTTATATTTTACTCAAATGTTAATTTTTTAAAACTAGATTACATTCACTTAACATATCCACATTTCTATGAAATTCCAAAAAAAAACCCATAATTCAACTACTCTCTAACAAATTATTCATTATTCATTAAATTCTCCAATTATAATTTATTTACCACTATATTATACTATTTAACACATTAATCAATCAATCATTCACATTTGTATTCATTAAATCCTATCAAAATTACTTTTTATTTTAATTGTTCATTAATTTCAACAAAAATTGATATATAATAAAATTATCACTAAACCTTCAGTAACATTATCATGTCACATTATTAAACAATAGATTAGATAGAAAATAAAATTCAATGAATTGAGGATTTATTCGACCGAGTGGGTCACCTTGGGGTAATCCATTTATGTTTCTGAAGAAAGAATATGGCGGACCGTGTACCAATATTGATTATAGTATCCTTAATTAAATGACTTTGTATAACTAATGTAATATCCAATAGATTGAAAATTTATTGTATTATTTTATGTGAACTATCTAGTTCCTAAAGTTATTTTTGAGGATAATATGTAATCAAATGTTGGTGAATGATATAGATATCCCAAACACAACTTTCATATATCGTTATAGGATTTATATGTTTGTTATAATTACATTTTTGTTCATGAATTATCAAAGAGTTCTCATGTGATAGATGAGTGACGTTCTCTTTGATTTGTTTAATCAATTCATGGTGGTGTTTAGTAAAAAAATCTTTCTTTTTTCAATGACTATGGATAAGAATGCAAATAATCATCAATATGTTTTAGAGTTTTTCATCATCAAAATATATTTGGGATCTATGGAGGTGTGATTTATGGGCGAAATTGGTCAAATTCTTGGGGAATTTTTGGTTTTTGTTTAGATAATTTATATAACATTTCAATATTGAGGTATTGTATTCATTGGTATCCCCCAAGAATGTTATGGATTCACGGTTTAATCAAGGACATTCTATTTAATTTAATACCACCTTGAAATTTTTTATTCATATTATGACACCTATAAAAGATTATACTAAAATTCGTCCTAAATTCATGAGGAGTTACTAATATTAGACTTACTTTTATTATTTTAATGAGAATCTAGTCAGTGTTGTAGTTCTTTTCTGGCTATATGAAGGAACTGGTTCAATGTTTTTTATGATGCTTCACATTATAGCTTGAGTTGTGTTTTAATATAGAAAAAGGGGTGTAATCTATATTATGTCTCAATAGTTTTGGAACAATTAATATAACTAATCCAACTATGAATATGATATTTATTTAGTCATGTTTTCCCAAAAATATTGGTCTCAATACCTCTTTGGTGAGTTTTTTGTGGTCTTTAGATGTGACAACAGCTTGATGTGTGATATTACCCATAATGAATTTAATTTTTGATAGGTATTGTGGGTAGAATTAATTAAATATAATGAATTTTATATTTCCTATATAGATAAAACTAACTTTTGTGGTAGGTTATTTGATAAGGATGTTGAATCGTGGTGGTTTTCATGAGTCTGATGATGTTTAGAGGGTAATGTAGAGTCATTTCACAATACAAAATGAAATGTGAACAACTAATAATATATGAATTTTTTATCATACAGGTGCTTAGTAAAATTTTGTACATCAAGTAGTGGAGTCTCATATGGGTATTCTGAGGTAGTGGTCTTTTGATATCTAGTTTTGTGTGGTGTACACCTGAGGGATGGTCCCAATATTACGGATATTAGGTGCTGTTTTAGGTGAGGCTCGTCAATCCATTGGTGAAGTGTGATGTAGTTCCCTTATAGTTCCATAGTACACCAGTGGTAGTACACCTTAATATATAAAATATAAACCTTTCCTTGAGATATTATATATTGAGTTCTGTTAAAAAGAAGCTCAACTATTGAGTTTTTTTTATTGTTTAGTTTTAATAGTGATTGAAGGTTGAGGAATTTTTTCCTATTTACATTCCAAATCTACTTGATGATCCCCAGTGGATATAGAATGGTATCCTGATAGGATTCATCATTATTGGTTATTGAATCTGTGATGTTGGGTTATGATATGGGTGATTATAGACCTAAAGATAAATTAAATTCAATTTATATGAATTGTGGACTAAATTTTAGGGATTTTTATATTCAGGGAGTACATGGGATAGGTAGTGGGGATTTATGAGGTTCCAGTGACGATCTTCTATAATTGTGATCTCCATTTTAAATTATTATTTTTTGAGAAATTTTGAATGATTTTGGATCATAGTTATTCTTTACCATAACTTTTTGTCCATAGATGGATGGTTAGAAAAAGTATACTACAAAGACCCTAGATCACACAGTGTGTGTAGTAATTCTAGATTGAGAAGTATTTTTCATGTTGGAACCTACCTATTGTGTATTTTTCATAACACATTTATTTATCACTCTATGATTGGTTTAGAACAACCAGAATCATTGCATAAATGTCCCTTGTGATTTTTTTTGAGATGTAATGATTTAAGGTTGTTTGAATGTATAGTATCATAATTGGTATAGATAAAAATAGGTATATGTGGTCTATGAGTGAATGAACACACCATTAGGATATCATAATTCTTATAATGATTTTTATATGAGGAATATGGTTTTCACCATTATATATCATTTTTTTATAAATGATTCTATTCATCATTGTAAGTGATGGTTAAATCATGGGGTTAAGTCTTATCCTTATTTATTTTGACCATAAAAGGTGTTTTTGCATGTTCAAAAAATTGAGTGATGGTTATAAATTCACCATAGATGAGTTTAATACATGATGTTTTTATTTTTTTCATAGCATCTCAGCAATTTCTATAATGATTTAACTATTAATAATTGTGGAATTATATATTTTGGTGATGATATGACCATTGAGGATCATATCATTGAGATATAGGACCTTCAAGTGAAGGTTTAATATAGGTGTGTTATGAATTTAAGTAATTTCAATTGGTGAAATATTTGGATGGTAGAGTGTTCTAATGATAAATATTAAAATATGATGGTTCAATATCTCAGTTTTTTAGACTATGATCCTTTTTATATTCTTTATTTGGCCCCTTATGGTTTTATTTTATAGATATGGATGTTTCATATTTATGTTGTTTTTTTATCATTTTGTATTATTTTTGATCTTATTAGGGAAATATACTTCAGAGATATCAAATAGTGTGGATGTTTATGTCACCTTATTTCTATATTGATATTTTATTATTCAAATGGATAATAATTATTTTAATATTAAATAATTTATTGTCTTATATTCTACACTCTATCCCATTGGCGTTTCCTATGGATATGAGGTTGGGATAGGGAGTTTAGAGGTGTTTTGGATGTTGTAGATTATTTTTTCCATTATCCTGGACTCCCAAAAATTTTCTTTGGTATGATGCCAATTGTAGTGATTTCATTAAGAGTTCTCAGTGTGTTCTGCCCATTTTGTGTAGGTAAAGTTCATCCCATTTGAGAATTGAAATAATTTTGTGGTGTTGGGTGTTCCATGGATAGTTAAATGGATTAGAATTCACTTTTCGAAGTAATTTATCATTGAATTTTCATCCTATGAGAAACAGGGAGGATCACACCATTTCTATAGAGATAATAGTTCTTCTTAGATCCTATGGGGTTCTCCCTATTTGAAATGGTCACCCAGAAATTCATGTACCATGGGCATGGAGCTTACATTGGCCATTATATATAGAATTATATCCTTTAAAATTTATTTCCCATATACGTTATCATGTGATGTCAAGTTGGAGCTAAGTATGTTAAAGTGTGGAGTACAAGGTGAGTATGAGCTTTCCACATTGAAGGGAACGATGTGGAAGATAAAAAATGAATGTGGATTTACTCTATGATATAGTGGAAGTACTAGTGTATTATTGGATATATAAAAGTCTTTTCACCATAATTTATTTTAAGGAATGTTTCCAATAATGGTGATATTATTTATATAAAATTGTATAAGAATTGGAGAGATATAGAGTTTTAAATATTCGTAAAACCATAACATCCTTTGAATGAAGTCACCAATGGTGTAGTTTGATTTACTAAACAATGATGGGAACCTTACAATATCAATTTATAAAAATAAATTCATCCCCTCATTGGTTTTTATTTGTATATATTCCTTCAAACACTTTCAAATCTATAGCCCTCTCACCACTCCATATCCACTTCTTTTCTGTGCATATCCACATTGGATCATCAAATCAAAATACATTTAGTTATTGTATGCTCTCTTATCCACTTCCCATTTCATTACATATCCTCTTTCATTATGAAGGATCAATATATAGAGGTTCCCCTTATTTGGAGATTATAATAGGGAAATGATATGCGGTTGTTTGTTTTTGAGAACATATGATGTGGTTTCCCATGTTATTAATAGTGTTTTATCCTTGTTCATCTATTCTTACTTTTGGAATGTTGAAATTCCAATAATGGTTGAGAATTCCTGAGGTATTCTATTTTATATGATCCAATGTGAGAATACAATCCTTTATCTTCGTTTAAAAATAGTTAAATCAACCTATGAATTATAGTAACCATAATTGAATTCCAAATCATAAGGGTGTTGTTATCCCATGTGGAGATGAATTTTTATTATTTCATATTTATTATTTTGTAATATACTTTTGGGTTTTCATTATTTTTTAAAATGGTTAATGTGGTTGTACTTTTATAATATAGCACAAATGTGTAATGATTAAATTGATAATGAAATAGGATTCTAAATGGATAACTATGTTTATATAAAACATTTTCAATACATATGTATGAATTCAGAAATGTGTATGGATTATTCAGAGATGTTGATAACTATTGGTTATAGGGTTAACAATCACTAAAACCTAAGCATTATGAATCAATTAATTCATGATAGTACTGGTACAGTTGTTTTAAAATGATAAATTTAATAATGTTTTGTGATATTTTCCATACTTGATAATAGAATGAATGTCATAGAGTTGGGGCCTTATATTCCCCATTAGCATGTCTGTTATAAAAAAAATTCATTATAATATTTCTCTAGTTTGGTATATCCACATTGTGATTTTTTAATCCAATAATAATTTTAATATTTTTATTGAAATTATATGGTTATAGGTGGCTATAGTGGTGGTCTATGTCGATTATGATGGGAGGGAATTTGATCTATATGATGGTGTTGTGGAGGAAATAGGGGTAGTTCGAATGCGTAGGACGATAAAATTGCAGATTTATTATGTCCTTGATATGTTTATGGATGGATTAAGAGATGGTATATATTTTTTATTCTAAAAAACATGTTATTTTCATCAACCTATGTGTATCATAGGTTTCATTATAAAGGGATGTTTCTTAGAGTACGTAGAAATTTGAAAATGATTATTGGATTAATAATAATCAAATGGGATTTCGTTTCATTTATAATATTAATTATATTTTTATTAATGATAACCATGAGATATTTGGATTAATTTTCTAATATCATGGGTATTGAATCTAAAAATAAAATATGATTTAAAAAATATTTTTTGATTTCAATTAAACAAAAACGACAAATTGAAATTAATGATGGGATAATGAATGATAGGTAAATTGATATATCATTAAATGAATGGAAAATAATTTATAATTTCTATGTGTAAATGGGTAAGGATGTTTAATCCTGATTCTGTTTTTAAAAAATGTGATCTAGTTTTTAGATGTGAGTGGAGATAGTCAAGAGTCATGTGAGACGATAGTCACAGTTTTAATCTATGATTTGGTAAATTATCTTTGTGTTTTTTTGTATTGATAATTTTTTTTTATAATTAACAAAATGATTTATTAATGAAACTACCACCAAAAGGTTTTTAGGGGTTTTTTCACAAAAATGTAGGTTGGTTTGGGAAGAAATGACTAGCCTTTAAATATCCCATATTCTCACTTAGGTTGTTGTATATTATGAGGGTATACTTGAGATATATTTGATTATGGTATCTGGTATGAAATAACATGTGTTTTCAAGGATGTTAAATTTTCTATACATTCTACGTACCAATTGTAAAAATTAGCTTATATAACATATATTTTCCTCTATTTTTGGTGATATGGTTTCCCATGGGTGTTCATGCATGTGTTATAGCAATTTGAGATAAAATTTATGACACACAGGTTGTAGTGTCTTCCAAAATTCTACTTTGTTTTCGATTAGATGATGATGATATTTTTAAAATATTCATTGGATATAGGATGGTTTTAGTACGCTTTCTTGATTTTTGGTGTGATGGTTTATGAAATTAAACATGGATTAGAAATATTAGAATTATTTCATGAGGGTGAAAACCATGTTGGGAAGTGTAATTATAGTTCGATCATTATATATATGTTTTGATTTACATATTCATAAATTTTTGATATTATTTTTGAGTGTGACATAATGGGGATGGGATGTTGTTTTACACACTTTGTTGATGATTGTGTTTCATTGGTTTATTCATTAGTATTTAAAATGTTACATTTAAATTTTCCATGAGTTATTCAATAGAATATCATATTGATTATACATGTATGATCCCCATATGTATATATACACTATTTTTTGGGTTTGTAATCTCTCATTGGTAATTGAGATGGTAATTATATGCTCATTTATTTTTTATAAGTTTATATATTTTATAATGTATATCTAGGATTGTTTTGGTATTTTAAATTTCTTAATTTGTGAGTCATTAAATTCATATATTGGTATTGCATATTTGTTTATGAATTGGGTTGAATTTTAGATATAAATTTTCCTCTAATTCTACAAAATACCAATTGAGGGTAATGAATCCCATGGTATTGATTATATAACCTCAATTATAGATTCCAAATTATGGCTTATTATAGGTGGACATTTTGTATCATCATATATAAATTAACTATTATCCCATGAATGGTTCCAATGATGGCGTGCGGTCATAAAAATTTTCATTTGTAGGTTTTTGAGTTTTATATTCAACTAAAGAGACATTATATTGAAAATATTAACCTCATATTCGTCTAACTTATCTTTTTTTGAAGCACGTTTTTAATCTCCTCAATGTTCTTCTCCTATTACTCAAGTTCATTATTCTTCTCTAGAAAATAATTTCATTGAAATTTTATTTTGTTTCCTTCACTTTTAAATTTAGAATTTCATGATATTATTGATAGAATTTTGTTTTTTTATAATGAATATAACTTATCCTTAGGACTTATATTGGATATATATTTCTCATAGACTACATGAATATACTCCTCATCAGTTATTGAGTATATTTCTTCATACATTAAATTCATTTAAAGACATGATGTTTTTTATACTAATACAAATCACCACATTTTTTAAGGATTATTACATTCCTTGTTAACCTCCATGATACTGGATTTATTTCTGTTAAATGAATGTTAAATATAAATATATAAATATTGAAACATTAATTTAAAATAATTACATGGATATTTTTAAAAATACATATATATATATATATAATTATTTTAATATATGATCTTCAAAACTCATACTATGTTCATCTAGATGTCAATCATGGAAATAATAATTAATTACCTCATCATGATTTAATGATCGTGTATTTTATGAGGTAAAATTATTTTCAATATTTTCAATAGTAAATTTTCATAAAATTTCTAATTTTTCACAATAGTTATAATTAATAACATATTTCTATGTGCAGAAGTTGATATTCCATTCAATTTACTAAATATGGAATCCTTATTTAAAATATTCTTCTCATTGGTAATTATAATATTTTATGTCTTCCTTGTTATAGAGTAAAATTAATTCATTGATACAATATCCCAAAGTATCCACTTCATGATGCATTTATAAGAGAAACTGAAATATTCAAATTTTCATATTTTAAGAGTCCAATCACTAGTAGAAACTTATTTTTTGATACAAAATTTTACTCCAAATAGGATCAATGAAACATTATAAAAAGGGAGGTTGAATCAATGTGGATATATTTCAATATATAGTAAAATTTTCCCTTTTACCAATAAGAATTTTACTATAAATGAAGCTCCCTCCCTCTTCTCACACGAGGCCTTTATGAATAAAATATAAAAAAATAGAATAATGAAAAAAACAATATTATCTGGTTTCCCCACTATATGTTAGGTACCCCTCAGTGTATAGTGGTTTTCATCCCTTTCAAACACACTTAATCATTCCTAGTTATTAATAACTATAGTAATTGGGGGTGGACTATAACCATTTATATCCTGACTTAAACAGAATAGATATCCAAAACACACATACTTTTTCATGAAATAAAATATAGTTCTTATTTACATACACCAACTACCACTTATGAAAATATATTCATATTATTCCACCTCAATAGAAATCAATAATAATACCATGTCTCTTTTGAAATAAATTGACTATATTTCTTATCTTCTATAACAACAATCTTCTTCTAAATGAAAAAACAATTCTTGATCAATGAACTATGAAAATTGAGATGATGTTACCCATATATATTTTATATTGGACCCTCTATATTCAGTTTTTATCATTCTTAAATACTTAATGTAATTCTATTACAATATTTTTTTTTCTAAAACTCTCAATGAAATAGTTATACACTATAAACAAATTTTTTGTATTTTTTATATTTTTTATTCATCTTCATCATTATATATTAATAAAATATCACTTTAACACTTCCCATATACATGAATATGGAAATATCTATTATTTCTGGTACAATGACCTCCAAATTCGAATTCATTTTTTCTTAATTAAATATTCTCTATTAATAAAAAAATAATCATTAATATAGAATCCTAATATTAAAAACCCACTTATAACTTCTCTTATAGATCTTATAAAGATATTCTATATATTATTCTATATAAATTTCATCATTTAAATTATTTTTAGCCTACTTAATAAAAAACAATTTTTCATGATTAAATTTTTCCCAGAAATAATATCTTTTTAATTAAAATCATTAACTCATGAAATAAATCCTGTCTTCAAATATTCACATAAATCTCAATATTAATCAAGGATAAATTTATTAATAATAGTGATTTTATTCAACTCAATAATATTAAATTATCAATTGATTTTATCCTAAAAATCATAAAAATTATATTTTTTATTGTAAATTATCGTAAATTAACATTGTACGACCTTTGAGAAAATATGGTAATTCATAATCAAAAATATTTTTATTATTATGTGAGATTAGTTTACAACTATTTTTCCTCTGAAATCCTAGATTTATTCTTACATTGCTTAAATACAATATTATTTATCTTTTTTTGTTTTCATATGCTTCTATTTAATATTGTATTTCTCAGTGGTTATCTCTGGTATGATCAGATTAATATTGTTTTTCTATTTAATTGTCATTGTTATAGGTAGACATGTAAAAATATATAATTAATTTATGGTACCATATTCATTAACATAATAAATAGTTAAACTTACTAGAGAGTTGCATACTCATACATATACATTACTAATAAATATTTATTATTGAATACCTCAATATGACTCTTGAAAATTATCATGGAATCCAAGTTAATCTTACATTGTAAATGTAAATTCATACAAAGTAGGTACATTTTTAACATTTGAAAATCGTACAACTCCAAAAACATAAATCGCCTAAAAATCACTATAAATAAAACAAAACACTTCAAAAATAATTCTTGTAAACCAAATAACATAAAAAATATACCATTCTCCCCTAAAACTCTTTATCGTAATTTTATATATAATTGAATAATAAAAAATACATCATTTTAGTGTTTTAGAGAAATTTTATTTTTATAATTAGGTAAAAGTAGTCATCAAACATTGTCCAAAACATCATTAGCAATTATTTCATAATTTTTCACCAAATGTATTTCCTATAAATATATCAAAACTATTTCAAACAACATCGTCAAATATGTATTCAATATATTATAGAAATCCTTAAAAATGGTAAGGGTCTAAAATCAAAAAAAAAATATAACTTCATTTTATTCATCTAGTACTAGTTGCTCATTTTTATCAAGGGGATATAAATTGTTAAAATAATACAAACTCAATAAAATATAACATTTAATCCTCAATTTACTTTTCTTATTAATAAAATTTTACAAATTATCCCTTAGGTAGTAGCAACCTTCTACTTCAACAATATATTGAAATCTTCAATAGATGAATAATACCTTCACAATATAATCATCAACATTATATCATATTCATGTATAATGATAAACTACGTTTTTTAACCTAATGTTATTCCACCTTCATCAATACATATCAAATATAATAGAACCCATCCATATCTGAATAATTTCAATTTTTTTAAATCTTATCATTTCTTTAGATACACTTTTTCATTATTTTCCTCCAATCAATACATATGGACATCCTTTCTTTAGTATAAATTATTCTTTTAACATTTTAATCAAAAAAATTAGAAACATTTTTATTAATAAAAAATATATCTCTTAATTATCCTTGATAGTAATAGTTTCACTTCCTTTTTTAGAAATGGATTCCTTTAAATTAAAACAAAAAACACCGATTAGAAAAATGAATTACTCTAAAAAACCATGTAGTAGTTTTCTAACCATGACACAGTTCCCTAGACGGGGTTATAAATGATGAAGTTTATATATTGTAGTTTATTAAATTCATAATAAAATATGAAGGTAACATATAATTTAAGTTTTATAAAATAATAATTTTGGAAGCTTCATGTGGTGAGTTATATAATTCTTATTGAACATAAACACAATTGAGGGATCATAAAAGTAAATCTGGATTATTATCAGTGATATGATCCTAAAAATAAAAATTAAAATCATTAATTCTCTATCAGACTCATGAAAAAATTATAATTAATAAAAAAGATGATCTTTTCAAGGTGACTTATGCTACAAAATATGTTGGTTTTGTTACTGTTATTTCGTGAATACACAAATAACTATATTTGTTTATTATATTTGAATTATATTAGATTGAAGAGGAAGGTGGTGAGATTAATTGAGCAAGATCATGAAAGTAATATGAATTATATGGTTCATAGATGTATATAATTTTGGATGTAATAATATATAAAGAAGAAGAGGCTTAGTTTTTTTTATTTGGGTATAAAAGATGAAAAATGTTTTTTTGATGTTGCATTAGAAATATTCTTGTTAATTTATAAACACCTATACACATGGTACTGTGAATATACGGTGATGTATAAAATCATAATTATAAATCATTAAAATATGTTTCTATGTTTTTGTATTATAGTTCAAACAGATAATATTAGATAGGGGGAGAGAGTAAAATATTTCCATTCATTATAAAGAAATTATTATATATAGAAATTAGATAACTAATAAAATATTTAACATTGGACATTATCTAGTATAATTAATAATGTATTAGGAGAAAATATAGTGGATTTTTCATTTCAATAAGGATGAAGACAAAGTTGGAAGAGGGGATGTGTGAATTGTTTATGCAGTGAGAAAAAGATGTTTTTCTTCTATATAAGAATTGAATAAATTAGACTTACTACAATAAAGAATAAAATTTGAGTTAGTTGAATTAATATATATATATATATGATTCAAAATGATGTTTACATGTATGTTATTATTAAATTATATAACAAATATAATAACACCATGAATTATTTCAATAGTCTGTAAGAAGTCTATATTGGATAAAGTCATGAAAATTTAAATAAAATATCAAATCATTGTTCGTAGAAGAGACACTTTAGTTAATGATAAACCAAATCCCTATTTGTAGAGGTGAAACATGTTTTTCATGGTCATGGACTACTAGTTTCAACCTATATAATGGCTCTAGAAGGTATAATGATCTTGGAGGAACCAATTTCACATAAAGGCTGGACTTTCTCAAATTGAAAGGTTATTATTTTAAATGTAAATTGTATATATTGTATAGTGGTGTTGGATGTGTTTTATTTATGAAATAAATCAATAATAGAGTAAATTAGATTAAATTTTACAAAATATTTAATATATCTAAAAGTATTTGGTTAAAAATTATAAATTAAATTAAAATTTACCATCACGAATTTAACCCCCCCCCTCACAAAGTCGAGTTCATACCCAACCAGTCCCCTCAATTGGTATTAAATCTTAGTTCATATATGATTGGATTATATTTTTTTGTAATTATAGTAAAAAATAAAAATATTATAAGTGGTTATTTTAGATTATAATGGGTTATAACCCCTTCTAAACTTATTAGTGGCTGTTTTTCAAACGACCACTAATATGGCAGCCTACTTTTCATTAGTAGAGATTTATAACAAGTTTCGTTATTGGAAAATTAATAGTAGTTATACTAAGGGGGTGAACCCCTTATAATATAATAAATATAACTCGAGAAAAACTCATAGGTGGAAAAACCAACTCTAATAATAAAATTTATAATTTCGAAAGGAATTGAGAAGAATTTTTCAACCCTTCTAATCGATGGAAAAAATAGTTGAGGGGGTAATAACATCTTGTAATTAAAATTTATAAAATTAAAGGTTAATTTAGAGGTGGTTTTAACCCCCTCTAGTTGGGGGAAAATATTAGAGGGTGTTGTAATCACCTCTAATGAAATAGTTTAAAATTACTGGGTGAATATATATGTGGTTTTCACCCCCTCTAACCGGGGTAAAAACATTAGATGGGGTTATAACCGCCTCTAATACAAAATTTTAATATTATAGGGAGAATTTAGAGATTATTTTAACCCCCTAAAATTGGGGTAAGAAAACCTTATAGGGGCTTATAACTGCCTCAAATATTTAATTTTCTAAAAAATAGATGTTTTTTTAAACTGTTCTATTTTAGAAAAAATTACTTTTTGAAAACCTTAAAGGTGTTTAAACAACCAATAATATAATAATAAATTTAGAAAAAAATGAATAATCCAAATTGGTGATTATATTTTAAAAAAATATATTTACACCACCCCATAAACGCCACTCACCGCATATCCAACAAAAAATAATATTAATAAATAGATATTTATACAATATATAATGATAAAAAATTATTATTACTGATAAAACTCAATTAAATAAATCATGAAAATATACATAATAAATAATATATAATGATTTTATAAAAAAATATTTCACATCAATATTCAAGCAATTCAACACTAACCATAAAATTTAGAGCTTTTACCAAAATACGACTTATTCCTAAAAAACATCAAAACATTCACTAAAAAATCATCAAATTCAACGAATTAAAAGAACCACCATTGCTACCAGATGAAAAGAACCACCCTCTTTATTGGATAAAAATCACCAACCTCGTCTCCAAACACACAACATCATCATCAAGAAATATAATCCAAAAAGAACAAAAAAAGTAAACGACGAGAAAACAAAAGGAAGAAAGTAAAAAAACAAAAGAAAGTAGTCAAACCAATTTCCTTGAATAATAATTCAACATCTATCTTTTGGAAAACAAGGGTCAACACCTGCATATACGATACATTGGAATCAAGGATATATAAGTTCCATATCATCAAGAAAGCTTAAGCATTTTAGTCTTGATAAAATGATAACATGAAGCATGAGCATGTTAGGTTCAAACTATTATTAAAACCATCTTACTAAAAGGGTTAACAGTATTGAAATAAAATGTATTCTATAACCGTTAGTGTCTATTAGGAACACTACATTTTAAATCAAATGAAGTCATCCTTAAACATGTTATCTTAGAAATGAATTTTCACTTTATATTACAAAATCATGTCTATATTATTCCATGTATATACTTCATCCCTTAACTATTATCAATTCATGCTCTATATGGACCCAATATCTTAAAGTGATTTGATTTTATTACGTGGGTCTGTCTCCTTTGTGTGATCTAGTTTTCTTCTTTAAGAATATGGAAAATTCATTATGAATGTGATTTAATCACTTAGGGTTGTCTCCTTCATTATCTAGGTTTTTCCAATATAAATATATTTTTATTACATTAGTTTAATGTAAGGGATTATAATATTCATAATACAATGTTTTGGGAGGAGTTATGTCCACTGAATTAACATATATGGATTGTATATAAATTGATTCTAGGATGTTTGAGGTCATGTTTTAAATTAATTGTGTTAGGAGGTGGTCTTGACTAATGAGAAGGCTGGAAGGGAGAAATGAAACTTGGTAGATCAAATGAAGGATTTTATACCCTTGCATGAGCAAACACAATAGTTCATAGAGACATATCATCCCTGAAATTTTGATATCAGTATATTGAGACATATTTATTCTATACATTGTTGATATATATATAGAAATGAATATTCAGTTAAATTTTTTTTGAATCAAGAGGTTCATGTGTAATATTATTCATAGATCCTAAATCATGATAAAACTCATTATCATGACTCAATTTGGGATAAAATGGGGTTAATTGAAAAAGGGGTAATGTGGAAGTGAAAAGATGAGATCTCCACACCACAAAACATGGTTCCACGTCATAGGTTCCTGGAATCAGGTTCATTGGATCGGGTTCATGGACCTATTGTAATTTTCTATAGGAAATTTTCCTTTCTCAAGCGGATAATAACTTCATAGGTTCATGAGATTAGGATAATTGACATACTGTATTTTCCTGTAGGTATTTTTCTAGATGAGTCTCGAGTGTAGTGTCTTGATAAGGATCTGTGGGCAATGAATATGTATATGATCCAAAACATTATACTCCTTATTTATCTACATTATTAATAATGAAGGAGGTTATAAATAATACTCATTAATTATTATTTTATCCACAAGAGGTAAGGTGATGTGGATCCTCAAGGAGCAATGTTTCTGGAAGTAGATTGTAGCAGTTCAGGTAGTTAGGGTTTTGAATAGTTGGGAGGTGACCACCAATAATCTTTTCTCATCCATATAGGAAAGGTGGTCTATGAGCACCATCCATTTAATTCACATATTAATTATATTTTTTAGTTTAAATGGGAAAAACTATGATTAGTTTCCTACTATATAGGGAGTCCAGTTTTAGATAGGTGTTCGAACCCATTTTCGGTAGTACCAATAGTTTACTTGAAGGAATTTGTTGTGGTATGGGCCATCAACGATTTTTGAGTAGCTGAGGGAAGATGTATTTGGTAGGTATGGCCTTTTGATAGTCCCTATGCACAAGTACCTATTCTATATCATGCCTTTTGAGGTATAAAATAAAAAGGAAATGGAGTCTGGTGTGGTCAGATTCAAATTATTGAGGTGGTGGTGCTAGTAGAACTATGAGTTGTCTGAGGTATAAGTAATTGTTCATCAACAAATTTTTTATTAATTGTTTGATTCAAAAGCATTAGTATTTCCCCCATAATTGGGTATATATTATGGAATTTATGTGGAAAAATTTCAAGTCCCATTAGTGTTATCTATGCCTGTTTAAGATCAAGATGTTTTGTACCAGGGATACATGATTGTGGTGGGGAATCACAAGTTAATGGGAGACCATTTTGAATTGAATATGAAACCATATAATGTTATACTCATCATGTATTGGATATAATCCATATATTATGTCATATAATACATATATATGAGAGTTATTTCCAGATGTAGAGTACCATAGAGCGAAAATCATTGGTTAGCGAGGTTATAAGATGGATGGTAGGCTAGTGAAGCTTATTTTTTCTCAGTTGGAGAAGATATCAATGAAATATCATAAAAAGTATGTTCCTATAGTTTTGTATGATAACTATGAGATTTATATAGAGGATAACATGACCCTACCCCCTTGTTGTGATGTTGATTGTGGGATAGAGCTATTACCGAGTGAATCTAAAAATTCAAAGGCTCCAAATCGAATAGCGCATATTGAATTATGTAAGTCAATTTTATATATCGATGATATTATTTAGAGGTTTTTCATTTGACATATGAAATTTTCTTATGGTTCTCCATTTATATAATTTAAGAAGGTTGGTAGTGGTATGAGGTTATGATTTTATTATCAATATTGAAATCTTATGATGTTTAAGAACCATTACCCCTTTATTTAGATTGATGAATTATTCAATCAGTTAAGGAGATCAATTTGGTTTTTTATTGATATGTAGTCGGGATATCACAAGATAATGGCGAAATATTAGGATATATTGAGTATTTACTTTAGATATTGGTATTTTAACATATGTTTATGGTCATTCATTTTAGTGTTAAGAACAAAACAGCTGTTTTTGTGAGGATCATGAACTCAGATTTTTTTAATTCCTAGAAAATTTCATTGTTATATTCATCAATGATACCGTGATCTATACTATTTAAAAGTATGATCAAATATTTAATCTCGAATCTATCTTCAAGGCCATTGAACACCACCATATTTATGAGAAATTATTCAAAATTATTTTCAAGATGTGAGCGGTGTGTTTTCATGGGAATGTGGTGTCACAACTAAGTGTGTTTTTATAACAATAAATGGTTGAGATAGTTGTTTCATGGGAAAAAACAATGAACATGGAATAGGTTAATCTTTTTATTCACCTAATAGGTTATTAAAGGAGTTGTGTGCCCAATTTCTCTCAAGATACATCCCTACTAACATCTCTCAATAAGAAGAACATGATTATAATGTGGATTGACTTGTATCAGGAATCATTTAATTAGATGAAATAAATTTTGGAGACAAATATAATTCATTAGTTTCATGTAAAGGGATTGTTTTAAGTTCTTTTTTGATTCTACCTATTGGAGTATTGTTTTTGGATTGATGTGGTTGATGGCATTGATCTATAATGGGTAAATATAGTTCACTCCTCATGATTGTAACTGTTATACATATGATATAATGTTAGGGGTGGTTTCATTTGTGATAAATTTATAGCGTAATTATCTCATTAACATTTTCATTATGGGTTTTTGCACTACATGAGCAGGAACCATATTTTCTATCATTGGGAACTAACAATATTCAAGTGTAGGTGAATATATTTTCTCAAGGATTATAATTTATATATCTATATTTTCCAAATAATATGGAATGTGGTTGTAGATGCATTGAGTCCAAAGTCCAAAAGTTATCTAGAGAAGAAATCTTGTGATGTGTGTAATGGATTGGAGGATCCTTTTGCAATGAATCTTAACATTAGAGAAATAATTGTTCATGTATTTCTTTTTTAGATTACAGTTATGTCATCCTTGATATGGTAGGTCGAGTAGCCTTAGTGGAAATAATTAGACCAAAATGTGATGAGTGGTCATGATATCCCTATTGATACACATGATGGGTGGTAGGAGGATTATATAGTACTCTGTATACTAACTAATGGAACAAACATTAAAGATAAACATCAAATTATAACACTATTGGATCAAATACCTAAACCTAATCATGGATATTTAAAGCTTTCTAATTAACATCACTTCCTCGAGATGAACTTCTATGATGAAGTGAATATTGATCTCCAGTTTTACCCCATCTTCTTCAGTAATGTAATCCTCAATAATATTTAATAAAATAATGTTTTAGAATGTATAATGAATAAAATAAATCAAATATATATGAAAATACATGTTTTTAGTTAACAATAAAAATCATAAACCATATAAATCACCAACTACTGCATAGATTAATTTCTTAATTCATTACACTCTAAACATTATCAAATATTAAAACAATACACTTGTTTTCTTATGAAAAAAACCATAAATGATTAATTGAATACGTAAAATCAATACAATATGTCTTCAGTGTATGGTTTTGGATTTGCTGAACTTTCCAATAGTAAGTTCACATATGTAATTTTTTTACATCTCATACTGGTGAAATAATGTGACATCAGTGATAGTTTTTATTTTCACAAAAATTGTGAACACATGGTTATATTGTGTGCTATTTTGGAGAACATTGAGGTTGTTTGTTGTAGAGACCCGAAGCTTGACATACATGGACATTACTTTAGAGGAATACTTAATACATAACAAAAACAGACACACAAGGACCGTAATAGTTTAGTGTCTTTGGAAACTTGGAACGTAATCTTCTAATCGTGGTGAAATATCTTCAACATCTCCCACAAAGATCTTCCTCTTTTTTTTCTTACCTAAAACCTTTCTTTATATCCTGTGGAAAAGAAAAAATAAAAAGGGTGAGCTCAAATGCTCAGTAAGGGTAATCATGGATAAAATAAAACATACCATATACATTTGAACTTAAAAACAAGAACATAATGTTTAAACATCTAAATATTGAGAAATGACATAAAACATGGAAGTACGTAAGGCATAGATCATAAAGAAACATTAATAATGATAAAGTAGCATACGAATAAAAAATGTAATTGTGGAAACCATTAAGCACATGATATGATTTCCATAGTAGCCAAGGCATTGCTGCCAAGACCATCTTAGTGGAAAAAGTCCCTTTCTGAATTGAGTTCAGTCCTCGTTCCAGTCCTGTATTATAGAACCGGTTCAACTTTCCGTTCCAGCCATGTCTATATCATGAGATATAAATCTTTACCCAATGAATTTGAGGGAGATATAGGTCCCACCCATCTCATAATGAAATCATTATTTCTTATGCCAAAAAATAAAATTAAAACACTCATCATAACCCAATGAATAAAATGGGTTTTATAAACATCATCCCATCATTTCATAATCCATATAAAACAAATGGACATTTCATCATAAGAAAAGTGAACCATGTAAATCATATATACATTAAACATGAAACATACACATATAAAATAGTTTCATCTTAGATTGAAAATGGTTTTGATAAAACATTTGAAATGAATTCTTGAGGAAAATATCCTTTCTTCGTCAAAATCATTTTCTTTTCCAAAAATTCCATGAACTTTTAAAATAAAAGTATTTTGTTGAAAATAGTCATAAAATAATGTAGAGTAATCTTCATGAAAATGAGGCGTTATGAAACTGTAAAAATCCGTTCACACCGTATAAGTTAAAAAATAGCATTCTCCTCATACTTTTGTTGGAAAAGTTAAAAAATTACCTTGTAACGTAAACAAAAGAAATATTACTTACATACCATGTAGTAAAAGTCAAAAATGGGTAAAAAAGACTTTAAACATACATGAAAACATTTTTATAAAAAATGGACATGGATGATATAAAAAACCCCATTAAATACTTACAAATAAGCAATCTCAAATAAAAATGAGATTTGAAAAATTATCCCTTACATTAGGTCTGATATGCTTCGTACGTATTCTGAACCTCCTCTTCTTTAAAGCGCCTCTCTGAGACCTCCTATTAGGGCACTAAAAATGTTCTTTGAAGAAGACCAGGACCTCTAGGATTTTTCTAGGGAAGTGGAGAAGAGAATTGGGCTGGGTTTGGCCGAGCATGAAGGCTCAATGTGGTGTGTGGAAGAGAGGGAGGAGGTTCCCTTTTATAAGGGAGGGGAGGGGCACCTTTGGAATTCATAAAAATATTAATTTATAATAAATCTAACCCCATTTAAAAACCCCCAAAAATGACTCATATTTGAATTTTAGATGAGATAGGGTTGTAATATCATCAACCAATAAAATTTAGACATGTTTGGATCTTATTTTAAACCTTATCATTTTGATTTATCCTTATTTAATCTATTTAAGTTTATTTGTGGTAATAAAATTCTAAATTTTAAATTATAACAAATAATTACTTATTTGATGTGAATTTTTCATACTTGTTTACTTTATAACATTATAGACCATATAAATTTAAATTTATAATTTTAAAATATTATTGTGAATTTTAAACAATTTTATAATATGTTATTTTTATAAAATAACAATATTGTCAATTTTGACACTATTCATTTATTTGAATTTAAATAAAATATATATATAAGATATATTCGAAATAAAAGCTTTAATAGATTCATAATAGGCCATATGTGTCTATAAAATTAGTTGATCACATTAAATAGTTCATATAATATTTATTTTATTATTTTTAAAAACATTTATTTGGTTTATCTCTTAATAATATAATTAGTACAACATTTTTGTATAATTATTTAATATACGTCTTTGTTGCATAAAAATTAAAAATAAAATCCTATGACTAATATAAATCTATTACCTTTCACAATAATACTATTAATATAATTTATCATCTTAAAATCACAATATTTAAATTGTTATATTTATTAAATTATGAAGGTGACAACTTTGGCATCATTTAAAATAAAATAATAAAAGTGTCATAATCACTTTTATAAGGCTCCAAACGGTTATATATTATGTCATTGGATGATTAAGGTGTAGATATACAATACCAATATGTTTTGGTCAGGTTTGTGGGCCTTTTAATGGGTATTATTATTTCAATTAAAACTATATTACTTATTTCCCACTTAATAAATTATTTCTGTATCATTAATATATCACCATTAATGACAATTATTTAATATCTAAAAAATACTAAATAAATTATCATGATGTATACAACTTTATTATATTTCTGGAGACTATTCATTTTCGAAGTTTTATGATGTTTATCACTAAATTAAAATTATTATACTTATAATATTTAAGAGAGTGACATGTTGTTAGTTTCTTTGGTTTTAATAATAATTAAATTATTTTCATGGTTAAAAGTCCATAAAATGAATCTAATCCGACCCTTAGGTTATATGGGTCTACTTTTAGCCATACAATATAATTTTTTCACGTGTTAGTGTAATTTTATAATATTATATTTACCATTAATTACCCCATTGACCTTTAACTATGGTAAATAAAAATTACCGTAGTTACTATTCATAATTCCCGAAAAGAAAAATTAGCTTATTAAAATAATTTTGACCCACTGATTCCGAATATGGAATCCATTTTTCCAAATTCAATACACAAAAGTTTCAGAAGTTAAATCAAAATTAATCTCGTTGTCTAAAGAAAACAGGTTTTTCATTAAAACATTGCAAAAGATTGAATTGATTTAACCTACGAATTTAATGTAAAATCAATGCTAATGACATAAATTATTTTAAATGATACAAATATATTCTATTTATAATTTAAAACCATTAAATATTATAATTTAACCATATAAATTATTGCGATCAAAAGAAATTTAATTAAAATATAGTGTGTTTTTACTATTCATCAAAATATGAAAGTTACCAGAATAATATGAAAAATTTACCCAAAGTAAATTTTTATTTATTTCTTCCAAAGAAGAATTTTATTTTATCAAATTGAACTTATAAAAATATCAAAAACTATATTTAATGTGGGTGCGCCATCAAAAGGCGGCAAAACTGCATTTTTTGAAAAATATTTATTTTACCCGAGAAATTTATTTTGTTCTTATACCATGTTCTAAAAAATGTGTAAGATGCATAGTAATGTTATAAAATTCCAAATATAGTTAATACTATTCATAACGGCTAATTCATAATAATATTATAATAATATATCTTTGTTTAGCAAAACCCGGTATTGCGTACAATACACGCTATCGAAGAAGGTTGCGATTGCGTGTAATGCAAGGCAAGTCAGGGATACGTGTTGTGCAAGATCCTTTTGGTGTAGCGTAAAACACACGACATTAATTAAAAATAATACTTTTCATAAAATCTCAGGGTGTTACATTCTACCCCCCTTAAAATGAATTTCGCCCTCGAAATTCGTCAGGGTTATAAATGGTTTATTACTCGAATTTTTTTAATAGAAACCCAAATAGTAAAAAGGAATACCAAAATTTGGTTTTGAAAACTAATGTAGGAAATGTAATGGTTACCCAAATTAACTCATCACTGGGTTTCCACGTAGGATAACATAGGTGAAAATATGGATATGGAAGAAAAATCTGACCATCAAGTTCTGATGGAGAGTGGTAGAGAACATGGCTATGAAAAAGAAAACAATCACAAAGCCATAAATTTGTGATTACCTATGGTACCATCTAATTCATCGGATATAAGAGCACTAGGAAAACATTTTTTGTTTTTCAGGATCATTTCACTAAATTTAATGAATTAAAAGAAATACTTTCATGATTTTGGTACATTCTCACTGTTGTTCGTGAGTTGATCAATTTCCATTTCATCCCTTACAGAAATTAAGTTAAATTTGTTATTAGTGATGTGTTAGCAGATCATGTGATAGAATGATGGGTCATTCCTTCTCTTTCAAACAAAAGTTTAGCAAAAGTTATAAGTCCATCTTATGGTTAGATTAATTGTATATGGTTCCAAAAATTAACTTATACTTCATATATCATACCTCTTAATAAAATAAAACTAGTTTCTACTAACCAGGGACTTCTTGTAGGCCAGTGGTAGGAGATAAAGGCCAGTCGCACTTCGGTTGTGGGTTCGATTCCCACAGCCTTGTCCGACGCGATGAGATGTCACCCATCCTACAGGTTGTCCTTTTTCTAAAACTATATTACTATAACATCCCATCAATAATATCGAAAAAAGTTCTATCATTAAACAATTCTAACTTATGTCCAACATAATACATTCCAATATTTACGCTTATCTAAAATACTTCGGTCCAAGATCATAGTATAAAGAAAACGATTACTTGAAATGTCAAAAACCAAGCACGTGAATACCATCATTTATCCCCCATATATCTTGTTGTTAAAAGTCCATTCATGTGAATACCTTAATCATGTATTCTCTTGAAAAATGAATACCGATTAACTCTTAGTGAAAACATGAATGCTGTCAAAAGTTAACTCTTTCCACATACCAAAATCCAAAATTTCTATATACTCAAACCATGATATATCCTTCTCCTTATATCAGTCATGAGCTCGTGAATACTGTCAAACATTTCATTTTCTCATTTTCCCATCATTATGCGCATGTCATCTTTTTTTCCAAAAATATCTCAATCACTTTCCATGGTTACCGGTACCATAAAATTATTGAAAACAATAATATAAAAATACATAAATATTCCAATATTCCATGATACTATATACAACATTATTTTGGAATCCCATTACATAAACACTTAATCATTCCACCACATCGTTGTCATATTCATCATCGCTAAAAGTGATGGCATGTGACTTCCCTTTTTTCCTTTGACATAAGTGGTTGCTCATGTTGATCATCACTAACCCCTAGATTAGGGCATTTATTAGCATAATGCCCCTTTTCCTTGACTTAAAGCATTTAAGTGTTGGTGGTGTAGTATTTTATTTATTCACATCATTAGAAACCCTTTTTCCATTACTTCGACACTCAGTTGCTCAATGGCCTTCTTTTCCACAATTAAAACATATTCTAGTCCCTTTAAGACAATCTCCTCCATGCTTCTTTCCACACATTGAGCATAAGGAAAAATTTATCTTCTTTTCCGCATTATTATGAGATTTCTCCTTGAACTCCATATTTCATTTCCTATTAAAACTATGAGATGGATAAGTAACACCAACATCCATTTCTACCTTGATAGCAAAATGCACAATTTATTCATAGCTACTGAAGTCTCTTATAGATAATTCCCTTCGAAGATTTGGTTATAAGCCACTGAAGAATCAATCAACTTTACTTTCAGGTTGGATGATAAAGCCAGATGCATACCTTGCAAGACTTGTAAAATTCTCTTTGTATACACCAACAGATTCCTCATCCTTTTTCTTTAGTTCAAGAAACTCCTTCTCCATCATTTTTTGAGGAATATGAGGGAAGTACTTATTGAAAAATAAGTTCTTGATCTCGTCCCATTCCATGGACTCAATTTCATCTCTTGGCCTCGAATTCTTGATAAGATTCCACCATTGATCAGCTTCACCATCCAAACAATATACTGCTAAGATGAATTTATCATTTTCAGAATGTTGAAGAACTGAAAATATCTTTTTAGTGGTACTGATCCATTGTTCAGCAAGAAGTGGATCAAAAGACCAACTGAAAGAAGGTAGACGTTGCCTCGTAAATGACTCAATAGAATATTGTTCCCTTCTCTGCTAATTTCTTAGTCCAGAATGAGTCATAGCTCGTGTAAGTATAGCAATAAGATTTTTCACTCCATGTCCCATAACATTTGTTTTTTCAGGAGGACAATCATTACAATGTACATTGCATTGATCAACACGGTTCCTTCGGGTTCTAGCAATCGTCTAAAACCCAAAAAGAATAGTGTGAGAGGCAAAAATCATTCTAGGGAAAA
Organism: Viscum album; assembly: GCA_963277665.1. Lineage (NCBI taxonomy): Eukaryota > Viridiplantae > Streptophyta > Magnoliopsida > Santalales > Viscaceae > Viscum > Viscum album. The sequence goes on from OY728135.1 coordinate 1,840,825,750, forward strand.
AACATAATAAATTAGTAGTACCTTCAATAACTAACATCTTAGGTTTAATTCTAAGATCGTTACCATAATTCTAGGACTATAACCTATACATATACTAATCCTTAGGGACATCCCTACACATACCTTAGAAATATCTCTAGGGATTTCACTAAAGTTTTCACATCCTAGTTTCCAATGGTTGACTAAACCTTTCCTCTGATACCAACTGTAGAGACCCGAAACTTGACGTATATGGACATTACTTTAGCGGAATACTTAATACATAAAAAAATAGAAACACAAGGACCGTAATAGTTTAGTGTCTTTGGAAACATGGAATGTAATCTTCTAATCGTGGTGAAAGATCTTCAACATCTCCCATAAAGATCTCCCTCTTTTTTCTTACCTAAAACATTTCTTTATATCCTGGGGAAAAGAAAACATAAAAAGGTTGAGCTCAAATGCTCAGTAAGGGTAATCATGGATAAAATAAAACATACCATATACATTTGAACTTAAAAACATGAACATAATGTTTAAAAATCAAAATCTTGAGAAATGACATAAAACACGGATGTACGTAAGGCATAGATCATAAAGAGACATTAAGAATGATAAAAAAGCATGGTAATAAAACATATAATTGTGGAAACCATTAAGCACATGATATGATTTCCATAGTAGCAAAGGCATTGCTGCCAAGACCATCTTAGTGGACAAAGTCCCTTTCTGAATCGAGTCCACTCCTCGTTCCAGTCCTGTATTACTAAACCGGTTCAACTTTTCATTCCATCCATGTCTATCTCATTAGATATAAATCATTACCCAATGCATTAGAGGGAGATATAGGTCCCACCCATCTCGTAATGAAATCATTCTTACATGTGCCAAAAAATAAACTTAAAACATTCATCATAACCCAAAGAATAAAATGGGTTTCATAAACATCATCCCATCATTTCATAATCCATATAAAATAAATAGACATTTCATCATAAGAAAAGTGAACCATGTGAATCATAGAGAAATTAAACATGAAACATACACATATCAAATAGTGCCATCTTAGATGGAAAATGGTATTGATAAAAAATTTGAAATGAATTCTTGAGGAAAATATCCTTTCTTCGTCAAAATCATTTTCTTTTCAAAAAATGCCATGAACTTTTAAAATAAAAGTATTTTGTTGAAAGTATTCATAAAATCATGTAGAGTAAGATTCATGAAAATGAGGCTTTATGAAACTGTAAAAATCTATTCATTCCGTATAAGTTATAAAATATCACTCTCCTCGTACTTTTGTCGGAAAAGTCAAGAAAGTACCTCGTAACGTAAACAGAAGAATGATTACCTACATACCATGTAGTAAAAGTCAAAAATGGGTAAAAAGGACTTTAAAACTACATGAAAAATATTTTATAAAACATGGAAATGGATGATATAAATAACCCCAGTAAATACTTAGGAATAAGCAATCCCAGATAAAAAATAGATTTGCAAAATTACCCCTTACCGTAGGTCCGATATGCTTCGTACGTATTCCAAACATCCTCTTCTTTGAAAAGCCTCTTTGAGACCTCCTCTTAGGGAACTAAAATTTGTCTTTGAAGAAGACTAGGACCTCTAGGATGTTTCTAGGGAACTGGAGAAGATAATTGGGTAGGGTTTTTCCAAGCTTGAAGGCTCAAAGTGGTGTGTGGAAGAGAGGGAGGAGGTGCCATTTTATAAGGGTGGAGAGGGGCACCTTTGGAATTCTTAAAAATATTAATTTATAATAAATCTAACCCCACTTAAAAACCTCCAAAAATGACTCATATTATAAGATTAGATGAGATAGGGTTGTAATCTCATCAAACAATCAAATTCAGACATGTTTGGATCTTATTTTAAACCTTATCATTTTGATTTATCCTTATTTAATCTATTTAAGTTTATTTGTGGTAATAAAATTCTAAATTTTAAATTATAACAAATAATTACATATTTGTTGTGAATTTTCAATAATTTTTTACTTTATAACATTATAGACCATATAAAGTTAAATTTATAATTTTTAAATATTTTTGTGATTTTTAAACAATTTTATAATATGTTATTTTTATAAAATAACAATAGTGTCAATTTTGACACTATTCATTTATTTGTATTTAAATAAAATATATACATAAGATATGTTAGAAATAAAAGATTTAATAGATTCATAAAAGGTAATTTGTATCTATAAAATTAGTGGATCACATTAAATAGTTCATATAATATTTATTTTATTATTTTTAAAACCATTTATTTGGTTTATCTATTAATAAAATAATTACTACAACATTTTTGTATAATTATGTAATATACTTATTTGTTGCATAAAAATTAAAATTAAAATTCTATGATGAAGATAAATCTATTACCTTTCACAGTAATACTTTTACTCGAATTTATCATCTTAAAATCACAATATTTAAATTTTTATATTAATTACATTATGAAGGTGACAACTTTGGCATCATTTAAAATAAAATAATATAAGTGTCATAATCACTTTTATAAGGCTCCAAACGGTTATATATTAGGTCATTGGATGATTATGGTGTAGATATACACTACCAATATGTTTTGGTTAGGTTTGTGGGCCTTTTAATGGGTATTATTATTTCAATAAAAACTATATTACTTATTTCCCACTTAATAAATAATTTCTGTATCATTAATGTATCACCATTAATGACAATTATTTAATCCCTAAAAAATTCTAAATAAATTATCATGATATAGATAATTTTATTATCGTTCTGGAGAATATTCATGTTCGAAGTTTTATGATGTTTATCACTAAATTAAAATTATTATACTTATAATATTTAAGAGAGTGACATGTTGTCACTTTCTTTGGTTTTAATAATAATTAAATTATTTTCGTGGTCATAAGTCCATAAATGAATGTAATCCGACCCTTAGGTTATATGGGTCTACTTTTATCCATCCAATAGAATTTTGGCATGTGTTATGGTAATTTTATAATATTATATTTACCCTTAATTACCCGATTTACCTTTAACTATGGTAAATAAAATTTTCCGTAGTTACTATTCATAATTCCCAAAAATAAAAAGTAGCTTATTAACATTATTTGGACCCATTGATTCCAAATATGGAATCCATTTTTCCAAATTCAATACACAGAAGTTGCAGAAATTAAATCAAAATTAATCCCATTGTCGAAAGAAAAAGGGTGTTTCATTAAAACATTGCAAAAGATTGAATTGATTTAACCTACGAATTTAATGTAAAATAAATTCTAATAACATAAATTATTTTAAATGGTAAAAATATATTCTATTTATACTTTAAAACCATTAAATATTATAATTTAACCATATAAATTATTACGATGAAACAAGTTGTTTTTAATTAAAATATAGCGTGTTTTTACTATTCATCAAAATATGAAAGTTACCAGAATAATATTAAAAATTTATCCAAAGTAATTTTTTATTTCCTGATTCCAAAGAATAATTTTATTTTGTAAAATTGAACTTATAAACATGTCAAAAACAAGATTTAAAGTGGATGCACCATCAAAAGGCGACAAACTGCATTTTTTGAAAAATACTTATTTTACCCAAAATATTTATTTTGTTATTATACCATGTTCTAGAAAATGTGTAAGATGAATAGTAATGTTATAAAATTAAATATTTAGTTAATACTATTCATACCGGCTAGTTCATAATAATAATATAATAATATATCGTTGTTTAGTAAAACCCGGTATTGCGTACAACACACGCTATCGAGGAAGGTCGTGATTCCGTGTAATGCAAGGCAAGTCAGCGATGGGTGTTGTGAAAGCTCATTTTGGTGTAGCGTAAAACAGAAGACATTAATTAAAAATAATACTTTTCATAAAATCTTGTGGTGTTACATTTATCCTGGATCCAAAAAATGTTACACTAGTTGTACAAACTCTGATAGTGGAATTGAAAATCTGAACAACCCAATGCATTATGATTTTTGGAATATAAACATAAACACTCGTATATATCTAGAATAATATATTAGTTTCAGGGTACATTATAACATTTAATGTAAGTAGTATTTTTTGTGTCAAAACATTCCAAGAAGAACTACATTTTTTCAGAAAGTGAAACACACTACAAATAAGCTCATCATTGTTAATTTTTACATTCATTGATGGAATATTTTCACCCATTCCTTTAATAACATCAATTATCATAATCATATTCTTTTTGCTAAAACTTTTTCATTCCTTTGTAATTTTTATTCGGATCGACTTAACATTGATTAAAAATTAGTAGCCTCTTTCTGTTTTTTAGGATGGAAATCAGATATACTATCATTAATGCTTCCAAATCCATAAGGGGATGAGTTTCATACACTTGTTGGACATGCTCCCAACCCAATAGAATGTACACAACCCAGATACTCTTTCCTAAATAATTTTCTTAATTCACCATCTAGATAAATCATTGAATGTTGTGATGGTTCCTATTGACTTAAAACCTCACTCAATTTTTACTATATAAAGGCGACAATAGTTTGGTCATGTCAAAAAGTAATAGAAATTCAATATGAATTCAAAATCTAGTTTTTTTTCATCATCATTTTCAAATGATCTGTCACTTTTTTTATGGAAATCATCCCATAGATTTGTTCTAACAATAAGATTTCAAGAGTTTTTTTCCTATAATAAAAAATAATATAAAAATTAATAATATGAAACTAATTTCTAAAAATGTAAATTTTATACTACCATCATATATTTATAGTGGGAAAATGTTTTAGTTCTAGATGTATTTGGAATGGTTTGAGTGCTACAATTTAGTGCATTTTTCTTACACATGTCATGCATATATAATGGTGAAAAGTTTTGTAACATTTAATGAATAGAAAAAAATTAAATGTTAATATGTTATGGAAACAAAAAATATGAATGTACCTTGTGTTTTTTCTTATAACGGATGAGAATATTACTATTCCATTTATCCTTTTTAATACCATTTGTATAGTTCTCACAACATTTTGTTCATTAGTAAATATAGATTCATAATGTTTATGAAACAAAATCTCTCTATTATTTATCCACCTTTTTTTATTGAAATCTTTGAAATCTACTTTTCCAACTTTTCATGTGGAAACTGAAAGTAGGGATTTTCCAACAAAATAAAAACATTTTCTGTGGAATTAAAAAATAAAATGTAAAAATTCATTAAATCAATAAAACATAATTACCCTAAACAATTTTCATAAAACTTATTTTTTTAGAGAATTTGGTTATTTTTACATGATTCATAATCTATAAGAAATTTAGTCCTACGTATATGTCCTATTGTACATAAAAATAAAAATCCTTATTCCCCAATTGGACAACTGTAAGAATCAAATATCCATATAACTTATTTATTCACCAATGACCAATTTTTTCCCATTTGAAACATTTTAACTTTGGTCATACCCTCTAAATATAATAAAATAAGGAAATAAATTTAAAAATCGTTTAATTAAAATAAAAAATACACGAATAAAATTGGATGTACCTATGACATTTCATATTCAACCAGTTTGTTTGTTTTCCATCTATACACCAATTGATGTTGAATAAACTTTCACATCCATCTCCAGTTCAACACCAAAACCACCTTCGGGACTAGATAATCGAGTATTCTCATTTTCATTGGACATTGATAATGTGAATTGTGTTGATTGACCATAATATGAATGAGTTTTTTGGGGGGAAAATTCTTGTGTGATATACACTTGTGTTGACCCTGATGGAACATCTTAAATTGAGGGCGGATGAACATTCCCATTGATTTGTAATTGTGTTATATGTTTTACATTTATATTCTGAACTCTAGTTTGTATATAATTGGTCTTATCTATATGGTGATTACCAGAATAAAATGTTTTGAAGAAACAATTACAATGTGTATTATATAAAATCAGTATGTCTATAATGGATCCTAGGCCAAAAATTATGGTTGGATTCCTTAACAATGTCAGAAATCAAGGGGAAATGGAAATTTCACTAACTATACAAATATACATCATAACAAGTGTAATGAAATTATCATAATTTTGAGTTAAATATACAACTCTGAAGACATATTAATTATTTTTCGTGTGAAATATTGTGAAAACAATAGAAAACATAAAACATTAAAAAAATAATTTTTTTTCAAATGAATATATTTTTCTCTGATATATACCAATAAAAAAGAAACAGTTTAATTATTTGCAAAAAATATTTTTTGTTAAAAAAATAACATTTTATCCTCTAACTATTTTATGCAAAAAATACAAAACAATGTTTTCCCATGACATGAAAAAAATAATTAATACCCAACAATTTAATGTTCTATAAAAAATTAACACAAAATAAATATTTTTTCACTAGTTATTCAAAATAATACAAAAAATTCAGGAAAAAATGTAAGTATTTATTCCAAATTATTTTCATCTTTCTCCATACCCTCAAATAAAAATATCATCGCATTCCACTTCTCCTCCTAGTTGAATATTTTTACATTCAATGTCAAAATATTTACTCAACTCTTGTTCTTAAAAATGTGTGTGGTCACATCTTTCCTCATATTCTTCAACCATTTCATACAAATCTCTAGGCTTAAGATGCACCACAACACTCCATTAAGAATACACCTCAATATAATAAACCAATTTATCTTGTGATGCGTAAATTAAAGGTTCATAAACATTATATTATCTGGTGTAAATCAATATACATAAATTGAAAACATTTCAAACCACAATAATCCTTTCTAAAACCACTATTACTTTTTTTATTAGCCCAAATACATTTAAAATAGTCATTGATTTTCAATAGTAAATGTGCACAATAATTTCTTTCAACTTCCCATAATATGAATGATCATTATTAATTAAATTTTCATCATGGAAACATGAGACACATTTGGGTCAAGAAGTCAGGAAGACTCTAGAATGTTATTGTTTTTAATCTTTTTTCAATATCCCTTGTACGAAACATGAATCCCTTAATATTGAATGCATAAAACCTTTTTGCATTATGAAGTGGGAATTGTTCTATATGTTTCAAATCATCTAATAGATTACCAACAACATCTTATAAAAACAAATAAAAAATAATAATATTTAATAGAATAATTATCAATCCATATTGAATTATATGTCATTCGTTTAACATACCATCTAGAAAACCAATCGGCAGAGTCTATAAAAAGAATATTCTTCCCTACAGATAGGAGCGTGTATGACTCCTCATTTTTTTATCGCATGTAATTTGTAGTCCCTAAAAGTAATGATTATTAACACCTAAAGTCATGATACTTAAATTAATAAATACAAAAACATAAATTATTTCCTACTCTATGATTGGATCCACCTATTCAAAATTGAATAACACATGTCGTTGCCACTGTTTCAACTCAATGGAATTTAAGACAAAATTAGTACATCTCCCAACTCATCTTATGATATTTGAAAAGATATTATACACATCATATTTTTCAATATACATTACTTCATCATTAACATGACATGAACTATTTAATTTTTTCACAATCCCATGTAAATATCTTGAAACAAAATTATCAAACATCATTATGATATATACCTTTCCGCAATAGAACCATCAGGATGAGCCTTATTACAAACATAAGACATTAAATTACCCAAATATATCTATAAAATACACAAATAATAAGGAAAAACAAGATTTTATGATGTGAAATTATATATGAAGAAATTTTTAAATTAACTTTTAATGGGATACATCAATCAATTTTGTATCAGCCCACCCAATAGTAGAACATCAATGAGATGCTCATGCAAGTGAATCATGACAATAAAAATTGATGGGGGGTGGTAACACCCCGACCACTCTAGACCAGAGCCAGTGAGTTAATAAGAACATTTTCATAGTTAAAAGGAAATAAATACTAAAGGAACAATCATTTTATTAGTATTGATGAAACTAGATACATATATGTAACTCAAATTATATTGTTAAACCTAACCAAATACAATACATAAACAAATATAAAAACTATATCCATAAGACTAAATAAATAGTCTCCCCTTCGTTAACTATTGAAGGTAAAAAATGAAATGGGTGAGCTCAAATGCTCAGTAAGGGTTAACAATGTAGGAATAGTGAATCAATAATAACTGAATCATAAACAATTTGACATAATCAATATGGCATGGTGAATAAATGAAAAACTTGCGCCATTAATAAACTGAGAATGAAACTGCATCCATAGATTTTCTCATAGTGAAAAACTCATGGATGTAATGACTGATAATGAATAAAGAGAATTATTATTAATTGGACATCATGTATCTGGCACATGATACCATAATATCATTAAAATGATTTAGTTTTGTGGGTAGAAACTTGTCAGATTTTGGAAACAAACTCAAAGGGTTTGTCACCAAAATGATTGTCTAATGAGACCTGCAGATGCATCAATGGGATATAATTGGATCTTATAATCACTACATGTTCAGATAATTATTTATAAATATATTCAATTAAATATCAATATGTATTTACATTATACATATATAATAGAGGATATAGATTCATCAACAGGTCAACAGCTAAACCCACATTAAAAAAATACCATATGTAAAATGGTCTACGACTTAGAAAATAATCAAATGCATAATACAAGAATATGGATATTTAATAGAATTATAATTTCAAATGAAATTTGATCTCAAATGGGTAGTAGGTACACCACATAAGAATTATTAGGTGCACAATACAAGGTAAGTCACAATGGAATAAAAAATTTAGACAAAGTCCCTTACCTCAATGTAATCAGTCGAATGATATCACCAAAAAATAATAACCATAAAATGAATCATTTAATAACATTAATAAAAATATAATCATGATATTTTATGAAAAATGGCAGTATACATACAACACATTCAAGAAATAAGTGGATAACATTAGAAATATCATAGAAATTGAGGTGAGATGAGGAAACTCCTTACAAACATTTTGGCATGGTAATGGGTGTCCATGTGGGGGATTAATGAGAGGTAAAGGGGTATCCTGTTATTTATATACAATAAGGGATGTATGGGGGAGGTGAAAAAACATACCCCGTCATTCAGAATTAAAAATAAAAGGGCACAACATTGGGGAAATTCTTGAACAAAAGTGAGAAAGAAAATCCCTTATCTTATGCTCAAAGGTGTTCTTGATTGTTCTTAATGACCTAAATAATCAAATTTATCATCATTAATTAACATTTCCAGAACCTCATAAACATTTAATTGATATTTTATAACCTTATAAGGTTCATTAATGGCCTTTTTATGGGTTTAAGATATTCACTTTTATTGTTTTGGAAGCAATTTCTTCTTTGGTTTTCCGGATCCGTTTACTTGTATTAATGAAGGGAAGATCCTCTGAAATGTGGTTAAACACAAATAATTGTTAATATATATTATTATTGACATTAAATATATTTAAAGTGTCTTATAATGGTTCTAGTTATATACCATTAGGATGACTCATTTTATAAGTTAATAATAAACGCTTGGATTTGGCTTGGCAGTTGTGTGCACAATGAACTAGTTTTGTATTATTATTCCATATTATGAGTGTGTAAGGATTTAAGAACATTAAAAAAGATAAAATACATATATAGTGACTTATTTCAACCATTGAAAAGATTTCATGACCAGTCTTGAATATAGTAATTCAATTTGAAAAATTGTCTTCCTTGAGTGTGATAAATTAACACAACTCAGATGGTGTTTTCATTTATAGTATAAAAGGAAGAGAAGAAGAGTAATTATGATGAAATATTCCATTAGAATAATTAAAATCCATTACATTTATGGTACTTTAATTATCATGGAATTTGGATGAGGTGACAAGAGAAGAGAGAACAAAATCATGGAACTTGTAAAAGGAATTGAATGAAAAAGGAAGAGAGGTTCACCTCTTGAGTACTCCTCTTTGAGAAACTCCAAAAGACATTTGATTTGGCCTATTGGTGAGACCAGCAGGTCTTCGACATGAAGAGAGTTATTGGGAAGAGAATTTGGAAGAATTTAGGCAAGGCTTTATGCTTTAGTGGTGTGGGAGGAAGAGGGGGTGAGCGGATGGTTATATAGTGGACGAGAGGAGAGTATTCTTAATATTATAATCATTAATTTATTATTTCATCACAAGACAAGAAATAGTGAGTCTTACATGACTGAAAATAGTAATATATGAATGTGAGTTGGAGATTTGGGTGCTTAAATAACTCATGATTCTAGGATTAGTTAATTTAAATTATAATGTAATCATACGGTAAATTAATGTATTTTACTATTCACCAAAGATTCATGTATTTCAGAAAAATCCCAAAAATTCACCCTTACAATTTTTTCAACCTGTTGAATACAAAAATTAATTCCATTTTTCAAAAATAATTTTATAAATATGATCAATTAAATATTTAATTAAAATTATATTATAATCAAAAAATATAAACACATAAAATATTCATCTTCATTTTTAAGGTGCCTAAATATATTTATACATTCACGGGTATGGATACCATTCATAAGAGTCATATTACTATTTATAAGGGTATGTTACTATTCATAAGTGTAGGTTAATATTCATAAGGGTATGTTACTATTCACAAAAAAATTAAGTTAATTCTACCAGACTGTAAATATCATCCTGAATAGAACCGTGTATGTCAAATTTTCAAAATTCAAAACAAACAAGTGAAAAATATAAGTTCAAAGGAAAGGATTTGACAATGTCTTAAATAACCATGTGTGTTTTCAAAGAAACTCAATGATTTATGAATATAGGCTAAAAATAGAATGTATATAAGAGAATCATAACATAAAATGTTGGGGGGTTATATTATTCCCTCATTCGGAAATTTCATCCTCGAAATTTTATGTATAAATCCCACCAAAAAGATGTGGGTGGTTCTTCTTCATGACATAATTAGGTTCCCTTGTTGCTTTTTCAATATTATGGATTCTCCAAAGAACCTTTACTAGTTGGGTTGTCTGATTTATCAATACCTACTCCATTGTGTCAAGAATCTCGATAGGCTCTTCACAATATGAAAAATCGGGTTCCAGCTCTATCTCTTTGTATGTGACTACATGTGTTAGGTCTGACATGTATTTCTTTTACAATGACACATGGAACACATCATGAAATTTGGAGAGACTTGGAGGAAATCCTAAACAGTATGATTCAGCTCCGATTCATTCAAGAATTTCAAATTTTCTGATGTACATAGGGCTCAGTTTCCCTTTATTACCATACCTTATGACACCCTTCAACAGAGATACGTTCAGAAAGACATGATCTCCCACTTGGAATTCAAAATATTTTAATCAGTTGTTAGCATAACTCTTATGCCTACTTTGGGATGCTTTAATATGGTCTTGGATTTTCATTAACATTTTCATGGTCTATTCAATAAGTTCTAGGACTATATGTTTCCTTTCACCAGCATCTTCCCAACTAGTTGGTGTTCTACATCTCTTTCCATGTAATGATTCATATAGAGCCATTTGAAAACTATACTGGAAAATATTGTTGTAGGAAAATTCAACCAAAGTCAAGTATTGATCCCACATACTTTTAATGTAAATAGATCATTATCTCAACATGTCTTCTAGAGTTTGAATAGTCCTTTCAAACTCTCCTTCGGTTTGGGGTGATAATTTGTAATCATATGAAGCTCAGTATTCAAATACATCTATAGAGTTTTCCAGAATATTGATGTAGACCTAGGATATAGATCAGACAAAATCGATAGATTTGCACCATGAAGTCTTACAACTTTATTAATAAAAAGTCTTTCCAGGTGATCAAATGGTAAATCCTCCCTTGTTGCAAGGAAAAGTTCATATTTTGTGAGACGATCAACAATTACCCATATTTCATCATTCCATCATGATGTACTTCGTAGTCTGGTGAAAATATCCATCGTAATGTCATCCCACATCCACATATGAATAGGTAGAGGTTTCATCACTCCTCTAGGATGTTGTCTCTTGACCTTCACTTGTTGAAAAACTAGGCACCTTGAAACGTAGTCAGACAATTTACGCTTCATATTATCCCAAAAAAAAACCTTCAGATCTCTATACACTTTTCTGCTACCATGGTGTATAGAGAAATTGGAGCTATGAGCATCATCTAATAGTTCCCTTCTTACCTCAGGTACTGATGGAATGCATAACCTCTTCCCAAATTTTAGAACTCCATCCTCATACACAAAGTCATCCAATCTTTCATTCTTAAAAGCATTAATTTTCTTGTGTATATTTTCATCATTAGATTCGGTGCTTTTTATATTCTCTAGTAATGCTGGTTTATCAATCATTTGAAAGGGGAAATATTTTTCCCCTTCCTTAAAAATTCCCATATCCATCTTTAGTAGATCCAAGAATATAGAATTTCTCTCAATCCTCATATGAGTCTGAAGTGCATGATCTTTCTTAATTAATGCATATTCCACCTTATTTTCCTTTCATGGGTGGTAGTGTATTGAGAAATAATAATCATTGAGTGACTCAAGACATCTCCTTTTCCTCATGTTGAGTTCATTTTGTGTGAAAATGTATTTCAAAATCTTCTAATCTGTGTATATATCAAAATATTCACCATAAAGATAATGTATCTATTTTTTAGAGTAAAGATTATAGCTTCTAACTCAACATCATGAGATGGATAATTTTTCTCATGAGTCTTCAACTACCTTGATGCATAAGAAATAACATTACCATTTTCCATAATGACACAAGTCAGCCCATTCTGTGATGCATCACTTTATATTACAAATCCATCACTTCCAGATGGAAGATTCAAAATTGGAGCTTTGACCAATAACCTTTTCAATTATTCAAGCATTTTGTACATTATTGTTTCCTCACAAACATAACTCCTTCACGTGTGAGCTTGGTTAGCGGGTTAGCTAGTCGAGTGAAATTCTGAAGAAAACGCTGATAGTAACTTTCTAGGCCAATAAAACTACAAACATCGGTTATGTTTGTTGGTGTGGTTCATTCAAGGATTTCAATTTTCTTCACAGGATCAACTAATATTCAATCCATAGAGACAATATATCCAAGAAAAAAACTAATTGAATCCAAAATTCACACTTTCTAAACTTCCCATATAATTCATTTCATCAAAGTGTTTTCAGAATAATCTATAAGTTATACTCATGGTCTTTATAGAATTTTTAGTATACCAAGATATCATTAATGAATACCATAACAATGTTATCAAGATATTACTTGAAAACTCTATTCATTAAATCCATGAATAAAGACGGTTAATTAGTCAGTCCAAATGGGATCACTGTAAACTCATAATACATGTACCTGGTTCAAAATCTTGTTTTAGGAATATATTCTTTCCCCACACGTAGTTGATGATATCTGGTCCATGGTCAATCTTTGAAAAGTATTTAGATCCACTAAGTTGATAAAATAAATCATTAATACGGACTAGAGGATACTTATTATTTAATGTAATAGCATTAATTTCCATATAATCAATGCATAGCCTCATGGATCCATCTTTCTTCTTGACATAGAGGACAAGGTCTCCCCATTGAGAAACACTAGGTTGAATAAATACTTTTCACTCAATTAATATAGTTTTTTCTTTATCTAGATTAATTCCATAGTGGCTATTCCATAGGGTGTATTTTATATAGGTCTTGCACCAGGAATTAAATCAATAGAGAACTCAAAGTCCCACTCTGGAGGATGTCTAGGTAAATACTCTCAAAATACATTAATGTATTCATGAACTATATGCACATCTTCAATTTGAATATTCCATTCCTCACCCATAGATATTGGTTTATCTTTCTCTCCATGTATTGAATTAATTAGAGATACAAGGGGTGGATCTAGATAAGAATCATTTCGTGAGGTTCCTACTCTAAAGATAAGGGATTCTACACCATTTTCAATGATTTTAACTTCCTTCTTCTTATAATAGATCTTCGCATCATAATTTAAAAGCCAATTCCTAATGAGATGTATATGAAATTCAATCATTTCTATGATGATAAGGTTAGTAACTAAAGCTCGTTTATGTGTCACTAGGGGGACTAATTGACATGTGTTTTTTAAAATGATGCATCCCTTAAATGTTTTGACTGATGAAACCTTTATTAAATAAAATTGGACATGTCTAGTTTTCATGGAAAAGTGGGAAGATATAAATGAACGCGATGATATAGAATCAAATAATGTGTTGGCTATGTTTGAGGAAACAATTAAAGTACCTTCCACCATGTCATTAGGAACTTCAACCTTTGTGGTTGTAATTACATAAGATCTCCCTTTCTCTCATGGCATTTTCTGAGGAAAGTTTCCTTGTTTCTTAGAACACTCATTTTTATAGTTTCCCAACCCTTTAAAATGGTAGAACTGAATTTCATTGACTTGTTTATTCCCCTTACATTCATTATATTGATTACAATTTTCTTTACACTTATAGTATACTCTCATGTCATCCAAGCATTTCCTGAGATGATTCTTTTCACAGTTCTCGCATAATGGGAGTTTTCTTCATTCATTCGTTATTCTTTGGCGCTTTAACTTTTCTTTGGTTATCAGAGTACCACTTCTTATCATGGTTTCCCTTGAACATATTTGATCTAGAAAATTCCTTCTCTATTTTGATTTCATTTGATAAAATTTCATTATATGATGAAAAGTTTTGAGAATCTAGTGTCCTTCGAAGAATTTGATAAATTAATAATGTTTCCTTATGACTTTTCTATTTCTCTATGTTTTGAAAATCACAAAAACTCAGTCTTATTGAAATTTATATTTTCCTAAGATTTATATTAATAAGGAAAATATTCATTCCCTAATGAAATTTTATCATTTCCTATGTTTTCATTGTTCATTTCATAGTTTCACTAAATAAAAAACTTTTTATTCCTATGGGTAAAATTCGATTTCACATCTAAAACCTCGGAATCATATAAATCCTTGGCAATAGAGTATTCTGTTTTCAGACTCCAAATTATCTGAAATTCCGACTTTGAATTCACTGAAATTTAGACTCTGAATTCCACCAAATTCAGACTCTAATTTCTTCATGATTCCGACTCCAAATTCATTGGAATTTAGACTCTAAAACATATATATTTTAGGTTCCGAATTCCTTGAAAAATATAATCAGAATATCTATGATTTATAGTCTCCTAATTTATTATTTAGACTCTGAACATTATTTTTCCTTAGAATCTGAAATATTTTATTTGGTTAAGAAACATTATTTCTATTTAACTTGTTATAGTTATGAAATGTTGGCATACAATTTGTTTCTAACTAACCATTGTTTGATTGACATGTGTTCGGGTCCCTCCGAAATTTAGGTAAAAATATGACCATTGTAGAAGGGAACTGACCGTTGGAGAAGTTCCTATAAATAGGAGCTCATTTGAATGAGCTCAATAACCATTCCATCACTCTAGAGATTTCATGTTGTTGTAGTGATTTATACGGATAGAGATTCTCATGCCTTGTGTGTACTGAACATCTTGTTCAACTTGCTTCGTGTGACTCTGATTTTTGTTGTGTACAATCTAGAACATCAATGGATAAGAAGAAAGAGGTAATGACTACCTTAAAAATTCAAGGAGTTTTGTGGATAGGAAGACAGAGGTTTTGTCTACCTTGTAGTTCGAGGGCTTTTGGGGATAACAAGACATATTTTGATATTTCTATCGAGGGCTTACCCTAGTCTGGGTAAGACGGAATTTCTTGAATGTATAAATCAAGGGACCTTTCTCCATGTTTGTTGGATACCCTTCTCTTTGGGTTAAAATATTTCATACTTGTTACATGTTTTGTTTCAATTTTATTTCTGTTGTTATTTTGATAAAGGAAGAATGTATAAACTTATTATATTTTATTGTTCTTTTTAATAATTTGATAATTAAGATTCTAAATGCTTTAAGGTAGAGTCTTTTCCTTGTAATCTTTCCTTAAGTTTCATTTCTGGATCCACATTTCTGGAACCTAGAATGTATGAGGAACTAAAATAGGTCTTGTGAATTTTCCTTTTTTAACCTTGTAAAACATAGTTTTTCGTAAGGTTAAAAATGAATGTTTTTAAAATTACAATTCACCCCCCTCTTGTAATTGAGAATCTACATTCATATTTCGATCCTAAAATTAGTATCAAATGAGGTATTTGAAATACTTATATTCACATGTATGTTTTCTTTCTTAGTTTTAATTGTTCTAAATATTTTCCTTTCATAGGTTATTTATCCTTGTTTACAATATTTTTCTATTGACAGGTTTTCTGGAATGGTATTTTCTTATAGATTGCAGGAATTAATATTGGTTCTATTGATAATATATATCCTACTATACAACATATATTTTATGGTAATGATTATGAATATTGGAGAGATCTTAGGATTACATTTGTTATTAATACTGGAGTGGAAAACTGTGTCATGCTTACTAGTGATTACAAGATTCATGATAAGAAGTCATAAATTTTACTAATCAAGAAAAGTTAGAATATATAATAAACTACAAGGTATTCCATACGTTGTTGTGTTCCATCACCCGAAATATATATAGTTAGATTTCTTCTTGTGAAGCTGCTAACTATATCTGGAAGAAATTGGATGTTACACATTTTGGTAAATACAAAGTAATAAAAACTAGAAGAGCTATGCTTAGAGCAGAATATCATGGATTTCTATTTCCTTATGGAGAACCATTATGAAAGGTGTAGCCACGGTTTATGACTATTGTTAAAAGTTTACAATCCATGGGTGATAATGTTTTTTATGATGAGGCTCTTGTGGAAATTATTATGTACATCATTCCAAATGAGTGGGAATCTAAGAGAACAACTATTGATGAGAATATAAAAGTATTTAAAATTACTCTTGATGAAACTTCTGGAAGACTTCTTCAACATGAGACCAGAATGAAAAGAGATGATGATATAAATGATAACAATAATGGAAATGGAAGGGTAGACGTTACTACTAATAAATCCAAGAATCCTGAAATGGTTACAAGATCAAAGTCTAAGAAATTCACTATTTCATCTAACTCTAGTTAATGTGAGATTTTAAGAATGAGAAATCTAATATTTCATGAAGGATAAACAAGATAATGGGAATCAATGATTTTCAGTATAGATTTATTAATAAAGAAAGAAAAGAATAGATAGTCTTGAAAGTAACGTGTTATGATTGCAAAAGTGCAGGGGATATCAGAACAAATTGTAATATTCTTAAGAAAAATGATTGAAAGGAAGAGCATTCAGAGAGGAATAGAAAGAAGTACTACAAGTCTACAGCCAAGAAAGTCTTGAAAGCCAATGACACATGGAGTGACAGTGGTGGTGACTCTTCTGATGAATCCTCAGTGTATGAATCATCTGATCAGAAGAATCTTGGTCTACTAGGTAGACTACCCATTGAAAATCATTGTCTAATGGAAAAGGTACACACTACTCAATATATCACAAATTTGTAATTGAATACAAATTATACTAATGATAACTAATACAATTCTTCAGGTGAATAATCTTCTTCTGATGAAGATAATATATTACTTACTTCTGAAAAAACTATCTAGGTTTTCTAAACTTCTTGAGAATTAAAATTCTAAACTAAAGAAAAAAATTGATAAAGAAAATTCTGGAATTTATATTCTTACTAAGGAAATATCATATCTTTCTAAATATATTGAAATTTTTTTATTTTAAAAGTATTTCCAAAATCCTTGGGGAAGTTTATTCTGAAAAGGATAAACTTTCTCAGGAACTTGAAAATATAATTTCTAAGAACAATATTTTATAGACTAACTCTAGTTCCAACTCTAATAATTTTAGGGTAAAAACATGGTTATTAAACTAAATTCATAAATATTTTCCATGAGGAAGTGTTTATCAAACATTACCTCAGGTATGGAAAATCATGACAAGATATTTTCTCAAATTAGACCTCGAAGGAATCATTCTGGATTTGGATATACCCATTCTGAATTGAATTATAGTAATTACTATTTTGTTCCTCAAAGTGATTCATTCTGTACTAAATGCCAGTTTGTTGGTCATTGGGAAAAAATAGTTCATTAAATAAAACTTAGTCTTTAGGTTCTCATGAAGCCTATTTTTTTATGAAAATGTGGATCCCTAGTGTTTTTCTTTCTAAAATTTATGAATCCAATGGAATTTTTATTTTGAAAGAATAAAACTCTAATTTTTTGGAAAATAATGATATTACCAACTGAAATACATGGTACATGGATAGTGGATGTTCCCGGCATATGACTGGAAACAAAAACATCTTTGAAAATATTATCAAAATGAAATAAGGAAAAGTAACTTGTGGAGATCATGCTCAGGGAGAAATTATTGGTATAGGTAACAATGTTCTTCTTGAAAAAACATTGATTTCAAATGTTTTATTTTTTAAGGTTATTAAGAACAATCTCATTAGCATAAGTCAATTATGTGATGAAGGTTACCTGGAGAATTTTAGGAATGATATGTGCATAGAACACAATTCCAAGGAAGAGTTTAATTTTTCTGCCCATAGGCATGAGAATGTATATACACTAAACATAGAATTCCTTAGGATCCAAGATCTACCTTGTCTAAGTAAAATGGGATTTAAATCTTGGTTATAGAAAATTAGGTTAGGACAATGTAACCTTAGGAACCTATGTAAACTCCCTAATAAAAGACATGTTAAGGATGTACTAGAGCATAGATATGATTATTCAAAAAATTTTGATCCTTTTTGATATGGAATGAAACATAAATAATGTTTTTAAATTAATCATTTAAATCTCAACTACTAATGCATTACAGTTGGTGAATATGGATCATTTTGGTCCAACAAAAACAGGAAGAATTAAAGGAAAATGTTATGTATTTGACTTAGATTATGATTAAACTGTATTTTCATGGTTCTATTTTCAAGAAAATAAATATGAATATTTTTATTATTTTAAAATATTTAGATCCCAAGTTAAAAATAAGAAAAATCATCCATTGATAAATATTCAAAGTGATCATGGTAGAGAATTTAAAAATTCACATTTTGAATCTTTTTGTAGTAAAAAATGCATTACTCATAACTTCTCAGCACCATGAACTCCCCAATTGAATGGTGTTGTTGAAAGAAGAAATCAAATTATTCAAGATATAACTAGAACTGTATTGAATGAATATTCGATAGATAAACATGTTTGGGCTAATTCTGTAAGTACTTTTCTTGTAATACTATAAATTGAGTTTTGATTAGAACTTTTCTTAATAAGACCCCCTACAAATTGTGGTATATTAGAAAACCTAGACTTTCCTACTTCAAATTATTTGGTTTCAATGTAATAATTTTGAATACTAATGATAATTTACATAAATTCTTACCCATATATGATTAAGTAATTATCATAGGCTACTATACAACTTCTAAGTCCTATAGAGTTTTTAATAAAAATACTTTTACTATTGAAGAAAAAGTTCATGTTTAATTTGATGAAACTGATCCTTTTGTTTTTAAACAACCTCAACCTACAACTTAGGATGGGTTTTAAAAATAATATTATCAAACCTTGATAGAATATCCTTATGATAAAGAAAGTGTTCAAAAAAAATGTTTCTGAAGCATTTACCCGAGATGATATCCTACCATATGTTTATGAATATGTTTTACAAAACCAAAATCCATTGTTTTTTAAGAATCATTTCAGTGATAGTATCATTGGTGATGTAAATCAACCTGTAAGGAATAGAAGTTCCTTATGAAATGAAGTTCAAAATAAATCATTCCTTTCTTAATTAGAACTAAAAAGCACTGATTAATCTTTAGGTGGTGATAATTGGATAAAATCCATGCAATATGAGCTAAATGAATTCAAATGGAATAAAGTATGCAACTTGATTAAAAGACCTAAGGAAACATATGTTATTGGAGTAAACTGGGTCTTTAGAAATAAATGTGATGAGAATTGAGTCATTTTAAGAAATAAGGCTATATTAGTTGCAAAAGAATATAATCTACAAGAAGGAATAGACTATGAAGAAACCTATGCTCCAGTAGCAATACATGAATCTATTCATATTTTACATGCCTCCGCAGCAGTCATTAATTTCAATGTTATTCAAATGGATGTTAAATGTGATTTCCTTAATGGATATGTTCAAGAGAATGTTTTTGTTGAGAAAACATCTGGTTTTGAAGATCCAAAATATCCTAAAATGTTTTCCAAATTCCAAAGCTTTATATGGACATAAACAAGCCTCCAGGGCCTGGTATGATAGACTTACATGATTTTGGTTATAAAAAATTACATTAAGGGAAATGTTAATCCATCCCTCTTTATAATGAAAGATAAGAAAAATATTTATTGTTCAAATTTATGATGATGATATTATATTTGATTCAACTCGGAAATCATTAACCTATTTGTTTTCAAATATAATGAAATCAGAGTTTGAAATGAATATGATGGGTGAGTTAACATTTTTCCTATGATTTCAAATTTCTCAAAAACTAGGAGGAAATTATATATCTCAACATAATTATATTAAATATCTTCTTAAAAAGTATGGATATGACAACACAAAAAGTATAAGTACTCCCATTGGTACCTCACATTCACTTGATCTTAATGAAGCTTGGAAACCAGTAGATCAAAAAAAATATAGAGGTATGATATGAAGTCTACTATACTTGATAGCTAGTCATCCAGACATAAAGTTGTCAGTATGCTTATATGCAAGATACCAATACAATCCTATAGAATCTCATTTAATGTATGTGAAAATAATTTTTCACTTTTTAAAGGGAACCATAGATTTATGACTCTTTTATACTTTTGTAAATTTTTTTGTTTTAAATTTTTTTAGGATGATGATTTTGGTGGATGTTGAATGTATAAAAAAGTACATCAGGAAATTGTCATTTCTTAGGAGATTCATTACATTATTGGTCATGAAAAAAGAAACACTCAGTAGCACTTTCCACTACTGAAGATGAATATGTAGCAGCTGGAAGTTGTTGTGCTCAAATGTTGTGGATGCAACACACACTCACAGACTATGGTATAATTTTTACCAAAACACAAATATCATGTGATAATACTAGTGTAATTTCCCTATGTAAAAATCAGGAACATCACTCACATGAAAAACACAAATATATTAGACATCACTTTCATAGGGATCAAACACAAAAAGGAGATATCATTATTCAATTTATCATAACGCAAGATCAACTTGCTGATATTTTCACAAAATATTTACCCTTCGATAGATTTAAATACATTAAATAGAATTTAGGAATGATAACCATATGGTAATATTCCAATTTCACTTTTTGTTGAAACCTATCACCTTATAGTAAGAAACTCTTTTTCATAGGGGGAGTACATTTTCTTTTTTTAAAACATTATTTTCATAATAAAAATTTTATTACTAAAGTTTTTCATAACCAATCTTTTTTTAATCAAAATTTTTGTAATCAAATTTTTTTATAATCAAATTATTCGTAATCAAAATATTTGTAATAAAAAATATCGTAATCAAAATTTTCATAATAAAATTTTTATGTAAATTTATTTTAAATTTTTCAAAGACTAGAGTTCTTAAATAATAATTTTCCTCCTTAGGAAAAATTTCCTAGGAAATATGGAAGGTATGTTTCCTTTCTTAAATTGTTGTACTAATCCTTTTACATTTTGGTATTTTCATTTTGGTTAAAAAAATTGGATTCTCTTTTCTTTAAATCAACATTTCTATTTTTAAAAACCTCAAACGATTGAAACCTACCAAATTTCTTCTTCGGCTATCATCTCAACCGTTAGATATCATCAAGAGTATTTAAATAGTTGGATAAATCTAGGAAGGTGAACTGTCCCCTCAAATTCCTATATTAGGACCCCCCCCCCCCCACCGATGTTTTTCCCACATCAATCTTCAATGATCTGGAATGTTGAAACCCTTATTCTTTACTAATGTTAAATCCAAATATCCATGGTTTTTCTCAATTCTGAATGTCTGTGCAATCATATCCTCAAAAATAAATGATGTTTTTAAATGAAATCTCTGAATGGAAGATATAAAAAGATAGGTTAGTCGATCTAAAATTATTTTCTATGTATGATTCTATCATTTCAAATAATTTCGAGCTGCATGGTTGGGAGAGATTATGTGTATAAAAACCAAAGGTGTAGGATCTAGTTTATCCAGAGTTGATGATTGAATTTTGGGATTCAGTAAGTTTCTTTAACGAAGGAGGAAGAGACAAGTTTTCCATCATGATCTATGGAAAGACCTACTCCCTTTCATACACTAAGGCCGAAAAAATTATTGGAATTATGTATGAAGGAGAAGAAGAGTTCTATACCCACAAGCTACCAGGTGTAGCATGATATTTTGATAAAGATAAAGTGATAGAATGTATTGGTCATTCAGTGGTGAAGACTCTGAAGATTGGTCATCTATATAAAAACTTACAGATTCTTTAATTATGGGTTCAAGGTTTTATTATTCCAAGAAAAGGTGATAAATATTCCTTAAATAAAAGTGACATCTGTATTCTGTATTTCCTGGAGAACCTCAGGAATATAAAAATGGTCATGTATATCTTGGTTACGATTGACAATATCAATATTGGAAATATGATGTCTCAAATCATCATGTATTCTAACAATCTCTCGAAGATTACAGTTCTTTGTCCTGATTCATTCAAATTCCCTTATAGTTCTAATCCAAGGAATTTAAATGTAATGTTGTTGAGTGATGATACTCTAAAAAGAATAATGGTTGGTTATTCAAGTGAATCAGGAGATTTCTATGAATTGACTAGAGCTAAAATTGATGCTCTATCAAAGAAACCAGAAGTGGTTGAGACTTCCATGAAGGGTGGAAAGAAGAAGAAGACCATGGAACTAGAAGAGAAAGGAGAAACTCCTTCTATTCAGGAAACCAAATATGCACCACCAAACCCAAATAAGAAATAGACATATCCTGATGAAGTGGTTACTATGTGGGGAGTGGACAAGAAGAATAAGAATTAAGCGGATCCTTATTTTGGTTTGGACCCTAAATATGAAAAATCATTTAAGGTAAAGGATACTGAAAATCTTGAGAAGTAAGAAAAATAAAAGAAGTAGAGGAAGAAAATTTGTGATGCCGATTTAGTTCAATCCCTTCTTAAGGAAGCTGAGAAATCCTATGAACAACACCAGGTACCAAAATTGTTATTACAATAATCTCATCCAGTGACTTCGAGAAGGTAGGTAGTGATGTGGGAACTAGAACAAGAATAAGAAATATTTCAATAGGAATAAGTGGAATAAGAAGAATAATAATAATAATGAAGTGGTGATACAAAAGACATGATAAAGAGAGTAGAAGAATATCATGAGAAGGAGATTCCTTCTGAGAAACAATCAATCTGAACTTCTGAAGCAGAATATTCAATACTTGCTATAGCTAGAAAAGAAAAACAGGGTCAGGAAGAAGTGAATAATCTATCTGAATAAAAGAGTAGTAATCATGATTATATTCATCCTGAGGATCTTGTGGCATGTGCAACGAAATAAAATCATGAGGAAGACAAGATTGTTTTGTTATCAGATAGTGAGCATGAATCAGCCAAAGCATAAGAGATCATTCAATGAAATTACAAGGTAATATAGGTATTGGTTGATACACCTAAAACACATGTGGAGAAAAAATGATGTTGGTGCTTCATCAAAGTGGAAATCTGAAGAGATAGAAATAATAATCCACACCATCCAAATACTCTAATTCGGAATCATCCTCTCTTGGACATGAATTTGAGGTAAAATCATTGAAGTAGATGGTTGATACCATTCCCTTATTTCCAAGTATAGACTCGAGGTTCCAGATGCTTCAGAACTCATTTAGCCAGAAAGAAGATTCATTCACCATGCTTATGGATATGTTTTTAAAGAATTAGACAGATTTAACAACATTATTCATTGAATATGAAGCTTATAAAAAATCATGCAAGAAAATTACAAATTGGTCAAGGAAGAAAATCAAATACCTGGGAGTCTTTTATAAATTTCAAGAAAGTGTCATGGATAATTTTGACATCGAATATGGGATGTTTAATGATCTTACTAAGAGATTTAGAAAAATATGACTCTCAAATAGAAATCTTAGAAGAAATAAGTCAAGGACTTGAATGGGATGCTTAATTGAGTGGCCATGAATTAGAATAGGGAAAGGGTTATTATAATTGAGTTTTAAGAGAATCTTGATAAGAATTAAGATATCTTGAATGCTCATTTAGATAGTCTTAAGGCTCAAGAAGTAAATATCAAACCCTTAGAAATGTAAAATGATGATCCATATCAACTTTTAAAGCATGTGGAAGAATATCACAAGGAGATAAAGATGATGAAAACCATTGTAGAGATATTAATGTTGAAGTAGAAAGAATGATAATTCTACCCCATTCTGATCTTTTGTTGTATATTCTTCTTTATAAAAATTATTTCAATCATAATGGAATTTTGTTTTTTCTTCATATATTTGGTTGTTTAGTACTAATTTTTCAGGGATCATATTTTTTTGCATTCTCTTTATTCCTTTTTAAAAATAAAAATGAGGATAAAGGAGTGATAAAAAGAATAATAATTAAAGAGTCGATTTCCCTAAGTAAGGGGGAGGTCATCTAAGGGGAAGTTCTTATCAAAGATCATTTTCATATACAAGAAAATGTAAAATCAAATTTAGGAAATCAAGAATATTATCGATAGAGATTTCAAAACCTAATGGGGATTTAGTCGTATTCACTATGGTCCATAAGTAAAGGGAGATATGTTTTTATATTAAAGTTCATAATGAAAAACTCTACGTCCTTATATTTTTTTCTATAAGGATGTTTGTGATTTTAAAAAAGGGGTACATTGTTATGTCAATAAGTTTTCCTTATGAATTTTCCATTTTCCCTATGTTTTGAAAATCACAAACACTCTATCTTACGGAAAATAATATTTTCCTAAGAATTATCTTAATAAGGAAAATTTTCCTTCCCCATGGAGATTTTATCATTTAATATGTTTTCAATGTTCATTTTATAGTTTCTATATATCTAACTCTTTTTATTCATAAGGGTAAAATTTGGTTTCATATCTAAACCCTTAGAATCCTATAAATCCTTGGTTATAGATTATTCTGTTTTTAGACT
The DNA here is from genome assembly GCA_963277665.1 of Viscum album. Lineage (NCBI taxonomy): Eukaryota > Viridiplantae > Streptophyta > Magnoliopsida > Santalales > Viscaceae > Viscum > Viscum album. Next base: position 1,840,850,976 of record OY728135.1, read on the forward strand.
ACGAATTCTATGAAATTCATACTCTGGATTCTCTGAAATTCAGACTCTAAATTATCTGAAATTAAGACACTCAAATCCATAGAATATAGACTATATATTCCTCATAATTCGGACTCTGAATTCTTAAAAATCAAGACTTAGAATTCATCACAATTCAGACTCCAAATTCTTCATAATTCAGACTTCAAAATCTAAAGAATTCAGTTTCCGAATTCTTTGGAAAACAGAATTTGAATATCCATGATTTATAGTCTCCAAATTTTTTAGATAGGCTCCAAAAATTATTTTTCCTTAGACTCCTAATGATTAGAATTGGTTAAGAAACTTTATTTCACATACACTTGTTATGGTTATGAAGCGATGTCAACCAATCTATTTCTAACTAACTGTTTTTTGAGGGACACGTGAACAAGTCCCTCTGATATTCAAGGGTAAATTTGACTATTGGAAAAGGGATCTGACCGTCAGAGAAGTGCCTATAAATAGGATCTCATTTGAACGATCTCAATAACTGTTCCATCACTCTAGAGATTACATATTGTTGGAGTAATTTCTAGAGAGAGACTAGCATGCCGTGTCTGTACTGAACATCTTGTTCATCTTTTTTTATGTGGCTCCGATTTTTTTTGTGTAAAATCAGGGACTTATGTGGATAGGATGACAGAGGTATCAAATACCTTAAAAGTTCTAGGAATTCTGTGGATATTAAGAGATAGGTGATTAATACCTTGTAGTATGAGGCCTTGTGAGGATAGCAAGACAGATTTAGATATTCCTATCGAGGGATTTCCCTGGTGTAGGTAAAACATACATTGTTGAAATTATAAATCAAGGGACCTTTATCCAAGATTGTTGGATACCAATCTATTTGGGTTAAAATATTTCATACTTGTTACTTATTTTGTTTCATGTTTATGTCCACTGTAATTTTTATAAAGGAAGAAAGTATAACCTTCTTATACATTCTTTGTCTTTTGTATACTCTCATAAGTAAGATTATATACACATTAAGGTAGAATATTTTCCCTATAAACATTCCTTATGTTTCATTTTTGGAACCACATTTCTGGAACCTAGCATGTTTTTGGAACTAAAATATCTCTTTTGAATTTACCTTATTTTACCTTGTTCATCATAATTTCCCTTAAGGTTAAAAATGATTGTTTTTAAAATTACAATTCACCCCCTCTTGTAATTGGGAATCTACATTAATATTTTGATCCTAAAGAAATGGCATAATACATTAAAAATGATCAATATTTTCTTCCATGTCACGTACATAATCTATGTAATACTTTTCTATCCATGTGAAGGTAGACTCATTCTCTGCAACACTGTCTTCTTCCGTTTTCTTTAAGCTAAGGAATTTCATGTTCATTTCAGTTCATTTCTCGAGAGGGAAATATTTTTCAAATAATATTTCCTTAAAATCCCTTTATTCCATATCTTTTATTTCATCTTCCTCAGTGGTATTAGGAATCTAGGACCACCATTGATTATCACCACCATTGAGACAATGTACTTCTAGCACAAAATTTTCCTTTTCATTGCATCTTAATGCTATGAATATCTTTTCGAGGGACTTAATCCACTGCTCAGTAACCATTAATTTAGTAGTCCCACTAAAGGATGAGAGATACTTCCACATGAAATGATCCTACACAAGGGTAGCATGGTTATTCACCACGACCTGAGTAAGTTTTCCCAATTTGTTCATAATCAGATCTACGTTGACATTGATGTATTGATTTTCATAGTGGGGAAATCCCTAAATTTTCCTCAATTATTGATTGAACTTCTTCAATTAGGTGACATTTCTAAATAATGGAATACACTAGATTAGATTATGATCTAAGATATCAAATCACTTGATATAGATTGCAATTCTATGCATAACTAATCTCATAAACATGGTTTATCTAAGGAAAAATTTACATTAAAATCCATCATAATGGCTTGTATATAAAAAGTTATTTATCATAAGTATATCCCCCATGAGTTTCAATACCAAGAGTATAGTAAGGCCCATTGGTCTGTTCCAAGATACCTCGGGTCAAGCACGAAACTCCTTATCATAGTTTTTGCACCTAGGTACATCTGTGCCAGATCTACCTCTACCTGTTTGTATCCAGAATGAGATGTATTTTCTAGAAATATCCACATATTATATTCCTTACCAAAATACGAGGACATTCATGTATTTTTGTCCTAAAAACTACCTTAGGTCTTTGTTCCCTAATCTATATTTTCTAATATAGTTTCAAAGGTTCCTATAAAACGTTCTCTGATAACAACTGTAACACAATGACCTCTCTAGACCGGAGTCGGTGCATTACTAAGTACATTGGCATTGATAGAAGGAAATAATTACTGATGGAATGATCAGTTTAGTATTCTTGATGAAACTATATACATATATTTAACTTAAATTACATTGGAAAAGGTTGGAAAATACAATACATAACAATATCTAAAAATTGCATCCACATAACTCAACAAATAGTCTCCTCTTCATAACATGTTGATGGTAAAAAAAATAAAAGGGGTTATCTCAAATGCTCAGTAAGGGTTACAAATGGTGGAATCATGAATCAATAATAACTGAATCATAAACAATTTTACATAATCAATATGGCATGGTGAATAAATGAAAAAGTCATGCCATTAATAAACTGAAAATGAAACTACATCCATAGATTTATTCATAGTGAAAACCTCTTGGATAGTAATAACTGATAATGAATAAAGATAACTCTTACTAATGGGAGTTCATGTATCTAGAAAAAGATACCATAATACCATTAAAATGTTTTAGTTCTATGGGTAGATACTCGTCTGATTTTTGGAAACATACTTGAAGGGTTTGTCACCAAACTGATTGTCCCATGAGACTTATAGATGCATCGAGGGAATATAAAAGGCCTCACCCGTCACTGAATTTCAAAATAATTATTTATACATAGATTCAATAAAATGACAATATTTCATTAGCTGTATATAATACAGGGTATGAATTCATCAACACTTCAACAGTTAAAACAACATTAGGAACAAATACAATATGTAAAATGGTATACGGCTTAGAATATAATCATAATCATGATATGAGAATATGGATATTTAATAGAATTATAATTTCAATTGAAATTTGATCTCCAATGGGAAGTAGGTACACCACATAAGAATTATTAGGTGCACAATACAAGGTAAGTCACAACGAAATAGAAAATTTAGACAAAGTCCCTTACCACAATGTAATTAGTCGAACCATTTGAAAAAAACATAATAACCATCAAATGAATCATTTAATACCACAAATATAAAGATAATCCTGATATTATATGAAAAATTGTAGTACACATACACCATATTCAAGAAATAAGTGGCAAACATATGAAATCTCATAGCAATGAAGGTGAGATGAGAAAACCACTTACAAACATTTTGGCATGGTAACAACTGTTTTTGTGAGGGATTAATGAGAAGTAAATGGGTATCCCATTATTTATATATCATAAGGTAAGTATGGGGTAGGTTATAAAACATAACCCATAATTTTTAATTTAAAATAAAAGGGCCTAACTTAGGGGAAATTCTTGAACAAAAGTGAGAGAGAGAATCCCTTACCTTATGCTCGATGGTGTTCTTGATTGTTCTTAACAACCAGAATAATCAAATTTAGATTCATTATTTAAAATTTATATAAACTCATAAACATTTAATTGATATGGAATACCCTTTTAGGTTCATTAATGGACTTTTTATGGGTTTAAGAGATTAAATTTTATTGTTTTGGAAGCATTTTCTTCATTTGTTTTCATGATTCGTTTACTTGTGTTAATGAAGGGATGTTCGTTTGAAATGTGGTTAAAAATAAAGATTATTTAATATATATTTTTATTGACATTAAATATATATAAATTATCCTATAATTACTCTGGTTATATAGCATGAAAATGACTTATTTGATAATTTATTGATAAACGCTTGGATTTGGCTTGGAAGTTTTGTGCACCATTAACATGTTTTTTATTATTAGTCCATATTATAAGGGTGTAAGGATTTAAGAACATTAAACAAGATAAAATAAATATATTATGATATTTTTAAAACTTTTCAAAGGATTCATGACCAGTCTTGAATATATTAATGAAATTTGAAAACCAGTCTTCCTTTAGTGTGATAAATTAACACATCTCGGACTGTGTTTGCATTTATAGTATAAAAGGAAGGGAAGAAGAGAGATTATGATCAAATATTGCATTAGAATAATGAAAATACAGTAAATTTATGGTACCTATATTATCACGTAATTTTTATGAGGTGAGGTGAGATATGAGAACAAATTAATGGAACTTGTAGAAGAAATTGAATGAAAAAGGAGGAGAGGTTCACCAATTGAGTACTCCTCCTTGAGAGAATCCTTTAGACCTTTGATTTTGTACTTTTGGTGAGACAAACAAGGCTTGGAGGTGTAGAGAGGTCTTTGGAAGAGTATTTGGTATAATTGAGCCCAGTCTTGAAGCTTGAGTGGTGTGGGAGGAAGAGCGGAGAGGGGTGGTTTATATAGTGTAGGGGAGGAGAGTTTTCTTAATATTATAAACATTAATTTATTATTTATTCAGAAGACAAGAAATAGTGAGTATTCAATGACCTAGAATTTTAATATATGAATTTTAGTTCTATATTTGGGTGCTTATATAATTCATGATTCTAGGAATAGTTAATTTAAATTATAATTTATTTATACGGTAAATTAATGTATTATACTATTCACCAAAAATTTAAGTATTTCAGAAAAATCCCAAAAATTCACCCTACCCATTTTTTGACGTGTAGAATCCAAAAATCAAGTCCATTTTCAAAAATAAAATCTAAATATTATTAATTAAATATTTAATTAAAATAATTATTTAATCAAAAAATATAAACACTGAAAATATTCATCTTTATTAATAAGGTTCCTAAATTTATTTATACATTCATGCGCATGGATACCATTCATAAGATTCATATTACTATTCATAATGGTATGTTACTATTCATATGGGTAGGTTTCTTTCATAAGGGTAGGTTACTATTCATATTGCCAAAAATTCAATACACACAGGTTGAAAATATAAGCTCAATGGCTAGGCTATGACTATCTAATAAATAACGAAGTGTGGTTTCAAAGAAAATCAGTGCTTTATGAAATATAGGATATGACTAGAATGTATTTAAGAGAAACATACCCTAAAATTAATGGGGTGTTATAGAAATAACATCACCAAATGACAATGTGTGAGAAAATTTTGATGTTGTACATTCTCAAGATCAATGGGATTGATAACCTTGCAACATATTTGCCGAAAAATATCACATTACTCTATCAATATTGCAGACACGTTGTTCTGTAACATGTTATTTATTTTATTGGGATGTAATTGATCTATAATGACATGAATATTAGAACATTTAACACAAGTTATTTTATAATCTTTCATATTGATACATTTAGAACGGTCGCTTGATTAACCATTAGGAAAATTCATATTCATTAGACATTTCAAAATTGAATATTTCATTAGATTTTTCATTGTAAAAATGCATGTTTTATATTTCCCCTTATCATTCGACAACAAATACATTCTTATACCCATTTTTTAGATCCTTTCAAGCCATAAGATGATCTTTTATCCTTCCATATTCATTCAAAAAAGTATAAATGATATTATCAAGTACATGTTTCTCGATATGCATCACATTACAGCTTTGACGTAACATGTTAGTCCCCTAATATAGCAATTCAAAAAATATAAACTTTTTCCCATTTTAGAGTCATCCTTATTATTATTCCTCTGACCTCTCTTTCCGTTACCATTATATTTTAGTTTCTTTTCAAATGAGACATTTATATTTTCTACCTATTTAAAAATCTCCATGATAAAAAACACACTTGGAGGTTTTGTCAAGTCATAATTTCCATTAAAAAGTATTCTCATCAATAAAAATTTATGACTATCACATAGATATCTATGGGGCCCCCAAAACACCAATTTCTACTATGAGGAAAATATGATGGAGCTGTTGCAAATTTGCAAGTCAAAAAACATCATACGGTATAAATATGCCATCCAAATAAGGTACTTAGTTTGGGAAAGTCTCTTATTGTCTATAGTAATGTTTCCCTCATTTTAAACTTTTCATACATGGAGACATAATATGTGTCAATTCCATCCAACCACAACTCTTTCACCTCCATAAAAAGAGGTATCAAATAGACATATATGCCATTCCCCGAAATTTGTTTCCCATGAATGATCAATGAAAGAATCATAGATGTTTGTTTCATACACATCCATGGGGGATGATTACATAGAATCAATATTATAGGTCAAATACTATTAATTTAACTCATGCTACTGAAAGGATTGAAACCATCAACTTCATCACCCATGTGATTATTTCTAGGATATAAATCAAATTGAGGATGTGTGATAATAAATTTCATACATGTTCATAATATCTAAGATGCCTAACCATTTCATCATTACATTTTTAACTTTTATTCCAACACATATGCTTGGAAAATTTTATGAGACCTAAATAGTCGTTGTAACCTTTTTTTTAGTGGTGAATAAGGAAACAATTTGCAGGTTGTTTGTTTTTTTCAAAAACTTCTTCCTTCAACCTAGATGTTTTACATTTATTACATATTTCTTTTTCCTCATTATCCCACTAATACAAAATGAATTCATTCATACAATCATGTATCTTAATATAATTAATCCCAAGATTATTGATTATATTATTAACCTCATAAAAATAGTTAGAGATTTTGGAATTTTCAAAAGCATCTCTTAAAAATCCAAAATCATTTTCATTTACATTTCATTCATTCCATACAAAAACTTTATGTAGTACAGTTTTATTATAAAATACAATTAGGAATTCATTTTAAATTCTTTATATAATTATTTATTCACATCATCCAATACCTTATAAAATTCTTTAGAAGTATCAACCATGTTTTCAGCAAGATATGAGTCTGCTTCATTTTCACAAATCATATTATCAATCACAAATTCATCATCATCCATTTTCTTAATAGGATCCATAGGATTGATATTATGAGGAGAAGTCACATTCTCTTGTGCTCTACTATATGGTTATTCACCCTGATTAAACTATCCATTCCATACCCATGTGGTGTATTCCATCTGAATTTTTTTGACTCAAATAGGAATATGCTTCATATCTGGTCGACCATTTTCTATAATTTACAATTATAAAAAGAAAATGTTATTCTTCCCGCAACTTATTTTTTCTCAAATGAAAACATAAGAAATATATTTAACCTTTCCTTATACTCATCAGTTTCTCTTGACCAGCAAATCCATGATTTATCCCTTTTTACTATATTAATTGAAATAGAATATATCAATTAAATATGTTAAAAAATACATAAGAAAAACATAATAAAGATATAAATAAATTTTATACAATATAAAAAACCTAAATAAAATTTATTTGATAAACACTTTCATTAGAAGAAATATATAATTTAAATATTTTTTATATTTATGAAAATCAGAAACTAATTTTTTAGTGTTTTGTTTTTTTATTAAAAAACATATACAAAAAATATTTTTTTCCCTTTAACAATTATAGACAAAACAGAATAAGCGTGTTAAAAAAAACTCAAACTTATTAATAGTTTGGAATTTCTTATTGAAAACTGCTCATATAGTTTATCGGGTATGATAAATGTTTGAAAAAATAAAAAATGTGTTTTTATTTTCTAAAAAACAATGCCCTTGTATTTCTAAGAAAACAAACGTAAAAAGTGACACTTATTATAATTAATATGTCGTATAGGCAGTTAACAGTAACACAATCCAAATACCAGATAATTATGATGAAAATTAAATTTAGGTTTGTTATGTATGGGTATTAGAGTGAGTAGGTATATTTTTATAAATAATCAGTGGTATCAAAAATACATCGTTGTTCTAAATATTGAAATTAATGGAAAAAAAATAAATGATGAAATTACAGGAAACAAAATTTAGCATTGATTTTATATATTAAGAAAAATAATCCCAAATCAAAATTGAGTATTCCAATTACCTAACTGATGTTGATTGTAGCTTAGGTATAGAATCAGTATCCTTGAGATCCAAAACCTCTATTTCCCCCTTAGTAAATGGGTAAAAAATTTAAAAATACTATTTCACTAAGGGTTTTTTTTGAGGGATTAGAATAAATGGGAAATGGGTGAATAATCCCTAAAAACATACTAGTCAGGTGAGGGTCCCCATTGTACAGTGGTTTCGAGAGGGATACCCCAAGGGAGTGTCTTCTGCAAAGGGGTTTCTATGACGCGTTAGTGAGGATAATTACCTGATTTTGTTGGAGTGTTGGGGATAATTCGATACAAGGATTATAAGACCCGATCTAAGTGGTACCACAATCATAGATTGAGGGGGAGACCCCATGAGTAGCAGTAGGGGGCGGCGTCATTCTCACAAGGAGGATGCAATGTTGACATCTGAGAGACGGTGATCTATTGTGATTGGAGTTGGGGACATATGAGAGAGGGTGCGTAAGGGATGGGAGCATAGTGAGGTAGGGGAAGTCGTTGAACGGGGTAAGGAGTAGGTCAATACCAGCTGATTCGAGAGAGGGAAGTACTAGGAGGGGTGACATTAGAGGGTAAATAGGGTTATCAGGTTTGGGGTGGGGCGATATTGGGAATAGGGGTTAGGGAAGATGTTTTATCATGGGGGTAGGGTTATCGCAGGAGGGGAGGGGCGATACATGAAATAGGGGAGCGGAGGCATGAGGGGATATCTTGTTAGAGGGGTGAGGGGTTATCACAAGTGTTTGGAATGGAGATATAGGGAGGAGGGGAGAGAAGTGGTGATGGGTTATTATGATAGAGGGGTGACGGAATATGTGAGTGTATGGGTTATCATGGTGGGTGGGGGCAGTGTGATATAAGGAAAAGTGGAACTGAGTGTGGAGGGGTTTTCTGGGAGGGGGCGGGTAAATAGTAGGGAAAATGATAGAGGGTGTGGGAATAAAGATTATAGGTTTGAGAGTTATTATTTGTTTATCTATTTTTTCATCAAAACACCTCTAATTAGAAGGGTTTATTATGAAACTTGTATATTTTTTTATTTATAGGAGGTATAGAATAACGCAATATAATTTTATGAAACTAAATATCACCTTTTTTTAGTATTTTTTCCCTATAGGAAATTAAATTTTGATCAATAATTTATGCCGATGTTCGGTACGAGTGAAGAATCATATGTTTCTTGTCAATATTATTTTACATAAAATAATTTGTTTAACATAAAAAATTTGGGGAATAGTAGATTGAATAATTTCTCCAACTTTTACAATGAATAAGAAGTCTCAGTTACACCATGACAAAAGGATTGATAACAAATAAATTCACTAAATATTGAAAAATGGTGATTAATACTACCATGATATAAATTGACAACCCTAATAAATTTAGATGTTTTATTGAATAGTGTAATGAAATGGTATATTAGGTTTCCTTCATAAACAATCCTCAAGAAATGTGAAGAGTTTTTTATGCTAATTTCTTTTCTGGTTTATATATATTTTCATATATCTTTATTTCTAATAAATGATATATTCCATTATTTTACCAATGATTTAATTTTTTTTGGGTATTTTTATCATTTATCTAAATTATTTCATATAAAATGAGGAGGAATAATATGAATTTGATGATTCATTGGATGAAAATATCTTTTCTTTTATTAATCAATCAAAAAAATTGGATCCAAGGGCACAATTAAAATTTTGTGGTGGAGATAATTTACCATATTTTAGAGAATTATAAATTTAAACAATGCTTGAAAAATATGAGGAAAGTAAATAACAAAATTAAATAAATATCCTTCTATTGTAGGTAAATCCTAAAAATAAATGTAACATTAAAATTCTCAATTAGATGTTAAATACAATGTTACAAAGTCTATTGGTAGATTAATTCAATGAATTTATATAATTCATGATGAATATACTTAAAATATATATATATTATTAGGATGAGGTGATATTGATGGAATATTAGAATAACACTATCATTATTACAAGTCTTGAATTTGATGAACAAAAATGTAAAATCGAGAAGTGGTATATTCTAAGTGTTCAAAATTAGAGAAGTGTTATTATATCCACATACCATTTTAGGATTATTATAATGTTAATGTCCTTTATTATTTGGAAGTAATATCCTTACATAGTTCAATGATCATTCTTCATAACCCTTATATATGAAGATACCATCCATCCTAAATTGTAATGTGTATACTAAATCTATTTCTATAAACTATGTGGGTTTAAAAAATATTTCATAAATATAGATGATAAAAAATTAATAGAATCCCATTACCAAGTCTAGGGTGGGTGAAATAATTATTATGACTATTTGTGATGAACCAACACAAGTCGACCATGAAATGGTCACCCAAGCCACTCTACGACAAGTTCCGAGAGGTGTTCCCAATCCTTTTGAGATGGAGACCAGCACTAAGGGCATCAGTATGCTGAAAAATGGATGATTTTTCCCAAATATAAACAATTAAATAAACAGTGGAAAGAAATGGAAATCCTGGTATACATTTATATAATATTTGAACAAAAAATTATTTCCACATGAAAGTGAATGTAAAAATGAACCAACATCTCAACTAACCAAACATGAAAACCAACTAGCTCTATGTGACCCCACTGGTCACTAGACAACACAATGATCACATGTCTCCCAATGAGACCGAACTCAATATAAAACCAACACAAGAGATAAAAAACATAGTAAAACTATTGGTGTGAGTATTAAAACTTAGTAGGATAACCCGATATTCTATTCTCAATGCACATCCTATAAAACAGGGACAAAACCCCTTTGAATCACTAGCATACTAGTACACATCCACCCACCATAATACCCAAGTTTTCCATTTTTTATGCTCAAACATCTTATAAATATATAAATTATCATTTTCTTGTGAATATTCCATTCACAAGTCATACACACATCAAACATCCCACAAACATGTCTCACATTTCTTTCATGGATCAATAAAAAAATAAAATTTTCATAAAATAATTTCAAGAACTATAACGAGGCCTTGCACATGAAATCCATAAAAAATTCTATTTTAAGGAAAAAAACCTTCAATACCATATCAAATCAAATTTTTAATCCCCAAAACCATTTAACAAATCAATTTCATGGACCATAAAATCACCTCAAATGATACAATATTAAATTCACATGGAAACCATTTTTACAACAAAAATGCCAAACAATCCTTTAAGAGTTTCTCAAAACATACTATTCACAATGGTAAAAATTACACTTTTAATAATTATGCATATACACAATATTTATAGCAGAAAAACACTTTCATAAATCCCTTTAAAAATTCAGGTTACACATCCAAAGAATGACCCTTTTCATAGTGATGCCCAGCATGCCATTTTCTGGGAACTCGGGCCAAAACATGTTTACCACCAAAACCCATTTGTTTGTAAAACTAGATTTACTTTAGATAAACATAAAAGGATCCCAAAATAACATTTTAAACTTTTAAATGTATTTATAAATCCAAAAAATCATTATAAATCACAATAAACACATAAACACCAACATGACAATTTACCGAACACATGGCACACACATTGGAAAAAAAACATTTTAAGAACGTGAAAAGGGATAAAATACCATTTGCATGCCATAAATTTAATAAATCAACTGAACCATTTTAAATATACCATAAACCAAGTGTGTAAGGTGACAGAACATTTATGAAAGAAATCATTGTACACGTTTATAACAAAACAAAACTACACTTCACAAAATAAGGCTTAAATAACAAATTTTGACACCAAGAAAAGTATCAAAAGGCTGAAAAATAATACTAAACAGATAAATCAGGTGTGAAAAGTAAGAAAATGATGAAAAATAAATGATAAAGTAATGTGAAATGTATATCCTACCTCAAAACCATTGAGTAAAAGAACGCCACACCCGATATCACCCATCGTGGTTCCCAACACTCTAGATCTATGAAGACCAGCCATAAACGAACCAAACCCTGATAAAAACTAATGGAATAAATTAATCCATTGTCTTTCATGACTAGGGGAGAAGATTAGTAAAAAAGAACGTGGAAGGAGAAGGAAGAGGGAGGAGAAAGGAGAATGAATGTCACCTTGGAAGCAAGAGAACTCGTATTATTCCATTAGATATACACCCTTAGATGAAATGTAATGGAATGTAACATCATGGAGAGGGTACTTATGGCTGGTCAAACCAAGGAAAGAATTACTAGGGGAAGAGATAAAAAATTATTTATTCATGAAAGAAGCAAATTTCCTTAACCAATCTTGATGATTTGAGAAGCCCTGAGAAATTTCTCCCTAATCTGAGAATAATATTTGATCCAAGGGGGGAAAATGGAACTTAGGGGTGTGCTTTGGGTTCTTGGCCCAAAGTGATACATAGAATCACTGAAAAATATAAAAACATGAATAAGATATAAATGAAACAAACATTGTTTTTGAAACTGGAAATGGGCTCATGGTTGGCCCAAATCAAGAAGTAACCACCCTTTTATATGAAAACTCCCAAAAATACTATGGGGCTTCCATGGTAAGATGATTATACATGAATGTCAGTTCAAATCTCAACATTAATCTCACCAAAATACCAAAAAATGATTTGTATTTCCAACAAACCGGATCAAAACCAATAAATGAAAAATATATTGGTGTGACAATTATCCCCACCATTAAAGATTTTCAACACCCGAAATCCACAATAGATTCTAGCTGATTGATCAAAACCTAAGGATTACATATAAATATGGACTTGACTTTGAAGTAAATGACACCTCATCATCCATTAATGGAACTTAATCCTCTTACCTCAACCAAAACACCATCTTCCAACCACTTCCAGAGAATCAACTGAATGATAGAGTCACTACCTCCTCATCCAAACCCAGAACCAGATTGTTGGGCCTTCAATCAATGAACCTGACGATCACCCAAACCAAAGAGAACTCACAATAATAAAAGATTCTATGTCAGTCCAGAATGGAATCCCCACCATTATGAAACAACTATCACTTGACAAATTCATAGGAGGAAACTTTGTGAGACCTGTTATGGTTCTGAAGACCATTAAGAACCAACGATCAATTACCAAATGAGAATTAATCATGAACTACAAATGGTCTCTACTGTATAGGCACTATGAAACACTCCCACAACAACTTAAAAACTACTGTTAAGATGAACATTACAAGATCATACAAACCCCCACACCATAATAGAGGGGACAAGAAAAAAACCAACACTCGCTGCACGGATCCAATCCCCAACCACATTGGGCGGGGAGGGAAGGGGAACCAATCATTGTTCCATTGAAACCATAAATTAAATAAAGTAACTAACTCACTTCCATGGTAGAGGCACGAGTTTAGAAATACTACCCAAAATCCTGGAACTCTTTACTACATGATAGCTTTATTCTGAGACATATGGATACAACTCTAATGGGTGAAGCATATCTTGTCGTGTAGTTTGTATTTTATAATCCATAACATGAGATCTTCCCCTTAGTTCCGCATGGTGACACATAACACTCACAAGAAGAAACAACACATCAAGGGACAACATGAAAATTTCTTCCTCAGACAACACACTTTTACCCAAAAAATATATTTTAGATACACAACACTGTTTTCTATCACTCTGAATGAGGAGAATAATGGACAAGGTACATGGAGAAACACATCAACCTCACTGAGAATAGATACCCAAATTGAGATGGACACCATATCGGAAATTCACATTAAATTGAGCCTGAAAATCTCTCAATTTCCAAAAAAGTGTATGTGGCATCATTAGAAGAGGTAGATTTAATCTTTTGAATGAATCCTTAGGTTAATCACAGAGAAATATTGCTAGCTGAGAACCATTCGTGGCCACGTCAGAACATCAAAAACATCTTTTGAAACCCACTGAACATTGGTCCAAAACCAATCCAATAGTAGGATGCCATATCATGACACAATAAGAGTATTACTTCCATATCCGAAGGAATCATACCAAATAAACAAAACTTTTAAGATATAGGAAAAACAATCCACATAAACATTGGTTTATAAAAAACACCAAAATATTTCATCTTAAAAAAAATTAAAAAAAATCAACTTGTTGGATCGCATTCACCTATGGTGTTTCATAAAGTCTCACTAATATTCACATTTTCGTTCCCCCATTGGCACCCAACCACCATTCCATACAATCCATTCATCCATGTATCCATAAAACCATTCATGTGGCTACCCATGAAAACACAGAGGGTAAAATAAAACAATCAACACTCCAAAAATAGTCTTGTACCTTCTAAAGGCAAATAAACCACCAAATCAAAAACAATTTTCATATATCACAAAACAAACAACACTTTATCTTGAAAAATTTGAATAAAAACTAAAACTATTTCATTTACTAGAACATCCAAAAACATCCATTGTATTCTAAATATACCTTTTCCATTTTTAAAAATTCACCAAGGTCTCTTTTCATAATCCAACAACCAAAAAGGCCAAAACCCCTTTCCATAAAAACACCAGCCTCTAAAAAAAATTTCCAAACAAATTCATCATATTAAAACACTCTTTAATATCCCAAAAACCCCCATTTAAAATAAATTTCAGAATAATATAAAAATAATCCATTCATTGTAGACATTTCATTTCCTGAAACCATATGTTTAGATTAAGGAAATTCAATCCCATTAAATCCTTTCATCTTTATCCCCATGATTTGTTGAACAAAACCCAACATTCCAAAACTGTTCTCATATTAAATTTAGAGAACCCATTTTCTACATTTCAATAACCAACAAATCCTTTAAACCCCATTTTCATTATTCTCACACAAGCATTTTCAAATGAAAATTTTGAATTCATGAAAATTCCAAGAGACCCACAAAAGGGAAATAGTGTCTGTGGGTGACATGAACATATCATTGGCATCCATATGTCAGACACACCACCAACATAGAGTCCCTTATTAAGGCCTTGCCCTGGCTCCACATGGATTTCCAGACCCTACAAGATCACATAGATTATTAGTCCAACACCCATTATCATATCCCAACACCATACAATCAATAATGACCAATGACCCTAATAAAACAGGGAATCCCATAGACACCCAAGGGTCAGAATGAGCAAGAGTTGGCGATGATTGCTCTGAACCTAACACTCAAGTATCGACAATAATAATTCATCTACATTGACATCCTTAAATAATAATGGGCACTCTAAAAAGGACTTCAAGGAGACAACCTCCTTTCATACCATTTTTTCACGAACCATCCCAGGTCGACCCAAAACCGATCACCCGGGCCGCTCAATGATAAGTCATTAGAGGAATTCCCGATCCTTGCAGGATGAGGAAAAGAACCAAGGGAATCAGTATAGTTACAAGGGAATTATTTCACCCAAATATAAAAAATTAAATAAACATTGTAAATAAATGGATTCCCAGTATATATTCATATGAATGTTGAAAAGAATATTATTGTCACATGAATGTGAAAGTAAAACAGAACCAACAACTCAACTAACAAAACCTGACAACCATATAGCTTTGTTTGACCCCTCTGGTCACTCTCCATTTCAATGATCACTCATCACCCAAAGTGGCCAAACTCAAGTGGATACCTACACAGGGGATAAGAATAGAATAAAACTATATGTGCGAGTATTAAGACTCGGTTGGTTAGCCTGATATTCTATTCTCAATGCACATCCTTTAAAATAAAATAAACATCAATTTCACATTTGAGATAAAATATATAATAATATTATTTTTGAAAGGGGTTCCATGCAATAAAAATTACTTGTCAAAAACTTGAATTTTTTATAAACATGAATGTTTGTAACAATTTTTCAAATAGGTGAAACTTCAAAATGAAAATATTTTTCAAGAGGGATTCATTAAGGAATATAAAATTTTTAATAAAATAAATATGATTATGAATTTACCAACAAAAAAAATTGTATGTCGACAGTGATTACAAAATATCCAATGAGCACTAGTCATGATAACTCCCTTAGACACTAGTTAGATGTGGGCAAAGGGTAACTCTTATCTCGTAGTAAAAGTAACAATAACAAATATCATGTTTCATGCACATGAGGCACTATTATGTGATTAATAAATAACCTAGGGTTCCCCAACATCATCATCATCATAGGGTAGTTAATGTTTACATCATCAAACTTGCTACGTGATATATGGATAAAACCCCTCTGGATCAATAGCATACTAGTACATGTGCACCCAAATATATACCCAGGTTTTCCCTTTCTGTGCACAAACAAGTTAAAAATCTATAAAATACCATTTATCCAGAAGATTAAATTTAAAAATCATTCACACATCAAACAACCCACACACATGTCTCACATTTCTATTATGGATCAATAATCATGGTAAATTTTCATAAAATAATTTCAAGAAGTATAACGAGGCCTTGCACATTAAATCTATTAAAAATTATCTCATAAGGTGAAAAAAACACCAATATCATTTAAAAAAAATGGAACACCCAAATACATTTAATAAATCAATTTCATAGACCATAAAATTTCCCTGAATGATACAATGTGAAATACACAGAGAAACCATTTTTACAAGAAACATTCCAAACAGGCCTTTAAGCATTTCACAAAACTAATAATTTCCAAGGGTAAAAATTTATATATTAATAAAGAGGTGTGTACACACAATTTAAAGTAAAAAAAACATTAATAAATCCCGTAAAACATTCAGGATACACATCCAAAGCATGACTATTTTTAGAAGAATTCAAAACGAGTCATTTTTTAGCAAACTAGGCCAAAATACATTAACCACCAAAAACCCAATTGTTTATAAAACCAAAAATACTTTGGAAATACATAAAAGAACCAAAAAATACCACTTTTCATGCTAAAAATGTAATTATAAATCCAAAAAAAATCATTTTAAATTGAACATTGCACATAAACACCAAGAAGGTAATTTATAGAACACATGGTATGCACTTTTAAACAAACAAAATATATTAAGCACTTGAAAAGGGATACAATAACATTTACATTCCATGATTTTAATAAATATTATGAAAAATTTTAAAAATACCATAAACTAGGTGACTATGAAAATGGAACATTTAAGTAAGCAAGCGGTGTACACGTTGATAACAAAATAGAACAACTTTACACAAAATAAGGCTTAAACAACTAATTTTCACACCAAGAAAATTTTCCAAAGGCTAAAAAAATAATAAAAATATATATCATGTGATATTAGTAACAAAATTATGAAACATAAATGATAAATGAATATTACAGGTATATCCTACCCCAAACCATGTAGGAAAGGAACAACACAGTAGATATCACCTCCAGCAGTTCCCAACAATCCAGATCTATGAATAAAAGACCTAAAAGAACCAAAACCCCATAACAATAATGGGATAAATTAACCCTTAGTCATTAATGGAAAAGTGATAATATTAAACAAAAATAATGTTTAAGGATAAGGAATATGGAGGATAAAGGAGAAGGAATCTCACCTTAGAAACTAGAAAATTCTTCATTTTCCCTTAGATATACACCCTTAGATGAAAGTTAATGGATTGGATCTTCTTGTAGTGGTCCAATAGGTTTGGAAGATCAAGGGAATGAATATATGGGGGGGGGATAAAAAAATAATCATTCTTGAAATAAACAAATTACATTACCATATTTGGATCATTTGATAATCCTTGAGAAATTTCCCCCCAATCTGCAACTAAGTTGATCTCTAAAGAGGGAAAATGGAACTTGGGGGGTGCGTATGGGTTTATTGTTCTTGACTGCCGGTGTAATCAACAAACAATATAAAAAATTAATATGATATATAAGAAAAAAAAATTCTTTTTTAATATAGGAAATGGGCTAATGGTTGACCCAAATCTTGAAGTTACCACCTTATTCTCCAAAAACTCACAATCGACCTATGGGTAATCCATGGTAGGATGATTAGAAATAGATATAAGT
Source organism: Viscum album (assembly GCA_963277665.1). Classification (NCBI taxonomy): domain Eukaryota; kingdom Viridiplantae; phylum Streptophyta; class Magnoliopsida; order Santalales; family Viscaceae; genus Viscum; species Viscum album. Next base: position 1,840,869,119 of record OY728135.1, read on the forward strand.
TCAAAAATAAACATTCAAATCACCCATAACCCAAGAAATTGATCAATGTTTCAAACTAACTAGATCAAAACCAACACATGAAAAAAAACCCAGGTGTGACATTAATGGTTCCACAAAAATAATCACAAATAGTGTGGAGGAGAACCAAATAGATAATTAAATCCTAATGGGTATTCTATAAAAAAATTCGTGGATAAAATAATATTAAGGGTTTGGGACATATTTTGTTATGTAATATGTATGGGAGTTGATAATTTGACTTCTTAGATAATCTATTCATTTCCTAATCACAACTATAAACCATTTCCATGATAGGAATGATTTGAGGATTAAACATTAATATATTTAGAAGAATATATCTCTATTGAATAAATTTGAAAATATGGTAAATATTTATGATTTTCCCAATGGTTTTTATCATAGAAATATTGAATTGTGATCTAAACATGTGTCAAATGAAAATGAGGAATAGATACGACAAAGGCTAATGAAAAATGGAGATAAATCCCTATTATGAAAGTTGAATAATATTTCAAATTTAAATAGTCCCATGATGTTTCAAAACAATAATGATATTTCCTTATAAAATGATCAAAAGTAATATCATATTTAATGAATTCCCAATATGTTCAAGAGAAGAGTTGCATCTAGCCAAGTAGATACAATGAACGGAACTAACATGAATCTATGTGGAAACTCCAAATAATCTATCATTTTAACAAAAAAGGTTTAGTCATTTGGCCAAAATATTTTGAATATGAAATCAAAATTCATGAATTTCATGAAATGTACTATTATAAATGAAAATAAAGGGCTCCGAATTAAAAAAAATATATGTTTTTATCAATTGACAACCTTGTGGATGTGAATAATTGTGGGGAAGATGTAATGATTCTTGACAAATTGTAAAAAAGATATCTAGTTATTCTAAAAATATAATATGAATCCATAAATAAAAATTAGTTTGTAATATATATATTGGTTCTTCAAACATTTTTTCACAAAGGATATTAACATAATAATAGATCCATGCTCCCAAAAACAAATGTAGGTATGAAAATTAATGTTATAAGAATGAAGAGTGGAATAAATGTTTTCACAAATTACTCTCAACATTGTAGTTCACATGGATGATAAATAGGTTCCCACCTTATTCAATAATCTATGTGGGTTGAATTTGGTCTTACAATGTTGGTAGTTTATGGGGAATAATGTTATTAGAGTGGTTCATGGGTTTGATTGTCAATATCTATTACTAAGATAATAAAGTAAATAATATTACATCTAAGATTGATCTCACATGTGTTATCCCAAATAGAAACCCAAGAAAGGATCATCCATGAATAATTTAACATTTTTAAATCAATATTGGAGAGATAAACAATAAATACACCCTCATGAATGATCTCTATCATTTTTATTATATTGTTCATTAATGACGATCAGTCTTTGTGGGGATTTATATGTTTTTAGATATGGGAAATAACATAATTAAATCCCTATTAATATATTCTCAACATCAATTATCTTGAAATTATTCTATTTAAGCAATATTTTATGATAAATATGTCAAATATTTTCTCCATGATGGGTAGATAAGTGGTTAATGAAGAAGAATCTGTTAAAACCATTGTTTCATAAAAAACTAAATATCATGGAATGTGCTAGAAATTATTCCATTGACAATATATGTTTTTTTAATCTCTCATCCTTGGTTATAATTATTAGTATATTACATAAAGGTGTAACCATATTTATTAAATCAATAAATAGAGTATATTTATAAATAAAATTCATATTTCATTCCTAGAAATATCTTATTTATTATATTTATTTATTTCTAAACTATTCATTGAAGTTGGTGAATGATTCTGGTTGATCAATTTTTTAATAAATTTCTATCCAAATTATAAATAATCAATTTTCTCATAAAAAATGAATTTGATATATTTTTATAAACGTAATGACTATCTCATTTTAGTTGGAATATAATTATATTCATAATGGAGATATTTTTTATCTATATGAAACTTGGATTTTTTTTTTCAATGATTATGGATCAGGTATATTTATTGTGGATTTATTAATGACATAGATATTAAATATGAATTGATACCACCATCCTAATTACATTTAATTTATTATAAAAATGGAGATAATATGTGGATTAATTGATTTATTGAATTGTTAAAGTGAAGGAATTGTACATATATTGAAATAATTTTTTATGTGGGTTTTTACAAAAAATAAATAGGGAGATATTGTTGAGAGTACGTTATGTTTGTTTTATTGATATTAAATTTTTTTAAATGGTGAATATTAAACATTAAATTATTCATGATCTTTACATGACTTAAATTGGAAATTAGTTAATAAGGTCAGACTAGAAGCTAAAAAAATATTTCCAAGATTTTTGTGGTTGTCAAAATTGGATCACATGTATTGTTTCATTCAATGTTAAGTGAATGAATTTGGTAGAAAAATCATAGATAATGGTTTTTATTTTTGTTTTCATATCCTATATTAGAAAATAGGATGTTTTTTCTGAAGGATATGTTTTTATATTTATTTATATTAATTTAAAAGGTGATTAAATATTTCAATTCTCGGGAGTAGTTATTATGATAAATACAATATCATGATGTGGAATTTTTAGAATATCTATCCATGTCTATGAGATGAATAAAATTACTTATATGATGTTTCAATGGAAGAGAAGAATATTTTTTATAGTTTTATGTGCATATGATAATGTTAAATTAATTATAATGATATTACTGAAACTCACATGTGACAAAGGTTCTAATATGATGTGATGGTTTTTCTGTGTTTAAATATGATTGATACTGTCTTAGAAAAGTGTCGGATATATCTTGAGTAATTTGGTTTAAATATAAAAATCGATATGTCACTATGTAAATAGATTTCTATGTAATAGAATTCGGTGTATTTTGATCTAAATAAATGAATTCATATATGAGGAAAATTGTAAAAAAAAAGAATTTATGGAAGAAATATCCACATAAGAGGATATTTGAATTGATATACATATAAGGGTGATCAATGATTTAGATTTTAAGTAAGATTTGGTTTCATAAATTAAAAAGTATAAGGCACCTTGAAAATTTACTCTTTGTTAAAGAAAATTAATGTAAGATACATCATATGTCATTGATCATTCCTATTTCACTTAAAAATTATTGTACAGTCTTAAAAATAAATTCAATTGATGTTATATGAGATTATTTTCTTTAAAAAATTATTATCTATCTATTTTATTTTAAGGAATATTTATGGTGACAGAATGGAAATTTTATTAGTATATTTATAATGAAAAATATAATAGTTTTGTAATTTTTATATCATGGATATATACATATATATATATATATATTAGTTTCAAATGTATTTAAATTAACATTATAATATGACAGATGTGGATAGAATAAAGGGAGAATATCATGAGAGACATATGTAATATTTCATGCATATTTGGATAATATCTATGAATTTTTTTATGGATAGGAGAAGAGGCCTAGTTTAGTGTATCTTATTAGAATAAGAAATGAATATTTATTGGAATGGATTTACCAAAAACAAAGTGAATAAAATCCCACATATTTACATTGTACGATGAATATAAGATGAAGGAAAAAAGATTGGCATTGCTGATTTCATATAAATTTATATAGTCAAACACACTAATATATATAAAATAGTTTAAAGAAATGGTATTAGGGAGAGAGACTGAAACATTTAATCTTTGTGGGAAAATAATTTTGTTAATAAAAAATAGATAACTAATACATCATTGTGTATTGAAAATCCACTAGTATCAAATATAAAGAAATAAAAATAGAGTTAATGTTATTTATATTACACTAAAGAAGAAGGAGAAGGAAAAAACAATATGAATAAGGAGATATATATTTCATATGAGTTGAGAATAAAAATTCATAATAATATATCTGAAATAAATAAGAAATATTTTCTAACTTGAATAAGTAGTTGATAATTGTTTTAACAACTATGTATATGGGAAATAAACTATTATTACCTTCCTATTTTTGTGGAAATAATAGAAGAATGTGAAAGACCCAGAATCACATTAAAAATATGAAATACGATTAATGTGCTAAATTAAATTTAGTTTATTAAAAAATCTTATCATTATGGGGTTGAGATGAACTAGAATGTGTGTTACACCAGGGCCTTATTTAGAGATATTAAAACACGTCTTTCAAGGTCATACCCTACATGTTTGTATCTATAGGATTATTATAATTTGTAGTGTGATCTCAATGGAATCTACATCCCAAAAAAACATGGTATATCACATTGATATGTGAAACATGTAAAAATATAGATATTCATTTGGGTTTTGGTTTTTTAATTTATAGAATGAAAGTAAGAAAAGAGAATGTTATAAAATATTCTATTTTTTAAATTACATTGGTAAAATTGAAATGTATTTGAAAGTATAAATTGAATTAAGTGTAATGAACATAAATTCACACCCCACCATTAATTATGATTTAGTACCTAACTGTTCTTCCATGTAATGCTATTTTTTATATGTTTTTCCTAATGATTTCAGCAATTCAAAGGTCTAGGGACATGTGATGATTTATTGAGGATTTATATGAATCTATATATAGTCATTTGGGATGAAAATATATATTTATTGGGATGTATATACCCTATAGGTATCCTATAAAGATACCTTGTGTGAGGTAATGATTGTTAGAAAATATTGTAGAGATTAAAGTGTATAAATTTGAATATATATATTTTATTTTATAAGACAAAATAGTATCATTTGAAATACTAAACACCACCCAATTTGGAGGAGTATGATCCTAACTAAGTACACTATAAAGGAGAAATATGTGGATGGATAGTTCTGTATACTAGTCTCATGATCTCACTTAAGATTATAGATATATTGGTATGGTTATTTATTTATTTATGGGTGTTATTATATCTTTATAGTGGATAAATAATGTCGGGTAAGGAAATTTGTTGTTGTGATCAAGATACTATTATAATTTTTTTTTGGAATTTCAGAGGGTCTTAAATATAATATTTTTTGTGTGTTATATATATATATATGTATGTATTTGAGGAACATGGTAATTGAATTAAATGGTAAAAGTTTTGGTACCCCTATAGTGTATAATGAAGTAATGAAAAACATGAAAATGAATTCCTCAATCCATATATATAATGGAAATAAAAGAAAATTTAAATCTATATTACCAAGTCTATTTTTCTATTTATCTACTTCTTAAAAATATAGGTTTATGTGGCTGGACTTTTTTGGATTTTTGAAAAAATGATATATAGTTTATCATCATATTTTAATATTATGGAATATGAGTTTCTATTACTTCCTAGTATAAACCCGAAAAAATATTCTAAAGGATTTTCAATATTTTTATAAAAAATTATTCATATATCATTTTTTTCAAATATAAAGGAAGGTTATACCAAAAAAAGTAAATATGAAGAAATGATGTTACCCATTTCATATCTATGTATGGACCCTTTGAGTGATATATAAATTATGTAAGAAGATTCAATATTGAGTTTCTAATGTCCCATATAAAGATGAATTTAATTTGGGAATGCTCATATAATATTCAATAAAGATAACATTTTAATAATTCATTTATATAAAAGGTAAGGTTTATTCTTAAGAGACTTATTAAGTTTAAAACCACTACTAATTTGATAAGTGAAATTCATAATTTTTTTTAATATTATATATAGAGAATCTCTGATAAATCAATAATATGATTTTTATTTCATTCCAAAAATGTTCTTGAAAATAATATGTGGAAGTATTTGAGATAATTGACATTAAATGGAATTATAATGACCTTTTATTTACTTTAAAAAATATAGTCTCATGGAAGAATAGTTTTAAATAATAATATAACTGATTTTCTTTAACAAAAAATAGATTCCATTGATATGATCAAAATAATATATATAGTGATTTATATTCACCCCACAATGATTGTACAAATGGCATCATAGTGGGAGCATAAGAATAAAATATGAAGTTTTTATGGAAAATGAAATGCATCATAAAATAGTTTCAATCAAATTTTATCTTAAAATATATGTAAACATATATAATGAAATTATTTTTCTTTCTTATTAATCATATAAATAGAAGATTTATATACATAATAATTGAAATAATATGTATTAATGAAATTTTATTAAGTGATAATATATTCTTTATATTTTATACAAAGCATACAAATATGAATTTTATTTATCATATGTATATTTTTCATCAAATTAATATTCTATCCATTTTTAATATTGTATTCATCAACAATAATAATTTATTTATAATTCATATATCATAATTTCATTTTAATAATTGAAATTGTTTGTTAAAATGTTAATAAAATATTATTAAAATAATTTATGATTATTTTTACACAAATAGCTAAATTTTATAACAAAATTACTCTTTCTAATAGCTTTATTATCATATTTATATTTATGTTGTAATTTGTTCATCAGATTAAATTGTTTAAATAATTTTTATGTAAATTTCCATAGTTATATAATTATAAGATATAACTATTAAAATTAATATAAAATTATATTAATATTAAAATATATTTTATATGATTGAAATGATTTAAATAAATTTATTAATAATATTGTTTAACAAAAATAATAATTTACAAGTAATTAATATAATTCATAAATTTTCATATTTTAATTTATTTTTATATAATTCATTATTCAAGTATTTTTACTATAAAATTTCCCTATAAAAACATTAAATATCTTTGTTTTACAAAAATATATTATAAATTATTTACATTTTCATTTATAAATTTATTTCTTCATATTAAATAATAAAAAATTGGCATACATCCACACACATGTTTCAAGAGATGGCTGAACCAAGGCCATAGGGAAACCTTTGGCCACTTTTCAATGTGAATTATACCTATAGGAATTATTTTGTTAGCCTACATCCATAGTCCACATCAACTATTGTGATAAGTGATCACATAAAGTTCTTGGGAAATACACAACGATGCTGGATGGGTGTGGGGAAGGCATACTACAACTATCTAGGATGACCACGGTCGTAAGCCTTTATTGTGACACCTAAAACCACTGTGGATGGTGACTACGGTTAAATGATCCAGGTGGAACCTTATTTTTATGTTTTTTAAAAGTATAATAAATCAAACTCTATTAATTAGAGATATATATATATATATTGTTCATTATATCATATTGTTAAATTCTTTTATGAAATATTGAATATGCCCTAACACCAAATCTCACAAGTTCATTTATTTTTTGGATGTTTTTGGGGATGTTCATCAACTATGTCCATAGATACCTTATGGTCATAGTCCACATATTATGGTTGATAACATTTTCCAGGGATATAAACCTTGTTTGTATCTAGGAATGAGTACTAATGACGATAGGGACCACAATCTATGTTCACCATGACCCTATGCTACATCTATATTCCATATGACTATTTCTATGAATGTATCCCTCCAAATTATTTATATCTTCAAGTAGTTATGTATTATGTCTTATTGTGACTATATTTTTATTATATATTCATAATGTAGCTTTTGAGAAGTAAAATAGACATTGAAATAGCATTCTAAGAATTATTTTTGTCGAACAAAAAATGCTTTTCAATATGTATTTAAAGCCTAAATTCATCATATTTAGATGATTAATTATATGAAATATATTATATTGAAAAGTATAAATATTTAAATATCATGAATTAATATTTAATTAATAACAACTATATTAGATGAAACAATGAGAAATATCATGTTGGTAAGAATTCATGAGAAATTATTAGAAGAAAAAAATATTATTATTTAATGATTCAAATCCATTTCTTTGAAATTATATATTATTATTCAATGGATGGGTATCATTGGATATATATTTTATATAAGGTCAATGAAATATAATGAATGAATGAAAACTAAACCATGATATGTGAAGTTAAAAATATTTATATATTAATAAAATGAAGAAGGGGGAATATATACATTTAAAAGCCTCTACAGTGACTCCATCAAAAGAGAATAAACATTGGTATTCAGACAATGATAAAATTTGATCATCTTAATTATTCCAAATCAACAATATTCTAGAATTAAGTTTCAATTTAAAACAGAATTGGCACTCGCTTTATAACAACTGTAATCATTATTTCACATTAATAAATGTTTTCCTACATAAAATTACACTTAAAAAACCCAAAATAATGAATAATCTAGTTTCATTAGGACATAGGTACACATGTAATTTTCTAATCCGGATGACACTAAACCAGTTCACAAAGAAGGTGGGTTACAAGGCCTTAAGAGCACCTCCACGTATGCCAGATTCCGTAGAGTAGCAGTGAGGGCCTAGGGTGTGATAGTGGGGAGACTATTCCCCCATATCAGAGTAGGAAACGGTAAAAAAACACCTAAGTATCATACATAGAGAAACGTAAATAGAGCATAGAAATAGTAAACAACTGAATAGAATAGGCAGTAATAATTAATGAAATGTTGTAAAATCCTGAACATTTATTCCATACAATAAAACACTAGTCACCCATGAGGTCGACCATACATATACTGCTAGAGTTTGTGTCTTGAGAACCAACTATTTGTACTTTGATTACATGAATGTAAACTTATTATATATTGTTCATTATTCTGCATGACTATAATATAATAATGTCCTGGAATTTTTGTTTCATTAATAAGGTCATGTCAATTCCCCACTATGATGAGAACCTTGAAATTCTATAACAATATTCTTAAATAAAGTTCTAGGGTTGGATGACGTACTATGATAGGACACATAGTATATAGACTATCATGTGCGATTACTCGTAAGAAGACGAGAATCTCCCTCATGGAGTTCACACTTGTTAATATCCAAGATAGGAAATTATGAGAATAGACCCGCCAGTAGTAATTCCGCATGTCTTCGTGTCATCAAGCATTTCCATCTGCGAGCGTGTGTAATGGTCCTTAGACTGGAAAATTATCATTAACTCATGTCATGACTCATGCACTAAGATTTGCTGATGAAAACCTTCACGAAGAGAGTTGGCGAGAAGTAGGGTACGTTGGGTGCGTCCCAAATGACATGTTATTAATGGATAAGTCGATGAAGGATTTGTCCCTTCCATTTATGGAAGTTGATATCTCGGCCCTTTGATTGAAATAGAACTGTCACACGAATATCCATGGCCATGGTGTAACGATGAGTTTATTTTAGGTAGTTAAGGAATGATTGATCAATCATATAGTTTTATGAAACATTCATGAAACCTGGTTGATGAGGTATTGAGAAAAAGGGATTAAATTACACAGTAAGTGTTCGTATGAGATGACATGTCAATGCGGTGTCAAATTCTATATCTTGGGTGCCTTGACCCGTTGCTAGATAGTAATCTTGGACTTTAGGAAAACTCTCTTAATGCCAACGAGAATGAGGCCAAGAGGGTCACACACCAAGTTTATTAAAGTATCTGAAGAAGAATAAAGATTACTCTCATACGTGGTTTAATAATTATTCAAGGAATCCTAATAGTTTTAATAATGGAGGAAGAATAAAAATAAAACAGGTTCAATCCATGTATTTATGATTACATGCCATGTAGTTTTCAATTTTTAAAGGGAATGAAATACAATTACATGCCGTGTATTAAAGATCACACGCCGTGTAGTTTTCCTTCTGGAAAACAAGTATACGCCGTGTATTTATTATTAAATGCCATGTTGTTTTTCCAGTCATGATTTTGAGGATATAATATTGTTTTATTAAATTATATTTATTATAATCAGTGTGGGCACATGTCAAGGAATTAATGATTCGACATGGGGTTTTCTTATTAGAGTTAATGAAATTAATAAAATGAATAACATGTTTATATATTGTCATAACTCTATAACCCCACACACCGGATTATAAATATCCTCACAACACCCACACTTTTTCCCAATCATTGTGCACAACAATTTTGGATAATTATCTCAAGACCGAAAGAACTCCTTCTTACAAGAATGCTCTCAAGAACGAGAGAGATCCTCTTCCATCGGATCAAGACAATCTATGTCGGACAATTCAAGCAATGGCTTATCCACTCTAGCACCCTGAGAATACTTTGGCGATGTCTAGAGATACGTGGTGCATGTGTGGATCACCATTAGAGGAAGTCAACCCTTGCCTTCTACGACTCAATGACATATTACATCAGAACGTGGGCAGAAATATCAACGAATAAAGTACATCAAAATTTTCTTCTTTATAATTGATTAAATTAATTATAATGAACCTATAACGATCTTACTTTATGGTTCTGGGACTTTCCTTTTCTTTGTCTTTTTCTATGATTCAATCCGTGGAGACTGGATTTTATCGTCGTATTGATCCCAGATTGATAATTGCTAATGACAAAAATCCAAGTGGGAACATCCACCTACGTGCTTACGCAGTGCCCAGAACCATCAAATTGTATCAGAGTGAGGTTACAACTTTGACTATCGTTATTTAATTTTTGTTTATTATTTATGCATTTATATTTAATTCAATTCAAAATATATCGTTATATTGATCAGAATAAACGAGATCTGTTCTTCCTCCTTTGTTTCTCGATTCATATCACCGAAATGACCTTTTAATTTTAATTTTTCTTAAAATAAAAATGAGGAACTCATCTAGAGGATCCGCTCTATTTGTCTATACAACACAGGATTACATGGCGTGTAATGAAAACTACACACTGTGTACTTAGGTTCAAGGAACCGGTACTGGTTCCCAAACCACACCATGTGAATTGAGTATGTCTATGTATTAATCATGACGTGTTGAACAGAATTGAACGACACATGGAAACCGGAATACACGGCGTGTATGTTGGAGAAACACTTCATGTAGTCTGATCAAGCCCAGGTGAAATCGTGTACAAAGGAGAAGCCGGGTACCACGTACACAGGATTTCCAGGCCAGTTACCGTGTAACAAGGAAGTACACGCCGTGTATCATTTATCTACATGCTGTGTACTCCAAAATTTCCAATGTACAAGAAAAAAAAGACAAATCCCCCAGCGTGTACTTTGGATAAAGGGTGAAAACAAATACACACCATGTAAATATAAACTACATTTTGTGTACTTTCCAGAAATGGAATTTCACCAGGTTTCCTCCAAAAGTACAAAGACACCATACAAGGAATATGGATGAGAACAATCTTAAGGAAATTAAGAAACGAAGTTAAGATAAAGAATTGATTAATTATAAGATCACAATTAATTGAATTAAAGCACAACATATCTTGAATAATAGAACAATTAAATGAATTTTAATTATAAATATGTGTAAATGTCGTTGCATGCTATGGATGATCATGAGCTAGACCAAAGACCCTTTGTATGTGTGTGGTTTCATTTAAATTTATTTAATTTAATTTTGTTGGCCTGCGAGCCTTCTTCCAAAAAATTTAGGGCCAGCGTGCCGATGGTTTCTTTAATGTAAACCCATGTAATGGAGTATCCCCCAAGCCGTAGGAGATGATTCAAAATCTGAAGCAGATGTGAAACCAACACAAGAAGATATGAAGGTGGACATGTGGGAGGTGAAAAACACAAACCATCAGGTTTAACTTTTTTTTCCCTAGGCCAGGGTTAGCTTATCAAAACTGCTAGATAAGATAACCAATAGAAGCTCATGGTCATGCCATGTTTTTTTATTTCTGTCTGATTCCATGGTTTATTTAATATGTATCTATTATCGCGATCACATAATTAATAAAATGAACAAGCATGAAAATATGGAATAAAATAAAAACCATAATATGAATAAACATTACCAGAAAATGGTTAATCACTTAAGAAAGCATCACATAATATTGGCAAGCATGTGATAATGTGAAACTACATATAAACGATTAAAATCCCTCAAATAACATATTAAGTCCGACCAAGCCTTCCGTTACTTGATTAAGAGAAAGAATCAATAAAACTCTGTGTTTGACCAACCATTGTTGGGACACTTAATTTTATACATAAATCCTTTATGAAAGGTTTCAGGTTGACTTAACCATATTACATCATGGGGAGTAGTCTTTTCAAGACATGATGTTATATTGGAGGCAAGAGTTGAGGAAATCGAAGTCAGGATTTCAGGATTGGGGGTCCACTCAACAGATCAAAGAACTGAAAGCTCACAGTTGGAAAAGACCTTCCTACCTAAACACCATCAAATAGTTTGACCAACCCTTGTTGGGGTTATGAAATAGGGAATATGGGTCCTTTCCACTAGAATGTTAAAGCCACTAGACATTCCGAGTTCAATGGTGTGGGCCATTGGGACTTGATAAAATAGTGGAAGACTTACTAAAATTTATTATTTATCATAAAATTTAATCAATAAAGTACTGATAAATCTTCTCTTTTACTTTGTAGAATCAATATGAAAAACTCGTCAACCACATTTTTTCTTCGATCAATTCTGGATAAAGAAATTATCATCACCGGCAGAAACTTTCAAGAATGGATTAGGCGCCTTTAGGTTATTCTATGCCATGAAATAATGTTTTACATGTTGGAGTCCTCACTTCATAATTCTCCTGTCGAAGGGGCGAGTGATTAATATTTCCTTGTTTATGATCAATATTTAAGAGAGGCACTCGACATTCAATGTTTGAAGCTATCATAGATGTCTAGTGAGATCATGAAGTATCATGAAGACATGGATTCTTATAGAATGCTCGAGCACCTCCGTGGTCTATACCAGTAGAGAGAAAGATAGGAAAGGTTTGATATCTCCAAGGCTCTATTTTAGAGAAAGCTTGGATAGGGTGCCCTATCTAGTCCTCATTTATTCAAGATCATTTTCTACATTGAGTACTTAGAGGTTATAGGGTTTAAACTCTCCAAATAAATGGGTACCGATCTCATTCTTGGATCACTCCCCCGGAGCTTCTCTAACATTGTTGTCAATTTCAACATGAACAACATTGAGAAGTCTCTATCTGATCTTATCATCCTAATTCACCAAGTGGACAATGACATGAAGTGTGAAAAACCTTATGTCCTCATGGTGAATAAAAGGAAGGGGAAAGAGAAGTGATTTAAGCCCAAAGCTTCATCAAGGCCTTCCATGAAAAGGAAGATCAAATGGGAGGCAAAAGAACAGGAAGCTATTTGTTTCGCATGTGGCAAGAAGGGCCACTGGAAGAAAAACTGTTCCCAGCCAAAGAAGCAAGGGGAAGCTTCAGGTACATTTGTTATTGAATGCAATCTATATGTTTCTACCAATTGGGTATTAGATACTACTTGTGGTTCTCACATCTGTATCCAAATACAATTACCAAGTAGATTCTGAAAGATTGACCAAGGTGAGGTGGATCTACGAGAAGCCAACAGAGCTAGACTCGCTGCTACAGCTGTCGGAGACTACCACCTCACATTACCTACTGGGATGGCCGTGGGTTTGAAAGGATTGTATTATGTACCCTTTATAACCAAAAACATTATTTCAGTATCTAAATTAGATACGGTTGGATTCATCTTCATGTTTGGAAGTTGATGTTGCTACTTTTAGAAAGATAGCATTTGTTTTGGTAGGGCACATTTATATAATGGCCTTTATGTGTTAGACTACACAAACAAAGTAATGGAAATCGATGAAAAAGTTAATTCACATGACTCATACCACACCCAACTTTGGAATCACGGCTAGGTCATGTCAAGGACTAATGTTTTCCAAAATTACTTCAAGATGGGTATTAATATTATTTCGAAAAAAATCACTTGCTGTATGTCATGCGTGTCTACAAGGCAAACTGATCAAAGCCCTATTTAGTGGGAAAGGTGAATGGGGTAAAGAGCTTCTAGAATTAGTTCACAAAGATGTGTATGGACCATTTCCAGTTGAAGAAATGGGTGGGTTCTCGTACTTCATAACTTTTACTGATGATTTTAGTAGATATATATATATATCTACTTACTGAGGTATAAGTTAGATTCTTTAGATCGGTTCAAAGAATACAAGAATGTAGTTGAGATCCAGCTTGGTAAGAAGATTAAGAAAATCTGCTCAGATAGAGGAGGGTAATATCTTCACCAGGACATCATTGATTTCTTACGGGTGTTTGGGATTCTATCTCAACTCACTCCTCTTTACACTCCTCAGTGGAATGGTGTGAGTTAAAGGAGGAACAAAACCCTATTGGACATGGTGAGAACAATGATGAGTCTTGTGAGTCTTCCATTATCCTTTTGGGGATATGAATTACAAACAGCAGCACACATACTAAACCATGTACCAACTAAATCGATAAATGGTATTCCATACGAATTATGGAGTACACACAAATCCATGTTATCAAATTTACATGTGTGGGGTAGCAAAGCATTTGTTAAGGCATCTTCAGGTAACAAACATGCACCTCGAGGCACAATGTGTATCATTATAGGATATCTTAAGGAAACAAGGGGATATTACCTATACAACCTCTCAGATAAAAATGTTATAGTAGAAAGGCACACCATATTCCTTGAGAGGGAGCACATCTCTAAAAGAAATAGTGGGAGTGAGATAGACTTTGATGAAGTCATTGCTTAAGATACACAAGAGTTAGTACATGAACAGATTACACAAAGCACCGTGGAAGAAAAATCTATTCGAGAGACATAAGAACTACGTAGGAGAAAGAGAAAGGTAAGAGAACTAGATCGATATGGTTTTTTTGTCACCGAGGATGGTGACTCATTATTGGTTGACAATGATGATCCTCTAACCTAAAAGGAAGAATTTGAAGCCACAGATGTTGCCATGTGGCAAGAAGCCATGAATTCTGAAATGGATTCCATGTACCAAAACCAAGTATGAATTTTGGTAAATCCTCTAGTTGATGTAAAGCCTATTAGTAATAAATGGGTATTCAAGAAGAAACTGGATATAGAGGGGAAAGTCAGCACCTATAAGGCACGACTGGTTGCAAAAGGATTTAGAAAACGTCATGGAATTGACTATGATGAAAACTTTTCACCAGTTGCGATACCGAAATCCATCCGAATCCTATTGGCCATTGCCTCTTACCTTGACTACGAAATTTGGAAAATGGATTTCAAAACAACATTCCTTAACGGGAACCTCCAGGAAGACGTATACATAAAACAACCTGAAGGGTTTCTGACTCCAAAGGATTCCAACAAGTTATGAAAGTTGCAGAAATCCATTTATGGATTAAAAGAAGAATCTAGGACATGTAACATTAATTTTGATGAAGCTGTAATGGAATTTGGCCTTGTTAAGAATGAATGAGAGCCTTATGTCTACAAAAGGTTTAGTGGATGTGTAGTCTTTTTCCTAATAGTATATTTTGATGACATTTTACTAATTAGAAACGAAGTACATGTCTTACAGTTAGTTAAGGCATGGTTGGAAAAATGCTTCTCCAGGAAATACTTGGTCGAGGCAATATATATTCTTGGGATCAAGATCCATCATGATAGAACCAAGAGAATGTTGTTCTTGAGTCAATGTACATAATTTGACAAGATAATGAAGAGATTCAGTATGGAACAATCCAAGAGGGGAAGGCTGCCAGTGTCATGTGTCCTCAGACACCAGAGAAAAGAAAGAAAATGGAAAGGACCCCTTACGCATCCGCGATTCGGGCAGTCATGTATGATATGCTATGTACAAGGATAGATGTTTCATACGCATTAAGTGTGGTAGGAAGATATCAAGATGATCCAGGAGACCGCCATGGGATGGTGGTCAAGACTATCCTTAAGTATCTGAGGTGTACTAAAGATATGTTCCTGGTTTATGGAGGTGCTGAAGAACTAGTCATCAGAGGACATGTAGATGCTAGTTTCCAGACTGATCAAGATGACATGAAGTTGCAGACTGGATACATCTACAGTTTGAATGGAGGTGCAGAGAGCTAGAAGAGCTCAAAGAAAGGTTTGGTTGTAGATTCTACTGTAGAGTCTGAGTATATCACAGGTTCTGAGGCATCTAACGAAGAAGTGTGGATGCAAAGATTCGTCTAAGAGTTGGATGTTGTACCTATCATTAAAGATCATATCACACTCTATTGTGATAATACCAAAGTGATGGAACTTGAAAAAGATCCAAGGTCACATCAGCGGACAAAGCACATACTTCGAAAGTATCATCTTCTGAGAGATTTTCTCAGAGAGGTGAATTTGCAGTGAGAAGTATTTCCATAGAAGTCAACGTGGTAGAACCCTTGACTAAATCCTTGACTCAGTAGAAACATGATCATCATGTGAGGTCTAGCGGACTAAAAGTCGTAGACATTTGGCTCTAGTACAAGTGGGAGTTTGTTGGAGTTGGTGTCCTGAGAACCAACTATTTATACATTGATTACATGAATGTAAACTTATTATATATTGTTCATTGTTCTTCATGACTTTAATATAATAATGTCCTCTAATTTTTATTGCATTAATAAGGTCATGGAAGATCCCCACCATTATGAGAACCTTGAAATTGTATAACAATATTCATAAATAAAGTTAAATGGTTGGATGAAATATTATGAAAGGACACATAGTATAAAGACCGTCATTTGCGAGTACTCGTAAGAAGACGAGACTCTCTCTCTCATAGAGCTCGCACATGGTAATCTACAAGATAAGAGATTATGAGAATAGACCCACCATTAGTAATTCTGTATGTCTTAGTGTCATCGGAAATTACAATCTGCGAGCATGTGTTATGGACCTTAGACTGGATGATTATCATTAACTCATGTCATGACTCCCGCACATTGATTTGTTGACGAAAACTATCACGAAGAGAGTTGGTGGGAAGTAGGGTACGTTGGGTGCATCACTAGTGACATGTTGTTAATGGATAAGTTGAGGAAGGATTTTTCCCCTTCCATTTATGGATGTTAATATCTCGTCCTTTTGATTGAAATAAAATGGTAGCACGAAATTCCAGGCCCATGGTGTAACGATGAGTTTATTTCAGGTAGTCAATGAACGATGGATCAAGAATATAGGTTTATGACACTTCCATGAAACCTTCTTGATGATATATTGAGACAAAGGGATTAAATTACACCGTAATCATTTGTATGTGGTGACACATCAATGAGGAGTCGACATCTTTCTTTTGGGTTCCTTGACCCGTTTCTATATAGTAATCTTGGACATTAGGCAAGCCTGCCTAATACCAATGGGAAAGAGGCCTAGAGGGTCACACACCAAGTGTATTCAAGTATCTCAAGTAGAATAAATATTATTCTTGTACGTGGTATAATAATAATTCAAGGAAGCCTAAATCATTTTAATTATGGAGGACGAATAAAATGAAAACAACTACACATCATGTATTTATGATTACACATCGTGTAGTTTTAAATTTTGAAAGGGAATGAAAATCAAGTACACGCCATGTATTAATGATCTCACGCAGTTTAGTTTTCCTTATAGAGAACAAGTACACGACATGTCTTTAATATTACATTCCATGTACTTTTTCTAGTCAGGATTTTGTGGATATAATTTTTTTTTTATTAAATGATATTTAATATAATCAGCGTCGGCACATGTCAAGGAATTAATGATTCGATATGGGGTTTTCTTATAAGAGTTAATGAAATAAATAAAACGTGTAATTCCTTTAATTATTTTCATAAATATATAACCACACACACCTGATTATAAATATCCTCACAAGCCCGATACATTTTCCCAATCATTGTTCACAACAATTGTAGAGAATTTTCTCATGACCGAAAGAACTCCTTCCCCAAAGAACGCTCTCAAGACCAAGAGATATCCTTTTTCCATCGAAAAAAGACGATCTAAGGCGGACAACGCAAGCAAAGGCTTCTCCACGCTTGCACCCAGAGAATCCTTTGGCGACGTCCAGAGATACGTGGTGCATGTGTGGATCACCGCTAGAGGAATTATACCCTTGGCTTCTGAAACGCAATGACGTATCACATCAGAACGTGGTCAGAAATATCAACAAAGAAAGAACAAAAAAAGGTAGTTCTTTACAATTGATTAAATTAATTATAATCAACCTGTAACGATCCTACTTTTTATTTCTGGGACTTTCTTTTTCATTGTCTATTTTTACGATTCGATCCATGGAAACTGTCATTTATCGTCGAATTGATCCCGGATTCATCATTTCTAATGACAAAAAGCCAAGTGGGATCACCCACCCACGCGCTTCCACTGCACCCGGAACCTTCATATAAATGTTCAAATGAAACTGAATGTAAAAGTACAGGGCTCTGCTACTAACTCTAAGACAACTGATGTACCCGATCTCCAAACACATTCGAACTACACTATCCTGATCAGTAGGACCAGTCGATCAGCTCCACTTGATCATGAAACGCTGGGCCTTAGACCTATCTATCATGCAAATCATTCTCAAATTTAAAAGCAAACATAAGGTCTACATGTACACCAAGGCTCATGTGCAGGGGTGATAAATAATCTCAGTATGCCACCCCGAAAAGAAACCTATAAATGTGTTGCTAATGTTTATGAAAAACCAGCATTCTATGCATAGATAAAGAACAACCGAAATGGTAGAAAAACCAACTTGATGCAATAGTCGAACCCAGGGTCTATAATCCCTATCATATAGGAAATTTCCACCATGGATTTAAATTACTATATAAGTGCACATGTATAGTCCGATAACTATACATATATAACTAGATATTAATATTCATTGATATTTCAATCAAATAACATGAAATGAAATCAGCAATCGATATGTGGGTATGTAATCCTGATCACCTAGACATCATGTGAAAGGTCATTGAGCTAGACATCATTCCACTCAATCCATGTATCATTTATTTGAAATATAGGTCTATAATCCCATAGACATGTACCTTATTCAGAAAATTATCTAATTATATCTCTGAGCAAGCTACATAACCACAAGGGAATACTCATCCTACACCTAGGTTTAATCGTACTCACCTCCAATCACTAGAATAATGATGTAGTATACTAATGGTCACTCTTGTAAAGAAGGATAGTATATACTAACGATAAATCCTATAAATAAGGATAATGTATACATACGGACAATCTTGTAATGAAGGAAATCATATAATGATGTTTAATCATGTAAGGAAGGATACCATATACAGACAATCAATCCTATAAAGATGGATTCCAAGGAGTATGTCTGGACACCCTGTAAAAGGTCACTATGTCATTCACCATGTTTCTCTGCTTGTAAATCCAGTCCAATGTATAATCCCTAGGTCTCAATCTATAGGCAGTCCTGACATTCAGAACTCGGATAATCCATAAGGGGAATACCCTTAGGATATCTGTGATGATAAAACTCGTTAGTGAGACACCACGGTACACCACTTGAGTCTTTTAACCGATATAGAAGAGCGTAATCATTCCAATCAAAGGATTAGGATATTATAATTATACCCACCACTCGGGAGTTCATAATCTTCCATGATTCTTAGGTTTTCATTCCCATATAAAGAGATAACTCACAGGCGTGTCCTCATGCTACACCCCTCGAGTCTCATAACTAATGCAGAAGTGAATAATAATCCTAATCAAAGACTTAGGAGATTGTAATAATCCCCACCACTCAGGAGTATTAATCTACTACAAGTCTTGGGTCTCCATGCCTGATGTTGTGGAGAGTGTAATCATCTTCATCATAAATCATCCAACCAATGAGTCTGTCCAAGGAATTACTACTACAAAAATCTAAGTATCACTCATGATTTACTGTAAACATCAAGTAATTCCTAACAAATCGATACTAGGAAGCACCCCTAGTGATCACAAAAAAATATATATATCACACTATATACATATATACATCTAGGCTCAACATCCAAGTCTCAATTAGTACTTCTGGGTTACACTATCATTTCAAAAATAACATGTTCCAGAAACTGGATCTTAGGTAAGCAGGTCAAAGAATCCCAAAGAATTACGGATCCTAGAATGATTAATCGCACATCCCAATAGAAATGAAGATGCCTCACGTCAAGATAAAAAACCACAAACTATGAATCACCTCTAGGAAACAAAACTACATTAGCAAAACCAAGTCAGGTATAATCAAATGTGTGAGGGTGTCTAGAACACCTGACCCAACACTCCAGCCGCAGCCTCATAGTCTCATTAGTTTGGAACAGGTTCTATGTTACACCCGGACACCATCTCTACCTAAACCCAACATAAAAAATCAGGTTTGTTCAACCAATGGGCACCCACTAGGTCCCTCGTGTCCAACAATAAGAGGAATAATATTGAGGATCTTCTAGGAAAATGAACAGGTAATGGGTCAAAAAAGGGTCTCCCTAGATCGGCGTGTATGAAAAATAATCCCTCTGGCGATCCTTAGATGCAACAGGTCTCACGAACTCATAGAAATGAAAGGTATGTATCACAAGGGGAACTTCCTCAAAATAATAGATCATGGGAGATAGTTTATATCACATCTTTGATCAATGGTCTCAACTAGGTTATTATGAACACCCAACCACTCATTTAAGTTCAAATGTCTCCCATAGAATAATAATGGAAGGATAATTAGAGGAAGAACATATATATTTATATAGAAGCCCCAAAACACCCACTAGGATTCCTCAAAATGGTCCATGGGTTTCCCCATCATGATTTAAGCAGAAAACTACTTAGAAAGGACTACTTACCGGTCCAATTATTTCAACAAGGATAAATTATAGGAAACCCCCTAAAATGGTTGAAAAAGGGACAATAAACAGCATGTATCCTTGGTAAACATCATTTACTCCAACAAAACCACATGGGTGTGTGCTTGTACCATCCTGGGAGTGTAAACCTCCCAGGTACACAACATGTAAGGACGGTAAAAGGTTTGTACCTGAAACGAGGTACATTACCGTGTCCCTTAACCTACTTGGCCAGTTACTTGGCCTCGCTAGTCACTTCTACATGGAATGCTACCCGACATGAGGTATGGTCATGTACTCATATGTGGTGATGTACCATTACATGGGTAGAAATTCCCGAGTACTCTTTTATACGATGGAGTACTAGTACACGGTGTGTACACCTCGGTACCTTTTTTGTACTCCCAAGATTTCATTTTTCATGAACAGGAATAACGCATGGCATGTTCCTCTGAACCACAAGTCGTGTAAACTGGGTTTGCTAATGGGAAAAACCTCAGATTTCCCGAGACCCCTGTTTTCCACCATAAACAATAGGTCATTCATCTTGGTGCGATTAGAAAGAATACTAAGGCTATAAAAACATGGAACAATGTGTATAAATGGGATTTTTGAAAATACTAAAACAGACTACATTCAAGTAGAAACTGCCAAATCTTTGGTTAATTTCACCATCCACGGATGTCGCACAACGTACCAGCATGACGAGGGCTCTGTAACGGCATATCATTTACCTTCCATGTATCTATCTTTATATATTTACCAATTCTACCATAGGTCCTAACGTAGGAGGACCCGCACAAGAGGCATCCATGAGAAGGTGGATAAAAGTGAAAAGTAATTAAAATAATGAAAATAAATAGAAGAAAAAGGGGCTTGGGCCAGCCCCAATTCCCAACTCATGTTTATGCCTTTCATAGGATAAATTCCCTATTTTGGACTCAATGATAGATATATAATATTAATATGACGCTCTATTTAAAATTTATGTCTGAATGAACCTATGCGAATAAATTAATATTTAATTTAATAAATATTAATTATTAATTATTTAGCCAAAATTTTAATGGCTTGGATTTACACCAAACTCATGTACTTGGGTAAACCCCCTATTTCAGGACAAATGGAGATGTTAGAAAAATTATACGAGATCATCTTATAAAGGTAAAAATACCATTTCACCCCCATATGAGCATCTGAATGCAAAAAATTAAATTTTTGCTCAAAAATATATTCTGGATAAGCAAAGGTCTTTACAAACACCCCGCCATAAAACATCCTGTCCATCAAAATCCTGATTAATGAACAATGATCCATGCTCTAAACATAATCATCTTCACAATAAATATTTTTATACTATCCAATGAATATCCTAATAGCATTAACAACTTCCTTCTACATTGAAGACATTTATCTGTGACCGATCTGTTACTCCCCTTCTTTGGAAAACCCATATCTCTCTTAAAAAAACTAACATTAAAAATAATGGTTCACTGAAAATGCCAAATTTGAACTAAAAACGCGGGTCACCACCATTAAATGACCACTGGTGTACTCCCCACTATATGTATTACCTTACACCACTCCTAGAGTGCAACCAAACTTGGTACCTTCATCAACAGGGAAGAAAAATTATGAATGAAAAGGGAGATAGGTGTAGGGCTGAAGCTCTCTCAGTATACACAAGATGAATCATGACATCACATGATTATATCATATAAGATAATACTATGATTCAAAAATAAGATTTGTATATATCCCTCTGAGCCACAGTCATATACTTTCAAAACCAGGCCAGGATTTAGCCGTGATTCAACTATCAAATGGTAACCCGTCATTTCATGATGTCACACTAACCATGGACACACATATCAACACAAATTTTGGGGTCCAAACCCACAAAAAGTCTTAAAAAACAGACCTTGTATTGTACCCGTCCATTTACTGATTTAGAATAAAATGGTACCATATACAACTAGTTGGTATCCTAAACACATGACCCATACACACAACATCATTAATGTCATGAGAATCTACCCATTCTCTGACTACATTAAGAATAGCAGAAACACTGGTCGACCTGAAGAGGCACCTGAATAGTCATTTCTATTAATTCTAGTCTCTAAAAATAAGAACATTAAATGCTTCATTAAAATATGAAGGAATCCACATGCCTAACGCAAAACTCGAGCACCTATCATGCCTCAGTTGTGAAGCGATCATAAATCGAAGATCACTATCCAAAAAAGCGTTGGAAAACATGGGTCAACCTTTTTAAGTAGGATTCCCTAGAAAAAAACAAACATAAACCTATAAGGGTTCTCTTTTAAATGAACGGTCTCTAGTTCTCCCACCTAGATCTATAGAAAAATTGTCACAATAGGGTCACTAGGTAAAACCTCTTAAAACTGGTAAAGATCACTGTTACCACAATAGTCAAAACTGAAAACACTTCATACTAAGGCCATGATCCCCTCCGTGCATTCCCAGAAGGAAATGATACTTGGAGGTCACAACCAAAGCATAAGAGAAGATCAAGACTAACACTCATCATGATCGGTGTACATAAATACACTAATGATGTCTATTTCACAAGAAAATCCATGGTATCTGTTATCATCCTACTTAACGATCTGACTAGAAAACCACATAATTGAGAAACAACACCCAAAAGGGTTGAAAAAAGGAATCACATGTCATATTAACCTACTTGGGTCATTGCACAGGAGGTGCAAGAGA
Source organism: Viscum album (assembly GCA_963277665.1). NCBI lineage: Eukaryota > Viridiplantae > Streptophyta > Magnoliopsida > Santalales > Viscaceae > Viscum > Viscum album. Next base: position 1,840,892,604 of record OY728135.1, read on the forward strand.
AATAATTCATCATCCTCTCAACAAAAACTCCCCATCATAGATCCATATAACATTCTATCAGAGTAAAAAAGCTTGTGTAAGCTAACCTAGAGGTCTGAGTCATCAGTAAAAACACACACTAGTAGGCATATATGCTATGAATACTACCTGGTGAGAATGATGCATGAGATAACTCTTTCCCTTCATGGAAAATAGTCAAAAAATATCCTTGGAATATTACCAATTTCTAAGAACCATATATCCATAGTAAATCATGAAATTCACACAACAATTGTGTCGCTCAAGGTGAAATCATATACAACTGTAACATCGCAAAGCGGAATAGAAATCTCAAACCCTAGATACTATGACGTATTACCGGAACATGTGTTCTCGATGCACCATTATTATATCCATAAATAGTTATGATACATTCCAAATAATCCTCTATACCATATCCCATATAGTAATGACTAGGAAATGAAAACTCCTCTGATACCACTTTATAACATCTCATCCCAAATTCTAGTAAACCGGTGCTCTGATCTAGTGGGTTTCATGGACTCAAGCATGCCACCGCATATTCCAGAGGCTTTTGACTAACAGCAAGGGCCTAGGGTGTGATATTTGGTAGACTGTGTTCTCATATCAGAGAAAGCAATAGTGGGAAAAAGCTAAGTATCATACATAGTGAAAAGCAAATAGAGTGCAGAAGCAGTAAAAAACTAAATAAAACATGATGTAATATTAAATGAGATGTTGTAAATGCACAAAAAACTATATAATAAAATACAACAAGGATCACCCACTGGGCTGACCAAACAGATACAAATACAAAATAAACGGAATGTAAAATTATAGGGTTCGGCTACTAACTCTGACATATCCCACGTTCTTGATCACAAGAAACTGTCCAATTGCACTAGCATGATTGGTAGAACAACTCTAGTATCTCTGCATGATCATGAATATACTAGGCCTTAACCCTATCCACCATGCAACTCATGCTCAACATGAAAAGCATACATAAGGTCTACATGTACACTGAGGGGCTCATGCAGGGGTAAAAAATAATCTCAGTAGGCCTCCCTATCAAGAAACTTATAAATGTAATTCTAATGTGTATGAAAAAAAGTTTTCTTAAAATAGTTGAAGCACAACAAAAAAATAGTAAAACCAACATGACGCCACAATCAAGCCCAAGGTCTCTAATCTATACCATTTAGAAATGTGCCACCATGAAGATCCATAACTCTATACGTACACATGTATAGTTCCATACCTATAAATATATACATAGATATGAATATTCATTCATATGTGAATCATATAACATGAAACCACATTAGCAGACGATCCATGGGTCCATAATTCTTATTTCATGGACATCATGTGCAAGGGAATTGATCCAGATTTCATTCCTCTAAAGTTGTGTATCATTAAATCGATATTTGGTTCCACAATCCCATCGAAATTTACTCGCATTGGCCAATTGTAGAATTATATCTCTAAGAAATCTATGTCACCACACAGGGATACTCATCCTACACATGGTTTCACCCTTATTCACCTCCAATCACTGGAACAAGGATACCTTATACCGATGGTCAATCCGGTAAAGAATTATACCGTATACCAACAGTCGATCTTGTAAAGAAGGATACTATATAGAGACATACAATCCTATAAATAAGGATATTGTATAACGATATTCAATCCTCAAAGGAATTATATAGTATACCAAGGGTAGATCTTGTAACGAAGGATTCTAGGGAGTATGTCCAGACATGCATTAAAAGGTCAATGAGTTACTCTCTATCCTACCCAGGCCTATAAATCCAGTCCAATGTCTAATCCCTAGTTCTTAGTCCATATACGATTATGAAATTCGGAACACAGATAATCCCTAAGGGGAAAACCTTTAAGCAATCGGTGAAGAGATAACTCATCAGTGAGATGCCATGATATGCCCCTTGAGTCTTGTAACTGATACAGAAAAGCGTAATAATTCCAATAAAAGTTTTAGTAGATCATAATCCTCCCCACCACTAGAGGGTGAATAATCAACAATGAGTATTGGGTCGTTATGCCCGTATTAAGAGATAACTCTCTAGTGAGTCACCATGCTACACCCCAAGGGTCTCGTAAATGATATGAAGAGCGTAATAATTCCGATAAAAGACTGAGGATATAGTAACAATACCCACCACTTAGGAGTAATAATCTACCACGATTATTGGGTCTCCATGAATGATATTGAGGAGATCATAATCATCCTCCTCATAAATCATCCATCTTTTGATTCAGTCCAAGGAATTCCTACTATAGAAATCCATGTATCACACATGGATTACTTTAAACATCAATAAAGGGTCAACAGAAGGATACCAGGAAGCAAATCTTGCCATCCCAAAAAAATATATATATCACAATGTATACATATATACATACAGGCTCAATTTACATGTCTTAAGTAGTACTTATTGGTATAACTAAAATATCAAAAATAACATGGATTAGAAGCTGGATCTCAGTTAATAATGTCTGATAATCCAAATGTAATAGTTATCATAGGAAGAATATATGGTAATACCAATAGAAAGGAAGACGCCTTGCATTAGGCTCAATTTCCACCAAATTGGAAGTACCTTTGGTAAATGCTATTGCATTAGAAAAACCATGTCTTATATAAATTAATGGGTGAGGGTGGCCCGAGAACCCAAACCGAAAATCTAGGCACAAACTCACGGGCTTACTAGTTTGGAACGAGTTCTAGGTGGCACACGAATACCATCTCTACCCAATCCTGATGTAACAAATTAGGGTCGGTTAAGAAACAAGAACCCTTTAGAACCCTCAATTAAAACAGTAATAGGAATCTTACATGGGATCCTCTGGCTAAACACATAGGTAAGGGGTACTATAAGGGGATCCCTAGATCTACTTGTAAGAAAGGAATCCCTCAGGGGATCCTTAAAAGTAACATGTCTCATAGCCTCATAGACTAGAAGGGTATGTATCATAAGGGGAACATACTCAGAAGAATATATCATGGTAGATATCTCATAGCTCATCTAACATCAAAATCCTCAACTAGGTTGGTCCGAACACCTGACCCATCATTTATGTTATCGTCTCTCCCGTAGAAGGAGACTGGAATGATAACTAGAGGTCGAACATCGAAATTTAGATAGAATACCTAAAACACCCACTAGGATTCCTCATAATGCTCCATGGGTTTCACGGTCATGGTCTAGGATGAAAAATACACATAATGGACTACTTGTAGGTCTAATTCTGATACCAAGATGGAAAGTCACAAAACTCCTCAAAGGGTTGAAAATGGGTGAAGTACCTAACATCTATCCATGGTACATAATGTGTACTCCAGCCACACCACATGGGCATGTACCATCGCTGGACTGGGCATGTAAACACCCCAGGTACACAGCATGTAAGGAGGGTACACAACGTGTACCAAAAATGGGGAATATGATTGTGTCCCTTAACCGACTTGGTCGGTTACACGGACATGGCATGTACTTCAACATGGGGTTATACCCTACATAGGGTCTAGTCGTGTACTCCTACATAGACATGTACCCGTACATGAGTAGACATGCCTGGGTTCTCAGATATATGACTAAGTAGTAGTACATGGTGTGTACACCCCATTACATGGTGTCTACTCCATAGACTTCATCGTTTATGAATAGGAAGAACACACATCATGTCTCCCTGAACCACATGCCATATAAACTGGGTTTCCCAATGGGAAATCTCTCGGATCTCCCAAAACCCATGTTTTCACCCTAAAAACAACATATCAGACATCCAGGGTCTGTTTGGAATTATAATTGGCCTATAAAAACTTGAACCAATGCTTTTAAAGGGGATTTCTATAAAATATTAAAAATGGCCTACCATTGGGTGGAAACTGCCGATGCTTGGGTTGATTTCACCACCCACCGATGTATCACGATTAACCAACGCATCATGGGCTTCGTGATAGCAACTCATTTCCCTTACCTCTCTCTAGTTCTCCATTCCCCTCTCCTCCCTTAGGTCATGACATCGGAGGAGTCTCACATGTGGTGAGCACGAGAGTGATGAACAAAGAAAAAATAAAGGAAAATAATCAAATGAAAAAGAAGAAAAAGGTGCTTAGGCAGGCCCCGACACCCAACTCATGTTTATTCCTTATATAGGCTAGACTCCCCATTCTAGACTCAATGGCTGAGAGCTAATCTCAATACGATGCTCCATTTAAATATTATGTCCAAACTAACCTACACAAATAAATTATTATTTAATATAATAACTATTAAATATTAATTATGCCACCCAAATTAAAATGGCTCATATTTCCACCAAACTCATATCCTAGGGTAAACACCCTATTTTAGGACAAACAAAATGGCCAAAAAAATTATCTCACATTTTCTGTTTAGAGAAAAAGAGAATTTCACACCCTTGTGAGCATGTGAATCCAAAAGTTCAAATTTTTACTCAATACTGCAGTCTGAAAAAATCATTGTTCATTACAACATAGCAGGACATCTTGAAACATGTAATACAATGACATTATTTAAATATTTCTTTACATGTTCATAATATTCCAAATAATTTAAAACTGTATGGGATAACATGGGGTGGATCATAAGAAAGGGGTGAGCTATAAAGCATAATAAGCGAATAAACAAGGTGTAAATTGCATAAGAGAATACATGATAGTAAATGGGATTATCAATGCATAATAAGTATACCAAGAATAATAAGGCATGATATAGCATGATAATCATAACATGGGAAATGTGGAAACAACTTAAAACATTGCATCATAAACATAAGTATATATTAAAACATTGTGAATTCATGGTGGAAAAATTCCCACAAAGGAATCAAGTCCACCCTTGTCCCAACATGATGTATCATGATACTGAACATTACCAAATTAATTTGAGTGCTATCTAGGTATACCAATCATAATAATTCCATTCGCATGATTAAATGTTCCACATAGATAAACAAAATCACGGTTTTATTCAACATAAAATTTTTTTCATGATAAAGGAATGTGAAATACAGACATGTAAACCCCAAATCAATAATTATATGTGTATAAAGTTGAATACCATTGATATAAAATGGGTTTGGTATTCACTACAATTTTACATTCGAATGGAATAATCATGTTGAAATTTTGGCAGCATAACAACATCACATAAAAATTCATTAAATTAAATGATGATATTGAAATGGGTCTCTCATTAGAAGAGAAATAATAAAGACATAAAATTGTGTATCAATGAATTAGGAATTGGTAATCCATGTCAAAACATAAAGTAGAAATATGAATAAATAGTGAAATAAATGAATTATAACGAAATTTATGCATGGTAATATGTGTAAATGGAAGGGATTATTGATATATAAAGGCTTATCTAATAATTTAAACATCATAAGGGATGTATTAGAGAGGTTAGAAAACATTCCCCGTCATTAGGAATTGAAAATAAAATGGTATAAAATGATGTAGATTCTTGAGTAAAGGAGTGAAAGATATGATTACTTATTATAGTGTGTGACTCTAAAGGATTGGGAGGGGATTCTTGAAATAATGATAGAACCCTATGAGGACTCTAGGGAGTAGCGGATAGTGTTTTGATGTTTTAAAATAAGTTTTAGTGAAATGAAATGGGATATTGGGTGGTGTTATATTTGAAAATGAGGGGGTTTAATTATTTTTTAGGTTTTGGACTCTATATAATAAAATATCCAAAACTACAAACCAACCCATGGTTTCAACCAAACTATAGAGGTTGAAAATATTTATAAGGTAGAAGGAAAAAAAATATTAAAATATTTCCCTTTCTTATGTGGAGGTGAGTCACACAATTAATGACATGATCTTAAAATTGTAAAATATATTATAACTCTAGGAGGATACATAATGGATTTAAAAAAATATATAAAATAAAAATACAATCACATTATATTAAATGGGAAACAAATTTTTGTTCTTGGATCCCATTTATATTATTTATTATATCACATTTTAGTAATTATGATGTTATAAAATAGAATGTATATTTATACAGTATTTAATTTTTACTCGAAAATTTCACTGTGTCTGAAAATTATGAAAAATTATCCATTAGATAATTTTGGTGTATTTATTCCAAAACTAAATTTCATTTTATCTAATAAATTTCTAAATAAGTGAATTTTCACTTTTAAAATAAAAAAATACATTTATTGAAAATGATGTGTCATTGACAAATAACATTTTTTTGAACTCGTATAAAAATTATATTTTACATAATAAAAGTTATATGATCATTTATGTTTGATAAATATTACTTAATAATAATTTTTTATTAAAATATTATTTTTTAAGAAAAAATTAATTTATGAATTCAGTAATTGAATTAAAATATTAACCAAAGATAAATTTTTTTCTTTATTTTATTATTGTAAAAATGATTTAAAAATTAACAATAATATGATGAAAATATATTCAATAGTATATGAAAAAATAATACACATAGTCTTATTTTTGAGTTCTTGATACATATACTTTTAATACACTAGCATACTCCCTAAGAGTAAGGTACACAATAAGGGGAATTCATGGGGTTTTTCGGCCAACCTGGTTTCGGTTGTGATCTTAATGAGCATAAAAATCTCCCTTAAATGGTTTCAATCATGCTTATGTTTCTGGATCTAGGATTGGGCTTGGTATAGGGAAAATCCCATAAATGATATCTCCCTTAGAAGAACTATTCAATGTGTTTCATAAGGTATGATCCTACTGGTTGAGGACATCACTTACTTTTTCTATGAAAATTGGGTTTATTAAAAACCAATATTTATATTATTTATTTGATCACTATTAAATGACTATATTATCAATGGTAGTGATGCTTAATGGTCATATAAATCCAATTGGATATAACGAAACAAAATTTTTTCATGTTTTTTCTATAACCATATTAATTAATAAGATATCTAATTGAATCAAAAGATGAGTTTTATTCATAATAGTTTGGGTCATTACAATTTCCCCCCTTAAAAAAATTATCCCACTACATTTTATTTTCCAACACTAAAATAGATGATGGTAAATCTACTTCATCGCCTCCTCTGGTTCCCATGTTTATTCTTCAAACATGTAGGTTCTCCAAAACACTTTGATGAGGGATATTGTAATATTTTGTTGAAAATTTCATCTATGATATAAGATCCTCAGTAGCTAACCCTTATAATAATGATCATTCTTAAATGGTACCAAATATAAATTTAGTACATGTGAGGGATCTGGTATGTTCTTTCTCAATAGGTTTGCATAGATTACATCATTTACATGATATATTTTTGGTGGGAGTGGTAGCCGATTGGCCAATCCTTTGATGTGATCAAGGATCTCAAAAGGGATGATGTACCTTGGGATATGATTTCCCTTATTCAAGAATCTAATTACATTATTCCTTGGAGATATGAATCGGAATACCATGTCTCCAACATCAAACCCTAGGTCACCTCGAAGATTGTCCAAACGGATCTTCTATCAACACTGAGAATCCTTTATGTGTTGATGAATGGTCATAACCTTATCAACCATTTCATGGAAAATTTCATGACCTAGAAGTTTTCATTCACATCATCATCCTAAAATTTCAATGTTCTAAACCTCTTCCCATAAAGGGCTTCATAGAGATCAATTCAGATGCTTTAGTGGGATATATTATTTTAAGAAAACACGTCTAAAGGAATGTATTGGTCCCATCGGCCTTTGAAGCCCATTGAAAAATATCTCAATATTTCCTCAATTTTTTAGATAGTCTGTTTATATTGGCCATCTTTTTAAGGGTGATAAACAATACTAAAGTTCATCTCAATGTTTAGATAATGCTGGAGACTTTTCTAAAACTTAGAGGTGAATCTTCAATCTCGATCAGAAATAGACATTATTGGTACTCTATGTAGACTTACCAAGTCTCTTATTTATATCCCTAAAATTTAGTCTACTCATAATTTTTCCCAAACTGTAATGAAGTGTGTAGTATTTTTAAGATGTTCCACAACAACCTAGATAACATTATTTCCCTGGATGTCTTTAGATGTTCAGTGTCAAAGTCCATGGTGATATTTCCCAATTTCCATGTTGGTATGGGTAATGCTTTCATAATCCACTTATACTTCTTCATTTCATCCTTCACATTATAACATACCAGTCACTTTGATGTATATTCAGCGATCTCCTTCTTAATGTTTTCCCACCCTAGTTCTCGCAGATATCTTGGTACATCATTGTTCTTCCAAGGTTAATGGACAAAGTAGAACTATGTGAATCATACAATAGTTCCTTATTTAACTCTGGATTTTATGGAACACATATTTTCTAGCTAAATCTTACATTTACTTCTTCATTAACAATAAACTATGAGGATTACCCTTTCATTATAGTTTCAACTTTCTTTTTAATTCCCACAAATTTTCATTCAAAATTAATTAGCCTTTCCAAAAGATAAGGTTTAGCAATTATTTGTGGAAAGATTGATGATTCTCCTTTCTTTATGGTTCCCATGTCCATCCTATTTAAGTCCAAGATGATCGGATCCTTCCCAATTCTCATCAATCAGATAATTTTTGGATCCATTTTACATAGATCATCCACCACATTATTTTCATTACCTTGATGGTATTATACTTATGAGTCTCAATAAATGATGAGATCTAACCATCTACATTGGTTCATATTATTCTCTTTCTATGTGAATATATATTTGAGGATATTCTGATCCGTATATATCTCATAATTCTCCCCATAGAGATAATTTCATCAAATGTAAAATGAAAATATCATAGCTTCTAACTCAAGATCTTGTATGGGATTGTTTTTTTCATGAATTTTCATCATCCATGAGGCGTGGGAAATGACTTTTTCATTTTTTATCAAAAAACAGCCCAATCCCTACTCTGAGGAATCACTAAAATATATTAAAAGTTATCCACTTGTGGGTTGTGTGAGAACATGGACAGTGATAATCATACTTTTTATCTCCATTACATTTTCTTCACATTCATAATTCCTTTATAACATCACACCCTTCTGAGTTATCATTATAATAGGGTTTAACAATCATGATAAATTTCTCATAACTCACCGATATTATCCATCTAACCCAAAGAAGCTACAGATATCTATCACGAATATTATCCTTGTTCATCCTTTAATTACTTTTGTCTTTGAAGGAACCAAAGATATCCAATTTCTTAAAATGTTATTACCCAAGAATGATACCTCATTCAAACAGAACTCAAACTTTCTATAAATTTCATAGAGCTTCTCCTTTTGCAAGTTCTTTTGAATGGTGCATAGATTCTCCTCATGATCCTCCTCAGTTTTGTAGTATATTATAATATCATATATAAAGACTACCAATACCGTTTCAATGAATTATATAAAGACTCTATTCATATAGCCTATGATGATTTTCAAAGAATTAGATAGTCATAATGGTATTACTATGAACACATAGTGTAGGTACCTTGTAAGATAAGAGGTCTTAGGGAAATCATATTTATTCTCCCTTAGATGATAAAATACCTTCCAAAGATCCCCCTTGTAAATGTATTCATCTCCATGCAGCTGACTGGAAAATTCATCAATCCATGGAAAATGATACTTGTTCTTTATCGTCATCTCAATGAGCTCATGATAATCAATGAAAAGACACATTGAACCATCTTTTTTCTTGACATAGACAACTATGGATATACATGGTGAAGCACTTGGGCATATAAGTTATTTATCCATATTATCACATAGTTGTTTAATTAGTTTCTCATGTTCCACAAAATCCATCATATAAGAATTCTTGGATATTGGAAATTCCATATGTATAAGATCGACTGAAAATTTGACCTCACGGCTAAGAGGAAATCCATAAAATTACTTGGGAAACACATCAGCATATTCTTTCATAATAGAAGTGTATTCAAGGATGATTCTTTCAAAATATTCAATCATCAGAGCACGATATTCTTACTCATAGGGAACCAATATCCCTTCTGGATATGTTTTTTCCAAATAAGATCCATCATACTCCTTGCACTTGTACCAACTCAAGTGTCGATTCTCCATACGGAGAGTGATTTCCTTCTAACACCAATTTTTGTGATGAAATAATCATAGTAGGTTTCCATGATGATTTAATATCATTTTATGTGGGGAATTTACGTTCTTAGAAAACATACAAGATATGTTTATAAGACAAGAATTGAAATAAAATTTGACATACATAAATTTTTAGTATTGGATACATATAATTTATTTATCATCACCCATATTAGCATTGTACTATCCTTTCACCCATGATAATTTATATTGTTTTTTCTCATCATGATTAGAAACCCTTCAAATTGATCATTGTCTAGTAAAATTTTTGACTTCGCCACATTTGAGACATAAAGTTATATATTATGCCTTAGAATGATCATTGTTTCCATCCATCACATTATCAATTCTTTCAGGTCAATTGTATTCTCTTTAACATATCCTTACACACACAAAACATCTCTTAGTCCCTTAGTTTCATCTCCCTATGTTCCTCTTTCCACACTTATTCTATGAAGTAAATTGGGTCTTCTTCCCCTTATAACCATTATTAAATGGAATTTCATGATATGCCATCTTCTTATTCCTTGATAACTTTTTTCTTTAAACAATGTTCACTTTGTTAATAGTTTTTTATATGGTTTGGTATAATCATGATATGTCCCACATGAGATCCCATATTACCGGAAATCTTATTTTGGAAGTCATCACATTACCCTTCATATTGATTGTTTACTTGATAACTCTTATTTATGACCATTTTATATAATATAAGTAAAAAATTAAGGATTATTATCATAAACTATTAAACAGATAAAATGGGAATCCAATTACCATCAAGGGATAACATATAAATTACATTTACTTCCTTATCGTGTCAATTTATATCCATCAATCTATGTTATCCATTATATATTTTGTTACATATATTGTTATTGGAATTTTATTGTTTCCCCTAATAATGGTTTGAAATGATATTATGAATTTACCAACACATATCCCTTGGGATTGTCAATCCAAGTGCACAGAAAGGCTCGTTGGCATGTACCAGATTACCCATAGTCAGTCTCAGAACATCTTATTGAAGTTGTTACTCCTATATATATTTGATCTAGAACCACCTACAATTATAGTATCTATACATGGATTTATTTTATTGATAAACCACTAACTCTATAATATCAAAAATTACCAATATTTTTGTATACATAATCTTATCCTTAAGGATTTTGAAACATTTTTCAAATCCTAATCCAAAAAATAAAAAAACATTCCTCTGATGCCAAATACAACAATCCATCTCTTTACTTCACATTAGTAAATTATTTATTACATAAAAGTACATAAAATAAAACCAAAAATTAATATATGTATACTATATTTTGGAATTAGGTACACAAAATAACATCTTGAAACATGGAATACAACAACATTATTGAAAAAATAATTCACATGATCATAAAATTCAAACAGACATAAAGACTACAAGGTATAACCTAGGGGAAAACATAAGAAATGGGAGAGATATAAATACCAGTAATAGAATAAAAAAAGAATAAAATGAATAATAAAATACATGTCAAACAATGTTCATATCAATGGAGAATAAAAAAAATGAATAATAAGTCATGATATATCATGATAATCATAACATGGGAAATGTGTAAACAACATAAAACATTGCATCATAGACATAAGTCAAGGTTAATAATCCATATATTCAGGGTGGAAAATGTTCCATAAAGGAATCAGGTACACCCATATCACAACAAGATTTATAATGATACTGAACATTATCCAATGCATTGGAGAACTATCTGGGCACACCCATCGTAATCATTTCTTTCTCATTCTTATGTGTGCCACATAGATCATACAACATGGTTTAATTCAACATCATAATATATTACATTTTAAGAATTTGGAATACATAAATTTAAATCTCTAATAAATATGTATATTTGAATAAAGGTGAATAACCATGATAGAAAAATGGGTATGGTATTCACTACACATTTCCTTTGGAACGAAAAAAATCCTAGTGAAATTTTGACAGCAAATCTGTGTAGTATAAAAATTCATAAAATGGGTTGACAAGAGATAATTGGTTCTATAATAAAATTTTAATTAAAAGGGATATGGTAATTCAAATCCCAACCTTATGAATTGGAAATAAAATTCCTAATATAATGAAAAAATTTAAATGAAGAGAGAAATGATGTAATTATGAGAAATTTTTGGATGGTAACAAGTTTATATGGGAAGGATTAATGAGAGAGAATGTGGATCCTCAAAATTTATAAATCATAAGTGATGTATGGGGGAGGTGAGAAAGAATACCCCTTTATTGGTAATTGAAAATTAATGGTCATAAAATGAAGTAGATTCTTGAATTATAGAAAAAAAGAGGGGATCTCTTACTTGAGTGTGTGACTCCAATTTCTTGGTAGATGCCTCTTAAAAACATGGAGGCACCATGGGAGGACTCTAGGGAGTATAGGGATGAGTTTTTACATTCTCTAAGGAGCTTTAGTGAAGTTAAAATGGAGTATTGGTGGGTTTATATAGGATAGGTGGGATATTTATTTATTATTTATTTTTTGGACTGTACATAATAATATATCCAAAACCACAAACCATTAAATGGTTTTTACCATGGTTTATGACAAAGTGGAGTGGATTAAATTAATTTATAAGACCAATTTCCAAAATTATTAAAAAAAATAAACTTGTTTATGTGGAGGTGAGTCACACATTTAATGAAATTATTTTATAATATTAAAATTTATTATAAGTCTTGAAGGATTCATAATAGCTTTAAAAAATAAATCAAATAAATATAAAATCACATAATTTTAAATTGAAAAAATATATTGGTCATAGATCCAATTTTAATTATTTCTTGTTTCATATTTGGGTCATTATGATGTAATAAACCACAAAATAAATTTATACAATATTTAATTTTTAGCTGAAAATTCAACTGTCTCAGAAAATTATGAAAACTTCAATATTGGATAATTTCCAAATCCAGATTCAAAAATTAAAATTCATTATATATATATATCTCTTATAAATATAAGAATTTTATCTTTTAAAATAAAAACCGAAATTTATTGTGAATGACATGTTTTTAACAAATAACATTTTGTAAACCCGTATAAAAATTACATTTTCTTTCATAAAAATTATATGATCATTTATATTTGGAAAAATATATTTAATAAAGAAATTGAAATATTATTTATTTCAAAAATAATTTAATTCTTAAATTTAGTAATTAAATTTGAATATTAACCAAAAATACTATTTGTGCTTTCTGGTGTCAAAATAAAAAAAAGTAATAATAATAGGATGAAAATATATTCTTTATCCTATAAAAAATAATGTACATACGCATATTACTAGGGTATTAATACATATCCCTTTTATACACAAGTATACACCCTAAGAGTATCGTGCGTGATGGTTGGTATTTCATGGGGCCCTTCGTTAAACATGGTTTGGGCCATTATAATGATAAGCATGAACTTCTCTCGTAAACAGCTTTGATCAAACATAAGTTATTAGATATAGTAATGGGCTTGGTCTAGGGAAAATCAAATAAATTTTATCTCCCTCGTGAGATATAAATAATGGTCTTTATAGGGTATGATCCTACTAGATGAGGCCATCACTTCCTTTGTTTGTGTCAAATTGGTTTTTCAAAACCCTTTATTTATACAAGTCATGTGATCATTGTTCAATAAATATATCATCAATTGTAAGGATACATAAAATTCATTTAAATGTATTTGGATATATGAATAAAAATAATTTATTGTGTTTTCTTGAACCATATTCCCTAATTATACATTTAATTGAATCAATAGATGTTTTTTAGTTTTAATATTTTCTGTCATTACATGCTCTTCATCTCTTGTAGCTTGTCATGGATGAAGAGTTTCAATAAAAGTAGACAAATCCATAGATAATTTCTGATTAGTCACCAATAACGATGAAGATTCAAACAAAATCAGATTTTGTGTGGCTTAATATCACCCCATGTTTCTCAATCTACAGTGTTGTGTCATATATAAGTGAAATTAGCTTAGAGATTATCTGATTTAATTGTTCCAATACCTAAAACATTTTCATTATTAATTGACACATAAAACATTCATCACTAAAATAATTCAGGTCCTTATAACTATAAAAATAGTTCTTTTCAGGTCAGGTTGATTTGTAGCATGATACCATATAATGACTAATGATAAAATATACCTTCCTCTAAGTCACAAATATACAAGAGAAGGCATTCCTATTGGCTATGAAACGTCTCCAAATGAGTCATAGTGATAAAGGTATGAATCTTATAACAGAATATAAAGCATCATTCTTAGTCCTCTGAAACTATTGGGGAATGTTTGTGAGATGGAGGAATGGATGATTGGGATGATAAATGAAAAATAGATTACTTTTTAAGTGTTATATGCTTAAATAATGCATCATCCATCACTATAATTGAATTTTCGACTTCCTCAACACACTCTTCCCCACTAATTTAATGTTCATAACAAGGATTAGGATTCTTCCTTGAAGGATTTTCCCATGTATTGAACCAAATTGTTTGCATCTAAAACTAAGGGATTCATAGAAGTATAGGGTTTGTCCACCCAATAAACCAATCTATTCACTACACAACATTTGTAGGTTCCCGCTCATGTCTAGTTATATTTATAATATAGGAAGACAAAGGCACTATAGGGAGGAAGAATAATTTTAGTGTTTATATCATCATATTCTAACAGTATAAAAAATTGTAACATTTGTTTATGGTGTATCTCAATATGAATTATAGATAAAGGAAGATCATAAAAAAATTAATTAATCCCAATTTTCTAGAAAATTCATAAGGGGTGTATGGACCACATATCGATAACTCATCTACATGAACTGTAAGAACCCTATCTCAGATAGATATTTTGTACGACCTTTCATCAAAATATCTAATGTTGTTATAAAAAATTATCCTCATATGTGCATGATAGGGAAAGCGGTTGAAATTGTTGGTGCCATCAATCATTTAAATAACCTCATCAAGGCCTTGTGTCATTACCACATGCCTATATATGTTTCTTTATTATTGGACTAGATGAGAAATCAGGGATCCTATTAGTGTAATTATTATTTTAAAAGTAACAATTCTATCGTATCAAGGCAAATAATAATTGTAAATAGGTGAAATCATTTAGGTGGTTTTACTTATTGAATATGTGCTAGGAATTGGTAGAGTTGATCAAGAGTCTGTATGGATAGATTAACCCCCCCCCCCCACTGTTAACAGAGCTACCATCAATATTGTGATCTTTTGAACACCCATGCATGCATCCCCAACTAGAAAAATCCATCAGTTCCAAAATATATCTAATAAACCCAACATCCCAAGGATTTGGAATATCTATGGTCTCACCCATTATCCCCATGTGTAATACTCCCAAAACTCAAATATTTCTGAATAAGTTCCCACATTACCATGAACCTTTGTATAAGGGCACCCGTTAGGGTGTATAGAGGTTCACTGAGTCCTTCTATGATAAAAAAGGATATTGATCCAATCCTAAATGGAAATTATTGGTCGCTGGTTCAACTACTTCCTTAATATCTCCATTATAATATTAATCATGTATCGTTCTAATATCATGGTTTGTGTGTTGTTATCCTAGATAATTGAGGTAGTAAGAAGCTCGTTATACATCTCCCTAAGAAGAGATATCACACCCATCCAGTAAATATCCCAAAGTATGATTCCTACATCACCATTTCAAAGATTAAATTAATTAGTGCAATGACTCCAATGAATAATAAAATCATTAATGCATTATTATATAATATACATGATGAACATGGAATACCATGATGCCTTATACTTTTTTATATCATCTATGTTGTCTATGAATGGTGAGCAGCTCTATGTAACCTAGAATGTCCATGACCAATAATTATAAAAGATACCACAAGGTTTTATAAAACATTTTTAGCTCCAAATTATTATTAGGTTATTTAAATAATAGAAAATTATGTGTTAATATATCTGAGTTATTCCTTAGAGGTCAAAATCAAACCTATTTGGATCATGAGGGGAATTAAACAGAATATATGAAAAAACCCAGGGTCGTTCAATGAAAAAATTACTACCTTAAAAATTATTCATTTGAATAAAATCTTGGTATGATGATAGATAGAATTGTGGAACATTGTAGTTAGTTTATTGAATGAAAACATCATCCAGTAGGCCAAAATCATATATAAGAGCAAATGTGATAGGGGATAGATATAAAGATTGAGTGGGGGAATCTCCTTCAAAGCCTTTTTTATAGAAAAGATGATACTAAATCTTGGGATTATGATTCCCCACAATGAGATCCATATGGCTGGACACACTGGATGTTGTCTAAGAACTATAATCCACCTATACAAAACAATGGAAAACATGTTAGATGAGGGCGAAATCCTTAAAAAAAATATGTGCATGAGTCCGACAACATTAGGAAATTAGAATGAGCTATAAAATCATTCAAAATAATAGGAAATGATATAGGTCCCACTAATTTCATTACCAATAGAATATCTCATTATTTCATAATCTATATTGATTCTTTTTATCTCGTAACCCATAGATTAAAATGAGAATAACACGATGGTCAATATATCAGGTGACCAATCTAGAAGATAATGTGAAAAATTCAAGAAATCAATATCGAAAAAGAACTTGGTAATGTTCTGTGCAGATCATTGAGTGTTTATTCATGTATGATTTATAAAAGTATTAAAGAAAAGAAGATACATGGATAATATCTTGTGAATGAATCCCGTAATATTTCACTATGAAGCATTCTGGTAGTTTGTTATTATGGAAAGTTCGTACAATATGTTATTATTGAGGGGTATTGTAAAATTGATATTATGATGTGGTCTTGTGAAGGATTCGCATGAAGTGAGGAATATAAACAAGTATAGAATTATAATTAACTAGGGAATGAGCCACCCATCAATCCCATATTTATAGGAAATCTCACAGAATACCAAAGTTGACCTAAAAGATTCAAATTTCACATGAGAAACTAGTCTATGGAAGCCCAAAAGACACCGTTGGGCATTTACTTTCCTCGTAAATGAGGCCTCATCCATGAGGGCATCATGCTTGAGTGGATGAATTTATTAACCCCATCCAAAAGTGACTCAAAAAATATATAATTGATGAAATACCTGAAGTATGTATGTTTTTTTCTCATTAATAAAATGTAATTTTTCTGAATCGCATAGATTTTGTTACACTTATAAGTAAATTAAATCAGGTTACCTTTGCAAGGTGATTAGAACTAATCATAGACTAGATGGGATCTACATATCATCACGTGAATCCACTTTATGAATACCACAAGTTCATTTAATGTTTTACAAAAAAGTGCTTATGTATATGTCAAGACTAGTAGACGAGCTCATCTAATCATGAAATTTTTCAACCGAAAAAATCATAACAATAATCGAAATCCCATTATAAAATAATTTTTTATAATGTCAGAAACATCATTTGATGGAAATTTACATTTATATTCATATCATGTGCTAATGATATTCACAATACCACAGGAATTCCCTAGTGATATGTAGACCATTTCATAAAAGGGTGTGGAGGAATTCCACCATAATTATTCAAAGTACCTTGGAAATTTATATTCTATTATGTGATGAACCTTCAGATATGCATGTAAATGTAGGAGTTATTTGTGAAAATTCTCGAACAACACCATCATCTCTAGAATCGGTAAAGTGATGCACTATAGATAAGGGAAGAAGTTTTTCATGATAATTTTTACATATAATCATAACATGTAGTATCGATCATGTGACGCATCATAGGCAAGGAGGGTGACCATCAAGGAAAACGTTCACATATCAACACGATATCTTCTAAACATGAAAAATAAGGATAAAAATAAGATATAAACAAGAAGAATTCACATATGGAAGGAGGATAAATTGATTTTCATGTAAAATGGAGTATTTCCCTCAGAACACGTGAGTGACCTTCAATATGTTACCACAATCCCATGGAGCCCCCCCAACAAGCCAACTTAGTCTCAATAAGGATCTCATACAATTCATCTTTGATCATGTGATATTCATTCCTTAGGAATCCAAATCTCATGAAGAAACCTAGACATGTAATCCTAACCATGTGAAGTAAAATTGACATGTCAAAATAATTAGGTTATACCCCATTGATAGGATATGGGCCAATGAATATGGATATGATGGGGTCATCTTAAGGTCACTGAATATCATTTCACGCCTTGTACAACCTATGATAAGATTATGTGATGTGTGTGATACAAAACTCCCTCCATTGACTGCAACTCATAACTGTGAGATACACATTGTGAAAGATGGTGAAAAACTGGTATGGAAAGGCCAATAATTTTATCACCCTTAGAAAAAAGTGATAATGATTACAAATAAATATGTTATCAACTACTACATAGGATTTTAGGAGTGGAATTCTCAAAGAATAAATTCATATGATCACAATGGTCGTCCACTGGGAAAAAATAATGTGATGATCTAAGGGATCAAATAGCATGAATATGTTCTTAATGTGATCACTCCATAGATCATGTGAAGGAAATATAATGTATAAGAATGATTATGAGAATGAATTTCCACATAAAAATTGGGTCACATGAAACCTAAAACAAACTAATTATTGACAAACCAAGATGCAGATATGTAATACTTACTAGAAAAATATGGATGGATTGTGTGAATAAGTTCAAAAAATTATCATTCTAAGTAATTTATAACTTTTAATTACCTAACAATATCATGAAAAAACAACATGACATATCATCCAAGTGTCATGATGTTTTTTAAACATGTCAAATAATCCTTTTTTATCCATTCATAAATGTCAAAAAAATATAACAATGTCATTCCAACATGTCATAATGTCATGTGATACCCTCCATACATGTCTTGAAACTCATGTGACAACCTAAAACCATGTCAATAATTTCAAATGAAAACCTCCATCCATGTCATCCAAGTCATGTGAAAACCATTGGGCATGTCAAGTAAGTCATGTGACAACTGATTGGAATGTCGTTATGTCATGAAAAGACCATTGGTTATTTCAATGAAATCAAGGGGCGCCTAGTGAACATGTCAAGAATTCATGATACACACTTCTGGGATATCAATCAAGCAATGCGATTTTATTTGGTCATGTCATAAAATCATGTGATTTCCTCTAAACATGTCAAGAATGTCATAAAACTATACCGATACATCTAACCCTTTTCTTGATAAGTTGATCATACATGCCATCCAGATCATGTAGTTTCCTCAAGACATGTTTCTGTTGATCATGAGATAACCTCCTAGGAATTCCATAAATACCCTGTGATGTAATATGGAAAAGTATACTAGATCGTGCTATTATCTTTATACATGTATGTTAGGAAAGGTAGAAATGTGGAGACATCATCTAACATGTCAAACACACACCTAAAACACCTCAGACAGACAATCAGAAAATGTTTGGACGACACCCAAATACATGATAAACTTTCTCAGTTAACCTATTAGGTGAAACTCCAAAATTTAACTATGATAAATCTGATTACAATTATAAAAATTCTATTTAGGATTCCTTCCAAAATCCCAAGGACAAATAGATATACCCTTTCTATATGTCCCTCTATATCAAAGGCATTCTTACCCTTGAGGCCCAAATTTTCATATGGTTTTATCATTCTACCTCATTAATCAATGGATCGAGGAGCCAATTGAACAATGAGAACTCTGATTCCTATTATAAATAGAATAATCATTCATATGGTCATAGATCCAATGGGAATCACACTCAATGTAAGTCCCCTAATATCTCAGGCATCCTAACCCCTAAGGAACTTATATCTCATATGGATTTGTCATCCTTCTAGTCCATCATTAGATTTGAAATTTAAATGAATTCTGAATACAATGTTTTTTATTATAAACATGATGCATAAGACTCCTTACAAAGGATTGATCTCCATATAAAACTTCCCACCAGGATTACCTTAGTGGAGTAGTGCCATGTTCATATATTGCTCAAAATCTTATCTTAATCCTTAGACCAATAGCCAAAGTTTTCCTAATATTTGGCTATAATTATTTACACTAGGGTTATAGCCATGGTTTTCACTAAACCATGGCTAGAGCCTCTACATATATCCATAAATTTCTTAATCCATGTGTATTTTGTGCTTTCTCAAATTTTATAGCCAATGTTCTCTGAACCCGTGGGTATAGCCTCAACCTCTAGTTACAATTTTCAAAAACCATGGAAAAAGGTTTCCCACATTAGGGAAGATATTTTTTTCACAATTGGATTTTGTGGGAAGTCCTATAGCCACATTTTTTCCTCAATCCATTTTTTATAACAATATATATATATATATATACAATACTATGTAAATTGTGTAGTGTTAATTCATATTTTCCCTAATAGTGGAGGTACCTTGATCAAATCCAGCTGGTCGAAATTTATTTTCATCTATAGAAATTGTTAACATAGGATATATTCATGGATTTACATTATGGTAATAGACCATACATCCATTTTTGAATCCTTTGATATATAATTATATCAATGGTGGAATATTGTGAGATCTATTTAAAAATTTTACAAAATGTGGATATAGGTTATACATAGATGGTTGAAACTGTTGAAATAACCACTTAAAATTATGGCTATATTTTTTTTCTAGAAATGAGAATACTGGAAACAAAAATCTAGAACCGTATGTATAACTTATAGCCAAGGCATTTCCAACTGTAGTCATGGTTTTGGCCTTTGACTTTATAAAAAAATTCTACTTGTAATATGTGATGATACTGGTCACCTGGTATCCATTATTTCTAACATTGTTCATGGGTCAATTCAGATTATGGAATTTTAATGATAATGTATTGAAGGTCATCAATTTACCCCCAGTCAGTGAAACCTTATTGTGAAAGCCCCAATTAGTGGTATGATATGACTGCCTCTCTACAAGGGAATCCACAATGGGTTAGGTCATGGGGGGAGGATCAAACACTAATGAGTTTTATTTTTGATATAAAAAGAACACATAAGACACCTTGATGAGGCTCGATCTTAGTACCTGATGCCATACTTCCGTCATATATATCTTTTCTGGATGATGTGAAACTATAAATCTCGAATAAACAATGAGGTTTTAGATTCCTATCATAAACAGTATATGTAGGATGCCTCATTAAGGTTCTTTCCCTTCCTCAAGATATCAATCCCCTTCCTAGATAACAGATAACTCTAGAGTGCCTAGTCATATGGATTCAAAATATAATCACAAAACCATTTCTATGATATGATGGAAAATGAAGGAAAAACATTGGTAACATAAATATGGACTCATTAATGGAAACCCTCATTATATATAATAGGATTAAACACCTAATAATTTTGTTACGGTAACCATTTCTATATCATTGTTAGGAATAGAACAACAAACATATTTGATATCTATAATATATTCTAGGGTAAGTAATAATCCCCCCTCCCAAATGGTGTGATGATCCTGAACTCCCATATTTTGACTAATGTGAGTTTTTTAGCATCATTGCTTTGAAATCCCCAAATAATTGGCTTCCTTTGGAGATTAGGTATTTACAATGTAATTTATTTGGGAATTATTCATCACCTTTCTAATAATTTAACATATCCTCGTTTTATGTTTGTTTTTTTGGTAGAAAAATATTTTAATGTAATATTTATTTATGGAAACATACTTAATGAAAAATTATGTTCTTGAAAAAACTATTTTAAACAATCAATTTTTTACAATGATTATATTAACATTGTATTAAAAGTATTTTGATCCATTAATGGTGGTATAAAACCAATTTTCTATCACTAAACGCTTATAATAGATCATTACACTGTCAAAATATGGGTTTCAAAACCCTTTCCATTTTATTTCAAATTCCCGCTTCTCCATTATATAGCATTAGTGATTATTAAATGTATCCATTTAATATTACATTATTTATAATGTAATTATTTTTTAAAAATAAATACTTATTTATATTTTATTTTATTATATAATCTATATAAAATCAATTTTCACCATAGAGGCTTATCATTATCTACATGACGGATGATGTTTCATTTTCACTTATACCTTTTATGGATACTTATAACAATGTATTTTATTATTTAATATAATATTAATTCTAAAATAATAACAATTTTTATTTTAGAATGTATATATTGACATCAGAAAAATTGTATTAAAATTAATAATTTAGTGACATTTTACCCTTATAAGACAAGGTAATGAAAAAACATATCTATTAGGATATATTTTGGAAAATATATTAAAATAATATACTCTCACACATAGTGAATGAAAATAAATATATACAATGAAATGTTTTCTTCTTATCGATGAATTGAATAGTGACCAATGATAATTACTGTTTTATCAATTTAGTATTTAAATAGTGAATCAAAATACATCAAAATGACTACTCCTGGAAAAATTAAACTAATTAGAGAATAATAAATTGTAATACAGAAATTAATAGAAACAAAAAAATTTAAATAAACATTAATAATTTTCATAAATGTATAATTGAAATTTTTATTTTAATTACTCTATATATTGAAGAAAAATGGTTCATGTCAAAAAATGAGGTTGGGGTTTATTTCCAAATAAATATTCTTTTTAAGAATTGTTCTTCTATTTATATCATATAATTTATATTTTGTATCTTAGGTATATAATTTATATAATTTTATTTTATTATTATATATAATGAATTTAGTCTCATTTTTCCCATGTATGGATGTCTAGTTTATAATAGATGTTTCTTATAAGTGTTATTTCCTAATCACTCTCATTATTATGGTTTTTCTCTCTATCAATATATATCTGTTTCTCTCACAATTTATCCCATTCAATTTTTTGATTTTATGTTCAATATAAATATTTTCTTTTTATTTCACACTATATTATCCCTATTTTTATGGGTTATGTTTCACTCTATAGTTATAAAAAAAATTAAATTAAACTTCATTACATGAAATGTTTTATTTCATATTCCATTCAATAATAACCTTTCATAATTATTATATTAGTTAATTTTATTCCATAAAAACACATTTTATTTTAATGTAATTTTTTTGCCTTATATCTTGTATTTAGGAATCACTTTTCCAAATTATTTTAATTATTTTATATTTTCCATTAAATTTGATTAATAGTATAATTTCATAGTATATGTTCTCCCATTTATGATAATTTTCCATAAATTAGATATCTATGTTCATGACATTTGATCAAATGTTTCAAAATTAATTTCTAGGATTTCTTAATCTATTATTTTTTAGGATTCTACACGAATCAATAAAGGAGAAGGACTTGTGGGTTTATTATGTTTCAAATTTCATTATGATGAGGATATTTAAATGGTATGCCTTATGAATTATTTTATCCATGTTTCACACATATGAATGAAATATTAGGATGGTGTGTCTTTTAAGATGCATACATTATCCTAATCAACTAGGATCTAATGATATCATTATGTATGGTTCAGATACAATTATTATTGTCAGTCGTGTTATTCATGTGCCAAAATTAGTTATCTTTAACCGTAATTTTATAATGATATTTTTTGAGATCCGTGAAATGTTATATAATTTTAAATTATAATGTGTAATCCACATTCATATGCCATGAATAATTTGTTTCCACTTGGTAATGTGGTAGGAGTCCTATAATGGAGGTGTAGTCCCTCATAGTGTACTATTATTGGTATATGCTATTTTTTAGTGTAATTAATTAAAATATGTTATTACCTATAAATATTATAATTTTATCATTCCTTATTATCACATTTTTTGATCTTAATGTCTTCTCTCATTAATATTTATAGTTCTTATGTTAACTAGTTTCTTAACACATTATTTTTTTCTATGACTTCTCTTTGTTATTTTTTTGTATTATCCCTTAATAATCATTTGATCTCACTCTTTTAATATGTATCCCCAATTCTATGAGTGATGATATATGTTAATGTGATTTCATAATTTTATAAGGGGACTACATAGAGGTATTTTATTTAATTTTATTGGTTGAGGATGTAATATTTAACTAGTTCACAAAGGCATTGAACAATTATTCTCAAATGTGATTTTAATTTTCTGTTATGTGTAAAATCACATATATTTAGAAATAGTTATAAATATTAATTTATATGTGAATTATAGTAGATTTTATAGTTTTATTTAGTTATTATGGAACTAGGACAATGTAAATTTATGTTTAATGAAATAGTTAAATATAAATTATCTCTACTGTAATAAGTATGGTATAACTAGTTTGACTATACATGGATTAACATTTCCTATCCATAAGTGATTATTGATTTTATAACATTGAAATAGTTAATATTTAAATTTTCTTTAATCATGCATATCAAGGATCATTAGAATAGGTTAAATCATTAATATGAGTCTATCATTGCTTTTAAATTTCAATTATATAGTTTCTTAGGTGGTGAGTATTATAATATTAAATACAATTAAATACAATCCTATATAAATTAGATATGAAGAATATATTTATTTTATTTCACTAATGATATTATCCTAGAGTTATAAAACACCATTATTTAAAAATATTAGTAATGAAATTTTAACAAACATAAATAAATTATTTATCTTATATCTGCAAATCATCATAATTTAACATTAGTTTAACTTTTTTTATCTTCTTTAGAAAATTAAATTTCATCCATTATTAATATTTAATTGAATAATAATAATGATTTTTTTTAATTCATGTTAAAATTTACAAATTTATGAATAAAAATTATGTTTCAATTGGTGTGTTAGTTGGGTGGATAATTTTTCCCCTACTACATCAACTCCACTGGGGTTTAAATCCCAGTCATCTGAAATTCCACTCATCCCTTTAATTTGTGGTGTTCATTTTATACTTTTTTCAGATTTTGTGGGTGGATATTGGTTCTATTAGAGGGAGATATTATGATGATCAATCAATCATCCTGAAATTGTGTAGTGGGAATTCAAAATTAGCACGGGTAGTTCAGAGGCCTAAGTCATAACATGTGACCCATTTTTATAGGGATGCTTAACAAGGTATATGAACTGATTAAAGAAGAGAATAAGGAAAAATAATGTCGAAAATATAATAGGATATTAGTCCTTTGGTCCGATAAAAAATTACCTCTTGACTAAGAAATTGAAACTTTTCAAGAAGTCATACCTTTGGGCCATCAAAAAATGTATTTGGAACTTTTGGGTTCAGCAAAATAATTCTAAGGTTATATGGGGATTGAATATATTTGGTTTCATAGATATGTGCATAACTATGGTTTATAATCCCCTCAATTTAATAATAGATATTTATAATTGTTTGAAAAAAATATTTTAAAATAAATTAATGATTATTTTCAATCATATAAATTTATTTGATAAGTACAATAATATTACTAATTAATTAATTTTCATATCGATATTTAAATAGTAATTTAATTATCAGTTGATATTTTATCAAAGAGTTATACATGTCTTCACAAAAAAATAATCATAACATTTAACTATTGATAATATTGTGGAAATTTTTTAATTTCCAATATAATTTTATATTCATCATATGAAAAAAATATTAAAAATTATTTTGACACTAAAATATAATTTTATGGGGTATATAAAATTTACGATAATTTTATTTTTATTTTTAAATTATTTTAATCATATTCTATATGGATGTATTATTTCTCAAAACAATTTATTTTTAATGATTAAATAACATTATTCACAGTTAAATAATATAATTTTTTGACATTTAATTTTATTTTTAAAATAGTTTTCTCATTTATATAGTGTTTTATTGTCATAAAAAGGTTATTGGAATTTATTATTCTCTTGTTGGAAATTATTATTTTCCAAGTAATAGAACTTTTATCATAGTGTATAATGTTTATCACAGAAAAAATGTTTAACTAATTATGTATTTAAAAGTTATATTCCTATTAATTAGAAGTTAAATTTTCTAAAAAGTTTTTTTTTTAACATTTATAATTTATTAATTACACAATATACAACAAAAAATGCATGTAATCACACATAGAAAAAGAAATAATATTTTTTCCAATATTTTTTTCCTTTTTTATATGATTTTATTACAAAAAATAAATGTTCAAAATTTATTAATTTAATTTGAAAAAATAAACCCCTTTTTTTTGAATCATCATGTTGCAATTATCATCAGGTGAATTTTTAGTGTTTTTCATGAGACTGTTATTTTATAGTGAATAGTAAAAAAAATTATTATTTTTGCATATATAGTATATTATAGGATATACTTGTGTTTTATATTTCACTAAAATTTTTATTAAAAATTAAAATTTATTTAATGAGAAAAATAACTCATTAAAAAATGAAAAAAAATTATTTATAACGTTATATATTATTTTTAAATACTATGTTATCTTTTATTCTACTAATAAAAATGTTTGGCTCTTTATATTGTATAATATATTTTCAAGATAAATTTATGTCCTTATATGTTTAAAAGTGTAAAATTATCCACTGTTTATTAATATTATAATAATAAATGTCATATAAAACAACTGTATTCATGGTTTTGATTCAATATTATAAAATATTTATTATATTATTACAAGATACCACCCCCAAATAGGGCCTATATAAACACCCATACTCTTTCACTTTCTACTCAATTCTATAGTTGTTTTCAATTTAACAAAAATTAAAAAAATACCTTTTAAAAGATACATATCTATGTTCCAAAGGATCTGTTCTAGCTAAAATAAAATCCTCTCAAAGCATTAGAATCATTCTAAATGAGGTTGATTGAATATTAATGTAAGGGTTCCTCATACATTTATTTTATATTAAATCTATACATCTAAAATATCTTTTTGACATCCATTTATAAATTTAAATATTTGTAATTATGTAACATCCTCAACTAGGATTCCATTGAAAGGAGCTCCAAGATGTCTTTTTCATATTGCTTCAAGCACATCTCCCCAAATGATAGTGGATGGCAAAAATCTGTGAGGGACTAGGGCATGATTTTGTAGTGACTCTACCATTTTACTAAAGAGTAACATAGTGTAATAGAATCATCACTCAATAGTAGAAGTAGTATGATATAAAAACAATCATAAAATAAAAGGAATAGATAAAATAAACAACACTAGGATGGAATAATAGGTACAAATGACGATGATTCATGTCATATCTCTCTAAAAAAACTATAATAGATATACATAGAGGGTTCATAATTCATGTAAAAAATGTACCAAAAGTCCAAAAGTATTCATTTAGAATCACAAGCCTCAAATCAGTTATGTGTTCCCCTACTCCTAAGAAGAAATAAAGATACTTTAGTAGGGTGATTTTCATTATCCATACTTACAATCATATAGTTATTTCAGGTACCTAAGGCTACCCAAAATGACAATGAGACATAATCCTTACTAGAAACCACCCAATGTCATGTTATATCAATTCTTTGAATATATATATATATATGTAATAGTCACAGTGTGTAGTAAATAATAAAATAATAAAGGATGTACTGAAAGTAAACATCATATAAAGTATACATTCTCATTTATACAAAATTTCATTTAATCATTGAAATTAATTTATGTAAATATATTGAACATGAAAAATTACAAGCATCCCCCATGATAACATGATTCAGGATGCCTAAACAATCCATCTATAATGTTCCAGATAGAGACTGTACCGAAGCTTGTGCTTTGGCATGGCAGATGCATCATATATTCCATTTCATTTATTATTCAATTTAGAACCTGATCTAATCCTTCTAATTCCAAATTCAGAATCTAGGTACTTCTGTAGGGAAAATATAAACCAACACCCTACAAGACCATCCATGGTGAACCTCGAAAGATCCAAGGTATCACTCTATGTGTTTTATAATATCACTTCCATTTGAGTCCTTCTTTAGTTGTCCACTATGGTATTCTAGTTTTCACCCATGGTGTATATTATATAATTTCCATTTAGTGCATCCATGGAAATCCACATGGAGTCCTTGTGTCACTCGGGATATGACAGTCAAAACCCATGAGTTCTTCAATAGAAAACTATATACAGAGTACTGGTGTCACTTGAGTATAATCAAGGTCAAGTATATCTGATTCAATCCATGGAATTCAGATATGAATTCATGTTTCAATAAATGAATATATTCATTTAATAAATTTCATTTCAAAATTTTTGATTAATCATGTCAAGGTCATCACCTTGAAAATTTAAATTCATTCTCAACTCAAAAGATGGATAAAAACATGGCTAAACATGGAAGTCTTGCCTCAATATTACTCACTTGAGAATATCATCATAACAAGAATCTCATGCTTAATCAACCAATACTTGGAAAATGTCTCGAAGAATGGAATCCATCACATTTTCATTATAAATTCATTTCACAATAGATATTAAAATTAAGTCTACATATCAATCCACGATTAAATCATCAATTGAAATTTCAATATTATCATCACATAAAAAGGGGTAAAAGAATACATCAATGATTTCCGAAGTCATATTCCATCGTAATAGCCCATTTAAATAGAGAAAAAACCTAAAGGTGTGGTTACAGTAAACGTTCACAGCCATTTAATTTTTTTAATGGGACGTATTATTTTTATATGATATACCTAAAAATTCAATTCCCATATTAATATTCATTTGAAGGGTGATTCTCCCAGAATTGGGTGCTTGACACAATGGCATATATAAGCACTTTGACATTAAGAAATAGGCATGTGACCACCTAACATACGTTTTTTTAGGATAGATCATCTAGTATCAGGTCTTTACTTGACTCATGTCAGGATAAAATTAATGAAAAGACGAGAACCAATTAATATTAAAAATTATCTTGAACTTATATATCACATCTGATTCAAAACCAAATGAATAACATATAAAATTGAACAGAGATCATTCAAATTTGGATACAACGAGAACGATGACAATCGATTCTGGTATAATACGGAGGATCTCTCCAAATTCAACTATTATATTTGAATGATGGATTCAAAGGGGTGAGGTAGTTATATATGAGAAAAGTAAAAATTAGGTTTGATATAAGGTTTATTTAAGGTAAAACTAATAAATTCAGAAAATCGTTAGGCCTCATGGTTTGGCTGCATGGTTGGATAGACTATGTGATAACCATGCATGCTGATTCGTAGAGAAATAAACACCACATGGTTTGTACTCAAAGTTTAAATGACCTTGTGAAAACCATGAAAAAATCCTCCATAAAAATTTGAGACATTATCTCATGATCGTACACCTCAAATATCAATGTTTATTCATTTTTCATGGGATTTAACAGTTCTTTTTTCTGACATTTATGATTTCATCTAACCATGTGGCATGCCCTACAAGATTTCTACTAACTGTGAACAATGCATTTTTTACCCCATGGGATGGTTTATGGGATCTGAACTATCCGTAGACACCCATGATACCTCTATGACCTTAATGATCCTTTATAAAAGGACACAATTAAATATTTTAAGTGAAAATTTTACTGAAATTAAAGGATTCATTCCAAAAAGAAAAGCCATGTTCTAAAAAATATTCCCTCATAAGTGAATCCATCCCTAAATTTACCTTCCAAGGGTGGTAAAGCATATTCTGAGAATAATTCTAGCCACTATGATCGAACATCATCTAGTCACTACCTGATCATATCCTATATATATTTGTGCTTCCATGGAACCCATACTGTAGGATAAAACTATCAAAAAATTACATTCATTCTACGATCAACAATGTGTATAGGATGCTCCACAAAAGACGCATCTGAATGTAACTTAACCTACCCAGGATGAAAATAATGATATGGGTCTACATAATAATGACAAAGTTGAGAGACATGGATGACATCATGCATGGATCAGAACCTCTGATGTTACTATAACTTATAGGATACCGATGCAACTCTCTCCATAATATCTAAAAGAAAAACATAATGTGGTGAAAGCTTACGATGTCTCCTAATACTCCTTTTCCCAAGCCCTGATGAGACACATAAAAATAGATGATCCCCAACCTTAAACTCGAGTGGTTGCAAGAAGTGATTGTTGTTTGATTTCTGATGGGATTCCACAGTATCCATTTCTTTTTGAATCAACATGACCTTCTATGTGGTCTCTTAAAAAAGACAAGGCCCCATTATGGCCTCTATTATTGCCTCTAATGAACATAGGGGTGATTTTCATGGCGTAAAGTTGAAAAACCTCATAAGGGGGTGCTTGATTAGTATATTAAAATATATTTGTTGCAAGACAATTCAAACAAGTGTATATGCCTCTTCCATGAAGACCCTAAATCTAGGACACATGTCGTATCATTTCCTCATTTGTAGGAATCATGCACTCTTACTGGCCATTAGCCTGATGGAGGTCTGTTTTACACATAATCACCTATTTACCTAACACTCTATTATTCCATTTCCATAAATTTGAAGTAACCCATAAATCTATATAATAAATGATAGTGTTTAAAATTTTGTGAAGTCATCTTATATCATGAATATGAAACTTTTGAATCTCATCCAACACTAATGGTTTTCTTTTATTGGAATGAAATGTGAAACCTTCGCTATCCAATCAATAAATTTCCTGGGAAAAAATTGTTATATAAAATATTTATATAAATATACCTTGAAAAAATATTCTAGTTTTCTAATTGCCAATATCCAAATATCTTAGCATATCAGATGTGTAAATTCATTCAAGTATTTCCACTTTCTTCATATGAATATGATTTCCTCAACATAGTTGACCACCTTGAATGTCATTATTTAGTCAATTTCACATAATGATTTTGATTTAATCCACCTCTTCAAAACAATAAAATCTTATAGAATGTGTTAAAATGAGCATACCCATATTTATGTGTTGGATTCATTACATAAAATATCTTTTATTAAAAAACATTTGATTTATCATCACCAATAAAAAACCAACTATGTGTTCCTTATAATCCACTTTTTCTGGTCATCTATTCATGAATTCAATATCATTTTCCAATTGATATATTCTAAAATGAATTACGATTTTTATATCCATGAGGAGTCTAAATAACACTATTATATCATATATTACTCTTTTTTCCTTATTAACTCTTTTAAATTTTCCATATACGTTCTAAATCAATGTTACCTTGTTTCAAATCACTATCCCATGATCATTATATTTATTATTGAATATCAACTATTTTCAAATTATATTATAATGTTCCAACTAATTCACAAAATCCAATGTTTTATTTTTCTCTATATAATCAATATCTTCATTCATATACTAATCCCAT
This sequence comes from Viscum album, assembly GCA_963277665.1. NCBI lineage: Eukaryota > Viridiplantae > Streptophyta > Magnoliopsida > Santalales > Viscaceae > Viscum > Viscum album. The sequence continues at coordinate 1,840,924,181 of OY728135.1, forward strand.
TACCAATATTTTAATATCATTTAAAATTAGTATACTTCCACTAGATATTAGAGTGTATCCACTTCAACATTCCTCACACTCTATGTTTATATAAGATTTTATTTATTGAAAATCATATAGGATTAATCATCCATAACAAACATATTACAATGATGATATTACTATTGACTCTTGTTGTCATCTCATTATCCACTGATTATTCATACGAGACTTATTCACATTTTAATATAAGTTCTATAATAAAATTCGTATCTTATACAATAGATTCATGAAAATAATTTATTATATATATAACTCAAGGATTGTTTCCCACATGTTCTATAATTTCAACAATATTTTTAACATTTCCTTATCGAACATTTATGATCTATAATTTAATGGGTATTCTAAGAGTATACCATTATATATTACATCTCTATATTTTCCTTAACATCCATCATATTTTACAGATAGTCTACACACTTCCAAAAACCATAATGTGCTTCAATGTTTTCATTCATCCTTGTGAATTTTTCATGATGGTGTATTATTTTTATGGACCATGAAATCGTGATTTTCATATACATCACCACACACAAGGTTTCCTTTAAAAAGTGTTTAGAGATACCACTTTCTATGAATAAATTTACTTCTATACAATATTCCATTTCAAATTCCATTTTCAATCACTATTTATTATGATGTTATCAGGGATAATAATTTATATATAATTTCATGTTTCTCTAAGTATCATTCTAAATCATGTGACGTGCATCATATTTCATGGTATGCTGAGATCATTTTTATTGTTCTTTTATTTTCATTGTTTTCTCTCCACCAAAATCACTTAATAAATTTAATCAATTATATATTTTCCAACATGAACTTTTTAAACACTATTATACATTAATCATCTATACATAAGACACACGTGTGTATAAAAAAGACTTTTATATTAGTGTTTTTAATTTTTATCTACAGTTAATTAACATCAGGAGAAAAGACTCAGTGTCCCACTCTAATGATAGTGAAGAATCTATTAGAGAAAAAATGATATTTTTAAAATCATATATTATTATAAGGATTACTACCCTTAAGGTTGATAGGATCTTGAACTTCATTTTACTCTAAAAGAAAATTATTGATATCTTTGATTTCTTAGAATAGAAATTTGTTATGATGGGTAGGGGATACTGTAACTTTTTTCCATTTATTATTGTAAGAGAAAATCATGGAACTTAAGATATATTTCCATGAATATATGAATAATATTAAAACATTAATGTTATAGAAAAATTGATCTTTTATATGTTATGAAAACACAAAATCATGTTTGTATTAACATTATTATGTTTAATTGATTATATGACCACACATTAAATCTATTTGGAATTTCCTCCTATTTTGGAAAGAGAAAAATAATTGACAATGTAATCATCAATATTAGATTTGAACACTTTTCTAGGGATCCTATTGAAGGGTACAAGGATTTAATTCTTGTTGAGGTGGTGGATATCACAAATATGGATTTTAACATTACTAATGATATTTAGTATGAATGAAGACCCAATTTTTAAATGAATTCAAAAAATATTTCATAATACATTTTAATGAAAAAAATATTATATGTTTCATTTTTATAAAGTAAATAATATTGATGAATATTTTATATAGAGTAAATATCTAAGGGAAAGTTGGAAAACAATTATCCTTCATTTAAAATCCTACTACCATGTCAACACATGGTAATGTGGTAACCATTAATTAAAAAATAACACACTAATTCTAGTATGTTAGATGAAAACACCTTAGTTGAAATAATAATGTGTCAAGTAGTATAAGATACTTTCCATAGAAAAACAATTAAACACAACCCCCTCTTATTACACCATCTATTAGGGGATGATTTTGACCGATGTGGTGTATTTTATTGATGATAATGATCTCACTCTACTAAGTGTGTTTTATACCAAAACCATTGGTAAGATAAATGAAATTGTGGGTAGTGACACATTAAGTATAACATGGAAAAAATATATGGGCACAACCCCCTTGGATAACCGAATTAATGGGATCACCTAAAGGGTGGATTTGAATAAATCAACAGAGGACATGAAATTAATACTCAAATGTGAATAGAATCCTAAAGAGAAAATATTTATAAATTATAGGGAAAAATGTATATAATTTCATTTTAATGAGAAATTATAATTTGGCACTCGATAAGTTTTTTTTCATTTTAGGATGTATTTAAAGAAAGAAGATGACCTATAGGGGTGGAGAATAGACTAGATTAAAAAAATAAAATAATATTAATGTAACAACCTATTTATAAAATTTAGTAAATGGGGTTAATTAACAGTCTAATAAACGAAGGAACACACAGAATTTTTATGTTAGTGTGTTCTAAAGAGCCCCTAGTCTACTCTTATATCTCTCTACTCTAATAGATATACATTGTTTATGATACTAATTTAATAAGGGAAACTATAAACCAATTAAAAACTAATTCATCTAGAGGATTTATGAACATAAAGACATCTATATTTTGAATGAGGAGTCACAACCAAATTACATCAAAAAATTTATAAAATATGAGTCACAACCAAAATGTTTTTGATTTTAGAATTCAGGATCCACATACCAATCAAATAATTTTTTTGTATGTAATAAAAAATAAAAAAATGTGACATCTTGTGTGAGATATAGTATGTAATGATATAGAAACCAGCATCTTGAGAGAGAGATATATATTAATATGTACATTTAAAGATTCATGAGTATTATAACTGATTCTATAGTCACAGATATAGATGTAGAAGACTATGAAATTCAGCATATGATATATCATCAATATAATTTAAAATATATCATTGATGGATTTAAAAATTATGTAGCACCTATAATTTTCACACAATTATTCTCAAATATAAAATAGTTGTTCGATATTGATACCAGTTCAATTTCCATAATATTATCTCATTAATTTATATAAATTGTATTAAATAATAAAACAACCAAATATAGATCATGAAAATGGATTAAATTTATAAAAATAATAGTAATATAGTCAACCAATTTTATTAGCTATAAAACAATTTTCAAAATCATAAAAAATAGTGAAACTAAATTAAATATATCATTTTAATAATTAGAATGTGTCAAAAAATATTATATAAAATTTTCAAACTAATTCCTTAATAAATAGTCAAATAGTCCTACAAATATTTCAAGTATAAAAAGATTCACATTTTCATGCATTAAATAGAGAAATAGAGTGAATACAAGCTTTATACGTGTTTTTAAATAAATAATATTAACTCTTATTTGTTAAATTAATCATTTTTGAAACATAAATTGAATTTAATTATATGAACAACATTATGATAACAATAATAAAAAAATCATAGTATAAAAATACATTATAATAAAAATAATTTATACATATAAAATATAAAACTAAGGGTAAAAAACATTTTCTTTTAAACAAATGGTAGAATATAATTTAATATAATGGTGTAATTGTAATTATACTGGAAGTAGAAAAAAATTTAATTTATGGTAGAATATAAGATTTAACTATTGGTGTAGAACAGTTGAAATAAAATTAGAATATAATTGTGTAATTTATGTATAAAGGATATTGATCTAGTATTAGAAATAATATTCATCTATATTTGGCAATAATATTATTCTTGAATTGTCAAGAATATTGATTTGCCGGTAGAAAGAATATCAAGCTTGGGGTAGAAAGAATATTTAACTTCTGTCTGAAATAATATTTAACTGGTGGTAGTACGGATATAAAATTATAAACAAATATGAATATGGTGGTAGAAAGAATTTAAAATTGGATGAAGAAATGTTTTTGAACAAAGTGAAGTATAAAAAGATTAAAAAAATTATTTCAGTAGAAAATAACACATGATAAATATATGTGATATAACCCACTTAAATTTGATAAATTTTAACATATGACGATTTAATACACTAAAATATTATATGGAATCAAAATCAAACAAAAAAACACAAAAAAATTAATAAACACATACACAAAAATTTCCACATGCAATCAAACAAAACAAAACATTATGAGACAATCTCCACCATTTTGTGTGATTAAAAAACCAAAAACTAAAAAAACATTAAACACCAGGATTATTTTATTTTCTCCCCCATTTTATGTGTAAAAAAATGATTATAAAAAACATACCATATACATGTTTAGAGATAAAATAATTAAGATTTCATAATCCCATGATGAAATTTAACATTTTCAATCTAATAAGATACTAACATCTTAGTAAAGATGTCTACATGCTGATTCATCGTAGGGATAAATTACAAAAAAACAAAACAATTAGTCACATGATATCTAATAAAAATAAATATGAGGTATTTATTTTTGTAGAATATTATAATGGATTTTTGGAAATATAAATTGCATATTTATTATCATAATAAATAGAAAACATATCAAAAAACACCAAATTCACATATAATTTTCCTAATCTATTAACCATGAGGAGAAAAACTAGAAGAATAGATATAATGAGTTTTTTTAGATAGACAAATAATTAATTAATTCTTATAATACTAATAAATAAATTAAAATTCATAAAACTAACACATTCCTGATAAGACATTTTTATTAATTATACAGTGACTATAACTAGAGAAAGAATATATTTTTAAAAAACAACTATATTTATGATAAAATAAATAGATTTAATAGTTTGATAAATATATCTAGTTTTTATTTAAACTGATTTAATATGACTCTCTTTATGACCATCTTTAAATCTAGAACAAAGAAACAAATAAATCAAGATATATGGTAAAAATTACATTAAATAAAGAATGATATTTATATTGTCTCAATAAAAATTAATACCAATATATTTACTAGATGTGTCAACATATAATTTACAACTAGTAAAAATGTTAAATTTCAATATATTTATGGGAATCAATATTTATACTATTAACTAACTCTTTCCTATATTTAGATGGATTAAAAAATAACTAATCCTTACAATTACAAATTTGATTTCGATGAATGAAAAAAAGTTATCCCATTATTCTCATGTAAAACAAAGATGATATCAAAGTAAATAAAATCATTACAAATTAATTCAATAAAAAATCTAAAAAAATATAATCCACATAAATTTATATGATTATTATAAAATGATACATTCATTTGATAAAAAAACTAGGATTGACATTACCTTTGATGAAATAATTATTCCCCAAAAACAATATATCAATATCATACCAAGCATTATGTTTTTATTCAATATTATACCATCAATTATGTAATCCCAAAAAATTATATGAAAATGTTTCATTTTCAAATCAATTGGTTTGTCTAACATAAAGTTTTGGTGTTCTTAACCATTTTAAGAAAGAACTTTTTACATAAATTTGTAATAATTAAAAAAATTGAAAATAAGAAAAGGATAAAATGATTATAATAGTCTCTATCATGGGAATAAGTGAAAATGAATCATCAATGTATTTAATTAATACTTGACAGTATCCCTAGGAATCATAGTCATTATCTATTATTTTCAAAAATTCATCATTTATGTATCTTAATTTGAAAGATCTATTTTGTATCAATTTTTTATTTTCCTCTAAAAATTTTACTAGATAAGATTACATATTTCTAATAAAATAATTTATCTCTTAATTCATATAAATAACCCTGATAGCATCATTAAAATCATTGATAACATTATTTGAAACTTGATTATAGAAAAAACAATGTAATCATTATGTATATATCAAAAATTCTATTTTTCATACATGAACCAACATAAACAATCACATTGTCAATTTCATAATCTTTATAGATCCACAAAAATAATGGATCATATTGAGAAGGAATTTTATATCCCTTAATATATACATTATCTAGTGTTTCTTCTTCAAAAAAAAGATATAATTAATTAGACTTTAATATATTCCAAATGTAGCCTCTATACATCTCAAGATTCATAAAAATTTATATGAAAATATTATTCAGTAATCATAGTATGATTATTATAAACTCTATAATAATTATTTCTGAGATAAAAACCAAAGAAGACACCTTCAACAACTTTATCATTAAAAATTTCTAAATAGTTAATAATATTCTAGAAAATAAATTTATAACTAAATACAAGAATATAATAGACCTTTGGTTTTCTAATATTAAATAATTATTAAGAGGTTTTCTCCAAACAAAGAACTAACATATAATCTATTCATAAAACAACATGTTGTATTAACTGATTCATCCAAACTATATTTTTTTCAAATTATATAGGTAAATCATATTTTGAGCAATCTCTATAACAGTTTTATTTTTTTATGAAACAATTATTTTGGTGTTTTATGAGAAGAAATATTATGAGAATCACTTTTTTTTGTCACAAAATTTACCTCTATTATAACTTCTAATTGAAATAATTAAATAGTCCATCTTATATTTAACTATCGTATAAAAAACTTATATAGATATAGTTTATTTCTTATAATACCTAAAATAGATAAATTGTAAATCTACTTAAATAATCGATAAATTTTTTTTTCCTTATAATTCTTATGTTAGTTATCAAAAAATAGTAAATTATAATGAAAACATTTTCATTAACCTTTCTTTTTTGGTCCAACTGGGTTATAAAAAGATTTTGTAGGTACCTTAAATTGATTTAAAACATATCAGTTATCATACTATAGAGATAAATATTTTGAAATAAATGTTCTAGTGTATCAATCATATTGTGTAAATATAAGAGAACATTTATTAGAAAAATGTTCTTTTATACCTTAATTAATGTACTTCATAATAGAACCCATTATTGAAGAGAATTATGAAAATGTAGTCTTGTATAGCTTATGAATATGTTGATTATAACAAAATCCAATGTTATATTTTTTTTATTTCATTGTAGATATCATATTTTAGTATTTTTCATTTCCATAAATTAAAGTAGATAACATCTCTTTTAATATTAAAATTTCCTTTCATCGATTATCATTTTCCTTTAGAAAATAATCAAAATCATCAAAGATATTTTCTTTGAAATAGTTAGTGGTTTTTATTATTTATTTTTTAAGATAATCATTACCCTAATTATCATTTCTAATTTTATAGATAATACACTTACATTAATAATTAAGATATTTATATATTTTTGTAACTCTTAGAAAATGTTTTTGTAGGATAAAATTTTACTTATGAAAATCATAAAATTTATAAACATCATTTTAAAAATAATAATTAGAATCAGAAAATTAATAACCACATTTATATATTTCACCATTAAACATACATTATAATATTTTTTCAGTCTTGGATTCATCACATGAATAATATTATTTGGATCTATTCCATCCATATTGATAATAATATTTCAATACATTTTTTTTATTTTTTATCTCTACTTTCTAGATTCATCTATGGACATTTGTGTTTGATGTGACATTTCATTCTACATTTATAATAGATTACATATGGTCTACATGTTGTAACCATATTTTATTTTTTATCATCCATTTGATCTTTATTTAGTATCTTTTTGAACATTTTCATTCTATTTATGAGATTATAAATAGATTTACATGTATTCCAATTTTCAATTTTTTAATTTTTATGTGTCATGGACTCATAAGTCATTCAAAAAATAGTTGTATGTTATTTGAATGAAATATAATTCTTTAATGAAGTTTATTATTTTGAAATATTAATCAAATCAAGTTTGTAATGAATAATTTATATATTGATTCCATCAAATGTGTGCACTTTGATAATTTTTCATTCCCATAAAAAACATTATTTTTAGGTTATTTCATATGTTGAGATCCAAATTAACTTTAAATAAGAACTGGTAGACCGGTTTTTATCCTAACAAATTCATTCCACTGATAATTCATGTGAATAATTGGAACATTTCATTGACACATAGTATTTTACCATCATGATATCTCGGTACTTCACGTGAATCCTTCTATGTTTTTAACTAGTTTATCAGATCCATGGTGATTAACTTGTAGAATATTCCAGGTCTCACAATTTTTCTAATAAGAAGACACATAGATGAACACACTTCTCATAATTGAAAAATATTAAATATTTATTACTTTTTAATTAAAAATATATTCAGTTGAATAATTTACTGTATGAATATCTGGCTTAGATTATTGTGTTTTGAGAGGTTTTTCCTTGATCAACCATAGTTATATGCATATAAGTTGAGGTACGCCGCCATTCTGGATTTCTGATAACTAGAGTCATTTCCATCAAAGTGATCTAGTTTCTATATAATCCAGGTATTGTTTTCACTCATTGGTCCTATCATATAGATCTTATACATAGACAATTATATGAAGGAACATGTTATCACAATAAAATATGAAGAAGTATTGGCTATATTCTATGATGAATTACTCTAAGACCTATTATTGGTTCAAATAGAATATAATAGTTTTTACAGAGGGGTGAATATAGATGATTAATTTTTCAACAATTAAATTAATTATTTTAAAATTAAATTAATACTATTAAATAGTATTGAATTAAATTAAATAATATGATGATGATTTTAGATTAATTCAGTGAAAAGTGGCCCTAGACTATATTTATACCTCTCTACACAATAAGAGATACATTGGGGAATGTATTGATTTTTAAAAGGAATTTAAAACCCTATTACAACCTACTATTTCTAGTGGATGTAAAACTAGAAAAGAACGTTGAATTTTTATGGAAAATCATAAACTAATTAAAACATTAACATTAGAAAATATGAGTCACAACATGAATATTTATGATTTTTTAATCAAGTAGTAACATCCTGAAGACTAGAAATTATTTTCAATGTAAATATATAAATAGAAAGTTAGATCAACTATGATAGATTGGAATTAGTTTTAGAAACACATTATACCTGGATGAAAGAGATATAGGAATAAGTATAGTTACCGGTTATTGAGTATTGGATAGGTTTGTCACTTCAAGGAAGTAGAATTTGGAGAAGATTCAATTTAGCACTCGAGATATCTTCTAGATGAGGAAACAATGATTGTGTAGGAAATAAAATCACATCACATTGAAATCCCATAAATGTGTTATCACGGAAACAAATATATTTTCTATAATGTAATCGATTTAGGTTTCATACATCCGCAAATATTTTCTAAGATGTATTCTATTTACCGTAAATATTGAACTACAGATAGAATGAATATTGATCTAGTAGTAGTAGGAATATTTAACTAGTAGTAGAAATGATATTAAACTAGACGAACTGAGAATATTGAACTAGAGGTAGAAATAATATTAATATTTTGTTATAAATAAATTTTTAACCAACGTAAAAAGTTATATTATCTGAAACAAATAATAAATAATTTTTGAACAAAACGAAACATTAAGAATATATGTGATCTAAGACTCTATCATCCTATATTTTCCCACAAATTTTGATTTAATAAACATAAATCATGTGAGGAATCTTAATAAAACAAATAAAAACATATTAAATTTAATTCACTATAAAATGAAAATATTCCTCTATATTCAAATAAAAAACATAAAAAACATTCCAAGATGATACCTTCAATACTAAAGAGGGGGAAATAGAAAACTATTTTGTTAACCAAACAGGTGGATCCACCATATATGAATCATCTTGGGAACCTAGAGGATCTTCCCTTCCATGTAAAAGTGAAATAAATTCCCTTCCCTCAAGTTCCCTCTAGAAAATCCACCATGAATTAGTCCACTATTGGAATGCCTTCATGAGTTTAGAACTCAAATAATAAATTAAAACCACTTTATTGTAATTTATGGGTATATAAAAATGATAGATTTCCACTATTAGGGGAGAGAATACTCTTTATGCAGTGGAGGAACCTCAACTCCCCAAAAAAATTGAATGAAATATGGAGATCTTAAACCTCAATAAAAAATGAGAACACCAAAAGTAATGAAATTTCTCTTATAAATAGAAAGTAATAAAATACCAATGATAAGTCACATGAAATCACCAAATTTAAATTTTTTTTTTTTGAATTTTAAAAGACATTGATATGATCCCAATGTCATAAGCCTTAGAAATGTCATTGATAATACTCAACCACATTTGATAGAATTATTAAACCCATGATGAGGCTTGATAAGTATACGGATATTAATTAGCCATCCATTGGTTACCCTTTTGTTTCTCAGAATATACATGATGATTTAGTGGAACCATTTTGGGGATTTAATAAATTGGAGTTCAATTACATTCATTTGTTGATTATTTTTTACATGACATTATCTTATCCCATGTGGATGGGTCTTGTATAAAATTATACTTCATTTATTCTTAAACCACATAGATAATGAACAAGGAATTGTAGAGAGTACTAACCCCAATGTGAATTAATTTGAATCAAAATAGGATTTTAATTGGTTATTTAAATATTTTGAAGGATTTACGAGAAAATTTGATCCAATTATGCCTGGATATCCAATGATTAATTTATTTCATGGATTAAAAACAATAATCTCATTAAATTAACTATTTTTTGAATGAAATTATCTAGAGAGGTTACACAATAAATGGTAATAGGGAAATAAATCTATACAGATACATGTACCATATTGATGACAATATCACACCCATTGGAAGAAATAGTTTTACTCTTCCATTATTTAAATTTAACCTAAATCCTATTTTATATGTTTAATATAATACTATTTAGTCATAGAAATTAAAATTTATATTTGATAATGAATGGAGTACCATTTCTGGTTGTAGGGACATTATGATTGGTGGTATAAGGAAATAATGTAAAGGTACACCTCTCCGTTTTGGCTAAAAATATCATTAAAATTATAGCTCACATATGAGAATACTATAAAAATTTATTTTCTAAAATATATATTGACCTAAAGTATATTTAATATACATTGAAAATATATCTATAATAAATTAAATGCAACATTTTCCCTCAATGGTATGTATTTAACATTTCCCTAAATGATGGCCTTCTTTCAATCAAGGAGTGGTTGGTTAAAAAAAGTGAAATGATAAATGGTTTGAAGACAGGGATAATAAATCAAGGTTATTTTCAAGAATAGAAAAGGAGAATAAGGTAACAAAATGTATTAATTATATCTAAATTAATAACTATCTCCTTATCATTAATTTTTATATTTCAAGGTATGTATATTATTGCATTAAATGTTTATTTAGTGATAAGCGTAATGGAATCAAACTCTAATTGGTCGATAATATTCTATCCTACATTGATGATCATAAAAATTATGATTTGATTATGGATCCCATTGAATATGAAATAAAACATAGAAAAAATATTTAAATCATGGGTGTGTTAGAGGCACTTATGTATTCAACAACATTTTTATCATGTTTTATTAGAAAATATTACATATAGAACATACAAATGTGGTGATAGATTTCTTATTTACTACATATAAAACTCTTGGTACTATCTATGACTTCATTAATGTTCTTCCGAAAAAATGACACATAGAGGAAATCAAGGACTTTAGGCCAATTTCCATTAGGAATATTGTTCAGAATATCAATTTAAAAATAAGATACATTTGGGATCGGAAAATAATTGGTTATTTCTTAACTCTTAACTAGATAGGATTTTTTCTTCAAGAAATATTCAAAAATAAATCCTCACTATCGTAATGTGTATCAATATAATAATGAGGAATTCCAAAAATGTAAACTTTTTACTAAATATTGATACATCTAAATCCTTTGATACCACTAAAATTGAGATTCATTATATAAAATCCTTAAGATGTAGGGTTTCTACAACAAATTAGTCAAATTTTTTAATTTTATTCTCAAGATTTATATACAATTTACCCTTTATAAATAGTTTTAAAAAGGAGTAATTTGGATATTATTGAGGTTTTAGGAGAGAATAACCCCTCTCTGGTCTTTGTTTTTCCAATTTTTTTTTATTTAATAATGTTCATCACTAATATTTACAATGTAGGTTGTTTCAAATACGTAAATGTTGGATGCATCCTTATTTCACATACATTAAATTTATTTTTTGATGATAATTTTTTGATAAGTATATAAAATGATAATAAAATATATCAAATATATTTTCAAAAAAATGTAGGAGGTTGTTACATGTTCTATCAGTTGAAATAAATAAATAATTTTGTCTCCATAGGGAGTCTTGAACTCAAAGAATAAAATAGTTATAACTAAATTTTTAGTGAATAAATGATACCCTCCATTTTATGACATAGGTTTTCCATTTTTAAAGGGAACTTCCAGATATTTTACACTGAAAACCTTTACTCTAAGATCACCTCTCCAATGGCTTGTTTGAAATGAAAAAAGTGTGTCTCAACTGTGGAGGATATTTCTATTCAAATGTATAATCACAACAATTTTTCAATGAAATATAAATGTATATATTACCTTGAATACTTATTAAGAAGATTCATAGTATGATATGAAATTTCATATATGCTTGGACTATATAGAAAATTAAGCAGGCCAGTAATGTGTGGAATGATTAGATGAAGAACATTCATATGGGTGGACATAGAGTTTAAGATCTTCAAAAATTAAAATAATCCTTATTGTCTATAATAAAAAATTAACCTTCTCGTATAAAATGAATAATCATTATACTTTTATAAAATTATGATCATATTGATTCTATAAATGTGTACCCTTCCTATATATCCTCGATATTTTTTCTTTAATTGAAATACTCATATCTTGAGATGATGGAATGCACCATATGATTTAGTTCTATGTAGTATGATATCAAATTATTTAGTATTTTTTTATTGAAAATAAATTAAATGATCTCATGATGATTTCCTAGCATAGAAGGTAAAATAATGTTTCTTAGATGATTTAAAATTTCGATGATTTCTCAACAATTCTAATACCACTAATCCCCATGAGAGTCTAGAAATACTATTATGCTAATAGAGATATATCTATCATTAAATAAAACATTAATGGGTTCCTTAATAAAATATATAGTTATATAATTAAGATTGAAGATAATTAAAATGTTCTGAAATGGATTTAAAATTGTAAAAATCTTTTATCATATATTCTTAGTATATCCTCTAGTAGAAATAATCATGAAATAACTTACCCCTAGTTAAGAAATGATAAATTTATGGGATTCCAATTGCATTGATTTGTGCTCTATGAATTTGATATTATAAAAATATAAAACCCATATTTATTTAATTCTGATTAGGTAGCATGTTTTATGAATATATATAAAGGATTTCTAATAGCCATCTATGCATGAACAACAGCTTTGTGGATTTATTTGTCTTTTTCACAGAATACGTTCTAAGTGAGAATGTGTTCAATTCATTATTGTTTTATATGTCTATAGCCACTATTTTTATAGGTAATTAAGTGTTTAAAATGAGGTTCTAAAACAAACCAATCTCATTCTATATGAGTGTCACTCCTTTCCAAATAGATGTAAAAGTGTCTCAGGAAATTCAAACTGGTGCTTGAATCTAACTAAATTATTTTAATTGGGACTATGAGATCTGAATCATGAACTTCAACTTAAAGACATCTCTTAAAAAGGATAAAATATATTCAACTGGACTACAACATGAATAGGCAGGTGATAAATGACTCGAAATATGAAATCTATACGTAGGATGGAATATCATAGAGTTCTATTATGGGTTTTAGTTCAATGTGACACTTTGTGGTACCATTCTCGTGTCTTTAAATAACAGAATCAGATGATACGGTTGACACTCCACATCATCTCAATAAACCCTACAAGTAATATCACCACTTTTCATTTAATTCATAAATTCGAGAGTTTAGATTTATTGGTTCCATAACAATTATGGTAAAATAGATACATCTTTTTAGGATATCATGCAAGATTTTATTTAATTTGGTTACATTAAATAGAAAAAATAATAGTATTTTTTGTAGGTTGTTACATAATGTTTTTAAAAAATACAGTATTTGCGATTGTACAGTTGATGAGTTTGTTTTCTAAAGTACATGATGAATATTTTTAATGCCTAATAATTTCAAAATTTTCAAAATAATATAAATAAAATATTATCCCAACAAAATTTTTTTTTCACAACATCCTTTTAGTATGGTGATAAAAATCCAGAAAGTCATTTTGGGAGGTGGTTATCTGCATGTAAGAATGATGAATTCTTCATTTTAAAATCTATTTATTAGAAGGTAGTAAAGGAATATTCCATTAATATAAAAACTTTTAATAATATAATATTTATTCTCTCAAACTATCATGGATAGAATATTTTATAGATTGTAGAATAAAATGAGACTTAAGAGATATCATTTGAGAGCATTACAACTCCCTTTGGATTTCTTCCCAAGGGTTTCACCATAAGGCTCTTTGAATAGGTAATTTATAAAGGAAAAGGAATCTAGTATTCATAAAGATATTTTAATATGGAGAAGTGAAAATTTTGGTCAAACTTGTTATTTTTAATTAAAATAGACTTGTGGTGGATGTGATATCCTTTTATAAGTGATGAGAGTGGAATTTTTGAAAATATTACATATTAATATAAATATTTGTCATTATTAAAATATAATGTAGATCAAAATTGGAAAATAGTTGACCATGGTAAGGGTTATGGTTGGGAATATCTAAAATATGTACATCCTCATTTAAACATGTTTGTATGCATTTTGCACATAGATTTTCAATATTTAACATTATTGATTTGTACCATGGAAATATATTGTTTACAATATAACTTACTATTAATGCCATGAAAAAAATGATACTTTTTATATAATATGGAACTATTTATTCTTAATAAGAAATAAATTTAATAAAATATTTTTATAAATGTTTTTATATATGAAAAATCATTTTTATCATTATCTCATGTAACGTTCAAAACCCCATTTTTAGAAAAATTATATCTATAAGAATAAATATTATGAATAAAAAAAATTATAAATATTATCTATTTTAAGGAGATTAACTATTTCTTAATCAATATATATATATGACATAAATAAATCAAAATTGTAATTCGACCAAGTGAAAATTTCATTAAAATAAAACCAATATGAATAGTTTTTTCATACATATTATCTTAATAATCATTGAAAAATGAAATAATAATTTTATATTAATTTAAAAAAAATTATAATGAAAAATAATTTGTAATATTAAATCATACTAAATATAATTATTCTAAATGAAATCAATTTTTATCGATAAATTATTTTTAACTTTTAATGTTACGTTTTTAAATTTTCTATTTATTTTCACTAAATATGTCTCCAATCATCTTAGTTTGGTACTTCATGTGAAACAAGCTATCTTACATACTATTAATACATTTCATAATCTCATTGTAAAACATTATCCAAACACCCCACTAAATTTTATCCTCTCAATTTTAATTATCTCAAACAAATACAAATAGCTAAAGATATTTAAATAATATATAGGACTCAATATATTTTTTCAATATTGATTCAAATAATATTTTCCTAGTAAATACTAAAAAACATATATTTTCCATGATAATTTGAATCTAATAAGATTCCCAATAAGTATTTCATAATATGAATCTATAACAAAGTATAAGGATTTTTTTGTAACATAACTTTCACAACATGATTTTTAATTTCTTTTTACATCTAGTAGTTAAAATAAAAATGATTATGATAATATAAAATAAAATTAAAATAAATGTACATATGAATAAAAAATTTAAGTCATAATGTATTTATCATATAAAAATTTTATTTAAAACTATTAAACTTATAGTTCAACTATGTCCAACATGCTTAACCCAATAAATCTCTATTGTTATCTTAGGCTATCAATTATTATTGTCACATTATATTCTCTAACCATAATATAAGGATGTCCTCAAATAATTAGTAATAGTTCATAATGTGAATATGATCAACCAAATAATATCCACATCGAGGGTATAGATACATGTGAAATATTAGTTTATGTAATCATGAAACTAGTGAATATCTAGTTCATACCTAACTAGGATATTTGTGGGTTGTTTCCCCTAAGTGAATCTATTACATGGTCACATCATCCATAAAGTATTCATACATGGATATCATAGATAGGAAAACTAAATTCTCAGATCACCCTCAATCCTTTAGGATATTTTCCTATAGTTATATATATATTATATACTAATCTATAAGGTTTCACATAAACTGTTTTATTATAATCCCCCTGAATGACTATGTTATTCCCAAAAAATTTCTAATCCTTTATCAGATACCAATTGATGGGCCCCATCCCCACACTCCTTGACATTTTTCTAAAACAACTTCCTCTAAATAGTAGATTGGATAAAAAACATGATGATTTTATATTTATTATACAAAATTTCTTTTAGATTAACATTAAATATCATAATAATCATATATTCCTATAACATTATATGTTTATTTCCTTATAGGAATAGCTACAAAGGCATATTATTTTAGGATTCTTGTAAATATTTCTCCATAATCAAGCCCTAATATAATACATTATTCTCTTCTCCTATGTTATTCTAATTTACATAATCTAGGTAATGGAAATATAATAAAGGGGTGAAATCTTATTTTATATAAGATGAAACCCATAAACATTTAATTAATGTTAATATCATAATCATTTAGAAAACATGGTCAAGGTAGAAATATCATTTTAAAAATATCATGGAATAAAAATATCTATATATAAGTCCTGATATATAGACATTTCATCTAAAATGAAACCAATTATATAATGTAAAAAATATTGATATAATAAAAATAATCCATAGTGGATAATCAAATTCATATATTAAAGAGATGTGGCATAATAATAAGAATATGAATCATTATATATTGCATCAAAAATAAAATTGTATTTATCATTCTGGTATAGGAATTCCCACATGATACCATTAGTGGTTCGAGAATTACATATTATTTACCATGGTGTATCAGGTATTATTTCTTATTTTCCAATGTATATTTGAAATTATATCATTTATCAGATAGTAGATCAGGAATTACGTCATGTTTCCCTTAGTGGGTCAATCATCATTTCTTATTTCCGATTATTCTTTCATGATATGAAAACCATTACATAATTAATTTGAGTTTTATATAGTACCAACCTAACACATAATAATAATCCATACATATATATCATATTTTAACATAGAAACATTCATACATCAATTATAACATAATTAATCTATAGAAAATAGACTATTTTATTGAAATAAATTCTAGTAAAATTTCATAACCCATCCAAAAATGTAATATTGACGAGCAGAGGAACATATATCCTAAATGTGACATAATGAATTTAAAAGGATGTTTTCATAGGTGAAAATTCCGTTTTAGAGAATTGTATATATCAATTTCAAAAAAAAGAAGAAATATTCCATTTTTTAATGCGTGAAATATCCTTTAAAAATATTTATTAAAATGATATACATTGATCTTGATAAAAAATTAAAAATTCCCCTAAAAAAATTTATGTTCAATATCTTTAATGTTTGTTCTAATGCATGGTTTTAAAAATGGCCCATCCATTAAATACCGAAATTCATATTTCTCATGAATTTGACATCATTTTTAAAAACATGATGTTATAGTCTTATATTCAATTCCCTTTGTGATAAAATTTGTTTTCAGATATTATGTTTTCTAAGAACATATAATTTATCACCAAATATGAAAATGGCACCACATTTTTAGATCATAGACTATGGTATCTGACTCTAACTTGTGTGATGGGTAATTATTATTGGGAAACTATAATTGTCTTGAGATAGAACCAATAACAGATCTTAGTGCATGAAAAACCAACCCTACCCCGATCCCAATGCATTATAATACACCACATACCATTTTCCTAATTCTACAAAATTCAATATTGGTGTTGATGTAGGGTGAACATTAAGATCGTGAAAATAATTATAATATACATCAATCCATTGGAATATAACCTTATTTTTTCAAAACTGTCATCAGTGAATCTAATCAAGAGAATTCATGATCAAAACGTCGGTAATAACTTGTTAGACCAAGGAAATTGTGTATAATGAAGGTGTTCCATGGTGGGTTCTAAGAGATAAAAGCCTCTATATTTTCTGGGTCCATAGAAACACCATTTTTAGAGATTTAATGGCCAAGGAAACTTACCTCTTGTATCCAAAAGTCATACTTCGATAATTTTGAATATAAATGATAAATTCATAACATTCGTAACACATTACCCAAGTGTTTCTAATGCTCATCCCTTGTACAAAATTCACTAACACATCTTCCATAAAGACCACAACCAAAGAATACAGATATCTAGAAAATATATGATTCATCAATTCCATAATTATTATTGATGCATTCATAATACCAAAAGACATAACAACATGATTGTAATGGACATACATACTCTTGAAGCTTGTATTTGTAATATACTCCTTCTGAATGTGAAATTAGTGATATCCTTCTCATATGGAAATCATGGAGAACCGCTAATCTCCACTCAATTGATCAAACATATCATCATTTGTAAAAGTGTATATAGATTATTTATTATATATTAGTAGATATTATGATAGTTCACAAAAAAATGATGAGTTACATCATATTTTTTGACAAACAAGACTAATGATTCACATAGAGTCGTGTTTTGAAAAATAAATACACCACTTTCAATTCCTTTAATTCTTTTACTTCCATCCAGAAATATGAGGGGTTAAAAATTAATCGCAACATAGATATATTTTTAGGATCTTGATTATAAACCACTCATCATTCGTTTCATGGTTAGGAAAAATTGTTTTCTATCCATGAACCATGCTATATGTGAAAAATCAATGCACATGGTTGGACCTCACAATTAAACAAACCACGCAACAATAGTGATAATTCCCACTATCCCACTTTTCACAGTTTCTACTTGGTGACAACATAATTTAAAAAACCTTTCTTCCTTCCATATACAATGTATCATTTTTTCATAGTTTTCTTTAGGAGTTTCATAGTTTCAAAAAACCATATTAAATACATGAACCACTAGAAAATCCCCATTAAACATTCGAAACGTTTTAAAAACCCTCTAAAACATCACACAAACAATTTATATACATTAAAAAAACTGAATGATTTTCTTAATTGAAACTAGGTTTGATACACAATACATTATGGTTTGATTATATGGATTACCATTCCCAATTTTTAGGGTCCAATTATACACCTAAAATATTTCATTACCATTCATTCAATCATGACCATAAATGATTCATCCAATCTATCAAATTGGTCACGGCTCAGCCATAAAATATTATATTGACTATGATGTTTTTCACTATCAAGATGTGTGGTAAAATATCATTTTGTTTCATTGAGTTACATTATTTAATCAACATTATATCACATTTAGAACTATGAATTCTATCACATGGTAATAAATATAGGAAATAATGGAAGAAATAAACCATACATTATTCCAAAATAAACAAATAATGTAATCATAAAATCATATAATTTAAAGAAGCATGCGTTATAACAAAAAAAACATGAAATCTATAATGGAACCTACATGGCATGACATATACATGGAATTTTAATGTTCCTAGAATGATGCATTTTTTAATAAAACCTTTCTATACTTGGACAAGTGTTAAATAAAATCAATTAATTATTAATCAATGTATGTATAAAAATCAATCAATGAAAAAAATAGTAAACTATAATAATATCATCATTAACAAAAATTAATTCCATGGAAACATGATCATTTCCTCATGTGTAGATTGTTTCGACCCATGAACAATCTATTTACCAAGTGAAGACAAATTCCTAGTCTCTTGTCTACCATTTTCCAAATAATTAAATTAAGTAAAACAAGTCTCTATGATACCATATTAAACATCTTGGCCTAGATAACAATTAAATCAATACCCCGAGCTTGTTTTCCACTGTGCCTCAAGCACTCCTCCCTGTATGCCAGAGCCTACTGACTAGCAGTAATGGTATAATGGTAGTATAGTGGAGAGACTATACCCTCAATATCAAATATAAATATAGTAGACACAAAATTAAATGATTTCATTAGAATACAATAGAAACATACAATAAAATTTAAAAAATAAATGACAACACATAAATGTGCTACAATGTATAGAAATAGGTATATAGTTGGTAAAAAATATATGTAATTTCTAACAGAAGAAATAAATAAATGAAAGACTCGTCATACATGACTAATTGAACCATGATTCCTATCTTGGAATCTTATCTTGTTCTCCACCCTAGCCTAGATGTATAATTTAATGTAAGCACAATCTAAGAGCCTGATCCTACAACCATTAGATCTGTTCTGGAACCCCAGCATAATGATGGCCTAAACGAGGTGTTCTATATTCTTAATAGGACACCACCAATGGTTTCCAAATATATAAAATTCAAGAATATAAATTAAATAGTTTGAATTTATATAAAAAATTAAGGCAATTCTCTAATATTAAATTTAAACAAGGTGGGATCAGCTTCCACAAGGACACCTGGCTGACTACACAGGCTTTTTCCTATGCTTCGGAACCTCTAAACCTATCTCCATGTGTATATATATATATAAATTTAATCATGCATAAGATTTTATTCATATATGTGTAATATATATATATATATATATAAGAATATATATCCATATATATAAATACATTATACTAATCAAGATCTAAAGAATAACTCAAGAATCCTTAAATAATCATAAGAGTGGAGTACTCTATAAGGGATGTCATGACCACAGTATCTCAATGAAAGAATATGGGAATCCATTCCAAAATGCTCTAGATAAAATAATAATACTAATAATAATAATAATAATATGATTCAAGTTCATAAAACTACTGGGTCATAACCCCATTTTTCTAAACTGGGATATGGAAGTCATGTCCATCATCTTTATCATAGATTTGACCATAGTTCTCAACATCCTAATCGAGTGGCATGATATGTCATTCCAAAATCCCTATGCGATGTGAGAATCCACTCCGATCACCCTTGATATGGTTCTGTGACACATAATTCTCAACGACTCAAACTAAGGTCCCTTCATTCATAATAAAAATATATGGTAGTCACACATTCCCTAGTCCCCATTAGATTTATTTTCTATAAGGAGGTAATCAGAATTACACAAGTCATAAGAGATTAATTTTAGAAAAATACACTTAAATTTTTTAAATATAGGCCATAATACCATTTATCCCAAAAACATTCAATTTATATCATTATGTCGTTTTATTTCTATGTTGTGAGAGGATTATTCTATTTAATAATAACTATGAAGGACATTGGATTCACCCATGAAAATGATAAAAATATCAATAAACATCAACAATCAACTAACTTTTTTTGTTTATAAAAAAATTACCACGAAATGTTGTTTTATTAGAAAACATTATATTTTCATCAAACAATCCATTTAATTCAATTTATTAATCTCATTCAAGTAGAATAATCTAATACACCAAAATGGTGTGATCTAGAATGCAATCTAAACTTATGTGGTAGAATATAAGAATGACCATTTTAAGTTACACATTTCATGGTGGTTTTCATATATAAATCCCATAGAGTCTATTCCTTAGGATACATGTTTCAAACCTTGGTAAATGTGTGGTCTCGATATAAAAAATATCAAACTCTTTAATTAATCATTACAAGTCAGACTCACATGGAACCTTTTTCATAACAACTCTGTCTAAAATTCCTTCCTTAAAAATATATTTCTTGACAAACTAAAGAAGGTAAATTTTAATTACATGAGCTATTCCATTTGGACTTCCATTAAAAATGCATTTTCGAACATCATGTCTAACTCTATATGGATGGTGAGTAGAGAATCTTCCATGAATTTATGTCTCCACAAATGGGCTGGTGCTCCTCTAATATCAATGATTTTCCCTAATCAACATCCTGATCACACTAACTATACTATCAATGGGGTTGTTATCTTTCATATCCTTAATTTTCCCGATAACGTCAATCATGTCATTGACAAATAGCCTTTTACAGCACTGATTATTTTTTAATGTGGGAATCTTCTCATAATGGTATTCTAGACTCAAAAACAGTTTACAATAATTGTTTTTTTAATTCTTAAAATAAATTTAGTTGGATTAAAAATTTAGATAAATTACAGCTCAAACATTAAAAATTCACTCTGATTTGGCGTATTTCTCATAAGAGGATTTCCAAACACTTATCTTTAGACTTTTGGGATCCACCTTTGCTCTAAATGTAATCTTTTTAACTAACATCACAAATACATTAAGCACCTTTTCCTTTGTTATGTTACAACTACTGCTCTGTTGAATTATGTGCTTAATCATTTTGAGTTCATATGGTTGCTTAATGACTCAATATACTCTCAACTTCAATGTTGTTTGGATATTGATGCCTCTCAGAAAATCAGCTTCATTTTCATAACTATTGTTTCTGAAC
The DNA here is from genome assembly GCA_963277665.1 of Viscum album. Lineage (NCBI taxonomy): Eukaryota > Viridiplantae > Streptophyta > Magnoliopsida > Santalales > Viscaceae > Viscum > Viscum album. The sequence goes on from OY728135.1 coordinate 1,840,946,683, forward strand.
TTCTTCATGTACTATGGTATGATAGGAATTCAAATATTCATAAGATCTACTAACATAGTTTACATGTAGGTCAGATGAGGATCCTCATTCCCATTCAAGAAGCTTCTTCGATTCAATAGAAATTTTTCAACAATGCAGTGAATGAATTTTTGATTCTGAATTAGCCTAGGGTTAATGGTACTTACCCTCAACATAGACACACATTTAAAGTGTTCTGGCAAGCTCCACTCCCAGAATGTATTGAAGTAACTATTGATAGTGCTTCTAAACGATAAACGGGCCACTCCGGATGTAGTTCTAGTTTTTAAAACTACTCCGGGTATATTATGGGATGTTTCTATGGAACTTGTGGTATCTCCTTAACTCTGGAGGCTGAAATTATGAGCGTGATCTATGATATCTACTTCACCAAGAAACAAGGTTGAACAAAATCTGGATTAAAAGTGACTTGACTACCATCATTCAAGCTATTTGGAATGGTGTGATGCACCTCATGTGGCCTCTTAAAACACACTAGATGGTCTGTCTTCATTCTCTCGTGGACTTCGACTACATTATTATGCATGCATTTTGTGAAGAGAACACATTGGCCGATGGTCTTGCAAATATGGGAGTTGACCATGTCACCACTTGGTTGAATTACCTCAATACAGATTTAATCCCACATTATTATAGGTATTCTAAAATAATATGGTCTTTTAGACTCATGTAATTCCTTGTTTTATTAATAAATTTTGTTCTTTGGTCCTTGACCAAGGCACCACATTCTTAAAAAAATTATGTTTGTTTAAGGTAAACCACCATAATGGGTGGTTCAACTTGTGGTTACAACCTCCAACCATAACCATGGGTGTTCTATGACACATGAAAAGGTTTTCGATTAATTTTATTAAAAATATTTCATGTTTTAGTAGCGACACCTAAAATTTATAGTGCATGGAATAAAAACAATGTTAGATAAATAAATGAATTTATGGGAAAATCACATTGACCACCTACCTCAAGATAAGGATGGTACACCCTGCCTATACTGAGAAATAATATCAGTCAAAAAGAGAGAAATTAGAAAAGTTTATGAACTCCATGATAATATAGAACAAGAGATCATATGGATTTATAATTTTTTTATGTTGAGGTAAACGAATAAGAGAAGCATGAGGAGTCATATAAATACCATTCTAGTTCCAATGCACCGTCTAGCATTCAATTCAAGAAAGGGATAGAGGAGATCCACTAAAGGAAGAGGTGGAAAATGGAGAGTGTTTGGTCCCCCCTGTTGGGTGTGAAATGGGAAATAAAATACATGAGGACACTTATAATAACATTCTGAGAACTATCGTTTCTAGCTCTTTTAAGGATCCTATCATTTTGTCCACACTGTTTGGTAAAACTTGTTCCACCTATAAAGACTCCTCGACCTTGGATCTACACCCATCAAGGTTAGGTTTCACTATTTGAACTAATAGTGTTCCCACCATGCATAGGTACATGTTTAGTGGAACTAATGGTGCGGTCTAAGAAAATGGTTTTTGAAAATCATTTGCATCCTGTGTGGGTCACTTTTCCACACATGAAACAAGGTTTGTAGTCACTTCTATGAGGTCACATGAGTTAAACAAACTACGCCCCTTAAGAAAAGGGTTTCATAGTTGACATGCATAATTAAAATATAATACTCCAAACCTTTACATTAATCTATTTATCCAATAAAAACTAATCTATTCATATACCGATGCTTCTAAAGCTATATAAAACTATTGAGGCACCTTTCGGGTCTTAAATAACATTCCAAAATGCCACATAATTTTATCCAATTCTCATATTTATATTTTTTATGCTCATTTTATGATTCCACTATCCGACTGAATGAAATGGTCCAAATCACATGTAATTTTTAACCTGGTGCTAAATGCAAGAAATTGCAGGAAGACCTCCTACCACGATGATGAATAACACCTAATTCTGAAGAATGAGGAAGACTAAGGACGTACAAAGATGTAGTAGTATGTAGTTTTAGTTGATTATAGCATACTCATCCTCTTTATGAGGATTTCCAAAGTTAATCAACTCTTTGTAATGCTAAACATTATCATATGTTCTCCACAAAACCCCAGTACAAGTGTCTGTTATGTGACCAGATGGTCATATTGAGTAATTATACTCTAGTTCTTCAAGGTGGTGTTTCTATAAGGTTGTATTATGTGAATTATCTATGATTCATGGATCAATTTCAGGACTTATGAATTAATATCAAATTTTTATGACATATGTGAGGCATGTACCTCAAGAATAATGTTGTTGAGGTGATTCATGTCCAGTATATAAAGTTGATCAAACACCAACATATGGTGGTTTGGTGCAACCTACAATTCCATGTATATAATTTATAAATTCAATAGTTTATAATTAAATTTTTTTATAATGGTTCTTATCATTTCATTATATCTAAAAATGTTATTGTGGGATTGACTTACCGATCATGTTATCTATTGATTTTTTCTCCTTGATACAACATTGGTAATAAAATTAGACCATCTTATACAATTCCCAATATGTCCTAATATCAATCTATATTATGGTCATTTATGGTTATTCATGATTTTATGGAGAATCAACTTCAATTTCATTCTTAGAATGGACTGGATGACATGTTATAGAGCCCAAATTGACTACAATTAGAGATGTGAATAATTTAGTTCAACCAATGGAGAGATGTTCATGGTGGATGGTGTCTAGGAGTTAGGAGTAGGGTGAGTGGGTCCATATATGAGACATATTGGTATGATTATGGAATGGATTTTAGTATTATATCTTTTAGAAGTATTATATCTATACCCCTTATATTTTCCTTCGTTTATGGAAACATATCCCGATGTGTTCCTAGATAACTTCACATATCCCCCCCTTGATTGAGGAGTTGAGTTTGAGATAGAACTCATTCCAGTTTTCCAACCCATTTTGATGCCCCATTATATTATGACACAAAATGTGTTAATCATGATCAATGTAAAGAACCAAGACAAGGAACAAAAGGGTTTTATCTATTTAGGTACATCCCTATGGGGTTATCTTATCCTATTCTCCAAGAAAGTGGATGGTAGTATTTGACAATTTGTTGATTATAGAAAGCTAAATCAAGTGATGTTGATGAATAGTTTCACACCCTATAAAAATGATCCCTTAGATCAATAGTAGGTTTATTGATGCTTCTCCTTGATAATTCACTAACTGGGCTATTTCTAATTATAGTTTAGAGAGTTGGACATCTCGAATATGGTATTTAAAGAAATTATTGTGTCTACGAGCAATTTGTGATAATATTTGGACTAAAAAATTCATTGACACTGTCCATGCCCCTAATAAAAAATATCATCCACCAATACCTTCTATTTTTATTCATGGTCTTCATTAATTATATACATATTTAATCACTTTACCCAGAACAACATTAATGATATCATGAGATAGTTATTATTATACTTTGATAAAATCTCCTTTATTCCAAGCTATCAATGTGTCACTTATAAATTAATGAGGTAAAATAATTTGGAAGGTGTTTTTTGAGACCGTTATATATGTGGACCAAGTTAATGTAAATTATGTTATGTCCTGGGCATTTCACCGAGTCATATTTTTGATCATGAGTTATCTATTCCTAGCAGGGTACTGTCAGTATTTTCTCCAGGACTTTTCAAATTTATCAACACCCATGGCTGTGGTGAAAATGAAAGGGTTCAATTTTTATTGTTTTGACTAGTCTGAGGATGATATTGATAGATGAAAAGGATTTTGAATAAGAATCTAGTATTTATTTTCCATATGTAAAGTATTGATTAAGTTGTATATTTTAATGCATCATGAGTTGGTTTTGGGGGAGTATATATATAGAGGGAGTGGGTATAAAATTAAAGGCCACGTCAGTTATGACCACATGACTGGAACTATCATACCACTTAGTTATAACATGAATATATGGTCCACGATTTAAATTATTAGTGATATTATCTCTATAGAATGTGTTTTTGTGTCTACACAAATCATAGGGTTCCCATTATTTCTTTTTAAGATTTGATATAAAATAGGATAGTGATTCTACATAGATTACCTATAGATTTTTTATATTGAAATTACATATTCTCTATGTAAAGGCATCATTGTTGTAGATTCTATTAACTAATAAATGAATGAATCTCATAAAGATGGTGAATATTCATCATTGTAACAGTAGAATTTTATACTTATTATCCCATTATAGGATGGACTAATTTGAGTAAATGTGATGAATCAAATGTCCCCCTTTAGTTATCATGTCTTCATTAGTAGACTAGGTTAAGGATAATAAGGAATCTGACCTGAAGTATGTTCTAATGTGAATATATATATCAAGTGGACACCCGATAAAAAGGTTATTTTTGGACAATGATGATATGATCTTTGTACATTGGAGAGTTATAGACGCTCTTTCCTTCAAAAAAGATATTATCATATATTCTAATTACTCAAAGTGGACAATGAATCCTAGAGTAGATAAGATGTACCGGGACATTTGGTTGTAGTTATAAATTATGAGAATGAAGTAATACATTTTTAGATTCATTTTATAAGTCCTTACCTACCATATAATAAAGGTCATGTACTATCATCATTGTCGTTTTTTCGAGTTACTTTATGTGCCCATGTGGTTGTGGGAGGTTTTCATGATGTAATTTTTAATAGATCTTTCAAAGACGTCAATGATTTGTGCCTCATTTTGGATGATTTTTAGCATCTAACCTTGTTATCCTATATCTTACCAATCTGTGATAGAATTTACTTTGAAAAATTGTGGATGTTTCATTCCTTTACATTGTCTACTAATATAGAGTTCTTGTAATTATTGTATCTCACATTTAAACTTTATTTATATCACTATTTTTTACGGTATTATATAAAGACTTAGGAACATATCTGGTATTGAACACATGGTGTTATAGTTTCCTAGGATTAGCATATATGGATATTACATCATTTTATATGAATATTCAGTACATTAAAAAAATACATTCTAAATGACCACAGTAGAATACTATCTATATAAACATGGAAACAAACTCTTATATATACATGAATGATCATCAACACCTCCTATAAAAATATATACCTTTTTTACTTCTACCTAATATCTTTCTTCATAACCTAAGGAACAAAAACAAAAGAAATTTGGGATCTTAGATGCTCAGTAAGGGTAAATTGAGGAAATGCATAAGAATAACTTGAACAAAAGGGAATAAAACTTGATAATACTTTTTGATGGTCATACCATGTATATTATATATCATAATAATGATTGAAATTTTGTATGAATGGAATCATGATAAAATATAGAACATAATTCACTAAAGAATAACATAGGAATAAAATATTGAATTGTGGAAAATACATATGTATAAAAACCAGATATTAAGGCAGCCTACCAGGGCCTTTATATCATGTTAGTCTTGGGTTATTCACCCAGGTACCAACTTCGGGATTTAGATACCCTCCTATGTAACCTCTTGTTTTAGGCCGGGGATGTCCTCCCTTGTACCTTCTATTTTCATTCTTGGGATGTCCTCTTGTTTACACTATTGTTTTAGGCTTGTGATGTCCTCATGTGTACCCTCTTGTTTGGGGCATGGGATTTCCTCTTGTATACCCTCTTTTTTTGTTTTTCCTCTCATATAACTTCTGGTTTAGGGATTGGGATTCCCTCTCATGTACCCTTTTATAATATAAAGAATGTATTATTACCCAATGCATTGGAGGGAAATATATGTCCCACCCATCACATTATGAAATCATACATTCTTATGCCAATAAACATTTATCATATCATGACCTAAGAAAATAGTTGTGTTTTATAAACATAAAATAATAACCCATGAAATGAAATGCATATCATTATCATTTCATCACATCATATCCTATTGAAAAGAGTTAGGTTTTATAATCATTTCACTAGAGAATATCCCTTGAAGATATGTGGGACTCAAATCCATATAACTGGTGGAAGTGAAATAGATGTCATAAGAATTATTCTATCCTGGAATAAACTATTGATGAACGAATATGAATGGAACATTTGGATCATATCTTATAAGGGACTGATTAACATAATAATACGTCTTCATAGATTTAAAATAATTTAGAATGAAATTTTGAAAACATTTCTTAATGAAATTATCCTTACAACTTTGAAATTTTTTTTATAAATAAGAAAACCTTTTTGAAATCATTTGTCTCTAAATATACCGTGAAAACATATAAATAATTCTTGAAATTATTTTTAAACCCTTTTACTGGTAAAATGTAAAAAAATTAAAAGAATATTGAAAAAAAAATTCAATAAAAACTGATAAAATAAGCTTGAAAACATTTTATGAAAATTTTTCATTGAAAAAACTTGTTATTATATAAATATATCATGAATTTGTTTTGAAATCCTTTTACTTGAAAACTCAATTATGAACATTGAAACTATATTAAAATACATTTTCATTAAAAATAATTGAAAATTTATAATGTAATATTTGAAAAACATAAAAAATTATTAAAATAGTTTTTCATTTTAAACTATCTTCAAAGATCGTATTAAAACATTTTTTATCTTACTTATTAAAATATGGTTGTTTAAAATAAAACAGATTTCTGACCGGAGAGAGAGATACAATTAGATTTCTCTAAAAATCATTTTATTAATTATCAAATGTACCAAAGAGAGGATAATGGTACCAATACATGGATATATATTGAATAAACAGAGGATAATGAAGCTCATTATTTTTCTCGAGAGATGTATTATTATATTGCATCAAAAGAAGCATAATCATTAACAATCTCAAAAAGAAATGAGGTTGTTTCAATAAAATCATAACACTTTGTTACATGGGATCATACTCCCCATGTGAATAAATGAAATTAAATGAAGAATAATATATAATTAAAATAATAATATTCATTATATATCATGTTAATGATAATAATATACACCTTGTTATAGAACATCGGTTTATAACAATACATGTGTCCCAAAGATGGTAATTTGAGACAAAATTATTTTATCGATTTGTTAAATTTCTAAACACAGTACCCATAAAAGAAATATAATCAAATGGATATGTAAATACACATAAATTTAAGTAGAAGAATAATATAATTAATCCATTTTCAGTATAAACATAACATAAATAGAATGGGTAGTGAGTAAATCATGTATCTCACATAAATAAAAGTGAGATGAAACTCCATTACCTTGTGTCATGACTCTCTTCATACTCATTCAAACATCATATATAAAAATTTTATGTTTATTATAAATATTTTGCAGAATAATATTCTTATATATAATATAATATATATTTTGATTATTACCTTATATTACCAACTTGTTAACAATCCTATGTTGTGTTTTCACATTAAGAAATATTCTCTTTGTTTTTCGCATGTGTCTTGAGTTGTTATATATTATCTCCATATACTTAAATAATAATTAAAGAATTTAATACATGTAGTAAATATAATTTATATTCAGGGAATTTTTATTATAATAATCTATATAATATATAATTATGAATTGAAATATATCATTCATGGACAGGGTAAGCTGTGCATATGCATAAACGTTGTTTCCATTTTTATTGTTGTATTTAAATAAAGAAAGAAAATTAAATATATGTATATATATATAATATCATTAATGTATCATTTTAATGTTATATATTTCATATAAGTTCTCCAAACCATCCTTAATACATTCCATGTAGTGTGTGAACAAATCACACCATTTAGAGTGGGTAGTAATCCGCACTTCCTCAAATACAATTTTTATATTTACAATAAATAGAATGTAAAAAATTTGTGTGTTTTAAAATAACTATATAAGATTAATGATATAATAAATATAATTTATGGCATACCTAAACAAATTTTCCCTCATAATTTCAACAATGAGATGCGGTAAAGGAAAAAAGAACAATCATCGTTTAGTGAGGTGGCAGTTCTCCATATACATAAATAGTATATGTGTTTCCAATTAGATGAAGGTGTGTGTAATTAAAGGTATAAAGATTAATATAAAAAGTACTAGTTTATTTAATATACTCATGTTCTTATACATGCAAGTAACAATGTCAGTGGAGGTGGGGGTGAAGGAAAATAAAACAGGGGGCTTGAGAGAAGACATTACCTCTTAATCGGGTAAATCCTTTTGGTTTTCACCAAAGGGATTCCTTTGAAGGATTTACTCCCAAAGGGAGGCTTCTTGGAGGAAATTAGGTATATTGATAAGTGTATTGGGTATATCATGGCCGAACCTAAGAGTTTTAAGAGGTATTAAGAATAGGTTGAGGGTGTGGCCTTCTATAAGAAAGTAAAATGGGTCGATTTATATTTTTTGAAAACTAGTTTCTATTTCATTTGAGCTCATAAGATTAAAATTTTGTCCCTAATTAAACTTATTTTGACCTTAATCATAGTGATTATTTTTAATCACTTTTGCTAATTTTTTTGGTCAAAAAATAACAAGATCTGATTAGAAACTAAATATTATAATGATAAATAAATTTAGTGTCCAATTTTATAAATTAAATTTATAGAGTTAGAAAAATTATGATTATAGTGAATCTCGCTGACTAGAAGAAATCACGTGTTTTTTAATTAGTAAAATTCTCAAAAGATTGTTATGTTTTAATATTCAATTTTAATATAAAATTTATTATAATGTTTTAAATTATCTTAATAGCTATATAATTGATATAATTTGACATTAAAACATATCAAAAGTATAATTTGACATTAATTATTATTTAAACAAAAAGTCAGGTATTAACTAAAATTAAGTATTTTTATCTATTCATGAAAAAATGATGTTTCTCAGAAATATCCCAAAAAATCAACCGAATATAGTTTTTACATTATAAATTCAAAATTTATTTTAATTTTTTCAAATTAAATTTCTATATGTTTCCATAATTTACTAATTCTTTGTTCTTCACATAAAGACATGAAAATTTGTTTAATCAAGTAAATGGTATTTTTGAAATTATATTTTTCATTATAAATATGTTATATTTATATAAAGACATTATAAAATAATTAAAAATTTGTTATTACTATTAATATTACTATGTTTCAATAGATAGGTTATAACTAACTCATTTAAATATGTTCATAAATAAACTGGTATTTCATAGAAACTTAATATTATATGTGATGTATGCCATGTTGATGTAGCGTGTAGTGCATGCTAGGTAGGTTTGGTGTGTATAACATGAAAAATCATTGTTTCTTATAGCACAATCCAAGTTAGTGATGAATGTAGTTTAATCCATGTTGGTTTTGTGTGAACGTAGTTATTGTCTTAGTCTTTTAACACACACACACACACACAGACATATATAACTATTTCCAGTGTCTTGTGAAAATAAAAATATCAAACAGATAAATTAATTCAAAAAATATATTTCAAAGAAATCACAGGGTGTTACATTCTTACCACCCTTAAAATGAATTTATCCATCGAAATTTGTTTGTTTTATCAAATATTTAATACATGAAATTTAATTTCATAGAAACTCATGTCATATAAATTAATACTAAAACGTCCTTTTGAAATGGAAAATTAGGAACATAACAGTTTCCAAAAGTAACATATAACAGTGTATCCATAACAGAAAACATCAGTATAAAGTCAAAACATGATCATGGAAGAGAAATATTACCATATATTTTTGAAGGATAGTGATAGAGAACAAGGTCCGGAGAATGTTAACAATCACAAAGCCATAAATTTGGGATAACCTAAGGGAAGTTTTGATTCACCAAAAATTAAGGTACTATGATAATATTTTTGGTTTCTAGATCATTTTCCCTAATGTCGAATAATTTTTCTAAAAATAAACACTTTCATGATTTTAGGACAACTACACCCTTTTTGTTCGTTGATCGACTTCACCTATTTCTCTAAAAATGAAGGTGACTTTTTCATTTTGAAGTATAAACATATAATGATATCCATGATATTATTTCCCATTTATCATCAGTCTTAATCAACAAAACTTATTTTGAATAGTCTATCCAATATGTGTAAATCCTCATATGGGACGATAACACTTTAATCATACTGACTATAGAGGAAGATTAACATAAACATTCCATAAATTCATAACCTTATAAACCTTATGAAATACAGAAATTGAAATAATTAGAATTAATATCATTCTAGTGGCTTAACATTGATTCCCGATATATCACAAAGTACCACATGGATGTTACATTCCTACCATGTGTTTACCCTCATCGTATATTCCCTTGAAACAAGGTAATAACATTAATTACTATAAATGAATTTGGAAAAAAATCATTCTTCTTTATTCAAATGATTACTATATATATTCATCAAATCCAATAAGTTGTAAACTTCATCGTTGATGGAATAGAACACTTGTTCAATAATCTGTTCAAGGGTTGTCTATACCATCCAATTTACTTATTCAAATGCATAATATCATTATCCAAACATAATTATCTTAATGTCAGGCATTATTTAAGGGTTACCTTCCAGTTATCAAAATATAACCTATCCTTGAAATTGATTTTCTACATCCTCATCACCATTCAATATGTCCTTTTTAATCCTTAATGAATACTTATACAAAAAATATTTATACATTTTGTGATTCAGATTACAAAATCACTGAATTCAAAAAAATAAATACATCATTAATCTGACCTTATTCTTAAACCATTACATAGGACTCGTAAACTTATTCCATAATACATCTTTTATAGAATAGGAAATAGGAATCATGAATTATGATTCCTCACCTAAATATAATAATTCTTCTTACGTATAATGTAAAAAATAGTTGAAGAACATAACATACCTTCTACATGTAATTTGTAGTCTCATTCTCTTCAAGAGTATAAACAATACATGTACCACATTCTTGATTATCATGAGGATGTGTCTCCTTGGTACATTGAGTTTCATAATTAACATTTATTACACACTTAAATTACATAACCTTCAATGATGACCTTGGGAATCCAATTTTATCATCCATTTCATTAACCAATCTCTTAATTATTCTCTAGTTGTCACTTTCATTGTGTTCTTATTTTTCATAGTCAAATTATATTAATGTTAATCTCATACATTCACTTAGGTTATTCCTTCAACATTTTAGTCACAAATTTATTTGAAGCTTCTTTCCACCATGGTCACCATTATGATAACACTATGTAAAATCATTATTTCTCTTCCTGGTGGAGTCTGAGAGTTGGTTAATTTACATGTTATTAATCACATTTTGTGAAAACTAATTAGGAATGATCATATCTTCATTTACTCTAGTGATCAACCTACTTGACTTCTCATAAAATAAAAACTTCACATTAAATGTTAATACAATTCTTTCTGGTTCCTTCCATTAAATAAAAAAAGATGTATAACGTGAGCATTACATATATTAATAGGAAACCACATATTCATGATGATAATTATGTAAAGGAAGTCTAAATCATGACACCATACATAATATATGACACCTAAGTTTCACCCAAGGATATTCATATCCACCTTATATATAAATACTTCATGATTTTTTGGGAAGAATCTTGTGAACTACCAAATAATATCCCCTCAGGAGTATGAAACCAGTTGTGTAGAAAGGAACGTTGTCATGTACCTGATTATCCCAAGTTAGGATCAGAATATCGTGTCTGATTATTTCACTCTAATTACATCTATTCTAGATCCACATCGAATTTTAGTATCCATATAAGGATTTATTTCTAGGAAACCACTCACTGTATCCTTTACCACATTTATAAGACATTTTCCAAACTATTAACTCTTCCTTATATTTATTCTAAGAGAAATCCCTAATAATATCCTTAGAAGTATATCTAGGTATCACACTAAAGATTTACCATTCAGTTCTCCAATGGTTGACTAATCCTTTCCTTTATACCAATTATAGCATCCTGGGATTAATAAACATTAATATTACATGATTTTAGATTAATATTTAGTACGATACAAAAAAAAATTCTGGAGGACCATAATAGTTTAGTGTGTTGAGAAAAATAAAAAAAAATATTTTTTCCTCAAGAAATATATCCGGAATCTCTTATAAATATATCCACCTTTAGTACTTATGGCTAAAACCATTCCTTATAACATGGGGAATGAAAAGATAAGAATTAAGTGAGCTCTGATGCTCAACAAGGTAAAATAATGGATATGTGTAATCATTACTTTAGCAAAAGGATATGGAATATGATCATATCATTCAAAGTTCATATCATACATATTAGATATTATAATAACTTTTGGCTCTTCATAATACATTAATTATAAGGAAATAAATATCATAATGATTTAAATCATAGCATATGAATAAAATATGGAATTTTGGTAAACACATAATCATATAAAAACCCTATATCAAGGAATCCTACCAAGGCCTTTGTAAAATGTTAGGATTGGGTTAATCAATGGTGTACCTAATTTGGGCTTTGAATGCCTCTCGTGTACCCTCTTGTTTCAGGCATGGAATGTCCTCCTATGTACCATATTTTCTCGGGATTGGGATATCCTCCTCTTTAACCTCTTGTTTGGGGCTTGAGATGTCCTCTTATTTACCCTCTTGTTTCAAGAATAGGATATTATCCTATTTACCAACTTTTTTTGGTGTTTGGATGTCCTCCCATCTAATCTCTATTTTCTAGATTAGTATTTCCTCCCATATACCATTTTTTTGGGCTTGGGATACCCTCTTGTGTTCCCATTCATCTCATAAAACATTTATCATTACCCAATTTATTGGAGAGATATATAGGTCTCACTAATCACATAATGAAATCATACATACTTTTGCTAGAAAAAATCATCACATCATGATTCAAGAAAAGATATGGGTTTAATAAACATAAATATGTATCCCATGAAATTAAATGGGTATCATTATCATTTCATCACATCCAATCCTTAAGAAAAGGGATAAGGTTTATAATCATTTCATAAAGTCACAATCCATGAGGAGAAGTGAGTCTCAAAAACATATAACCCATGGAATTGAAATGGGTTTTGTAATATTTATTACACCAAAGGACAAACTATTCAAGAATAAATATGAATGGAACCATCAGATCATTTCCCAGGAGGGTTTGATTAACATCAACAGATGTCATCTTAGATGGAAATTAACGTGGAAAGAAATTTTGAAAATATTTCATTAGGAACATATACTTTATTAATTGATACATACTTTATAACCCATAAATCCTTATTTAAATCTATTTTCCTTTAAAAAAACATGGAAATATTGAAATAATTCTTGAAATAATTTTGAAAAATTATTTCCTTGAAAACTTGTAAAACATGATTGAAATCATTTTTAAAAACATTTTCCATGAAAAATTATTAAATAAGCTTCATAATATTTTAAAAATATTTTCATTTAAAACACTTTGAAAAAATATAAATAAATCTTGAAAATGTTTTGAAATCATTTTTACTTTAAAAATCACGAAAGAAGCATGATTTGTTTTACTTATATTCTCTTTGAAAATAAATAAATAGATATAATGGAATCTTTGAAAACCATAATAAAAAATTAAATTCCTTTTTTATTAAAAATTATCTTCAAATATTGTTTTATAAAATTTTTAAATACATTTTTAAAACAATATTGTTTGAAGTAAAATGGAATGAAATAGAAGAGAGAGATACAGTAAGAGTTCTCTTAAAAATATTTTCTTAATTATAATAAGTACCAACTAGTGGTAAAATGGTACTATTACATAGAAATATCTTGAATAAATAGATTATAAGGAATCTCATGAGTTTTCTTTAGATATAGATCATAAGATTTCATCAAAAGAAGAATAATAATTAAAAATCTTGAAAAGTGATGAGGTTATATCAATTAAATCTTATCAATCAGTTACTTGTGATCATACACTTCAATAAAGAAAATAATATTACCTAAGAATAAGTCATTAGGAAATAAATTATATACCCATATAAAATTTCAATTAGAATAACACACACCTCGTTAAATAATATAACTTCATAACAAAACATGTGTCTGAAAGAATAAAATTAGAGACATAATCATTTTACCGATTAGGTAAACTTTGAAACATATTACCCATAAAATAAATTTAATCAAATGGATATGTAAATAAAAATAATTAAATTTATAATAATAATATAATACATCCATGTTCATTATACACACCACAAAAAATGAATGGGTGGTGAGTAATGCTTGTATCTCATGGAAATTAAAAGTGTGATGAAACTTTCATACCTTGCCTCCTGAATCTATACATACTCATAGAATATTCCTATATGATAGGTTAAATATTATTATATATTTTTTAGAGACTAATATTATTATATATAATATCATATATTGTTTGATTGTGACCTTATATTACCTATTTTTTAAATATCCAGTGTTATGGTTTCACTTTGGGTAATATTCGATTTGTTCTTTGCATGTATCTTAATTTGTTATATCATCTGTCCATGTAATTATATAATAATTCCAAATTTTAAAACATGATATAAAAATAATTTATATTTACTGTATTCTTATAATAATAATTTATATTATATCGATGTACAAAATGGAATACAACGTTCATGGATATATTGAGTCATATTTATGCATGAATGTTGTTTATAATTTTATTATTGTATTGAAAGAAATAAATTAAATGAAAAATATGTATATATGTATATAATATCTTTATTGTAAAATTATAATGATATATATCACATAATTCCACTAAACCAGCCATAACACATTCCATTTAGTGTGTGCATGAATCACATCACTTTGAGGGGCCGATAGTCCTCACTTCTTCAAAATAAATATTTGTATTTACACCATATGGAATTTTAATAGATATGTGTGGTAAAAGGTATAAAAAGAATGGAAAAGAATAAAAATAATATATTACATATATAAACATAGTTTCCACCATTATTTCCACCATGAGAGGCATTAAAGTGAAAATGAACAATCATTGTTTAGTGAGACAATAGTTTGTCATACACATATTAATTATGTTCATTACCCATTGGATAGAAGTGTAGGTAGAAATCCTATACTAACAAAATACTGTTATATTTTTGATACTAGTGTTTTTATACAATAATTTAATAAATAAACGGGAGTGTGTGGAGAAGGAAAATAAAATAAAGGATCTTGAGGGAAGATGTTTCTTCTTAATCGGGTAACTCCTTTTAGTTTTTACCAAAGGTATTACTTGTAATGATTTCTACCCAAATGGAGGATTCAAGGAGTAATGGAGAGTTTTTTATCGTTGTACTGGGTAGATCATATCTAAATCTATGAGTTTTGAGGGGTGTGAAGAAGAGTGAGAGTTGGTGGCCTTTATAGGGAAGGAAAAGGACTCACATGGAAATTTTTGAGAACATGTGAGGTGTACACATGTTGTTACCTAAAAAAATTAATAAAAAACCAGAAAATAATAATAATTGCAGGTTAATAGATAAATGTTTTCCATGAAATTATTTTTTGACAATAGGATAGTTCATTTGGGCCCATAAGATTAAGGTTTAGTCCCTAATTATGCTCAATTTGACCTTATTTGTTGTTATTAATTTTAATAACTTTTACTAATATTTATGTTAAAACTTTAACTAGATATTATTATAATCAAAATATTATACTAATTAAAATATTTTATTACCATTTTTTGAAATTCAATTCATAGTGGCGGAAAAATTAATATTAATGTTAATATTGAAGATTGGACGAAATAACAGGGTTTAAAAGTTAAAAAATGTTCAAAAGATTAAATGTTTTTATATTCAATTTAAAAGTAAAATTTCTTATAAGAAACTATTTTTTATTAATAGATTTATAATTGATCTAATTTTTCTTTAAATTTTTAAATTATAATTTATGTATAATTATTTTTTAAATAAAAAATCATTTATTAAGTAAAATGAATTATTTTTCACTTTTCACCACAAAATGAAATTTCTCAGAAACACCCAAATGTTCACCCTAAATAAATTCTGGAATTTTAAATTCAAAAACAATGTTTATTTTATAAATTAAAATTCTTATATGTTTTTTATATTATTTCTTTGTTCACCGCATAAGGACATGAAAAGAGTCTATTCGATAAAATTTTATTTTGAAAATTTTATTTTTCATTATCTATATGTTTTATTTATATAAAAACATTATAAAAAGATTTTAAAACTATATATTACTATTAATATTACTATGTTTTAATGGAGATGTTATAAATAATTCTTTTAAATAATAATAACTATCAAATGATGTCTCATAGAAACTCGGTATTGCATGTAATGTATGTCATGTCGGTGATGCATATAGCATTTTCCAAGTTCGTGTAGCACGTATCGCAAGAAAAGTCACTGATTTACATAATTTGAGCCATTTCAGTTTTTATTATAGTTAAATACAATTTGGATTCTTGTGAATGGAATTTTTGACTTAGTATTTTAGCATATATCTATGTATAACTATTTCAAGTGTCATTCTAAATATGAAAAATCAAAATGATAAATTAATTTGAAAAAAAATATCACAAAATATCTGGGTGTTATAATAACCATCTCTATAAGGCCTAATTATTTTTTGTTATCTTGGAATGATCACATATCCCTATTTGAGTTCATTTAAAACAATTGTCAATTAGTTTTGATATTGTGGGATCCTTATGAGAATATATATAGTTTCACATATTGATTAGTTATTTTATAAAATGTGGTATATGAGGTAGTGGTTTTGGGGGGAAATATATTACAAAATTCCCCTTATAGATTATATTTTAATTAGAAGATTTTGATTAATTATTTGATTATAAAGAGAACATATTCTGACTACCAGATGATACCTTTTTAGTTTTTATAAGAAACTGGGTTTCTCTAAGTGTGATACCTCTTTTAGGCTATCAATGGTTGATAAAGAAAATGAATATAGAATTATGTTATATTAAAACCATCAATATAATTTAGGGGTTTGGAATAATGTCTTTCTATCTAGATCATTATTCCCACAACTATCATATGCATGATGTGTTTGATGTGTCTCGGCTCTAGAGTTACATGGTTGATCCAAAAACATCTTATTAACTATGAATTTTGGAGATGGATCCTAAACTTCTACATGATAATACTCAGTGTGTATTGAAGGTTTATGAAATAAACTATTATAATGTAAGGTGGTACAAATTTTATGAATTTTACGAATTGATGGAGGGATCCAAGAGGAGACTTAGTAGAGGGATGAAGATGTTTGAAATAAATTTCCACTTTTGTTTGATCATAATCATTAATGATAACTCTTAAGGATTATGATTCTTTATATGGTTAGAATTATATTATTCCCATCTTACTTGGTTATGTTTATGTAGGAAATGGGGTGACTTAATTGTTTTTTCATCAATGTGGTGGATGAATATTGGGTCTAAAATGATTGGTGTATTTTTATAAATATTTTTCAATCTTAATGTGTGTTTCTGAGATTACCCTATCAAAATAGCCAACAACCTACCCTGGTGAGAGCCTTTTTTACCCTTTTTTTATTCTATATAATGAGAGTAAGGTAAAAACATCATATTTTTTTGAAGAATGTTGTTGGGAAGTTGTTTTTGGTTATGTGTTAAATGAACCCACAAATAATCCCATGCCGTGGTGTAGGGTGTTGTGATAGTCATGTTTCCCTATAATATCTTAAATTCTCACCTTCTACCTCATATCTCCAAAAAATATTCCAAAGTTTGGTTTTGAACAAGTTTTAATGTGTTTTGGGGAATGAATTTACTCCATTTTATATCATATCAACTTGATTAAACCTCTTTATTATTCTCCACTTTGTTTGATTTAAGATATATTAAAATGGTTTCAGATAAGGAAATATGGTGTTGTTGTCTTCTCATGGGACCAAATTTATTACAAATTAGGATTAATAATTTTTCACATTTTTTTATAAAAGGAATTAGTTTGTTCTATGTTGTTTTCAATTTTGGTAATGTGTGTTTTATTGGAGAGTTTTTGTGTGTTTTTTCTGTCTAGGTGAGTTATGTCCTTCCTATTAAATAATAATTGAGTGGGGATATTATAGTTTGGTCCATTGAATATCAATAAATATAAAATGTGGTTTAGTGATGATAATTGGACTAAAGTGTTTCTTAAAAATCATTGGAATTATTCAATGTCTTGGCGGTGAAGGTCTTGGTGATTTCATATTATGTGAGTCCCTTTATTTCTATTTTTGGTGATCCTCACGTGTAATAAAAATTATTCAACTCTCTTGTTACTTTGGAGACAGTTTATATGGTAATGATTGTGATCTTGTTTCATATGTCTATAATCATGGTGATCTTTGGCGTTTATGTCTTCTATATTATGGTTGGAAGGTCCTTTCCATTTGGGGTCATTGGCTACACATGTTTCCTTTGTATAATTCTTTTTTGAAGATAGCCTCTTTGACCCTGAATCATTGTTATATCATGTTTATGTTTCTATGTGTAACCCTTGATACCCATATATGTTATTGTTTCTATTATTATTCTTCTGTAAATTGATTTTCATGTTTCATTCTGATCACATGAACTTATATGTTTACACTAAATCTATTGTTTCTATATTTTGTTCTTCCATTTTATGAAATACATTATTATGTGTATTTATCAATTCTTTGATGGTATTATTTATGGTAATCAGCATTGGTTCACCATCATGGTATTGTTATCCCTTGATGGGGGGTATTCACAAGAAGTGGTGATAATGAAAATAAAACCATACATTGGGAAAGGGAATAAAAACATTGTGTATCGACCAATGATATTGACATGTTCCCTCAATTCCTTGAGGATACAGAGTAACACATTAATTGTTGGCCATATTTATTAGCCCAGAACATAATTCCTTGTGTATACCAAGTAACATGTCTACCAGATTCATGGATAGATCTTGATCACTTTCAATGCCCTTTGATTATACTTCTGGTGTATAGATGAAGCATGTATAATTGGGGATCATGGTGACATGTTTAGGATGTGAATTCTTGACATATGATTATTTATGATTTCATATGGATTTATTGTAATCATGGAATACACCATTTTTACTTATGTTAAAATTTTAATGATGAATTTGTGGTTTCCTACTAGTTTTTATTACTCACCACTGGTAGGAGAATATTGATCCATGTTTAGAAATCAAGATTATTAATCAATGTTAGGGTATTGGTGGACTGCGGTAATGAGATAAACTATAGTGTATGGGTTTGTATAAGGATCTGAATATATTATGGATTAATCCACTATGTTTCATTATTTATCAATTTATACATTTCATGTTATAGTTTGTATTTCTATATTTGGAGCCTAATTTATTTTCTATGAAATGGGATCTATATGTTATTACATGATGATACATATTATTCAACATGATATTTTGATTGTTTTTATGGATATTGATTACTGCAACGATTACTGATGGTATAGCCTCCACACTGATTGTAACATCACATGTAAATAGAAAATAATAAATTTTTATATTTATTAAAATTTATGAATAAAATATTAATTTTACTTTAAAGGGGATTCTATGTTCGATGGAATAACTGATACGCAACAACGGGTTTCTTTGAAATCTTATGTTGCACCTAACGTTGAGTTATACTGACAAATAATAATATAAAATTATTATTTCAAATTATAGTTAACAAGTAGATGTTGTAATTGCGGGAATGAACAAAACTAACTAAAATATAACTATACATGTTTTTTTAAATGTTTTCACATTTATCGAATAAAATTTAGAGGTTTAAAATGTGGATGATTCCAATTTTAAGCATAAATACTCTAATATTCATTAAAAGGTCGATTTACCGCCTTCTGATGGAGAACCCTTCATAAATATAGTTTCTTTTATTTTTATATTTTTATTTTACAAAATAATCTTCTTTTTTAGAATCGAGACATCCGAATTTACTTTGGAGGAGATTTTGTTATTTCTCTAATAATGTTCATTTTGTAATGAATAGTGAGAAATATTGTATTTTAATTTAATACTACATTTTAATATACTTTCTTTATATGGTTATATTATCTTTTTATTTTTTTAAAATGTAATTAGAATATTTTTCTACCATTTAATCCAATGTTGGTCATTGTAAGTAATATAACTTTGAAATTGGACACAAACAAGTGTCAATCTTTTGATAGTTATTATTTCTTAAAAACACGCTTTTTGTTTTGATAGCAAGAATTAATTTTAAATTAATTTCTGCCAATTATGTTTTTTGAATTTGGAAAAATGGTTTCCATATTTGGTATCAGGAGGCCCAAATTGTTTAAATATGTAGCTTTTATTTTTTGATATTATGAATATTTACTTCTGTAAATATTTTATTTACCATGGTTAAAGGGTAAATCTTATAAATAAGGGTAAAAAATAATATAATAATAATATTTTATTAACATATAATATGTCTTAATCATATTAGATGATACATGTATAAACATGGGCATCCATGGGTTGATTTTGGGACCCCATGGAGCCAATTGGGAGTGATAATGACACTTAATATTAATTAATTTAAAGTAAAGACAAAAATGACATGAACATATATATTTTAGTAAATAAATTTTTACATGGGGTTATATAGATTATATATTGGACTATAAATATTAATTATAAAGATAAAAATATTAACTAAATCATGCTATTTTTTTTATATTGTTAGACATCAAAAAAATAAAATTATTTATGACACAACAAAGATGTAGTGGTTACCTCATTAATGAATTATTTACATAAATATGATTATAAAAAACACAATATCCAAAACCCTTCCAATTATTATTGGATTATTTTATTTCGAACAAGATTCATCTTATCTTTAACATTAATTATTTTTGGAACTTTAAAAACTGAAATTCATTATATAATAAAATAATATTTTCAAACATTCTTAAAGATCCCTTCTCCCATTATAGAAATACATCACCTCTAACCCATTACTAACACCTCTCTAGCCCCTTGTCTCATACAACCTCTTCCCAATTATTCTCCCTACATCCCTATATTCCTTCTAGAAGCCTTACCCTAGGTAAAAGTAAATTCAAGTAAACATTATGGTTCAAACCAATGGGAGATACCTAATTTAAAGGTAATGTCTTCTCTTAAGTTATTTTATTTCATTTACTTATCCAACCCCATAAAATATCTTTATTCATTTCTTTTATATAAACACTAGTATCCTCAATATAATAGGTTTTTATGAGAATTATTCGAACTAAACTTCCACACACCTCCATCTAATGGATATAGACATATTATTTCTGTGGATGGTGAACAAGTTCCACACGAAACGATGATTGTTCAATCTTCTCCTACCGCCTCTCATGGGGGTCATTATGATGGAAATATATTTATATGTAATATAAATTATATTTATATTGTCTATTTAATTCTTTATTTTTCAATTATATCATACCTTTATGGTTTCTATAATGGTTAAAAGTAATAATTTCATTTGAGGAAGTGCGTACTACCGCCCCATCAAAGTGATATGAATCGTTCATTCCATTCGTTGGATATATAAAGGATAGAGCTAAAGAAATTATATATGATATTATAATTTAAATATAATATACATATGTATAATTAATTTTTAATGCCCTTTAAATACTAAATAGAAATGAAAGTAGCATTCATGAAAACGTACGACTTACCGTCTCCATGAACATCGCATTTCATTTCTTATCTCCAAATGTTATGTACGGTTATAAATACATATAAATACTACAAATGTATGATATATATGATATCTAAATCATAAATATAATTCTATAGATAATGGGTTTTTACCACATGGACAATTTATAATTATAACAAGTTCATTTTTAACTCAAGTTCCAAACATCGACAAAATGTCTGACATGAACTCAAATAATTAACTAATTATTATAGAAAGGTAATAAGTGATATAAAATAAATAATAAAATTGAAAATGTTTATTAATAAATTATAAATTAACTTCATTTTATTATTCAAGAAATTAGGGAATGAATGGATCAAGTCAGACACTAGGTAAGGGAACTTCTTAACCCAATTTCCATTCTTTAGGGTAAACATCTACTTCTTTATTATGCGATGATATTATTATATGAGATATATCTTTTGATATCATATCTTTTATTTATACATTATTTGTGTGTACTTATAGTGAATACACATAATCTATCTATTTTTTTTATAAATTGATCTATGTAAGGGACATCGTCTCAATCTCCTTTCATTGAGGCATATTCTGTTTTATACATGACTTTCTTTTACACGGTGTATAAACACATTTTAATTTTAATTTCATTCAAAGGAAATATTTTTTCTATGAATAATTTTACTGAATGAAACAATGGAATGTTTTTAATGGTTGCACTGACAATGACCTCTCCGCCACCGTAATACTTATTTATCTTCCTCTATAAGCCTTAATGTTTTTCCAAAATGAAAAAGGAAACCCCTTGTTGTGTTTCTGGGTGTTTTGGTATTGAAAATGATTTTTGAAATGGATTGATTATTTAAATATATTGAAATGATTTCTTGTGATTCCAAATGAAATGTTTCTAGTGGAACGTTTACATTTGCAATATTTTATGTGTTATGATTTTATAATGGTACATGGTCATTTGACGGGTGGTTATGTGATAAACCAAATGACATGTAGTGCTGTGATATACCAGGATGGGTGGTTACATTATAACCAAAAATGCATTTCGTGTGGAAGTAATCTGTATGGCTATTCTATTTAGTGATATGTGTGGAAGTCGACCATATGGTTATTCTATCTAAGTATGTTTACGTCCCAAGTTACCTTTATACATTATGTGTTCCTTCTATAGGTTTTATGGAAATATTTGTGTTAAAAAAGGGTAAGAAATGATCTTTTATTCAGTGAAAAGTATTTACTAGTTTATAAAGGTGAAAAGTATTTCTTATGAAAAGTATTAATGGTTTACATGTTGTTTTGAAAAACTAATAGTTTACCTTATTTGTGTATCCCTTAGTGGGATTTTTTGGATCATCCCTTGTTTTTGAAATGTTTTTCACATAACATAAAGTGTAATGGGGTCAAGGATGGGAACAAGGAAAATTCATGCTGTCTAAAACATGGAAAAAGACATGAATATTTTTTTTCAAATAGTTATTATTTTATGAAAAAATTGATACTATGTAGAAGTTCCTACATATAATATTTGATATGTAATGTAATAAGTATTTGGCATAATTATATAAAGATCTAAACCTGAAACGATCCTAAATTTGAATTATTAACTTAATCTATGATTGTTTTATGTTTAAGGTTTGGTCCTTATACTGATGACCTTCAGACCCTCACTAATAGTCAGAATCTGATTTCATTTGAAGAGTATTACATGTGGTATTATGTCTCTCTGGATTAGACTAGATGGTTCGGGTCAAGGTGTTATAACTATATTCATAAATCATGGTGTGTTATATATTTTCCAAAATGACACCCTATTTATCTAGTACACTTCATCCTTTAAATTGATTTTTATGTCTAGTGACCAGTAATGATATATTTCACCATCCAAGTGATTTTTTTTAAAGTGATATTTACATTCCCATGAAATTGAATAATATAAAATATAATTTCAAATATGTTAATCCATTGATCATCCATCATTAAAATGTAATATCCACATAAGTATAGTTTTCGTTAACTAATAGAGGACCCAATAGTGTGATTATTATAATTTTTATAATAAGGTCTCTAAAATGTTATCATGTTATTTTTCCTAAAATTAGAATGATCGACTAACATCTGCATATTTTATTCAATCAATCTCCATCCTTATACCATATATCACTAATGTAATCATTCCATTTCCCATAATAGTTATTTTCCAACTTATTTAACTAATTTAAAATGATTTATAAAAATATAAGAAAAACATTTTATAGGAATAATAAAATTTAATGATAATATGATTGAAAAATTAATCCATTTATAAGAATTCAATATTTAGTTTTATCTGTGTTATTTTAAAATGTCCAAACTTACATCCTCTAACATAATCCCCCAAAATAATTAATTTATTCTCCAACACCAACTATAGAGACAAAAAAAATCACATACATTATTTCCATATCATTTTCACATAAATATGGATAAAACAAAATATTTCTTTCTTTCCCAATAAGTAAAAGTTTAGTATATTTAGTGATCAGTTCTTTATTCCAATACACTAGAAACTATAATTGCTTTTTGATGTTTTTAAGAACCTACCATAGTAAAAAAAGTATACTAAAATTATAAAATAATTACACATAATAAAAAATCATATGTTCAATGAAAGTTATCTACAAAAATGATTCTATGAATGAATCATATACATTGTATTTTATATCAAATTCTAGATAAAATGTATAGAATTAAAATTTCAATTTCATAACTCATTGAGGTGTAAAATATAAGAAAATATTATAGTAGTTGTATAATAGTTCATCTATTATATCATAAAGGAGTGAATATATGATAAAAACATTAAATAATAATATATAAAAATGTTATAAGAGAATTAAACCGACATAATGATAAGATAAAACTATAATAATTCAATCCTTACTAAAAATACATCCTAAAATCATATATATATAATCATATGAGATAAATATTTCAAAAAATTATTTACAGTAATATTTATTTAAGGTAAAACCAATCCCATCATTATATGTCAATTAATTTATACAATGCATCAAAAGAAAATAATAGTAATGTGATCATAAATCAATTATCAGGCATATAATAATTGAACTGATAAAAGTATAAGGATACATAAAAATTTCATGAGGCATTACATAAGTGTCAACAAAAAAAGAGATAATCTTATATAGTATGTAAATGATTATGATCAAGGGTATTTTTCATAATTAAATTATAAATTTACATGGTATATATAATTATGATTATTAAAAATTAAAATATTAATAATTAATGGGAGGAGAAGAAATTGGTAGATAATCAATATGGAATTATCTAGTAATATTTATTTAATTACAATTAAATACAAACAAATACATATTAAATTATAAGAATTAAAATTTATGTTATGAGTAAAAAAATAATGTAACATATTGTATCCATAGATCTCTACATAAAATTAGACAAGTAATCTAATTAGATAAAAATTGATTGAATGATGAGTGAGAAAATAATTTTGGAAAATAAAATAGCATTTTTTAATGGTATTATTTTTATGTTATCAATTTGAAACAGATTAAATAGTTATGAAAAAAATAAAAAATATAAAGTAGTTAATAGATTTAGAATATTAAATGATAAATTAATTTAATGATTATAAATTTTTATTAGATAAAAAGATTATTTCAACGAAAATGTGGAAAATGCCCTTTAGAATGTTATTAAATATTAAATAAGACTTCTTAGAATTAAGAGCAAAATATATCATAAATTCTGTTATAATATGATACATTATCAATAAAAATATACCTACAATTATATGTAAAATATATAATATAACATTAAAAGAAGTGGAAGCATAATAAAATGATAGTGATAATAAATCTATATTCGATATCATAGTCAGATAAAAATAAAAAATATGGTAGGGAATGTAAATATAAGAAAAAATGATGTACATTGGAATAAAAAATATACAAATGATCAAATATATGTAGCATAAAGGAATATATTTTATTTTTATAAAAAATAATTAAATGAAGATAAGATTAATGGATTTTCCCCATACGTCAAGTCCAATCTCTATAAAATATATCATCATC
Source organism: Viscum album (assembly GCA_963277665.1). Lineage (NCBI taxonomy): Eukaryota > Viridiplantae > Streptophyta > Magnoliopsida > Santalales > Viscaceae > Viscum > Viscum album. The sequence goes on from OY728135.1 coordinate 1,840,972,562, forward strand.
ACCCAAACAAATCTCTTTTAGTTTATTATTTATATAAGAACTCAAATATAGTTTAATAAATAATTTATTTTTTAAAACCGAATTATTTTTCATACACTGCCCAGGACCTTTAGAGTATATAATATTACAAAATTAAGTCATGATCATTTTCTAATAATCAATTGCATTAACAAAGTGGTCACTTCAACTCAATGTCTACACTTTCATAATATAATACATTTTAAATGAATGATTTTTTATTTTACTAAAAATTATTCATGATATTCAACATGAAATCATCAATATTCCTTATTATCCTTAAAATCATTCAATTTTTTTGAACAACTTGAATGAAAAAATACTATATGGGATATATAAAAAGATTAAAAGGTACCTATTAGTCTATTTTAATATCATGAAATAATATACAAGAGAGAATTCCATTAACATAAAAATCATATGGGTCAAATAATTATTTACCTACACATGAAATTAGATTTAATACCAAAAATAATTAATAAAAATATTTATAGTAAAACATAAAGGAAAAAATCATTATCTTGAGTGTTTCTTAGAAATCAAGAGAAAATATAAAAAAAGTCATAAATAAATACACTTTAACCTTAGAGGATATAATCATTCATTAAAATAAAATTACATTAGATTACCTTATTAAATCAAAACATTTAAATGAAAATTAAATTTCAAGAATATAAAATTCATGTAATTGCCTTGCGACATATTCTCATATTAACCTTACATGAACCCTCACAAGAATACATAAAAATTGAATAACAAAAACTCTTAATTCAAACATAATTATCTAGAGAACATAATCATTATCCAATGAATTTGATTGAAATATCATTTTCACCAATCAACATAAAAACATTACATGGACCATAACATACATTACAAACATTAAATATTGAATTTCAAACATAAAATTCATAAAAATATACCTTGAACCAATATGAAAAACATTTTTGGATTTTGATATATCGCATTCCATTACAAACCCTTTTACATAATTAAATACTAAAAACCAAGGTAAGAATGTATTTTTAGTGAAGAAAACATAGAATCCTATAAAGAAATCCAGATATAAAATAATATTTATGGATGAATAAAAATTATCTAATTGAATATTTTTTTAAATAAAAATTTCTATTATACTTTAAAATTAATGTCAAAGATTTCACATGAAATACACAAGATGATTCCTTTGATAGACAATTGTATGATAGTCAATAGAGAGGTTAAATGAATTTTTTTATAATTTATTTAAAGATCTACACATCAATCAAAAAATATGGACCTGGATAGAAATATTAATATTAAATAATGAAAAAAAATTATAACCTTGTTTTAATATTCAATATCTCTAAACTAGAGTCTGACTTATCACGTATATTACTTGTCTTCCACTTTTTCTAAAATTCAACATAGTAGTATTCCTAAAACCTTCTAGGGGTGATATTATGATCAAAAAGGACCTATAATACATATAGAGGGTTGTTATATATTATTTATTCAGTAAAAGGATGATATAAGAGGCTCTTTATGTGTGAAGAATAGGGGTGACGATGTTTCCTTTTATATGTGTGAGGGAAGACAGGGTCGGAATTTTTCAAATTATTAAATATATTAATAAATAACACAAGAAAAAAGGATCTAAAATAACTCATATTAAAATAGTATAAGACATGGGGTTTAAATATGATCACTCAATAGGTTTCCTATAGGTTTTTAGATTATTTTATCTATTACCATTTTAGTTTTATCGCATATTACATGTTTTTCCTCTTACTATGGTTTCTGAATTTTTTTACCAAAGTTTGTATTAATATTTACCAAAAATAATTTTTAAATATTAATAAAATTTTACCCTTTGGATTATGAATTATAAATCTATTAGCCATTATTAAATATCTAAAGGTGGTTAAAATTTCTTTTAAAATCAAAACACATAACAGTATCAAAAAAAATTAAGAAAAAGTTCACTCTAAAACATTAAAAATGGTTCATTTGAAATTAATGTATAATATTTATCCTAATGGCCTTAATTGAATTATATATAATTAAAAGGAAAACATTTAATTTATAAATCTATCCAAAATATGGTATTATAATAATTATTGAAAATAAAATACTATTTTCTTGAAAATTAATATTTTATATTATTAAAAAAATCATATTTTCTAGAATAATCTCGAAAATTCACTATAATATAATATTTACTATATGATAAAAATAATTTAAAATTTTTAGATCATATTTTAGAATTTGGAAATTAATTTTTTTAACAAAACTATATAATGCATGAAACTCAATTTATTTAAAATAAAACTACATTCTTGTTTTCTAGGAAATTTCCCGTTATATTTATAATTATTACATATAAAATAAATATAATTCATGAATACAGATAAATAGTAAAATTGATATATTGTTAATATTTTCTCATTTTTTATATTATATCCCTATTTGAAATTTCTTACTCTGTATTTTTATTTACTTTATAAATAGATATATATTTATCCTCCATATAATTTATATATTCTATTATTAGTTATTTAGTAATATTATTTTCCAATAATAATTTATCCTAGTGAATCAATTTATTCCATAATACCTCCTCTCAATGTATAGGAATCTCTAACTAAACTAATCATGGAGTCAAAACATAAGATGCATCTAGTACATACTTTCTTTATAATGAAATATTAAACAAACCATGTACCTACTAAAAACATGGAGGTTGAGCCACATGATAATAAACTAATCTAGTCATGTCTATAATTTAATACGGTCCAAGATCACATTAATATAGAGAATATTTAAGAAAAACATATTCTCTAAACTTTAAGAAAATACCTTTCCTCTATTTATCTGCATAACATTTATATATTTTTTGAGTTGTCTTCATATACTATTAAATTCCCATTAATTTAGCAACTATATCATATATTAATTCTAGTACCAAAACCAACATTCTCCAAATGTATCTCAATAAGATATGGTATGAAATAATATTCCATATAATGCATCAAAAGGTTTCCTATTCATACAATAATAATAATTTTTTTTATAAAATCGTTCAATAAGTAAAATACATTTCTATCAATATCCCTTTTAAACAAATGAATAAGTTCATAATATTTCGTTTAAATTCAACATTATTTTCTCTTACTATTGACTACATTGAGGATAAAAATATATACTAAATTTAACTCAGTAATTAGTGACTTCTAAAAGATTTTCAAAAAATTATAGGTAAATCTAGGATCATGGTCAAATATAATATGAAGATTAACTTTAAGTAATCTATTTATCTCATTAACGAAATAATAGAAATATGTTCCAATTTTGTAATATCATGAATAAGATGAAAATGAAAATATTTTTTTAAACAATCAACAATAACCAATATCATAAAATTAAATCATGGTATAGTATGTAATATAATTTTGATTTCCAAGGATTATTCTCTCATTTAAAATTCCTGACTATAAAAGGATGAAAATTACCCTTTTGTAATTTTCCATCCTCTTTAACCGATTAAAATTTATAAAATTTCATGGTATGTTTAGTCTTAATCCTTTTTATTAAATCCCACCAGAATTGTTCCTAAATGTCTCTACTCATCCTTTTGATACTATGAAGAAAATAAAGTGGAGAGTTATGAGGTTCAATCAACAATTATTTCTTCAATTTGTTGTTGTATGACAGAAATATTCTTTTTTTGAATCTCAAAAATTATTCATTGTTTTTCTAAAATTTAGGTATCCTACATTTCATGATAAATTGTTTTATTTATGGTTAATCACAATAATCCTTCAAAAAAAATTTAATTCCGTATGAAAATGTTGAATCAAAAGAAACCTAAAAATAGGATATTACTCTATTTAAAATTTATATGGCCACATTCATATATTTATTAACTAAATTGTCTTGTTTTATTCATAACCTTGTTAATGATGCATTATATTTCCAATATATGGAATATGCTATTCCATTTTCTTTTTATGGATGGTTAGTAATCTTGCCATCATAATCCTAAATAATTTCCAGCCATATTCTATGTCTTGTGTTTAATTATTTGTTATTTAATATATAATTATAAAGTTATATATCACTATTAATTTTATATTTTAATAAATATATAATATTTTGCAACATTTTTAATGAAAACACTACAACGTTCAATTCATAGTCATGTGTAGGATAATATCACCCTTGAGTCTTAACCTATCATGATGAATATTAAATTACATAGTCATTGTTCATCAATATATACCCAATAAACAGAAAATAACCATCTTTTTATTCAATAAACACACCATTTCTAGATGTGTGGGACTAAAATAAATAATTCACTATTTTTATTTTCTATTTGTTGAAAAATTAATCAGATTATTCCATATAGATGCATTTAAGACCATTTCGATTCAATGTAGTCAGTGATATAAATATGTGAAAAGATGGTTTCAATGATCCTTTGTAAGTATCCCCCTAATCCATGAAAACTAAAAAGAAGTATTGCATTTGTAGGACATGGAAACACTACAACCAAAGACATTTTTATTAGATAAATAATAATTATGTTTTTATAAAAAATATTCTCAATTAAAGTTATATTTCTCAAAAAAACATATTAACTAATTTTTCCATATATTTTTTTCATTTCATGTTTACAATAGACCTTAAACGTTTTCCCATGATCATTTTAAATTTTAGAATATTTGGGGATTTCATTATTAAATAAAATAATAAAAAATAACAGAACTCATGGAAAATTAAATTGATAAATTATATATATATAATTTGGGAATTTTTCAACTCATAGTGAATAACCATAAACACATTAATTCCATAATTACTTGGGAATTCAATCAACGGAGTATCATCATCATTTACCTATAGTTGGTAATACCCAAACCTAAGATCATACTTTGGAAAATAATGATATCTCTTGATATAATCAAAAAATTAATCTTTAAAAGTCAATGAATACTTCTTCTTAATAGTGATTTCACTCAAATCTCTACAATCAATGAAAATACTCCTGGGAAAAAATTTATTTTAAAAAACAAATGGACCACCCCATGATAAAATGCTATCGAGAATAAATCCTCTAGGAAAAAAATATTTTAACTTCATTATCAACTCTAAAAAATCTACATGAAACATTTGATAATGTTGTTTTGATATTTTCATAACATAAATCACTATGTAAATAATAAACTCAATCTCTTGATATGATATAATACTAAAAAATTTGTCATGAAATTCATCAAAATATTAATTTACTATAGTAACTTGACTAATTTGAGTAGCTTCATTCTTATCAGACCTAAATATAAGATACCATTCATTTCCATCTTTATTAAATTTATCTACCTCTTCATATGTTATAGACATTGTGAATTAATTATTTTATACATAAAAAGATCATATCCAAAAAAATCTTCTACAAAACAATCTATATTTTCATGATAAATATATAGGAAATCCATACCCATTATAACATAAACATCTACAAGGAAAACGTAAAAAAGGGTTCATAAGTATATCCTTTTCATGAAAATAATACCAATATTATCATAATTTCATCTTTCATTAGCACTACCGAATGTGTTTTTACAAAAGTTTAAAGATTCATTTTTTGTTGTGAAATTTCAAATTTCCCGGTAAATTTCTTAGAAATGAATAAATTATTAAACCCTAAATATAATAATACTTTCATATAATATTAATAAACAATTGATGTACATAACACCACATCATTGGATGCTCCAAAATCTACAAAAGTAGTCTAAAATATTTTAGACACAACATTTTCATGTGATATTAGTGAAATCCATACTTCATTTTTATATTTAAGGAAATATCAAATAATGACTTATATAATGAAAGCTAAAACAGTTTACTACCATATTTTCATTGTATTTATGATCATTGCGGTGAATTTTTATTTATATTCATGATCTTCATGTCCAATCATACCACATCAAAATGGCTTCTGATATTGCGTAATACATTAACTGAGGGTATTTCTACCACAATTATAACAATATAGACACATTATTTTCTTATATTCATATTTCATTGATGGATTCTAGCACATCACATCCCAAAACACCATGTTTTATTCCTATTATCATAGAAAACATGATCACCTGAAAACTCCATTTCTATCTTTTTAGAACATTAAAATAGTTTCAAATAAATTTTGAATTCATGAAAGCCAATGAATATTTATATATTGGATTCAATCCAAAGTAAAACCGATTAATTATATTATCAAGATGTGAGGTACTGTTTATTTTATACCATTCAAATTTTCTGATTTTTAATTCATAAATTATAACTAAATCTTCTTCTATCTACCTAAATTCAAAAAATTATTTTTCCATCCTAATCAAGACAACATTAGGAAAACAATTCATGGAACATATTATTTAATTCATCACATTCAAAGGAATTAAACCATTCTTTTTCCCCATTATTGTTTACCATTGACCACCACTGATTGAACTAACCTTGTAAATAGTAAACTGAATAAATTGTATATTAATTATCCAAATTACCCATGACATAAAATATATTTTTTGATGTATTAATCTATCCCCAGCTACTATCGAGATAGAAAATCCCCTATTATTTGATGGTGTAATTACATAAAGAACTCAACTATAGAGTTTTTACACAATTTTTAATGTGACTTTTCTCTACAATGAATTCCATAACTATTAATAACATGAATCGACTAATCCATAAATGCAACAAAATTCACATATTTAATCCCAACCATTCTAGGTTATGAATTAGAAATGGATTTTTCTTTTTGGTACCTTCCTTCTTCGTCTTCCTTGTTTACTTTATGGGAACACACTCTTAACGGAAAAAATAGGTGAATAAATATGGTAATATTCAGAATCAATCTCATGATAAGTGTAAAATAGAATATCTAAATTGTAATTAATTTTTATAAAATATCATGAAATTAACGAAACCCTACTATAATACCAACTATAAGGAACAATTCCTTATTCAACACCTCAATTTATTTTTAAAAAATAATTAATTTTCCTAAATAATTAAATATCTTTTTACGTTTATAGTTTTAGTGTATTAGGTGATTTCTCTTACATATAAATACATGCATTAAAAAGTGGTTGCATTATCTTGGTGTCTTTCTTTTCCCAATATAATATGTTTTTAAAGAATATGGTTTTCTTTTTATGAAAATTAAACCATATTTTAAACATTACACCATATCTATTCACACCCCAAAAATAATAATGAAATCAATTGAAAAAATGAGCTTATAATAAAATATAAAATGATGAAAAGAAACTAATTAGTCATTTTTAAAATCTAGGGGTCATAAACAATGTTTGTCTTTAATATAATAATCATTAGGAAAAAATAATACTTTACACAGACAAGAAATATTAATTATATCCATTTTTTTATAAAACTCATTATAATAATGTATACACTAAAAATATCAGTCACTATGTTTTACTAAAATACATGATAACCCATAAAAAATTTTCAAAAAAAAATTTAATTTACCAAAAGGTAAAAATCATTCCATTGAACAAAATATAATTTGATTACCTAAGGGGATTAAATTATTTATATGTAAAGTAATTTTTAGGCATATATAAGTAATGTAGATTTTATGGGACATCATCTACATAAAATACTAAAACTAACCCTTAAAATTTGAATAACACATTCTATTAATTCTAACATAATTCTACAATGAACCTAATCATTACCAAATTCAATTTAAAACTATATTGGTCTCACCTATCTTCATAAACAATTTCCATGGACCGTAATATACATAACACACATAAAATATTTAATTTCTACCTTAAAATTCATAAAAATATAATTTTATACAATAATTAAATTATTTTTAGATGTTGATATATCCCATTACATTAAAACCCCATTTTATAAAGAAAAATAACAAGAATAAAGTGATTAATAGTTCTTCCTTGATATAAAATGGAAACTTATAAAGGAATCAAAATATCTAATAACTATTTTAGTGGTAAGAATATTCATTTATGTTGAATAGGTTAAATAATATTGCTTTTATACTTTTTAAATAAAGTCAATAATTCAATATAAAATAAACAAATAAATTCAATGATTATTATAAAAATACTAATGAAAAGGTTCAATGAAAATTTTAGTTAGTTTATTTTATGATATAAATATCTATAAAAAATAAGAACATGTAATAAAAATATTATAAATAAATCTTAAAAATATTTTAAAACTTGGTTTTCTAATAGAATATCCCTTAACAAGACTCTATCTTATTACATATGTTTTTTATCTTCCTATTGTTTATAAAACATGCATTGGTTTATAACTAAATCCATCTTATGATAGATTTATTATCAAACCAAGAAATCTATGTTGTGGGGTAGGATGTGAGTGATGATATATTCAGTTATTATCATTTCTAATTGTCTCATGAAGTTTGAAGAATATATTATAAGGGGTTTCCATTTATATGTCAAGGGGGGTAGAGTAGTAATTTTTCAAAATATAAAAATATATTAATGTATTTCTCAAAACAAATGGATATAAATTGAATCATGCTATAATATAGGATGATATAGGGGTAAAATATGACAATAAAAGGATATGGATATTTTGTTAGAAAAATTAACCTCATATCATTCTATATTTAATCTATCTAACTTGTTATAACTCTACATGGAAACGACAATTCTCTTCACAAATGATACTATTGTAAATTGATAAAAAATCTATGTAAAAATTATAAACCTCCTGATTCAAAATATTAATACTATTTTTAAATATAAAATATATAATGGAATTAAATATTACAAAAAATTGAAGATTTAATGAGATGAAAAATATATTTCTCAATAAATACCTTTTTATGTATAAAAAAGTTTTTTTACCAAATTCATTTACAAATGTTTCCTAATAAAATTAATTAAATTATTTATAATTAAATAGAACTAATTATATTTTAAATCCAATCTTGAAAATTTGATACTTTGTATATAATGAAAAATAAAATATGGTTTTTTTTAAAATAAATATTTTTTCATATTCAACCAAAAATAATATTTCTCATAAAATTATCAAAAAAACATTATGAGATAACATAGAATTAACGATATCAAAATTGATAACCTTTTTAAATTAAAATTATTTATTTTTATATGTAACATTTCAGTAACATTTTATAATGCATAACATCAATTTCTATAGAATAGATTATTTTTTTACTTAAAAGATTAAAATTATTCTAATAATGTATGTAGATCAATAAATTAAAATTATTTAATATTAATAATCCATAAAAATTTTCAATTATTAATATAACATAGGTTGTAAAAAATTATCAGTTTAAAACCAAATTTCTATTTAATATAATTATTATAAGTATTTTTATATTCATATACTAATAAATTTTTATATATGTATTCTTTATATGAGGTATTATAAGATATTTTTTATATATGTTCAATGAATAATTTAGTTTTATATTCATTATCATAATCTATTTCAGAAAAATTATTCATCTCTATAATATCCACTATAATGAGATTATAGAATTCCCATGACTTCTAATTGGTAAAATCGAGTTATAGTGTGATTAATAGGGAATACTGATAGGGGGGATGATTTAGGGTGATCCAAAAAATAATACATTTTATTACTGACTTAAAATTCAACCATGACCTATCATCATATTATTTTTACCTCATTAAAATGAATTCATTCAATATATATATATATAATGTTTTCCTTACAAATAATACCAAACACAAATGTAATAAGTAAATAACAAAATACATTAATGTTTATATAGGTTTTACACACACTGGGATACATCCAAATAGAATACACATAGTTATGTGTTTATGTACCAAATTCTACTATATGAATTATTTAGTGAATATAATATTTTTGAAATAGTCACTCAATTTGAGGGAACATTTCAATTAATATTATGTAGGGATGTTGCACTATCTCTCAAGGGTAACAACCTTAAATTACTTATTTGTTCACTACTTCAAGGACATATATCTAATTATATAATTTTGAGTAAATTTTTCATGGACATTTAAGTCGAACTCACCATGAATGAAAATTTTGGATTGATGTGGATTTTATCCTAACCATGTTTCTTTACACTTCTTCAAAAAATGATGATATAAAATAATAATTGATAGTTCAAACAGTGTCAGTTGAATAATCATCATAATAGTGACAGACTCTTCCAAATTTGAAAAATTATAGACAAATGAACATCATTCACATGGCTCAATCATCCTAAAATAATCATATAGATGAGATGAATTTCTTATAAAGGAAATTTTTCTTTCTATAAATGAAAATCTTCTCCATTCACAAAACATATCAAAAAAAGTCAATAAATAATTATCCTTATCCATTTTTAACTCATTATATCAATAATATTCAAAAGTCTCTAAAAATTACATCTAACTTGGTAAGATATATTAAAAACTCTCTCCCCTTTTTCTATACTGTATATATTTCAATAGTTTTCATCTCCCTCTCACTCTGTTCACAACAATTCTTCTAGACTATTTAACAAATCCGTATCTTATTATTCATTCTTCATATTTATCATTTCTTTCCCCTTTAATATCAAAAAATATATTGAAATTGATTTTGTATTAATTAATTACTAATTTTCTATTTTATACTTTTAAATAAAATTTTCTTTTTTAAGAATCATATATAGAAACTATCATTCTATTTAATATACCAAATAATGATTTGAAATAAACTTTTACTTTCAATGTCTTAAACCGTTCAAATATAAAGTAAAATTCTAGTCAGAAACACTATGAAACATTCCCATGAAATCAATAAAATTATTCCTAGAAAATATCTTGTTAATACTATAGATATTGGGTCAACACATACATAATATCATTATACTAATAAAAATTATTGAATTATTATTATATGTCATTTGAGAACTTAATATAAGTTATTTGTGATGTGTTGTTTATTTTTATGTTCCCATTATACAATTTCTCATATTTATTTAGTTTATGAAATATGTTACACTTATATAAACACTCAAAACATTTTTGTTCTCAGTAGAAAATATATATGAGTTACATATTTCTATTTTACAATTAAAATATATTCTAATTTTGAAATACATATTCTATTAAAATTATTCCTAATCATTTGAAAATCCTTCTATAGTTTTTTTAATCCAACATCACCCATTTATTATTATCTTTAATCCTACATATAGATTTTTAAATTCAATTTAATCACAAATAGAGTCATATGTTATTTATAAAAAATACCTTTATCACATTATTCCTTACACAACAATACATCTATAATCAAAATAGAAAAATAGTAAATAATCATGAGGTATCCAAAATGGTGATACAAATATCAACCATGCATAATATATATTTATACATAAGGTCAGATTTTATATATTTTCTATATATTTTATTCATGTATTTTCTGACAGCTTATATTTACAGTCATACTTCATTAAATAATGTAATAAACAAGAATAAGAAATTTGTATCTTATAAATATATATCCATTCACGATTTAAATTCATTCTTCAATTAGACTTTATCTAATAATTTTTCCTTGAAAATCGAAATTCACATTTTTCCCATTGTTCTACATAGTCAAGAAGATGAATCTAATAACTGATATCTTATTCTTCCAATGTCATCCTCATACTCCAATAATATGTATGTCAATTATATTGATTCTTCCTTTAAAAATTATGGTTTCTATTTCTTTATTTTTATTTATTTTCAATTACTACAATGACTAATAGAATTAACAACTTCATAGACTCAATATTATTCCATTGAAAATTACTATAGGATTCATTTCTAATATTTACTATCAATAATTAATACAAAAACTGATTATTAATAAACCAAACTATCATAAAAAAATACTCATATAAATAACCTATTGGTTGTAACAGTCTACCATTTTTTTATTTTTTTAACCAAAAATTAATAAAACCATGTATCTATTAGAAGTGGAAAATTTAATCTCCCTGTTTCTCATTAAACCCAATCATAAATACAAAAATTTATTTACTGAAAATTTTCATTCCCTTTTTAAAATAAAATACAATATGTATTTTCACCAAATGATTCCCTTTATTTTATTCTAGTATCACTTAAATGAATAGTGGTATATATATTGGGATTTCCCTCATATTTAAAGACCGTATTTGTAGTAGTTTTAGAGGGACTATGATCCCCATTTCTTATTCACCTCATGTTTATAATAATATAATCCTCATATTAATTTTATTTTCCCCATTTAGAATAATACAAATGAACTATGAGATCTTCTACAACTTATGTATTGAATAAATATTTACAAAAAAACAAATTCCTCATTACCATATAATTGCTTTATATCCTTTACCACATTCAATAATTTTTTATTACATAAAAATATTTAGTCTCTATTAACCATACATACTAATATGCCAACCCAACTTACACTTGAATAACTATTCATCCCTTTCTTGTCAGCATATCCAAATTATTCTACATGATATTTTTTTCTTTTTACCTCTAATCATGACATGAAATGTTCTTTTTCTCTAGCCTTTATCAAAAATAATTAAAATTAAATAAAAATTTTTATTCATGGTATAATACTATTACAATGGTAGGTTTATTATAAAATATTTCAAAAAAGTGAAATAACCACATTGTAAAGAGTTATTAACAAATATATTATTCCTACTAAATTATAAATCTATAAAAAAAATGGTTCAATGTTAATTAAATCATTAAAAACAGTAAATTCAATAATCTCACATAGTATTAGGCTTTTCGTTCCTTAAAAAAATTCTCTGTGATCTAAATCACAATTACACAATTTCATCAGCAAATAAACATTATGTCACAAATTGTATGAGTCATATCACATAATGAACTATTTTTTACCATTAATTATAATATTCTCATGACTCCCCTTTCAATTAAAGATTTTATTTCCTTCAGAGGGTAAACCATCCATTCCAAATAAGAATGTAATCCTTCAAATCATCATAATCAAACACCCCAATATTTCTTTTACCTATCATGTAACATATTTATCTAATATACATCACGTTGTATTTTGTTATACACATTTTGACATTCTAAAAACAAAACTAATGAAACCACTTTATCAAATTAAAAATTGAAACATGAATTCCTCATTAAAAATTACATCATCATCGTCACATCGAATACTCTAATCAACTTCATTGGATACCACTAAATATGGCCTTATTACACTTGTTGACTACCAAGATAATTTTAATATAACTTAGAAAATTCATATTCGCCATTGACCTGACTTATTTTCCATATCAAGGTTTACTCTGTGTAGAACTATATAAATATTTTTAATTATAGATTTTGTTTAAAAAACTCTATAATACATCATATTAGACTTTGATACCAGTGGTAAGTGATATGAAAATCTTTTTTTCTCCTGATTATTTCTTAAGAAAACATATAATTCAAAATTATGAACTATTAACTATAAAATTACCCAATTCATCAATTTATGTTTATGTATTTACTAATACATTATATATTTTTCATTCCTTTAAATTTATTTATATCTCTTCTAATTTAGTCACCCCATAAACCATATCCCTTTTAAAAATGTATCACTCAATTAAAAAATATACTAATTAAATGCATTGTAATATGAGTACTTCCAAAAACTTATCAAATTCATAAAGGTGTAATTTCATGATGAACTAAAATTTTTCATCCAAATTATTTCCCAAACATATTTGATTCTACCATTACAGTGATACAACTTATACCAGATTCTTCTTCGAATTTTGAATTCAATTCTTTAGGCTTAGCCTCTTGAAAAATGTGATAATCATCCAACTTGTATATATTTTCATAGTTAATATTTTTTGTATCTATCATAAATTATCATATTCCATTTGAGGTATTATTATTTAATAAAAATATTCTTCCTTATGGGGTTTCATGTGAACCCACTTAGGAATTAATAATACATAAACTATTTATTATCTATTAAGAATATAAAATAATTATTTTTTACTAGAAATTAATTCCTCATGCATCAATAATTATAGTGTGTGGCAGAGGTAACCTCCTAATTCATTCTACATATTTATGTTGTTATTTCCATTATAAGTGTTTTGTAAACCTATCCAACAGTTAAAATGGAACACTTCATTACTAGTTCCCAAAATATCATACTCTCAATTATTAAAAAAAACATTTTCCAACATGAATGATTTCATATCAAATAAAATATTTGTCCTTTTTATTATTAGAATAGGAATTTTCCGTATGTCACTTTCATCTCTTAAATTACTATAATACATTTCCATATGTTTATGGATAGTGATACAAAAACATTTATTGATAAATTTATTCCTCATGTTCTTCTACTTTTTAAATATGATATAGTATATTTCATTTCAGTGTTCACCTCATCGGCTTTCAAAACACACAGACATGGTCTATCAAACCACTCCATAATATTAAAAAATTTAATAATACTTATCATTAATAGTCATTTCATCCAACTTTAGTCGTAACATTACATCTTCTCATTTAATCTTTATTTTTTCCATCACATACATAACTTTTTAATTTATTTTATACTAAACATCTATAAATTTCTCTTTATTATTGAGAAGATGATGTTCTTACCAGGCTCTGTTGTCTTTTTATAATTATTAATTATATAATAATTCATCTCCATTACCATAGAAAATTTTATTTTCATAAAATTATCTAAAAGTCAATATATTTGTTTTGATGGATAGAAATAGTTTTAATTTTATTCTACTTTCCCATTTATTATTAAACTATGTATATAGGCTCTCTATAAATGTCATTTTGGATCCTCTTCTTTTCACTCTTTTATAAAATAGGTTTATTAATAAAAATATGTTATTTATTTAATCTATTATTCCCCAAAAATAACTCTATAAAGAAATCCTAACAAAGTCCATAAATCATCTGTAGTTGATCCAACTTTTCATGTATGTTTGGAATATATCCATGATTAATCTATAAAAACTATATATAAATTTCTTGATGTTATTTTTCATTTATATGATAAAGTCATCATCCACTACAATCTCTAAGAATAAATATTTATATCCACATTGATAATGATATTCCACAAATATATTATTTCAAATTTAGCAATATGATTAGAAAAAAAGTCACATTTATTGATGTTTCATTATTCATTGGTGTATTCTTGTACCACATCCTCCTTTACATGCCATTTTTTAAAATGAAATTTTATCTAAAATTATACATAAAAATATCATTATGAATTGATAGAAATATATCTTTTTAATTTGATATAAACTTATTCATTATTTCATCATATTTCCTATATATTTAATGAAATATTATATATATATATAATATATAGTATAAAAATGATTGGTTATATTGTACACATCAATAGTCATTGATATAAAAAATAATTTTTATTTTCCTACATCATAAAGTATTTATTATTTTTTTCTTGTATATATGTAATGTGTCATATATTCCATGTCATGTTCACCATAGTAATATAAATAGAAACTAATCTTTATTTTGAGGCTAAAAATATTTTTCCAATTTAAGGCCTAATAAAATATTCCATGATTATAACAAGTAAATATTTATATATTCTAGATTAGACAAAATGTTAGAATTTTTTTCAATAATTTTTTTATGGACATGTGGATTATATTATGATACCCAAGGAAATCTATGATTTTGTTAAATCATGATGCGACTAGATTAATATATTTTATTACACTCATAAAGAATATCCATAACTATTCAGCCCTTTTTATACATTATTATATGTAATATCATCAATCTATGTATCCATTTTTTACTCACATTTGAAATGAAACTTAATTATTGAAATTAAATAAAAAAATGCACTATTACTATGAATATATTATCCCAAAATAAGATATATCCAAGGATAATTCACATAGTTATTTTTAGTGTATTGAAATACACTAGATTCATTATCTATTGGATAAATTAATTTATTCATTTTCCCTACAAGTGATATATAAATTACATTACAATGACTTACTCATATCACAATAATTCCAAAGAGTCACACATGTTAGGGTCTAATTCATGTACTAAATCAATGAATTATATTTATTTATAGACATATAGATTTATTCATGATCATAAATTTTTTATGATTCACATTCCATAATAAATTCCATATTGATATGGCTTTGAGAACCAACATTCTATATTACCTTCTTCAAAAATAGATGAGTGATCAATTCCTTATTGATATTTGAATAAATAACATCAAAAAAATATTCAAATTTGTAAAAAACTTTTCAATATTATAATAATTTCAAAAATAATATTTATCTTAATTATAATTAATCTACCTCAAAAAATGTCATTCAGGATATTAATTCCTTATAAATGAAATTTACTTTTTTATGAATCGGTTGCACCTCATGGAACTACATATGTCAAAAACTCCACAAAACTAATGTTACTTATCTCAAATTAACCAATTATATCAATGATATTACAAGATACTTATATATTCTCAATCAATAAAACAAGTATGTTAATAATTAACTCCTCTTTCTTCTCTCTATCAAAACTACCAATGGTACTAAATTTCCTCTTACTCTATCCATCTATCTTCAGGTAGGTACAATTGTTCCTCTTATTATTTTGGTTTATTTACATTATTTTTAATCAATCATCCCTAGAATATAAATAATTATTTGGATATCATATTTATATATAATCATGTAATATTATATATTTTAAAATCTCTCACAAATATACCATATTTAAAAATTAATCAAGTAAACACAATTTAATATAACAAATATCTCAAGTCAAACTAACATTAAGTATTACCCATTTTTTTACATTTCATTTTTTTCCTGAGATAATGGAAATATATGAGTTTCAATTTTTTAAAAATAATTTATTAAAATAGTTAAAAATGGGGTGTTTTAATATTATCTCTTTTCGAAAAGAGTCAGAGGTCGAAAAGAATAATATACAACCAAATGAGGCAACATATTCTTATACCATTATTAGAAAGTATATTAGCTACCATGTTTTCCTCATGATACGCATGAGTGATGAAAGATTATATAGTTTAAAGAAATTTAAATAGTCTATCCATTGCACCACCAGACTCCATCAGAAGCTAATTGTATATTTTCTAATAGCACACACTATGGTCATGGCGTCACTCTCCAACCATTGTTTTGACCATCCACTTCTTCTATAAATACATAACACATTAATGATTCCATATAAATCATCTTAAAGGTATTAAGTGATGCCAAAATCACTACAGAAGAAACCGAGAACATCTCTATTGTGAAAACTAAAGTCAACACATCACACCGCGGGTCCTAGGTTACCCATTCATGCACCATCAATGTTGACTTTAATCTAACCTGGAAAAGAGACATTCAAAAAAAACTGAAAATACCTATAGGAGGACTAAGCATACTATAAATTTTATGTCACATTAAAATAATTAAATCATGTATAGAGTTTTGGAATAAACCTCATTGAATATAATCAGAATCCTCTATATTTTTTACTAGCCCTAATAAAGGGTACCGACGATTGAATTTGGACTAGAAATCAATCAATTAATTTTTATTACTCATCATGTTTTGTATTAATTACAAAATTTCATCAAGGACGATGTTATATTGATTTTCAGACATCATCATACTAGTGTATTTAGAGGTTATAGTAATAATGGAGTCCATATTACATTATGGGATGTCAGAGATATTGAAGAGAGCATTAAAAACAGTAGAGGATGAAGACTAGTATAATAATACATAATATCCATCCTCTATATTAGGTTTATGAATATTCAAATTGAACAAACATTTATACCAAAACAATATAATCATAAATCTATAAAGTTAATTAGAAGATAATTCCTTCAATCTATGGTAAACATTGATGGTTTTATCTAGGTCATGTTAAACATAAATATCGAATACTGATTAAAAATTACACCCATAAAAATTAGGTAAATAATTTTGGAATTGATTATGATAACAATGGAGGTTTCTCATACAATTATATCCTCCCAAGTATTAGGGTGGTAATTATTAAAAGACCAATCAATCTCTTTAGTATGTTTTAATCATGGATAGGAAAGGAAACCTTAATAGAAACATATGTTCGATAACATGGGAGACATTTATGATAAGAATAAAACAACGGTGATCCTTTATATATATAAATCCAAAATCTAACAGGATATTCCCAACTCATAATCCATCGATAATTAGATAAAATATTGTCATAAGGGACATTAAAGGCCACCTATATGGATTATCTTATATAATTAAAATCAGTATTCTTGAGTTTCATTGGAAATATGGATTTGAAAAAGGATAGGTATTTTGAGTTTTCAGTAATAAACCTGCGTATGAAGTACGCATGTATGATGTGATTGAAGATAGAAAAATTTTAATAGGTAAGCCACTATCATTGATAGGTTTGTATCATTCCCTATAAGGAACAATGACCAGTATTATTTCAATTATTCTTTCTATCAAAATGATGTTTTTGGAATAATAATTGATATTCTTAATAATGGAAGATTTCCATTTATAACCCATAAATTGTTAAAACTTTTTTGACATAGTATTGGATTTAATAAGGCACCTTCTTCTATAAATAGATAAGTATTTTCCCTTACATAAGGTAAAATTCCATTTAACCATATTGGGATTATCATAAAATTAAAATAACATAGGCCTACACTATAGCATGGGGACACAAATTTATTTAAAATTAGATTTATAGTTAATTATTCCCAAATAATTCTGAATTAAAATCATCCTAGGTTGGGGTAGGTTCTTAGATAAATAAAATATTGATTTATCCCAAATTACACATTATCCAAAGACCTTAGAATGAAGGGAAAATTATTCATACATGATGTGAATGTTTTGGTTCTCATCCATGAAAAATATGATAATATTATCCTCATAAAAGATGTGTTAGGGGATAACTAGACCTTTTAAATGCAATATAGTCTTAATCATTACAAGATTCATGAAGTTAGAGACATGTATAATAAGATAATATTCATATATAGTGAAAATTACTCCATATAATAGGCCACCCTTCCGGACTCCCCTTCAACAAGAGAAATACCCCATTGGAGATCCATATATCAGCATGGGAATTGTGGTAGATTTAAATATATTATGGGTCTAGTTCGTGGAGATATAAGTATACCCAAAACCATGAATAAATTTAAAAATAAACCACCAATCCATACAATATAAGGTCATCCTCATATAATGATTCAATAAAATTGATCGAACTATTAAAGGTATTTTAAGGATGGTGAACATTTATGATTTAGTAAAAAGATAATACTAAATGGTTATTCACTTAATGAAACCAAATTGATACCATGAAACAATATTACCATAAATCATACTCAAACTCATGGACGTAATTTTTTTGACAACCATATAGATGGTGTTACAAAGTGATATAGGACTAAGTATATGAGTTTCAAAAAGAAATTAATATATTAGTAATTAATGTCATAAACAAAGAATTAACACCATTATGTAGGATTCCATTTGGGAAAAAATGAACAAACCTATAAATATTATTATAAATGTCATCCTAGTATTTATGTTAGAATAAATAAAGTATTCCATCAGTACAAGTGGAACTCCAAGGGTTAGGCCGAAAAATATACTTTCTGGTTTTTTAGTCAATTGGAATATTAGTTAGCCTACTATTTTAGTCATTATAGACCTAAGTAGGGTTAATTCATTCAATAATGTTCTCCTTTTGGTAGAACCAAGAAAAATAATTTTGTAATAATCCAAAAAAATGTATCCATAATTATTAGAGATCAAATCACATTTATTAAAAAATTGAATAAGTCTATTAGCTTTTATAACTCTTTGATGGGAAGTAAGTAAAATTGAAATTGTTTCCCTATCCTTGAGTTGTTTTGTTATAACATTTTCCCTTTAGAAGTTTTCTATTAATCAAACAATGACTTGAGTTTAGTGGTTACCTTCGTATCCCATTTTATGTCATGAGAAAAGAAATATTGGGGTTGTTGTACAATTTTTGAGGTTGTTTTCGATAATTTCAATTTCTCTATACATATATTTTATACTCTCTCTATCAAAACACATGAGTTTCCTATTCAAGAGATTAGTCATTATAACACATGAAAATGCATTATTTCCATTGTGAAAAGAATTCCAAGAATCAAAAATAAGTTCATAATAACGTGGATATCAATGATATATACAATTTAACATGAAGGGAAGTATGGTTTTGTAATCCATTTTCATTAAGAGGGTCAATAGAGGTCAATAGACGAAGTTTAACTTTATGAGAGTAATTCTAAAATAGAATCCAGATTATTCACTACATGTTCATTAGTAAAGGCTCTATCCACCTTCTAGGCCCCCATTTTGGTTTCATATATCCTATAAGTTTCTTATTTATACCCATCCTAGAAAAAATAGATAATGATATTACTAACAGAACATTCATTGAAATCCTAGGAGGAGAAACAAAAAATTTGTATCACTAAAAATTTCAATAGGACTCCGGATAGCATTGAAATATAATTGAACAAAACATGAATTTTTAATGGTACATTTAAGTAAGTGAGGATATTTCCATAAATCCCACTTATTTTGATACTAATTTCAAGTAGAGATCAAAGAATAGAATAGGATAATACCATCATTTTCAACATTACAAGTGACCACCTATTCCCCAACACTAATATGGGAAACATTGTCAATTAAGAATGACAAATGAATAAATGAGTCACAAAATATATGGAGTATTTTTCATAATAACAAGATTAAATCCCATATTATTAAGAAAAATCGATCATAAAGAGAAAAAAATCGGTTTTTAGATAACTGAAGATTTATTTTCCTATGTTTTCAAAGAAATATCTTAAGAGATTTACAGGTTTCTAGGTTAGAAACACCTTGAAAATTTTAAAAAATAATTTTATTTTGACTGGGATATGGATTTTACACATCCATTTTAATTCATTTATTTATAATTTCTCCTAGTTGTGGAGGATTTTTTCATGACATTAAATTTTTTACATGTTTTATAATGGATGTGGGAATTTCTTCCTCCCTATAGTTATTGGATTTAGTGTTATTATCATCCAATCCTATCACTCAAGTAAATTCTTTCTAAATTGGTCCTTCAAGATTATTATCTAAAGTGTCATCACCTACTTCTTCCACTTCCACCATGATCTGACTCTAGAGATTATATACAGTTCCCATTGGAGAATAATGAACCTCTAAATGTCCCTAAGAATTTTATTTTAGGGGAGTGAGCTTGTTATACTATATCATAATGGGATTGAGCAATTCAGATAGGGAATTAATTTTCTCAGATCCCAGGGGAAAACAAATATAATAAATAGAACTATAAGGGGGATCTTTACCATTATTAGTTTATGAAGAATCTGTTTCTTTGGAATGCTTCTCAACGTGAACACTTTAGTAATGTCCTCTTATTATTATTAAATACAAAATCATTTCTCCCCTAAAATCCGATTTAGAGGTGACTAATAAGATCACCCTTGCTAACATTTCCTACTACCATTTTAGAGAATTTACATTTTTCAATAAGGATTCATCAATTTATCCATTACATAATCTATTTCGAATAATTATGCTTTTCTAGAGGTAAGTTTTTTAATTGAATTTGGAAAACTCTATAATTTTAAATTAAGTTGCCCACTATTTTACACACTTCATATAAAGAGGGAAATCATTCAAATTCCACCCTAACTTCAAACCTATGATCATTAAAAATAATATTTACAGAATCTTGGCGATGGTATTATATGTTCGAATCCACACGAATTCAGGAATAATATCAATAATCACCCTAAATTGTATACTAATCATTTTTTAGGGGAAAACAAATGAATGAGGTGATGTAATTCAAAAAATTTGGTTTCCAAAAAAACCAATTCAAACCCTGAAGTTTTGTATAGCTCTATGATGTGGATGGATTCTATGTGGAAGGTTTAAAATAAGGTTGCATCCCATAATTAAAAAGACAATAGGTTTTAGATAAAGTATTACAGCATTCAGTGAATTATTTTCTTTGGGGGTAATATGATAATATCCCAAATCCAATATGTTTGAGACTCCATCATGTAAATCACTAAAAATTCATCCTCCTGAGTTTGAGTTTCAAGGTGCTACCAGTATTATCTCCCATTGGTAGAGTGATATCACAATGTAGGGATAATTATCATTAATCCAGTCTCTACTGTTAGGCTTCTAGATCATCCAAAAACAAAAATATACCATCTTATGAATTAATAATAATTATTTCCTGACATATTTCATACATGGATATTCTTTTTTATTTACTATATTCTTCTAGGTTGGATAAAAATTTACTTCCAAAAAAAATATTTACCTTTTTTCATGCATTTAAATAATGTTTTTTCTTCAATATAGTTCTCCCAATCAGGCTAAAATGATGTAATGAGACAACAATGAATCATGGTTTTACCGAAATAACCATTTTTTAAATTATCATAAACTCACACTATCCTCCTTTCCATTTCAATATAAATAAAAATGGAGAACAAAAACACTAAAAAAATTCCCACAAAATTACATCTTTTTATAAATTTGTAAAATCTAGTTAATATTGTATAAAATTATGGAACACAGAAACTTTATCAATTTTATCTTACATTAGATCATATTACTCACACTTAGAAGTTGAGAAAATAAATTTATTCTTATCTGGTCTATGTTTTTTACTTCTATGGCTTCTAAAACATCATTGTTACTCTTACATAGTCTTCTATGGAAATAGAATAATCATACAAAACCACATTAAACATTTTTTGGCCTCTAAATAAATCTAAAAAGAGTTCTTGATTACTATTTAAAACGTAGATAAATTCTACATTACAAATATGTCTCCAAAAGAAACTCCATTCACATATTACGTGACTCATATTCTATATTTTTAATCATACATCTACTATTGGTTTATCAGGTTACTCTTGCACATCCAGTAAGAAATAAATCTTAATCTTACATTATTAAATACTTTATTATTACGAAATGAATTTTTGGAATGGTATCCAAATTTATTCTCTACTAATATATATAGAAACAAATATCTCTTCACTAAATAATCATTAGGTATCATCTATGGTTAGAACTTTTTCCATGATTTAACTTATATTATTTCCCCCACAATTTTGTATATTAACTTTATTAATGAATAAATAATTCTATTATTGATTCAATGAATAAAAATAATTACTTAAATTAATTAATGAACAAAAATAATAAATGATTACCTCATCAAAAATCCATATATGTTAGATTAAACTATTTTTTAAAATAAGATTCATATCCTAAATTTTACATGTTAATCCGCTTTTATTGTACCTTTACCATTACTCTATATAGTAACTAAGATGTCTTCAATGTATTAATCCATAGACTATTATAATCACCCTAATAATCTACTTCCATCTATGTCATTGAAATTGAATATTCACTATAAAATTATGGCATCCAAGTCCTACTTATAGTTTACTCAAAATATCACCATAACTAATGTAATAAAAAATATCCTAATTCAAACATTATATCATTGTCAAAAAAACAAATAGTGATTTCCAACATCTATTTTTAAACATTATTTTCTCAACTAATAATCAAAAAATAAAATTAAAAATGTGACTGAAATTTAATAAAAACCCACTTTGAAGAAATAATTTCATTTTTTCTGAGTTGTTTCTTTACATGAATAATACATGTTTATAGATCGATGGTATACATTATGGTCATTCAGAAATGTTTTATCAGCACTACAAAATTTATTTAAATAATATTTACTATTGAATTTTCTCACTAATGAGTAATTGATATATCATATATTAAGCATCTATTTTATTAATATCCAATAATAAACCATACAAGAGTATAATGATAATTATGAAATAAAATAATCTATTAAATTGGACAAACCAACCTAAATATGGATTTTTTAAAGAATTAAGGAATAAAAAAATATGTGATGATTATATTGATTTTAGAAAATCATTATGAAAATAATTATATATTTTCATAGTAATTATTTAATTTTATGAAAGGTAATAATGAGAAAAGAAAGTAAATTTAATCTTAATAATTTGATATAACATAGATGAAATCAAAAAATTACATTTTCTCTTATTTATGTTTAATAATATGGGAAATGTTATGGGAAAACCACTAAAGTATGTAAAATGTTTTTATAATTGTTAATTTGTACATAATTTATAGTGAAAGACTAGTTTTTCTATTATCTTTTAAATTATTTTTGTAGCGATAATTTTATAAGTTAAAATGGGTGTAATTTCACTAATTTAATTATTACCTATTTCTTATGCATGTAAATTTTAAATAATAATGAAAAAAATTTACAAAAATGGAAATTAGGTCATTAATTTTTAAATAATATTTTAATAGAATGTTTTTATAAAAATTATACACTACCTTGTCTATATAACATATGTTAACTAATTTAAATGAGATAACTAGTAGGATATTAACGGCACATATAGGGGGTATATCATTAGGAATAATTTATTACTTAATTAATTTTCACATAATTTATTCAAACCAAAAAACCTTTTAGGATGAATGGACCTCATAAGAATCATGTAATAAAAATAGAATTAGTGAAAATTATAAAGGAGAAAAAACATATTAGGTTTTTATATGTTCTCCCACAATATGGATGACTATGACCATATTATGTTTTTTAGTAGGCCACGGTAGTGTTAAAAAAATAGTGTAAAATGAATATAAATATGCTATTTGGATTCATTTTCAGAAAAAATTCTTTCATAATAATTTTATCTCTCATAACAGGATATTTAAATATCAATCCCTATAGATCACAATAGTCATACAAAACTAGTTAAGAACATGATATTCTCATTGGATAAATATTTCCCAATGTCAATCAAATATATTATCCTTCTAAGATGTTAGACTTATACTAAAAGTGATTTTAATATGATACAATTACATGCACAATACCTAATTCTCTCAATCATCATAATGATCAATATATTAATATCTAATAATATCAATGATGTATTTGTACACAACATTAATATTTTTCAATTATATAGGAAAGTTTCTCTATTAAATTATTCAAAATGAACCAGATCAAATATGAATCTAAATAAGGTTTATTATCCCCCATTATTATTATTCCTCAAATTTATAAACTTTTGAAGTTAAAAGTTATTTATAACATAATCCTTGAATAAAATTGTTATCCTGAACAAATAGGCTATTCTATCACTTCCTCCCTGATTGAAATAAATTTCCAAAACTAGTCTCTCTAACACCCACATTATCTTTGAGTCAAATAAATTCTTAGAACATGCACTTTAGTTGCTCTCTACTTCATTAACTCAAATTAATATCATCAATTTAAGAGTCGGTCTCACAATTCATATGTGACTCAAATAAATTTACACATGATAAAAATTAGCCTCTCTAAGCCTCATCCAAAGAATCAAAGTTGAATTATATCTCATAATTTTGTACATGTTGTTAAAAATGGAATCATATATGAAATATAAAAATGAGTCCATTAAGTAATTTCATAATAAATTTTTTTTCTTACATTCTCAATATAGAAAAATTATTAGAGAATATTACTTTTTTACTTCCATAAAATTATTCTAGAATCAAAAATTATCCCTAGTGATTTTTATTTGATGAAGAACAGTTCAACATTATTATAATTTATAAAAAGCTTATAAATATCCTAGGAAATTGCATATGGTTTCTCCATTAACTTATTTAATTTTCCATAAACTCTTCATTATTATGAACAAGGATAGTGAATCTCTCGATCTTCATCTATGATGTCATTTATTCTCTAAATATACTCATATACAGAATTTGTTGATTTATGAGTTAAAATTAAGTTCCATATGTATGCTTTATATTATTATTAGATAGAATTTATCTACCACATTTTTCTTTTGATGCCCCAGACTTATTTATATTTTTAATAATAATATTTTATTAGTATTTATTATTAATATTTTGTTTCTAATATTGGTTCCATCCAAAACAAATTCATTCTAAATAAAAAAAGGCATATTTTATTTAATAGAAACACTGAAATTTTACTTTTCAAAAATCCAAAAAGACTATGACTAACCTATAATACCTACTAAAAGACATATCATAATTACTAAAGTACCACAAACACAACAGCTATACTATGTAAGTAGTGAACATGCTTCCATTCTGTCACAATGAAAAACATTATGGAATATACTATAGAAACTCTATTAAGCATCAAGGGAATGTAGAGAAGTATTTTTAAAAACTTAAATGGTTCTTCAAGTTTGGGACACCCTAAAAAAGTATTTCTAATGTGTTGAAAATAAATATGACCGTTAATAGCCATTAGGGTCTTTATGTGACTGTTGGATTTGGAGACGAGCATAAATATTTTATAACTGTTATGTATTTTAAGTATTTATAATACATTAAGTATTCTATGTATATAAGTATTCTAATAATTAAAAATGTTTTAAAATGATTTAAATGTGATATATTTGGTTAAATAATAACATAGTTTTAATTAAAGATATATTTTATATTATTATTTTAAAAATATAGTATCCATTATGATTTTTTTAAATGAGTATAAATTTATGACCTATTTTAAAGGCTATTTTATTTTTAAATTTAAATTTTTATTTTAAAAACATATGAAATAATGACATTTATAATGAAAAAGAATATTTATATATATATAGGAAAATTACTGTTCTATTTTCTTATATATTTGTGTTTAATAAATTTTGATAAAAATTTGGGTGATTAACCCACCCAACTAGGGGTAGCCTTGAAAGCCAAGCCCTCAAGGTCTGAGTGGTCATATCACTTTGGTAACTTAAGTTAGGCTGAGATCAAGAATACCGCATGATGAGTCGCACACATGCCTATGTGTAGGTCCTGGTCAGGCGTGATCCGGAGGTGAGGTAGGTTATGCACCCGCATAGGTGAGGGTGGTCCAAGGCTTATGGATTGGGGTACCAAGTATAAGGACCATGTGGTGTGTGTTTGTGTCATCATAGTGAAGGAAGTGGCATCGATATGTGTAATTCGGTCCTAAAAACATTCTTCTTTTAATATGGGATGGCAATTTTTCTAGGAGATCAAATCCAGGCTATTAGATATCACCCTGAGAGATCTTAACCATCTCATCCAGTCCAACCTTCTAACTCAAATGCTGCACCTTAATTCCATGCATTTCATAAACCATCTAATCTGAACACATTTGATCTTGACCACAAAACCCTTTTAAATATTTTGAATCCCCTGAGACTTTCCAATCAATGCCACAAAATAATCTTGTTGGTTTATCGATTTTTAAATCGTGGAATCTATTGTATAAGTCTGATCAGACTCAGTCGATCGTGGTCATCCATCTTTTTTAAATTATTATTCATTTATTTGTCTTCTTCCTCACGATGCATCAGTTTACATCACTCTACTCCTCTATTATTTCCTCCTCATGTGAATCCTCCTATCACTTTCTTCATACCAATCCAGATACTTTGTATCTTTTTATTTCATAGGTCTACCATTCAGTGCAATAATTTATTACCAACATCTTTAGAATCCCATGCATGTTTTCCATAAAATATATATATATATATTATCAAATGACTAAATAAATTAAGATTTTTGTTGATAAACGTTTTTGTTTTTCTATGAATAGTTAGATTTGAATTTCATTAAGTTTCTTTACTTATATTTTATGATTGAACTGTAGTATATAAATAATATATAAATAGTTTATATAAACCCATTTTTCACACATAACCCTATGAGTTTTCCTCTAATATACATTCCTCCAACCTCTATTCAGCTCCACCACACATTTGATGTAATTTAAGGGTTATTTTGGATTCATTTTTGATATGAAAAACCTATATATACAGTTTTTTTATGTATATTTATGTGTATATATATATAGAGATTTTAATTCAAATATGATATAGGTTTTAATATAATTGACATTGGTGATTAAATAATGTTTTTAAAGTTTATGATACGTGTTTGGATTAGTCAAACCTTGTTTTAGTTATTAAAATCTCATGTATACACTTTATGTATTTACTGTGTTATAAAAAATTAAATCCTAATCAATTTTGGGCTCTTCCAAGTGATAATAATCAGTAAATAACTGATGTTTTTTCACATGTAATACTTCTAAACATGTTTACTAAGACTGGTTTTTATGTTTTATAATCACATATATAATTATATATATTTATATAAGGTTATATATATATATATATAGTTTTAATCCTAATCCAATTAAGTTTCATTTCATCTTAAGACACGCAATTATTTTTAAGCTGATCTCTTACCTTATAATTATTATTTTTATTCCGAATGAAAAACCTACATGTATATATAAGTAACAAAAATACATATATACCTGACTTGTTTTATTTTATGATATTTTATGGAAATAAATTTAATATGATTTTTATATTTTAAAAGATATATTTTTATTTGTTTAAAATTTTTTATACAATACACTTTCATCATGTCTATAGTTAACCATTTTCAAAAAAAATGGAAGATAAAGGATTTGTACTATCATAATTTTTTATTTCCTAATTATCCTAGGGATTAATTATTCATGACATGATATGTTGCAAAGAAATACAGGGGTTTATATTTCTACATTTATTACTTTTGAAATCAAGCGTTGAATTGAATGATTCCAATACATGTCTTAATTGTTTATATGAACACAAATAAAATTTTATATTGGAAAACATTAACAAAAACATTTTTTTATTGTGTACCAAAATATTTTATAAGTGTTCATCACCTTGTAATTACATTTAACATTACATGCATGCATTCCCGATTTATAATTTTAGGGAAAAAGTTTGGAATTATCTTTTTTTCAATACACATATATATATGTGTGTGTGTATATATGCATAAGAACATGCAGTAATGTGTGTTTAATTATTTTAATCTGCATTAACTCACATGAAATCAATGTATTACATTTATAAATACTATATTTTAACTCATGAAAAATATGGCACAATGAATACTATTTATCATTAAAGTTTATGATTGACATCCATGTTTATCTATGTATGGTTTGAACATGAATGATAAATATATTAAATTAGAAAAAATTAATTTTTGGTATATAAAATGTTTCCATTCATGAAACAAGGGTTTGGAATTTAAGATTCATTATTTTATGTGACAGACCTAAATAATCTTTAATGTTATGTGCACTAGTTATTATCACATATAAAAAAGTGTGTTTGTTTTTTCATTCATGTGATTGATAGATTTGATTTAGCCATATACTAATGTATAACTGAAAAACCATTTAGTTATTAGATTAATGTTTTCATTTAATGTATGATTCACTTTATTTATAAATATAAACATTAATTGCAAGATTAAATTTATCTATTATGATAACTTATCACTTAATAATTTAATCCTTCAAAGTGATATGATACACTTTTAATAAGAGACAAAAATTAATTATTCAAATTGAAGTTGGGAAATTTTAATAAAAGACTCAAATTAAATATACATAGTGGTATGGGATGCTTTTAATAAACGACATAATTTAAACAATCAAACCGGTATGGGACACATTGATTTAAATCCATATTTAGACATATAAAGAATGTGTAAGACTTGTTATGTGACGGGTGAGGCCCGAAATAGCCTATTGATACCTCTGTATGTCTTATGAGACAAACTATGTCATTGAATGATTCCTTTATAGAATGTTTATGTATGGTCTTGGAACGATCCATTGATATAATTTTATGATTTTCCTGCATTGTGAATTCTTTCATTATATGAATAGTATTTAACTAACCATGTAATTATTCGACTAGGAGAATATACATGGTTAAGAATAATCTAATTATGATTATGGTAATAAATTCACATGTAATAATGATGTAAGTACTTATAAAATCTATTATAAATAACATTTATCATTTTTTTAAGAACGTTAATACAGAAGTTAGAAAAATCATCTGTCATTTCATGAATTTCATTGTATGTGTAAAGTTATTTATGATATTGTTTATTTTTAAATTATAAGCAAGTATTATTTCATATACTAAATTTTACATGTACCCTTTCATGTCACTCTTAATTTATTTTGATCAACTCTTGAATTATAAGCATAATTGTATTCATTTTTGTATAAGTATGAGTACTCTAAAATGTGTTTTATTTATAGCTTTTAAATAAAATTATAAATTATTGTGTATGTTATTTACCTAAAAATAAATTCAAGTAACCTTTAAAAATGATGATGACATGCTACAAGAAAGGTTTTTTACTCTTAAGAAAAAAATTTACAATTATTTTAAAAGGATGTTTTTAAAAAGGACATTCATTAATTAGTTTTAAATCCCCTTACTTGGCATTCTTCTTCTCACCCTACATTTTTAATTTATTTTTATAGGATTAGTAGATTTGTCACCTTTGAGTTATTCTATGTGGTGGTAACATTATAAAACTCTTCTCATTCAGTTTGGAATAAAAGTATCTATTGTATCAGGTTTTCCAGAACCTAGACCAATAAGATCCTCTTTGATGAGATGTGATGTGTAATTTATTAGTATATTTTTTTTAAAAAAATACAGACCATGTTTTAGGAACCGACTCTTGGATTCTTGGGTCTGGGTCATGTATTTATTCCACACAATTATATTATTCAAAACATGGTTCTTATACTTTTGAGCTTTCCAATATTTGATATCATGTTTCATCTACCTCTACATCCACTTCAAAACTTCGTTATTTTCCTTGACATGTTGATTTGACATTTGGTCTTAAACATCATCCTTCTAAACAATTCATCTGAATAGTATTCTATAACTAAACATCTTATTAAATATTCAATATCATTATAAGAATTATAATACTTATATAAATTCATATAATCTGAAATGATCATAATTGAAAACCATTTTCATAGACTTATGTATCCTCAATTTATTACATCTACTGTTGCACTTAGCATCTAGAACATGCTTCTTTAAGAGAATCCTCAATATATGGTTCTTTTTACTCTATAATCTCCATCTAGAATTGGATGATTCATGTGAATTATAAATAAATGTACATTTTCTTTTAGATCCATATTCTAGAACCTTATTCTTTCCCCATCCTCTATTCAAATTCATTTTTTCAATGTTCAAAAAACATTGGTATTATAAAATTTATTATCTAATATAATCTATTTAATGCTATGAAGAAAATAAAATCATCATTTATTCATACATTTCTTATTTTCAATTGCTCAAATTCTCCATAAATGGTTTTTTATTCCCATCAACTAGTTATATATGTTAAATTTCATAACAATTCTCATATATTACTAATTTTTGAACTAAATCATCTTCCATTTACAATTATATTAGACTCTATATGAACAATAAATAACAATATTCTCAAAACATATACATTTGGAAACATTACCTTACAAATATCATAGCTAGTATTCAATAAAAAAAATTTAATTGTAAAAACATATATATAGATAGGATAAATTATTTCATATATATTATTGTACATAAATAAAATAGTTAAAATTCATAATAAATATGGTAAGTTGGAAATAGTTTTGTTAAACACCTTTAATATAAGGTAATATCTAAAAGATGAATTTTATAAATATTAAATTTTAATTTGGTAAAAATAACTCCGTTTTTTGATTCATAATTATAAAAATATTCATTGGTTGAATTTTTTATAATTCTTAGAAAAAAGATTAATTTTTCCTTGAATAGTGAAATACACTGATTTTTTATAAATTTTCATTTCTTATCAATAAATTAATCAATTTTAAAGCCCACGATATGTTTTTTAATATAGTATTATGTAACATAATTATTATTCAAATATATTTTATCCTCTTAAATTATTCTTAATCTATATTATAATTTATTTGGGAATAAGTTTATTTTTGGGTTTAAAACTGAATTTTTATAAAAATTGTTTTAAAATAAAAATATATCCCTTATTTAAATAAATTATAATGATATCTTATGAGGAATGATTTATATTAAAGTTATAGATTATATATAATTAGATATTAATTTATTTTCATATAATGATAATTATTATATATAGAGTTAATATAAAATCACCTTTTTTCATAAACAAAACACTTCTTGAAAATTTAATTTTTCATCCCTTCTGATAGTTATTTTTAAATAAATTTCCCAATTATGTGAAATGATTTTGGTAATATTGATTCCATATTTTTAATCATGATTTAAAAATTATTTAATAAGTCCATCTTCAATTTTATCCTTAAAAAATTTACTATAGTAAAAAAAATATTTACCGTAGTGTAGGAACAACAATGAATCAGATTGAAGTTAAATAGTCAAAGATTAAAAAAACTAAAAAATAATTCTTCTAATGGATGCTTGATTGGTTTCTTTACCATAACCATCCTTTAATAATAATTTTATTAATCTATTTTTTTGAAATTAATGCCACCCAAATGGGGATGGATTTAAAAATAAAATCATAATTATTTAATCACTTAAAACTACCCCTCCTAAAGTATAAATACCACTCTACACCACCCCATTACTCATCACAAGACTTATATATATAAAAATATATTCCAAATAATATTCTACCCACTCTCCCTATGTCGAAATATATAAATTCCCACCAAATATCCAATTCCAGGATCCATAAAGGGTCATTCATGTTGTTGATATTTAGGAGGAAATTTAATCAAACAATAGCTCTTAATTTCTTTTCATGATCTACATTCTCCTCACCTGATTCATCAATAAAGGAATAATAACTCTAATATCTAGTATATAGTATAATTCTAAAATAACAATGGATCACCTTATATCCACCCCTTTTATTATCTTCTCATATTCGAAGAAATGATACCATTGTCAAAATTATGGTTGTTAACCATCTCCATTGATATTGAGTCTACATATTCCATTATTGCCTTCATGTATAGTCATAAAACTATTTTTAAGGTTAAATAATATTTTTATAATTATATTATAAATTATTTAATATTTTGGAACTAGTATATAGACATAATATTAATTAAAGCAAAACTAGTATATAATGGATAGAAAACCCACCAAAATAAATTGAACATTTTCCAATAACATTATATCAAATGAATAATCCTCAAGTTATAAAAAAATTTATAAATGAAAAAATTTATACTTTTGAAAGTGCATTAATACAATTTCATTATACTTATGGATTATTCGTTCCCTTTTTTATGAAAATCGATATTTTTACACAAATCGAAAAACCATGAAACCATGAATTTAACGGACCCAAAACAATAAAAATAAATAATTATTATTAATGAACCATTGGTAAGATTTTAAAAAAGTAACATATAATGAATTTTAAATATTAATATAGATCCTAAATTTATTAATATCGTTATTTAATCCATAATACAACAGTTTTGAACTTGTTGGAAGGAAGTCAAACCAAAGGTAATAGAATTTTTAACACATTTTCCATTATTTGTGTTAATGATATACTTATTGTATTTTACGTTATAGTATTATGTGTGAAATGTATTTTTAATATCTAATGTTTTATTTTCAACTTATTTTTTGGATTAAATGTGAATACACATAATCTATTCATTTGATTAATTCTTATTTCAATGATATGATATTTATAATAGAATTTCATGCCGTCATGGTACTATAATATATTTATGAATAATTTAAAATTTTATATGTTTACATTAAATGAAAGTTTTTTCCAATGTACATGTGATGGTTTTCAAAATAATGGAACACAGAATAGAATGATTATTTTATTAAAATACTGTTTTATGATGAAAGATTTCATGATTTATGATTATATTATGGTTCTTAGTCATTGTTTGTGATGTTGTGATATTCTATTATGAACCAATGAAAAGTAGTTTTTAGATTAAACAAGTATGGGTAGTAACATTATTAACCAATGATGGGTGGTTTCATAAGAATACTTGGATGGATGGTTATGTTATAATATTCAATACATTGGGTACTCCTGAGTTAAAGGATGGCCAGATTGGATACTCCAATTTAAGGAATTATATTGAAAATGATGTCCTAAGTACCCTAAATATATGCTATATTCTTTATTATAATATTTTATTAAAATATATATTTTTCAAATGGTATGATAATAAATGTTTTTCAAATATGATTCCTTTTTGGGGTGAAAAATAATGTAAAAAATTGTGGGTCATTACTAGACTAATTATTTCTTCAATTTTATATCCCTTAATAATATTTTTTCCTGATCCCATGTTTCAGAAAAAATAATGGGATTTAAGGGATAATATATAAAATTATGAGATCAAGGGGAAAATTGTATAGTTTTATCATGATAAGAGACCATGTTTTATTTTAATGGCTTTTTCTAAGAAAAAAATTGATATGGAGTTTACATTCCACATGTTATGTATGGATTTTTATTGTATAATTTTCTCATAATTCACAAAACTTATAAACTAAAAAGATTTTTTGAAATGTTCTTACCTAAAGTTTATTCTAAAATCAATATAATTTTTAATTTTTAAGGCCAGTTCATTATAGTTTCTAATATATAATGTTTTAGAAAACTTTTTTAATTTATGATAATGTTAATAGAATAATAATATATTATTTTTACTCTATATATAAGTTGTCATGATATATAATTTTAAAACTACAACGTTTCTTTGTCTATGATATTTTTGTTTATAATGGTTTTAAAAGAGGAAAAAGGGAATTTCAAGTTGGAATGCAACAGGATGAAAAAAAACATGTAAATAATCATCCTATGATGGCTGGATTAAGAATAAATTAGTTTTCCACCATTATATATTATTTTACTTAAGATATAATTCATGGTGGTATCCATGAAAGGGATTATATGAATCATCCATAAAGAAATATTTTATGTGTATTGGAGTATTTATGAGGCAACATCCTCCACCTTTTTTGGGAACCTCAAGCCCATTTTTATTTTAATAATTTATTAAAGATCTTAAAAATATATTAAAGGTCATATGATGTTCAGAATGCCTAAAGGTAACCCTAGAAGTTTAAAATTTTGAAGTAGAATCTGATTTATGGTGTCCTATGGTTCAGAATACCAGAGACAAATATGATCTTGATGTTATGAAATAGTATGAACATAATAATCACTTTCAATATACATATTTTCATAATTCAATTAAAATCATAATGGAGACACAATTCATAAAACTGAGGTGGAAAGATAATGATTCTTGAGCTGCAAATAATGCAAATTTTACAGGACTAGACTGCTATGTGATAGATTTTTTTGGACATTTATAGTAAAATTTATATATATTTCTCTTATTTAAAACCAATTTTATTAATATAATTATATTGAATATAATTTAAAATCTATGATAAACATAGTCATTATGAAAAAAAAAGTTATTATGAATTTTTCTAAGAAATATATTCCTAATTATAAAGAAAAATAAGAAGTCGTTTGGTTGGTAGTAATTGGGGAAAAATCTGGAAAGGAAATTTTGAGGTCATAAAATCATATTCCCTTATTGTTAATTGTTTCTTAAGAATAACCCTGTGGAATGTATCTCAAAATCTGGAAAACTATTTTTATGTGAAAACATTGATCACATGGCTCATGACTGATAGTAAAATGACTAGAAAAATAATGAATGTTTGATTTTAAGATGATTTAATTCTAATGAGTTGGTACAATATGATAATATATATCAAAACATAGTTACTCAAGAGGAATAATGATTATCATAAATAGAAAGTTGTAGAAATGATATACTCTACTACTGTGGTTGATGTTGGGTAGTCAAATAAATTTATGATAGGTAAATTACATGTGTATTAAAATTAAACCAATACCTTGTTTGATTTTGGATATTTTCATTTATTATTTGTCAGAAAATTTTAACTGTAATGGTAATATCAAATCTTGAATGTGTGATAGAACTTTTGGTAAAAAATCTAGGTGGAAGTATTAAATCAACCAAGAAATTATAGGAATATTACAATTGTTTTTAGTGAAATGGGTATCCCTAAAAATCATGTTAAACTAAAAATATTTGAGTTTAATATTATTTTTGGTATGGATAGGATTTCAATTTATCATGTTATGTTTGATTATTCAGTTAGGAATTTTCTTTTATGTATTTCATATCTTTGATAACCTATCAATAAATATTGAAATTGATTATAAATATTAGTGAAATTTATATAGAAAATTTCACTGATAAAAATGGAATTCTTCAAATTATTAACGTTATAGTAGTAAATGAATACATATATATTGTTCTAGATGAATTTCATGGTGTTATTCTTGGCCCAAATGTTGTGTTTACTATTGAATTATTCCCTAGTGCTAAACATACTTCAGAACCTATTTATTGAATAGCATAAGTATAACATTTGGAACTAAAAATGAATTAAAATATTTTATAGATAAAGGTTATATTTGAACTAGAAAATAACAATGGGGTTATCCTATTTTGATTTTTAAAAAGAGATAAGATTCCATTAGACTTTTCATTGATTAAATATCTTTAAATAACATTACGAGAAAGAAAAATTATCATTTTCATCATGTTGATGATTTTTCTGATCAGCTCCAGGGAGTATATTACTTTTCAAACAATGATTTACTGTTAAGGTACCATCATTTTAAAGTGAGTATGAATATAATATGAACACTACATTTTATACCTGGTCAATATGAATTTTTAGTAATTCCCTTTTGGCTGAAAAATTCCTATTATCTATTTATGGATGTTATGAATCGATTCTCTCAGTAGTATTTGGATATGATTGTTTTTGTTTTTGTTCATAATATTATGGTTTATTCAAATATTCATAGTATCATAAAAAACATATAAGGTTTTTTTTCCAAAACCATAAATAAAAATATATATATGGAAAATTTGGAAAATAAAATTTCTTTCGACAAAATATTCATTTTCTATAGAAAATTATAAGTAAATGTGTAATTACAGTTCATCTCACAAAAAACATGATGATTAATGGTGACGACCCATAAATGTTACTATGATTTGATGTTTTCTTGGATTAACATTCTATTACTAGTGGTTTACTGAAAACATTACACCATTATTTTCCCCAATAACTATATTAATAAGATAGGGAGTAAAATATTTCTAGACAAAGGAATGTGATAATTTGTTCAAGAACTAAAACAAATATTGATAAAGGCTCCAATTTTATCCATTCCCTCAAGAAAAGGTTATTTTCTTCATCTACGTGGGTTCTTCTTTGAATGGGTATAGTTGTACTATAATTTATAATTGTAAGGAAATTACTTGTTCTTCATGTAAATTTTTACATCATGACAAAACATTCTTACATATGATTTCGAATTACATATTGAGGTTTTGGATTTAAAAATTTTGAGGCATCACTTATTTGGAGAGAAGTGAGCAATATATATTGATCATGAAATTTTAAAGTATATATTTACACATAAGGAATTGAACATGAGGATATAATATGATAAGAACTGATAAAATATTATTATTTCATGAGCAATTACGATCCTATAAATGAAAACAAAGTGGTTTTTTCTTTGGTAAGAAAATTTATACTACATTAATCGTGTTACATTTTAAACATGACACTATAATTATTTTTTTGATTAATTTTGTTATGGAAGTATTTTCTACAAAATAATTATAGTTTTTTTCTTACTTCAAAGAAATCATGTATATCATTGAGAACTATTCAAGAAATGAAGGATGTCTATGAGTTATATAAAAATGATAATTTGTAAAAAAGGGTGTTATTGATGATTTTATTGATCATAAATAATGTGTTTAGATATTTTAGAAGAGAATATGTGTGCCTTTTGTTTCTCATTTTAAGAGAGAGTTTTTAAATTAAGCTCATAGTTCTCTGTTTTTGATTCATCCAGGTAGTACTAAAATGCAAAAATTCCTTCAAGATTATTTCTAGTGGGATAGAATGAAAATAGATATTACTGACATTATGATGAGATTTTTGAAATTATAATTGGTAGAATTAGAATAAAAATTACCAAATGGGATGCTTTGACTATTTCTGGTTCTAGAGTGGAAATGGGATTATATACCAATGGATTTCTAGGTGGGACTACCACAGAATTCTCAAGGTAATAATAAAATTTGGGTAATTATTGATGGATTAACTATATCTTATCTTTTCCTTCCCATTTAAGAAAATATTTAATTATTGGTTGTATTTTAAGGATTTTTTCATGTTAGAAGGAGTTCCTCACTCTATTTTATTTGACCGAGATCCATGGTTCACTTCTAGTATTTCTAAATACATTTACAAGTCATTTGCAATGTAATTAAATTTAGGTATTGTAATTCATCCTTAGTATGATGGATAGTTAAAAAATGAGACCTTGGGATACATGCTACATGGTTTTTCAATTTAATACCATGAAAGTTTGGCTCATAATGTATCATTAATTGAGTTTTCTTATAATCATATTATTCAGTCAACTATACTTATGGCACATTTTTAAAATTGATATTGAAACCAGTGTCGAACTCCAATGTTTTTTAATGAAGTTTGTGAAAGAAATTTTATGGGACCATAATTAGTAAAATAAATGGCTATGAAGGTAAAAATGATTCAATAACATTTGAGGACATATTAGTGAAGAAAGACAAGTTATGTTGAAAATAGGAGTAAATATCTTTCATTCAAGGTAGGTGATCATGTCTGCATTATAATATCTCCATAAAAACATGTTATTTATTTAAGTAAGAAGGGAAGTTTAAGTCTAAGGATCACTATACCATATGAAATTATGTATAGAGATGTATTAGTTTCCAACTGATTCGCATTAACTCTATGTTTATCCCAGGTACACAAAGTTTTTCTTGATTCTATGTCAAGAAAATATATGCAAGATTCATCTCTTATTATGAGCCATGAAATTTTTTAATTAATGAAATCCTTTTATATGAGGAAAAAACTATTCATATTCTTGACCTTAGAGACCATTTATTATGGAATAAGGTAATTTACTATGTAATGGTTTTTTATAGAATCCATATGGCTGAAAAACCAATATGAATATCCAAAAAATTGAGGGAAATGTATTCCCACTTGTTTAGTAAGTGGATAAATTTACAAGGATGTAATTTCAATAAGGGGGTGGTAATGTAACAACCTAGGTACTATTATTAGATTTAACACTAATGATTATAGGACAAAATTTGGAGTTTATTCTGAGATAATGACACTGTTTTTTGTACAATGTAAGATTTTGGGGAAATCCAACTAAACTATAGATTATTGAAATTCCAAGATATCCATACCAAGGATAATGACTGGACAACGGTTAGGAAAAATAGAAAGTAAAAAGGTATTGTCATTGGTAAACATAACCCTCCCCAGAAAAAGAATGATGTTTGGGTGGAGAAACCATCCGACCCAAACTTGATTGGAGAAAAATTGAGCAACTTGTGGGATGAAATTGTGTAATAAGAGGGATATGTTAATGAATTGTATGTTATCTTAGATGAAATTGAAAAGATGGTCATTGCGCCCATTGAACAGTCTCAATCCGAGTTGTTATTAGAGGTGTCCCAAAAGATCCCCTCTTGTGTAACTGGATAGTATTTTATTGGGGTCATTGACTCCACTTAAGCTGGTATAGGTAATGAAGATACATGTGATAAGGCCACCTTGACGAATAAAATAGAAGGGGACTCCTCTTCAGAGATGCTTCAGGTAGTCACACGCTACAGCAGAAAGAGGGTTCGGGATATGATGCTGGGATTTCCTAATCCCATCCTAGGCTGAAGGAGTCCTCCATAGTGACCCCAGTCCCTCTTCCCTCCTCAGATCAGATTTCCAAAAACAGTGTCGTTTTGTTGGGTCTTGCTGACGACTCAGGTTCATTTATTCTAATCTCTACCTCTATTTTGGTAAAAAAATCCAATGAATGTTCTTCTTGAAGGACTTCATGAGATAGCTTGAACACCTGGAACATATCCCACATTAAACATTAATGAAAAATAGTTGACTGCATTAATTGGAAGCCCAATGGTTTCCTCATTGAAGGCTACTCCACCTAATTCAACTATTTAAGTTTAGAGTGTAGATTTTGTTAATGTTTTACCTGTTTCTTCTATTGGAAAATAGGGTAAAAATCTAGTCCAGCCTCAGCCCAAAATGTCAGAAGATATTTTAGGGTAATATGCTCTATAATTAAAAAAGGGTGATCCCCTAAATTCAGGTTCCAATGAATCATCTTTTTTGGAACTGTTAGGGTATTGCAAACCCTGACACTTTTATTGTCTTAAAAAGAAATAACATGACTCATTTTCCTAATATTTTTTCTATTTCGGAACCTAAAGTTAACTTCTTTTCTTATACCATGCGTCTCTGCTCCAATGGTTGTAATTTTTTAGGTGCATATAAATAGGCGTCTTATATTGAAAAACATTGGTTTTTATATCACTCCTCACTTCAAAATGTGAACATTTTCCATTTTTCAGAGCAATTGTTTACTTGTTATTTATTTTTTGAGTAGTTGGACATCTACTTCTCTATGGTCTATGATAAGAATAGATATCAAGATAAAATACCGCTTTGGAATGACATTTTTTTCTTGTCTCGCAATATACATGACCCTTGGTTTTTAATTGGTGACTTCAAATATATCCTCAACTCTAGTGAAAAATTGGTCCTAAATCACTTATATATCTCTTAATGAGAGTTCAAAGATTTTATTTAGGATAGTAACCTTGTCAAAATCAACCTTACTGGTGAAAATTTTACTTGGTATTGAATAAATTACAATAGGATGCTCACTAGTAAATTAGATAGGGTGTTCACAAATGAATCATCTTTGAATAATTGGAAAACTATCTCTAGCATAACCCTCCCTAGGCAGAACACTGATTATCATCCCATCCTTTTTAGTATGAATAGTAAAATCATGAAACACTCTCTACCCTTCAGATTTAATAATTATTTGTCCTTTGATCCTAAATTTTCTACTGTCATTAAAAAAATTTGGATGCCTATGCAACAACACAATGACTCTTATGATTTCATTACCAAACTCGAACATCTTAAACAGTACCTTAAAGGTTGGTACACTAATAAATCCAGGAAAAATGACAGTGACATTGACTCTC
Organism: Viscum album; assembly: GCA_963277665.1. Lineage (NCBI taxonomy): Eukaryota > Viridiplantae > Streptophyta > Magnoliopsida > Santalales > Viscaceae > Viscum > Viscum album. The sequence goes on from OY728135.1 coordinate 1,841,013,952, forward strand.
TTGAAAATTAACTTACCCAACTACAAACCTCCAGTACTAGATCTGACTTCACTACATATCCACAGCCTTAAATAAATACTTCTATGAAACTTAATTCTTTTCTTTCCCCAAAGGACAACATGTGCAAGAAAGTTTTCAAAACTAAATGGATTTTTGATAGTGATATGAACACTAAATATTAAAATTCTCTACAAAGAATTAGGAAATTTAGTAGGCCTATTACCATTATCATAGATGAGGAAAACCACATTGACACTGAGGAAGGTATTGCTAATCATGTTGTCACTTATTTTGATAATATTTTTAATGGTCTGGATATCAACAAGGATCTCTTAACAGATGTAATTTCTGTTTTGGTTAATGGGGAATATAATGCATATATTCTAATCATTCCTCTTGACCATGAAATCAAAGACACTATCTTTATTCTCAAATCGGACAGTGCCCTGGGCCCTGACATTTTTAACAAGGGGTTTTATTAGCAATTCTGGGGAGTCATCCAATATGATGTTTCTAAAATTCATAAAACCTTTTTTCAAATGGTTGGATTCCCCATGTATTTAAGGCACAATTTCTCTCTTTAATTTTAAATGATAGAAATTCCTCTGAGATTCATATTTTCATACCTATTTCCCTCATTAATTCCCTTTACATAATCATCACCAAACTCCTTGCCAACATGTTTTCTGAGAAAAGCAGAAGAATTGTTTCATGGTATCAATTTGGATTTATCAAGGGTAGGTATATCCAAGACTGTATCTATCTTTCATCTAAATGTACCAATACCTTAAATAGTCTACTAGAGGAGGAAATATTTCTATTAAACTTGATATTAGGAAGGATTTTGATACAATTGAATGGAGTTTTATTTTCAAAGTGCTTCAAGTATTTGGTTTCAATAACTATTTCATTAGAAATATTAAGTTTCTTTTCAATTCTGCTACTATTTCAATCCTTGTCAATCTCTCCCCCATGGGATACTTCAAATGCACCAATGTTGTTTTCTAGGGTGATCCCCTTTCTGTCGATATTTTCTCTGTCGCTGAAGATTACCTTAGTAGATTACGTAACCGCCTTGTTAATAAAAATGAACTCAAACCAATTAATGCTTATAAAAACATAAATTTCCCCACAGATCTCCTCTATACTGATGATATTATCCTCTTCCAATAAGGACATTAAAGGACCGTTAAAATTCTAAAAAATACCGTTTCCCATTATGAAGATATATCTGTACAAAACATTAGCTGGATAAAATCCTTTGTCTTCATTGGAAAAACTATTCCCTCTGTGAGAAAATTTTCCATAATCAATCACTTAAATATCAAAGAAGGCTCTTTTCCCTTCACTTACCTTAGAGTACCCATTATTTGGATCGGCCTAAATCTTGTTATTTTTCAAGAACTCTGGACCATATCCTCATCCAATTTTCCTCTTGGATGGGTAAATCCCTCTCCATGGCCATCAGAATCTATCGAGTTAAATCAACTATTGACTCTAAAATGGTTAACTCTTTCATGGTCTACAAATGGTATGTTGTTCTCCCAAAAAAAAATTGTATTAAAATATTTGTTTGGTACGAAATCACAATGGATTGGAAACTTCGACCATCCCCCGGAATACTTATCATTGGCCTCTGGAAAAAAGTGGCCTCGGCATTAAGAATTTTAATATTTTCAACAAATACATGAAAGCCACATTAAGTTAGAACCTCCTTCATAACGATTCACCAGCCATTTTTTTCTAAAAAAGTGATTCCTTGATAAGATAAATAAGGGAACCTTGAGCTATATTATCTTCTCTATTTGGCCTTATATTAGAAATAAATTTTCCAACATTATGATCATTTCGATATGGATGGTTAGAAATAAATCATCCATAAAATTTTTGTTAGACAACTGGACCGGTACCCCTTTAATCTCCATGATTCTTTCTAATAATTTTCCAGGGAAAACTAATTGTAATGTCAAGGAGGTGTTACATTCTCAGATATCTAACCATCCTAATAACATAATCTATATCATTGATAATTATCCCTTTTTGAACTCTGATGATTTCCTTCTTTGGGAACCTGCTCATAATGGTGTTCCAAACTCCAAGATTTTTTACAATCACAATTTCTAAAATTTGGATAGCAATTTCAGCAGGATATAATCATTTGATAAACTTTGGATTAATCCTTCAAGGTTTACTCTTATTTAGTGCACTTCTCATAATACATTCCCCAGTGATGTTTGCCTCCAAGATTTTGGGATTCATCTTTGGTCTAAATGTAACCTATGTAACCAACATGGGGAAGACACTAACCATCTTTTCATATCTTGTGTTATAGCTTCTACCCTTTGGAAATATATTTTTGACATATCTGATTGAAGATAACTTTTGATTGACTCTCTCAACTTACAACTAAAGAATTTTTTGGTCATTGAAGCCTAATTACATATCACTAATCTTTTCATAGCTTCTTTTACAGAGAACCACCAAGTGATCTGGTATGGTAGAAATGCTCTTATTCATAGTAATTCCCCATTCAACTTAAATTCGGGTCGGATGCTTATTCTCAATGCTATTAGTGAATCTGCCTCGATTCAGAATTATTTTTGTAAAAACTCTGTCAAATACATTGAGATTATTATTCATCTTATGGTTGACTGTATTTATCATCAACCTAGCTATACTTTTAATGTATTCTGGCAAGCCCCGCTCCCGGGATGGATTAATGTGAAAGTTGATGTCGTCTATAAGTGAAATCCATGTCCCTTATGTGGTTCTGCTATTTTCATAGATCACCTTGGTAAATGCCTTGGTTTCTCTTATGGAATTTGTGGTATCGCTTTATCCCTGGAAGCTGAAATGATGTGTGTTATTCATGTTGTTTCCTTCTCCAAGGACCCGGGATGGAATAATATTTGGATTGAATGTGATTTGACCACAATTGTCCAATACATTTGAAATTGAGTGGTGAATCTTTCTTGGCCACTCATAACCCGTTGGATGAGTTAAATTCAATCACTCATGGATATCAGTTATATTGTCACTCATGACTTTCATGAATCGAACAAGGTGGAAGACATCCTTTCTAATAGGGGTGTTAACTAGGACATTACCTGGATGGATGATATTCCAGATGATCTTTTCTTTTTTCATAATAATGATTTTAAAATGTTTATATCATTTAGACTATTCCAATCGTCTACCTTTTTATTATTATATTTTGTGTCTCGGTTTTTTACCATCGTATCACCTTTTTAAAAAAATAGATTATAAATATGTTAAGTAGGAAATAGTTTTTTAAACTCATTTCTAAAAAGATTATATTTAAAATATTAACTTTATTATTATTTAATTTTAAATTGACTAATCTGAATTAAATTTTTTATTAATTATTTCAAAATTATTTTAGGATGACTTTTGTATAATTTTTTTAAGACATTAACTTTTCACCAAATACTAAAAATTATCGATGTTCTAAATAGTGTCATTTGTTTCAATAAAATAAGTAATTTTAGATTACCATTATTTTTTCAATATGTTTTAAATAAAAATAATTATTATTTAGTTATATTATATCCACTAGAATTATATTTAATCAAATATATATTTTATTTTATAATAAATTTATTTTTTGGGTTTAAAAACAGGATTATTCTAAAATCTAATTTAAAATACATAATGCTTCTCATTTTAAATTAATTAAAATAAAACATAAAGGTGAATGTAATAAATTAAATTTATATATTATATATCATTAATTATTAATATATTTTCATATAATTATTATTATTAGTCTTACAGTTTTATAAAATCGTCAATTTTTCTCAAAAATACGCTTCTTGAAATCAAACATTTTCTTCGTGTCTGTGGGTTTTTTAATATAATTTTTCAATTATATGAATATAATTTTTTAAAATTGGATTCCGTAATTTGAATAATAAGGTAAATATTACATTATAATTTCATATTCATTTTTTAGTAAATAAAACATTTCCTTGTTAATAAATGACTTACTGCATTATAGTTAATATATTGAAACGGGATGATGCTATAAGGTAAAGTCCTAAAATACCTAAAACCTAAAATAATAAATGGGTGGATTGTGTATTTATAAACCATAAAAGACCATAAAACATTAATTATAAATATAATTATTTAGAATTAATTCCACCCAAATGTGGTGGGATTTAAATATAAAATTCCCATTATTTAGCACTTAAAACCACCCCTCCTCAAGTATAAATTCTACTCCTCCCCAGCTCCATTATCCTAAAAAGATATTAAAAACTCCAAATAACTACCAAAAAATCTTATACCCAATCTCCCCATATCCATGTACTATTTGTTTCTCAAAATATCAATTCCATGATCCTTATGGGGTCCTTCAATGAGGTGATATTCTAGAGGTAATTTAATCAAACAACATTTCTTATTTTCATTTATACATTTACTTTATCCCTACCAAATTATTATATCAAGTAATAAAAAATATATTATTATTTATAAAATATAATTATATATTTCAGTTGTAAAATCACATATCCATCTCTTTTGTTATATATTCTTATTCAAAGAAAATAACCCATGGTCAAAATTATGGCGGTTAACCATCTCTGTTGATAGTGAGTTTTAATTTTCCATTTTCGCCTTTAATTCAAGTTATAAAACAATTATTATGGAATAATAATAATATAATAAGTATATAATAACATATTTCATGTTTAGAAACTAAAATATTGACATAATATTAAATAAAATGAAACTAGTTTGTAATGGTGGAAAACCCGCCAAAATAAACTAAACATTTATCACTAACATTTTATCAAATGAATCATGTCCCAGATAGAAATAAAATGATATATGGGACCATTTAAACTTATAGAAGTGAAATAATACCATTTATTTCCACTTCTATATCATTAATTCTATTTAAAATCCATAAATTTACACTAATGAACCAACGATAAAACCCTGAATCGAATGTACTTAAAACAATTAAAATATTGATATATAATTAGGGAATGGGTGGTAAGATGTTACAAAAACAAAATATAAGGTATTATAAATATTAGTTTAGTTATTTGTTAAATTAATAACATTATTTAAATCATTATAGAGGTTGTTATATCATGTTTTATGGAAGTCGAACCGGTGGTAGGGGAATTCATAACCCTATTTCCATATTTTGGGTTAAATTTCTACATATTGATTATTTCATGATAATAATATTGTTAAATAATTTTAAATATCTTATGTTTTATTTATACACGATTTTGGTGGATTTATAATTGATACACATTATCAATTCAATTTATAAATTATCAATTGAATGATATGAAATTTATAAGGGATATTCCTTTACAAAACATCATTAAAAGGTAATTAATACCAAATTCAAAAGGAATGTTTTTTTAATATATCATGAATAGAATTTACTAGATTCATGTTTCCTAAATATTTTATAGAATAAATTATGGTTTTATATGGATACATTCAAGGAATTTGTTTCCATTGGAAATGCATAGTTTTTCGAAATGAGTGACTTGAAAATGGAATGTTTATTTTCATCAAAGAGTGATTTTTTATGCATGATTTATTGATTTATGTTTATGTAGTGGTTATTTTTAATTGTATTTAATTAATTTTTTTATGTAATAAATTTTTTATGGTTGGTTATATGATTAACTATGTATGTTTGAAATCATTGTTTACTAATTACAGGTTGTTCCGTAAAAAACCAAGGACGAGTAGTTATGTTATAACCTCCAATGCATTTGGTACTTTGGAGTTAGAGGTTATATATTTTGGTCACTCCATTTGTAAGATTTATATAGAAAATCATGACCCTAGTTACATAATTATAAATTTAATACATTATTATTGTTTTTTATTAAAATCGCTTGATTCTCAAAAGACATGATAGAGATCTTTTTGCAAATAATATTGAATTTTCAGGATTGAAAGGTATGTTTTTTAAATGTTTTTTGGGGTCTCAATGGACTAACTGTTTTATATATTTCATGTTCCTTACATATATTTTGTGATCATATAATGTTTTAAAGAGTTTTTTGAAGTATTTAAGGGAGAATAGAGAAAATGATTTGATTAAGGGGAAATTGGGATAATTTATCATAAAAATAAACCATGTTTCCATTTAAAGTCTTTTCTTTTATGAATGAAATGGATACATGGTATAATTTTACACTTATAATGTATGGTTTTATAAAATAATAGTTAGTCTTACTTATCTATAAATCTAATCCAAATTCATTAACGTGAGTTTGGTAATTGTAATTCTATTTTAAAACAACTACAATATATAATTTTTAAGAACATGTCATTATAATAACTTCATCCAGAACATTTTTTCCAGATTCTAGACACTACATGATACTAAATGAAAATTTCATTTGGATTTGTAATTATTTTATAAAAATTACGCTTTGAAATCATCAAATCATTCAAAAATTTATTAGTTTAAAAATTATCCTTCTCATATTACTTCTATTTAATAATAGGTATGTAATTATTTTTTTAAAAGTATCAGAATATAAATTCACCCATCTTAACTTAACTATAAAATGTTTTCGTAATCCAAGTTATTTTGTTATTATTTTTAGTAGTCAATTTAAAAGAATATATTATCATAAACCTCAAACAGCTGACATCATTAATCTTCAATTACCTATATATCCTCATCCTCCCATACTCAGAAATAGTAGATAAATGTTACTTATTTAATCATCCAAGAATAACTTATCAGTAGTTTAATATATGATCACAAATTTGATCATTAAATAAAGGGATTATTATTTATATCACTATATTTCAAAAATTCAATACTATAGTAATATCTATCTATTCTAATTTTAGTATTAGTAATGAAAAAACCCAAATTTACAATCTCCTCACTTGTTGGGATCTTCATCATCACCCAACACAAAATGATGGACTTCACAATAATGAATACAACCATATTCACAATAATTTGATATATTTAATCAATCTCATTTGATATGTTGTGAATGAGATTGAATAAATTTTCATATGTATATAAAATCCATTCCATTTTTATCGTACTATCATTGAAAATAAAGAAGGCCAAAGGGAAATAGAAGGCCAAACACATGATGTAAAATTTCATATTATGCTGCTTCTTGAAAGTAATAGTAATTCACTTAATATAATTATGGAATATCTTTTAACATGGTAATTCAACATAAATATATCAACTAAACATCAACATGAGATATCCTAATTTAGAATAAAATAGAGAATCATACTTATATCAAATTTGTCCCTAAATAATCTAACTTGTGATACAAACAAAATATTTTACTTCTAAAGGATATCTAATTATATATTAAAGATATCACATGAACTCAACACAATAGGTAAATTAAAAACATTCATGTATATATTTGTTAATAAACCCTCATGTTCTTTTACATATTTCCCATCTCAATACTAAATCCTTATTTGTGGTCATAATTTATTCAATTAGAAACAATGATGGGAAAAAAATGATAATGAAACATAAATAATAATATTCCAAAACACAGTATATAATTTTAGATTTATAGGAAATAATTATTCTATTTTGATGCTTAATCATATCTATTTAGTTTCTATCTCCTTTAATCAATAATCTACATTTATATTATCCTCAATGGATAATACTAATTGGATTATTTTTAGGAGGAATGAAAATCTAAATTCTAGAATACAATGATAGATATCAAATCATACTATGAAATTTTCAAATAATTTTAATTATACCCTTAAACATATAACCATAATATCTCTATATACTGATAGAAAATAAAAATATATTTTGGTAATGTTGGTTATCCTTTTATGTTAAATCAAAATAATAATGTTCTGAATTGTTTCTCAACCAAGACTCACATTACATTTTTACTATAATATTTTTATTAAATTTTATGTATGGTCCAAATATGTTTTAAACAAAAACCTTACCAGAAAACATGAAATTTATTCCTATTTTAACCACCTCCTCAAGTGGAATTAACTTCTTCGCACTGACATCCCTGTAATATATTTTTTCATCTGTTTCATCCATCTCACATGTTAATTCAATCATAGATGTTGAAAAAATCTTAGATTCTTTTATAACATGATCTTATTTAATAAATCTTCCAGAATATTTATAAATAATTATTGGTTCACACATATTTGGAAAATTCATAAGAATTTATACTTATTTATCAATTATGTATTTCGTAGAGTAATACTTTTATTTATTTCTAAAATTAATTTTCATTAATTGTCCATCTTGTTTCCTTCATCATTTATTATCATGGATTAATTATAATGATCCAAAATGTGGAATTTCCTTCCACATTATAAGAATTTCTTATTATGGGGTCATCAATTCAAGTATCATTTATGGTTGTGTTTTATTACATTATTTTTTCTATATATTGTTTGTAAAAACCAACATTCATAATCACAAGGAAAAATTACTTATAATTCATTTATAAGATCTCTAGATATTAAAATATGTTTATAGGGGATATATTTATTTCCCTATTATTGGTAATTTTCTTATTTGTAGTAAAATTATTTTTTATCACATCAAATATACTCCACTTTGATATAGGCCTTATTCATCTTCCAATTACTGTAAAATTATTCAAAAAGTCAAAGTACTACTATCTAAACCTCTCAAAAGGCAAAAAATAGAAAAAATCATGTTTTATTCCTTGTAGAAAATAAATATCCTTGAGGAAGATGTTTTTATCTTTTCATTAAACCATATTTATTATAAACACTTCTATTTGAACTATATATCATAATAATTATACAATACACCATTAATGAAGTGGTGGTTTTATTATGATTTCCCTCAAGTAAAACATTTATAGAATTAAATTTTTACCATATAATATACATTATTAAATAATTAGTACAAGAAGAATTTTTTAGAGAAATGGATGCCTTTTGGTTTTATTTTATCGTAAATAGAACTCTATATAATATCATTCCATTATTTAAAATATATAAAATACTTTTTGAAACAAGTATCTTATCTGAAACATCCATGGTAAGAGATTTTTTATCAATATCATGTGATTATTAATCATAAAAAACAAAAATATTTCTCAAATAAAATTCTAACTCAAGAAATTTCCTATTCATAGTGTTTTTTTATTTGTAAGATATTTCACTATATTGTTACATTACATTCTCATCATCTCTATGTATCTTCATGAATATTTTTTATTCCATGTAATGGGTTTTGAAGATCTTAATTTATTTTTATTTTTATTTTAAACATATCATTTCATATTCCAATGATATCACCCAATGAATTTATCATTTCCTCAAATAATTTATTAATCCAATCTTTCAAATAAAATTTTTTCATTAAAAAATTCCTCAGGAAATGCGAATTTTTTCTTATAGCATAATCAGGATAGTTTTTTGCATCAAAAAATTTGATTATAGTTTTATATTATTTTTTTGTATTATAAACCATGTATTTTTAATTAATTATTAATCATTGTAAGAATAATGTGTAAATTATCACTCAAAAAGATGGAATTTTAATCTAACTAAATTTAATTTCAATCATTGTATAGTTTTCTTAAAAATTATGTTTTCAAAATTATTGAATTTGAAGTTCAAAAAAGTTATTTTTGATATAATAATAAAAATTTAATTATATAATTGATTTTTTATCTTTTTTTTATAATTCATTTTTTTAGGTGATAGTAAAATATATCAATTTTTATAAAAGAATGTATTTTATTTTCATTAATTTATAGTGTCTATCTTTTTTATTGGTTCCAAAGTCATATTAGATCCTTTTAATTATAAATAATTAAATTAATGTAATTTGGATCAATAATATATATTATTTTTTGTGTAAAATCATTCTTTCCATAAAATGGAATCTCACTAGATGTTTTTTCATAGTGGTACATAAACATATTTAAAAATTAATTTTAACCAATATTATATATTAAATATAAAAAATTTATTTCATAAATATAATCAAGACTATAAAATTAAATAAATAGCACTGATTAAATTTTTCTTTAGGAATAATATCTTTGGTATAAAAATACATTTACCACAAAAAGAGATACATCAAGGTAAAATGGTTAAATCAAAAATTATAATGGTTAAAATGGCCTAAAAATTGTATAAAATGTATTTTATGGTCATATTTTTACCTCATCACTTCTTGACATAAAATATGAGTTGTTTTAGGTTCTGTTTATATGTGTAATACTTTAATATAATTTATTGTCTTAAACATTTCCAACAGTGTCCTCTCCCTCACTTATAATGGGAAACCATCTCTCTTATCTCCTCTATAGATAAATATATAATTAGATCATCCATTCTCTACTAGAATAATTTTATTGAATCCCTTCCCAATTCATATATGTAATTTTTTATCATAATACCACCCTAAGATTGGTTTTGGTAAAACCTAATGAGTTTTTCCAGGGGATAGGTATAGTTCATAACAAATTGTTTCCATTTGATTTTTTATATTTCCTTCTTCAAACCACTCATAAAAAATTGGATATAAAATCATAATTATCTCCCGTATTATTAAATTTTATTATGTTCATTTTATAACACATTTTCATGAAATTACTAATCTAATTGAAAACTAAATCATAATTGTTTTGTATGTGTGGAATAACACTTTACAAGATGATGAATATCATTTTTCATCACATAATATTATTTATTTTTATAATGATAGACTAAAATTAAATTAAATTATATATATTTTATAAATTTCATTCATTTATGGTGATTAAATATAATAGTTATTTCATTGAAATTCAGTTAAAAACAACGTTCAGATGTATTTCCGTATGATCACCTCATGAACCAATACATTTTATTTTTCATAACCTCCTCTTTTGGTTGGTATATATAATTTAATTTAAATAGAAATATGATATGTATTTTATAATTATCATTATATAATGTTAAAATAATTCCTACCTTCTTTCATTAATATTTATTGAAGACTGGAAATGTTACTCATGTGTACATACGGACTATCGTCTCCATGTTGTAATGTAATCTATTTTTAATATCTATTTTAAACTTTTCTCTCTAAAAGTATAATTAATATATTAAAATTATTATTATTAATTTATTTATATTCTATTACTGATATATTCATTATTCATTGGAATATATTCAACCTACTGAATTCATATTTGACATATGAACTAAACATCCTCAAATTATATGAAGTAAACATAATTAGTTATGTGATTAATAATGATGTTTTAATATGAAAAATTAATTAAATAATAAAGATAAAATTAATTTTCAAAATATTTTCAATCATGTAAATAATGAATATAACTTTATTATTATTGAATATAAAAAATTTAAATGGTAGGTAAAACACAAGTTAAATGATATTCTATCTTAAACCTAGTTTTAAAATGTTTTAGATATTTATTTATAATACTTTCCTTCCATGAATGTATTTTTTCATGGATGATTAAATATAAAATAAATTATAAATAAAGTCATTTTATGTCTCCTTGTAATCTTTTAAAATTGTTTTTGAAATGAATCTTCTAATGTAATTCAAATGAAATGTTTGAATTTCATTCCAATATATTTATAGAATGTTTCTTAAAGTATATAACATCAATGAATTTTCAAAACACCACAATCAATGTATAATATTTATATTCAATTAAAATATTCCATGTTTTCCTCAAAAACACAATAACCCCTTTGTTCTAAGCATTTTATTTTTTGAAATGGGGTTTTAATGTAGATGTAAATGTAAATATATGAAAATTTCTTCATTGTGGTTAAAAATTAGATTTTTAGGAGTTTGATGATGGATCAGAACATTTAAAATTTAAAATTTATTATTTATTCATTGGAAATAATTTCTGATTATCAGTGATCCTAATAAAGATCTCCAATTCATTGCATAATTATTATGATCTTTTGATATTTTTATTATAATTAACCAAGTAGTTTATTCAATTTCTAAGGGTTCTATGAAGATGATGTCCCAAGGCACCAATATGAATTTATTGGGCTGTAAAATTAAATTTCCTGGATATAATTTAGTTTCATATTTTATGCTAATAATATTTTCATTAATGGGAATCATTATTCATATTATGGGTAAAAATTATGTTTTTAGTAAAATGTTTTTCATGGGTTGTCATATGTTTTTATGAAAACCTTAGGATTATTATAATTTCATTATGTTTTATTACTAATAAAATTATGAAAAACATACGAAAGTAAACATAACTTCTTGTTTATGTAATTTTTTAATTATAATCAATAATTATTTTTTAAAATTAAAACTCCCATACATGATATCACAGTTCTCAAATGGAATAACATGTATTTCCTAATTTTTTATGTGTGTCTTACTATAATTTTTTTCTCATCCAATATTTTTAAGTGTCAATAAAAGGTCGTAATGATTAGTAAGAAAATTTATGAGGTAAAATTTTAATTCGTGTATATTTCTCAGGGAAATAAAACATGTTTTATTTGAAAATAATTGTATTGTTGAAACTCTAAACTTTGTGGATGTTACAACTTTGTTATAGATGGGTTTGTTATATTGGAGTTAAAAATTAATTCACTGGAACTATAAAATATAATGGGTCATTATGAAAATTAATTCTTATTTAAAAATTAAATTATTTGTTTAATATGGATCACTTTCTTAGAAAATATCAAAATTCCTCCCACTCAATGTCACATAAAAGATGATAAAAAAACAAATGAATTTAATACTTGGGATTTGGATTTCCTATTAATAATCTCCCCTAGGGAACAAGAATCACATAAATTGTCCACAACCATAATGTTTTGATATCATTATGTAAATTAGGGATATGTAATCATTATAACAAATTAGATTATATAATGAAAAGTGAAATAAATTAATAAAATAAATATCTGTAATTATAAGGTCATCCTCAAAGTATCTCTCTTACAAATTAGAAGTTATTAAACATATATTTATTGAATAACCACCTTATTCATACTCTTGGAATTTTGAGTCATGTTCCCTCATCCTATAATAGTTTACACTTGAATTGGCTGAGGGTGTATATTTCTTCATATTCATATAAATTAAATAATCTTCTTGCTTCTTTCTCCTCCCATGATCATCGTTATCTTCAATGAATTTTATGATTACATTGTGTATACCTACATATAATTTTAAAAAACTGTATTGGATAATAATAATGTGTTATTATATAAATTTTACCCCCATGAAATTTTGGAAGTTCATATTTACATCTTTATATGGTGTGCCAAATCATCCCAAAGTGAAACTACTTTATCTTTTGATTTTTTATAAAGTAAAATATTTATTCAAGGGATGTTTTCAAATTTACCCAATGGGAAAACATATATATATCTATCAATTTCTCATCCCAAATTAAATATATTATATAATACTATTTATCAACTCAGCCATCAGTAAATTTAAAATATATCATTTCATCTATAAATTTATCAATCTCCGATATATTATTTATAATCGTCATCCCCATGATAAATAACATAAATTTTAGATCCTTCAAAAATTATAATTATTTATATCATATGTATCTCCAAATAAACATAAAAAATATGATATATCGACTTCAGTAGTTATAAAATGTAATATATTCGTTGCCCAATAAAAAATATCGTATGTATTATCTGTATATGGGAATATTATCATGTATATAACATCTATTACAAATTTTCCACTTTTAATAAGTATATAATATTACATATGAATTGTCTTCCACCAAATATATTACATATGAATCTCATTTAGGGGACTTTCTCATTTTGTATTATAGAAATTTAAAAAATATATTCTTAGGGTAGGTTTTGTAAAAAAATTATTCTGCAATTGATATAAAAAATTAAATCCATGGATTAAATTTTTCTAAGAGTTCAAACACATATTGAATTAAATAAAACATTACATCCATTTTAAAATTTCATTATACATTCATAAAACTATCAAAATGACATAATAACTCAGATTTTTTTGTTAATTATGGGGCTAAATATAATTTAAATCATACTAAAATTTTGAAAATGTTGGCTCTCAAGATAGGAATACATATTTCTTTATTGAATAAGAAATATAATTTTTATACACATGACATAGTAAAAGATAAATACATGAAAATATTTACTCAATATTATAAAAAATAACATTTTATTGATAAAACTATAATTGGATAATATAACTCTGTATTTTTATTTTATTATATTGATATTTAACATTTAATATGATATTAATTTCAATAAATTCAAGTTATTCATGAAATAAAAAAGAATATATAAACAATTTAACATTTTATTAAAATTAAATAAAATCATATTTTGGTGAGATTATATTATTTTGGGACTCAACAACAGGTTTCAGATATTAAAATAATGGGTCATCCAAATGAAAGTTTTAATATATATTATTTGATTCTTGGATGTCAAAAATTTCTACCCACATTATTATCGTAATAAAATCCCATAATATACTAATTATTTTATTACATAGAAAATTAAATTTTGTATATTTGATTTTTCATTATATTGTTCTTAATATTAGGTATCCTATGAAATAATTTTCCATTGGTGGTATCAATTATCAACTAGATTAAGAAAATGTGTTCCATTACAATATTATGGTTCATGATTATTTTTTTTCTAAATTATTAATTCCATACAAAATAATGAATAAATTATAGTTATTCTCACTAAAAATGGATGATATATGAATTAATTTTTTAATTATAAAAATAGATAGTTTTATTTATATTGAATGTGATGATATAAAGATGACTTGAGGGAGTGATTAATCTTTTTTCAATGTGGTTATAATTTACTCATAGTCATTGCAGTATATCGTAGGATTACTCGAACTCAAGGAAAGTCACACTGAATAAGAACATGGTTAGTGAAGTGGTTTTATATAAATCATTTTTACTAAATTGACAATTGTTATAAATTATTAGAAATTAATCGTCACAATATAATGTGTTAATAATGTTTATAGTGGTTTCTAATAATAAAAAATAGTTAAATTATTATGAAATTTTTATTTTAGTACAACACCACTATAACAATACTGGAGATACTTTCACCTTACAAATTCATCCCCATATGAGAAAGAATTCTAACTATTAGTGAGGGTATATGATGTGATAGTTGGGGGAAAATTCTTATGAATGTAACCAAAAAAATAGTCAAAGATAAATAAATCACAATCAATGTTATCTAATAAAATATTAATGAAATATAACATGTCATATGCGTAGAAAAATAAATATCTATAATTTCATTATATTATTCAAAAACCTAATTGGATTTCTTCTATGTTGATGGTAAATAATCATGATTTAATAAATAAACTGTATAATCTAACATAAAAAAGCATCCACTATATCCATATCATAAAATATAACCCCCTAAATATCTTTTTTATATCTATATAACCACCATATAATGACCAAGGATTTCTATACATAAATATTAAACCTATTTATATGAATATTCAATTAATTTAAAAAATTACCGCTCAATGAAATTTAAAGATTACCATTTCTTATTTCATGAAATATATTTAGTGTATCCCATATATATATTCCCACTGTGTACACCTCATAGAAAACCCCTACATAAAACCTCTCTTCATAACCAGAGGAAAGGAAACATAGGAAAGGGTGGTCGCAGATTCTCAGTAAGGGTAAATATAATAGATATCAGTTCGAAGTAAGAAATATGGTATGAAAATATGAGAAAAACATTTGAAATCCAGACCATGAAAATCATAGATCATACTCATGAGTCATGGAAGAAATCATGGTCATTTATAATAAATGAATAATATAGGAATCAAAGGACATGATAAATGAGAATATAAAATTGGTATAAGAAAAAGTTTTTTAGATTATAAACAATATTTTAACATTTTGAATATATATAAATAGAAATAGGTTCATCCATTGTGATAAAAACATCAATATAGGTCCTCGCATAACCTTATGGACATGAAATTCAAGTCCATGCATAAACTTGTGAACATGAAATCAGGTTCAAAGATAACATATTTATCTCATGAGTTATCAACCATTACCCAATTCATTTTATAGAGTTTTAGTTCCCACCAATAATTGGTTATAACATAAATAAAATCTTTGGTTTTAATATTACTACCTTCTTTGGTAATAATTTAACCACATTCCTTGATTATAACATAATCCTCATCTTTAGTACTAACAAACACACCATCACATAATGAAACCCATACATATGTGTTCCACAAGGTCAAAATAATTTCATTGCATCATAACTATTTAAAAAATATGGGTTTCATTAAATTCTCTTCAATGAAAAATCCATGGAAAATAAACTAGGCTCATAAACATTTATCATTACATAACTCATGGAAAATAAATGGTTTTATAAGAATTTCTTATTTTAACTGAGGAAAACACCTTGTAAAAGGAATTAATTTCATGAAAATACAATCCTTATAATAATATAACATCCATTGAATTAAAATGTATTTCATCATTATATCATAATCCCATAAAATCTTATGTAACATCAAATGATTTAATATTATATAAACTCTGATTTTGAAAGATCAATTGGAACATTTCATGAGGCTGATATTCTATAGATATTGAAAATTACCTATTTTATATATATAAACTTCCATAATATTGAACTAAATATTTTATTCATAAATAAACTCGTAATCATGTAATGTATTCATAAATCATTGAGTGGACATGACATAAAATAATGTTATATATATATATGATAAAACAATGATTCATTTCACATTTTCGAAAAATAAAAAGTAAACAATACCTCATTAAGAAAATGAAATAAAAAATTCCTATAAAATAATTTGTAAAAAATTAAGAAATGGTTAAAAATGAAATTAAATAATCTTTGTTAATAGTAAAAACCATCATTAATTTTTTTTTAAAAACATGTAAATGGAAGGAAAATATTTTTCGACCAAAGAGAGATATAATATCAGTTTTCCATTAAAATCATTCATTATATTTAACAATTAAAGATATTAATATGAAAGAAAGATATTTATTGTTATTAAATTACCATATTAGAAAAAAAATTCATATGTTTCTTGAGAAATATATCATAATATTTCTTTTTTGGAAACTTAATCATAACCAATCCTGATAAAAAATGAGATTGTAAAATATAACATTTACAACTTTGTTATCTTTTGAATAGTAATCCTCATGAAAGAAATAAATTTATATGGATATTTATAACACATAATTATCATGATAAGTATTATAAAATACATTCATGGGTATTATATACAATGCATAAAATAAAAAAGTGGCGTATAAGGCATGTGTCCCACCGAAATAAAAGTGAGAAGAAAATCTCTTACCATATGTATCGACATAAATCACACACATTTAAAACTACTTTATAATAAATATAGGTTCATTATACATATATTAAAGAATATTATTCATATGTATCATTCCATATATTATTTTATTATTTTAATTTATAACCGTTTTATTAACTTCTATTTTTTAAAATCACTGTTTCAGGTGATAACTGATTCATATTTTATATATGTTTTGGTTTGGTAATTTTGATACTTATTAATTAATCATAGTCAAATTATATACCTAATATTATCCATGAAAAAATTATAATATAGGTTCACTATATATATATAGAGTAATCAGTAAATGTTAAAAACCAAAAATAATTACATGGTTTATGGAGACGGTAGGTCGTATGTATGCATGAATTTTGAATCCATTTTCACAAAAGCTGGAATGGATGGAATATAAATTTTTCATAAAAGTTAATTATTTATTATTATTTAATTTATAACACAATAATTTATTTAATTTTTTATTATTAACTTTTAATTAAATCACAGTTAAAAAAGATTCACATCAATATGTGAGGCTGTAGTTTGTCTTACAAATATGCGGCATTATTATATTCCCAGAGAATGAAATGTTAGATCGTATATGTGATATTATAATTTTATGAGTTTAATTATTTTATATATATCATAAATTATTTTTAATTCATTATTGTATCCAGTGATGAGAGGTGGTGATGGAAAATGATTTACATCGATTCCTGGGGAGGTAATCCGATGTACACATGATAAAAACTTTCATTTCCCATATGATGTAATAGGGAATAGATATATGTTATTAAATAAGCATATTAAAATCTCATTATGTGGTAGATATTGGTTTTATTATATTTTTATTTTTAATAAATTAATGGAGGTGATATGAGAATAAATGAAAGAATGTGCACTGTGAAGATATTTTTCTTATCACAGAAAACCCACCTTTGGATGTATTATTAAGGTCCCTAGGATTGGTATTTTTGTAATTTAAGTAGATATAGAACATGTATAAGGAATTCTATGTGATATTTATGTAGGTTTTTTCATCAAAATTTTATTAAAATGTGTGAATAACTTAGTAGAGGAACAACACGTTTTATAATTTAAGTGGAGTTGAATTTTTGTAAATACCCAAAAAAATCCCTAATTAGATTTAACTCTCACAAAAACATAGAACAATATAATTATCTAGATTATTTTATAGAATATATTTTATATCCACACTAACATCATAAAATAAATTAAACATTTTATTCCTTCACCATTATGTTGACATAATTTTATAATTTTCAATCTCAACACGGTGATTATGTTTTTTGTTTACCAAATTGATTAATACCATATGCCCTAAAATGATCTTTATTAGATAATATATACCCAATTATTCTAAATATGAAGTAATATTTATCAAATTTACATCCATTATGTGAGGAAATTGAGTTTTAACACATGCACATGTAATGCTAGATACCCCGTTTTAACTTTATCCATAGTAATTAATGTTCACTATTTTTAATAGTCATTTAGAATAAATGTTAAATTTACATTATTTAATAATATAAAATACTCAAATTAATATTATGGAATATATTTATCAAAATTAAATTTATGTAAGTGTAAAATGTTAATTTAAAATTAAACCCATAGTTGATATGAAATATTGGTCCTCCAAAGTAAAGACTTCATAAGTAAATAAGGTTTTAATATCTAAATTATATATGAAATTAATTATAATTTCCATAATTGGATTAATTATTTTATTATTTAACATATTTTTACTTATATAAACATATTGAAATAAATTAAACACATTAATTAATTAAATAGAAATGTAGTTTGGAATAAGAAATCATTAATTTTATCTATTCAATGAAATATTTAAATTTTCAGAAATTTATTAAAAATTCACTCTAATAATGTTTTTATGTTTTTATTTTAAACAAGAAGTTAATTTTTTTATAAAAAATTTCTTAAAAAATAAAAAATGAGTTTTTCAAATACATGCCCAGAACACAACGAAATAAATTTTTTGAAGATTATGTTTTAAAGAATAAAACTGAAGTTATTACAATCATATTCCTTGAAATATATTATATGAATGATAATACTTTTTTGACTATATAAAATATAATTATAAGTAAAATCATTCAAAAATATTGAATTATTTAAATTAATATGAGAAAAAACTTTTTGGGAATAAAAATAGTTTTTTAGAAAAACATTTCTTTTATTTCAAATGATTTTTAATTTTAATTCAAATAAATTAATACAAAATGAATTTTTTTTATTTTTTTATTTTAGATATAGTATTTTATAATTTAGTTATTAAAATTCATACCAAAAAATTTAGCTATTATGTTATAATTTTCAGGTATAAATAATCATATTAATAGAAAATTTTGGTTCTCTATAACATAATGTTTCTTTTAATGAAAGCTATCAACTAAATTACAGTTATTTGAAAATATAAATTTAAAAAAATATCAGTCAATTTCATTCTCCCCTTCCCCACTAATATATTTATTATTAAAATTTTTTACCTTTTCATATTTTGTTTTATATATGATAATCCCATTGTGGAAAACCGTTATCCTAAAAATGGGAAATAAACATACAATTAAAAAGTGAGAAAAATAAATTTGAAGATAATAAGGAATAACACATAACCAGTTTTCAAAAATAAAATAAAATTAGTGAGATGTGAAAATATATACATTTAAGAGTAACATAATTCCCAAAAACTAATATATTATGACTTAAAACATAGTTCTAATAAAGGTCAAAACCACAAAGCTATAATTCCATGATGGGTGAACTGGCCATTCATTCATTTAAAATGAAGTTTGGTGTATAAATTTTTTTATTTCAATTACCTTTTACTAATATTTATGAATAGTCATGAGATAATATTCTTACCTAATTTCACTCGGTTAAATGAGTACAATATCAACCTCTGGTTTTACTTCAATCTATTTTTTATTCATCTCTTAGATCATGATGTCATTATTCAAGATGTTTTTTTTAATCTTAGATAACTAAAATATACTTTTAATGAATCATAAGATATATAAAATAATTATAATTATTTTATTATATCTCTAGTTATTATAAAATTGAAAATGGTAAGTAGTGGTAATCATATACTAATAAATCATCATTTGGTTAAATAATAAGATAATAACTAAAATGTTATAAAATGGTAAAAATAAACCATTTCATAAATTATTAATCTTGTGGACCTTAAAAAATTAATATAATTATAAAGAAGGCCACTATATGACCTAAAAATAACTTTATATCAGTATTAAAAATATTATAATCTATATTTTAATTTTTTATATACTATATATATGGAATACCTTGTACATTTATTCTATAGATAAGTTTTAATAATAATAATTAGTAAAAAAGTTCTATGAAAACATACTTTATTCCTCATTCCACATAGAAAACTATATATTAATGAATATGTTCCTTAAATTCAAAAAATTTGTAAAATCCATTAATAATAACATAGAATTTTTTTAACAAATCATTAATCAATTATGAGATCATCAATACTATCAAATTTATTATATACATATCAATCATCTTATTATCTAAAATAAAAACCATTCTTTAAATAGTAGGATCATATTTAGTTTTTTCTTATATTAATCATGTGTTTTCTGTAAAATATCACCTTACCAAAAAATTACAATTTTAGGTCACCAATACCGTTCAAAATATTCAAGAAAGTATATTGTGAATAAATTCTACATAAAAACAATTATATATTTCATTATTTCTATAACATAATTCTTTTATTCCATTACATAAACACTTTTATCAGTCCTCTACATTCTTAAACTATTTACTAGTATTGAATATTTTAGTCCTCAATACATCTTTTATTCTATGTTTCATTTTTAGTCACATCATTATAAATGGAAAAACAATACTAATGAAACCTTTGGGAGACCCTTCTTGACCTCTCCCTTCTGGAAATCTATTTTCATAATTCCAAAACATTTAACATTTAAAACATTCATCAATTGATTATTCTTTAGGGAAACCATTATTATTTTCCTTTATATTTACTAAAATTTTCATTTTACCTTGGTTGTTACATATTAAGTCCCATTTTCTAGAACACATGACCATCTTATCATCACATAGAGAAATTCATATAAGTGATTCATCCCACATTCTCAACATATATAAAATTGAATGTTCTTTCCTCTCTGGTATTCACTATATGAGATCTGAGAAAACACAATCAATGTATTCTTTAGTGAGTCATATAGTTTGTTTAAGGGGAGGGTTGTTAATCATATATCAATGTAACAGATCATGAATAATCATAATATCCTGAACTCCAATTATAATATCTTTTTTTTACATCAACACATCTTCTAACACATTTTGTGTCAATAAATTTACTTACGGTTCCCAAGATTGAAGAATAATAAATCATTTAGTGTAAAAAATAATAATTAAATAGTGAAACGACATAATTATGAGGAATAATTTATATAATTTTTAAATCATGAAACCTTCATTTCAATCTATAACTCATTTAGTTTAACCAAGTTTATTCATGGTTATCCTCAATTAAAATCCTTTATGATGTTTTTTAAATTTTTTTTAAATTTTTAAAAAATACCAATGGAGTTTTAAATGAGGTGTATAAGGATATTTTTCATGAATTAGCCGATGAAAAT
Organism: Viscum album; assembly: GCA_963277665.1. NCBI lineage: Eukaryota > Viridiplantae > Streptophyta > Magnoliopsida > Santalales > Viscaceae > Viscum > Viscum album. The sequence goes on from OY728135.1 coordinate 1,841,036,086, forward strand.
GTCAAATATCAACGCGAAATTTTTGGATTTATTACCCCTTGCTAGGAATATTATATATCTTCATCAATATTTAGTATCCATATATGGATATAATTTCTTGGAAACCACTCACTCCATCCTTAAACAAAATCCCAATTTTTTTTATACGTTGAATTTTTCTTAAAACAATACATAGACATATCCTTATATATATAAATGGAAATATACCTAGGTTTATCACTAATATTTTATCATCATAGTTTCCAAAGATTAACTAACTGTTTATCTAATTATAACTATAATGACCTAGTATTCCCATAAAAAAATATTAAATATAATTAGATAAATATTCACAAAATTTCGTAGAGACATGTTGGACTACCAGAAACATTTTGTGTTTTCATTGAATAGAAACCCAATATTCTTATTTCATTAAATATATTAATAATATAACATAATTATCTTCCCACCTAGTACACCTCATAGACATACCATACTTTTGACCATTTTTCATAATCTAGTAAAAGGATATATATTAAAGGCAGATCTTAGACGATCAGTAAAGGTAACATTGGTATATATCAATATAACATGACCGAAAGATATTTTGAACATTAGAGTAATATCTCAAAGGCATACCATACATATCACTGATCAAAAAAATGAGTCGTAGAATAATTCATGTATTTTAACAAGACATAAATCATAAATTAATTAAAGAAATTATTCCATGATAACATAAAATTGTTTTAAGGAATAAATATATTGCATACTCGTAAGAATATATCATTGTGAACATATATAAATAGAAAAATTTTCACTTTCTATGTTAATGATAAGAAATCAGGTCCTCGCATAGCCTTATAAACATTACATCTATGTCTATGATTAAAATTGTGAACTTGAAATCCATATAGTGCATAAATTGTTTTCCCAAGAGTTATGAGTATTTCCCTAATGTATTGGATGGAGATATAGGCAATAGACATATTTTTTTATAATGATTCCACCATTCCAGATTTTAACATAGCCCTGATTTTCAGTTGTAACATAATTAGTGTCCTTGGGTATAACATTACGATCATCATTACTTATAACATAACCATCATTACATAATTAAAACTATAAATATTTGTTATTCAAGAATATAAAACATTTATCAGAACATAACCCTTTAACAAAATGGGTTTATATAAAATTTAATCATAGTATAACCCATGGAAAATAAATGGGTTTTAGAAAAATTTCATAAATTCATCATAGAAGACCTCGTATAAAATCAACAGGATTTAGGAAAATATTATCATATTAATCATATAAAATATAGATAATGAATAAGGATAGTATCATTGGATAATATATCCAATAAATCTTATGTAACAACCAAGTATTTCATCTTAGATTAAAAATGATTTTTAATGATAATTTGGAACATTTTTTTAATGAAAATTACTTTTTAAATTTGAAAATTACCTTTCTAAAATATTAAAAATTCCCAAATAATTATGAAAATATTTTATTTCACTATTAACATTGAATAATTTATTGGATGATTAAAATTATTGATCATTCATGATGAAAATTACAATTCATTTAATACTTGTTAAAGAAGATATTCCATTCACATTTTTAGTGAAAAAATTAACAATACCTCATTCAAAAAATGATAAGAAGATTCATTTAAAATAATTTATTAAAAATTAAATATTGGGACAAAATTTCATTAAAAAATATATTTAAAATTTCAAAACATTATTTATAACTTTTCTAGAAAAAATGGACATTGAAGAAAAGGTATTTTTGACTGAAAAGAGAAATGATGTCAGTTTTTGTTAAAAACATGATTTATCTATCTTAATTACATAAATATAGTAAAATGAATAGAAAATATTTTTTATCAATAAATAAAATTATTTAAATAAAATTCAATAATTTTTTGAGATATATATCATAATATTTAATCATTATAAATATAATCATGAACAATCAAGATAAATAATGAGTCTGTAAAGTAGAAACATTAGAACTTTGGAATCATTTGAATTGTAATCCCCATGGATGAAATTATATTACATGGTTATGTAAATACATTAATTATCCTGATAAGTTTCATAATATACGTTGATGTAATTTATATACAGAAGAAAAAGAAAAAAATTATACAAGGCATGTGTCTCACCGAAAAAACGTTTAAAGGAAATTTTTTTGACTGATGGTGGGAATACCGACGCCCCCAACAGCTATCTTACGGAGGGCTGAGTTCCGTTCAATCGCCCAAGTCAGGTATATCGGTCTTCCTTTTGAAATGCCCAATGGTTCTGTATCCAACGATATGTGGACCTGCTTTCCAAAGGTAGGCATTCGCTGGGTGATTTGGATAGCGATGCTTAAGAACTCACATTGGTCGAGAGGATGGGAATTCGGGATCATCGCACCATTTTGGGAGGAATTATTGCCTGTTTCGGGACTCTCTTATAGATTTAAGACATATTCATATGTTCACGAATCGTTGGTTTATCCACAAGATTAGTATCCATGGATTACCCCTTAATTGCCAATAATAAACTGAACGCATGGATACATAGTCATTTGGGCCCAAGGATTACCATCCCTCATTGGAATTAATGACTCCGAGGAGTTTAGACTCATTGAGACAGCACGGGTTTGAAGCCTCATAACTGGGCGCTCTGGAGATTATTGTCATCCAGGGGGGACAGATAACAACTTGATTGTTTGGATCGAACACATGATACGGGCTTCCTACATATCCTCGTGAGAGGAATCAGAATCTATATAGTTCAATGGAAATTAGTGGGACACATCACCTTTTAGGGTCTTTTGACAAGGACTCAACCGTACAGTTTAACGTCATGTGTCAAGGACCCCCGAGCGAGAGATGCCTGGTCAAAGTTGGTGCGGGACTTACGTCGAAGCAGCCCGGAAGACCCAAGGGAACCAATTTCCTGGGCCTAGATACGGTCCTGCTGGGGTCATGAGGACATGGTCTGAATGTGAGGGATGTGTATCAGATTTAGATATCGAGCTTTCACCTCGGGGAGGTTTTTTACGTATCCCGATAGGTCGGGGATCAAAGTCCACGTAGTTCGAGGAAGATTAAGGCTTACATGTGAGAGTTGCCTGTTATTGGGATTGAACCTCAAGGAGTCATCCTATGTACCATGTTTAGGAAACAGGGATCAAAACCCATGTAGTTCGTTTCACCGCTGTCATTGTGCGGGAGCTTTGGCCATGACAAATCCATAATCCCACGTGAGTAATGCTCGGTGTGAGAAACAAGAGAATGCATCAGACTTGGAAAGCCTCGCACATTCTCCCTATTGAGGGAAAGGGAGGAAGACGACGAGTGGAGGAGAAGGCCGGGACCGCTGGACTCTCCTTCTCCCTAATGTTTAAGTGAGGTAGAAGTCGCGCTGGCAGAGTCCGTGGCTACAACGGCAGAAGAATGAACCTTCTCGAATGATAGGGGAAAATCCATTGCCATCCGGCCGGTAAGGATCGAGTGGGTCTTACTCTAGGAGGGATGCCCAGTATGGGGTGTAGGTGTACTACAGTTTAAACCCATATAGCTTGGAAAATGGAATCGCAGTTTAATGTCATGTTGTAGGGACTATTTCTGTATAGTTTAATGTCATATGGATAGGATGAGGGCCATACAGTTTAGCGTTGTGTGGTTAGGACGAGGTATATATAGTTTAGCGTCATGTGGTTAGGATGTGGGCCATATAGTTTAGGGTTGTGTGGTTAGGACGAGGGACATACAGTTTAGCGTCGTGTGGTTAGAATGAGGGCCATACAGTTTAGGGTCGTCTGGTTAGGATGAGGGCCAAACAATTTAATGTCGTGTATTTAGGATGAGGTCCATACAGTTTAGCACAGTGTGGTTAGGTTGACTAGGTAGGAGATACCTAGAAATACTTATTGTGGGACTTACGCAAGGGAGGCCCTTTCTGGATGAACCTAGCAAAAGGAGATAGGTAATGGGGTTATAGGAGAGTCATTAGGAGTAGCTCGACTCATTTCATGTATATGGAGGATGTTGCGACAGCCTAAGGGTGCAATAGAAAATATTGTTGACCCACCCTGAAAAGTCCGCGATGCGACTCTGAATTTTTCATGGGGGTTAATGACGATAGATAAGGGACTGGATCGGAGGGTCGGGGCCGTAGGCGGACACTGTACTCGAGTAGGGGTGCGGGGGTGTATCCCTCGCAGTATGGACCAACGAGTGCATGAGGTTTTCCACATGGGGCGGGCCACATAGGAGCTGGTTGCGAAGAGAAGGCTATGAGGGACTAGCCGCAGAGGACCGAGCCCCGTTGGAGCTGGCCACATAGGAGATGGCCACGGAGGGTATTCGGGGATGAGTTGGCCATGTAGAAGATGGCCATGGAGGGTATCCGCGGAGGAGCTGGCCTTGAAGGAGCATCCATGGAGAGGTGGCCGTGTGGGAGCTGGCCACATAGAATATGGCCACATAGTGTATCCGCGGAGGAGCTAGTGGTGTAGGAACAACCACGGAGAGGTGGCTGCGAGGGACTGTCCGCAGCGGAGCTGGTCGTGTAGGGTGTCCACGGAGGAGCGAGCCGCGTATGAGCAGGCCACATAAGAGATGGCCACGGAGGGTATCCACGGAGGAGCTGCCCGTAGATGAAGTGGGACGCATGGGTGCATGAAGAGTGGCGCCCATCACGTAGGGGTGTGCTACGCAGCTGGAGAGGTTATTCACGTACCAGGGTGGTACGCGGATTGATAGGCATCCCACGTACTAGGGCGGTACGCGGTTTCGGGTTCAGCCTGCGTACCATGGTGGTATGTGGTGGAGTTCGTGCGAGCAGCGGTGGTCAGGGGCGTCGCCTATCAGGGGTTCGCCGCTCTGGGATTCTCATACGTAGGAAGGTGCTATGTGGTGTGATAGATCGAAAAGGGGGCCTAATCTCCCTGGTCTGTGTGGAGTACATCCGCGGAGGGGTCATGGCTCATGGTTTTTTTAAGTTCACGGTTCACCAATTTGTTATGTGTTTTTTGGTTCCTTATCAATTCGTTTCCATTTGTATACCTATTCTAGTTTGTGAATTGGAACTTTGTTGTTTGAAAAATCCCGAGCTCCTTCCTCCAGGATCCTTCCTTCAAAAGTCAATCTCCAAACCTCCTCGCTGATGGAGTCCAATCAATCGATCCCCTGATCTCCAAATACATCTACCTGAATCCGATCGATCCACCCTTCTTCTCCCCCTCAACATCCTTTTATAGAGGAGAGGGAAGGTGTGTTTTGTGGCCATGTGGCTCCTTTTGTGGAGGCCTATGATCGAAAACCTGACCCACTGATGACTTAGTCAATCTGCAGTTTGTGGGGAATCATTGAATGCAACTAACCCATGAACCAAGTTGGTTCAAGGGGTGTTTTGTAGTCACACTGGGCTCCGCCTCTATTCCTTGAATGACAGGGCATGCGGTGTGGGACGGTTGGTGCAGTTCATGGTAGGGGCGGTTTGTGATGGTGAACCGGTCTGGCGTCCGTCCTTCTTCGCGCCCACAGAGGAGTTCCTGCCTCTGTTTCGTGAATCACACTAGTCCGTGGAGGGGGTGGCTCGCTGAACTGGCCGTGTACCTTCATTGTTGGATTGGTACGCAGACCGGTCAGTCCATTTACAATATTGACTATTCTCCATATAATTGTTCAATTATTTGAGGGAAATTGGATAGAATCCTTTCTCAAATTAAGTGGCATTCTTATTCTCCTTTTTGAACTTTTCTGGACCCTAACAATGCCCCCCATCGGAATGGGGTCCGATCAGAACAAAGAGTAGGCTATTCCAATGTAGAGTGGTCCGAAAACATGGATAGTCTTCTGTAGAGGAGTGGACTTGGTAGGGGACCATGCCAATAAATAAAGGGGGACATACCCTTTTCTTTTACCTGATTTCTCGCGAAAATTGATCTCTCACTTTCCGTCTCCGCGTGCCTGCCTCCTTCGCGAAAAGCCTCATCCACGAGCCAGCTTCAGTTTCCACAAACAGTTTCTCATTCACGCTTGCCTTCACATGCGGACCAATCTCCTAGCTACGAACTAAAACTTTTAATCAATTAAAAAGAAAGTCACAACGGGCCGTGTAGGAAATCTCTACGCGGTTTTGGATGGTGCGTGAACTGGAATAATCTATACTTTAAAACTTATTATGTCTTCTGAACTTAAACATTTAAATCCGGAATTGAGATTCTGCAGAGCAGCCTGGTTTGCGACTTTCTTTCCAACACTCCACGGGAAAGAGTATCGCAGACTTCTTCTACATAGGGCTAGTTCACAGGATGTATCCGTCGCGAACTATGTCTTGAGGTCATCCCGCTAATCTCATAATGTAGTCTCTTTTATGGATTCCTTTTCCAAATTCTATGTATTTTGTCTCTATTTTATTATTCTGAACTAACCATTTGTATGGTTTCCATCATGCAAGGAGAAAATATGGTTCCTCCTAGACTTTCGATTAGGCCTGCTGTCGAGCCTCTTCTGATTGGTGATCAACGCTTAAAGGATGGGTCCAGCTATGTTCAGGATGAAGTCCGCCACACTCCATTTTACCCCCTCCTTTCAAACATTCTCTCTGAGTCACAGTGGGAGTACCCCTTTTCCAATAGCCTTCCTGCCTACGGGTTCGGTTTATTGTCTGATACACCGATTCCAGTGCCATATTGCAACAAAAATCTCACAACATGGATATTTACCAATACTGTCCCTCGAGTTGTGATAACTGCCATAGGGTGGCCTACCCCAGGGGATACAGATGTCGGGTGTATGATAAATCACCTACCTATGTCCCCGATAGGATAACACATCAATAGGATGGGGAAATTCACTGTTACCGGAGCATTACCCACAATGCTATGGTAAACATCCAACGTGGCTGGTCAGCGGGCCGGGACCTCTGGCCTGGAGGGGTATTTATGTCGTTGGATTGGGGGTTGCCCTTCTTGGTTCGCCAGAGCTGTGTGGAGTTTGAAGCAAAATTGTGATTCGTGTGTCTATATGAAGCTTCCTGGGTGTCCCAAACCTATACCCATTGGCCCCATTCCCTTTCCAAGAAGCTTATCAGCCATTAGAGTCCAGATACCAACACAATCCATCTGGTCCATGGGGAGGTGGGTATCCATCTCTGGGATGTCTCCCAGATTTCAGGGGTCCCAATTGTTGGAGGCATGTATGATGAATACTTTTCTACCCCTTCTGTGTGGGATAACGAAGAGAGGACTCCTCCCTTGGTGTAGCAGCTCATTGATCGGGCCCAGAAGTATTCGAAGGATATATCTCCATAAAATTTTGTCCCATATTGTGAATAGATCAAAGCATTTTCGAGAGAGAGTAAGTCCATGTCTATTCCACGCAGGCCCAAAACATGTCCTTCGATGGAGTCCCGAAGCCAGAGGGGTAGCTATTGGCTGATCCTGGAGGAAGGACAGTTCAACAGCTAGGGCTGGAAACTTGTGTTAGGCGTTGATTGGATGCTATGTTTTGTGGCATTTCTGGCCATGTTCTTGAGTTGCTGGTTGTTTCCCGTACGCAATACTGGAGGCATGCGGGTCTCTACATTTGTTATGGTGTCATAGCTGGCCACTGATAATGTGATCAACTTGGACGTCCCAATACTAGCTAGGATTTATCGGTTTCATGGAAATATTACAGAGGGGCGTTGTCCAAACCTGGTATCTAACCCTTTTCAAATCCACTGGGGATGTTTGGGAGCATATATTAAGAATTTCTATACATTAATAAATCCATATCATATTTTGGGTACTGTATTCTGGCCATATTTTCAATTAATCAGCAGGGTTACACTCAAGGAGTGGGTGGCGCAAGAGAAGGATGGAAAACAGACGGATCAGAATATGCATCTTCTATCGAGCCAGATCTGAATCTACGATCATTTAAATTTCCAACCACATCCTTTTCCGACCAGCACAATCACGAATGCCATATCATAGGAATTTAGCAGGTGGGTTACTTATTTTTCCTCCTAGAGGGTATTACGGTGGCTCGTATCGGTGGGGAACGGATCTGTGATGTGTATGTGCCTTACCGATTCAGACGTCATTTTGGATGTGTACAGGAGATATGTCCTCCTGCTCTCAATGGTGCTCGTGGGAACCACCATTTGATGGTGGCCAGACAATTGTGGCTAATGTTCACCCGGTTGAACCCTGATCGTGAGGTTATGACCCCCGCGCTTGCAGACTCCCTACATTTCTTATCCAAAAGTTATTCCTAATCTTGGGTGAAATCGTACCTGAATGGTCAGTTAGGGCTGTGGGTGCCCACTATCTCGAGTCCTAATCCATCAAAGAGCAAGAGGAAGCAGAAGGGGATAGTGCTCCAATAAGTCCGGGAAAGGTTCTCCATAACACTGCTGGTCTCATGCTTTCAGGGAAAGATTTAACAAACAGAGGTGTCTCCTCACATGCCCTCGAAGCTGCCTGGAGAGAGTTGGCCATTCCTAGTGATGCTGCCATACCAATGGCCTGGGGCCAATGCGATGAATTCAAAGTCCAGTCATCCTTTCACAGCCAGTACCCCCGTTCTTTGTGGCAGAACCTCTAGGAATTAGAAATGGCATTCGACAGGCTGGGCTACATATCTTCTCCAGCTTAAATCTTTTATGATTTGGACCCAGAGAGGGTCAATCGGTATCTCCAAGACCTCGATACCTACGTTCATGCATGCCAGGGTTATGCGGTGTTAACTCACTGAGTCCAGGATCAGCTCCGATTGGTGACTCATGAAGAGGAGGAAGTGAGCGATCACACTTTAGGGTGCGATGATTCCACTAGTTCCCCTACAGCAGCTGTGGCAAGGGAATTATCTCCCTTTCCTGTCCATGAGGTCCCACCCACAGGTATCTCTTGAGAGTTCTAGGGCAGCAGCGAGACCTAGAAAACAACCACGGCTATTGGCGCATCCACTAGCCCCTGTCGCTGGCCGACCCTCTCAGGTCGATCCCCCTGACTAGTAGTTCCTATTACGGCTGCATTTCCAGATGCGTGGAGGATTTGGGATGAACTTAGGGTCTGTTGCTCAGATGAAGAGTTTTGGGCGTTACTCCAAATAAGCTCTCTCGATATTTCGGGTATTGGGACTATCTTTTCTCAACCTCACATGCTACTGGAAGAGGATCTGGATGAAATAGTCGCCTCTTTGAAGGAAATGGATGAATATGTGGATTCACTCTAAAACTGGCTTTATAGGTCTAATCGGATGTCCATGACGGTAAACCATCCCGAATCTTCATATCCTGAGGAAGAGGTTTCTCTTCTCATCCATCTCGGTATTCTTTCTTCATTACTATGAAGGTTCTTAAAGATTCTTCCCATTATGCAAGGTTCCGAGGAATCCCAATGGAAATTCCTTCCCCGGTGTATACTCCCCGGGGTACGGTAGCAGGTGAACACACGCCTTAAACTATGAGGGTCATTGAGGAGGGGTCTCCTGGTGCAGTTGAGCACATGGAAGCGACCATCCCGGATCCGACTAGGGTCATTCCTCCTCCTACTCCTCCCAATGTTCCGAGTGGATAATTGTCCTTTTGAAAGATCCAAAGATGTCGGAAGGAATTCAAATTATCAGTACGGCTCAGAAAGGGAACGACAGGTAATCAGGATTCATGTTTCATCGATTACCAACTCATATGTTCTGACTGTATGAGTTATTAACTATTTTTGTGCTATGGTGCATGTCCTATCAGTGACATGGCCATGGATACCCAAGTGGTCGTACCTTCAACCCCTATATTATCGGAGGGACCACCTGCGGCCATACCTGAGCGCGATGAGATGGCAGGCCCGGTTGAAGGGTATAGTGGTACGAAGGCTTTCCTTCTCTTTCCAATTACTGGGGATATGTCAGAGGAGGAGCAGCTGGGAGATGAGACTCTCATTTATCACACTGCATCTATAGCTGCGGGGGAGGATGGGGTGCCCTTGATTACCGAAGAGGACCCAAATCTGACGGGGTCAGATGCATCAGACCCGATGGATCCCATGGTGATGGAGGAAGAGCCTGTTATCAGGCCAGTAGTTGAGAACCCAGAGCGGGCCATCGTTCTGTTTACTGGGGGAGTAATTTCCCTGAGCTTGATCTCCATAGATGACAGCATGGAGAAAAATTTGGGATTTTCTAGCCTTGGGCGTGGCCTTAGGTCCTGGGCACCTCTGGGGGTTTCCAGGACCCCATTTCCCATTGAATATGTAGCGTCTTCCTCGAGCGGCAGCAGCAGCGTAGAGCTTGAGGTCACCGACGCCTTGATGATCAGGGGTAAGCTTCTCAATATCCTGCTACTAAATCGCTTATCATCCCTTTTCTGATTATGGATACTTATCTGTCATATCGACTTTCGGGCTTTAGGACCGCAACCTTCAGCGCTGGCGATTGTTCCATCAGATCCAATCATGCATGTGACCACAACTTCTAGGGGTGATGTTTCCGCGGTGTTGGAGCTTGCGGTTGAAGCCATATCGGGTCCCTAATTGGTTAAATTTATCCCATAGTATGTATCTTCATCCAGGAGTGACTCTGAGCCTGGTCAATGGGTCCTTTCCAGTCTTCGACCTGCTCAACAAAGGGCATGGAAGAAAATATGGAAGCCAATTTCTCAAACGCCCTTGGCCGAGATGCCAACTAAATTGGTAAAGCTGTGTGATATTTTTATGATGCTCGGATTCGACAGCTTTGACTACCATGGATTTTATGATTTAGTCAAGTAGGTGGTCTCTGACCAAAAGAGTCTTGGCAGTTTTCAATCTCTTTTTTCTGATGCTCAGTCTGAAGCTTACCTCTCCACGACCCGACAATTTTACCTAACAGAAGCACATGATCATGCTGGGGTAGTCACGAGACATCAGGGAGAAGTCCTCAAGTATAATTCTTGACTGGATGTGTTGAAGAGTGACATACAGTGGCTGAAATAGGAGGAGGCTAATCCCACAGCCATAATCGAAGAAGGGGAGTGGATGATAGAGGTGGATATAAGGGAAAGATTAAAGGTGACACAGGAGGCAGAAGCACTGTGAGCTGAAGCGGAAGGTAAGACAGATTTGCTGTAGAATCTCTGTCAAGTGATCAAGGATTCTCATCAGCACCTGATACAACTTTGTGAATCCGCTAAAAGTATCTTGTAGTAACCTTTCACTGCCAGAGGAGGCTACAGATTGTGGAATCCCTTCTCATCAACTCTGTTATGGAACAAAAAAATGTTTCTCCTTAGCACTCTTTTATGACTTCTTCTATGATAGAAATTATTTGACACAGTTCCTGTATATGATAATTCACTAAACATAGAATAATCAGAGTTCAGGAAAATTGATAAAACAGAAATGGGCTCTAATTTTATTTCCTGCACCAAGGGATCCAGCAAGCATAGTTTGACTATTGCTAGGATTTTGTAGAAACCCCCTACAAACTATTTGTCTTTTTTTCAATACACTAAGTCTTGTCTGGGTCCATTTAGTGTGGACCCAGCAGGTATGGCTCGACTTTTTCATAGGTCACCCTTTTCGGTTTTTCGACCTAACAGGCTTTGTGCCTCTTTTTGTGAGCGGTTTAAAGTCCCTCCAACAAGACTATCATTACTGTTGTTTTAGGTCTAACAACTATGACTAGATATAGTTGGATGAGGACCCCAATGATGTTTTATTGATTAAATGATGTCTCAATACCTTTCATACACATATGAGGGGACATGTTTAAATTTAAGAGACATGAAGGCCATGTCTCGATGCATAAGAGATGTATCACTGTACAGAGTTAGGGAAAGCGTTGCCCAAGGAATACTTGCCTTTAGTAGACGGGCCATGGGAAAACAATATGCAGAGCCTATGAAGGCATGGTATGAATAGCCATGAAAAGGTGTCTTTAAGTAAATAACGGTCCTTTTCTGATGGCCTGAGGACTTCATGGAAGTCCGGATTATGGAAACCACCATGGGTGGATTGGAGAATTATGAAAAACACCATGGGTGGCTTGGAAAGTGTATTTGATGTCTGAAATGGATTGGGAACATCTGTATTAATCAGGAGTGTGGATGAAGGGTCCCTATCCTACGGATTCAGCTAGCGAGAAATATGGTTGGATCTTTGTGTATTTTAAAGTCATGTAGCTAGGACATTCCATGAAATGGAATGGATTATCCTAGTTCTCGATAATCTCGTTAGAGACGTTCCACCGTATTCAGGAAGGGTTGTGAAAGAGGTTGGTAAACTGCAGCTCAAATGGTTTCTGAATCCCAGGATAGATATGGGGCTCATAGGCCAAGAGGTATACAGAGAGAAGCATTGCCTACGGAAATATTGCCTTTGGTAGATGGGCCAGGGGCGATCAATATGTAGATACACTGAGGTCATGTTATGGATAGTCATTCAAAGGTGTCCTTAGGTCAATGATTGTATTCTCCCGATAGCCGAGCAACTTCAGGGAAGTAGAGATTCGGGACCACCAGGGGTGTCTTACGAGAGTTTGGATTTTTCTAAGTACAGAGTGTGATTTTTGAAGAGAGGGTTCCTGGATATCAGAGAAACATCTAGGATAAATTTCCGAGGAATGGGTAATGTCATCCCTTCTCATGCTGGTGTGAGACGGTGGTATGTGCAGGTCTAGCCCATGCATTGAGGGAAGGAGGAAAACCCCTATTCCTAATTGAAACCGTGAAGAGTTCGACCATCCAGTTTAAAGTCATGAAACAACGATGAAGTGCGTTGTTATTATTACTAAATCCATTCTGTTTAATGTCATGCGGCGAGGATGGATGGCATTTTAAATTCTGTGTTATTTACCGTCATGTAGTAAGGATGCCTTCGGTGCATTTTAACGTCATGTGGTAAAGACGAGGAGTATTATTAAAGATATTGTGAAGTTTAACGTCGTGCGGTGAGGACGTGGGGAATTTTTAAATCTATTAAAATTCATGTAGTTGGATGAATTTCCCTGGATGTTTAATTCTTGGTCATTGAAGCTTCACGCCAAGCAGAAAAGACATGTTCCGTGCAGTTTTAGTCATCATGCGGTAAGGACGTTGTTTCAAAGGCCACTCTTGATTAGAATGTTACTGGGTTCGAATATCTTAGCATGTACAAGATGTGGATAGGGATTGATGGTGTAAATCGTGGTCCCGAGGCTTCTTGGATGAGGAGAAATGATATGGGGGCTATGAGGCCAGTAGGCGTACGGAGCTAGGATGAGTATCGCCTGAGGAAATATTGCCTTAGGTAGACTGGCCAGGGGCTATCAATATGCAGATCCGCTGAGGGCATGGTATGCATAGTCATGCAAAGGTGACCACGTGTCGATCAATTTCCACATCCGATGGACAAGAATTATTATGAAGAACCACGATTAACCGGGTCGTGAAGTCTATCATTTGGTAAATAAATATTTGTACATGTTGGGGATGTTCGTCCCTAGTTGCTATTAAATATTAGGGAGTTCTCTGCACTAATTTATCTTGCACATGGGGTTTACCTTTACTCCATGTAGTTTAACGTCTTGTGGTAAGGATCAAGTGCTCTTAGTTTAACGATCATAGAGTTCGTACCATTGGGTGACTATTGCAACAATCACCTGGAGGGAAATTGAGTTAGGATGCTCTAGTATACTCTGAACAAGTGTGATGGAATGAGGGTGTAAAATGTAACTCAGGGGTTTCTCGGATCAGGAGATATGGTGTGGGGCTCTGATGCCAGTAAGCGTATGGAGATGGGAAGGGAATCACTTGAGGAAATATTTCCATTAGTAGATAGGCCAGGGGCTATCAATATGTAATGCTGCTGAGGGCATGGTATGCATAGTCATACAAAGGTGTCCAAGCGTCGATAACATTCCAGATCCGATGTCCATGGGTTGTTATGAGAATACAGTATTGCTCATAGCACATAGTTCGTCATATGGGCCACAATCCATTTTTTTGTATTTTCTAAAATCCACTTTTTGGAAAAGTGGGAACCGTACAGAAAGATCCACATCCCAAGTCCTCCAAAAAAAACAATAATATACCCATTCAATGTTCAAAATCAAACATTTAAATTCCACAAACAACAATAAGTTCAAATCACCACCCGCCCCATCCACATCTTTCAATTATCCACTCCACATTGCCACTAATGAAACCAAAAAATCCATTTCAAAATTTGAAATTCAAAAAAAAAACAGTGAGACTGTCATCACTACCTCAGTTGCCGAACAGCCTCGATACACACACTCTGACACAGAAGAGTTGGCCGTCAGATCACCGATATGATCCATCCACCAAAAACCACCTCCCATCATGAAAGTCTTTGGATCTCTCTTTGTATAGCCTGGAGCTTTCGTGTGGATTATTTCTGATATCCTCCAACTCCTGCAAACAATATTTTCTTTCTTTCCCAGTAGAATATAGGTTCACGTTACAAGTTTTTACAGCCCAAAAGGATTTGTGTTCTAACTCAACTGGTAGATGAAAAGCTTTTCCATAGACCAATCTAAATGGTGACATTACAATGGGGGTTTTGAGAGCAGTTCTGTGGGCCCAAATAGCATCATCAATTCTCAAACTCCAATCCTTTCTATTTGGGTTCACTGTTTTTTCTAGGATTTGTTTGATCTCCCTATTAGACAACTCAGCCATTCCATTTGTTTGAGAATTACAGGGCCTAGAGACCCTCTAATTAACACCGTATTTATTCAAAAGTGATTCCAAAGTCCTATTACAAAAATGGGTACCTTGATCTGTAATTAGAAACTTTGGAAATCCTAACCTTAAAAAATAATTTCCTTTCAAAAATTTAGACACACTCTTTGCATCATCAGTTCGGGTGGGGATATCCTCTACCCACTTGGACACATAATCAATATCCAACAAGATGTAGAGATATCCAAATGAATTAAAAAAAGGCCCCATGAAATCCATTCCCCATACATAAAAAACATCATAAAACAAAATTGGGGTTTGTGGCATCTCATTCCGATTGAAAATGTTTCCTTGGAATTAACAATTTTTAAAGGTTTTGTAGATTTCGAAAGCATCCCTAAAAATGGTGGGCCAATAAAATACAGAATCAAGAAATTTTCTTGTTGTTATATGTGGTCCGAAGTGTCCTATACATTTTGATGTGTGGTAGAAATGTAGGATGGATTGAAATTTAGTGTACGAAATGAATCTTCGTATCATTTGATCACTACTAATGTGACATAAATAAGGATAATCCCAAATGTATTTCTTTTAATCGCTCCAAAGTTTATCAATTTGATTTTTGTAAAACCAATGGGGGTGTTCATCGGAATAAAAATAGTTTACAAGATTAGAAAACCATGGTATTTCACTTTGAGCATCAAATAAATCCTCATCTAGAAAGGTTTACATAATTGGGGAACACATCTGAAATTTTCTATTCTCAATATATGGTATCCTGCTCAAATGATCAGAAACAAGGTTCTTACATCCTTTCTTATCTTTAATTTCAACATCAAACTCCTGTAAAAGAAGAATCCATCTCAGAATTCTTGGTTTTGCATCATGTTTCTTCATCAATAATCTGATTGCAGAGTGATCAGTAAAAACAATCACCTTGGAGCCTAGCAGATAACTTCTAAATTTTTCTAGAGCAAAGACAACAGCTATTTGTTCTTTCTCAGTTTTTGTGTAGTTTGATTGGGCTTGATCAAGAGTTCAAGAGGCATAAATAATCACATGATATTTCTTTTCTTTCCTTTCATTCAATACATCCCCAAGATAAAAATCAGATGCATCTGTCATTATTTCAAAGGGAATGTCCCATTTAAGAGGTTAAACAATGGGAGGGGTTGTCAATATTCATTCCAGTCATGAAACAGATTTATGCAATTCTCATCAAAGACAAATGGAACATATTTTTGGAGTAATATGGACAATGGAATAGAAATCGTACTGAAATCTTTAATGAATCTCCTACAAAATCCTGCATGCCCAAGGAAGGATCTCACATCTCTCATAGTGTTTGGGTATGGTAATGAAGAAATGACCTCAACATTGGATTTATCATCATGAATTCCATCATGGGACACAACATGTCCATGAATGATCCCTTTAGAAACCGTAAAATGAGATTTATCATAATATAGAACATTGTTCTTTTCAATGTATGTTTTCAGGACACCTTCCAAGCTTTTCAAAAAACTTTCAAAAGATGATCTATACACAGTGAAGTCATCCATAAATACTTCCATGAAAGCTTCCAAAAATTCAAAGAAGACGCTTATCATACACCTTTGAAAATATCTCGGGGCATTACATAAAACGAAGGTCATCCTTCTATATGCAAAAGTTTCAAATGGGCATGTGAAGGTGTTTTCTCTTGATCCTCAGGTAAAATGTGAATCTGAAAATATCCATAGAATCCATCCAGAAAATAGTAGTTGGTTTTTCTAGCTAGTATTTCAAGGACTTGATCATGGAATGGTAACGATAAGTGGCCTTTCCTTGAAACCAGATTTTGTTTCCTGCAATCAATGCACATTATTCATTTATTTGGAAGCCTTATGGGGAAAAGATCACAAAATTAATTACTTGATATTGTAAATCCACATTTTTTAGGAACAACATGGACTGGACTAACCCATTGACTATCAGATATGGGAAAAATAATTCCAGCAGCCAACAAGGTGGTGAATTCATTCTTCACAACCTCAAAAATTGTTGGGTTCAATCTTCATTGAAATTGTCTTACCGGTCTAGCGTTCTCCTCTAGTTAAATTATGTGCATGCAAACCGAGGGGCTTATTCCTGTTAGATTAGAGATATTCCATCCTATGGCTTCCTTTTGGTACTTGAGAACTTCCAAAAATTGGATTTCCTGGACTTCTGACAAATCTTTTGAGATGATTACAGGGAATTGTTCATTATGTCCAAAGAAGGAATACTTGAGGTTATCCGAAAGGGGTTTCAATTCAACCATAGGTGGGTTGGTTTCATTAATAACTGGAAACTCTTCAGAAGTTAGATTTTTTGGTTAAGCTCCATGTTCATCATGGTTATCTCTTTCTATGATCTCAAGACTTGTTTCATGTGAAAAATTGGAACCCCCTCCTGGAATACCACTGACAGATTCAGTGGTTTCTGGAAATTCATCTTTATCATTGCTCAGATATCCAGTCTCAACATTTCAAGACTCTTCACAGTCTCCAATTTCATTGTCATTTTTATCTGATTCGGTATCATACAGATATCCCTCTTTTTCCCCATCATTTGGTATTTCATCGCAGTAAAAATCAGGTAACATGCCAGAGGAAAACCAATCAATCATGTTAACATGGGGAGTTGAATGATCCTCAATTTGGTGTTTCATTGAATGAAAAATGTTGAAATGAACAATATCTCCTCCAAATTCTAGTGAAAGTGTTCCCTTGTGAATATTGATGGTCGCTTTTTCCGTTTTTAGAAATGGCCTCCCTAGGATGAGGGGAGCATGTGTGCTGAACCGATCATCTTCCATATCCAAAAAATAGAAGTCAACAGGAAAAATCATGTCTCTCAATTGAACGAGAACATCCTCTATTACTCAAGTAGGTCTGGTGGTACTTCAGTTTGAGAGTTGAATGGTAATTCCATAGGGTTTCAAGTATCCAACCTGAAGAGATGAGTATACAGAATGTGGAATGACATTGATAGAGGCCCCTAGATCAAGCATCACATCATTGAATTCACATTTCCCAATGGTACAGGGTATGGTAAATGTCCTAGGGTCTTTACACTTGACATGAAGTACATGTTGAATCATCGATGAAACATTCCTTCCTAAGTTCACTTTTTCACCTCCATTGAACTTTCTCTTATTGGCACACATGTCTTACAGAAACATATCATCCCTCAGAATTTGTTTCAAAAAATCGAGCAATGGAATATTGACTTGGAATTTCTTGAATGTTTCCAAAACCTCCTTATCCAATTATTTTTTAGCACTTGACTTTGGTGGTGGTTCATTCCTTGGATAAGGCAGTGGAGGTTCGAATTTTTCTGGGGTATTTTGAGTATGTTTTGGAGGAACATAAGGACCAGACATCCTCTTCCAATCATTCTTTATTATTTCAAACAAGATTTACTCTCTTGACTTTGAGTTTCTATCAACTTTATATTTTTCATCATTTTTATCAAGGGTAGGATTTTCATCAACAGTATCAGCAGAAGGCTTGATGTTCTTAATCTTAGGGTTTTTCAATTTTGTTCCACTCCTAAGTTCAATTGCACTCACGTTTTCCTACCCATTATTACTCGGATTTAACTGTGGATGTGAGGGTAAACCACCAATCATTTGATTTGTTATGTAATTAATACTAGAGGAAAGTTGACCCATTTGAGTCATCAAGGTATTCATTTTTTTATCTTGTTGTTTTGTGTATTATTTTAATTCCCTCAATTCCTCTTATTGTTTCTTCATTGCTTCTTCAAGGTTCCTATCAGAGTTTTGAGTGGGAGGGGTAGGGTGAAAATTTCTTCCAGAATGAGCATTGGCTTGCTCATTGAAATATCTTGGTTGAGAATTACTTTATTGTCCTTGTAAGTATCCTCTCAGTTGTTCAGGTTGATGAAATCTTTCATTTGAGTTGTTGTTCTATGCTTGATTGAAATTTTGGTTCTTTTGAAATGGTCTTTGCTGGTTTGGTTAAAATGGTCTTCCAGGAAAAACTGCATTGCAGTTCTCCGGAGGCTCTTGCATTTGCAGTAATTGGTCACTAAAATGTTCATTCGAAGAACAAATCCCATAGTGGACAGGTAGTTGGAAAGTCACTTCAGGTTTGGGTTGGGTTGGTGGGGTGTTAGACAACATTATTGACCTTACCATGGTTGTAAGATCAGATAGATGACTTGCAATTGTGTTGTTTTCGGGACGAGTAGTAGGGAATTCATGTGCATCTTTTACATGAAGAAGGCCCCTGGTTCCAAATTATTGGGCATTCTGGGCCATGTTTGTAATTAAAATCCTAGCAGCAGCTGGTGTCTTATCAACTAAAGCTCCTCCTGCAGGAGCATCGATCATACTTCTATCAAGGAGACACAATCCTTCATAAAAGTATTGAATGAGAAGCTGGTCACTGATTTGATGATGGGGGAAACTAAAAAAAGACGTTTGAACCCTTCCCAGTATTCGTGAAGTGTTTCTCCTTGTGTCTGCCTAATTCCACAAATATCCTTTCGAATGGATGCAGTTCTATACGCAATGAAAAAAATTTCAAGGAAAATATTTTTTAATTCATTCCAATTTTTAATCAAGGTTGAGTGAGAATAGAAAAACCATTCCCTAGAAACTCAATCTAGAGAAAAAGGAAATGACCTCAGCTTCATTTGATCTGCATCGAAACCATGAGGATTCATGTTGACATGAAAGTAGCTGAATTATTGAAGGTGTTTGTGTGGGTCTTCACCAGGAAACCCATTGAATATGGGAAGCTGGTGGATGAAACCAGACTTGATTTCAAATCCAGCAGGGGCATCAGGGTACTCTATACGATTCTCGTGATTTTCATCATAGGACGAAGCCAGTTCTTTCAAAGTTCTATTTTAAGCCATTTGGATTTCAGTTTCAAATAATTACCTCCTAGTTGTATTGGTAGAAGATTCACAACTTGCAACTTGGGGATTAGTACCTCTAACCCAAATGTGAAAAGTTCTATCAATTTCAGAATCTAAAGGTAACAAGTTCGGTTCAGAAGTTCGAGTCATGCAAGAAAAATAATTAAAATAAAATCAAATCTAGAAACCTCCCCAGAAACGTCACCTGTTGAGGTGAGAATTTTTCGTGTCGTAAAACCCTCAATCAATATTTTCCCTTTTAATGTAGCACAGTGGTGACCTCAGGGTTGTCTCTCGAGGAGGTTGCATTTCGAGTTGTAAAACTGTCACTTTTGTTTTTTTTTGTTTTTGAAGAAAAGAAAATGGGGATTTGATTAACAATTTGAAAATAAAATTTTAATTAAATACTAAACTGAAATAATTTTAAAGGAAAGATAATGTGGGTTAGAAATCAAGAAGAAAAACAGCGGTCGCATACAAGCTTCACCCTCTCGGACACTCCCCTCTTCCTTGAATATAAAAAATATCTCTTATTTTAAACTCCTAAATGTACACCCAAGGCCCCCCAGGTTTACACTCAAATTTGAAAAGATATCATATTTAGGACTTCAATATGCATGTGGTCCTGCCTATAGAAGTGATTCAATTACTTTAATACCTCTAAGTAATTGAATCTAAATGAATTCGTTATGCTCAATGGCAAAACCTCACCAAATAATTTTAAATAGCGAAGTCAATTGTTCTACATTATAGATGAAAAAATGATCAAAAAATGTGTTGAAAATATATTTATGAAATAATACAACCATATTCATTCGAAAATATAGGTTCAAGAGAAATTCAAAAAGAGATTACAGATTAAAATCAAAACTCGGAAGAGAGTGTCTGTCGGGTGTCGATGTCCGCAACCACGTGCCGCTTAGCCTTCCATCACTTGAGAAGCCTTCATCTTTTCTATTTAATATTAAAAGGATTTCATCTTCTTAAGGATAAAAATATCCACCTTCCCATTCACTCTGTCAATCCAAATCCCTTTTTAATGGATAGTGTGGTGAATAATGGAATATCTTGAGAGGTAGGAGCTCCTCTCCTTTTATAGGCAGATTTCATCGTCATAAAGTTGTCACGTTTTCGACCGATTAATTGGCCGATTCACGCATGGAACTCTTAATAATATTGTTTATAAATTTGTTGGCCGTCCACCCTCAAAATTTCATATTCATTGGACACATCTTGGAGGAGTTATGATTTTTCTATTGAAAATCACTTTCTCTGGATGAAGCTTCCTAGAAGCTTCCTTCAAAACTCTATTCACTCAACGACCATCATAAAGGATTCCAAACGGCTTTAAATTCATTTTGGAGATTCTTCTTGGAGACCTATTTCATATATAGGTATAATATCATCATTTGGAGGTGTTCAGGTCGAAATTAGATTCCATTACTATGGTGGAGTCCATGCAGTCCGCCCGGAAAAATTGTCATATTCATTGATTTTTTTGGGCATCAAGATGCATGAATCATTTCCTGGTCTCGAAGACAAAGATGATGGAAATAAACTAATGAATCGAAATAAATTCGAATCACAAAATTTGGAAATGTATTTTATGATAAATGACTAAAATACCCCTATGATAAAAATCTGTTAAAAATCCAGAATTATGCAATTTAAACTTTTTATCCCAAAACACACTCTAAATCCAAAATTGTTACAAATAAGATCAAATTGTTAAATTTTTGGGGATTAAATCATTTAAATAGACATTAAAAATATTGTAAATATTAGCTCTATCAACCACCTTGAGCATCGTTGCCATCACCGTCACCATAGAGTATCAACATAAACCATCGACGGTGTCGGTGAGAACACCGTCCTCGCCGTCGTGACATACCATCACCACAAGCCATCAGAACCAAAATATTATGTCACTCCATAGAGAAGGAATCGACCATCACCAACAACATATTCACCACATGAACCCACAGAACCAGAAACATACACCATTGTTCACACCGCTCCGTAACTACATATCGCTCCCCAAGCATACAAGAAACATCTTCAGCGCAATTGCCCATTGAGTCTAAGTATCCTATCCCTGGCTTGATGTTTTTAGATGCATATTGTCATGTGAACCATGGGAGGATACATAGGCTAACCAAGTAGGGATACCCTGTCAACATTTGGATGTGAGAGGGTAATGAACTTGTAAACCACTTCTCCATAAATTTTTGGATATTGAGATATGATATGGTGGATCTGAGGCCGGTAAGCATACAGATATAGGATGAGTATTGCTTGAGGAAATACTTCCTTTGTTAGACTGTCCAGGGGTGATCAATATACAGAGCTGCTGCCGGCATGGTATGCATAGTCATGCGAAGGTGTCCGCAGGTCGACGACTTTCCACTTCTGATGGCCATGGGTGGTTATGAAGATCCGAAATTATCCGTGTCACGGAGTATGATGTATAGAGATTATGCATCCAAATGCGCAAGGAGTATTCCCATCACATTTCTCCTTATATATTGGGTGGGTCACAACAATTTCTGTGCAGTTTATCATCATGCGGTGAGGATGAGGTCTGTGCAGTTTAATGTCGTGCAGTGAGGACGAAGATGAACCAACGTGAAAGGGGGATTTTTTGCAGTTTAACACCATGCGATATGGACACTAGACAGTTAAGTTTAACATCATGCAGTAATGAAGAGGGGTATTTATAATGTTTCTTTTTTTATCAACAGCTAGGCCAGGAGATAAGATTTAAGCGTCGCTACGTATCCGTCGACGGAAGGAATGAAGCAACACGTAGTACTTTTTGGAGTACTCCCCATGAAGGTCTGGTCCTTACACGGGGGTAAGGGGGCATATTTATTTTTTGGATCCGTGCAGTTTAACATCATACAGTAAGGACGATTGTGCATTGTTTTTAAGGAGACTAATCTTGGATACGGAATCCAGACATCGCTATATATCCTGTGAGGGTAGGAATCAAGCCACACGTAGTTCTTTCAAGAATACACCCCGTGCAGGTCTGGTCCGTACATGGGGGAAATGGAATTTTTTTAGGGTGGCCGGGATAGGATATAGAATGCAGGCATCGCTACGTATCCTACAAGGGTAGTAATCAAGCCACGTGTAGTTCTTTCAGGAATACACCCCGTGCAGGTCTGGTCCATACACAGGGGAAAGGTGTTTTTTAAATCCGTGCAGTTTAACATCATGCAGTAAGGATGAGGAATACACCCCACACAGGTCTGGTCCATACACAGGGGAAAGGAGGTATTTCTATCTTTATTTGGGGATAGTTGGGCCAGGATTTGGAATCATGGCGTTGCTATGTATCCTGTAATGGAAGGAATCAAGCCGTACGTAGTTCTCGAGAAGGGATACACCCCGTGCAGGGTTATTCCATACACAGGTGAAATGGGCATTTTTAACATTATTTGGGGATGGTTGGGCTAGAATATGGAATCCTGGAATCACTATGTATCCTTCAAAGGAAGGAATCAAGCCGTACGTAGTTATCTAGAAGGGGGTACACACCGTGCAGGGTTGGTCCGTACATGGGGGGAAGGGCATATTGCATTTTTTTTCTTTTGAGGGCGGTAGGGTCAAGATGAAGAACCTTGGAGTCACTACGTATCTTACAGAGGCAGGAATAAATCCATACATAGTTCTCTGGAATATGTGCATTTTAACATCGTGCGGTAAGGACAAAATACTCTTAGTTTAGGGTGATTGAGTTTGGACCATTGTGGGGTTCGACAGTTTAACGTCCTGTAGCTCGGACGAACAGGGGCTTGGCAGTTTAACGTCCATCAACTTGGACGAAAAGGGGCTTGGTAGTTTAATGTCCTGCAGCTCGAACAAAAATGGGCTTGGCAGTTTAAGGTCCTACAGCTCGGACGAAAATTTCTATTGGTTATGTGAAATATTTCTTCATGCTTTTAACGTTTGTAGTAGCAGTAGTGAACTGCCTGTCCCGGGATATCAGTGCATATGCTCCGTTGGAGTAGACCTTTTGTATGACATATGGTCCCTCCCACTTGGGCCCTAGCTTTGGAGGTTTATTTTCGGGTATCATTGGGTTCCAGAGGACCAACACCAATTCTCCCTCCAAAAAAGACCGAAGACGAACCTTTTATTAAATTCTCATGCGATCCGGTTCTGATATACTTCTAGATGGTGCTAACTGTGCAACCACTTTCATCCGACTGTTCCAATTCACCTAGATATTTTTCTGATTGCTCATCATTGGATAACTGATCACAAATGGAAACTCAGAGCGAGGTAAATGGGAGCTCAATGGGCAGGACCGCTTCTGTTCCATATAATAATGAGTGTAGAGTAGCCCGAATAGCGGTGCTGATTGTGGTTCAATAAGCCCATAATGCATGAAGGAGTTTATCCGTCTATGATTTCTTGTCTTTTTCCACCATTTTATGTAGAATGTTGGATAGGGTCTTATTGAAAGACTTTATCAGTCCATTGGCCGCTTCATGGTAACGGGATGAGTGGTTAGCCTTGACACCATATTCCTGGTATAGTTTCTCCAATTTAGTAGAACAGAAGTTGGTGCCATTATCCATCATCATGGTATGAGGGATGCTAAATCTGGTGATGATATAGGCTTTCACAAAGCTGACAATGTTTCTTGCCCTGACTTCCTTGAGGGTACAACTTCTACCCATTTGGAAAAGAAATCGGTCGATGTGAGGACATACTTCAGTTGTTTGGCTGTAGTGGGAGGATATGGTCCCACGATGTCCATTCCCCAGATGGAAAATGGCCAGGAGTAATATACCTGATGATGTAACTCTGGGGGTTGGTGAATGAAGTTGGAATGAATTTGTGCAGCAGTGGAATTTTGTGGTAAAGTTCTTGCAATCTCATGGCATGGTGGGACAATAGTACCCAAGACTTCATACATGATGGGAAAGAATAGACGCTGACTGATGTGCTCCACATACTCCGACATGTACTTAATTTATGACAGCAACAGTTTCTTCTCCATCAATGCATATGAGGAGGACTTCGTCGAGGCCACATTTGTAGAGGACCTCTTACTGGCATGTGCCGCCATATAGGAAAAATTTGATTTCCCTTCTCCGTATTTTCTCTCGTTCAGCCTTGTCTAATGGAAGTTCTCCCCTTTGAAGTTAGTTTGTAATGGGGGTCATCCAGCCAGTGGCAGGAGCATATGGCTCAGGGATAGGACTAACTTTGTTGATTTCTTTTTTCTTAGTCTGAACAAACGGAAAGACTATTTGACGATGAGAAATAATGATAATTGTTTCATCCTGATCTGGGTCAGCTAGAGATGTGGCCGCATTAGCTAATGCATCATCCTGGGCATTCTGAGACTGGGGAATAGAGTTCAATGTTGGTTCTGTGGAGAATTCTACCATTAACCTTCGCTCATGGTCAAATAGGGTAATTAGATCCTCCTTTTTAATATCATAGTCACCATTGACTTACTTGATGAACAGTTCTCAGTCACCTTTTACGTTAAGGTGTTTTACTTTTACCTAGAGTGCAATCTCCAGGCCTACAACGAGGGCTTGATACTCCACCTCATTGTTCGCACATCCTTCTAACAGGATGAAGGAATATGGAAAGACTGCCTTTTCTAGGGACATGAGTATGATCCCCAAACCTACCTTGTTAAATTTGGGATCCTCCATCCTCTTCCCTGTCGGGCTTCGAGTTGTGCCGTTGATGTACATTTCCCATGTTGGGAACTCCTCTTGAACCGAGAAGATGTCTTCATTATGTAGCTCGACGTCTGGTGTGGTGGTCCCTGTCGAGGGGTGATCTTCCAAAAAATATGTTATGCCTGGCCTTTGATGGCTTTCTGAGGAACAAACCAGATGTCAAAATGTTGCAGGATGACTGCCCATCGGGATAGGCGCCCAGTCACCATCGGGCGTCTGAGGATGTACTTGAGCTGGTTACTATGCGAGACTAAATGGACTTCATGATGCGGCAGATAATTTCTCAACTTTTGAACTACAAAGGCCAAGGCCAAACAACTCTTCTCGATATTTTAGTATCATGTTTCAACATAGATCATGGTTCAGCTGAGGTAATAGAGATTGTTTTCACTGTCGGTGTCATTTTTTTGTGTGAGGAAGGCTCCCATTGACTGATCTAGGGTCGTCACGTATATGATAATAGGTCTTCCTTCAACCGGGGCATGAGAACTGGTGGGATTAAGAGGTACTTATTTATGTTGTTGAATACCTCTTGGAAATTGTCTTTACATTTGTACGTGACCCCCATTTTCATTAACCTGGTGAAAGGTAAACATTTACCTGCAAGGTTGGATATAATGCACCTAATGTAGGCCAGTTGTCCTTAGAATCCTCTCAAATCTGTGAGATTGAGGGGAGGTGGTAAACCAAGGATAGCCTTTGTCTTTTCATGGCCGACTTCGATGCCCCGATGGCGTATGGAGAAGCTAAGGAATTCCCTTGAGGTATCCTCGAAAGCACATTTTAAGGGGTTCATCTTTAGGCTATGTTGTCGAAGTTTGTTGAAGACGGTTTCAAGTTGGGACAGGTGAACTAAGAGCTGTCTTGATTTGACCACCAAGTCATCCATGTAGCATTCAGCAAATCTACCTGGGAATGGTTTAAAGAAATGATGCATGATGCGTTGATATGTTTTGCCAGTATTCTTGAGTCCAATGGGCATGACCCTGTAACAAAATACTCCTTTAGGGGGCCTAAAGGAAGTGGATTATTCATCTTCTCAGGACATTATGATTTAATTATACCCAGAATAACCATCCATGAAGGAGAGAGCCTCATTCCTGGCTGTTGTGTCGATTAATATCTCAGAGATCGGGACCGGGAAATAATCATTTGGGAAATGATGATTGAGATCTCTGAAATCGATACAGACTTGAATTTTTCTGTTCTTTTTCTTGACGGGGAGAATGTTGGCTAGCCATATGGGGTATTGGAATTCCCAAATGAATCCTTATTTAATAATCTTATCCACTTCAGCCTCTATTTTGGTAGCATGTGTGGGGTGCATCCTTCTGGTAGCTTTTTTATAGCCTCGGTGGTCTTCTGGCAGACCTAAGTGGTGCATCTCCACTTTGGGATTGAGTCTCGGAATTTATCTATAATAACAGGTAAAAACATATCCATGATGCCTCAGGATATAGGTATATACCTCATGCTCCTCGGGAGATATCGTTGTACAAATGAGAGTGGTCCTAGGGTCTTCCTCGGTACCCAGTATTATTTCCCTGAGCTCGTCCATAGTGGTGGAGATACCTTCCTCAAATGAGGGTGGTGAATCCCTCAGATCTTCCTCCTCTTCTTCCCCCACATTCTCATCTTCTTGATCCAACTGGGGAAGATTTCTCAGCATAGTATCTTGGGAGTTCGAAGGCGAGGCATTGTGGGAGTCCCCGCTCATGTATCTACCCCCAAATTGAGGGTTAGCGGTCATTTCTACACTTCTATGCTCGGGCGTCATGGCTGATGTCATGAGGGTAGATGATTACATGTCCAGACATGAACTCTTACTCTCAACATGGTTGATGGGCAGTACTTAATCTTCGCCGAGCTACTTGAGGGGGTCATTAGGTTCCATTTCTAGGCCATTTGGAGAAGGGATCTAGTCGATACCATCGATCGAAGGCTTGTTCTTTTTCTCATAAAACCAAGCATCAATGTAGTGTCACTCGGAGATCTCGAAAGAGTCCTTGTCAGCATGCAATGTTCCACCTTTTCCATTGACACAATAATTAATACACTGGTGGTAGGATGAAGGAATAACCATGTGCTTATCGAGCCACGGCCTTCCCAGAAGGGCATTTAATGTTGTGTTCTTCCGGTCCACCAAGAATTCCGAGTAGTCCACAAGGTCACCCAAATGGGTTTTTAGCACGATTTGTCCATTTGGCTTCTTTTCACTCTTTTCGTAACCCAACAGAGTTGTGGCTGAGGGTATTAGATCATCCTCACAGTAGCCCAATACACAAAGTGTCTATAGGGGAAGTATATTAACTCCAGAGCCATTTTCAATAAAGACTTTCCAGAACTCAACAAATTTAGTGTACCATACACATATTGTGGATTGATGTGTCCTTCCATGATAGCATATTCATCCTGATCGGTGAAGGAAATCACCGCATTGCATTTAGCCGGGCTGGTCTCTGTCCAGTAAATCTCGGTGGCGGCTACCTTAGCTTGAAACTCTTAGGGGTGAGTAGGGCTTCTATAAGCACCTCCCTAAGATCTTCTAACAAACTCTGGGCATCCAGGATTGACAGTTTGGCTGGTATTAACACCAGCTGCTTAAGGATATTGTATTTTTACTCTAGCTGTCGACGCTTCTCCGTTGGTGGTAGGGTTTTATAATGCACATTGAGATATGTAGTATGTGATGAGGAGGGATCAGTAGTGGGGTCAGATGTTGACGGTGTTTCCACGTTCTAGGGACTCGGCTCGGCCAGTCTGTTTGTGCGCACTAGGCGGCTAGACACTTGTTCCTCCTCTGAAGGGTACCGCAGAATAACGGGGCCAGAGTGGCTACTTACGGAGGTGTTTGGATATTCTTTCTCCTACTAAGTCTTTTGAAGGTCTCTCCCATGGGTTTCTGTTATATAAACGGTTTGGGATGGGGTCCGACCATAGGGTTGGTTTTGGTCATGACTGCGCCTCCCCTGGTATCCCATGCTTCTGCAATTCCTCCACACGGCCCCTTGTGTTTGGAAATTGGGTTCGTAAGCGTACCCTTCATCAAGGAATGATTCCAATGATGGAAGACGTTGATGGAACCAAATGTTATCTCCTCGTCCTATGACAGGTCATCCTGGTCGGTTGTCCCTGATGGTACCATTTGTTGGGTCGGTGCCCGTGGCGCCATGTTTGAGGGCATATAATCTGACGGTGTTGGGGCTAAATTCAGACTCGTTGCGGATTGATCCTCTTGCACTTGTCTCCTCCATTTTTGATTAAGCCTGGATGACCAGCTCATGGAGGGTTGTGAGGCCGATATTATCAGTTGTGAGACATTAGTGGATGTTGGCGGCAACACTGGATGCTGTAGTTGAGCTCAGAGTTTTCCCTTATCTTGATTGGCAGTCTTCTAAGTCATCCAGTCATCAAATTTCTGACCCTTCTGGCATGTGACTTCCTTCCACCCCTCCCCTTTTTCATAGTTGGTGGTAGAAATATATGTCTCATGTGCTGGGGGTGGTCCCAGCTCGACATACCTGAAGTATACCATCCTTTCCAGGAGGTCTTTGAAGACAAAACATTCCTAGATATTGTGCCCCAACATTCGATGGTAGGGACAATAATATGTCCTGTCATCATGGCCGAATTATTCCAGCTTCCTTGGCTCTGGGAAGGGGAGAAATTTGAAATTCATGGCGGCTATGAGGTATCCATGGACAAAGTACTCTCAGAACGAGTATACTCTGTGACTTCGTTCCTCAAACCAGTTCCGCTTCGATCCTCTCCAATCGTCCCACTTGGGCGGAGGCGGCCACTGATATACATGGGGGCCTTGTCGATTTGGTGGAGTCCTAGGTGGTGGAGAAGGTGTAGCGGATTGCTTGAGGATGACAAAGGACGCTTCCTCTCTAAATGCCCGTTTTGCAGGAGCCTATAAGGCTATTCGAGACATTAGATTATTCCACTGCAGGGAGTTCTCAAATATCATAGTGGATGGTATAGAGGTTGCATAAATTGGCGGTGCACTCCACTGGTATGAGCGGTGTTCGTAGCTCATCTTGAGGGTTATCGATGCAAATAGAAAGTATCTTGTCATGGCGCAGTGTCCTGTTCAGAGAGTATGCCAGACCCTTCCATCTGGCGATGAAGTCTGATACCCTCTCATTCTCCCTATGTTTGCAATTCATGAGGTCGTTGACCATTTGTTTAGGCAACGTTGAGCTGAAGTGGAATAGGCACTGCTGCCGAAGATCTTCCCAGATTTTTATTGACTGAGCTGGAAGGCTCATATACCAGACGAAGGTAGAACCTTTCAAGGTTCGTATGAAGAATCTGAGTTTCACTGCTTCTTGCTGCTCTGGAGTTCCCATCATAGGGTCACAATAAGACGTGTAGTACATCAAATGTTGTTCTGGATCGCCTGATACATTGAAAATAGGGAATACAGGGCTCCCAAAATTGGGTGGGGGAGGCGTGTTTCTCACCCAATCTGGGTATGGATTTCTCTCTGGTTGTACCAAAGCACGTCAAACTTTCGATGCTTCCAGTCGAGCTACCAATGCCTCAATGGTGTTGGCGAGACCCTAGTTTACATCCTGTTGGGCCTAGTCTGGGGAAGGTGTACCATGAGGAATTTTTTGAGGATCCAGATCGGCCAGCACCAAGGGTTCATATGAAATTTGTGACACCTTCAGAGGGTCAGATGGAATCACTCCGGTTTCTTCTTGAGTGGATGGAAGTCTTGGTATTCATCTGAATTCATGTTCATGTAATTGGACGGGCTGGGCACCGCATTGGGTGGGCGCCCTGACTGCACTTTGTTTTCCAGGGAAAACATTGTTCTTTGAGGTGCACTTCATGAGAGTTCAAGGTGTGTCTCTTATTTGGATGTGCTTTCAATAAGATGGTTCCTTTGGAGTAGCTCAATTTTATGTCGCCTCAATTATTTCATTTCCTCTCCACGTCGAGGGAATCTCTCTTCCATCATAAGTGGCTCATTTTTATTAAGAGAAGGATGTGGGGTAAGGGTAACTAGTATTTTGTTCTTATCCTTGTTGTAAGCTCACAGGGTAAGCGAAGCAGGGTTAGCTGGAGGGGTGTCCATATTTAGGGAAGCCCACTGGTTCCGGGTGTGCACACATGATAGTTCGTTGTGAATCACAGCCTGAACGAAACCATCATCCCCCGATCCATCTGGATTTTCATTATCTTTGGTGTCACCTATTGGGTTAACCTCTATGGCATTGATGGATGCATATCGCGGGGTGGAGGAGATGTTTTTGACCTCACCTGTTTTGATAATCACAATTATGTTTTCACATACTTTGATAATCCCAAATAAATTTTTATCTATATATTAATTCTTTCATTCTATTTGATAATAATATTGAAATAATCCTTGAAATTTTTTAATCAATGTTTATCTATTTTTATATGACTTTTGAAATCATTATAACTCAATCGGATATGTTTTGCATAAAACAGTCAAGTGTTAAGTCTACTGATATGCTTATAGATACTGATACAGATCTACCAGTACTTAGTCTACAGATAGACAGAGTCAATAATAAGAAAATTTCACTAATACGAAGAGCTACCGGTATGTGTAAGTCCACCGGTAAGTACATGTCATCGATAGATCAAGTCTACCGATAGAGAACTCTAACATTCAGAGTTACTGTTACGAGCTACAGCTATAAACAGGTCTACCGATACATAGACTAGCTACTGATATAAAGCAACTGACACAGTCTACAGATACAGACAAGTTTCTGATATATGCATGTCCACCAGTATGCACAAGCTACTGATACAATGTCTACCAATACACAAAGTTTACCAATACAAACAGTTACAAATAAGGAGTCATCGGTATATAGAGATACTGATACACGGAGTAATAGCTACTGACACAAAAAGCTACTGATACAAGATGAAAGAGCTACTGATTCAAGGAGCTACTAATACAAGATAAAGGAGCTACCAATACAAGGAGCTACTAATACAAGATGAAAGAACTACCGATACAAGAAGCTACCAGTACAAGTTCAAAGACCTACCGATAGGATCTCACTGCTATATGAAGTCCACCATTACACATCTACCGACAGAAGTCTACTTATTAAAGACTTACCAATAACTGATTCCTAAACACTACTTTTGTCAATATTATTTATTTATTAAGCAACGGTCATATTTGATATTTTTTATGCTATTAATGATATTTAATTATAGTTGTTGGAATGTCAGGGAAACGTACCTTGTACCTATGAAAAGGTAATCATTCCTATTGTCGGAACTTGTGGAATAAAAGGAAGATGGAGATGTAGTAAATAAAATAGTGAGTGTCTGTGTGAAAAGGAATAGAGACAGAATTATTCAATGCAGGCACATTCATTAACTCGAAGAACAAATGAAGAAATTGAAGAAAACTCATACTCATCAAGAGTACAATCTCAAAGAAGAAGCTGAAGTATTACAATGAACACATTCACCTACACTAGAAGTGACGAAACCAGAGCTACGACACTCTGTTTTTCTTGACAAAACCAGAGAAGGACTCAGTTCTTCATTTACATAAAACCAAAGAGTCCAGAGCATCACTGACAACACATAGAGAATTATAAAATCATTTATATCTATTTAGCTCTATTTTGTTTCAATATTTTTACATTTAGAGCTATGTGTGTGCTCTGTATATTTTATACACACACTGTCTCTTGTCTTGAACTGGAGGATTTATAAATACTCACACAAACCTTCTTTATCTCTCTTGTATCCCACTGTGGATAGTGGTAGAGGTTAGGTGTGACCTGGACTGCATGTGTGTTGTTATTTTTTTTATCCCATGTATAATTGTTGTAGAGGTCTTTGTACCTAGACAGTCTATGTACTATTGTTTTCCCTGATCCAGGGTGTGGATCAAAATTATATAAATTATTTGAGATGAATAAGTCTCAACTTGAGACTGAACGTCTTGGTTATATTTGATGTGCTTATTTATTTTGTTTTAAACTATATTGTATATTTCGCTGCTAATTAAATTGAAATATAAAATTATTTTAAGGTTACATTGATAGTTAAACTATCAAGTGTTGGTATTTATTATAAATCGTTAATTTATCTTAAAATATTAATTCATCTTTAGAATAGATTAACTGAGAACTAATCTATCTCTTGAGAACCTAACTGACCCTTTTCCTTATTACAAATTCACTACAGTTTAACTTAGTTTTTAAATTGGAGGATTTTAATAATAATCTTTTTAACAGAAACTTTAATTGGAACTCAATTAACCCCCCTCTTGAGTATCCACTTAGACCAACATTTGGTATCATAGGATTTGTTTTTTCTATCAAGGTTTTCAAAATACCTTGTTTTACAACTGTGATTTTAGTTGTATTTTAATGATCTTCAATTTCTGTTATTTCTAAATTTTATCTCTTTAAATTTATTTTATAAACTCTAGTTATGGATAATATACTAGAAGGTGATACTACCAACAGACCACCTTTAATTAATGCTACAAATTATGCCAAGTGGATGATTAAAATGAAAATTCATTTATAAATTATGGTATTTGATATCTGGACTATTATAGAGACTAAATATAAGATTCCAGAAACTGTTAGAACTATTGGGGATGAACCTACTAAGACAGCTTACAATAATAATTGTAAGGAAATGAATTCCCTTTACTGTGCTTTAGGCGATGAGGAATTTAACAGAATATCTTCCTGTAAAACTGCTTAAGAAATATGGGAAACTTTGGCTATTTCTCATGAGGGAACAACCAATGTCAAAAAAATGAGGCTAAATACATATTCTATGAAATATGATAATTTTAAAATGAAGTCTGATGAACCTATTTCTAATATTTATCTGAGGTTCAATGAGATTATCAACACTATGATCTCACTTGGAATGGTTGTTCCTACAATGGAGAAGATCATGAGAATATTGAGATGTTTTCTAGGTAGATGGGGAGGAACTTCTGTGTCTATCCAAGAATCATGTGACATTAGCAAGCTACCATTCAAGGAATTAATTGGTAATATTATGATGTATGAGGAAGAACACAAATTGAATAAGGAAGAAAATGATGGACCTAAAAGAAGGTCAGTGTCTTTTAAGTCTAATGCCTCGCGGAGCAAGGACAAGGAGAAAGTACACATACCAACTGAACGCTCAACAAGTGAATGTTCAGATTCTGACAGTGATGCTGAGATGTCTCAAATAGAAATAAGATTTAAGAAGTTCTATTGGAAGAATAAATTCTTCAGAAAATCAAACTACAAAGGATAATATGAAAACAAAGGTCATTGGAAGAAGGACTGGAAGAAGCCTGATAAAAGAGATGATATTGTCTACTATGAATGAAAAAGGAAGGAACATGTAAAAGCAGATAGTCCAATATTGAAGTTCAAAAAGAAACATGACTACATGGACAATAAGTACAAGAAACCTATGAAAGGTACATGGAGTGCTTCAAAATCCTTCAAAAGTCAATATGATGTTTTTGACTCAGAAAAGAATCTTGATAACATATGTTTTATGACAAACACATAAGAGGTAACACTAGACACTCTTGCTTTAAATACATATTATTCTAGAGTTGATTCGGATTCTGAATATGAAAAAATTTCTAGTGAAGAGTGATTTGAATATTGTTATATTCTAGAAGAAACATGTAATGAATTGAAGGAAAATTATAAATCCTTATTGAAACATCATGCTCTAACCAGCTGTGTTAAATCTTCCTTTGATGTAGAAAAGGAAATTAATGCTCAATTACTGATGGAAAATACTGAATTGAAGTTATCTAATGAACAATTATGGAAGGACTTAGAAAAATTCACAAATGGAAACGATACACTAACTCAAATGCTAGGATAAAAGTGGACCAAAATATACCACTAGAATTGGCTATCAGCCTGGAAAGAGATAGTTTAATAAAACTAAATTTATTCCTAAATCTGGACAGAATGATGCTATTTATAATTCTGTAAATTGATATGCTTCAACTAGTTATTAAATTGGTTCTAGATCAAATAAAGTTCATCTATCAAAGTCTATTGATTATATGAAATATATGAGACCAATAAGAAAAATTTGGATACCTAAATCTGTGATTGCTAACATATATGGACCCAAGAAGATCTGGCTACCAAAATCATTTTCCATCTAAATCTATTTTGTAGGAAACTTGTATTAAGAGCACCCATAAGAAGATATTGTACATGGACAGTGGATGTTCAAGGAATATGACTGGAGATTACTCATGCTTCAAGAGTTTAAGCAATGTTGATGGATGCCATGTCACCTTTAGTGATAATTTTAAAGGAAAGGTCATCGTCCTAGTCTAGATTTGTAACATTGATTCAGTTTTAATTTCTATAGTTTTATTTATTGATGGACTTAAATATAATCTGTTAAGTATTTATCAGTTATGCGATGATGGCTTTAATGTGAAATTTTAAAATGATTCATGTCATGTTTTTATTTCTATATATGTTTTAGTATTTTATGCATTCAGAAATGAAAATGATTATGTAGTTGATTTAAATTATTTAGCCAAACAAAACATTACTTGTTTAAATGCTTTTTATAAAGAATCTTGTATATGGCACATAATATTAGGACACTGTAACATACATTCATATAGGAAACTGACTAAGAATAATCTAGTTAGAGACCTATGCAAACTTGAATTCCCAATTGACAATGTTTTTAATCCCTAACAAAAGGGAAAGAAATATAATGTTTCTTTTAATTCAATGAAAGAATTTTCAAATTCTCAACCTCTCGAGTTGGTTCACATGGATTTTTTTTGGAAATTATAGAGTCTAGTTTAAATGGGAAGAACTATGTCTATGTCATAGTAGACGAATTTTCTAGATATACATGGGTATACTTCATAGCTCACAAGAATGAATCTTGTTCTTACTTTATCAAATACTCCAAGTCTGTAGAAAACCTTAGTGGACTTAAGATTACGACATTGAGAAGTTACCATGGTTGTGTGTTTAAAAATCATGAGTTTGAATCTAACTGCTCACACAATGGCTATAGTCACAAATTTTCTTCCCTTAGAACACCTCAGAAGAATGGTGTATTAGAAAGAAGAAATAGAGCCCTTCAAGAGATTACTAGAAAAAAGCCTAATGAGTGTGACCCACCTATTTATTTTTGGCCTGATGCTGTCAATACAGATTGTTAT
The DNA here is from genome assembly GCA_963277665.1 of Viscum album. Classification (NCBI taxonomy): domain Eukaryota; kingdom Viridiplantae; phylum Streptophyta; class Magnoliopsida; order Santalales; family Viscaceae; genus Viscum; species Viscum album. The sequence goes on from OY728135.1 coordinate 1,841,071,557, forward strand.
GTTATTAATAGAGTCTTGATTAGACCTATTCTTAAGAATACGCCTTATTATTTTAGGAATAATAGGAAACCTATGGTTAGTTACATTAGAGTCTTTGGTAGTAAAGTCCTTATTCTCAACACTAAGGATAAACTAGACAAATTTTCATCCAAAAGAGATGAAGGAATCTTTTTAGAATATTAAATTTCTATCAAATCCTATAGAATATTTAACAAGAGAACCAAATGTGTGGAAGAATATATTCACATCATGTTTGATGAAACTGACCCACATTAACCTAAGTCTTCTCTTGAAAATCTTGAAGAAGATTTGTCTATTCTCGACCTTAATGATAAAATCAATGAATCTATTGTAAAGACATCTAGTTCTGGACATATTCCAGAATCTTCTTCTGTAGAACCTGAACCTATAGATGAACCTGAAATTTCTTGTCCTACCTTTACTAGATCAAATAGGATTCTAAGTAATCATCCTTTAGATGTTGTTGTTGGTAATCTTGATAGATGGACACTAACTAGAGCTTCTCTAAGAAATCAGGTTGATCATCAAGCCTTTATTTCACAGTTAGAAACTAAAAATATCAATGATGCAATCAATTATTAATTTAGGGTAATGGATATGCAAGAAGCATTAAATCAATTTGAAAGAAACAACTTCTAGGAATTAGTTGACAGACCTAAGGGCACCTTGACCATAGGCACTAAATGGGTTTCTAGAAACAAAGTTGAAGAGTCTGGAAATGTAGTTAGGAAAAAATCAAGGCTATTTGCACAAGGATATAGTCAAGAGGGAGGAATAAACTATGGGGAAACTTTTTCCCCTGAAGCTAGATTATAAGCAATTAATATTTTACTTACCTATGCTGCTCAACTGAATTTCAAGTTGTATCAAATGGATGTTAAAAGTGATTTTTAAAATGGTTTTATAGTTTAAGATGTTTTTGCTGAAAAACCACATGGATTTACAAACCCTCATTTTCCAAATCATGTTTTTAAACTTTCTAATTCTTTATATGATTTGAAACAAGCTCCAACATCTTGGTATGATAGACTTAGTAGTTTTCTTATTTCAAAATTTTTTACTAAAGGGATTGCTAACCCAACTCTTTTCATTAAAATTATTTCTAATGATATTTTGATAGTAAAATATATGTTGATGATATTATTTTTGGATCTTCTAAAAATTATTTGTGTACTGACTTTTCAAAGAGTATGCAAAACGAATTTCAAATGAGTTTAATGGGAGAACTCAAATATTTTCTTACATTTCAAGTTTTTTAAAATGAAAATGGTATTATTTTATATCAAAGTAAATATAAAAAGGATATTTTAAAACATTTTGGTTTGGATAGTATTAAGGAAAGTGATAAACCTATGAGAAATTTCTTCTTAAGTCTGAGTCCATTGATTGGAAGCTCGGTTGTGCCTATTAAGGATGTAGTGGGTTAGATGGAGGGATATGTGCCTAATCCAGAGGAGGCACTTGCTATTGCAGAGATGGAGTTTATTATAGAAGACTCTCTTGAGATAGAAAGAGTTTCTAAGGATTCCATTGCTGTAAAATAGAATGCACCAATTGTGGGGGAGCATCCTACCAATCTTGGAAGTGTTTCGGTGGTTGTTAGCATAAAGGATTGGATAGAAGATCCAAGATTTGTGGATTATGGGATGGATTACCCAGATTCTGAAACAGAGTCATCCCTAAATGGAACAAAAGTCAATTATGATATTGAGTCTGAGATACTACCTGAAGATGTAGTTAGAAGAGGTGATCTGGATATGTTAAAGTCAGATCTTAAAGCCAACTTTGTGGAAGAATTAAAGAGGATGGAAAGCTCACTGGTATCATCTATTTAGTCCATTATTACTGACTATGTGGCTAGTATAGTATCAGGAAGATCACCAGTTATGGTTTAACCTGTGGTTGTACCTTAGAATATGATCACCAGAGTTGATCTAGAATCATTAAAGGATGAAATGAAAGAATCCTTCAATGTTTCTGTTTCTGAGATGAAGAGTTTCTTTGTTGAAGAGATGAGCAGTTTGGAAAAGTCTTTTGAACTCTCTCTTAGGTGTAATGTGTCCACCATTGTGGAAGAGATTGTGGATGAAGTTACAGCTTTCCAAAACCAAGTATCTAGACTGGCAAAGGTTGTTGAAATTCTGAATAAATCGGTTATCTCTCTGGACTCCTATGTGAGTGATAATCTCAAGATGATAAGGATTTGGCCTATGTTAAGAGTGTAGTGAGTAAGATGGTTTCTGTTTTTGAAGGCTTTAAAAATTATGTGGAGAATCATGTCAGTGCTCAGGATTCTGCAGTGAAAAATCTCATTAGTGGACTTACCAAGAGTTTCAAGGAAACTGTGACATTCTCTATTGGTTCTGTTGCTTCTAGATTGGATTAGATTAGAGTTGTGATGTAGGAGGATCTTCTTTCAGCTTCAACCAGTGGCTTTGTGGACATGTCGGTTCTGACCAAGGTATTAACTTCTACTAGAGGTACCTCTAGAGATATTATGAAGATAGTCCAGGTCTATATGAGAGAAGATTTTGCCTCTCATAAAGAAGTGAAATACAAGGTTGATTATTATTTTCAAAGGGTTTATACCAAGAATAAACTCAACAATCATTTCAAGCTTATATTAGAAAACTTGAAGCTGCCACTGGTCAATAAAGCCTTCAGAGAGAAAGTCATCAAACTCAAAGAGTTGAACCCTGCACTGGACAAATTCATGGACAACCATGATGATTTCATTTCTGTTATGGAGAGAGGAGGAGGAATCATTAAGGAATTCATAAATCTTATGTTGCCCTTCTTGCATGTCGATGCTAGGCCAGTGACTATACCTCCAGCCTTACCTACCACTACCTATTCTACTTCTCCTACTAAGATGACTCCTGCCCAACTGATCAAAAGCCTTACTCCTATGATCACTCATAGATCTACTTAGTACAGGATAGGAAAAGTTTCAGTAGCTCAGCCTTCTTTGATCATTTCTAGTGTTCCTAAGCCCCCACCTGCATCCACTTCTCCTGAATCCTCTTTTCCCCCAATGGAAAATCTCACCTTGAGGACGCGGATTATCTTGGTGGATAAGTCATTTGATAGGAGTCCTTTGAACTATTTTTGTTTCATTATTTGTATTTCTGTGTAACTTTTTGACTCATGCAATACAAATTCTACATTTCTTTTTTGTTCCATTCTGGTACATATCTTTTTCATTATTTCCCACTTTTTGATTATCACAGAGGGGGAGAAATGCTATCTATGGGACACATATCTGGGGGAGAACTAATCTCTTTTATGTTTAAGGAAGATATATACTATCTTTTATGATCTTAATTCTTTTTTCACTGATTTATTTGTTTTATATTTTATCTCTGCTATATATGTTTTATAATACATTGTTTTATTTAATACCAACAATTGTATTCACTGCTATATCCTCTGATAAATTAAAAATTATTTTGAGACTATAATATCATAATTTGTGATTACGAAAAAGGGGGAGATCGTTGACCTCACCTTTTTTGATAATCCCAATTATGCTTTCACATATATTGATAATCCAAAATAAATTTTTATCTATATATTAATTCTTTCATTCTATTTGATAATAATTTTAAAATAATCCTTGAAATTTGTTAATCAATGTTTATCTATGTTTATATGACTTTTAAAATCATTATAACTAAATCGGATATGTTTTGCATAAAATAGACTATTGTTAAGTCTACTGATATGCTTATAGTTACTGATACAGATCTATCGGTACTTAGTATACCGAAAACATAGTCCTCGATAAGAAATGGTCACTGATACGCAGAGCTACCGGTATCTATAATTCCACCGGTACGTACATGTCATCGATAGATCCAGTCTACCAATAGAGAACTCTAACACTCAGAGTTACCGATACGAGCTACCGCTACAGAAAGGTCTACCGATACACAAACTAAATACTGATATAAAGCGGCTGACACAGTCTATAGATACAGACAAGTTACTGATATATGAAAGTCCACCGGTATGAACAAGCTACTGATACAAAGTCTACCGATACACAATGTTTATCGATACAAACAGTTACAAATAAGGAGTCATTGGTATATAGAGCTATTGATACACAGAGTAATTGCTACTGACAGAAGGAGCTACATATACAATATAAAAGCACTACCGATAAAAGGATATAATAATTCAAGATGAAAGAGCTACCCATAGAACGAGATACTGATAAAATATGAAATAGATACCGAAACAAGGTGCTACTGATACCAGATCAAAGAGCTACCGATAAGAGTTGACTGCAATACCATGTCCACCGTTACACATCTACCGATAGATGTCTATTGATGAAAGACATACCAGTCACTAATTCCTAAACTCTACTTCTGTAAATATTATTTATTTATTTATCAACGGTCATATTTGATGTTTTTAATGATATTAATGATATTTAATGATAGTTGTTGTCATATCATGGATCCGTACCTCCTACCTATGAAAAGGTAATCATTCTTATTTCCGGAGCTCGTGGAATAAAAGGAAGATTGAGTTGCAGTAAAGTGAATAGTGAGTGTGTGTGTGAAAAGTCATAGAGACAGAATTCTTCCATGCAGGAATGTACATGAACTTGAAGAACACACGATGAACATGAGGAATACTCATACTCATCAAGAATAAAAGCTCAAATAAGGATCTGAAGTATTATAAAGAACACATTCTCCTACACTGGAAGTGAAGAAACCAAAGCTAGGACACTCTGTTTTTCTTGACAAAACCAAAGAAGGACTTAGAGCTTTATTAACATCAAACCAAGGAGTCCAGAGCATCACTCACAACACATAGAGCATTCTAAACTCTTTTATATTAGTTTAGATCTATTGTGTTTCATTATTTTTACATTTCGAGTTGTGTGTGTGCTCTGTATATTTAATTCACACACTGTCTCCTGTGCTAAACTAGAGGATTTCAAAATCCTCACACAAACCTTCTATATGTCTCGTGTATCCCACTGTGGATAGTGGTAGAGGTTTAGTGTGACCTGGACAGCCTGTTTGCTGTTGTTTTTGTTATCCCACGTATAACTGTGGTATAAGTCTTATTACCTAGATAGTCTATGTACTGTTTTTTCCCGATCCAGGGTGTGGATAAAATATCTATAAACATTTTGAGAGGACTATGTCTCAATTGAGAATTAACCTCTTGGTTATATCAGTTGTGCTTATTTATTTTGTTTTAAACTATATAATATATTCTGCTGTTAATTACGTTGAAATATAATTTTTTTTAAAGTTACATTGATAGTTAAACTATAAAGTGTTTTTATTTATTTTAAAGCATTAGGTTAGCTTCAACATTTAATTAATATTTAGATTAGATTAACTGAGAACTAATGAATCTCTTGAGAACCTAACTTTCCCTTTTCTTTATTAAAAATTTACTACAGTTTAACTTAGTTTTTTAATTGGGGGATTTTAATAATAATATTTTTAATATAAAATTTAATTGGAACTCAATTCACCCCCCCTCTTGAAGATCCACTCTGACCAACAGATGTCATCTTCCAAATAGGAAGAGGATATCCCACACCTTTTACTGGTCTTCCCCTTCCTATCCCGTGATTGATTTTGGACTCCTTGAAGAAGGGTGATGCAGAGAGTTCTTTGATGCGACCTTATGACACACCTCCCTCTTGAATGAAATTATTATTCAAAGGGTGGGATAGGGAAAGAACCACCTCTTCTAATTTTCCTCCCTAGATGATAAATAACGGATTCCTATTGGGGACGTTGTTGTTTTAGTGGTAAAAATTCCCTCATCCATGATGGATGGGGTTGATTCCGATCCTTGGACATTGAGTCTCTTCCTATTTTTATTGGTCTAATGGGGGAATTTGTTGTTAAAAATACCCACAGCCCTGCAAGCTAGGGTTGACCCTGGATTGCGATAGCGACTGCTGCTATCACGACCTGCTTGATCTTGCGTGCCCCCATTCGGGGGTGAACTGGATCTGATGTTGAGTTCACCTGTGAATCAATCCCTTCTAGGGAGGAAAGCAATGAGTAATGATTGGCCTCTCTTAGGCGAGAGGCCTGTTGTATACTTTTGGTGGCCTGATTTGAGAGTTTGTGAATGGCTTGTTCCCGTTGGGCCTAATGCTTATGGGACTTACTTAAGGAACGTCTCTGTTGGGTGTGTCTCCTTTCCTGAATAGGGACCCCACTCTATTTCTGTCATGACGTGACGATGTTGCAAGACATTATACTGAATGGGTTCTTCTGGCCTTGGAGCGGAGTGAAATGCAGAGCTCCATGTTCTCCCCATCCTCTGATATGGACTCCCATCGGAGCGTCACCAATGAGGAGGCACAACTGGTACAGTGCATGGAGGCAGGCTAACTCAAGGTTTCCTTTACACCTCTCAGGTCACAGTTGTCGTTCCGAAGGAAGAGATTCCAGGTCAATGTGATGCAGGAGGTCTCCAATTGTCTTGACACGGTCTACATACCCATTATATGGAAGGAAACATGATTTCATCCAGTGGAGGGTTGTCAATATTTTGGAGCGGATGTCGTGCACACATTCTTCTGGAAACTTTCTAGGTATGTTGAATTGAGAGGTGGTTGTGGGCCAAAACATAACTGGTACATCATCTCTGTCTAGTCATTTCCTCATAGGAAACATGTCGGCATACTCCTCCGCTAGTGATTTCACTACCTGGTCAGCCCAACTGAGATGCTCACCGATTGGGTGGATGGAGGTAGTGGGACTGGTAGGTATGGAATTATCACGTGGGAGCTTTCGAGGTGGTTCAGAAGATGAACGGGGCACCGGACCGTCTCCTGATTGACGAAGGGTGTTTTTGGTGACTAGATAAGAATCTGACATGCTTGATCTCATCCTTCTGAGTGCCTCGGCATACGAGGTCATTTATGTGCTTGATTCGGCAGGGGGAGGACCTTCCTGTCGATATGATATGTCACTGCGGGGAGGACCTTCACAATGACGGCCACAATGGCGATGACTACCATTACAGTTTCCACAGGGAGAGAACCTGTGGGGTATAACCTGAGAAGGGCCTTCAGAATGTACCACAACGAGGGGAGGGCCTTATTGTTGATCAGCATCTTGGAGGGGAGGGCCTCCTCTATCCATGTCATAATGGCGAGGGCTACCATTACTGCTTGATGCCTCGCTACATAGAGGAATTTTGCAGTGCATACCCTGGGGAGGACCTCCAAGGCGTATCGTAGTGAGGGGAGGACCTTCTGGCTTCGTAGAGTTGTTACGAGGAGGGCCTTCGTAACAACTGCCATCATGGTGAGGATGACCATCATGGTTTGATGTTCTATGTGTATCCTAGGGAGGACCATTAGGGCACACTGCGACAAGGGTAGGACATTCTTTTTTCTTGGGGCCATTGCGGGGAGGACCTTTGCAATGGCGGCTGTGGTGGAGAGGACTACCATAATAGTTGCCGCAATGGTAAGGATTACCATTGTAGCTACCGTAGGAAGAATTTCCCCATGGTACACCCTGCGGAGGGCCTTCAGAATATACTGTAATGAGGGGAGGGCCTTCTCATTTCTTAACGTCTCTACAGGGAGTACATCCGTTATCAGAGTGGCGAGGACTACCATCATGATCTGATGCCTGGATACACGGAGTGTCGTTGCAACATAACCCCTGGGGAGGACCTTCAGGGTAGGCCACGACAAGGGGAGGGCCCTCTTGTCGTGATGAGATGCCACTTCGGGGAGGAACTCCGTAGTTGCGATTGTGTTGGCTAGGACTATCATCATAAAATATGGTCCTACTGCACGGAGAGTGTATGCAGTGTATATCTCGGGGAGGACCTTCAGGGTGGACTGCAGAAAGTGGAGGGCCTTCTTAATGCTCAATATTCTGGTCATGCAGTGGGCTTCCGTGAATCACATCAAAAGAGAATCTCTCATGATTGATCATTGTATTCCCATGGGGGAGGACCTCTCGGGTGCTATGGTGAGGACCTTCAGAGCTACTGGTAGCAGCATTGCGAGGAGGACCTTCACAACTGCTATTGACACTCCCCTAATTTGGTAATGGGTGGGTAGGGTTCTGCGCCTTTGATATTTTAATAGTGGCATTGGGAACCCCAGCTTATAGCGAGAAGAGTCACAAACATGCCCTTTTTTCTGGCTACCTTCGGTGCATTGGGGGCACTTTCTTGCAGGAAATAGTGACTGTCTGTTGTTGTTAACGGCCATCACCTTTGGGTCCCTTTCTAATTGGGTCTCGTGATGTTTCCTAGATATGCTGACGAACATCTTGACTTTTAGCAGGGATATATGCCTGCTATGGATCATCAACCATGATGGATGGGTGTCCCCCAGTTGGAACGAGTGAAGCTGATCGATATGGTTTCCCTTGTATCACAGAATATGGACGACGAATTTCCTGGGCAGAAGCAGGGATGCAGATCTGCTCTGAGGAAGCTACCTCGTCTCTTAGATGAGTCGCCTTAATTGGGGAGACGGGCTCACGGGCCTGAGTCCTTGCTGTTTCCGCTGATGCAATTACATTCTGGAAAGTCTGCTAGATATGATATGGGATCAATACCTGCTCCTCCATCATTTCCAGGTTATGCAGAGAGACATCTTTGGCTGGAACGAGTATGAAGGCCCATTATGGTATCGGTGTAATAATATGTTGTTCTGGTCCTTCTGTAGTCAGTGGGTACTGACAATTCTCCTGTGTCGAGGTAGGTGAACGAGTCTGCCCCTGTGACGGGATATGCTGGTTTATCTTTTCGTTTTCCGCCACATCAGGATGGTGGACTTTACTTTCATCCACAAGGAACTAGCCCTGCATATGTTTTTTCCCTACCATATCAAGTCAGTGGCCTTTGTTGGTAGGGAGACGTGCCCGCCTATTAATTTCCACCACATGTTGATTGCATGATTTTTTGATCGCTACCTCAACGGGATGGTAGGTGTCAGGAGCATCTTCTAGGAGCTGGTCATACAGGGGCAGGGTTTCCACAACGTCTAGTTGGTGGGATTCATGACCCCGAGCAGGGGGAAGCGCCTCCTGGGTAGGTGTCGACATGAATGGATGATGGGATTGATGGAGCTCGGCAGGGATGCACGTCTGCTCGTATGATGCTGCCATGTCTGGATGGCTGGCTTTGGAGGAGCGGACAGGTGTATGTGCCTTCTCGCAATATGTCTCCATGACTGGGCAGCGGAGCTCCCCCTAAGGGAAAAGGGTGATGACTGGTCCCTAGTTATACGTTTTCCACCCTTGTCGGGCGGTCTGATGGGACAGAGCTCGGGGAGCGTGTGCCTGGTTCCACGGGGTGACATCCTCCTTAACATTAGGATATTGAGTAGTGGAATAACTGAAAACACATCTTCCGATGGGGGCCTTAGAGAGGAACCCCTATTCAGTGGTGATGAAGTCCTTAGTGGCGACCGCATCCGCCTCCATAAGATAAGGGAGGTACGCAATGTCTCGTTCTAGGGATAGACTCACAAAATGGTTTGAGACGGCAACATGAGTCATCTGGATGTACTTTAGTGGCCGCTGCTGGGTAGGCGACTGACATGTCTTTGCGGATTGTAGGGTTTGCATGGTCGCCTCCACCATCGAAAGAGTACCGTTCATGTTGTACTCTTGGATCAATGCATCTGAGACCCAAAATTGAAGACGCTAAGTAGGTGATGAGGTCCTTCATTGGTGAGGATGTCCGGTCATTGTGTTTATTGAATTAATTGTCTTTGAGTTCCTCCGTGATTCCATTGGATCGAAGGGTGTTCTGAATGGTACCTGTAAAATATTTTAACAAATACAAATAGAAAACTCGGCAAAGCAGAATATCATGATCCCATGCATAATTAATGACATTTTGTGGCCCTCCTTTTGAGTATAAGGGAGAACATAGTGGGATTAGGTTAAATATGTCATGCTTGGTTAAAGATTCACATCGGGTTCACCATTTTTGTTTATACTGATGGTGTGATGACTGACTTGCCCGATGGTCGATCTTACAGAGGGATGAGTTCTGCTCAATCGCTCAGGTCAGATATATAGTTCTTCATTTCGAAACACCCAATCTTATCGTATCCAACGATATGTGGACAAGCTTTCCAAAGGTAGGCATTCTCAGGGTGATTTGGCCAACGATGCTTAATAAATCACATTGGTCGAGAGGATGGGAATTTGGGCTAATCGCACCCTTTTGAGGGGAATTATTGCCTGTTTTGAAACTCTCTTATAGATTTTAGATGTATTCATATGTTCATGAATCATTGGTTTATCCCCAAGTATAGTATCCATGGATTACCCCTTAGTTGGTAATGATCAACTGAACGCATGGATGCGGAGTCTTTTAGGACCGAGGTTTAAAATCCCTCATTGGGATTAATGACTCCGAGGAGTTTGGACTCATTGAGATGGCACGGGTTTGAAGCCTCATAACTGGGTGCTCTGGAGTTTATTATCATCTAGGGGGGACAGATAACGACTTGATCATTTGGATCGAACCTGTGATATAGGCTTTCTATGTATTCTCATGAGAGGAATCAGAATCCACATAGTTTGGTCCCACATAGCGGGACACATCACCTTTTAGGGTCGTGTTACAAGGACCCAACCATATAGTTTAACGTCATGTGGAAAGGACCCCCGGGCGAGAGATGCCCGGTCAAATTTGGTATGGGACTTACGCCGAAGTGTCCCGGATACCAAAGGGAAGCGATTTCTAGGGCCTATATACAGTCATGCTTGGGTCATGAGGACATGATATGAAAGTGATGGTTGTGTATCAGACTTAGATATCGGGCTTTCACCTCGGGGCGGTTTCCTACGTATCCCGGTTGGTTGGGGATCAAAGTCCACGTAGTTCTTGGAAGATTATGGATTATACTTGAGAGTTTTCTGTTATTGGGATTGAACCTCAAGGAGGCAACCTACGTACCCTATTTAGGAGATAGGGATCAAAACCCACGTAGTTCGTTTCACCACCGTCATTGTGCAGGTGTCGTAGCCATTAAAAATCCACAATCCCATGTGAGTCATGCTCGGTATGAGAAAAAATAGAATACAACAGACTTGGGAAGCCTCGTACATTCTCCCTATTGAGGGAAAGGGAGGAAGATGACGTGCCGAAGAGAAGGCCGGGACCACTAGAATCTCTGATAGAGCTAATATTTCCAATATTTTTAATGTCTATTTAAATGATTTAAACCTCACAAATATAAAAATTTGATCTTATTTGTAACAATTTTGGATTTAGAGTGTGTTTTGGAATAAAAAGTTTAAATTGCATAATTTTGGATTTTTAACAGATTTTTATCATAGGGGTATTTTAGACATTTATCATAAAATACATTTCCAAATTTTCTGATTCTAATTTTTTTGGAGTTCTTATTTTATTTCCATCATCTTTCTCTTCGGAACCAGGAAAATATTCATGCATCTTCATGCCCAAAAAATCAATCAAGATGACAATTTTTCCTGGCGGACTGCATGGACTCCAACATTGTAATGGAATCTAATTTCGACCTAAACACCTCCAAATGATGTTATTCCACCTGGATATAAAAGCGGACGCCCAGGCGCATCTACACAATGAATTTCAATCCGTTTGGAATCCTTTATGATGGACTTTGAGTGATAGAGTTATGAAGGAAGCTTCCCGGAAGCTTCATATAGAGAAAGGAATTTTCAATAGAAAAATTATAACTCCACCAAGACGAGTCCAATGAATCTGCAATTTGGAGGGTGGATGGCCAAAACATTTATAAACAATATTAATGAAGAGGTCCATGCGTGAATCGGCCAATTAATGGGTCGAAAATGCAATAACTTTATGATGATGAAATCTTCCTATAAAAGGAGAGGAGCTCCTACCTCTCAAGATATTCCATTCTTCACCACACTATCCGTCACAAAGGGAGTTGGATTGAGAGAGAGAAGGCGAAGGTGGAGATTTTGATACATTAGAATATGACATCCTTTAAAGATTCAATAGAGAAGATGAAGGTTTCTCAAGTGATGCAAGGCTAAGCGGCATGTGGTTGCAGACGACGACACCCGACGATCACTCTATTCCGAGTTTTGATTTTAATGTGCAATATCTTTTTGAATTTCTCTTGAACCTATATTTTTGAATGAATCTGGTTGTTTTATTTCTTAAATATATTTTCAACACATTTTTTTTCATCGTTGTTCCATCTATAAAGTAGAACAATTGACTTCGCTATTTAAAATTCTTTGGTGAGGTTTTTCCAATGAGCATAGCGAATTAAATTTGATTCAATTAGATATAGGTATTTAAGTAATTGAATCACTTCTATAGGCATGAACAAAATCATATTGATGTATTAAATATGATGTATTTTCAAATTTGAGTGTAAACCTGGGGGTCCTTAGGGGTACATTTAGTAATTTAAAATAAGAGATATTTTTTTATATACAAGGAAGAGGGGAGTGTCCGAGAGTGTGAAACTTGTCTGCGACTGCTGTTTTTATTCTTGATTTCAAACCCACATTATCATTCCTTTAAAATTATTTCAGATTAGTATTTAATTAAAATTATATTTTCAAATTATTAATCAAATCCCCATTTTTTTCTTCAAAAACAAAAAAAAACACAAGTCACAGTTTTACGACTCGAACTACAACCTCCTCGAGAGACAACCATGTGGTCGCCACTATGCTACATTAAAAGGGAAAATATTGATTGAGGGTTTTACGACACGAAAAATGATCACATCAACTGGAGCCGTTGCTGGGGAGGTTGCTAGAGTTGATTTTATTTTAATTAATTTTTCTTGCATGATCCGAACTTCTGAACCGAACTTGTTACCTTTAGATTCTGAAATGGATTTAACTTTTCACACTAGGGTTAGAGGTACTAATCCTCAAGTTGAAAGGTGTGAATATTCTACCAATACACCTAGGAAGGAATTATTTGAAACTCATATACAAATGGAAGAGAATAGAACTTTGAAAGAACTGGCTTTGTCCTATGACGAAAATCACGAGAATCCTGTAGAGTACCATAATGCCCCTGCTGGATTTGATATCAAGTACGGTTTCATCCAATAGGTTCCCAAATTCAATGGGTTTCCTGGTGAATACCCACACAAACACCTTCAAGAATTCAGCTACTTGTGTGTCAATATGAAACCTCATGGAGTCGATGCAGATCAAATGAAGCTGAGGTCATTTAAATTTTCTCTAGATGGAGTTGCTAAGGAATGGTTTGTCTGTTCTCACTCAACCTTGATTAAAAATTGGAATGAATTAAAAAAGATTTTCCTTGAAAAAAATTTCCCTACGTCTAGAACTGCCTCCATTTGAAAATAGATTTGTGGAATTAGGCAGACACACAGAGAAACACTTCATGAATACTGGGAAAGGTTCAAACGTATTTGTTTTAGTTTCCCCCATCATCAAATCAGTGACCAGCTTCTCATTCAATACTTTTATGAAGGATTGTGTCTCACTTATAGAAGTATGATCGATGCTGCTACAGGAGGAGATTTATTTGATAAGACACCAGCTGCTACTAGGATTTTAGTTTCAAACATGGCCCAGAATGCCCAACAATTTGGAACTAGAGGCCTTCTCCATGTAAAAGCTGCACAAGAATTCCCTACTACTAGTCCCGAAAACAACACAATTTCAAGTCAACTATATGATCTTACCACTATGGTAAGGTCAATAATGTTGTCTAACAACCCACCAACCCAACCCAAACCTGAAGCTGCTTTCCATATACATGTCCACTGTGGAATTTGTTCTTCGAATGAACATTTTAGTGACAGATTCCCGCAAATGCAAGAGGCTCCTGAGAAATGCAATGAAGTTTTTCATTGAAGGCCATTTCAACCAAACCAGCAAAGACCATTTCAAAACAAAAAGAATTTCAATCAAGGATGGAACAACAACTCAAATGAAAGGTTTCTTCAACCTAAAAAACCGAGAGGATTATTCCAAGGGAAATCAAGTAATTATCAACCGAGATATCTCAATGATCAAGCCAATGCTCATTCTGGAAGCAATTTTCACCCTACCCCTCTCACTCAAAACTCTGATAGGAACCTTGAATAAGCAATGAGGAAACAATAAGAGGAAATGAGGAAAAAACAAGAGGAAATGAGGGAACTAAAAGAATACACAAAACAACAAGATAACAAAATGAATACAGTGATGACTCAAATGGGTCAACTTGCCTCTGGTATTAATTGCATAACAAATCAAATGTGTGGTGGTTTACCCTCACAGTCACAAGTAAATCTGAGGATTAAAGGGAAGGAAAATGTGAGTGAAATTGAACTTAGGAGTGGATCAAAATTGAACAACCCTCATATTGAGAACATCTAGCCTTCTGCTGATACAGTTGATGAAAATCCTACCCTTGATAAAAATGATGAAAAATCTGAAGTTGATAGAAACTAAAAGTCAAGAGAGGAAATCTTGTTTTAAAGAACAAATAATGATTGGATGAGGATGTATGGTCCTTATGTTCCTCCAAAACATACTCAGAATAGCCCAGACACATTGAAACCTCCACTGCCTAATCCAAAGTGTGAACCACCACAAAAGTCAAGTGCTGAAAAAGAATTGGATAAGGAGGTTTTGGAAACATTCAAGAAAGTCTAAGTCAATATTCCATTGCTCGATGCTGTGAATCAAATTCCGAGGTATGCTATGTTTCTGAAAGACATGTGTTCCAACAAGAGAAAGTTCAAAGGAGGTTAAAAAGTGATCTTAGGAAGGAATGTTTCATCGATGATTCAACATACACTTCCTGTCAAGTGTAAAGACCTTGGGACATTTACCATTCCCTGTACCATTGGGAAATGTGAATTCAAATATGTGATGCTTGATCTAGGGGCCTCCATCAATGTCATGCCACATTCTGTCTACTTATATCTTCAAGATGGAGACTTGAAACCCTCTGGAATTATCATTCAACTCGCAAACTGAAGAACCACAAAACCTGCTGGAGTTGTAGAGGATGTTCCCGTTCAAGTGAGAGACATGATTTTTCCTGTTGACTTCTATGTTTTGGATATGGAAGATGATTGGTTCATCACACATTCTCCCCTTATCCTAGGGAGGCCATTTCTAAAAATGGAGAAACCGAACATCAATGATCACAAGGGAACACATTCACTAGAATTTAGAGGAGATATTGTTCATTTCAACATTTTTCATTCAATGAAACACCCAGTTGAGGATCATTCAACCCCCCATGTTAACATGATTGATTGGTTTTCCTCTGGGATATTACCTGATTTTTTCTGCGATGAAATACAAACTGATGTGGAAAACGAGGGATATTTGTATGATACCAAATCAGATCAAAATGAGGATGAAATTGGAGACTTTGAAGAGTCTTGGGATGTTGAGATTGGATATTTGAGCAATGATGAAGATGAATTTATAGAAACCACTAAATCTGTTAGTGGTATTCCAGGAGATGTTTTCAATTTTTCATATGAAACAAGTCTTGATATCATAGAAAGAGATCACCATGATGAACATGGAGCTTCACTAAACTATCTAACTTCTAAAGACTTTCATGTTATCAATGAAACCAACCTACCTGTTGTAGAATTGAAACCCCTTCCAGATAACCTCAAGTATTTTTTCTTAGGTCATAATGAACAATTCCCTGTAATTATCTCAAAAGATTTGTCAAAAGTCCATGAAAACCAATTTTTGGAAGTTCTCAAGTCCCATAAGGAAGCCATCATATGGACTCTCTATGATCTAATGGGAATCAGCCGCTCGGTTTGCATGCACTGAATTTTAATGGAGGAGAACGCTAGACCATTAAGACAATTTCAAAGAAGACTGAACCCAACACTTTTGGAGGTTGTGAAGAATGAAGTCACCACCTTGTTGGCTACTGGAATTATTTTTCCCATATCTGATAGTCAATGGGTAAGTCCAGTCCATGTTGTTCCTAAAAAAAGTGGATTTATAATCTCAGGGAATGAATTTGGTGATCTTGTCCCCATAAGGCTTCCAAATAAATGGAGAATGTTTATTGATTGCAGGAATCTCAACTTTGTTACAAGGAAAGACCACTTCCCATTAGCATTCCTTAATCAAGTCCTTAAAAGACTAGTAAGAAAAACCCACTACTATTTTCTGGATGGATTCTCTAGATATTTTCAGATTCACATTGTACCTGAGGATCAAGAGAAAACCACATTCACATGCCCATTTGGAACTTTTTCATTTTGAAGGATGCACTTCGGTTTATGTAATTCCCCGGGAACTTTTCAAAGGTGTATGATAAGCATCTTCTCTGAATTTTTGGAAACATTCATGGAAGTTTTTATAGATGACATCACTCTGTATGTATCATCTTTTGAAAGTTGTTTGAAAAGCTTGGAATGTGTCTTGAAAACATGCATTGAAATGAACCTTGTTCTAAATTATGAAAAATGTAATTTCATGGTTGCTGAAGGGATCGTTCTTGGACATGTTGTGTCCCGTGATGGAATTCAAGTCGATAAATCCAAAGTTGAGGTCATTTATTCATTACTATACCCAAAAACTGTGAGAGATGTGAGATCCTTCCTTGGGAATGCTGGATTTTATAGGATATTCATTAAATATTTCAATACGATTGCTCTTCCATTGTCCATATTACTCCAAAAACATGTTCCATTTGTCTTTGATGAGAATTGCTTAAATTCATTTCATGAGCTGAAAAAAATATTGATATCCCCTCCCATTGTTCAACCTCCTAAATGGGACATTCCTATTGAAATAATGACAGATACATCTGATTTTTCTCTTGGGGCAGTATTGAGTCAAAGGGAAGAAAAGAAACATCATGTGATTGCCTATTCCTCCCAAACTCTTGATCAAGCCCAATCAAACTACACAACAACTGATAAAGAACTGTTGGCTATTGTCTTTGCTCTAGAAAAATTTAGAAGTTATCTGCTGGGTTCCAGGGTGATTGTTTTTACTGGGTATTCTGCAATCAGATTATTGATGAAGAAACATGATGCAAAACCAAGACTTCTAAGATGGATTTTGATTTTACAGGAGTTTGATGTTGAAATAAAAGATAAGAAAGGATGTGAGAACCTTGTTTCTGGTCATTTGAGCAGGATACCATCTATTGAGAATATAAAATTTCAGATTTGTTCCCCAATTAAGGAAACCTTTCCTGATGAGGATTTATTTGCTGCTAAAAGTGAAATACCATGGTTTTCTAATCTTGTAAAATATTTGGCTTCTTATGAACAACCACATTGGTTTTCCAAAAATAAAATTGGCAAACTTTAAAGCGATTCAATGAAATAAATTTGGGATGATCCTTATTTATCGCACATTGGTAGTGATCAAATGATATGAAGATTCATTCCAAACTCTAAATTTCAATCCATCCTACATTTCTGCCACACATTAAACTGTGGAGGACACTTTGGACCACATAGAACAGCAAGAAAAGTTCTTGATTTTGGATTGTATTAGCCCACCATTTTTAGAGATGCTTTCAAATTCTAGAAAACCTGTAAAATTTGTCAATTCCAATGAAACATTTCAAAGTGGAACGAGATACCACAAAACCCACATTTGTTTTGTGATGTTTTTGATGTATGGGGAATGGATTTTATGAGGCATTTTTCTAATTCATTTGGATATCTCTTCATCTTGTGGGTTGTTGATTATGTGTCCAAGTGGGTAGAGGCTATCCCCACCCAAACTGATGATACAAAGATTGTGTCTAATTTTTTGAAAGGAAATTTGTTTTCAAGGTTTGGATTTCCAAAGTTTCTAATTACAGATCAAGGTACCCAATTTTGTAATAGGACTATGGAATCACTTTTAAATAAATACACTTTTAATCATAGGGTCTCTACGCCCTATCATCCTTAAACAAATGGAATGGCTGAGTTTTCTAATAGGGAGATCAAACAAATCCTAGAAAAAACAGTGAACCCAAATAGAGAGGATTGGAGTTTGAGACTTGATGATGCTATTTGGGCCCACAGAACTACTTTAAACCCCCCCCCCCACAATGTAATTTAACCATTTAGATTGGTCTATGAAAAAACATGTCATATACCAGTTGAGTTAGAACACAAGTCCTTTTGGGCTGTAAAAACATGTAACATGAACCTATATTCTGCTGGGAAAGAAAGAAAATATTGTTTGCAGGAGTTGGAGGAGATCATAAATAATTGATACGAAAGCTCCAGGCTATAAAAAGAGCGAACCAAAGCCTTTCATGATGGGAGGATTCTAAACAAAAACTTCAAGTAGGGAGACAATGTTCTGTTGTTCGTTGCCATATTGAATCTCTTCCCAGGTAAATTTCGTTCCAAATGGTCTGGCCCATTTATTGTTACTCATGTTTTTCCTTTTGGTGCAATACATATTAAAGATCCAGACAAGGGGATATCATTCACTGTCAATGTTCATAGGCTGAAGATATTTCGAGAAAATTTTCAGGATCCTCTAGGGGAGGAGATTCAACTTCATGACGCATAATATAATTGATTCCAGGTTGTGTCTTTCCTTATCATTTATTTTTGCTATGTCGTTAAATTCTGGAATTTGATTCTAAAAAAACTATAAAACGAAAAAATTGAATAGAATAAGTGTGGGGGGGACACAATGCTGGGTAGATTAGGTTTTTACGAACTTCAGTTTGAAATGTTTTGTTTTCAAAATTTCATTCCATTTTTTTCTTCGTGTTTTTGTTTTTACATAAATTTTTTTTTGTAATTTCTTTAATTTCATTTGAAACTCATCCATGGAGTGAACCAACTGATCCTTTGAAAATTAACATAAATGAATGCTGAAAATGACATTGTTTGAAGTTCAAAAATTTGGAAAATTCTGGAAATGACCACTAATTTTTAAATCTCATGGCACATATCACTGACATTGTGATTGAAATTCTCATTCCTGTGAGGCCTCTGTACCCATTTTTACATCTTATTCACATTTGCCTCTATATTGAGAGAACCAATTCGTGTTTGTTTAAACTAGAACATGTTTTATTTCTATCAAAACATGAGGGTTGAGATAATTTTGATTAAAATGATTGAGGCATTTTTTTGAATATTGGAGCCTCCTTTTCATGATTATCCATATTATTTCGGCCTTCCTTGAACATTTTATCCTTCTTGAGCCCTTAGTAGCCGTGTATGGCCTGTTAGGTTTGCCACATTACAAGCCAAATTTCCCTTTCCAACCTGCTCTGGATGTATAAATGCATGATCTAGTTGAACTTAAGTGTGGGGGGGAAGATGACTCATGATGTGCTACCTCATTGTTGTTGCTTTGGGAGAACATTTAAACATTGAAGGCATATTTGTGATGCTGGAATATATTTTTCTGAGAGCTATGCCTATCTAAAGATCTCAAATGAAATGGAGCTGTGCCTATCTGGAGATCTCAAATGAAAAGGAGTTGTGCCTATCTGGATCTCGCAATGGAAATAAGCTCTGCCCAATCTAGAACATTAAGAAAAGTCATATTTTCTACTGAAATATTGATGGAATGGGGTGGAAAATAGAAGATCAAAGATGATTATTTTAGGAGAATATGGAGGAGACCATACTTGAGTAAAAATGATAATCATGCATTTCTACTTCAAAAAGAGACAAACCCTCCTTATTCAACCACATAATTTTTCACATTTAAAACCTATCAACCCCAAGCCACAGAAAAACACTGTAAAGTCCTCATGATAATCACATGTTCTTGGTTCACATCGGGTGGAGATGTATAAATTTATCAAGACTATGGTAATTCTAGCATGAGTTGGATGAGAAAAGCCTTGTTGCAAATCTATGTTGTGTGCTGAGAGAAAATGAATGTGAGGTAAGTGTGTTGTGTCCATGAGAATAAAAAATAAGTGGAAATGGATTGAATGATTTGAATTTATAATTTTAAATATTTGTCTTTAATGAGGCATGATATCTTTTTAATTCATTGTGGTAAATTGGTAAACTCCATTGTTATGTGTTTTATTTTTCTTGATACCGTGCTCACTTTCCCAGGAGTCCAAGAGCTAAGTGTGGGGGAATTGATAGAGTTAATATTTCCAATAATTTTAATGTCTATTTAAATGATTTAATCCTAAAAAATTTAACAATTTGATCTTATTTGTAACAATTTTGGGTTTATAGTGTGTTTTGGGATAAAAAGTTTAAATTGCATAATTCTGGATTTTTAACAGATTTTTATCACAGGGGTATTTTGGTCATTTATCATAAAATACATTTCCAAATATTTTGATTCGAATTTTTTGTAATCCTTAATTTATTTCCATCATATTTGTCTTCAGGACCAGGAACATATTCATGCATCTTGATTCCCAAAAAAAATCAATGAAGATGACAATTTTCCGGGCGAACTGCATGGACTCCACCATAGTAATGGAATCAAATTTCGGCCTAAACACCTCCAAATAATTATATTCCACCTGGATATGCAAGATAACTCCCAGAAGCATCTCAAAAATTAATTTCATGCCGTTTGGAATCCTTTAGGATGGCCGTTGAGTGATAGAGTTGTGAAGGAAGCTTCCAAGAATCTTCATCCAGAGAAAGAAAGTTTCAATAGAAAAATCATAAATCCTCGAAGACGCATTCAATGAATCTGAAATTTGGAGGGTGGAAGGAAAACACATTTATAAATAATATTAATTAAGAGGTCCATGCATGAATCGGACAATTAATGGGTCAAAAACGTGATAACGTTATGATGATGAAATCTGCCTATAAAACGAGAGGAGCTCCTACCTCTCAGGATATTCCATTCTTCACCACACTATCCATCATAAAGGGAGTTGTCTTGAGAGAGAGAAGGGGAAGGTGGATATTTTGATCCTTAAGAAGATTAAATCCTTTTAATATTCAATATAGAAGATGAATGTTTCTCAAGTGATGCAAGGCTAAGCAGCAAGTGGTTGCGGACGGCGACACCCGACAGACACTATCTTCCGAGTTTTGATTTTAATGTGTAATCTGTTTTTGAATTTCTCTTGAACCTATATTTTTGGATTACTCTGGTTGTTTTCGTTCATAAATATATTTTCAACACATTTTTTTATCGTTGTTCCATCTATAAAGTAGAAAATTTGACTTCTCTATTTAAAATTCTTTGGTGAGGTTTTTCTATTGAGCATAGAGAATTCAATTAGATTTAATTACTTAGAGGTATAAAAGTAATTGAATCAATTCTATAGGCGGGACCACAATCATATTGAAGTCCAAAATATGATTTCTTTTAAAATTTGAGTGTAAACCTGGGGTTCCTTGGGGGTACATTTAAGAATTTAAAATAAGAGATATTTTTTTATATACAAGGAAGAGGGGAGTGTCCGAGAGAGTGAAGCTTGTCTGCAACTGCTATTTTTATTCTTGATTTCAAACCCACATTATCTTTCCTTTAAAATTATTTCAGTTTAGTATTTAATTAAAATTTTATTTTCAAATTTCTAATAAAATCCCCATTTTCATTTCCTCAAAAAAAGTGATAGTTTTACAACTCGAACTGCAACCTCCTCAAGAGACAACCATGTGGTCACCACTATGCTACATTAAAAGGGAAAATATTGATTGAGGGTTTTACGACACGAAAAATGCTCATATCACTCTCCTTCTCCCTAATGTTGGAGGAAGGTATAAGTCACATCGGTAGAGGCTGTGGCTACGACGATGGAATAATGAACCTCCCCGGATGGAAGGGGAAAGGCCATTTTCATCTGGCCGACGAGGATCGATTGGGGCTTACTCTAAGAGGGATGCCCAGTATGGGTTGTAGGTTTACTACAGTTTAAATTCATAAATCATGGACAATGGAATCACAGTTTAATGTCATGTTTGAGGGACTATTTCTATATAGTTTTATTTTATATGGATAGGACGAGGGCCATACTGTAACACCCTAAGATTTTATAAAAAATGATCTTTTTAATTTCATTAATATCTTTTGTTATACGCTACATCAAAAGGAGCTTTCACAACATGCATCCCTGACTTGTCTTTCATTATACGCAATCACGACCTTCCACGATAGCGTGTGTTGTACGCAATACCGTTTTTTTGCTAAACAACGATATGTTATATAAACTAGCCGTTATGAATAGTAATACCCACTTTTTGAAATCTTATAAATTTTATCTTTCAAAATGGACTTCATTTTTGTATTCAGAATATTGAAATTATGCTAGGGTGAATTTTTGGTATTTTTCTGAAAACATTCATTTTTTGATGAATAGTGAAAACAGTAGGTTACTATTCAAAAACCGACATTTTATTTAAATAATTATTAACTTTATTTAAATTTATTTTTGGTCAAAATTGATACATAATACCTATATAAGTTGTATTTAAGTCATTGGAGTCATCTTATAATAATTTTAGATCTATAAAAATTTTATTGAACTTTTCACCGTCTTTTACCCACCTCCTAGGAGAATTTGCAAATTCACATAAAACATAATTTTACCGCTGATGTGAGTGGAATTTAGAAAATCTTAGAGATGCGGTTAATATCTAGGACAAAATTGTGGTTCAGTGAGATGAAAATAATTTTTGGCAAATAGTATCTTTTTACTTTTTTTTACCACGATTAAAATAAAATGGGGTAATTAAGGGTAAAAATGATATTATAATTACTCTAAAACATGTCATAATTCTATTGTATAAGTTTAATTAGACCAAAAACAACCTTAGGAACAAAATATGACCATTTAGGCCCACTTGGATTAGATTAGGACATTTATTATTAATTTATTTAAAGAAGGGTTAAAATAGATAAAATCGAAGTTTAATAACGAAATCATTTTTAATATATAGTTATACATAAGATAAATTCTACTATAAATATTTATTAGAAAGATAAAAATATTTCCTACATAATGGTATTTTATTTATTATTTTTAATCATTAAATAAGTTAATTTATTTATGACACAATGATGATGTGGTAAGTATCTTATTAATGAAATATTGACATACTTAATGATATAAATACCCAAATAAATGTAATTTGAGAGTTTTTATGAATTAAATTAATTTTATAGGTTAATATGACATGTTAGTATTGATTTAATTAACTGTTTTAGAACTAATCATTCTGTTATTATTTTTACAAAAATCAATTACCAAATAGTGTCCAAATTGACATAAAATAGTTTTTAAAAAATATATTATATTATTAATTTTAATTTTATTCTTAAAAATCTATGGTTTGGCCAAATGACGTAGATAAGGTTATATATATTAATAATAACCAAATTGGGGTTCGTTTGTCTGGTTATAGTAAGTTTATTAACCTTATAGTGTAAGAAAACAAGAAGACACGGTAAAAGAAAAATTATTTAACTTAAAGTTAAATCTAAATGATAAGGTTAAAATAGAAACCTAAACTTGTGTAAATTATATTAGATGAGAGGATTTAGATCCATACCCACCTTAGCTTCTAAATAAATCAATTTGGAGCTATTAAAAACCGAATATGAAATTATAATAAAATAATATTTTTACTTATTCCAAAGGTGCCCCTATCCTCCCTTATAAAAGGGCACCTCCTCCCTCTCTTCCTCACACCACTTTGAGCCTTCATTCTCGGCCAAAACCTGCCAATTTCTCTTCTCCACTTCCTTAGAAACATTCTAGAGGTTCTGTTCTTCTTCAAAGACCAATATTAGTTCCCTTAGAGGAGGTTTCAAAAAGGCGTGTCGAAAGAAGAGGTAATATCTGTTACCGATTCTTTCAACTTTATTTCTTCTTCTAATTCTTCTTCATTAGTTGTTTCATTTTTAATTAATGAAATAAGTCTCACTAATATACTTATAAATTATTATAAATATGAAATAACCCTATTTCACTATCTATCCATCCTATGGAAAATGAAATCACCGCGCGTGCGTACGTATGGAATACCGTCTCCACGCCGTGGTGTAATCTGTTTTCGACCACCACCTTACATGGATGGGTATAATGGTGTAAATAAATAACTATATATGATTATTTCAAAGTGATATTTATTCTGAAATACTATAGATACACTTCAATTCAATTCCACAATCATGGGAATGATACCATCGCTCGTGCGTACGTACAGACTACCGTCTCCATGACGCGATGAGATTCATTCTCAATGTTAACCATTCATGAATGATTATAAAGTTTATATAATAAATAATCATGAAATATATGAAATAATAATTATACTGGATTTATGTGTATATATATGTATGTCATCTACTTAATTTCATTCAATTCAACAAGGAAACGAAAACAGCGTTCATGCATACGTACGACCTATCGTCTCCATGTACGGTGTATTTCATTCCATTTAATCGATCTATCATATATATATATATATACTGAATATATATTATATATAAATCTTTTTTTACATTATAGAATTTAGTACATCAGGATATAAGTAATAATTTCATGAACAACGAGTCCAAACACGTACGATAAATAAAACGCTTTAACCCAAAATGCTACTTTATCATGGAACTTCTAAACAAACGGATAATATAAAGTCATAAGTGAATCATATATGATATCATAACAATGAATATTATTCTGTAATAAGTCAATGACATTATTTAAATCATTATACATGAGGTTTGGATATGTACGAAGCATATCAGACCTATGGTAAGGGATAACTACTCCAATCTCGTTCTTATCCGAGATTGTTATTTGTAAGTATTTACTGGGGTTATTTATATCATCCATGTACATGTTTTCTAAAAGTGTTTTCATGTATGTTTAAAGTCCTTTTTAACCATTTTTTACTTTTACTACATTGTATGTATGGAATCTTTTTTTTACCATACGAGGTACTTTTTGAGTTTTTCGACAAAATTACGAGGAGAATGTTATTTTTAACATATACGGCATGAATGGATTTTTATGGTTTCATAATTCCTCATTTTAATGAAGCTTACTCTACATGATTTTATGACTATTTTCAAAAAAATAATTTTATTTTAAAAGTACAAGGCATTTTTTTGAAAAGAAAACGATTTTGATGAAGAAAGGATATTTTCCTCAAGAATTCATTTCAAATGTTTTATCAAAACCCTTTCTTCATCTAAGATGACATTATTTCATATGTGTATGTTTCAAGTAAAATGTATCTATTATTTACGTGGTTTCACTTTTCTTATTATGAAATGATATCCATTTCTTTTATATGGATTATGTGAAGATGGGATGATGTTTATGAAACCCATTTTATTCGTCGGGTTATTATAAATGATGTATGTTTATTTTGTGGAACATGTAAGAATGATTTCATTATGAGATGGGTGTGAACTATATATCCCTCCAATTCATTCGGTACAAATTTATATCTCATGAGATCGACATGTCTAGAATGGCAGGTTAAACCAGTTTAGTGAAACAGGACTGAAACGAGGAGTGAACTCGGTTTAGAAGTGGACTTTGTCTGCTAAGGTAATCTTGGAAGAAATGCCTTGGATACTATCGAAATCATAACATGGGATTAATGGTTTCCACAATTACATGTTTTATTCCCATGCTATTTTATCATGAATGATGTTCCCTTATGATATATGCTTTACGTACTTCCAAGATTCATGTCTTTGCTCAAGATTTTGATGTTTAGATTTTATGTTCAAGTTTTTGCATTCAAATGTTTATGGATTGTTTTATGTTCTCTATGTTTACCCTTACTTGGCATTTGAGATCACCCCCTTTATGTTTTCTTTTCCCTAGGATATAAAGAATGTTTTTATGTATGAAAAAATGGGAAGATATTTATGGGAGATGTTAAAGATCTTACACCACGATTAGAAGATTATATTCCGAGTTTCCAAAGACACTAAACAATTACGGTCCTTGTGTGCCTATTTTTTTATGTACTATGTAATCCAAAAAAGTAATGTAATGTCCATGTACGTCAAGATTTGGGTCTCTACAGTTGGTATCAATGGAAAGGTTTAGTCAACCTTTGGAAACTAGGATGAGAGAACATTATTGAGATCCCTACAGATATTTCTAAGGTATGTCTTGGGATTTCACTAAGGTTAAGTATAAGTATAGGTTATAGTCCTAGAATTACGGTAACGATCTTAGAATTAAACCTAAAATGGTAGATATTGATGGTACTCCCCCATTATTATGTTGTTTTCCCTAGCATTATTTTTTCCTCCCACACTATTCTTTTTGGGTTTTAGACGATGGCTAGAACCCGAAAGAACCGTGTTGATCAATGTAATGGACAATGCAATGATTGTCCTGCTAAACAAACAAATGTTATGGGAGATGGAATGCAAAATCATATTTCTATAATTGCACAAGCTATTAATCATTCTGGACTTCTAAATGAGGAGAGAAGGGAACAATATTCTATTGATTCCTTCATGAGGCAACGTCCACCTTCATTCAGTGGGTCTTCTTATCCACTTGTTACTGAACAATGGATCAGTACCACTGAAAAGATATTTTTATTTATTCAATGTTCTGAACATGATAAAATCATCTCAGCAGTATATTGTTTGGAAGGTGAAGATGATATATGGTGGAATCTTATCAATAATACGAGGCCAAGAGATGAAATTGAGTCCATGGAATGGGAAGAGTTCAAGAACTTATTTTCAATAAGTACTTCCCTCGTATTCTTTGAACAAAGACGGAGAAGGAGTTTCTTGAACTAAAGAAAAAGGATGATGAATCTGTTGGTATTTACGAATCGAATTTTACAAGGTTTGCAAGGTATGCATATGGGTTTATCATCCAACCTGAAAGTAATTTTGATGGATTCTTCAGTGGATTAAAACCAAATCATCGAAGGGCATTAGCTATAAGAGACTTCAGTAGCTATGAAGAAATTGGGCGTTGTGCTATCAAGGTAGATATGGAGGTTGGTTTTACATATCCATCTCATGGTTTTGACAAGAAATGAAAGATGGAGTTCAGGGAGAAATATCAGAATAATGGTGAAAAGAAGATGAATGTTTTCTTATGCTCAAAGTGTGGAAATAAGCATGGTGGAGAATGTCTTAAAGGGACTAGAAATTTTTTTAATTGTGGAAAAGAAGGTCATCGGGTAGCTGAGTTTCAAAGTAATGGAAAAAGGGTTGCTAATGATGTGAATAAAGAAAAGACTAAAGAGAACACACCACCAACACTTCAATTCATTAAGTGCAATGAAATAGGGCATTATGCTAATCGATGCCCTAATCCAAGGGTTAATGATGATCGACATGAGCAACCACTTAAGGAAATGGACAAATGGAAGTCACATGCGATCACTATTGGCGATGTTGAATATGACCACGATGTGGTGGAATGATTAAGTGTTTATGTAATGGGATTCTAAAATAATGTTGTATATAGTATTGTGGAACAATGGAATATTTATATATTGGTCTATTGTGGTTTTCAATAATTTTATGGTACCGGTAACCATGGAATGTTATTGAGATATTTTTTGAAAGAAGATGATATGCACATAATGAAGGGATAAGGAGAAAATGAAGTGTTTGACAGTATTCATGAGCTCAGGACTGATATAAGGAAATAGTTATATCACGGTTTTAGTATATAGAATTTTGGGGTTTTGGTATGTGGAAAGAGTTAACTTTTGACAGCACTCATGATTTCACTAATATTCAATGGGTATTCATTTTTCAAGAGAATACATGATTAAGGCCTTAGAATGTGTGGAATGTGACCAACAAGACACATCTTATGATATATGGGGATCAATAATGGTATTAACATGCTGGTTATATGAAATATCTGGTAATCATTTTCACTATAATATGTGAATGGACTGTAATATTATGGATAATCCTAACGGTTGGAATGGATTATGTTGGACATAAGTGAGTATTGTATTTTTAGAAAAAAATGACAACCTGCAGAACGAGCGACAACCCGTCACGTTGGACAAGGCTGTGGGAATCGAACCCACAACCGAAGTGCGACAAGCCTTTATTTCTGACCACTGGCCTACAGGAAGTCCCTGGTTAGTATAAACTAGTTTTATCATATTATACAGGATGATATATGAAGTATAAGTCCATTTTGTAACCATATAAGATTAATCTCACCATAGATGGAATTATGTATATATCTTTTCCTAACTTATGTTTGAGACAGATGGAATGACCTATCATTTTATCAGATGATCTGCTAAAAATTCACAAAAGACAAATTCAACTTCATTTCTTAAAGAGATGAAGTGGAAATTTTTCAAGGCATGACCAACGGTGAGATTATACCAAAATAAAGTAGGTATTTATTCAAATTTGATTTCTTCAACTTTTGGGAAATGATCATGAAAACCAAAAATTTTGTCCAAGTGCCCTTATATCCGATGAATCAGATAGTACCCTAGATCATCACAAATATATGGCTTTGTGATTGTTGTCTTATTCATATCCATGTTCTCTACCACTCTCCATCAGAACATGATGGTTAGATTTCTCTTCCATATCCATATTTTCACCTATGTTCTCCTAGGTGGAAACCCAGTGATTAGTTAATTTGCGTAACTGTTACATTTCATACTTTAGTTTTTTAAGCAAAGTTTTGGTATTCCTTTTTATGATGTGGGTTTCTATTAAATAAACTTTCGAGTAGTAAACAATTTATAACCCCGACGAATTTCGAGGGAGAAATTCATTTTAAGGGGGGTAGAATGTAACACCCCAAGATTTTCTAAAAAATATTATTTTTAAAATCATTAATGTATTGTGTTGTACGCTACACCAAAATGAGATTGCACAACACACACCCCCAACGTGTCTTTCATCACACGCAATCGCGACCTTCCACGATAGCGTGAATTGTACGCAATACCAAGTTTCGCTAAACAATGATATGTTATATAAAATAGCCGTTATGAATAGTAATACCCACTTTTTTAAATTTTATAAATTTTATCTTTCAAAATGGACTTCATTTTTTGATTCAGAATATAAAAATTAGCCATGGGTGAATTTTTGGTATTTTTCTGAAAATTTCAATTTTTGATGAATAGTGAAAACACTTGGTTACTATTCAAAAACCGACTATTTATTTAAATAATTATTTATTTTATTTAAATTTATTTTAGGTAAAAATTGATGCATAATACCTATATATGGTCAATTTAATTCATTAAGGTCATTTTATAAAAATTTTAGATATATAAAAATTTTATTTCACTTTTCACAGTCTTTTACCCACCTCCTAGGAAAATTTTCAAATTCACATAAAACATAATTTTACCGCTTCTGTGAGTGGAATTTTGAAAATCCTAGAGACACGATTAATATCAAGGACTAAAATGTGGTTCAATGAGATGAAAATAATTATTTTTGAATAGTAACTTTTTACTTTTTTTACCACAGTTAAAAGTAAATATGGTAATTAAGGGTAAAAATGATATTATTATTACCCAAAAACATGTCCTAATTCTATTGGATAAGTGTAATTCGACCAAAAACAACCTTATGAATAACATATGACCATTTAGGCCCACTTGGATTAGATTAGGACATTTATTAATAATTTATTTAAAGAAGGGTTAAAATAGTTAAAATCAAAGTTTAATAACTAAATCATTTTTAATATAAGGATATACATAAGTTAAATTAGACTATAAATATTAATAATAAATCTAAAAATATTTCATACATAATCATATTTTATTTATAATTTTTATACATTATATAATTTAATTTATTTATGACACAATGCTGATGCAATAATTATCTTATTAATGAAATATTGACATTATTCATGATATAAATACCCAAATAAATGTAATTTGAATCTTTTTATGAATCACACTAATTTTCTAGGTTAATATGACATGTTAGTATTGATTTAGTAAACTTTTTTCGAAATAATAATTCTATAATGATTTTCACAAAAATCAATTACCAAATAGTGTCAAAATTTACATAAAATAGTTTTTAAAACAAATATTATATTATTAATTGATATTTTATTCCTAAAAATATAATTTTTGGAAAAATGACTTAGATAAGGTCATAAATATTTATTATAAACAACTTGGGGTTCGTTTTCCTTGTTATATTATGTTTATTAACCTTATAGTGTAAAAATACAAGAAGACACGGTAAAAGAAAAATTATTTAACTTAAAGTTAAATCCAAATGATAAGGTTCATATAAAAACATAAACTTGTCTAAATTCTATTGTATGAAAGTATTTCCACCCATACCCACCTTAGCTTCGAAATAACTCAATTTGGAGCTATTAAATACCGAATATGACTTTATAATAAAATAATATTTTTAGTTATTCCAAAGGTGCCCCTCTCCTCCCTTATAAAAGGGTACCTTTTCCCTCTCTTCCTCACAGCACTTTGAGCCTTTAAGCTCGGACAACCCCTGCCAGCTTCACTTATCCAATTCCCTAGAAACATCCTATAGGTTCTTGTCTTCTTCAAAGACCAATGTTAGTGCCCTAAGAGGAGGTTTCAAAAAGGCGTTTCGAAAGAAGAGGTAATATCTATTACCGATTCGTTCAACATTATTTCTTCTTCTACTTCTTCTTTTTTAGTTGTTTCATTCTGAAGTAATAACATCAGTATCACTAATATACTGATATGTAATTATAAGTATGAAACAAACCTATTTAACCATCTATCCATCCTTCGGAAAACGAAATCACCATGCGTTCGTACGTACGTAATACCGTCTCCACGCCGTGGTGTAATCTGTTTTCGAACCCCACCTTACTTGGATGGGTATAATTGTGTAAATAAATAACTATATATTATTATTTCAAAGTTATATTTATTCTGAAATATTAAACATACACTTCAATGAAATTCCAAGATCATGGTAATGATTTCATCGCTCGTGCGTACGTAGGGACTACCGTCTCCACGACGCGATGAGATTCATTCTCCATGTTAACCATTTATGAATGATTATAAAGTATATATAATAAGTAATAATGAAATATATGACATAATAATGATACTGGATTTATGTGTATATATATGTATTTCATCTACTTAATTTCATTCAATTCAATAAGGAAATGAAAACAGCGTTCATGCGTACGTACGGCCTACCGTCTCCATGAACGGTGTATTTCATTCCATTTAATCGATCTATCATATATATATATATTGAATATATATTATATATAAATATTTTTTACATTTTGGAATTAGGTAAATCAGGATATAAGTAATAATTTCAAGAACAACGAGTCCAAACACGTACGATAAATAAAACGCTTTAACCCAAAATGCTGCTTTAACATGGAACTTAAAAAAGAACGGGTATTATAAAGTCATAAGTGAATCATATATGATATCATAACAATGAATATTATTCTGTAATAAGTCAATGACATTATTTAAATCATTATACATGAGTTTTGGATATGTACGAAGCATATCAGACCTAAGGTAAGGGATAACTACTCCAATCTCGTTCTTATCCGAGATTGTTATTCGTAAGTATTTAATGGTGTTATTTCTATCATCCATGTACATGTTTTCTAAATGTTTTTTCATGTATGTTTAAAGTCCTTTTTATCCATTTTTTACTTTTACTACATGGTATGTAAGGAATCTTTTTTTACCATACGAGGTACTTTTTGACTTTTCTGACAAAATTACGAGGAGAATGTTATTTTTAACTTATACGGCGTGAACGTATTTTTATGGTTTCATAATGCCTCATTTTCATGAAGCTTACTCTACATGATTTTAGGACTATTTTCAAAAAAATAATTTTATTTTAATAGTGCATGGCAGTTTTTTGAAAAGAAAACGATTTTGACGAAGAAAGGATATTTTCCTCAAGAATTCATTTCAAATGTTTTATCAAAACCCTTTCTTCATCTAAGATGGAATTATTTCATATGTGTATGTTTCAAGTAAAATGTATCTATTATCTACGTGGTTTCACTTTTATTATTATGAAATGATATCCATTTCTTTTATAAAGATTATGTGATGATGGGATGATGTTTATGGAACCCATTTTATTCGTTGGGTTATTATGAATGATGTATGTTTATTTTGTGGCACAAGTAAGAATGATTTCATTATGAGATGGGTGGGAACTATATATCCCTCCAATATATTGGGTACAAATATATATCTCATGATATCGACATGTCTAGAATGGCAAGTTAAACCGGTTTAGTGAAATAGGA
Organism: Viscum album; assembly: GCA_963277665.1. Lineage (NCBI taxonomy): Eukaryota > Viridiplantae > Streptophyta > Magnoliopsida > Santalales > Viscaceae > Viscum > Viscum album. The sequence continues at coordinate 1,841,103,735 of OY728135.1, forward strand.
CTGAAACGAGGAGTGAACTCGGTTTAGAAATGGACTTTGTCCGCTAAGCTAATCTTGGCAGCAATGCCTTGGATACTATCGAAATCATAACATTGGATTAATGGTTTCCACAATTACATGTTTTATTCCCATGCTATTTCATCATGAATGATGTTCCCTTATGATATATGCCTTACATACTTCCAAGATTCATGTCTTTGCTGAAGATTTTGAGGTTTAGATTTTATGTTCAAGTTTTTGCATTCAAATGTTTGTGGATTGTTTCTATGTTCTCTATGTTTACCCTTACATGGAATTTGAGCTCACCCCCTTTATGTTTTCTTTTCCCAAGATATAAAGAAAGTTTTTAGGTATGAAAAAAGGAGAAGATCTTTATGGGAGATGTTAAAGATCATACACCACGATTAGAAGATTATATTCCAAGTTTCCAAATACACTAAACTATTACGGTCCTTGTGTGCCTATTTTTTTATGTACTATGTAATCCAAAAAAGTAATGTAATGTCCATGTACATCAAGATTTGGGTCTCTACAGTTGGTATCAAAGGAAAGGTTTAGTCAACCTTTGGAAACTAGGATATGAGTACTTTAGTGAGATCCCTACAGATATTTCTAAGGTATGTCTAGGGATGTCCCTAAGGTTAGGTATAAGTATAGGTTATAGTCCTAGAATTACGGTAACGATCTTAGAATTAAACCTAAAATGTTAGATATTGATGGTACTCCCCCATTATTATGTTGTTTTCCCTAGCATGATTTTTCCTCTCACACTATTCTTTTTGGGTTTTAGATGATGGCTAGAACCCGAAGGAACCGTGTTGATCAATGTAATGGACAATGCAATGATTGTCCTGCTGAACAAACAAATGTTATGGGAGATAGAATGGAAAATCATATTTCTATAATTACACAAGCTATTAATCATTATGGACTTCTAAATGAGGATAGAAGGGAACAATATTTTATTGAGTCCTTCATGAGGCAACGTCCACCTTCTTTCAGTCGGTCTTCTTATCCACTTGATGCTGAACAATGGATCAGTACCACTGAAAAGATATTTTTATTTATTCAATATTATGAACATGATAAAGTCATCTTAGCAGTATATCGATTGGAATGTGAAGATGATAAATGGTGGAATCTTATCAATAATACGAGGCCACGAGATGAAATTGAGTCCATGGAAAGGGAAGAGTTCAAGAACTTATTTTCAATAAGTACTTCCCTCGTATTCTTTGAACAAAGATGGAGACAGAGTTTCTTGAACTAAAGCAAAAGGATGATGAATCTGTTGGTATATACGAAGTGAATTTTACAAGGTTTGTAAGGTATGCATATGGGTTTACCATCCAACCTGAAAGTAATGTTGATCGATTCTTCAGTGCCTTAAAACCAAATCTTCAAAGGGAATTAGCTATAAGAGACTTCAGTAGCTATGAAGAAATTGTGCGTTGTGCTATCAAGGTAGAAATGGAAGTTGGTTTTACATATCCATCTAATGGTTTTGACAAGAAATGAAAGATGGAGTTCAAGGATAAATATCAGAATAATGGTGAAAAGAAGATGAATGTTTTCTTATGCTCAAAGTGTGGAAATAAGCATGGTGGAGAATGTCATAAAGGGACTAGAAATTTTTTTAAGTGTGGAAAAGAAGGTCATCGAGTAGCTGAGTGTCGAAGTAATGGAAAAAGGGTTGCTAATGATGTGAATAAAGAAAAGACTATAGAGAACGCACCACCAACACTTAAATTCTTTAAGTGCAATGAAATAGGGCATTATTCTAATCGATGCCCTAATCCAAGGGTTAATGATGATCGAAATGAGAAACCACTTATTGAAAAGGACAAATGGAAGTCACATGAGATCACTATTGGAGATGTTGAATATGACCACAATGTGGTGGAATGATTAAGTGTTTATGTAATGGGATTCCAAAATAATGTTGTATATAGTATTGTGGAACACTGGAATATATATATATTGGTCTATTGTGGTTTTCAATAATTTTATGGTACCGGTATCCATGGAAAGTTATTGAGATATTTTTGGAAAGAAGATGATAAGCACATAATGAAGGGATAAGGAGAAAATGAAATCTTTGACAGTATTCATGAGCTCATGACTGATATAAGGAAATATTTATATCATGTTTTTAGTATATAGAATTTTTGTGTTTTGGTATGTGGAAAGAGTTTACTTTTGAGAGCACTCATGATTTCACTAATATTCAATGGGTATTCATTTTTCAAGAGAATACATGATTAAGGCCTTTGAATGTTTGGAATGTGACCAACAAGACACATCTTATGATATATGGGGATCAATGATGGTATTAACATGCTTGTTATATGAAATCTCTGGTAATCATTTTCACTATAATATGTGAATGGACTACAATATTATGGATAACCCTAACAATTGGAATGGATTATGTTAGACATAAGTCAGTATTGTATTTTTATAAAAAAAAGGACAACCTGCAGAATGAGCGACAACCCGTCACGTCGGACAAGGCGGTGGGAATTGAACCCACAACCGAAGTGCGACAAGCCTTTATTTCTGACCACTGGCCTACAGGAAGTCCCTGGTTAGTATAAACTAGATTTATCTTATTATACAGGATGATATATGAAGTATAAGTCCATTTTGGAACCATATATGATTAATCTCACCATAGATGGAATTATGTATATATATTTTGCTAACTTATGTTTGAGACAGATGGAATGACCTATCATTCTATCACATGATCTGCTAAAAATTCACAAAAGACAAATTCATCTTCATTTCATAAAGAGATGAAGTGGAAATTTTTCAAGGCATGACCAATGGTGAGATTATACCAAAATAAAGTAAGTATTTATTCTAATTTCATTTCTTCAACTTTTGGGAAATGATCTTGAAAACCAAAAATTTTGTCCTAGTGCCCTTATATCCGATGAATCAGATGGTACCCTAGATCATCACAAATATATGGCTTTGTGATTGTTGTCTTTTTCATAGCCATGTTCTCTTCCACTCTCCATCATAACATGACGGTTAGATTTCTCTTCCATATCCATATTTTTACCTATGTTCTCCTAGGTGGAAACCCAGTGATTAGTTAATTTGGTTAACTGTTACATTTCATACTTTAGTTTTTTAAGCCACGTTTTGGTATTCCATTTTATGATGTGGGTTTCTATTAAATAATCTTTCGAGTAGTAAACCATTTATAACCCCGATGAATTTCGAGGGAGAAATTCATTTTAAGGGGGGTAGAATGTAACACCCCGAGATTTTATGAAAAATATTATTTTTAATTTCATTAATATCTTGTGTTGTACGCTACACCAAAAGGAGCTTGCACAACACGCACCCCCAACTTTTCTTTCATTACACGCAATCACGACCTTCCATGATAGCGTGTATTATACGCAATACCGAGTTTCGCTAAACAACGATATGTTATATAAAATAGCCATTATGAATAGTAATACCCACTTTTTTAAATTTTATAAATTTTATATTTCAAAATGGACTTCATTTTTTGATTCAGAATATAAAAATTATCCTAGGGTGAATTTTTGGTATTTTTCTGAAAAGTTCAATTTTTGATGAATAGAGAAAACACTTGGTTACTATTCAAAAACCGACTATTTATTTAAATAATTATTTATTTTATTTAAATTTATTTTAGGTAAAAATTGATACATAATACCTATATATGGTCAATTTAATTCATTGGAGTCATTTTATAAAAATTTTAGATATATAAAAATTTTATTGAACTCTTCACCGTCTTTTACCCACCTCCTAGGAGAATTTTCAAATTCACATAAAACATAATGTTACCGCTTCTGTGAGTGGAATTTCAAATATCAGAGAGACACGGTTAATATCAAGGACTAAAATGTGGTTCAATGAGATGAAAATAATTATTTTTGAATAGTAACTTTTTACTTTTTTTACCACAATTATAAGTAAATATTGTAATTAAGGGTAAAAATGATATTATTATTACCCAAAAACATGTCCTAATTCTATTGGATAAGTGTAATTCGACCAAAAACAACCTTAGGAATAAAATATGACCATTTAGGCCCACTAGGATTAGATTAGGACATTTATTATTAATTTATTTAATGAAGGCTTAAAATAGTTAAAATCAAAGTTTAATAACTAAATCATTTTTAATATAGGGTTATACATAATTTAAATAAGACTATAAATATTAATTATAAATATAAAAATATTTCCTACATAATCATATTTTATTTATAAATTTTAGACATTAAATAATTTAATTTATTTATGAAACAATGATGATGCAATAATTATCTTATTAATGAAATATTGACATTATTCATGATATAAATACCCAAATAAATGTAATTTGAATCTTTTTATGAATCACACTAATTTTCTAGGTTAATATGACATGTTAGTATTGATTTAGTAAACTTTGTTAGAACTAATCATCCTGTTATGATTTTCACAAAAATCAATTACCAAATAGTGTCAAAATTGACATAAAATAGTTTTTAAAACAAATATTATATTATTAATTGATATTTTATTCGTAAAAATCTAATGTTTGGAAAAATGACATAGATAAGGTTATATATATTTATGATAAACAACTTGGGGTTCGTTTGGCTTGTTATATTATGTTTATTAACCTTATAGTGTAAAAATACAAGAAGACACGGTAAAGAAAAATTATTTAACTTTAAGTTAAATCCAAATGATAAGGTTCATATAGAAACCTAAACTTGTCTAAATTCTATAAAATGAAAGTCTTTCCACCCATACCCACCTTAGATTCGAAATAACTCAATTTGGAGCTATTAAAAACCGAATATGACTTTATAATAAAATAATAATTTTTGTTATTCCAAAGGGGCCCCTCTCCTCCCTTATAAAAGGGCACATTTTCCCTCTCTTCCTCACAGCACTTTGAGCCTTTAAGCTCGGCCAACCCCTGCCAATTTCTCTTATCCACTTCCCTAGAAACATCCTAGGGGTTCTTGTCTTCTTCAAAGACCAAGGTTAGTGCCCTAAGAGGAGGTTTCAAAAAGGCGTGTCGAAAGAAGAGGTAATATCTATTACCGATTCATTCAACTTTATTTCTTCTTCTACTTCTTCTTCTTTAGTTGTTTCATTATGAAGTAACAACATCAGTATCACTAATATACTGATATGTAATTATAAGTATGAAACAATCCTATTTAACCATCTATCCATCCTACGGAAAATGAAATCAACATGCGTTCGTACGTACGTAATACCGTCTCCACGCCGTGGTGTAATCTGTTTTCGACCACCACCTTACTTGGATGGGTATAATTGTGTAAATAAATAACTATATATTATTATTTCAAAGTTATATTGATTCTGAAATATTATACATACACTTCAACACAATTCCAAGATCATGGGAATGATATCATCGCTCGTCCGTACGTACGGACTACCGTCTCCACGACGCGATGAGATTCATTCTCCATGTTAACCATTTATGAATGATTATAAAGTATATATAATAAGTAATAATGAAATATATGACATAATAATGATACTAAATTTATGTGTATATATATGTATGTCATCTACTTAATTTCATTCAATTAAATAAGGAAATGAAAACAGCGTTCATGCGTACGTATGACCTACCGTCTCCATGAATGGTGTATTTCATTCCATTTAATCAATCTATCATATATATATATATATACTGAATATATATTATATATCAATATTTTTTTACATTTTGTAATTAAGTAAATCATGATACAAGTAATAATTTCAAGAACAACGAGTCCAAACACGTACGATAAATAAAACGCTTTAACCCAAAACACTGCTTTAACATGGAACTTACAAAAGAACAGGTAATATAAAGTCATAAGTGAATCATATATGATATTATAACGATGAATATTATTCTATAATAAGTCAATGACATTATTTAAATCATTATACATGATTTTTGGATATATACGAAGCATATTAGACCTAAGGTAAGGGATATCTACTCCAATCTCGTTCTTATCCGAGATTGTTATTCGTAAGTATTTACTGGGGTTATTTCTATCATCCATGTATATGTTTTCTAAAAGTGTTTTCATGTATGTTTAAAGTCCTTTTTAACCATTTTTTTCTTTTACTACATGGTATGTAAGGAATCTTTTTTTTACCATACGAGGTACTTTTTGACTTTTCCGACAAAATTACGAGGAGAATGTTATTTTTAACTTATACGGCGCGAATGGATTTTTATGGTTTCATAATGCCTCATTTTCATAATGCTTACTCTAAATGATTTTATGACTATTTTCAACAAAATAATTTTATTTTAAAAGTGCATGGCATTTTTTTGAAAAGAAAATGATTTTGACGAAGAAAGGATATTTTCCTCAAGAATTCATTTAAAATGTTTTATCAAAACCCTTTCTTCATCTAAGATGACATTATTTCATATGTGTATGTTTCAATTATAATGTCTCTATTATTTACGTGGTTTCACTTTTCTTATTATGAAATGATATCCATTTCTTTTATATGGATTATGTGATGATGGGATGATGTTTATGAAACCCATTTTATTCGTTGGGTTATTATGGATGATGTATGTTTATTTTGTGGAAAAATTAAGAATGATTTCATTATGAGATGGGTGGGAACTATATATCCCTCCAATTCATTGGGTACAGATTTATATCTCATGAGATCGACATGTCTAGAATGGCAGGTTAAACCGGTTTAGTGAAACAGGAATGAAACGAGGAGTGAACTCGGTTTAGAAATGGACTTTGTCCGCTAAGCTAATCTTGGAAGCAATCCCTTGGATACTATCGAAATCATAACATGTGCTTAATGGTTTACACAATTACATGTTTTATTCCCATGATATTGTTTCATGAATGATGTTCCCTTATGATATATGTCTTACGTACTTCCAAGATTCATGTCTTTGCTCATGATTTTGATGTTTAGATTTTATGTTCATGTTTTTGCATTCAAATGTTTATGGATTGTTGTATGTTCTCTATGTTTACCCTTACATGGAATTTGAGCTCACCCCTTTAATGTTTTCTTTTCCCCAGGATATAAAGAATGTTTTTAGGTATGAAAAAAGTGGAAGTTCTTTATGGGAGATGTTAAAGATCTTACACCACGATTAGAAGATTATATTCCGAGTTTCCAAAGACACTAAACTACTACAGTCCTTGTGTGCCTGTTTTTTTATGTACTATGTATTCCAAAAATGTAATGTAATGTCCATGTACGTCAAGATTTAGGTCTCTACACATACAGTTTAGCATCATGTGGTTAGGACGAGGGCTATACATTTTAGCATCGTGTGGATAGGACAAGGGCCATAGAGTTTAGCGTCATGTGGTTACGACGTGGGACATAAAGTTTAGCAATGTATGGTTAGGACGAGGGCCATACAGTTTAGCACCATGTGTTTAGGATGAGGGCCATATAGTTTAGCGTCGTGTGGTTAGGACAAGGGCCATACAGTTTCACGTCATGTGGTTAGGACGACAAGGTAGGAGATACCTAGAAATGTTTGGTGTGGGTCTTACGCAAGGGCGGCCCTTTCTGGATGAACCTAGCTAAAGGAGCTAGGTAATGTGGTTATAGGAGGGTCATGACTCATGTCATGTATAGGATGGATGTTGCGGTGGAATAAGTGTGCAATAGAAAATATTGTTGACCCACCCTGAAAAGTCCACGGTACGACTCTCTATTTTTCATGGGGGTCAGTGACGGTAGCGAAGGGATCGGCCTGGAGGTCTGGGGCCACAGCCGGACACTGATCCTGAGCCGGGATGTGGGGGTGTAGTCCCTATAGTATAGACTACGGAGGGTATATGCGGAGGAGATGGCCGCGTAAGAGATGGTCGTGGAGGGCATCCACGGAGGAGCTGGCCGCCTAGGAGCATCCGCGGAGAGGGGGACGCGAGGGAGCTGGCCACATAGGAGATGGCCGTGGAGGGTATTTGAGGATAAGTTGACCGCGTTGGAGCAGCCACGTAGAGGTGTCCGTGAGGGATTGGCCGCAGCGAAGCTGGCCATGTAGGGTGTCTGCGGAGGAGCGATCCACATAGGAGCTGGCCACATATGAGATAGTCGCAGAGGGCATCCGTGGAGGAGCTGGCCGTGGCAGAAGCGGGTCACGTGGGTGCATGAGGAGTGGCACCCTTCACATAGGGGGGGTGCTATGCAGCTGGAGAGGTCTTACACGCACCAAGGTGGTACGCTGATTGATATGCATTCCACGTACCAGGGCAGTACGCGGCTTTGGGTTCGGCCTGTGTACCAAAATGGTACACGGTGGAGTTGGCGCGAGCAACAACGGTCAGGGGTGTCACCAGTCAGGTGTTCTCTGGTCAGGGCTTCACTCGCATAGGAGGGTGGTACATGGTACATCAGATCAAAAAAAGGGCATCAAAATCCCTGGTTTGTAGGGAGTACATCTGTAGAGGGGCCATGACTGATGGTTTTTTTTATTTTATGTTCGTGGTTCACCAATTTTTTATGTGTTTTTCGGTTCCTTATCAATTCATTTCTAGTTTTATACATGTTCTGGTTCGTGAATTAGAACTTCACTGTTCGTGAAATACTAATCTCCTTCGTCCAGAATCCTACATTCATAAGTCGATCTCCAAATCTTCTCACCGATGGAGTCCAATCAATCGATTCCCCGATCTCCAAATCCTTTTACCTGAATTCGATCGATCCCCTCTTCTTCTCCCCAACGATGTCGTTTTATAGAGGGGAGGAAAGGGGTGTATTGTAGTCATGCGACACCTTTTGCGGAGGCCTATGACCAAAAACCCATCCCATAGATGACTTAGTCAATCTACAGTTCATGGGGATTCATTTAATGAACTTCACTCGCAAACCAAGTCGGTTCGAGGGGTGCTTTGCGGTCATGAAGGGCTTCGCCTCTGTTCCGCGAATGACAGTGCGTGTGGCGTGGGCCAATTGACGCGGTTCGTGGTGGGGGCGGTTCGTGCTGGTGGACCAGCCTGGGGTCCTCTGTGCTTCACGCCCTCAGAGGAGTTCCAGCCTCTGTTTCACGAATGATGCTGGTCCGCGGAGGGGGTGGCTCGCTGAACCTGTCATGTACCATCAATGTTGGACCGGTACACGGACCAGTCAGTCCTTATTCAAATCTTGAGTATTCTCCATATTTTTGTCCAATTCTTTGAGGGAAATTGTGTAGAATCCTTTATCTAATTAAGGGGGCTTCCCATTCTCACTTGCAGATTTTTCAGGACCCTACAAAAATCTATTACCTTATGTCTCGAAATACATTATTCATGTTTGAATATCTTGTAAAATAAATTTATTCCTATGTTAAATAAATTAATTAACAATAATCATATTCATAATTCTATATATTATTTACTTATAAACTTTTATCACCTATTTATTAATGACATTTTATAAAAATCATTATTTCGAGTGATTATTACATCATATTTAATCTATATTATTGTTCCGTAGTATTGTTCCTTGTAAAATGAACATGGTCACACCATCTCGGTAATATTTACCACGAAATAAATATCATATATATTTATTATATATATATATATAGTAATCCATAAATTTATAGATATAAAATTAATCACTCTCTTCATGTAGATGGTATGTTGAACGTACACATAAATATTGTTTCAATTTTCTCGATTAATGGGAAAAATTAAGGTAAGGAATATATCAATTTTATATTTTACATATTATTTAATATATATATAATGTGTTAATTAAATTTAGCCTTACTATCTTCCATCTAAAATATATGAGAAAAAAAATTTCCATCGCTTATTCAGGTGGTAGTCCTCCATACATACGAATGAAATTCTTGTATTCCCAATGAATACATGGAATAAATTAATATCTAATATTATAATTAAATAATAATATATATGTACTATAGGTAATATAGATATATTAAATCAATCAATATATCCATCTGTGAGAGGTGGAGATTGAAAATGAATTACATTGGTCTATGAGGTGGTAGTTTTCTATAAAAATGATCAACAGTTTCATTTCCCATTTGATGGAAGAGTATATGAATATAGGTTATCTCATTAAAATAATAAAATATCAGTGTCTGGTAGAATTTTTTTATATAAAAATTATTAATACATGAATGAAGGTGGTTTTTTTAGAAATGAAATGAAAGTGTGTAGTGAATATAACTTCCTTCTATTAGAAAAACCCAATTTGGATCTCTTATTAATGACCCTAGGGTAGGTTATTGGGTAGGAGACTAAGATTTAAAAATGGATAATGATGTTGGGGAGAAATTTTTTTGTGTTACGTCGATCCAAATGGATTAATATGTGTGAAAATGTGGGGGATGGATTTCCCCTTTTATAGTTGAGGTGGAGTGACATTTCTGTAAAAATGAAGAACTATTAATTAATGGAAGGTCACTCTCCCACCAAGTGCCTAAAAAATTCATATTTAAATGATTTATTTGATGATATAGTTGATACACACCTCCAATTAAAAAAAATTATTTTGTGAACAATTTATTCCATAGCTATTATGATTATATAATTTTACTATTTTACTTTTCACCATGGTAACTTGTTTTCCATTTATTTACCTAGGTTATTTACCCAATAAGAAAAATAATAAATTTTGTATTAATAGATATTATTAATAAAATTATTATAAAATTTATTTCTAATTTATCAAATAAAATTACTATGTGTTAAAAAAATTAATTTTAATATAGGTGCATGTAATTTGAAAAACCATGTTTTAACCATAACCATAGAAATTAATTTTTACTATTATGATAATTGATTATGAATAACAATTAAATTTAAATTATTTAATATTAATTATGAATATTCTAAAATTTTTGTCTATTTTACCAAATTAGGTTGATAGAGGTGGAAGATTTTAATTTTAAATTAAACTCACAAACACGACGAAAAATATTATTTTCGAGATAAAATGCTTTCATAAGTACCAAAAGATTAAATATAAAAATTCAATATGAAATTGGTTATAATTAGATAAATCAGATTAATTTTTATATAAATGAACTATTTTTTCTTTTATAACCATTTCAAGACAAAATGGAACTTGTAAATTCGATAAATGAAACGACTATTCTTAATAAAAAAATTATTATTCACTATTCATTAAAAATTTAGTCTTTTTAGAAAATTTACATAAATTACCTCAAAGATATTTCTTATGTGTAAATTTCAAATATTAAGTTCATATTAATAAATATATTTTATAAATGTGGAAACATTTAGTTCTAAAAAATGTGTGTTGACCGTGAATAATATACATTTTAGAAAAATTCATTTTTATTAGAAATTTTTGTTTATTTATTGTTATCCCACTCATACAAAAATATTATATTGAAGAAAAAAATTATATTGAATATATCATATAAAAAATTTCATTAAAATTATTCACCATTATTAAATAATATAATTCTTTAATAAAAAAACTATGTTAAAAAAGTGTTTCAAATAAATAATTATTTCACTTTAAACTTACTTTTATTTTTATTTCTAATCAAATTATAACAAATAGACTTATTTTAGCACTGTTTAAACAATATAATTTCTGAATTTTATTTATTCCAATTAATGGATACCAATTTAGTATCTAGGTTATAACGGTCAGGTTGAAATAATTGTATTAATAGTGTATTGTTGTTCCCTAAAACTCGATGTTGTGTGGGACTCAATATATCATATAAACTGAATTTATTTAAAATAATAATAAAATATTTGGATGATACAATATGGCCACTAAGATATTTTATTGGGTCCCTTTACCTTTCATATTCCCTTACAAATTAAATATGCATCTATCTCGAAGGTCATGTGTAGATTCTGAGTATAGTCTTATTAGGAAACACATATAGTGTCCATAGATAACATATAGACATATATTACTATATAAAAACATAACTATGTAGTTTCCAAAAAGAAAAAAAACCTTCTCCACCAGTTCCTAGTCATCCATGAGTGAGTGTCCTACCTACTATAGATAGTACCAAAATGTTATGATGTATCCATACTTCAAACATGCCTTGAGGAATAATAAAACAACCCCTTGTCCCACAATCCATGAAACTAGTCGTCACCAAACTCATGGAGTCCTATAGAATTATATATCACCAAAACATAATTAGAACTACCATCCATCAAAATTATTATATCAACATCCCCATAGAGTTCTAAATATGATTAGAATCATGACAATAACTCATGATCATAATCACCAAAATAACTCATGGCCAAATTTTATGGTGTATCCCTCCCCTAATTTTATGATAAACAACGTCCCCATAATCAGATATATTTGGAGTATCCCAAAAATCATTTATAGGTCCTCACCACTAAATGGGTTCAATTATGCACATAATACGATAATGGAATCAACCCCAATAATGAGCATTATCACCAACATCATATAGTAAAAACATACTAAACATTAGTTTACCTACAATTATTGAATGATATATCATGATCACATCATACCATAATATCAAATAATCACCTAGTTACAACAATCAGAATGATTACCATGAACCACAAAAACACCTCAATAAATATATTTTCTTTTGACCACCACACAACAATACCAAACTTAATTCCACCAAACGACAACTAATCACTCTAAAAACCCCCTAGGTAACCTCTCGTGTCGCAAAGAGACCTCATTTCACGACAATTATATGAACTTACACATTCTCTGGACATTAGAAAATAATAGTGACAAAATAATATTGTAATTGTGGAAGTATATAAGAACTAACTAAAATGTACTATAAATATCCTTTTAGTTTGTTTTTATGAACATATTCAACTCAAGGAGGAATGAATTTAGAATCCCATGAGAAATCCTAAAACATTTATTTTTATTTAAACTCATTATATAGGATAAAAATAGATTTATAAGTAGGCGACATCCATCCTGACACATTATAACTTCCAATGATATACCACTCATCAAATACACCAAAGAAAAAGGAAATAAAGACTTAATATGTGAACATAATGAGATAGAGGTAGTATAGATTAAAGTCCTTGGTTGAAGGAAAAAATGAGGATCACAAACAATTAATAAAATATATTGAAATATTTTATTTAATATATATATATATATGGGTATTGGTCACACGATCCCCTTACACATTGTTCCCAATATCTTCTAGGTATCCATGAAAACTTCTGCAGGTCGGTGTTAGACATCATTCATCCACACCCTCCTCTATTGGGAACAATAGGTACATGGTACAAACCATCTAGTTTCCTAGTGGCATGTGTCATCGAATATACATATCCCACACCAAGATAATCATCATGAATAATACCATTAGGACTTCACATACACTTATAATAACTAATACATTCTAAATTACTCATTTTCAAGAATGAAATATAAAAAAAATAACTCACCAAAATAATTTTCCCATCACAATCTCCCAACCATGAAAAAAATTCATCCCCAACTATCTCACAAAATTGATGAGAACCTAGAAAAATCATTCATATAAATCATTTAATCTTCATAATTTTGATATATTGTTCAATGAACTCATCTATTACTGATTACCAAGAACAAAGAACACAAACACACTTATTCCAAATACAGAACATCACAATATGAAACACCTACCCAATCACACCATATCAAAGATACTAGAATTAGACAAGGAATCATTCTATAACATAACAATGAAACTATAGTTTCCAACTATAAATTACATTGACATAATGGATTATATAATTATCCCTAAACCTAAATAATTCAATTTTTTGTCCACTAACATTAAATACACCCAATGTTCCATTATGTCTCATTAAAATTAGAAACCAATGTAATCACAACAACCCTCTAAACAATATCATTCCTTAATAACTCTTATTAATTATTAACATGATTATACGATACATACCTCAACTAAAAACTCTATACTTGTAACCTCACTATTATAGAACCCTCTATATTCTCTATTGTATCAATTTTTGATCACCCGATCCTATTTTATAACGGAGGTGTGTAGATAAAATCTAGTTATTTTCTCCTTACACAACCCTTAGTTGCACCAAAAATGCCAAAAACTTACCAAATTTATTCCATCAAATGGGCTGAGAGACCATTTATAAGAATCTATCTAAATTCCCCATTTGTACACAAGGCTTTCATTCCTTAGGTGGTAGATCACACTGGGATTTCACATACCCCATTTTCCCACATAAATAACACATAGAATATGATGCAACTCAATATAGATAAGTTAATCACTAAACCTTTCTACCCTTATTCTCCTCCTGGTACCACTACATAATACCAACCACATATATTTCAAATACTTTACTAGGTATATTTTCATCGGTTAAATTCTTCACTACTATCAATATCGGGTTCTGGGATTTTAAAAATGATATCAACATCAAAATGTTCAGATGTACCATAATAGAATATTGAAAACCATCCTTAGGCCACCACACATTCTCAATATTATATTAATAATATTATTGTGAATATTTTGTTGACTTGTAGACATTATAGAAAAATCCATAAACCATGTATCCCAATAAGTCAAATACATGAAAAACATGCTTATTCATCCTTGAATTTATTATGAATGAATAAATCCATGAACCTCGCCATAAAATATTTCCAAGTCATACCCTTACTTTTACTAGAATATAAATGTATGTCCCGTAATTTTTTCATTGATCCCCTGATAATATATGACTCCATCTTCACCCTTCATCATGAAATAATCTCAATCTAATCAAAGATGGTAGAAACTGAGTAATTTTATAGCACGAACCCTTTGGGTATTCTCTATCCTTAAATTAAAGGAGTATGTTGTGATAGGGATTTAATAATATGATATTTTATATAATTATTAACTCTTTGATTCCCATAAGTAATACACTAGATGAACCATACTAGATTCTCCCTTAACTGGTCATCGAAAAGTCTTCCCAGCTCAACTAGCTAATCTGACTTCCCTCATCTCCATGGAACCTCATTGTGTGTCTCATTATAGGCTCCTACATTAGGGTCCCAAAATATATCATGAATTTATTGAACCAAATTTATAAACCCAGTTCACACTACATGATTACATATAGTATAAATATAAATAATAATAATACATCATGCTAAATATACTTATATATAATCCCATTAAAAAAAATTTGGAATGGTCTAAAAGAAATTATACCCAAATAACCTAAATAAATTTATATTTGAACCCATATCACATTCCAAAAATCCTTATATCCCCACCTAACCATTCATGTTTTAGTAACACTCAATCCTTGCATAATAAGGTTCAATTTGTTTTGATAACTATAAGAAAAAAATATATACTAGTTGACTATAATTTCCGCAAGAAACAATGTTTTTGAAGAATCTTTATATTATTATTGGAAATAGAAATAAATAAAACCTTTTTCTATACTCAATTATCCATTAGAAAACTATAACTTCCATTCTATGTAATTCCTACATAAAAAAAGTGATTCATGAACACACAAACTTTATGGCCTTTTAGGGTAGGATACAAATCATAATCTTTGTAACTATCAAATAGACACAGGTTTTCTAAAAACCAAAAATCATTATAGAATAAGACTAAATAATCATCTTGAACACTTATAACATAGTAATATATTAATCAGGATTTATCAACTCAACCGTATATATTTGTTCTTTTAATTCACATTCATCTAAATCATCCAACTACCATACCCAGATAATGAAATAATAACCCACAAAGTCACATTAATAACCATTGGTTCCCTTCTTTACCTCACTCAACCTTTATATAATACAAATTTATAGCATCATAGTCATATTTAACCTCTATAATGGACAAATAGATATCCATGTACTTTAATCTTTCCTCCCCATACCTTAGAGGCTATCAATTAGCAGGGACGGTCTCACATGTGATAATGTGGAGAATATACCCTCTTATGATAGTAATAATAAACAATAGTGGAAGTAAAAAACAAAAAACAATTTCATACAATAGAGAAAGGAAATAAATATAAAATTTTAAATATATAGATAAATAAATATTTTTAATGTCTTTCCAATAATATAGAATCTAATTAGATCATTCATAGGTCGATCAAATATAGAAATTTTAAAATGAACGAAAAGAAATATTCAAGAGTTTAACCATGGATAAAATATTTATATCCCCCAAAAGAGAACCCAAAATATCTTTTAGACATCCATTGAACCATCTCTAATAAACATTATTCATAATTCCAAGTGAAATAACCCCATAGTGTTCCATAAACAAAAGGTATCCAAATACAATCATGTGAACATAATAACCACCCAATACCAATGGGGAATAGCATATATGTATTCCACATATTGATCGATGATCAGTTTCATTACCCTAATACACAAATATTTGTAATACAACTCATAGTTCAGTGGTCTAGTGAGGCATCTCAGACCTAAACTCCCATGTCTAGTTATAAAAACATATATTTTGAACATTTACTATGATACCAATGGTTATGAACCTGCGTCTATTTTAAAAAATTTACATAGGATAAACATTAAAAATATAAAATCATTTAATGGACATGGGCTTTTTCCCATGTAGCATTGTGCATGGTATTAACACATATGCACACTCTTTTCATCTTAGTCTTACCAACCAAATACCCTCAATCTAGGTCTTAAAAATTGTATTCCCTTATTAGAATTGGGATTAGCGCATGTATACCCTTGGGTAGGGTTGTACCACACATGTATCCCTGAAGTACATAAGAGAATCCTCTTTTGTACCCTTCCTATTGTGATAACCCTACCATGTACCATTTTTCTTAATTTAATTCCCATGTATACCATGTGGATCAATATAATCCTTCCATGTATTTTTTTTAGCATGTGTGGTATAAACATTACTAATACATTGAATTATCATATTAGACCCATATGACCAATAATACATATATATGTGTGGCACATAAAAGTAATTATTCTTAAATTCATTAATAATATATGGAAATAAAAATGGGGTTCATAAAATTTCTAGATAATATCACAAATTTTGATATCATTAATGTGAATGGTTGATACAAAAAATAAAATCACACAAAATTAGTGTTTTGTAAAACAAATTCGATGGTAATTCATGAAAAATAATTAACATTGAAATAAAGATATTATAGATAAATAGAATATGCAAGTGAAATCATAAAATAATTTTTTTCAACACTTCTATCATTAGTGTATAATATGTAGAGATAGTCATGTACTACAGTCATTTTTTAGATGGTGATGTGAAAATTTTTAAAATAATTTTCGTTTATAAAATAAAATCTAATAGTGTATCCAAGAAAATGGCATTAATAATTTATAATATTAAGGTGAAAATATCATGAAAATTTATAAATTTTAAAAATTTTCTACAATTATAGAGTTTTGAAAATGCATAAATGTTATTAAAATAGAAGGAACGATAGAATATAATTTTTTTAAAGGATGGAAAACCTTTTGGATATTTTTAATAACAATTCTTGAAATAACACTTTATAAAAAGTGGTAATAAATTTCCCTTTTGAAAATGGAAATGGAAAATATTAAGGTCACATGGGTAAACACATATTTGGATTTAAAAATAATGAAGGGATTTTTTTTAATATTGATAATGGAAATACTAGAAAACTAACTATAAAGGATATCATATTTTTTTCTTAAAAAATCAAATATTATGGGAATAGTATTATTTGAGAAGAAATCTTTTGTTTGAAAACATCATTTCACAAATTAAAAAATAAATATCTTATGAAATATACAATACATTAATTTTACAGAATTTGAAGAATGAAGGTGATGGAATAATATTTTAACTCAATGGAAGGAAATTTTAGTTAACCAAATACTTTATATATATGATAATTATTGAACCAAAACAAATTTATCAATGGTTTTATGTGGTAAAATTTTAATTCCTAATAAAAATATAATATTACATATAATAAATTCATTGATCATAATGTACACATATTATATGAAATAATATCAATAATAATTATCATAACTCAATGAGTGAGAATTGATTTTCCAAAAACCCTTAGAAAATCATAAAAATTTCAATCGAAAAAACATGGAAAGGGGAAAATGGGATATATATGTTAAAATAAATACATGTAAAATATATAAACCATATAATGTAGCATGGGGTGAATAATAATCATATACTAATGAAGCGAAATTGAGATGAAAAAAATCTTTTCCTTGGGTCCTAATTAATTCATCATGTGAACCTAATTTCATGAATAATAAAATTAAGAAAATTAAAAACATTGTTTTGATTATTTTCCATCAATATTCAATTTTCTATGTTATGATTATTATCATATGTTATATATATATATATATATATTAGATACTTTTTTCATATAATTTTTTCTTAAGGTCGTTTGTCTGATTTCTTAGAAACAACCTTGGAATATTAACCATGAAAAATATGTTTTACAAAATCGCTTCATAACATATATAATTTTATATGTGGATGAATTTTTTTATTCCATTTCCTATAAATTTAAACAATTTTATAATTCTTCAAAAAATGAACCCAAATAATAAATAGTTCCTTTGTATTTTTATTTTAGGAAGTTAACATAACTATGATAGTTTAGTGTTAATATATCCTATAACATTTATATTTTTTTCATTACAGAATATTATGTTTCCAAAGTATCATTTTGAAAAGTAAAATAAATTTTTAAAACATCCATGTATTGTGATATTGGTAATATAGAACATGTTGTGAATGGAAGTGGTAGCCCACATGCACACATGACAACGTCTTCCATTTTTAAAACTATTTTGGAGGAATGATAATAAGGGAAATTACATTACTGTAATAAAAAAAAATTAATAACATTTATTATATCATACATAAATAAAAAGATAATATTTTATGTTGTATAAAAATAAATTAATAAAGAAATCTAGGTTGATAACCTTAAATCTCCCTTTGTATGTTATTTGTTGGTTACTACCGTAATGCTCACTACCTTAAATTTTTTAATGATCAGGTCTCCTAGATCATTAAGAGAGGGTTTTTGATGTATAAAAAAACATGTGGGTTGATATAAACATTTTTTATTAGTGGGTAAATGTGACCTAATTGATCTCATTTTTTATGTTATGAAAATGGTATTCTTGTAAATACACCTTATTTTTTAAATGATATCCTAAATCTATTCAAGTTTCAATGGATAAAAAAGTGAGAATAAGGAAATTTTTAGTTAGATAAGGTCTATAAATATTCTACTACTCATTTTAAAACATGTTTTAAATATTTTTCATCCCTTTTACCAATAAAATTTTATATTTTTAAATTTTTTTACCTTAGTAACTATTTTCTAACCTAGTAATTTATATTTTATTAATGATAATAGGTAATACAAATAAACATATTTTTATTTTATAAACAAATATTTATGAATGATATAATCTAATTCAATTTCTAAAAATGATAAAATTAAAATTTAAATTAGATATCTAATATATTGAAAAAAAATTTGTAGACACATTTTATTTTCTTTATTAAGTGCTCTTAATCATACTTAATAATGATTATGATCCAAATGAGTGTTAATATATATATAGGTTTAAAAATTATTATAGAGTAATTTTAATAAAATTTTAATTTAAATTAATAAAATAATATTCTAAAATGTCAATAAAAAAATTCTTAAAACATAATTGTTTTACCATTGTCATGATAACTTTCTTAAATATTATTAATCATAAATTATGAGTTAAATTAAAAATTAATCTTATTACATAATATAAAATTTCTGGTATAAAATTTGAAATCCATTTTTTGATTTAATTTCAATATCTGATGGAAACAAATATTTAATATAATTGAACTAAAATAGTTTTTAGAGTACAATATTTCTTAAGTTTGAAAAATGTTAAACATGGTTTTTATAAATTAGAAAAAGTATTTTCCAATGACATATATTAATTTATAAATATATTTTTATGTAAAAATGTTTTCAAAAACATTTATGTCATCATTTTATTATTATTATTTCATAAAAGTGAAGTTATAATCCAAATTGATGTTTTTCAATATTAATCTAAAAATAATCTATTTAGAAAAATATCTCTAAAAATCACCATAAAAATTTATGAAATTATGAATTCAAAAATAATTAAAATATTATAAAATAAAATTCAAAAATTTATAAATTATTTATTTTAGAATAATTTAAAAGGAAAACCTATTTTTATTGAAAAAATATCATTTAATACATTATGTTTTATTATTTATATTTTTAATTCATTTCTAATTGACTTCATTCATTTTATTTCCAATATGATTTATTATTATTAATATTAATTTAATATTTCATATCTATTTTTAGCATGTGGTTTTTATAGAGAAATCTATCGAACATAGTATACAATATATTCCATAATATCATGGTGTTACATTCTCCACCCTTAAATAAGTTCTGTCATTTCAATTTTAATTACTATTCACTAATGAAAATATCTAAGTGTGTAAAATATGAATACATGTCTGGAATAAATATTTCATAAGTGATTTAAGTCTTATAAACATAAGAAACTTTTATTTTTCCATATAATAGGTTTATCTAAAACATGTAGTATTTATCTAACCATTTGATCCTCGTGTCTATCATTATTTTTTTGGAATATCCAAATTATATAATTTCACCAAATGGGTGTTATTGATCATCCTTACATTGATAGACATTTATATGATGATATGAAATTATATTTCCTTATTCCAAACAAATTATCCTCTAAGTATATAAGGAAATTTCATTTCTGAAATAATATTAGATTCATCTAAATGTTGGATAATAATATTATCTCAACCCATGATCCCATAAGATTCAGAATCATATAAAATACAATGAGTCTTTATTTGATAATAAAATCCTCAAGAAATTGATTTATTTCACTTAGAAAACATCCAAGAATCATTATACTAGAATTCCATAATCCATACAATATTATAGATTCCGGATAAAAATTATTTAATAATCAAGATCCACTTCAGTAGTTGTGATTTTAGAGTCATTCTCTTTCTCATACCACCTGAGAACCATTTTTCATGGGAATAACACCCATGTACACATCATGCTATTTTTATTAACACATTTTTACCCTTTATATTGATATTAGAACCCTCATTACCTTTTCATATTGGGATAATCCTCTCACATATGATTTTTATTAGGATAATACTCATGTATACCAAGTGATTGGGATAATCGTCCCATGTATCCATTTTTATGTGATAATTCTATTGTGTATAATTTTTATCTTAGGATATGTACGATTTAGAAATGAATTCATGTGTTATATAGGACCTTGTATGTAAGAACACTGGTTGTCTAGTGTGGCCTCTTTGAATACATTATGAATTCACCTGATTTTTTTCTAGTGATACCATAATTATCAGGGGTTGTTTGAACCTAAAAAATAAATATTTAGATATATATAAATATTTTATATATTCATATGTGTTTTTTTCATATCCTTTAATCGAATTAATTTATGGAGAAGCATGGGTTGGAGATGATTTTCTAATGTAGGTTTTACACTTGGAATGAAATGAGATTTGTTCATATCGGTGCTCTGGTCGATGCACTTTCATAGGACAATAATATATGAAATAAATTGATTTCATAATTCATTTAATATAATTTCTTAATCTAGTTATATATTTATAATCTCTCAATGGAAAATAAAAAACGTTATATGATTAAAACTCAAGATTTTGAGAGGGGGGGAAATAAATATCCTTGTTGGAGATTGATGTTGGTGAATTATAATGGAATGATATTGAAACAAAAAAAATGCATCTCTTCTTATTCTATAAAGAATGTATGTTCATGGATAAAATGAAAAAATATTGTATTATTTGACTACATCACTAGAAAACATGTTCTTGATCCATGATCAATCCAATTTTAACATAGAAAATCTGATTTATTATTTTTACCTACTTCTATTAGAAATCCAATTATGGGTTAGTCCCGAATAAACAAACCCAGAATCAATTATCACCAAGGAATTAAGTTTTGTTCGTTATATACTACATATATTACTTCAACATAAACCATGGAATAATAATTTTATTCAACCTCTCTGAATTATGTCAAGGAATGGAGGCCAAACTGAATGTTACCACCATTCGTTCTTAAATGTTTATTATATAGTTTTCACCCTATTTTTTATGTGTATTTACCACGAAAATCTGATTATCCAGTGGTTTGAAAAAATTTGGTAACCCTTTTCATTATTTGGTAGATCAATGGTTCAACAAATTGAAATTACATGTTATTCAATATGGATTATTATGTTATGGAGATACAATATCAGTAATGAAAACCCGAATTAGAATTGGATGATGGTATTTTAATGAGGTGTAGAGTGAACAAATCAATGGTGGTGACATAGATGCGTTTTGATATTGAACAATGGTAGAAACTATGTCTTCTATATGGTGATGGATGATGGTAAACATGATTTTGGGGTGTTTGGGACATTATTCATGGAACAAATGATGAGGGAGGTGATAAAAGAAGAAGATGTTTTTTTAATCTTCCTTTTTGGAAAATTTACGATTACATGGAATATAATATATGAGAACACATGACACATTTCTCACTAATGTGGTGAATATTGAATTAGGGTAATTCAAACATCACATGAACGTGTGGCCAAGTCGCACACGATGTGACCCCTACCAGGAAAGTTCATCATGTACCAAGGAGGAAATACCTAGGGACCCATGTGTCCCCACAAGCTGTGTGTGTTCGGACACACCATGTGTACCCTTATAGGGTAACATTGTAGGATGATATGGTACATGATGAGTACCCAATTGGAAATGTTTCAACCTTATGACCCTTTTATAAAATGTGTACTAAAGATAAGGCATCCAATGAATAATTATAAATCTTGTCCATGTGGCTGAATTGTAAAAATCTCCATTTACCCATATAACATGACACGTACATCCATTTTTATTAATAAATTTTTGTCATAAATTCTTATCACACTTATATTACCAAAATGTAGTTTTTATCTCAACCACAGGTAAAGGGATCCTCCACTAGAGTATAATTTCACACATGTATAAGGATACTCATCTATTAAATAATATTGAGTTAGGTATTTCACCATCATTAATAGGGTATGGATCCTTTATCAATGTTTTTGAATTTAACTGATACTTAGATATCAGATGGGCTTGAAATCTTCTATATAAGTATAATTTAACTTATCCTTGGATCTCATTTGGGATATTGATCCTCTAACAGTGTAGAATTTCAAATGTCCATAGTGTGTATATAAGACATCAATCCTCTACTCGAGTTTCTATTTCATAGGAATGTCTTTTTCAGACCAAGTGTTCCCCCATCAGAAGTTATGATATTATTCAAAGAGAATGTATGTGAGAGAGTGATTTAAAGTGTGAATTATAATCACTGGGATTATGTAGCCATTAATAATAAATATCCACAAACATGGATCAATAAACTCTTGAACAACTGAAATGGGTGTGGTGGATCTCTAATATTAACATCATTTTAATATTATAACTATAAAGAACAATTACAAAAAAAAAGAAATAAAAGAAAAGAAGAAATGAATAGAAGAAGAAGAAATATACACTAATATATATTATAACTATAAAGAACAATTAAAAAAACAAAACTCATCCTTTCCCCCTTGAAATGGCTATCCTTTTAAAAGAGACAAAAGATACAAATTTATAGGGAAAATGGTTGATGAAATCTCGACTCAATTCTGTCCTACAGATTTCATCGCCTTTTCATCCCATTAAATGGAATAATTGGTACTTGGTACCTTCTTAAAAGTTGTTCCATATACGCTTCCGCGTACCTCTAAAATATTTCAGTCCGATTGGTCCACGTATGATGGAGTTTTGGCAGGTTTAGTGCGGAAACTTTAATCTGCCATAGTGACTCTTCGTCTTCCAAAAATCCAACTTCACATGACATTAAGACCTTGTAATAAGCAGATTATGACACTGAATCCTTAATGGAAGATGTTAATTAATTCCTCTTCCATATCCTTGTTTAATATCAGCTCCATTTGATCATTCATCTTCGACATAAAATCTCAGCATTAAAACCTTCCAAATCTATACACAGTTTTCAAGGTTCGAATTATGAGTTTATTTTGAGACTCAAAATGATTGATTGAGCAGGGCCTCCAGAAGGATTAAATTCGTTCCATTATATAATTAAACCTATAAAAAAGTAATTTCACAATTTGGTTCAGTGTGTAAAATTATATGGCCAAAATACAAAAGACAAATAAAACAGTTAAACACCAAATTTAAGCCATTTTTGCATTTGATCTCAAAATTCCACCAAATCCGAAAAACGTGAAAATTGCACATAAAATAACACTATGGTGGGTATTAAAACATTGAAATACAATATATAATCTATGAAAATTATAGCTTCATCATTCCCCCACACTTAATCATTGCACTCCCGGGCAATCATCATATATTCAAATCCAAATTCACACAACAATCAAAAATGAGAAAACATCAATGATCTCTTCCAAAATGAAATTACATCACGTATCCTTTATAGAAAACAATTACCAATCATTTTCATTACTCAAATTTAAATTTTTTAAACCTCATAATTCCATCCATGGCCCAATGACAACCTACCTCACCTTGAAATTTTTTCCACTCTTCACTCAAGATAAATTAAATCTGAAGTTATGCTCATACTTGGAAAGTGCATGTATAACCATAGGCTTGTGAAAATTCTCATCTCTCCATAGCGCGAAACATGAAAATGTATTTAATCATGAGGAATTTTTCTAGGTGAATTCTATGGCTTAGGGTTGGTGGGAAAATGATTGAAACATTTAGTCTAGAAAGAGGAGGTTGGTCTCTTAAGCACAATGCATGAATAATCAAGTGAAAACATAAGATGAACCTCACTCAATCCCCTTAACAATATGAAATACAACAACACCCCTTTTTTATGACATGGTACATGAGGTGGGAAATTAATCCAATTAATTATTGCATCCATGTTCTACCTTTTTTTCATTTTTATTCAATTTTTTTGTAAAGCTCCAGAAAGGCACAACATTATTTTTTTTTCATGGAGAATGAGATGACAATTAAATACAATGAATTAATGACAATCATTCCCTTGAATTTAGATAGGTACATGAGTCATCAAAGTAAGTACAATGATAATTTCAATCTCATCCCCATTTTTTCTATTTTTTTCTTTTTTTTGAAGGAGAACCAGATGAAACAAATAAAGCACAATGAAAGGATTACACATGCCTAATTTGATATTTATCATCCACTACCCAAAAGGTTCACACAGAACTCACATCACCCAAAAATGAATCACATCCCAAAGAATACACATGAATGGCCATTTCCCCACACTCAAAATTGAAATATCCACACAAAAATAACAAGAGTGCGGGTAGGTAAGGAAAAATCGGCTTGTAATGTGGCTTAAACCTATAAGGCAATTCATGGAATATAAGGGCTAATGAAGGATAGATGTAAAGGTAGGTCTCAAGATAAAATATTTCTGTCCAAAAAAATGCCTCAATTATATCAAAAACATTCCATGAAATCCAAGGCTTTGAAAGGGAAAAATCACAAGTTCTGGTTCTCACACATAATCCAAGCTTCTCTCAAGAAAGTGGGGGTATTAGAAAGAATATTTCAAAGTGGTTCAGAATACCTCACAGGACTAGAAAAATATACTGAGTCAATCTTTCATGGGCATGATTTTCCAAAATTGGTCAAACTCATAAAAATTATTCAAAATCCATTTCAAGGAAAATGTTTCACATCAACAATCATTGAAAATCCATTTCTTCAAAAATAATTTCAATCATCTCAAAATAAATTATTGTGTGAAAAATGATTAGAATATTCATTGAACCTCAAGGATCCTAAAAAGATAAAAAATAAAAATAAAAATAAAGCACACAAAACATCTAAGTAGGTTGACACTCACCCCACGCCTAGATTTCACTACCCTCATTGCTGCTCAACAAAAGAATGATAAGGGAAGAAAAATAAAAGGAAGGAAATATACAACCTGACTTTATTTTATAGTGGCAGCTTTGAGTTAAGCTCCTAGATACTGCCACTTAACCTAAAAATAATGAAATAAAGAAAACATAAGAAAAATAAATAAAAAGAAAGAGTAATGTAAAAGAAATAGGAATGGAAAAGAAAAAGGATAAGGCTTGGCTTGACCCCCCAAGAGGGTGCTAGGTTTTTACTGCCCCTAGTCCAGCAGTTGCAGTAGCTTAACCCCAATCTGATGGTGGGAAGGGTTTCTTGCTCAAAAACCACCAAAAAATCTTTCTTCCAATTATCCTCAACTCATATAGGTCTTGGAGGACCCCACATATAGAGTACATCATCTCCTCCCCCTTTTCCATGTGGTACAAATTAGAATTTGGGGGGAGGATAAAGAATGAGTCCTTCACTTCTTCAGCCATGACTTCTTTGGCCTCTTTAACTATAACATCCTGGGCTTTCACATGTGATGTTGTTTCAAAAAATTCAGAAGGGAAGTCAGAAAAAAATTCCACTTTAATAATATTAAAACATGAACATTCAATATAAAAATCTTCCCTTTCATGTAGGTCATCTTGAAATGCGATCTCATTAGGCAAGGCCACTGGAAACTCTTTTTCAGCAGGGACTTCATTATCTTCTTCCAAAGCAAGAGAGGGGTATAGAGGTACTGATTCTTTTTTGAATAAAATGGGAGGATCACTTACCTTTTTTCTTGAACAAAATCATACCAATGTTCCTCCAATGCATGTTGATCTCTCACAGTTGTATCAGTTGGGTTTTCGTCTTCAGGAACCTCTTCAAGCAATGGCCAAGGAGAGACGATTGCATCTTCAAATTGAGCATTCATGTCCTCCTTGGATTATTCCACTTCAAATGTATATGGAACAACATTTTACTGTTCTTATTCATCAATGTAATTTATTTTTCATTCCATCCATAGAGCTTTAACTTCATCAACTTCAGCTGCCAGTGATGCCACCATCTTGCTTCCCTGTTCAAGGATTTTGAAATTATTTTGAATCATCACGGCATCTTCTTCCATCTTCTGCATAAAAGCCTCTTCCCTACATTAAAATTTAGTACTAGTACAAGCATATGAAAAGTAACTAAAATAATCCATCTTGACCAAAAAAATATTGATATTCAAGTGAACACTTTTTTTTTATTTTTTGATATTTTTAATTTTTTTGGGTTTTTATGAGAAATAGAGTGTGAAAGCAATTGAACTCCCCAGTAACGACGCCAAATTGATTAGAGTGGTTTGTCGTGAACTAAAATTCAATTAAATCTTATTAACCTAATAATTTACCATAGTGGCACACCCTAGGGTCGATCACAAGGGGGCCACTTCCATACACAATATTCCTATTGTCACTAATATAAACTAACTAATTTAAAAATAAAATACTAATATAAATGGGGGGATAATTTAAAATGTATAAAATATAGATATATTATTAATATATAAATATATGAAAACACAAAATACAAAGAAAAGGAATAAGATACACAAAGATGTTAGAAGAAGAAAACCATCGTTCTTGGGGTTTCATGGTGGAATTATCATTGTTATCCAAAATATTCATCAATGAGATATTCATTGTGAAGATCAAGAACTGTCACTCCACACCCTCTCATTTGAAATTTATTAACCTACACCGAGACCTCTGCAAGTAGTATTAATCTCTTCCGCATCAATACCCAATCCAAACTCCATCGTTTGAATGAATTAGATATTGATGGGAAGGAAAAGTAATAAACAAGGAGGAAGAAGTCAATAATAGAGAAGGTGGGGCGACCACTCACCACAATCATTTAACCACAACTGAATCCTTAGAATAAAACATGATAAATCATTAAAGCACATAAAACTCAAATACCACCACTTCCCCCGTCGAACAACAGTGAGGGTTATCTCTCCATAAGCATGGAGTTACAAAGAAGCATAGTGGGAGAAACACATAAAATAAAAGAAATGAAAGAAAAGAAGAAATGACCAGAAGAAGAATAAATCTACACTAATATATATTATAACTATAAATAACAATTAAAAAAATAAACTCAACCTTTCCCCCTTGAAATGGTTATCCTTGTAAAAGAGAGAAGAGATACATATTTATAGGGAAAATGGTTGATGAAATCTCGACCAAATTCTGTCTTCCAGATTTCATCGACTTTTAGGCCCATTAAATGAACAAATTCGTACTTGGTCCCTTATTTAAAGTTGTTCCATATACGCTTCCTCGTCCGTCAACAAAATTTCAGCCCGATTGGTCCAAGTATGATGGAGTTATGGCAGGTTTAGTGTGGAAACATTAAGCTGCCAATGTGACTCTTCATCTTCCACAACTCCAAATTCCCATGACATTAAGACCTCGTAATCTGCCGATTCATATGTGGACTCCTTAATTAAAGATGTTAATTAATTCCTCTTACAGCTCCTTGTTGAAGCTAAGCTCTATTTGATCGGTCATCTTCGAGATAAAAGCTCATCATTAAAACCTTCCAAATCTGTACACAGTTTTCAAGGTTCAAATTATGATCTGATTTTGAGCCTCCAAATTATTTATTGAGCTGGGCATCCATAAGGATTAAATTCGGCCCATGATATAAGGAAACCTATAAAATAGTAATTTCACAATTTGGTTCAGTGTGTAAAATTATATGGCCAAAATACAGAAGATAAATAAAACAGTTAAACACCAAATTTAATCCATTTTTGCTTTTGATCTCAAAATTCCACCAAATCCTAAAAATGTGACAATTGCACATAAAATAACACTATGGTGGTTATTAGAACATTGAAATAAAGTATATAATATATGAAAATTATAGCTTCATCAACTATCTATCTCATGATATATATAATGCTTTAAAAAAATTCATTCTAGGTTGATTTAGGTCCCACCTAACACATAATAAAAACATAAATCCATATTCCATAATATAATAAAACATTCATCATATCCTAAAAAAAAATATGTGTTACATAGAAATAATATCATAACCCATGAAATTATTTGGATATTAAAACACTTCATCCTATCAAAACCTAAGTAAAAGATAAATGATTCATAATAATTTCATTATAAAATTAACACATGAAAAGAAGTGTGTTTCATAATAATTTTATAATGGTATAACCCATTTTAGAGAAATAGTTTCCATAATAAACATATCATTATAAACATAAACCATTGAAATATATAATAATAATGGTATCCATGGGTTCTCTCCCCAATAAATAATAAACTATATCAAGGGGTTCCATCATACATGGAAAATAATTTAGAAAATCCATATGGAATATAACTTTTAATTGAAATGAAAATTTTAAAACATAAAACATTTTCAAAAACATTTTCTTTGATATAACATTGAAATTATATAAAAGAATCATGAGAAACTATTTAACACATTTCATGAGTAAAATATCCTTTCCTATTTGAAAAAGTATTGTGAAAACATAAAATATTTAAAAATCACTTTAAATTAAAAATAGATTTCCAAACATATGAAAGAATCCTTGAAAATCATTTTAAAAACTTTTTAAAATATAATTCATTTTTTAAAAAACGATATTTGAAAAAAAAATTAAAATAATTAATTTCCAGATTATTATGGAAAATTTTAATTTTTAAAAAAACTATGTGAACATTCAGGGGAATCTTCAGGTAAATTTTGGTGGAAAACTTTGTATATGCCAAATATTTCTTTTTAACTTTAAAAAGTATATAAAGGTACATTCATCAAAAAATTAAAATTAGATTTGTTTTTTATATTTATTTAAAAATATAATACATCCATAAAAATTACTTTTACAGACCATACTAAAACATTTTTAGAAAGAATGATTTTGTGCTGAAAACAAATTTTTGACCAAAAAGAGAAATAAATTTGTATTTTGTTAAAAGAAAATTATAAATTATCTTATGTAAGAAAGAGGGGGAAATGTCACCAATATATTGAGATATCATAGAGTACTAAAGGATAATAAAATTAATTAGATTTCATGAAATATGTATCATAATATTTCATCAATGGAATCATAATCATAATCATAAATAATCTCAATAAACGATGTGTTGGGAAAAAAATACCTCGAGGTCACATTGTAAATTTTTTTGGTTAGTTGTGTTTGTTAACAAAGAATGTATTCATGGTAAATGTTGAGTTCAATATTTTTTGTTTAAAAAACATATTATCAAAGAACCATGACAATATAATAAAATATCTGTAGGTGGTACAAAAGAACAGATACATAGTGGCATTGTTTTTCAGGGTTTGTTAACTTTATGTGCTCCAAAATTTGGGATTTGGTGAGCGTCTTGGAATGTGTATTTCTTTGAAGAACTCAAAAAAAAAATGGACAAGGAAAGAGTTTCATGAAGATTGGATTTATGAACTGGATTTCACAATTACATGAAGAATGATAATGGTGAGATCTCTAATTATAACAAGTTTATTGAACAGAAGAGATGAAGATAATTTTGAGGGATCATTATGGTGGATGAGTGAAACATTTGACATAGCACATTATGAGGGAGAATTGAGAAAGTGGTTCGAAGTGTTTCATGGATAGAATTAAAAGGGTGCATTGCATTGGTGTCTTGAAGTGTTTGACATAGAGACTTATGAAAAAATATATTATAGAGGTGCTTCTCAAAGAAAATATGCGCTGCGGGGATGATTTTGACCAACCTAGAAATCATTCCGAAATAAGTGTAGCTCTATACTTGACTAAACCTATAAATGAGAGGAAACCCCATATCATTCCAGATGAGCATAAGATATAAAATTTGTAGTCATTTAGATTTTGTGAAGAAAGGGGTGCTCTGCGAAGAATAGTATCAAAGAATGGCTTGAGATTTGAAAAATGATTGTCCTAGTCTTGACCAAAGTAAATGCCTCTTTGTATTGAGAGATTCTCGAAGAAGGGGTGTTCCATGTTGGCTTAGTGATCTTTGTGAAGAAATTTCTTTTTTGAAGGCAGTGTTCATCACGATAGAAGTGGGATTCATAGAGGATAGTTAAGCTCTACAAAAAGAAGGTGTGTGGAGATGGCCATCTCGGATTTGTGGAGGAAGTTTTCTTTGCGAAGGCTTGTTTAGATTTTAAAATTCACAAATACCAATGTGACATCTATCAAGAACAAAGCTCTAGGATCTAGAGAGATCGGATATCTAGTGATATTTTTTAATCTGTGATCTCTGTGAACCTGTGAGATTCGTGAAGAAGTAGTAAAATTGTGAATACTTGTTTGATCTTTATAAAAGTGAAAGATTTGAGAAGGTAGTGTAATTTTTGATATAGATTCAAAATTTATTTCCCAGTGTTCAGGGTTAAATTGGTATTCATCCATGGATGAAAGTAAAACTTCCATAGAGAATCAATATATAGTGGACGATGTATTTATTTTTGATAATAAAAGGACCTAAAAATCCATAAAAGTTGAGTGGATCCCTTCCAGAGTTGTGGGAATAAGAAGAGAAATAAGTTTATCCTTTCTACTAGCAGTGATCGAGAGATAGAAAAATAGGGAGTGACCCTTGGAAAACTACTAAGATTACACTAAACTTTGTAAAGGCAGTGACTGTGAGAATTGATGTGATCTAGCCTGAACATTATTGGTCATGATATTTAGTTTATTTTTTAAAGTGTCACATTGTGGTTGTATTCTCCATGGATGTAGCCCATTGAGGTTAAACCTAGTAAAAATACATGTTCCTGTGTTTTTGATTTCAAGCATTTCATTCATAGAATCATCATCATCAGAGAAAGAAGGGAAGAATAAGATACACATTAGAACATAAGTGAAAAATTGGCCCTTATAATAAATAGGTCAAGATCTAGTGGGGAAGGGATAATTTGGAAAATAATATCTAAACCCTGATTCACCCCCCCCCCCTCATGGTATCTATGCCCCCTTTGGTCCAAACACGATGAGATCATTACAATGTAATGTTACAATTTTGGAAACATAAAATCATAATACTATGGAAAAGAATAAAATTACCTAAATAATAATATATTGTGAAGAAATGAGAGTAATGATATAAAAGTTCAATGGTTTTTATATATACCTTATAGAAAAATATAGGTTCTTAACATGGCGTGTGTCTCAATGAAGGAAAATTGAAACAAAATTAGATTATCAATTTGTGATATTTTGAAAAATAAACCCCATAAAAAATATATTCAAAGTTATATGTAAGTAACTATGATAATAACATAATAAATTCTTGGGTAGTATATACACCAAAAAATAAATGAGTGGTTAATAGGCCATTAGTCCAACAGAAATTAAAGTTAAACGGGAAAACCCTTACCATAAGACTTGAATTTCATTGAACACATACAAACCTCCAGTATAATAATTACATGTTTATTATACATATAACACAGAACTATATTCTCACATTTCATACAAAATATTATTTTATTATGAATTTATATTACAATTTAATTACTAATTTTATGTTAATGTTACTTTTCGAGTAATATCTGCTATGTTTTTCGCATATGTTTTGACTTTTTAGTCTTTATCTTCTTAAATAGGATATTATTTACATATTTCCATAATATAATAAATTATGTAAATATAATATACATTTATTATATATATTTACAATAATCTATAATATATATAAATATTAAATGGAATAAACCGTTCTTGGAGACAGCAGGCCATATGTATGCATGAACACTTTTTCAGTTTTATTTTCATACTAAAAGAAAGTAAGTAAATTAAATATATGTATATATATATTATAATTACAATATAATTAATATTAAATATATATCAAATATTTTTACTAAACTCGTCCTTAATAAATTACTTGTAAAGTGTGAACAAATCGCATCGAATAGAGGAAGCGGTAGTCCGCACACCCATAAACGTAGTTATTATATTTAAAGAAATTGTAAAGAATGATGGTTTGTTTAATATCATAATTACAAAAGCATAAATAAATTAAAAATATAAAAAATTACATATAAAATAGTATTTATATCATAATTATAAACTGTGAGAGGTGGTGAAAGAAAAATGAATGAATTTTCTTATGAGGCAGTAGTCCTCTGTACACATGACCGCTAAGTCTTTTACCTATTTGATGGAAGTGTGTGTAGGTGTAGTTATAACCAAAAGAATAAAAACATATCAGTATATTTAATATAATTAGGATATTTTATAATAATTTATTATGAAGTACTGAATGGATGGATAATGAAATAAAACAGAAATGAAAATGGATGAATGTTACCTCTTTTTCGGGTAACTCCTTTTGGGTTCCACCAAAGGGATACCTTGGTTAGATTATTTCCAAAAATGAGGCTTAAAGTATGATATTAGGTATTTTTGGAGATAATTTGTTTAATCGTTTCACTAGATAATTGGTTTTAGAGGTGTGGATAATTAATGGGTAAGTTTCTTTTTATAGTGGATGAGGATTGGCATTTTTCTAAATACAAAATGGTAAGCACTATTGAGAATTCTCCTTTAAATTATGTGAGTCCAATAATTTTAAATGTTATATAAAAGGTAGGATGTGGTCGAAATATTTCTATAAAATGGACTTTGGAGATGTTTCTTGGTTATTTTACTCCTTAAATTAAAGATTAACCGCTAAGTAAACTTGTTTTTACCTTAATCGTTATAATTACATTTAATTACATTCACTAATATTTATAGAAAAAAAAACTAATTTAACCATATTAGAAATTATAAATTCTTAGGATATCAAATATTTAATCCATATCTCCAAATTATAATCACTGAAGTGGCAGAAATAAATTTAAAACAAATCCCACAAATGGGACAAAACAATGGGTTTTTAAAGTGAAAATGTTCTAATGATTGGATTTTTCTTATATCTAATTTCAATGGGAAAATGATTAAAATGAACACAGTTGGATTAATTTATGTAATATTTATCAAAAGTAACTTTAAAAACATGTCAATATATAATTTAAAAATATAATTAATTAGATGAAAAATCAATTTTCCATTAAAATTCTGTGTTATTTCACTATTCATCAAATATGAAACTTCTCTGAGAAATACAAAAAATTAACCCTAAATAAAATTTTAATTTATAATTTAAAATAAAAAAGTTTATTTTTT
The DNA here is from genome assembly GCA_963277665.1 of Viscum album. Taxonomy (NCBI): domain Eukaryota; kingdom Viridiplantae; phylum Streptophyta; class Magnoliopsida; order Santalales; family Viscaceae; genus Viscum; species Viscum album. The sequence goes on from OY728135.1 coordinate 1,841,138,027, forward strand.
CAAAATAAATTATTAATTTTTAAAAATTATATTTTAAATGGGTTCCCCATTAAAATGCGAAAAAATTAACTTTTACAAAAACACATCTTTTTACTCATAAAATTTGATCTATTATTATCTATTGCCTATCAAACCTATCGTATGAGTGTCAAAAAAATGTCAATAAATTTATTTTATTAAATAAATTCATAAATTTTTGTTGGTTTAATTAATCCACATAAAATGGTTTTTGTTCATATATTTCTTAGAAAAATAATTTCTTTATTTTTCAAATAGTTCTAATAGTAATTTATAACAAATTAATAATAAAATGATTAATTATATATATATATATTGAAATAATATTTTTAAAAATTATTTATTATTATTCAGAAAATAAATTCCATTGGACAGGTGGTAAATATAATAATATTTTAATAATAATATTAATACTATATTTTAGTTTCGTAAAACTCGTCCTTATGTGAAATACAACATATTGATGAAACTCGTCATTATGTGTAATAGAATCCAAACATAGTGTTGTGTGTACTGAATGGGATTCTATGTGTAATTTGTAGTGTAACATTAACATTTTGTTTCATGTAACACAGGATAAATGCAGTTATTTCATTTAACAGAAGCTATATTTTCTGTTGCTTGAAATGAAAAATATCTAAAACTATAAATTAATTAAAAATATATATTTCAAAAAAACCTAAGATATTCTATTATACCCCATATAAAACGAATTTAACCCTTAAAATACATATCTTTTATCAATGTATTAAAATAGTAAAAGTTTGTTTCATATAAACCCACATTATAAAAATGAAAACTAAAACTTCCTTTAAAAAGCAAATGTTGAAAATTTAACTATTACCCAAAGTTTCTCATAACTAGGTTTCCACATTCAAGAACGTATGTTGGGAGTGAATATTAGACATTAAGGAAAATAATAAATCACTTTATATAGTTATAAAGATCCTTGATCACTAACAATTGAATGGTTAATGATAAGTTATGGGCCTCCAAACCATAAATCTATATTGATTTATAATACCATCAGTTCAACAGAAATGAATGTATCATGATTAATTTTTTTCAAAATAATTTTCCAAGATTTTAGGAAATTTTTTACTATCTATGAACATTATAAACAATAATTACTTCTTTTCATTCCATTTTATATGCTCAATATCACCGTTGGGTTGTGTCTTGACCAATTCCCACTTCATATCTTACTCTAAAAATTAAGGTGAAATTGTTATGCCTAAAGCACTAATGGATCGTAAGATCCATATGAATAAATATAAGTCATTAAATCATTATTTATTTACCATCACAAATAAAAGGTTATCACATATTATCCAATATACATAAGTCCTCATATAGAGAGATAATAGTTTAATATCTAAATCCTCAAATGATGTTTATCTTAAACCATTCAATAAATAGTAAACCTTTTAACCCTTACAAAGTATGAAAATCCAAAACATTTCTGACAAGGTAATTAAATTTCTAAAAATTATCCTAACATATATCCCCCATATATCATAAATTATATATTTGTTGTCACAAATCAAACACATGAATAACATTATCATCTTTTCTCTTCAAACATTGTAATAACCTAAATTTCCATAAATCATTATTGAAAATATGAATGAACTATTATTCCAATTATCATTTTATACACTCCTTAAATGAAAAAATGTATTAAACTCCATCCATGATAGCATAAACATGTTTTCAAAAAAATCATTTATTAGTTATGATACTTCATTATTTATATAATATAATCATTAAATTCAAAAAAAATATATACTTAATTCATACTATATTACTCTTAACCCATTATTCAGGCTTCACTGTCATATTCCTCGTTACCCCATTCCTATAATATTAAGTATGAATAATTTCTTAATTCTCACCATCCTAAATAAAATCATGATTCTTATGTTTAATTTAAATAATAATGTTAGAATATCCCATACCATTCAAATCTCATTCATCGTCTCTCTATCATTAGTTGTATAACCAATACTTGTTCCACTTTCTTGATTATATTCATGATATTTCCATTTAAGAAATCAATTTCCATATTTCAAATATATTCCACATATAAAACATTCAATTTAAACCTTTTTTCAACTACTTATTTCTATTTACTTAAACCAGAAACCCTAGTGTGATAGTACTTATCGTAGAATAAAAACACATATTCAAGAAAAATAACTTATATGATGTCTAAATTATGAAAGATTATTTTAAATATAGGTCTCTAAAGGATTATCCTTAGATACATCCATAGACAAATACTTAGAAATATCCCTAGGTATCGCCCAAAAGGTTTTTCTTCCTAGTCTTTAACGGGTGACTAAACCTATTCTTTGATACCAACTATAGAGACTCATGATTAGTATACAAGTATATTACATTATTTTAGATTAATTTTCATCATATCAAAAAAAATAAACTCTTGGGGACCACAATATTTTATTTTCTTTCTAATGAAAGGAAACACAATCTTCAAAAATGGTAAAATAACATCAAAATATCCCTTAAACAAATTCACCTTTAGTACTCCTAGTTAACACATTTAATTAAAACTTGTGGAAAGGAAACATCAGAAATTGGTGAGTTTAGATGCTCAGTAAGATATAACAATGGAGAAATATAAGCATAACATGAGAATAAGTGATTAAGAACATGATTTAAACATTATAATATAATAACCACTATATCAAATATCAATAAAAGAGTCGGGGAAAAATATTAATAGCATATAATACCTAAATCATAAGTAAATCAAGATCATAATCTATGACATCATAACATAAGAATATGATTTGTGATTGTGGTAGAAACATAATCATATAAAATTATTTCTATAGTAGTAATGGAATAAATCTAAGAACATCATAGTAAAATGATTCCACTACCAAAACCATATTAATAGTGAAGGATCACAGTAATGAAAAAATTAGTGGATAATGTCCTTTAATGAACCAAGTTTACGCCCTATTCAAGCCCTATATTACTAAACTAGGTTCAACTCCTGTCCCATCCCAGTATTACTAAACTTTATTTATCTCCTGTTACAGCTCTATATTATATAACTGAGTTCACCCATCATTCTAGTCTTGTACTATTGAACCGGGTTCACTCCTCGTTTTATCACCAAATTACTGAACCGAGATGACCTCCCATTCTAGCCATGCATTGTTGAACATTATTCACATACCATTCTAGACCTTGGTAACTTAAACGTGTTCACTCGTCATTCCATCCCTATCTATATTATATGATATATAAATATTTACTGAATGAATTGGAGGTTGATATTGGTCCCACCCATCCCATAATGAAATAATACATATATGTTCCACAATGTACTACAATTTTCAGTATACCCTATCACATAAGAAAATATGTGTTTCATTAATATCACATCAAAACCCATGAAATGAAATAGATATTATAAAAACTCTATCCTATCCAAATATTCGTAAAATATTCATTCTTCACAATAATTTTCATCATAGAATAACACATTAAATGAATTTGGTTTCATAATCATTTTATTATGGTATAACAAGTGGAAGAGAAGTGGGTTATATAAAAATATTTTCATTCAAAAAATAAAGCATTCAATGAAATAATAGTAATGGTGTTCTTAGATCCTATCCCTAAAAAATAATTAACTATATCATATGGATGAATATTAGATAGAAAATATTTTTTGAAATACAACATGGAACATGACTTTTCTTTAAAGATCACCTTTTGAAACATATAACATTTTCAAAATGCTTTTGTTTAATCCACTTTGAAAACATATAAATTAATCATGAAAAATAATGTAAAACATGTCTTTAAGAGTATATCTTTTCCACTTTAAAAACTCATTTTAAAACATAAAACATTTTGAAAAAATATTCCATTGAAAATGACATTGAAAACATTTAATGAAATCTTTTCAGACCATTTAAGAAACGTTGTGGAAAATAAATCATTTTTGAAAACCATTATATTTTGAAACCACCTTAAAAAAATAATTAATGGAATGTTAGGAAAAATATTTTAATATTAAAAATAACAATGTAAACATTCAATGGAAACTTTAAAGAAGTTATGGTGGGTAACTCTGTAAATTCCAAACATTCCTTTTCTACAGTAAAAAGTTTAGAAAATTGCCTTGATTAGAAAAAAAAGGATTATTTTTTAAAAAAAATTAAATATAAACAATGGATAAAATTTAATTTTACCCATAATAGTAAAAGTTTTTTGAATATATTTTAAGAAAAAATGGTTTTGTGAATAAAAAAATTACAACCAGAGATAAATAAAGTTTTATTTTCTTAAATAATCATTCTAAATTATAATCGGTATCAATGAATGAAAAAATGGAACCAATACATTGATTTATCATGGATAACTATAGGAAAATAAAAATTATGAGATTTATTGATATATGGATCATAATGTTTCACCACTGGAAACATAATCATAAACAATATCCATATTAATTAGATTGTAGCAAAAAATTGATCCCACTTTGGTAATGTTGAATCATAATAATATTGAAAGAATAAAATTAAATGAATCTTGTAATATAATAAATAGAAGGAGACTGTTGATAAAACATTTCAGATGAAATTTTATACACCTCATAGAAAAATATAGGTGTATAACATAGCATGTGTCTCAAAGAAGTTATCGAATTGGTAAATTATGGAACATTAACCCCATGAAAGAAATATCATAAAAGGAATATGTAAATACCGATAAATTTAATTATGAGAAAAAAATATTATTTTAAAGAGTATTATATATGCAAAAAAATAAATGATTTGTGAATAAGGCATAAGTCTCATAAAAATGAATTTAAGATGAGAAAACCCTTACCTTAAGTCGTCACTTTATTCGTAAACTCTCAAACCTCCAGTATAATAAGAATATGTTTATTATAAATCTAAAAGAGAGCTATATTTTCATATATCATACCATATGTGATTTTATTATGACTTTATATTACCCTTTTTTTTATAATTTTATGTTAATGTTATGTTTCATATATTATCCAAATTGTTTTCCGTATATGTTTTTATTTTTCATTCTTGATCAGATTACATAGTTAGTTATTCATTTATTTTAGAAAATTAAAATATGAAATAAATATAATATATATTAGGTAAATAAATATTTATAATAATATATAAAATATAGAAATATTAAATGAAATACACAGTTCATTGAAACATTATGTTGTACGTATGCATGAATGATTTTTCTCTTTTATTATCATATTGAAAGAAAGAAAATAAATGATAGATGAGTGTGCATATATATGTATATATATTATAGTACAATTGATGTTTAATATAAGTCATATATTTTAACTAAACCCTCCTTAATACATTACATGTAAAGTGTGAACAAATCACGTATTTTTGAGGAGGCGGTAGTCCACATGTCCACAAACGATGTTATTGTATTTTAAAAAAATTGTAAGAATGATCATATGTTTTATTTATTTATTAAATAAGAATAAATATATCATAAATAATATATATATATATATATATCATATAAAAATATTATATTCATCATAAATCCCAACCATGATGGGTGGTAAAAGAAAGACAAATGACATTGTTTCATGAGGCGGTTGTCTTCCATACACACAAATTGTATGTTCATTAACCATTTGATGGTGGTGTTTGTAGGTGTAGTTACAACCCTTAGAATAATAAATTATAAGTATATTTTTAATAAATTGGTTACTATATAAAATTTTAATAATAAAAACTAAATACATGGAGAACAAAATTAAGATGAAATGCATGTTGAAGAACATTACATATGTTTTTGGTAACTCCTTTTGGATAGAAGAAAAGGGCTTCCATGGTTGGATTTATTACCAAACTAATGCCTATAGGATTAGGGGATGGATTTTTTGAGATTTTTTTTAGGTTTTGGGTGATGAAATGGTATTTAGATTTGTGAATATGTGAGGGGGTGAGTACACTTTTATAGTGGTAGAGGAGTGGCTTCTTGTAAATATAAAAAAATAGACACTATTAAGAGGTTTCCCTTATATAATGTGCCATTTATAATTTTCAAAATTATATTAATAGGAATATTTGGTCGAAATATGGTCATAAATTAGCTTTTTGACATGTTTATAAGTCATTTTCTTTTTAAATTATAGTTTATCTACAAAGAAATCTTTTTTACCTTGATCACTGTAATAAAATTTCATTAAATTATTAAATATTTTTAGCCAAATTTTTTTATCCTTATTTGAAATTAAATATTAATTTAATTCAAAATATAGAATCAATATTTAGAAATTATATTCTCATAGTTTCTAGAAATTAATTTTAAATTAATCCCACGGATGGGACAAAATAAAGGAATTTAAAAGGGAAAATGTTCAATTATTTTAACTTTTTTATATCAATTTTCAATCGGATATAGATTTAAATAACCTAAATTGGATTAATTTATATAAAAATAATATATATTAACATTAAAACCAATTAAAAAAGAATATAAATATATAAATAAACTGTTGGAAAAAATTGTATTCAATTAAAATTTATTTTATTTCATTATTCACCAAAATAAGGAACTTCTCTAAAACATACCAAAAATTCACCGAAAGTATATTTTTAAATACAAATTTCAAATATGATTATTTTTTATGATACAAAATTATAAGCATCAAAAATTATATTTTAAATGGGTTATCCATTAAAAGGCAGTAAAATTACCTTTTAGAAAAATACATATATTTATTCATAAAATTGGATTTATTCATATATTTTACCTATCAAAATTATTGGATGACTGTAAAAGAAAATAGATTAAATTGATTTTATTAAATAAATAAAAAATAGTGGTTGGTTTAATATATTGAGATAAAATGGTGTTTGTACAGAATTTTCATATAAAAAAATAATTTCATTATTTTCAAATTATTATAACATTAATTTTTAACTAATTGATAACCAAAGGATTCAATTTATATACATGTTTATATCGTATTTTCACAATTTATTTACTCTTATACATAACTTTTATTCCGATTTCATGGTGGTGACTATAATAATATTTTGAAAAATATTAATAGTATATTTTAGATTGGTAAAACTCATCCTAGAATTTAACGCAAGTTATCGACGGAACTCATCGTTCTATGTCACACAAGCCAATATAGTGTTCATGAACCATAGTATAATCTAATTTTTTCAAATAGGGAAATATTAACTTGGTGTGATGTGGAATTAAATCCAAAATTATTTCCTTCGTATAAAATAGAATATATTCAGTGTTAAGTGAAATGAAAAATATATAAAAGTTTAAATTAATTCAAAAAAATATTTCAATAAATATTGGGGTGTTAAAGTATATTTTTTTAAATGGATTGTGGTTTTGGGAAATTGGATCTTCAATAGATTATGTGATTCCCAAAATAATTCAATATAGAATTCCTTTGTTTAAGCATGTTGTCAATATAGTTTCGAAATTTTTGGTGCCTTAATTATTCAATTGGAATTATCATTGATTTTATAACTCCAAGGATTTTCTAATTATGGTTTTCTAAAGTTTAAGTATTCATTATAAAATGATGAGTCCCTATTTTAACACTGAAAATGTTTTATCAAAGTAGAAAACCCTACATCGGTCATTCCCCTTGATTTAGAAATAATATATGTGTTAAATGATTGATTTTTGATATGTTCCTAGTCAAGAGGATTATGCTATGCTGTGAAATATGGGAAGGGGATGCACTTAAGGTTAATGTTCAGAGGTGAGAAAGAAAATGAGATTTTATTTAAATAAGGTGATATATATGTATATGATACCATGATAAAACCGACCTCCATTTTAATTATCAAAGGTATAATTTGGTAGTTTGGAGGGATAATTAGGTACACATGATGCACTAGTTGATATTATAGACAATCTAGAGGCCCTGAGGAGATATCCTTACATCTATTTGGATGTTCCCCTTGAACAATCCAGTGAGTGTGTCTCCATGTGTTACGGAAATGTTTATGGATAAATAGTAAAAATATAGATTTATTACAATATAATATTATTACTCTGTTCTTGGTTGTCTCGACTCGCATATGAGATACCATTTCACCTATGTTGAAGCTACACTACATTCCTCAGATTCCAAGTGCCGTTAAAAAGTGACACCCCACAATTACATTACATATTAAAATAAATGTTCCAGCAAATCCTATATTTAAAATAAATTCATTAAAAAATAATTTTTTTGAAACAATTTATAAAATTAATTTAAATTTGATTTTCAAACAAAATTATTCTTAATTCATATTTTTGAATTTAATGGAAAAACTTATTATTATATATATTATTTTAAAGTGACATGATATTTATTTCACTACAAATATAAGGAATAAGGTATTATTTATCCTTATCATACCTACTAACTATCTTTTTGATCATAGATATGTTCTTTATCATTTTCCATCATCAATTTCTCTCAACTCTTGATCGCTCATCAAGAAAGTTTGGTACTTTGATTGGAGGTGATGTATAAGATCGTTGGGTGGTATATGTGGTATTTCTTTTTTACTTTCTCACTTCTATTGTTTATTTTATTCATGTTATTTATATTTAATTACTATTATTATTTGGTATAAATCATTCCAAACTGAGTTTTATCTGATTCATGGAACTAGCTGTCATCCTAGAAGTATCATGAACAACTCTTCAGCCTTGTTGTGGTCCAACATGAGTGACTAGTTTGGGGTTGAACCTAGTAGGATTGCCATAAAAATGGTATCAAAGAATTTTATATAGTGATATTGGAGATTTCTAGTAGTTTATAGATATGTTTTTTGGAATTCAAGTGGATAGTTGGGGGAAGGTACCTGATCATCTCATATTCAAAAGGATTCATGAATTTCTAGGGTTGTCTTAAATTAGGGTTCCTCAAAATATGATCTTGGATCACTATTTTTTTAGAGTTATTTTCTTTTATCAGTTTTATAGGATTGAATTTAGGATTTTTTGGGTTATTTTTTATAAACTCTATATCTTGGAGTGGTAATTTTAGAGTAACCTAAAGGTGTTCATGGTTTTCGTACACAGCCTGAAATCCCTTGAATTGGCCATGAATGACCTCCAATGTGATCACCAAGTTGGTAAAACACCTTTCAAACCATGTATCTAAGATTTGTTCTGTAGTGTTTCTTTTTAGTTTTTGGGATTTTTATTCTTTTAGAAATTATGTTCAACTTTTTTTGTTCATAGTATTTGTTTTAGATGAATTAGGGATTCCTTCCCATGGGTTTCAAAATTGTGTCTTATTTATTAAAAATTATGTTTCCACAATTTAAACCTTGGGTCTTTTGAAAATGATATTGATTTATTGAAAATAGAAAGTGTTTTGGAAACTATTTTGGGGTTTTGAAAGGTTTTTTCAAAATAAAATCGAACATATAATGGAAATTTTTTTTATTTTTAAATAGTTTGTGAAATATTTGGAGAGAAATTTAAATGGGAATCTAATAGAAATTATTTTAATATAAAATGGTGTCATTAAAAACGATTTGAGGGTATTTTTAAATGTAGTTTAAAAATTCATATTTCCTTCATTCTCTTTTACCATTTCTATTCCTATAAATGCTCACATATTGGGATATATGTGTGTGATAAATGGGTGGTTATTGTATGTATGGATCAGTTCTTGATATATAATAAGTATATATATATATACATATATCTATGTGTGTCTGAGAGAGAGAGAGAGATAGGCTTCATAGAATTAAAATGATCTTTGTTTGAAATATAAGGATTGTTATCTTTTTGGATAATGGTATTGAAAATGGGTGATATCAATGTTCTAAAAAGTGGTAGTGCTTTGATGATACCTTTTTGTGTATGGTGTTTTCATTTTTATAATTTTTATTTGATGTGTTGTGGTGTAATTGATTTTTTTTTTGAGTTTTTTATATTTATTTATGATTGAGATGTAGAAATTTGATATGACATGTTCTTGGGGTTTGTTCGATGTTTCTTCTTTTTAGATTACTCCCTAGAAGATTCAAAGTAAAATATATAGATGGTTGATCTTTGAGGTGACTTCTTATGTTGTCTAAGTAGATTTATTTTTTGGAGTTAGGTTAGATCATCGTTTAGTGGTTTTAGCTTTTCAAAATTGTCATGATTAGAGTCCTCATGGATTTTTGGAATTAGTTCTTATGTAGGTACTCTCATTGATGACACTTCTAATACTCTAGATCTAGTGGTGGATTTGGATCCCTTCTAGAAAAATAGACAACAACCAATTCCTCTTGTTTGTTTTTCCACCTTCATTAAATAATAATGATAATAATTAATCATTTGTAGTTAGATTCCAAGAATTTGTTTTTTTCGTTGTGGTCATTTGGGTCACCATAAGGGGGTTGTGTAAGTCGCACTACTGATCGTCGAAGTTTTAGTTGAAGATCATCAGAATTGGAATTTGTGAAATTAGATTCTTGAAGAAATCAGATCTTTCTCCATATCCCGTGGAGAAAATGATTCCATGAATTTGTGTAATTTCAAATTGTAGGATATGTTGCTCCAATTTTTTCTCTACTTTTTATGTGAAGCCACATGAGTTTCCTATTATAATTTTTCATTTTTAAAAAACTTTACTTTTTAAGATTTTGAAGGCCCCATTCTTTGTTGTATATCTATATTAGTTTTTGTATGAAGTATGAGTATATTCATATTTTTGAGATACTTTTTTTCATTGGAATTGTGAATCATGGAGCAATTCTGTGTTTAGTTTTAGACTATTTCAATGGGACCCCTTGTGATGGGGTTGGTTTGAACTAGTTAGTTATTATTTGGTGGGGGTAACCCAACATGGATCTTTTCCTTTTCATTACCTGTAGATCCATTCATGTTTTACTTTTGGTGTTGAACGATCACTGTGGGGGTTTATAATATCATTGGTTTTTTCCTAGTTTCTAGTAAGGTTTGGATGTTTCGGTTACATATATTTTTCTTTTGGAATGATGAGTCCTAGTTTTTTCCATCTTTTACGTTGGATGGATGTATGGGGGAATAGTTTTTATTTTGGGGATAATTGTAACATCCCAACCATAAATATCTATATATTTTTTTACATTCTGTCTTGATTTTGTTTTATTACATTCCCCATAGTCTTTCAGAAAAATGTCCCATTTTGGGTAATGAGGAGGAGGTTCATGGTCAACACATGTACAGGAGAAACTATGTGTTCTAAATAGTATCTATGTCTAGGACATACAAATTATCTCCCATTTCTTCATCCCCTCCCTAGATAGTCGTGTTACTAGGATATTTCCACTATCTAGGCTGTATGGGTAGGTTCAAAAGCATGTTCCCTCATTTGGTAACCATGCGGGCGTTTTTCCACTTTGATTGAGGTTATTTCATTATTGGAACACGGTTTGGAAAACCATGTGTCCAAACCAGGTGGCCTTAATGTTTTTCAAAAAATAATAATAAGTTGTTTTATTTTGGTGATAGTTATTATTAAAAATGTCGATGTTCTTGTTTTTTATGTTTTTGTTATATTTATACCCCAAAAGTGTTTCCTCCCCCCTCACCCATATGTTTCATCCCCATCCCCTCTTACTCATTGTGTGTGACACCCCTTTATCGATCCATCACCTCTATAGTGATTCCTTCTGATTTATTAAGGATTCTTATTCAATTATCTAAGTTATTATTTCCTCTTCCTTATTTCTTCCTTTCCTTGGTGCTTTCCTTCTTCCCATTTGCCCGAAATATTCAGTTGAACCCTAGGGGGAGGGTTGATTCAATTTTGGTTCCATCATTCAATGTTAGGGATTGTGAAGTGTCTCATTTGTAAGCTACATGTATGTTTCGGTGTTCAAAACTAAATGAAAATAATATCCAACCATTTTAGTTCACCATCCACTATTAGGGGTTGGTTTTCATTTCCATTTTTATTGGATGGATTTTAATTGGTGGTTATTTATTATTATTTATTTCTCTATTTTTTAGGTGGTATTTAGTTCACTTAAAGTTGATTTAAATGAGTATACATAGGTGAGAGCATATATATAAATATTACCTCATCATACATACTTCCTAATGGAGAGGGGAATATGTACACAAGGTCAAAGGTTATAAATATATATGTGAAGGTGCATACGCGTGTCAGATTAAATGGGTGATATCAAGTGGATGATGCCAAAAGTGTAATATTTTGATGTAGGTTCCCTATACCCAAAAATCTAATTTTAGATATATGATTACTTGATTTCTTTAAAATATTTTTCCTATCACATGAAATTTATTTTTTATGTAAATGTATTATGGATTTAGGAAATTTCCTCTTCATTAGCTCCCATGATTTCACTAGGCCTTAAAAATGGAAATTCATTATTTAAACATGTTTTCAAGCTAGTTCTTAAAGGTAGCGTGCCTTAATTATTCAATTTTTCTTCTCAATGGTTTTGGAACTCAAAATATTTTTGAATTGGTGATTTATAAAGTGAATGTATTCCTTTTAAAATAGTGAGTCTTGAATGGAACATTGAAATTTTTTTATTGATGTGTAAAACCCCACTGGAGGCACACACCTTGATTTAGAAATGTTATGTATATTTTTAATATTTTATTTATGATATTTTACTTTTTAAGATTCATATTCTTTGTTGGGTAACTTGTGAGGATTTGTTTCTTAATGTGGGTGTTTGTAAGTGAGATGGAGGATGAGCTTTTGTGTAAAAAATTTGACATATATCTATATGATACCTTGATAAAAATCACATCCATTTTAATTTTCAAGGGTAGAATTGGATAGTTATGAGGGAGAATTAGGTAAACATGATGAACTATTTGATAATACACACTATCTTGTGTTCTAGATTAGATAATGTGCATATTTTTGGTATTTTCCCCATGTCCAGGCCATTGACAATGTATTTGAATGTTAGGATAGTGTTTTTGGACAACTGATACCACTAGAGACTAATTCAGAAATACTATTTTTTCTTTTTACTATGATGTATCAACCAGCACCAGATATCCCATAACACCTTTTATGCAAGTACACTACATTACTCAATTTTCTAGAATCATTATAAAGTGACACCCTTGCATTAAATTCCATATTAAAAATACATATTCCAACACTAAAAATCCTTTCAATGAAATCATTGATATTTTATTCATTCCTTGGAATTGTTTTGGAAATGTTAGGGGAAATGGTTTTTTATAAAAAAATGGAATCTTCTTACCTATTTTTGAATGGAATGTAAAAAATTATTTTCATATATCCTTTTTTAAAATTAGTCTTAAATTGATTTCACTTTAATGGTAAGGGATACGAAATTTTTTATCCTTCCAATCCATACTAATCAACTCAGTTATCACACCAACTTTGATTATCATTTTCTATCTTTAGGTTCTCTTAGTTCTACACCTCTCATAGAGCGATTTTGGTTCTTTGGTTGGAGGTGGCCCATAAGATCATAATGAGATACATGTGGTAGTTATTTATTTCTTTTACACTCTTAGTGTTTATTTTATATTTTATGTTTTTATTAATTTAGCAACCATTAATGGATAACATTATTCTTTGTTGTGATTTATCTAATTCACAACACCAGTTGTGATCTTGGAATGTTTTAGAAGGCCTCACGGGCCTGGTTGCGGGGCAGATCGGGTGACCAGTTTGGGGTTGACCTGTGTTGGTTCATGGAAATCATTTATGTCACAATTTCTAAATATTTATTCCATAACTAAAAACTATCCAATAATCTAAATTTGCATCATCGCCTTTTTTAAAAAATAGGTCTCATAACGGATGTTTCACCATCCTCCAACCAACAATGATAAGATTTACATGGTCTGAAAGGGTTCCATTTTAATGTTAGACTAGTTAATATTATTGTAGAAAATTTCAACTATCTCCAAATGTCAATCCCAAGCTAATCTAAAGTCAATAAAGTAACCAAAAATCATTTCCATTTCAATAAACACAACACATTCCATATGACCATATTTCTGGGCATAATATTTTATGATCCACCTGAACCGGTATCCCATTTCCATGTCATGGCCTCTAAAAAATTTGGATATAAATAGGGGATCCCTGTTGTAAATTATGTTATATGGAATGAAATGAATCCTATAATTCTATAACACATACATATTTCACATGTCTTCAACTTTAGTTATATCATGAATAGTAATAATATGAGCCAATATAGTATGTTTTTCAATCGCTACCAAAATTTCATTATTCCCTTACGGTGTATATAGAAACCCTACCACAATGTACATAGATATCTCATCCTATATCAATGTTGGTTGAGTAAGGGGTTGATGAAAACATGAATTCTTCAAAAGCTCAGCCTTGATTTATTGATATATATAATAATGAGAGAGAAAAATTGTGATTTTCCATTTTCCTACATGGCCTATTTAAAAAAACATTATATCTTAAAATATATTCCTCATTCCTACGTGAAATAATCACTGTAAAGGATTATAATTCCCTATGACAGCCCTCCTCATAAGTAGTGGAAATACATAAGTGTGATTCATCCAAAGGATACCCTTATAAGAGAATGTCCATTCTCTAATGGTATCTCCTCTTTATAAATAATCAGTAATTTAAGATAAATCATCATGAAACTATTTATCTTGTATAATATTATTTATAAATAAGTATTTCAACAAAGCATTATCCAAAACCAACCCTTTCTCTTCCTCCTAGTCTCCTAAATGCAAGAGAAAAAGTTTTCAATTATATATCATTCCTCTAAATATTTCTTCATGAACTTGGATGGTAGTTTCTTTCTGAATGAATCAGTGATGACATTCCGCTTTATTTGGATATATGTGATATAAATGTTAAAAATATTTAATTTACTCCATATATATCCTCTGATAAATATTCAAATATTTTTGTGATAATATATAACCCAACCTTTTGTTATCATATTAAATGGTATACCACACCTAGAATATGTAATACCAACAACCCTTAAGAGTTTTTATAAAATATATTTATTATGCATCATGTTTGTGATATTTATTTTTAGGAATCCAAAGATTAATTGAATCATATTCTACCATGATATCATCATATTTTATAATTTATCCCACACTAAAACTTGAAGAATTCCAAAAACCACATAGGTATGACAAGCCTCTATTAAAGTTAACATTGGAGAAAAATTCAAACGATACTTCTGCATTTAAATTGAATCCTAAAATTTTGTTAACCTAATAAAATTTTCTCTATTTTAATTAATATAATTCAATTAGGAAGAAAATTTTGTGAAATATTTTATGACACAGTGGAAATTCCCCATCAAACCCAAAAATATCTTTATCCAAAAAATATATTTTTGTTCCTCCAATGAAAAAAATAACTTTTTCCTTTTTATGATAAAATTTAATATCATGTTTTCAGAAAAACATCCCAATGAAATTCACTTACCAAGCGCAAAAATGATACATTGATAGTTTGGAATAAATTTGGTGATTCCTCAAGATATCTAGAACTAATCTTAAGTAAATAGCATGATCCTCCTCGGTTTTAGAATAAACCAGTTTTTCATCTATGAATGAATCTAAAATAGAGTCAAGACACTTGAGGTAACTCATGTACATAAATTCCATAAACATAGAAGTAGTTTTGGTTAGAACAAATGTAATACCATGATAATATTAGTGTATATGCGTACTCTAGAATGTTTTATTTAAGATATCAGACTCCTTGATACTAATCTAGTGGTAAATAGACGAAACGAAAATCTTTGATAAATTTTTATCCCCTTTCATATATTCAAAAATCATCAATACTAAGTAATATATACTTTATCTTCATCATATCATAGTTGAGATTCCA
Source organism: Viscum album (assembly GCA_963277665.1). Classification (NCBI taxonomy): domain Eukaryota; kingdom Viridiplantae; phylum Streptophyta; class Magnoliopsida; order Santalales; family Viscaceae; genus Viscum; species Viscum album. The sequence continues at coordinate 1,841,153,922 of OY728135.1, forward strand.
ATAATCAACACACAAGTAAAGTGTTTCATTGTCCGTCTTTTCAAAAAGATCTAGAACTTCTCACGGAGACAAATTGGGTTGAGTGAATCTATTATACATCATTTCATCAAATTAAGCCTTTATCTCTATTAATTATACTAGTTTGTGTAGTAAGAAGTTTTTAATATGGGGTGGTTATCTATAACCAAATTGATAGATAAATCTACCTACCTTTCTTGTGGAAGGCTATAAAATAAAGATGGTAAAGTATCCTACAACTTAAAAACTTCTGCAGGAAGATCCCCACATGAAGATTACTAAAAAATATCAAAGTAATAAGTTGTTATCATCCTAATAAACTCAATAATACATGGTATATCTTAGAAAATACTAAGGAATTATTATCCAAAAAATACATGACACTCCCACTCAGGGGAAGCAAAGGAATACCCCAAAAGATAAATTTCAATCCATGCTTTTTGGGAAAACAATATGTCCATACAATGAATGATGTACAATAGATTAAAATAAATAACAAAAAATCCCCCTATATTCTCACTCTTTTAAAATAATAATGTACAAGAAGGGTATCTGGCACCCTACACTCGACATTCCAAGAGGTGTAAAAAAATCCATCATATAAAGCATAATCTCCATTGGAATTTTGAATATTTTCAGAATTCAGGTTGATACTAAATAATTTTAGGAACCAATATAAATTAAATCCATCACTAATGATGAAGAAATCATAATAGTACCTCTCGGTTTCATAGGGCCTGTATTAATTCCACGAGAGAGTCATATACTATGTGTTCTTTCTAAATTATTAATTCATGTGGTTGGAACACCAATATTCGTAATGAATATGATCATGTCATAGATCCTCTCGATACTAATAATATTTTACCAATATTATGAGTAGTATAAAATAGAATAAACTTTTTATGTGACCTTATCATCTACCAGACCTAAAAATTAAAAAAGCCTCCATGAAAGCATGTGTCGAGTTCCAAACATTTCTATATTAGAAACAAGTCAGTGGTCACTAGATACTATATATAACTTCAATATATTATACTTTCATTGGCCAAAACCATTACTTCCAATATGAGGATCATTTCAATTTATCATTCGATTTATTAAACAACTATAATTAGAACTATGATTATGATAAATTCACACAAACATAATATCCATGTAAATTTCATTTATCATAGCCCCATCTAGGGGATCATCATAAAAGTTATTCTTTAGAATTAATAGCTTAGATTGTATATCTAATTAAATCCTAATATGAATCTTTTGGTTCTTAATCTCCCCATTTTCCACTAATGTTGTGAAGAATGATGAAGGTTTAGTAAAATAATTGGATTATGCAGTCACTATCATATCACCTTCACAAAGGTCCAAAAACTATATAGAATTATCCAAAACCGTCATTTCTAGATAATATTTCTCCATAAAAAGAATCATGAAGTATTTATTCTCCAAGACCCCATTATTATTTAAGATAACTGTATCATCTCACCACCTTCTTATTGGAATCTCAAGGATAAAGTCTAGTTTTTTCACCTTTATAGAATCTGAAATATCTAATAACATAATGCGTCTCTTAGTGTTATTTGACCAACCCTCTACCACCTGAGGATAATATGTACCATAACAAGATGATGGTTTTTGTTTATGAAACTCTTTTGAAAGATCTATATTATTTTACCTATGATGTATAATATTATTATCCTGATTGGGGGAATTTTAATCCCCTTATCCTAGATCTTGGAACATAAACAATATAACCTCTACCTGGTTCTAGTCTACTAGAGGATTCGATCATTATGGTTCATGAGTAGTTCCCACAAGAAGTATAATTTCAAATATTAATGGTGGTATAGTATGACATTAAAATAATATATAACAGTGAAAATTATAAAGATAGACACAAGTTCATCAACTCTATCAATCATTGTTCAACTTGAGAATACAAATCTAATGTTAAATTTCAGGAGAATTCTATAATCAGATAATAAAATTCCATAAATATTTGATTTTCCAACCACCCATGGTATCTTAATTCTCTCTATGATGAGTGAAATCCATGAAATCACTTGTAATATAGTTATCATGTCAAAAAAATTGTGTACCATGTCTACCAAGACATCTCAAATTTCATGTGGACATCTAAGAAGAGACTCAACCTTCTATGATTCCAATTTTCATAAACCATCCTAGATAAGAAACTATAACCATACCATATTTAGTCGTAACACAACCAAAAGGGTGTTCCTGATATCCATGATCTAGTGACTAGCACTTATGAATCCAATATAATTATGCTGTATTGATTTGAATACATGTATACAAAACCAATAAATAGAATACATAAAAATTTAGAATTTTATAAAACTCATCTTTATTAAAGTAGAACAAGTAATAAAGAAAATTTCATAAAAGTTTTACATCAACCTAAGTTACCCTATATCCATGAATTAAATCAATAAAATATGTCATTATAACAAGTTTATCACATACAAAACCATTCTTAACTAACTACCAAGGTCTCACGAATTAAGAACAACCACCACCTATTCTTAGATCTTTTCCTTTTCCAGGACTATGTATAATAAATTCTAAAAACTCCCAATAGAAAACGTTTTGTGTTCACAGCACTACTCTAGTACAATCCCAACATATATTCTATAAGAAATCCATATCAAATAATCCTACTTTTATAAAAAAATTAAATGAAACAAGGAATATCAATGTTTCATAGTTTATGAAACAAAATTCTAAACCATTCACTTGTGAGTATCCAAAGTAAATTTTCTATCAAACCAATCATGAATAATAATTTTTAACAAACCTGGAATTAGAAAATAAATTTATTAAAATTAGGATGTTTGAATAATTTTGAATCACATTGTGATGGTAACAAGGCCCGAGGATAGTAATTTTAATGAAACATTATCCACACATTTTCAGTGAAATATTGCTCCATGTGTGAACACATCCGTAGGTCTTGAGCCCAGGGGGAGTTGGAATCCTACCCAAATAATGAACCCTCTTCCCCCAATAACTTTATTCATCATTATCATTATCATTAATTTTTTGTGTTGAGAAATTATATTCAAAGCATGTATATCCAATGACACCGAACTAAAAAACCATGCACCCATGATCTTCAATTAAATTAATCATAAAAGGTTCTATCATTAATTTCAATCAATCTTTAATCATTTAAATCAGTCTCAAGGTCATTTTTCAAAATTATCCATTTAAATTCAAAATCCAATATCAACCTGTTTTATTCAAAAATCATTCCTTTCCAAAATAGTTCATTTTATTTCATCCTATTTATCATTTAGTACCTTTTTTCCTCAAGAAATTGCCAATATATTCATTTCATGTTCACATTTTAGAGATCAAAACATGATTTTAAAATCCACTCCCAAGAGGTTCAATGCACAGACACCATTCCATTTGGAAAACATTATTCAAGAAACTCAAATTAAACTTTGAGAATCATTCAGAAACCCAATTCAAAATAAATAAGAATCGAAAGATTCAATTTTTTGGAATTTCCTTACATAATAACATACCTAAATCAAGGTATCTCCAATATCCAATGTAATATCCACAATCAGGGAGTTAGAAGGGATATAATCAATAAAAGTGGAATCATAGAACTATAAGTCACTAAATAATGATCCATATCTAATTAAAACACAAGTATCCACCAATCTTGAAGAAGGGGAGAGTGTACAAAATGAGAACTCAAGTTCAAATAAAGATTAAAATTATAGAAGTAGATTTAAATCATCATCCAAAATACTAATAGGAGAAATTTATAGGTTATAAGGGACAAAACACATAAAATGGGCCTCAAAAGTTAATAACCATGAAATATTTTCAAAGTAGGAGATCAGAGAAATAAAATAAGTGTTTCTTGTGGACTAATTACAATACTGCCAATCCCATTCTCACCCAAATTGACATCACCACAAAGACATGCCATTCCACTATCATTCTATCGGTATTGGGAATAATTAATACAATACTAGGAACCTGAGTATTTTTTAGTGTTATTTCTCTAGCTGTTTAATATAGTACTGGTAGGCACTTAATTTTTCTATCCATTTACCTACTAATTGGTGGACCTGATCCGAAATCCAGTGGATATCATCTATCCTTTCATACTAAATTCCCATATCCAACCCTATTATAAAACCCTTGAAAAACTCATGGACTCACAACAAAGAAATAAAAATCACTCCTAACCGATTGAAATTATAAAATAATCTATAATGGATCATCCAACGAAGTATAATTTTTCTTGTCCAAAATTATAATATGTGATACGAATCCTCTAATGGAGTATAATTTTTCTTATATATAGAGTTCATACAAGAGATGGATCCTCCAATAGAGTTGATATTTATGCCATATTCTTGGGCCAAGGATCCCCCATCACCATAAAAAATATGAGAATTTCATTTCATGAGGATTATAGATCAGAAGATATGATTGTGGATATTTTTGTTAGGATGTGTGTTTGAGATTGTACATTGGGATGAGCATCCTTTATGAAAATTTATATGTGTCCCCCTTTCCAAAACAATATTTGATATGAGTCTCAGTTTACTTTATCATAAATTCTTTACATCTTGGTGATTTTGAGGTGCCCTATTGGGTACATATATACTCTCTACTACATGGGTTCTTTCAATACATTTCATGTATTAAGAAGATGGAATGTTGTATGACAAAGGTCTAGGAGGATCCGAAGTAGTTAGTTCTTAGTGGTTAATCTTCGCTACTATATCAGGATAATTAAATATGTATGTCTTTTTTTACTAAGACTATTTTACACTATTCATGTTAGTTTGGACCTTATTTTTCGTTATTGGGTATATATTTTTTCTCTCTTTACTTGGGTTACAAATTTTCTACTCATTATAAGAATCTATTGTTTTTTCGCGCATTTATTATCCAAGTACTTTATTTTTATCACTACTCTATTATGTATGGAGATGATTATGTGTGTCTAAATATATAGGTTCATTAGGTTAAGGGCTCTCATATATGTGATATTCCTACATTGTGGAAGCAAATAGACCATATCATATTGGAGGAAATCTTTTGGTTTCACTTCCTACATGTGGTCGCCCTGAGTGGGGCCCTATTAGGTCATGATGTGACTCAACGTTCCAATCATAATTTCATATGTTTTTAACATGAAAATAGACATTCATCGCATCATCAGGAACCCATGGAAAGAAATCATTACATTATCAAATGATATCAAAAAAATTACACTACATTTGGAAATGGTTTACACCTAATATTGAATCACACCAAAAGAATATATAATAAGAGTATTTATAAAGTGTTTCATGAAAAATAATTTCCTTGTAAGTAGATCCAATATAGATAATACAAAAATAGAAGTGACAAATTTATATATATTTTTAATAACTTTATAAGTTTCATGTAAAATTTGATGTTATTGTCACTTTCAAAAGTAATTTTTGAAAAAGAGAACTGAAAACATTTTAAATAATTTACTATTGTACATAAATTTCAATAATGGGGCCCTATAAAAGAAATAATTATATAAAAATGGTTAAGTGGAAATATTATGTGAATTTCTATTTTCTAAAATAACCATTAATAATAGATCACTGAAAAGACATATGTTTATCAAAAATAAAGGTGTGTTATATGAAAAAACGTTTCATTAGGAATGTATTGAAAACCTATTGAATATTTTAAAATATATTTATTGAAAACCCACATTATAAAAAGAGTTAGGAAAACTCACTTTGTAAAGTGTTAATAGAAAAAAGTAATGATACAAGGGTAATAGAATTTTTTTTTGAAACTAATAACGGAACAAATTTTTGGAAATAAAGATCATGGAAATAGAGGAAAACTATTTTTAAAAGAGATGAGAATTTTAACATAAAAATATTTCACATTTATGAGACATAAATTAAATATGAAAGAATCATGAAATTTAAATAATCATATTAACCATAGATAAGAGGAAATATCTTATGAAATAGAAAATATAAGAATTTATCCAAATTATAAGAATGATTCTCATGGTATTACATTTTTACTCACATAGAGTAAATTTGAATTAACTAAATCACTTATCAATATCATGTTTAATGAAAAACATTAAATTTATAAGTGGCTAATTGTTTAAAATTGTAAATTTCATCAAAAACGAAAATATATCACATAATTAAATCAAATATAATAATTTTTTAAATTTATATGAAATAAGTTAAATAAGAATTATCATAACTCAATGAATGAGAATTGAAGAAACACACAAAATATCATAATATTTCAAATTGAAAATACATGGAAGGTGAAACATGGGATGTATTTTTTAATAACTTATATTTCATGAATAATGATGATAAAATTAATCAGTGGTCAATAAGTACACAACAAATAGAAACAATGTTTTATTATGAATAATATCTCTGTGAAGTGAAATTGGGATACAGAAAACCCATAACTCTTGTAATAATTGAATTTGTACCTGTTCCTAAAATAATAAATAATCCAAAAAAATTATTTAATGATTTGTTAAGAATATTCTCTATTTATATTTAATTCTTTAATGCATATTTATTATCATATAATAAATAGTTATTATATAATTTCTTTTAAGGCGTTTATTTGACCATGTTTAGTATATTTCTAAAAACATCCTTTGTATAATTTCATGGTCACAAGTGTGGTAAAATACATTAAATATCTACATTATTGAATATTTTTAAGGAATTGATTATTATATTAGATAATTTTTATATATTTTCATATTTCATACATAAATATACTCAAATTAAAGGAATGTTTCTTGATATGTTTAATTAATGTTGTCAAGATTACAATGATTGTTTAGTGTTAATATAACTAATTGAATGTCTAATATAATCTTTTCAAATTTTAATAGTGCCAAAAATATAATTTTTATACATAAAATACTTTAATAAAATCATCCATGTTAGGACATAATGAAATGATGTAACATGTCATTCATGGGGGTGATAATCCACACCTACATATGACAACGCCTTCCTTTTTTTGAATGGTGTGGAGTAAGAAATAAAGTGATATTCCATTAATATAATAATATTTCATAATAATAATAATAATGAAATCAATCATTCCTACATATATAATATTTGAGGGGTTATAAGAGGAAAAGTATTTAGAGATCGTGGTTGAGAACATTACCTCTGCCTTTACATATCCCCTGTGGATAACACCTTTAGGATCCATATCGTGGACTTTAAGAAAGAAAAACAATTCTTGTATATGGGTACAAGGTTCAAGAATTACTATATAAGGTTTTTGTTATACCTATATCTTTTTAATTAGTTTCTAAATGGATTATAATTTATTTCATTTGGTAAGGGATAAAAATTGAATTTCTATAAATACTTACTAATTTTTCAAAGATGGAATGAAAATATTCAAAGATCAATTGCACCAACAGTGTAATTCATTATTTTTTGGTATCCAATGGTCAATTATTCATCTAAAACTCATATTTAAATATGTTTTTAACATTTTAAAAGTATTTTATAAAATAAATTTTATATTTCACCATTTTGGATTCTTCCTTGATAATAAGTTTTTAACTTACTAATTTATATTTATTAAAAATATAGAGTATCCCATATAGAAAAAATTCTCCAAAAATATAAATTTATTTTCTATATAATATAATTGAATTAATAAATATGTTATAATTAACTTTTAATTTAAAACATGTAATTTATAGGAAAACTGTTTTGTAGAAAAATGTCGTTTTCACCATAAAGTGTTCTTAATCATATTTAGTATTTATTAACTATTTAATTATTGTTTATATATTTATATATAGATTTAAAATTTTATTATAGTCATTTTTGAAAGTTATAATTTTTTTAATATAATTAACAAAATATAATTTTAAAAAACAATTCTCTTAAAATAATAGTTTTCTATTATTATAGTCTTTAACTTTAGTGTTAGTAACAATGTTTCTATTCATAATATTGGATATAAAAATATAAAATAATTTAAAAATTATGATATAATGTATCAAATACATTTTTATATTTAATTTCGATATTTTATTAAAACTAGTTTTTAATATAAGTGAATAAAAAATGTTTTTTGGGTAAAATATTATATAAGGTTCCAAAACGAAAATCATGGGTCCAATAAATTAGAAATTATATTTTTAAATGATATATTTTAGTTAATAATTATATTTTAATATAAAAAAATAAAAAAATATACCATTTTTTTGGTTTTAATTTCATAAAATTAGTCGTATTATAAAAATTGATAGCTTTACATTAATCACTGAAAAATAATTAATTTTACAAAAATATCAAAAATTAACCCTCATATAATTTTGACTTGAAGAATTTCAAAATAAATAATTTTTTTATGAAAATAAAATTATAATATTTATAAATTATTCTTTTACATGTACTATATAAATTAAAACTACTTTTATTGAAAAATTCCATTTTAAAACATTAAATGTTCTTTAGAATATTTTGAATGAATTTAAAATTGATTGAAATATTTTTATTTTATAGGTATTTTATTATTATAAATATTATATATTATTATTGATATTCATATGTTATATTTTTTATCATTTTAGTTCTGGGTTTCTTATGGAATAATCTAACAAACATACTATTAATTTGAAGAAAACAATATATTCCACAATCCTAGGTTGTTACATAAAGAAAAAATCATGGTCCCTTTATCATCACACAACCCCAAAATCCTTAGAACCACTATGAAGAAAAATCACCAAAATCCTATGGTGACAACCTAGTGACCTTTATCCACCCCACCATTAGTGAATGAGAAACTACAACCATATCATATAGGAAAATCGTAATACCACCCAATAATTATAATAACATAAAATATAAACTCACTAATGAAGATTATACCTATTTATCCCCATAAAAATTACTAAACATGGATCAACCCAAACCTCAACTTCATATTCTAGAATACTCTAAAGGAAATTACCTTTTTCATTAGAAGCGTCATCTGATCTGGATTCCATATGTCCATACACCCCTTTCAGCGTTATAAATTACATATTGAAAAAACACACACACACAGATATATATATACATAATAAAAGAATTATCTAGGAACCACTTCCATAGTATTCCGATAATATTACATGTCATCTTCCAAGACCTTATATGACATGAGCGGTAACAAATCTTGAATAAATAGAAAAATAACTAAAATGGATATTTTAGTTGAAACCCATTACATCAGTGATAAAATAAATAGTAGATAAATGAGTATATAAAATTCTACCAATGTAAATGCCATATCATTGACTTCTTGTTTAATAGAATATATAAAAATGATCTATCCAAATGGGTGGAGAGGTGAATGAGAGAGAGTTTATCGGGGTAATCTCCCTGACCAGGGTGATAAATGAGGTATCAACATTTCATAAAATTAACCAAATATAATTATTTATATAAAAAAATTCAAATACATAGAGGGATGTAGAGCACCCATTCCCTTAAAATGGGTAACTATCAGTTCTCATTTACCCAACCCATGTTCATTTGGTGGAAAACGGATCTAACAAAACCAGACCCACCACTATTCGGAACTCCGAGTACAATATACAATCAAATTGAGAACTCAACAGCATCTATAATTAATGAATATTCTCCCAGACCAAGACCATATTCTTAAATCAAACCATTGGTCCTTTATTAACAACACAAAAAACTCAGACATTCTAAACTACACATTTTATGGTCAAATATAGACTCAAATTACTACACCAAAAGACCAGATTCTATAATATTGTTTGAGAAAAAACATATAATATAATTTTTTTTATTATGATTGTTGAAAAAGTTATATATAGTCCATTTAAGTGATTCATATTAAATAATAGTTTCATTAAATAAAGAATCTTAATCTCTTGAATATTTCTAAGAGTATATTTCAAATATTAAAAAACTATATTTTTTAGGGTTGAATAATATTTTTGTAAGATTTAGGTGTTTAGAATATATAATATGTTAGAAAAAATGAGAAATTTTTCCTTGTTAGTAAATAACATATAGGTAATATTCCATTTTTAAATGTCATGAAATTGAATGATATAATTTCCTAAAATAATTTCTCAATGAAATCTAATACTTAAAATGAAATAAAATATGGTTAAAATATTTTCTTTGTGTAACCCCCCAAGATTTTAGAGTACGTTATTTCTTCAAAGTAATAACTTGCACTACACGGAACACCGAGTTTAAGTGCACCAAGACTTACCAAACTAGCCATTCAAAAGAGGTTATGAATAGTGTAAACTTAATTTTTTTACTTTATAACCTTATAATTTTATAATCTATATTATTAGTTTCTAAGACATAATGTAAGAACAAATTATTTTTTTAGATAAAAGAAGTATTTTTCAAAAAATGAAATTTTACCGACTTTTAATGGAGAACACTTTTTAAATACAATATTTAAAACTATTATATATCCAATTTGACAAAATAAACTTCTTCCTTAGAATATGGTAATAAAAATGTAGTTCCAATAAATTTTTGGTGTTTTTCTGATAACTTTCATATTTAGTTGAATAGTGAAAATTACTATATTTTAACTGGAAACTACTTTTTTATTAAATTTAATTTATAGTGTTAAAATATAACTTTTAATGGTTTGGAAGTATAAATTGATTATATTTTTAATAATTGATATAATTTTGGTCATTGGAAGTAATTTCACATCGAAATTGGGCATAAAAAAGTTTCAATCCTTTGATAGTTATTATTTCTTAAAAAACACGCTTTTTATTTTGACAGCGGGAATTAATTTTAAATTAATTTCTACAACATTTGTGTTTTAAATTTAGAAAAATGGATTCCATATTTTGAATCAGGATGTACAAATTGTGTAAAAATGTGAATTTTATTTTTAGACATTTTGAATAATTACTTCGGTAAATATTTTATTTACCATGGTTAAATGGTACATCCGGTAAATATGGGTAAAGAATTAATATTATAATAATAATAAATTAACATAACACGTGTCATAACCCTATTGGATGATACATTTCCGACCATGGGAATCATTGGGTAGAATTTGGGACCCCATAGAGCCACTTGTAAGAGAAAATGACAATTTATATTAATTATGTTTAAGTAAATACAAAAATGGCATAAACATATATCTTTTAGTAAAACAATTTTTATATAGTGTTATATATGTTATCTCTTAGACTATAAATATTAATTAGAAAGACTAAAAACTTCCTACCAAATGGTATTTTATTTATAATTTTTAGATATTTAATAATTATAATTATTTATGACACAGTGATGATGCGGTATTTTCATTATTAATGAATGAATCAAATAAATGGTATTATAAATGTTAAAATAAATATTATTTGAAAGTCTTGATGATATCCACAAATTTTATAGGTTAATATGATATGTTAGGATTTATCTAATGAGTTTATTTCGAACTAATAATGTTTTTAATACTTTAAAAAATCAATTACTAAATAGTGTCAAAATTGAAATAAAAGAGATTTTAAAAGAAATATTATATTATTAATTAATATTCTATTCCTAAAAATATAAGGTAAAGACAAGAGACTTATATAATGATAGGAGTATCATTAATTAACCACTTTGGTTTCTCTTGGAGTTTTATTCTATGTTTATTAACTATATAATATAAAAATACAAAGAGACCTGGTAAATGTCAAACTAATTAAATAAATGTTAAATAAAATATATTAGGTTAATATAATGACCCAAACCTGTCTAAAACATATTGGTTGAGTTTATTTAGTTCCAACCCCACCTTATCCTCTAAATAATATACTTTTTATCTTTTATAAACCCAAAATTATTTTATTATAAAATAATATTTCTAGTTTTTTCAAAGGTGCCCCTCACCCCTCTTATAAAAGGGAACTCCCCATTCTCTCTAATTCACACATTCAAAGCCATTTTAATCAGTCAACACATTACCAAATTCCTTATAAACTATTCTACATTCATAGTAGAGGCCTTAGTTTGATCTAAAGACAACCTAAGGAGAGATTTTGATCAAATGAAAAAGAAGAACCCGAAGAAGAGGTAATGATTTCACTATCTTCTTTCAAGTTACTTTCTTCTTCCACTTATTCTTTATTTGTTATTTCCATTATAAAATAATAACACCAGTATCTTATATATATTGTGATGTTATTATAAATATGGTACAACCATATTCAGTATTTTATCGATCCTTTGAATGACATGTCACCATACATGCGTACGTATGGCTTACCATCTCCACATCGTGGTGTAATTGTTATTCAAAATATTATTATTTGGATGGTTATGATAATGATATTTAATTGATGTAAATAATAAATATAACATTATAATTATTTCTTATATATTATATACCATCCATTTATATATGATTTTAATACCAAAAGAATGATATTGTCGCTCGTGCGTACATACGGAATACCGTCTCCACAAACGTGATGAGATTCATTCCCCATCGTATCCATTCAAGACTAATCTTTATTTGATGGTTAAAAGTAATTTTTGAAGACTTAATACCATTATAGATATGAATAAGATACAACTTATCCATAATAAACAAGGCTTACGTAAGAAATCATATAAAGGAAAACAAATCAGTTAACACTCGAAAAAACGATAATACTAAGATATTATTAACAATGTAATGGTAACATATCATATATGATATCATATTAATGTATATTATTCTTGTATAATTTAATAACATTTATTTCCCCATTATAGAGGAGTTTAACACACCATAGACTAAGGAAAAGTACATGGTAAGGGTTATTTCCTCAATCTCATTATTATCAATGATTGTTCATGTGTAAGTATTTTATAGGAAATACTTATCATCGATGCCTATATTTCCTAAAAATGTTTTCAAAAGGAATACTTTAAGGTTTAATGGGAAGGTTTATTTAACTAGATCTTCATTTTAAATTTTTTAAAGATTTATCTTTCTAAACCCTTTTAAATTAATGTCCATGTTTTAAAAATGATTTTAATGATTTATTTATATGGACATGAATATTTTGAAATGATAATTATTTTAAAATGATTCAATGTGGAATGGGACACTTTGATTCAAAAATCTATTTAAATTACTTCCTTTATAAATTTTGATACTTTTAAACAATTTCATGAAAAGGGGTATTTCTCTCAAATCATTTTACATATCATATTCATCTATGTCAACATCCTTAGATTGATTTCAAAATTGATTGAAGTTGATTTATTATGATAAAAATCTTCCATATTGTATTGAGGGTTTTGTGGCATGTTTTACTGTGGATGTGTTATTTATATACCATTCATAGTTTATGGATAATTTATTGACATTTCATATACTAGTTTTAATACGAATGTTTTTGTTATGTTTTATCCTTTTCATGTGAGGAATGCATTGGAATTAGTTTGTGATGGGTGGAGACCACTATAGCTCCTAGATGCATCAGTAGGTATCATGAGACAAACTAGTGTCTTGGCAAAGGACCTTGACAAAATCTTATTTGTAGTCTTGGCACAATGCCTTGACTATGTGGTTATGATAGTCCGGGATTATGCATTCCACCATTATGAATGTGGTTATTGATATTGCCTGTGATTATTCGACTAGTAGAATATCTATATGAATAATTAAATGGAATTATGTCATTTTATCTTTTCCATATTATGCTGAAAATAATGTTTAAAAGGATTTAGTTTTCGTTATAAATTGCCTTAAATGTTAATTCGTATCTACGAAAGTTTCCGCTATATTTGTATCCTTACTGAGCATCTGAGATCACCCCTTTCTATGTTTTATTTTTCCTTGGATGTGAAGAAGTATTATATAAATGACCTATAGGGATAATATGAGGGGATATGAGTGTGGTCTATGAAGACAGGATGTTGTTGTAGTTTTCACTTTATGATGTAATGTAAGACTTATGAATATATATAGTGTTTCTATGGCTACTAAACTAATCGGTATTTTGATACATGATCTTTTTTCATCATGTCAATGTTATGTAATGATGCACCAACTCTGGGTAACTAGGGTCGGGGTGTTATAGTTGGTATCAGAGGAAGTTTAGTACATACCGTGGAAACAAGATTTAGATAAACTCTAATTTGAACACATTACCCTAAAATAGACTTTAAGGATTAGTAGATAAGAAATTACTAGAATTTTGGTATTGTAGAGATTTTGTGAGTTTTCGAAGAAATACATCCCTGTCTGGAAACGACCCGGTAGAGGCGACTCTGGCACAGATGTACCTAGGGGTAAAACCCAAAAACACCTCATTGAGCTAGACTCGAACGGAAACTTTTGCACGATAACGGACCTCACTACACTATTGGTTACGATACTCACTGGGGATATTCTTATGATAATTCTCATTTTCTTTACAAATCTTTATTAAGGATTTATTATTATATACCTCCTAAAAGAGAATATTTTTATGATTATGGATTATATCCATAAAATGTTCAACTTATTTTAAGTGTTTTACAAATTTCAGATTAGGTATTTTGATTCATAAAATAATCTAGTGTATTCCATTTTTTAAAAATTGTTCACAGTAGAAGAATGTGAACTCCAGTAATAAGCATGATCCAAAGAATAATAAAGATCTTATCTTTCATGGTCTTAAGCCATCATTTAGAAGGGAAATTTTCTCCCACGTATTATTATCATATGAAGAAATAGTGTCATGTGCTGATATGATAAGTATATAATTCTAGGAGTCCTATGGATTTGAAGGGAAGCCAGAGAAGAAAAGGATGGTAGAGGGAAGTACAGATAAAGGGAAGAAGGTAAAGAATAATTTTCCCATATGTGAAAACTGTGGGATGAAACACCATGGGACATGCCTAAAGGGAATGAGAGTTTGATATAAGTGTGGAGAAAAAGGACACCAAGTACATGAGTGCAAGGGTAAGGAAAAGGTTTCAAATATACAATGCCTCATCTACAATGACTTGGGACACTATGCCAATCAGTATCCAAATCATAAGAGTATGCCCCAAATGATGCTATTGGATAATAATAAAGTTATGATACTACCATAGATGAAGAGGAATGATTTGTTTTATTGTGTTGTTAGTAATGAATTATTTCATCAATGATGTACCCATTATATGAATTATGGAAATAAATAAGGATTTTACTACAGTACTATTTCATTGAGGATTTTATATTTTATTTTACTAAGAAAACGGACTCTACAGCGAGTTAAACTTTTTTGAAATTACATGGTTGAGTAAAAGATAAACCTTAATATGGTCCTAATATTGAGGTAATGATTTTGGAATAAGATATGGTTGATTTGGATAAATTATATTGGATATTCGAGACTACCTTGGCACTGATTAATGGTTTTTTTTATTTTAACATTGTTGGAGTATTCTGAATTTTGGATATAAGGAATATATCTAGTATCAAATAAGAAATAAGGGAGCATAAATGTAATCAATAAGGTTTTATGGTAATTCAGGGTGTTACAGTGTTTTAAAAGAATATTTTATGAAGGTGTTAACATGTTCATATGTGGAAAAAAGGATCTTCATTGTGTTTAACTTCCTTATAAATATTGGATTGTGAGTTTGGAAAAAAGTAATTTGGGTAAGTCTAAAGTTTGGATTGGATTAAGTTTGAAATTGGATTCTATTGTTAAGGTAAAATCGTTTCTTAAGATTGTTTTTTTGATTTTTTATAAAAGGAAAACATGGAGGTTGGGCGACAACTAGTCGCATCCGGCAAGGTCATGAGAATTGAACCTACAACCGAAGGGCGATAAGGGTGAATCACTTGCAACTGGCCTACGTGATTTCCTAGATTGTATAATATAGTTTTTCTAAATGTTCTGATAGATGAATTATGAATTCATTTTTTTGGAACCCTATACGATTAGGATAAATAGAATATTTTAAGTTCTATTGTCTTTTAGAGTGAAAGATTAGTCTGTGGTAGAAATTAGTTAATGTATTTAACTATACTTGTCAAGTATACTTTTTTTTCTCTTATTCTATGAAAAAATTAATCCTTAAACCATAGTGAAGAGATCTTAAAACCCAAAATGTTTTATCCTAATACCTTATGTTTTGTTGATTTGATGGTATTTTAAATCATCATAGATTGATGGCTTTGAGGACCTCAATTTTACACTTTTTTTGATTGATGACCTCAATCAATCCCTATAAATATTTACATTTTTCTTCTAATTACTTTTCTATAATTTCCACAAATTTTCTCCTATCAGAAACCCTAATTTGATGTTAACATTCTTATTTATCATTCCCTCTTATTAAGACTAAATTTTATTAACCCAATTTCTGATGTTTGTTTTCCACAAAGGTATTTTCTATTTTCAAACATTTATTTTCAAAGTAAAATTTCAAATTGTGAGGACGAAATTTATTGTAATAGGGGAGAATGTAACACCCCAATATTTCATAGTACGTTATTTCTTCAAAGTAATAACTTGCACCACACGCAACACTGAGTTCAAGTGCACCACGACTTACCAAACTAGCCATTCCAAAGCGGTTATGAATATTATTAACTGAATTTTGAACATTATATAATCCTTATAATTTTGGAATCTATATTATGAGTTTCTTAGACGTAATGTAAGAACAAAATCATTTTTTAGATAAAAGATGTATTTTTTTAAAAATGAAATTTTATCGCCTTTTAATGGAGAACAATTTTTAAATAAAATATTTGAAACTATTATATATAAAATTGAAAAAATAAACTTGTTATTTCTAATTGGGACATATAAATTTAGTTTTCATAAATTTTTTGTATTTTTTTGATAACTTTCATATTTTGGGGAATAGTGAAAAATACTATATTTTAACTGAAAATTTTTTTTAATCAATTTATTTTATAGTGTTAAAATATAGATTTTAATGGTTTGGTAGTATAATTAGATTATATTTTTACCATTTAATATTATTTTGGTCATTGGAAGTAATTTCACATTTAAATTGGGCATAAACAAGTGTCAATCTTTTGATAGTTATTATTTCTTAAAAAAACGTTTTTTGTTTTCACAGTTAGAATTAATTTTAAATTAATTTCCTCCACTTCTATGTTTTGAATTTAGAAAAATGGATTCAATATTTGAAATCAGGATTTCCAAATTGTATAAATAGGTAACTTTTATTTTCAGACATTTTGAATAATTACTTCGGTAAATATTTTATTTACCATGGTTAAAGGGTAAATCTGGTAAATAAGGCTAAATAAATAATATTATAATAATACTAAATTACCCTAACACGTGTCCTAACACCATTGGATGATACACGCCCAACCATGGGAATACTTGGGTTGAATTTGGGACCCAATGGAGCCACTTGTAAGTTAAAATGACACTTTATATTAATTAGGTTAAAGTAAATACAAAAATGACGCAAGCATATATCTTTTAGTAAAACAATTTTTACATAGAGTTATATATGTTATCTCTTTGACTATAAATAGTCATTAGAAATATAAAAAGATTTAATATATAATGATATTTTATTTTTAATTTCTAGACATTTAATAATTATAATTATTTATAACACAGTGATGATGCAGTATTTTCATTATTAATGAAAGAATCAAATAAATGTTATTATAAATGTTAAAATAAATATAATTTAAAAGTATTGATGCTATAAAAGAATTTTCTAGGTTAATAAGACATGTTAGGATTGATAAAATGAGTTTATTTTGAACTAATAATGTTTTTAGGACTTTACCTAAAATCAATTACCAAATAGTGTCAAAATTGACATAAAAGAGTTTTTTAAAACAAATACTATATTATTAATTGATATTCTATTCCTAAAAATCTATGTTACATCCGAGAGACTTATATAATGATATTTTTATCATTAAAAAACCACTTGGGGTTCTCTTGGAGGTTTATAGTATGTTTATTAACTATATAATATAAAAATACAAAGAGACATGGTAAATGTCAAACTAATTAACTAATAGTTAAATCTAAAATATATGGTTAATATAATGACCCAAACCTATATAAAACCAGTTGGTTGAGTTTATTTAGACCATAACCACCTTATCCTCGAAATAATATACTTTTTAGCCTTTATACCCCGAAAATGCTTTATTATAAAATAATATTTCTAGTTGTTTCTAAGGTTCCCCTCACCCCTCTTATAAAAGGGCACTCACCCTTCTCTCTAATTCACACCATCAAAGTAATTTGGAATGACCAAACCCTGCCCAAATACCCTCAATAATGTCCTACCTTCATCTTAGAGGCCTTATTTTGGTCATAAATCCAACCTAATGGGCCCTTTTAATCAAATAAAAAAGGAAGAACCCAAATAAGATGTAATGATATCATTATCCTCTTTCAAGTTCCTTTCTTCTTCCACTTCTTCTTTCATTTTTATTTCTATTATAAAATTATAACTCCAGTATATTCTATATACTGTGATGTTATTATAAATATTGTACAACCATATTCAGTATTCACTCCATCCTTTGAATGACATGTCACCATACATGCGTGCGTACGGCTTACCGTCTCCACATCGTGGTGTAATTGTTATTCAAAACATTATTATTTGTATGGGTATGATAATGATTTGTAATTGATGTAAATAATAAATATAAAATTACAATGATATGTTATATATGATATACCATAAAATTATATAAAATTTTAATACCAAAAGAATGATATTGTCATTCGTGCGTACGTACGGAATACCGTCTCCACAAACGCGATGAGATTTATTCCCTATCGTATCAATTTAAGACTAATTTTCATTTGATGGTTAAAAATAATGTTTAAAGATTTAATATCATTATGGATATGAATAAGATAAAACATATCGAAAAAAACGTGGCTTATGTAACAAATCATATAAAGGAAAAGGAATTAGTTAACACCCGAAACAACGATAATAATAAGATATTATTAACAAAGCAATGGTAAAAGATCGTATATGATATGATATTAAAGTATATGATTATTGTATAATTTAATAACAATTATTTCACCATTATAATGGAGTTTAACCTTCCCTAGACCAAGTAAAAGTACAATGTAAGGGTTATTTCCTCAATCTCATTATTATCTGAGATTATTCATGTGTAAGTATTTTCTCGGACATACTTATCATCGATACAAATATTTCCTAAAAATGTTTTCAAAAAAAAATATTTTAAGGTTTTATGGGAGGTTTTATTTAACTAAATCAACATTTTAAATGTTTTAATGATTTATCTTTCTAAACCCTTTTAAAGTAATGTCCATGTTTCAAAAATGATTTTAAGGATTTATTTATATGGACATGAATTATTTGAAATGATAATTATTTTCAAAAGTTTCAAAGTAGAATGGGACACTTTGATTCGAATATATATTTTAATTACTTCATTTATAAATTTTGATACTTTTAAACGATTTCATGAAAAAATGGTATTTCTCTCAGAGCTTTTTACAGATCATTTTCATCTATGTCAACATCCTTTGATGGATTTTAAACATTTTTGAAGTTGACTTATTATGATAAAAATATTCCATATATTATTGAGGGTTTTGAGATATGTTTGACTATGGATGTGTTATTTTTATACCATTCATGGTTTATGGATAATGTATTTACATTTCGTATGCTAGTTTTAATATGAATGTTTATGTTATTTTTAAACCTTTTCATATGAGGAATGTATTGGACATTGTATGTGACAGGTGGAGCCCGCTATAGCTCCTCGATGCATCAGTAGGTTTAATTAGACAAACTAGCATCATGGAGCAAGGCCTTGACAAAATCTTATTTGTAGTCTTGGAATAAGGCCATGACTATGTGGTTATGATAGTCTGGCATTATTTATTCCATCATTATGAAAGTGGTTATAGATATTGCATGTGATTATTCGACTATTAGAATATCCATTTGAATAATTAAATGGAATTATTTTATTTTATCTTGGCCATATTATGCTGAAACTCAAGTTTAAAAGGCTTTTGTTTTAGTTATAAATTTCCTTAAATGTTTATGCTTATTTATGAAAGTTTCCTCTATATTGTTATCCTTAGTGAGAATCTGATCTCACCCCTTTCTATGTTTTATTTTTCCTAAGATGTGATGAAGTATTTTATGAATGACCTGCAGGGATAGTATGAGGGGATATGAGTGTGTTCTATGAAGATAATATGTTGTTTTAGTTTTCACTTTATGATGTAATGTAAGAATTACGAATATATCTATTGTTTCCAAGGCTACTAAACTAATCGGTCTTTCGAGACTTGATCTTTTGTGATCATGAAAATGATATGTAATAATTCACCGACTCTGGGTAACTGGGGTCAGGACGATACACTTTGGGTGTTCTTGCATGATTGACATAAAAAGGGAAATTAAATAAATTTAGGTTATGTGTTTATTATAAAATAAAAATTCATTATATAAATTATTATGTATAATTTCAAACTTATTTAAAGATATTTAAGATAAAAATATATAATTAATTAATTTTTATGTCCAGTGGTTAATGCATGGTTTTTAGAGAATCTAAGATTCGATGATACCACACCATGTAAATTTATTACCATACATGAATTTATATTATATATATATATATAATGATAATGAAAAATTTTATAGTTATCTAGGTATTATGGAGATATAGGATTCAACCCTGTGAAATAGATTTAACTCCCAATTAATCATTTATAATTAGTTTCATTATCATAGGAAGTATTTACAAGATGAATGAATCATAAAATTATTTAAAAATCATAGATAAAATTTAAGATTATAAATATCATTTTGGAAGAATAAAAAAATATAAGGATTAAAAATGAGAATTAGATCTATGAATGAATGTAAGAGATTATTGATACTCAATTATAATAATTTTTAACTACAAAGAAGAAGATAAATATTTCAAAAACATAATAAAGATAAAGATCATTTACAAACCATTGAAGGATAAATAATTATTTGTTTTTATTTTTATGTATTAACAAGTTCACATGATTTGATAATGATTAATTACTTATAGAAGAGAAAAGTAGGATATTTAATGGAATCTGGTTCTAAAAAAAGTTTGAATGGATCTAATCAATTCTTCTGACATAAAGTGATCTTTAGTTCATTTGGTACATCCGTACATCACATTTATATTCTCCTAGACTTATCATAATGTAGATAAACAATATTAAATTTTTTTTGTTATATTTTATTAAAAAATCTCATTGTGAAATAAATAATATATTATACTGACATTAGAATAAAATATTTGATAGAGAAATATTAAAATATGCATAAACATTCCCCCTCCCCTTCCTCTTAGTGTATAATATCGAGTGTCTCAAACACATTTTATTTCACTATTTAAAATTACATTTAAAATATTTTCTTTTAGTATCAATAAATTATAATTTTACAATATTATTAGTTGGATTTTAAATCCAAAATTAAAATTTTAAATTATATGTTATTTTTAAAATAAAAAATCAAAAAGAGTCTTGGTCAAGAATTTCAATTCCATGTAAAAATGGTTTAAACATAAAACAAAGCTTCAAAATATTTTTTTATATGTATAGATAAATGAAACCATGGTATTTCAATTAGTAAAAATATATTTTTAACATAATTTTTTTAAATGAATCATTATTTTTTAAATGTATGGGTATATACACTTTTAAAGTAATTTTCTATGATTTTTATCCTCATAACATTTTTTAATATCTTTTGAAACAACATACTTTCTTGAGATATAATTTAATCATTTATCCATTATTACATGCACCTTATCTACACTTGGTATACGTATTTTCTATATTATAGTTCTTAATATATTTAATAGGTAAATGGAAAAACATGATTGAAATTTGATGTTTTTAAAATATTTTAATGTTATAAGGAAATTATCATTACTAAATTAATGTTAATATAAATATTTTTATACTAAGCATTATTTATGTCTTTTAATATGTTTGGAATAAGTATTTAATGTAAAAAATACCTAAAATATAAATATATACAATGAATTATATATATTTTATGGCACTGTTTTTATAGGATGGTGACCATTTTTCCATTATGTTATGTTTTTGTGAAACATAACCTCACTCTTATAGAAATTATACATGGCATTTTGTAGTATATCATGATGATATGTTATATGGTTCATATATATATATATATATGTTTATTTACCCTTACTTTTTTAATATGTATTAATTGTATTTTCATTCATATATTTAAATATTCATTTATTTGGTTATCAATAATGGGAGTCTTAGTTAACACTATTGTGATTCATTATTACCACATTAGCATTCCATTACTGTTTATATGAAAAAAAAATTATAATTATATCAGGTCATAATGGATAATGTTTTTAAAGGATATATATATAATTTAATATAATTATAAATGATATTAATGTACCATTAAAATATAAATGTAGTCTAATTTGGATAAAAAAATGTCAATTCAAAATATTTATCTTATGTATTCTTTTATTAGGTAATAATGGACCCCCAAATAATGTTGTGTAAATTTTTTTTCATGAAATATCAATGTATCCACCATCATAGAACATTTAGTCTCTTATAGAGGAATATTTTATACCTAAATATCTCATACAAAATGTTATGATCAGAAGAATATTTATCCCATAGTAAAATTATTAATTATGAATTTATCCCAATTTTAGAAAATAAATTTATCCAAAAAGACTATATATATTACAATTTCAAATATTCAGATATTTTGATGGTATATCAACAAGGGTATTAAGGGATTCACATTTAAATTTGTTCCATTATATAAATTTAATGTATTTTTAAATATTGATATTTGATAGAGTAAAATAATAATGAACATAAATATAATACTTAAAACACTAATAAATAATATCATTTGAGGAATTTCATAGGCATATAAATTGGCATGCTCCACTTTTATATACCAATTTATTAATATATAGAATTTATTATGTATTAGAACATTTTTTCTCTCACTAGGATTTCCAATCCATATCAAAAATCATCTATCTCAAATTCAATATATTTTATTCTATAAAATATATCACTCTATTTAAATAATTTACCTTAATTTTTACTTTATCTTAATCCACAAATAATTATTAATCTATCTACTTAAAATTTATATCAATATCATATATTAAAATATTTTTTCTTTATTTCATTATTTATCTATTTTGAACAAAAATAATATAAGAATTATTATTTTACCAGGGATAATCTGTTTCTTAAAAATCATAAATATATTAATAAAATCTTTTGAAATCTTTTTTTTAGGTTTGAGAAGAATTTCATTTATCTAACATTCAAAAAAAAAGAAATTATATTTTTCCTTCAAATGTATAGAATCTTCATTATGTTTCACTTAACTAGATGAAAAACATATAACATAAACAATAATTCAAAAAAATTATATTCTTTTCTAAAATAAAAGGCTCATCTATTTTTTTTCCAAAAAATGTATCTCGTATTTCAATATCTAAATAATTTTTTTAAAAGATAATCTTCTCTCACAATATATATATATATATATATTAATTTATTACACATATAATACATTATGTTCATACAATCAAGATTCCTAATAAAAAAAGATTAGTTTTTAATAATAGTGAGGTTATAAAATATTTCCAAATTTATAATGAACTATAGGAAGTCTAATTATAAAAAAGCTATTATGATCATGATATTTCCACATGATGCCTTAATATAAAAATGATAACTATTTTATTGATTATGAAATTATGGGTAATGATTAATTACCAAACATCAATATATATTTACAGATCTATTAAAAAATAACTGAAAAAGAAATCTTTTCTCGGAAAATATTATTCAATTTAATATGTAAAAAGATGATATAATGTTAAAGGTCACCCTAATCAATCCAAAAAAATGTATTTAATCATTGTATAGTAAAATAATTTCACTTATCAAGAAAATTACTGTTTAGAAGTGAAGATGAATATGATAAAAAAAATTACCTAGATACATAATGGTACATCATAAATATATATATTAAATCCTTCATTATTACACAACCCATAAACAAATGGTTTAGTGTCCCATAAACTAGGTAAAAATTACATAGGTATCCAATATAATAGAAAAAAATTTATATGAGATACATTATTGTACACAATATATAAATTAGTCAAACACTTGTTAATACATCGGACCACCTAGGGACATGCATTAAAAGGAAAAGGTGGTATAATGTTCTAAATATGTCGATAAGAAAAATAAATGGGAGTTTTTATCAAAAAAGTATAGAGAGTCCATCATTCTTTATCATGAACATGAAAATAAGATAAAGGTATGGAATATAATAATGATATTTCAAAGGCATAATAATGATATATCATAATTATATCTCAAGGATTATTTCTGTGGTAAATTAACATAGTGGGGAAACACAAAATTCTCATTCCATATAAAAAGAGTCTCTGGTGATATATTAATTACGCAATTTATCAGTGGGAAATTCAATTTTTGGACAACCAAAAAAATTAAAATATTTAATAAATCAGGTATTCTATAATGAAAATAAAAATGAAATGAATTATATATAAATTATATATACCAACATGGATAAATTATATTAAAATTTAAATGTGTGTTCCTATAATTTTTTACAGTGTCATATAACATTATACTTGTAGGATATATAATAAAAAAATTGGATTACACATGGTGGTGAAATATAAAAACTATCAGATCATTTTATCAATTACGCAATTAAACACATATAATAATTAAATCATAATTAAAATTAAATAACTCAAATGAATCATTAATAAGTAATAAATAATTAAATTAAGAAGATATAATTTAACAAATTTACCTTCATTATAAGTATGGGTAATGAAAAAGAGAATGTGTAATGAAAATTTAAATCCATAAAATTCAATAAAAATTTGATAAAATTATATTGAAGTTACTAGAAATCTAAAACAAAATAGAATATAGTGGGAGAAGAAAAATTTCTAAATATAATATAGATCATTGAAAAGCTAATCCCTTAAAATCATTATAATGTGTACACAATTATATGATAATAAGTAAGTATGTAAATCAACTAAAAACATAAGAAGAGATGTATTATTAAAATTTTAGTATAAAATAAATACAAATATTTGAAGGAATAATAAGTAATGGAAAAGAATTTTTTTGAAAAAAGGTGATATGCCACATTAACTAATATATAGAGTGTCTTTGAAAAACATAAAATATTACATAATAACTTTTGATTCATTAAAAATATTGATAAAGATATACATTATTTTCAATTATCATATTTTCGATCGTATATATATATTAATAATTATGTACTAGTTATTAATTTTAAATATGATTCATTAAATAGAGTTTATTGTGAATGTCCCATGGTTAGTTTGGTATCATTATATCAACCACTATTAATTAGTTGTCAGTAAACAAGATTATGAATTTCAAGGTAGTGTAGATATATAATCTATCATTAAAATGGATATGTTTTATTTGAAAAAATATTACATTTTTTATAATTTTACTTTCTGATTCATCTTACCATTTAAAATATAATTTCAGAAATCATATGTTTAATATCCTAGGCTGACTCACTCAATAGAAAATGGGCTAGAACACAATGTTACCATAGGTACACCTCCCTACATGCTAATTGATTCCTGCTATCTTAGAGGATTTATGGTAATATTGTGTGTAGAATATTCCCATATGGTACAGACAACCCTAAAAATGAAAGTAAAATAAATATAAAAAATAAGAAATATAAAAATGAAGAATCAATGAAAAATTTCCAATAATAATAAATAAAATAACACATTCTATAAAAAGGTACTATCTAAAAGTTAAATGATTCAAGAATATACTAACAAGATATCCTATGGTAGTATCATATTCAACCTATACCAAAAAAATAAGACTAAAAATACAACTTACTAGTATTGATCTCTAACCTGGTCCCATATACTTCAAAAATCTATGTTATATAGGTAAACCATCAAAAATCTAGTCTCTACCAAACATGTTCACGTAATCATGATGTATGGTTTGGTTCCATGGATCTAGGGTCGCCCGATTTGTGTGTTACTTTGAATTAGTATGCTTTCACCAATGATGTAAATAAAATATCATGTATATATTGTGTATAAACAATGTTAAATGATCTAAATACAAAATTAATAAACTGTAAACATAATACTTTTCATGCCTAGATTTGATTCTCAATAAAATTTAGAGTGACCATACATACATTAGCTAGTATCATTGTGTCTTCGAACATATCACAGGAATATAGATTTGAAATAACATCCCAAGACATATCACATAGTATTTCATCCTAGAAAATTTCAAATAAATATCATTGGAGGTATCATTTAAAATATAGATCATAGTCCCTTGAGATAATTCATGGCCAACGTGCCATGTCACCACCATCATGATAACTATCACACCCAACCCACTGCAACATAAAATTCATTAGATTAATTAGGTCCAACGTTCAACATTAAACCCACCTTCGGAGGAGTCAGTATGACATGATACATCTCAACCACCTTGAGAGGTATCACACCCAACTCATATCATAACCACTTTGGGAGGAATCATTTCTAATATTCAACTTTGCAACAACATAGGAGTAATCATTAACCAATTTTTCTATAGATGTATCCATGTTTAACTTATCCACTATTGGAATGAACACCCAACACAATGTACAAATTTGGAAACAACTAGCTTGAAACCGAACTCATACATTAAGCATATCCAGAGTTAGAATAATCACTAAAACCATGTCATTTTTTCATAACACATTCTATAACACATCCATGTTTTTCATCAAAAAAATATTTGTCTCGTAATCTATTCATAGCCGTAATTCCATCAGACTAAGAGAAAAATCCACTCTATATCAACATACATAAATATGGTCGGAATAATCACTCAACTAGTTGTAAATTACACATCTCATTACAACTTCTTAGATTTCATGATAAATTTTTTTAATAATTCTTAACCCATATTAAAATATATACTCAACAATAATAATGATCATAAGAATAAACGTAATATAAAACAAAATTTAACTAAACCCAATTGCATCAAAAAAAATTAAACAAAAAAATTATCATGAGGATCATATGGTTTGGAAACTCTAAAGAGTATCATAAACTTTAATTCTAGGTTAGTTACTCAATAACATAAATCATCCCCAAATACACATTCTTTTGAGGTTTTCATTATATTGGACTTATATAATCCATTCCCAATAGAAAAGAACAAGACTATAGAACCTATTGTGTTCCACCAAATAACCTCAATATTGGGGAACCACTAATAGGGTTCATTGATCAATTTCTAAACATATTAATTAAATATCATTTCTCCATTATCATAACATCCACCATGCATATCTATATTCACATTATGGAAAAAATATATATTTAAACCAACTCAACCATGTAAATCACATAAGGTATGTCATAATATAAATCTTATTATAAGGTTCTTCTAGGAGAGTCCTCTCATATAATAGCTATACATAATGGTATACCAACCTATATATTAATTGATAATGATAGTGTAACACTAACCCAAAAAAATCATCTAATCAAGAGGGTATAATATAATGAAAGGTCCCACATTTCCTAATGTCAAGAAAAACATTATCAATCAAACCCATCCTTAACATGGAGGAGGCGAAGGGATCCCATCCATGTTCCAATATGTTAAGGTCACAAAGGTTATATGCCTCTTGTGATCACATATCACCTATTTCAAAATATATATCATGGAAAAAACCATATTTTCTAATGAATATAATTTTATAAATTAGTTATTTATTTTGGCCCTATACATTTTGAACACCCATTTCAATCAAGGAAAATACATTCATTATTATTTTTAGGTATTCATGTATGATTCGTGAGACCACATATGACATGTCACATATAAAATTATATAAACCATGGGGAAAATTGTTTACAAAGAAAATACCTCAATATAATGGGTTCCCACTCATCAAAAAACCCTGAACATAACAGTTCTAATAGAAGAATTATAGAAATATATAGAAATTCCAATTTTTGGTCATAGTTGCAGATACATGGAAAAAGAGTGATAAAAATTAAAAATATGTGGAAGATGAGTCATATCCTAACTAGATGTAACCTTCTATGATATGATCCATGTTAATCTTAGTTCGAAAAATACATATCATATGGTGAAAGGGGGTATGAAAGGTAAGAATGAGTTATAGTCGTAGCCTACAAAACAAATGGGGAGAACCTAATTTAGTAAAATTTTATTATTAAAAACATTTAATTATATTAGGATTAAGAAATTACCATAACTATCCTGGTAGAATGACAAAATTTTCATGGTGTAATTCCACTATGATGGTAACCATTTCAACATTGACTCACTAACTATAGTATTTTTCCTTCAACTAGAAGACTCAAAAACATACCCTCCACATTCATAGCTCATGTTCAAGCATGATCCTAATTTTCAGTTCATAGTTCCATCCATTAGCGAGGTTTTTATATAAAAACTATCTTCCTTGATATCAAAGATGTCCTTTGTTGAGTGGGATTCATGATGTTTCATAGGATTATTACATGGAAAGAAACCTCCTACGTAATATTTTCAATTCTACACATTTCAAAATAATTTTTATATAAGATAGAATGTTTCCCCCACATATATTTCCCCATTTTATAAATATATATGTTGTTAGTCGATATTATTTAATAAAAAAAGTAATGTCATAGTAGAAAAAAATGGAACAATTATATAAGGATATGGTGAAAATAACCACCATGAGTATCCTAATACTACAAGCTCCTAAAACACCTTCATATTATAGACCTTCCACTATAACATGTTTTATCCCCTATTAGATTCCCTCAAAACCCAACTCTATGAGCTATAGTTTGACACTTCCTAAAATTTATACATTTATTCTTATATATTGGGATCATATAATTCCACAATTCCATCCTTATGGGACCCTATTCATCATTAAAAAAAGTAATCTCACATAACAACCACCACATAGAAATGTACCTTTTTACAGTATAATAAATTTATGAAAGAAATTTTATACTTTCAGGTATCCCAATACATAATTAGATTCTTATCCATTAATAGAGACAACACATAGTCCTCCAACCATAAAAAAACACCTACTTGTGATGTTAATACTCTCTTAATCCAAATCCAATCCCAAAATCAAAAAATGAATCATATTCTAAGACTCAAAATTTAAATTCCCCATAATTTATCCCACCTATAAGAGTACATGTCACTATAATATTATTATGAACTAACCCATTAGATAATTTTTCAAAAATTATGTTATATATAAAGAAATTTTTTTATAAGGTACTAGCCATCAATGAATTTAGTGATAATTATATGATGTAATCATCTTTATAGGATTTCAAAACTATTTCTAAAAGGACATAATAAAATTTGATGAATGAGATTGATATAAAATTAAAATATTAAATTAATAGCACATATTAATAACATGGTTTATTTTATGTCCATACCATGGTAAATTATATGGATAATCATTATGAAAAACTGAGGAATTAAAATAGAATGATTAAGTGTTATTACCTATTTGGAAAAAACAACCCTAGAGTTTAGAAATTAGAAATGCCGAAATATAGGGTTTATTTTTTAAATGGGGTTAAAAAATGAAGAATAATGATATTAGGAAGTATTTCAAAAGATTATGGGTATATGAATTATTTTTGTAATTCATTTTCAAGAATTGATGAAAGAGTGTAATACCCCATGTATGGAAGGGTGATGTAATTCAAATAGAATATGAACTTTTTAGTTTGATGGATGGTTCATTTTGAGAAAAGGTAAATTGAATGATACTTTGAGAATTGGAATGCCCAAAATTGTTTCTTTGATTGAGTTTGAGGTTCTATATATATCCTAAGGATTTTTGAGAGCTTTTGTGGAAGGATCGGTAATTGGGAAATTGCATGTCAGTAACTATAGATCATTCATATAGTAAATTTGGTCTTCGAATAATGAAATATCATATATAGAGGGATGACCCATATACCCCAATGGGTCATGGAGAGAACTAGGGTTTCACACCATGAATGGGGTGTCCGTTATTTTATTCTATTTCATTATAATGTTTCCTTATCCTCTGAATTTTTTTGACAACTAGGAACATGTCGGAGGGTCCAAATGGTCAGCCCTCTCTAATAATTCATTAATCCTTGATCCAATGTGGTTACAATAATGGTTTCATATCGTTTCTATATAAAATTCCTATTTCCCTTCCATTAATAGTCCCATTTTTTTACAACTTCTATTTTGGATTGATTTTCTTTTAGGACTTGGAACTGTTTCCATTAGACCATGGTTGAATCAGTTGATTTCTATGGGGGCATATACCCAGTTTCATTATAAGAGGATATGGGGATAGTTTTATATGTTTTTTCATGACATTTTAGGTTATTTATTCAATATTGGGGATTTATATAGGAATTTGTCCGGTATTGGGTTAAATGAGAAATTTAATCAGTGATAATAATTGATGTTTTTGTTTTATTAGGACTGAGGGAGCACCAGGTGTGAGATATACATCATCATTAGTGGTATTGTCACAAAAGGATCTAATGGTGAGTTTTTCAAACATTTTCATATTTGCATATATTATAAAATTAATTATTATTGATATAATAAACTATTGAGATGTTGTGGTTTGAGTTATGTTTGTGCAACAATGGATAGTGGTTGGATAGACTTGGATGATCTCAAGAGAGAGTTTCCAGGTTGTGCATAAAAAGGGAATATTCTTGTCTGAGATAGGGTTACCATATATATTCCCACTTTTATTTAGATTTATTATTTAAGTACATAATGAAATGTACAATTTAAACACTGAGTGTGACTGAACTTATTTTAATTTATATAAACATTTTTTTTAAAATTAAATGTTTTTCTAAACTAAAAAAATTTTCAAGGTCCATGGTGGACCCTAGGGTACATGAGTCATTATTACATCCACTGAAGTCCAATTCCTTGATCATGATATATTCCTTGAGATTAATGATCCTTGATGTGTGATCTATTAAAAAATTAAAGGATGATATAAGCCCTTAGTATAAGTTCTTATCGGTTCCTTCTAGTAGAGGTGGGAATATGATTGAGATTTTAAACTGGAGTAGGCCATGTGAGAACTAATTGATACCTTAATTACATTTTTATTGTGATATGAAAATGGGGTGAGTGTTACACCGTAGCAGATAAATGACTACTAGGGTGGGTATCCACAAATGAGACAGATGTCTAGGACGGTTATTCAAATGAACCTAGAGTAAAAGTGGAAGGGTATGAGGTCATCTATATTGTTAGAATTTACTTGGAAGCTAGTGATACATCTTTATGAAATTAATGATTTAAAGGTATTAAATACACAAAATTTAGGATGGTTGTTCCGAGATTCATTTTTTGGATAAGATGACGCATTAAGATTTCCATAGAATTGATGAAAACATGGGAACCATGGTCGGTGCACCAGTGATATGTAGACACTAGAAAGATGGTGTGTGTGTGAAATTGGTAGTGACGATTTTAGGTGTCTAATTAAATCCTAAATTAATCAATTGTGAATTAATGTTTGTAATTAGATTTGGATTTATACTTTATTTGTTGAAATCTGTTTTATGTCCTCTTTTTCAATATGTACGACCCATCGAGATACGTCACATGAGATGGTACAACTTTGATGCACTACCCACTGAGATGTATTGAGATTCATGGGATGTCTTGGGTGTCAAACTTGGATTCTAACAATTTTAACTGGCCAATTAATTCATAGTATTACCTCTTTAGTTTCATTGATGATTCCTGATAACTATAGAGCACTCAGAATTACCTCCTAGTGTTTACTATTGATTCTGGGTGACTATAGAAAGATTATGATTATATCTATAGTTTTATGATAATTTATAATGGCTATATAATTATTATGTTAACCAGTGGGATGTGTAGATAACAGTTGATGAATACTAATAAGCTCATATTACCTCTTTAGGATATTTATGAAACATGATAATAATGGATCACCTGGGATTACATCTTAGGGATCATTGATGGTTTCCGATGCTACTAGAGCTCATAGGATTACCTCTTATGGGTTAGTGATGACACAAAATACTACCGTATTTCCTAGTAATTTCTCCTATGAATCAAATATGGTTCCAATATTGGTATTCATGGTCGTCTTCTATGCTAGGACACACCTTGACATTAGTCAAAGCTGGTTTGGGTGATTTAATATATAATGAAGGTCTCAAGGATGGATAGTGGTTGTATATTTATTCTTATACACTATTTTATTTATATTATAGGTATATCATATGCATAAAATGAATTTTTTGGATATATTTTATACATATTTTTTATTTACATACTAATTTTCACTCACACCCTAATCAGGCGGACATGGAACTGGGGTACTAGAGAAAACATCACTGATCGTTGGTTCAGGTTTGTTAGAGGCCCAAAATGGATTTAGAGACCATTATAACATGGATAGACTTAAAGACATTAATTTATGTATGGCTCATTGAAATAATAGAGCCTCATATATTCTATTTCTATTTTTAATTTTTATAAATGATTGTCCTAGTGGGAGATTATTCTCTATATGACTCATTACTTCAACATCATTTATTATTTATTATTATATAGGTTAATTTTCTTATCAAGTATCTAATTTTATCTATGTATTATGTGTAGTTATTTTTTATTACTAATCATAGTCTCTACATGGTACTACTCTAGACCTTTGATTCTAGTTAATAGCCTACTATTTATGGGGAGGTTCACCTGATGTTACGAGGAAACCCACTTCTATTAATATTTATATTGATCTAGGGAACAGACATTAAAAATTCATATTAGATATTTTATGTTACTAATATTATATTGTTTATTATAGTATTATTGCTTATTATTTTAGAATATAGAATACATGTGACATAATAATGTCCTATAGATTTTGGTGGATATCGAAAATGTGCATCACGAATTACATTTTTTATAGGAAGATAATGTTACCAAGCATATGTGAATGATGTTCTTATTTTTTGTGCTAATAATTTTAGGATTTTCTCCTAATATGATTAACCAGATTTAAATCCATGTATGATTTATGAGTAATTAGATGTTTGGATCTTGGTACATTGGTAAGGAATCAATGTTCATGTATCACACTCGGGATGTTGGGTTCAAATGGCAGTTGAATGCCTATTTTTGAATGTTATCAATGAATAAAGGCTTCCTTTTTTTAAATTGATAGAAAAAAAATTCATATGTTTTTATAAAATAAATCATGGATTGTAATTCTATTCAGCTAGAGTAGTATATTTTTCCTCGGATTATAGTTCATCTAGATCATTCAATAGATACTCGAAGATGAAGACTATGCAATCTATTGGTGTATGGGATGCCCTTAGACCCTTGGTAGGTTTATATATGCATTGATTACTTAGATATAATCCCTTGGGTAGATCGTTATTTTTTCTAGAAATGAAAATGGTCTCAGTTATTTAATGTTTCTTCAACAACCTATATGGTTTTTTCCAATATATGTTATTCGTTCCATTATACTTAACTGAACAATATGACTTTGAGATACATGAAATATATAATGTTATGGAGACTCATTTATACATATATACTAACATATGATAATTTGATCCTCATGATATTGACACTTGTATTTGGAGGCCCAAAGGGTATTAGGTCGTGATAGTGACTCTCCAGGGGGTTGTCCAAAATGTGGATTCCTAGTGAGAATTAGCATCCTAATATGAAGTGTTTTGTCATGTGATCTTGTTGTGTATATTTTATTATGAGATTTTGATTCTTGAGGGGTAATTACTTATATATATATTTCTAATGAGAATCAATTCCCATGTAGTAATTTTTTTATCTTGTGATTTCCAAGATACATGAGAACTATAGAGTGGTTTATTTGAAACATAAGTTTTCCTAGGATATATGAAATGGTTATATGGAGGTATTTACCATTAATAATGGTTTACATGAGTTTTGACCTATTGGTTAGGTGGGAGAGCCTTTTACATTGAGTTATGTCTAAGATTATTGGTGAGCTAAGTGTTTTTGGTGATATGAGAAGTAGTATAAGAGGGAACATTAATATAGGACTTAGACTGGGCTACTGATATCCCTTTATGATTAATTATTTGGTAGAGGCATGCAGTTGAGATTGATGGACATAAGGTGCTACTAGTAATTTGATACATGCATGGTTATTCCTTATATGTTGGATGTGGAAATTATTGGTAGTATCATTTCATTGAGACTAGTGAATTATAGGTGGTACTGAATATATTTCATTGGTCTTATTATGCCTTAATTTTCAATTTTAAACACTGTGACTGCTAGATCTTTAGTTTTTTTATGAAATGACATGAATTGGTCACCAAATTCATAAAAAAATGAATTTATTAAATCCCAATGTTTTACAGAAGAAACCATGATGTTTAATGAAATTAAAAAAACAAAAACATAAAGAAACAAATAGATGAAGAAAATACCCATACAGAATAGATAATCCACTAACATGCTACACCTTTTCACAAAAGGACCACATAAGACTACCACTTATAATGCTATAAAATGATTTATCTACAGGTCAATAGTGATTCCTCCAATGTGCAGGTCTGTATGTGTAATCCTTTGTAAAATCCAGAAAGGGAAGGACATCCCAGAGTGTCTCCAGCGTAAGCTGCAGTCTCAGACCCAAGAAAAAGAGAATACAATTTTATTCTAATGAATTGATGGGGCGAGGAATGATAATGGATAGAAAAAAACCAGTTATACTACAATACATCTTTATACATTTAGGGAGGGAAGTTTTCCCCAAAGTAATTCCAAATAATGAATAGGATGATTCAGAAATAGAGCACATCACCAAAAGTTAAAAGTTACCACACCACAAAGAAGATCTTCTACAATTCAATAGTGGAGCTTCATCGACCAAAAAAACAACATGAATCCCCTAAAATGAATGGAAATTTCCATGTAATGTCATTAAAATTGAATCTTGTATTGTAATTAAATTCCTCCACCACTTTTATGAACATCCTCTTTCGAAGATCAAGATAAGTTTCAGCTTTCATATCTCCATTTTTATACTTTTTAAAGGCAATGTTATCATTCCCTTCAATCCATATTTCATGCTCATTTGGGAGGGATAGTTCTTCTGGAAGTTGGTAGGCATCCATATATGCAGGGTCATCATTCTCACAAGATGACTCTTCTGAGTCAGACACAGAATATTTCGTTGCGGCATCAAAGGAGGTAATCACTTTATTAGAAGGGTTGGTTGTGGTGGAAGTGTGTTTTGTTCCTTTATTCTAGAAGCTAGGTAGTGCGTAACAACTGTTCTTTAAACATTGGTATTATCCCTACCTTTCTAGGTGTTCCTAGAACTAGGCGTGATGAAACCTTCATAGTCAATAATTACTTTTTTAACTTTTCTAGAAATCGATATTATTTTATCTTCCTCCAATTTGTAATATTTTTCAATATCACATTTTTAAGAGTCTTCATGATCATATTTCCTAGCTTTTATATCATTTCTAAAATATTTTTATACCTTAATAATGACATTTTCTACATTGGATGTATCCTATTTATCTTCTTTAGAAGGATAAAGATCAGACAAGATCTCTGCATCACAAAGTTTGTTGGGGTAAATCATAGAGGGTCCCAAAGAATTCATTGAACCAACAGGGGTAATTTGGAGGCTTCTTCTTCCACCCAAATAGATTTGTAGAGTGGAGGAGTCCAAGGGTCAACATATTTATTCTCACATTCATTAATAAAGTGAAAAATTCATGAGAATTTGTTTTTGATAGATGGGGCGTTTTCAAAAAACACATCATGTATGAATCCATTGTCCCCATTTTGAATCCAGAATCTCGAAGGTAGGGCTTTGGAGATAACTACTTCAGTGAAAATTCAAGCGACATTGGGGCGTGTAAGATTTAAAGTGTTAGAAGCTAACTTAATGGGTTGACCAAATAGTTATGTGATGGAAAATAGAGCATTCTTTTTGAAGAAGTATAAAATAAGGTTTGGGAAACCAAGACAAATAGGAACAATGGGGGGCTTGGAATCCAAATAGATGTTTGAGGACCATTTCAAAACCATTGTTTTGCAACACCCAAATACAATAATCCCTAAGTCCAAAATCTATAGTAATAATCCATCGAGGAAAATCGAAACAGAATTTGAAATGATTTAATTAATCCAATGCAAAAATTGAAAAACCCTATTATTTACAGAGTTTTGCGAAAGAATAAAAGTGAGGTTCTATGTTTAAAAAACATACCAACTAAAGAAAAATATAGATCTGAAGAAAGAGTGTGCACCTAGTCTTTGGATAATGAAATCACGGATATACCTCGGTGTCGAAAATGCTTGGGGCCAATGTGTTTGAAGGTATCTGAATCATTCAAAGGAGTGCATCCCACAACAACATCCACGAAATATCATGTGTCATGGTTGCTGAGATGAGCATCATTAGGGTTTTCACGATGGTTACACGATGATGAGATCTCCCACGTGGTATTCTGTGGAATCCTTTTTTTTAGTGCTTGATCTTTAGTATCAGCAATTAGTTTCAATGAAATGTTCTTTAGGGTGCTTATCCTGGTGTATTCTGGATGTACTTATGAGTGGTCTATCATTAGATTATGGATTGATGCTTATATTTTTAGAATAATGTTAGCATGATGGGTGTTCATAAGATAGACCATGGAATATATTAGTTTCCCAGTTTTGAATAATTACACAAATGGTAACTCTGGATAGATGATTAAAATCCCATGGATTGTGATTGGTGGATTAGGATCATAATCCAACATACAAAGAGTTGTGAAATATAGAGAACTATTCAATTTAATAGAATATGTGGTAAATAATCTTACACCAATTTATATTTGATAATATATAGGTAGAGTGCAGTAGATGCATATATATTTGTCAAAGTTTTCATTGATTAGTGTTCGTGAGTGAGAAAATGAGTAAATAAATTAATAGATTTTTTTCATAGTTTCTTGAAACATTGATAATAATGATAAATATACATCTATGGTAGATGGGTCATTTTAAATGGATCGACTATGTTTTCATTGCTATTACATGTTGATCCTTGTTAGGTATTAACAAGAATGTCAGGAATGGACTGGGGGAGTGTCATGTGTACACTGTTGGAACCTATCGAATTTGTGCTTCAGTCATGATACAAGGGAATCCCATTACTCAGGTAATAACCATTTAATTTTTTTTGGGTGTGACTAACATTGTAAATATAATTTCAGTGGATTATTCAGATGATGTTTCTATAGGATAAAAACATGTGATGTTTGGTGATATTTTGGGTTCTCAATTTGGATAAAAATGGTTGTGTCTATTCTTTACATGTGTTAATGGATAGAGAATGGTCTATTTAAGAATAAGCCTCATGTTTTTTAACCCATTCTCACTAGGATGTCTATAGTTGGATGGTTAGTGTATAACTTAGACACTGTAAATATTTGAATCTAATTTCTTAGGTCACCTATAAATACAATATTTGGGATTCATATGTGATAATGGATAGTGTCAGTGTGTTGGGATCAATATTGACATTATAATGATGTGATATAATAGTGATTCTTTTGGTCAATCATTATTCATAATGTGTTTTAGGGTATACACCCTTCTTCTTCATTTGAGTCAGGAGTGAACTCAATTTGTGGCATAGTTTGGGCATGAACTGATGATTTGTTCCAGGATTTAAGGGTGAACCATTTAGTGAAACCTATTGGTAGTTTTTATTGAACCAAAATATGGAGGATTATAGACTACATTATGAATGTTTGATTTAAAACATTGGAGTTATTATAAGGTTTGGATAGGGATTTTCAAGGAAAATCTAGCAGGTTCGGGCCCTGTGTGTGGGTTGTCGAGACTTTTCAATTTGTTTCTAAATCATACATGAGAGTTAGTGTTGATTTTTGAGTAGATTTTCTTTTGTATTGTTGTACAGTGAGATGTAAATTGTACCAAGAGTTTTTATTTACTACTAAATGTGGGTTTTGTCATGTGATTTTTATGGTGTAGAGTTTGGTGGAATGAAATTGGCACTTTTGAACTTAGACTTGTTGAGGGGAGCACCAGAAGATTTGAGATGAATCAATTTATGATTCAATATTATCTCAAAATATACAGTAATGAGTAAGAATCATCATGGGTGTTTCAATTATTATATCAAAAGGTGGATTTAAATTTGATGGATAGTACACCTCATGTTAGGAGTTTTGCAGGTGGAGTTCATTAAGAAATTGGGGGTAGAACACAATGTGTTGATCATGTGTTATCTACCCATGTGGGTAAGGTTTATTAGTAATATGGTCAACAATAACTCATGAGGTTGATAAATTATAATGTGGGGAGACTAAAATATCTTATTTCTATATGGTTTAATAATTTCTGGTGGAATTTAATTTTTTATTTTAGTTGATGGTTTGTTTTGATGATCAGAAATCTTAAGGTGATTTTGAGAATTATAGTGTCTATAAAAGGTGTTTTGGAATGTTTTTTAGGATTACTAGATTTCATGGGGGATTTAGAGTGTGTTATAGGAAGTAATTATGGATATAAGGTTACATGGAGGTAGCTATAGACCATTCAAGCAATGAAGATTTTCTTCTTGATGTCAAAGTTCATGGATAGTTGGCAGACCTATCTACATTTATAGTTCACAATATAAACTTCAGTTCATACTGTGAAATATTATTTAAGTGGTTTATTGTATTTTATTTTTAATTTTTCGATCATTCACTAGATTTATTGGATGGGAATGTCCATGAGAGATGGGAATTATGGTTTTCCCTCTCTCCTTCTACATTCTTCCTTGATTTGAAGTGGTTTTGGGTGATATTTCACGGTGTTTCTGTGTAAGATCCTCTTTTACCATTTGTTCTCAGTCCCCATTTTTGATATCTTTTTTTATCTTTTTTTATTTAGTTTATTAAAATTATTAAACTATATCATGCTTGAATAATCCAAGATATATTTTTTATTTCCCAACATGCATAGATGATCACCCAAGACAATGTCTACACACCACCACACAAGGTTTTTGGACGGGTATGTATTTTGTGATTTCAGTTTTGTTTTTATGATTTTTTGTATAAAATAATCATGTAATAAATGATATTAATTGGGTATTTTATGTTTCAATGGCATGGGGTTCATTGGGAGTGTACCAAAACACCTTGTTTTTGGTATTATAATGATAGGATAATCTGAAGATTTTTTTGACCTTATTTCTATTTTTATAAATTATAAAATTGAATAATATTTATATAATTAATTATTGAGGTGTTATGACATGAGTTAGAGACTTTAAAGTATGGGTAGTGTTCAAATGGACTTTCATTATATAAAGTGAGAGTGATTGGGCTTTTCTTAAAAATGAATCATATTGATTCAGGTAGGTAGTTCATTGTACATCCTGGTAGTATTTGAACATATTATTTATCCCTATAATTTGAGGTGTAGTCTCTCCACTGAGTTCAAATAACACCCATTGAACTTTAGAATATTGTTTTTTAAAATAAAATCTTGGGATAAACTAAACAAGGTGCCAAGGTCTATGATAGATCCTTGGGAAAAGACTTGATTACCTCAGTCACTGATGGATGAGGCCTTTCTAACATTATATTCCTTATTATAAATAAAACTAGGGGGGTGAGATGTAAATAAATTTAATAAATCTGGTGGTCCTTATTATATGTTCCCTTTAGAGCCTCCTAGTATAGGTGGGGCCATGAAATGATATTTTTATCCAAAATATTCCATGTGAGAACTATATTATCAATAAAGTTTTTTCCTTGTGATATGACAGTGGGAAGAGTGTTCCACCCATATTGAGAAATCACAACTGGGGGTAAGGAATAGATGGATATAGGGTTGTGTGTTTGGACTAGCCTATAGTGACTTAGAAAGTGTATTTTCTGGATTTCATCTACCTTGTGATACTTGCTGAAGAGGCGAACAAGACATTAATGTCATTTTGAAGATTTTGAGGGGAATATAACCCTTGAATGTTGTGTGTTGACTTAGGAGATATTTTTTTGAAAATTGGACCAATTAAGTGTGTCCTGAAATTAATGAGACCTAAGGGGTGTCTATGGGTTCCCTAATGATATAATGACCATTGTAAGATGGTATTTATGATAATCAGGTGGTGATAATGTTAGGTATCACATTATAACAGGAATTGTTGTACTGGTTTTTTCATATGGACCCTAGTAAGAGGGTCTTTATAGATTAATGGTTGTCATGAAATTAAGTCACATACTTGAGAGACCGACTTCAATTGTTTGATTGGTTTTTCATATGTAAAACCCACTGAGATACATTATGTGAGATAGTACAAGTTGGACGCACTACCCACAAATATGTATTAAGATATATGGGTTTCATATGATATTAATCTTAGATCTGTCCTTTGAGTCTTCAACCATGAATCACATAGTATTACCTCATAAGATCTGACTATGACTCTTGGGGACTATAGAATTCTCAATATTCCCTTCCAAGGATCTTCGATGATGTGTGATATCTATGGAATGCTCGAGATTACATTCTATTGTTCTATGAAAATTCATGATGAACATGGACACTCCAAATTACCTCTTATGGTTTTTTGATTACTCTTTATGACTAGTATTCGCCTCATATTACCTCATTTAGATTAACTAAGAGCAATATTATGATGGATCACCTTGGAACACCTAATAAGGATCAGTTAATACACATGAAGCTAATGGATATATGTGGATTTCCTATTAGGGATTAGAGATGATGTATGATAATACTAGATTTACTAGGACTCACTCATAGTAATTTTATATGGGGATAATCTTGTTAGGCACAATTGTGTGACAGGATCAAAGGCACCCCAACACCTAGCGAATAATTTTTGGGCTAACAGCGGGAGTTATAAAGGATTGGATTATTCATAGGGGTTATTTATCTATTCTTTTTCAGTAATTATTTTAAATTATTATAATTTCACATGTAACAACTATATTTAATGGTGATATAAAGTACAGTATTTGCAGTTCTCTACTAAGTTGTATTCATAATGTTCATTGGAATCCATGACACTGGGGTACCTGCTAAGACATCATTAATCACATGTTCATATTTATAAGAGGCCTGAAGTGGATTTCGTAAGTTAGATATATTGTATGGTCTTGGAAATTGGCACTATGGTATGGATGATAGAGGTAGTAGAGCCTCTTATACTTTATTTTTGAGTTTTATTTTTATATATGATAAGACTGATGGCTAATCATTGTATGAATGAATGGTTACATAAACATCCTTTATTATTTATTATTAGATGTTTTTATTTTCTTCCACTTACTCTATTATTTATTATTCATGATTTTTTTTAAAAAAAATATTATTTTTCACTCTAATATTGGTATGTGGTCACCCTATAGCCTCTCGTGTAATGGGTGGTCCACCTAAGGTCAGATGTGGACCCGGTCTGGTTACCCTTTATAATGAACTGGGGTAGGGATGTTATAAAGGGGATATTAATTAATAATAGATTGTTAAATGTAAGAGTAAAATAAAAAATATAAACTTATTAGTTGGAAATTTAGATGTTATTTGATTAGTATGTATGAACTATACTAATGTAACATCATGTTACCCTCATCCATGTATTTCTCTTCTCCCCCTTTTCCATTCCCTCTTTATTTGGGGGAATTTTGAGACTCCAAATGATAGAGAAAATTTATTAGGGATAATGGGATAAAATTCATGGAATTTTCCTCCCCTGATTCAATAGATTCTAGGTAAAAATGTCTTAAACTCATTGCGTTGTTCTCCCCGAGTTCCTATAACACTTGTTTTGGTTTGGAAATTTGAGAATAATCTAGAGCTTCTATTGTATGCTCAGTGATTTCATGTCATGTAATGATTATATTTCATGAAATTTTTTATATAATTTTAAATATTACACATCATGTACTGGTCACCAGGAAGATGTCATGAATCTGTACATGGTGTCAATTGTTTACAATCTGGGAATGTAGTTCATGTCATATAATCTACCAAGTTGTAAATTTGTTCATAGCATGAGTGTTTACATGCCATGAAAATATAACAGATCATGAAATTGTAAAAATGGGGATAATTAATCATAGGTGACACATTTTTCATATTTTTTGGGTTTCATGGATTATATGATTTAAAATA
The DNA here is from genome assembly GCA_963277665.1 of Viscum album. Classification (NCBI taxonomy): domain Eukaryota; kingdom Viridiplantae; phylum Streptophyta; class Magnoliopsida; order Santalales; family Viscaceae; genus Viscum; species Viscum album. Next base: position 1,841,196,388 of record OY728135.1, read on the forward strand.
TGGTTTCATGCCATGTAATTCTCAGGGATTATGATTTTTAGTATCCTTCATATCTATTTTTTTTACAATCAACAACATGACTCTTATCCCACAACCTAGGAGCTCTCGCATCCAATTTTTGAGATCTAAGATTCACTCAGTTCACATTGTTCACTAATTTATCATCAGGGTTGTTAGGATGAAACTCTTTGGGTGTGTGGTTCTCTAACATATTGATTTCCCTTGACCATATTAGCACTATTCAAAAAAACTGTATTTGTTCATCTATGTATATAATCATCTTGATAATTTTTAGATATATTGTGCCATCTTCCTCCAGAGGATGACCCTTATGTTTGTTGTGGTGTAGCATGCAAGTTTTGTTGAAGTATATTTTTTTTCTCACTTACAATCAATTTTCGTATTGAATTGATTTTAATATTTTATGATTGATTCATGGAACTTTGTTAATTTATTTCCATTCTTCAATGATGGTATATTTTATTATGGACATGTGCAACTTGAGTTTGAGGTAGGATGTTCCATCTCTAGAATATGTTGGATGAAATATTTTAATATGGTTATTTGTAAAATTTTTTATAAATGATTTTTCCATGTTTATTTGTGTGTGTGGAAATGGTTTTTTTTAGAAATTAAGTTTTTTCCCTTTTTTCAAAAATAAATGGTATTTATCAATTTATTATAAAATGGAAATAAAATAATGATTATCATAAATTGTATTAGAATATATAACACATGGGAAACCTTGCGTACTTATTCAGAATGAGTACCTTTGGGATATCATCCATTTATAGATGGGGGGTTCACTCATGGGGTGTTTTTATACTCCTTAGGATAGTATTTCTAGGGACTCAACTAACATATTGGTGGTTAACTAATGGGGTGTTCCTCTATTACATAGGCATGTGTTCTAAATACATATGTTCAAACTAGTTTCTGATTGTGGTATGATTAGTATTCTATCCTAACCTCTAGTTATCCTTTAAATATTACAAGTTCTTCCCATTTTTATTTTAATTTATATGGTATTTTCCTCTTAGTTTGATTTTATTTGACTACTTTGATTTATAATAAATCATTTAAAACAATTTTACCTTATTTATCAGGAACTATGCATAAATAGGAAATGATTTACCATGTTTTTGAGATAAAAACAATTTAAATATTTATCATTACTTTTTTTCTATAAAGTTGATCGTTGATCAAATTTTTGTACAGATACTTGATAGGGAACACCTTGGACCGATCCTACAAAGCATGTTTAGCTCACACCCAGTATACCCATTATGTGGTGCATACTCCTTTTATATATTTTGATATAGGAAAAGTAAATTTTCCACAATTTGGAGGTGTGGTTTATGAAATATGAGTATTGGTATCAGGTGGTGAGATAGTGGGAGATTCCCATCCTATCACAAGAGGAATATTTTTTCTTTTTTGGGATATGTTTATTTTAAAATATTAAGCTACCTTTATGTTTTATCTCTTCTAAAATTTCCTTTTTGGATATGAGATATACAATTCTTCCTTCTTCCTTTGTTTATTCCTTAATGTATATGTGTGTGTGTGTGTTTGTTTTTTCATGTAATTTTGTTCAGGTTGATAAAAATCATTTATATTGGTTGTTTTTATGCTCGGGTGATCATAACCAACCCATGGGGATCTAGAATTCCCTTTAGGTATGTTGTAATTTTTTCAGGTACCAATTTGAGAAGGTATCAGGGTCAGGTTACCCATAGTTTTATAATACTGGGTTTTTCATTAGTATTCATTATTCTAGTATATATGGTAGATAGGAGATAAGATTGTCAGGACTTGAGTGGTATGTTGTGGTGAGTGACATTCCATATCTTACCATGAAAATACTCATATAATCATGGGATATTGGGATGTGAGTCTCATATTTTCAGTTTGTGATATTAAAATAGTTTTGGATAATGGTTATTTTAGTTTTAATGGAGATTACTATTTTTTTGATCATTTCCCATATTTTGGTGTGTAGTAGTACACCTCAGAGATATCATCCATAGTTTCTTTAGGATATTGTAACAGATTCTCCTCTAGTGAATGTACCTATAGAGAAAAATAGTATCAATTCTATCATGTCATTACTTCGTATTGTAGACTAAAATATACCACAAGTCTAAAACACAGTTGTTAAGGTGAATCCAAGAGGATAATAAAGAGTTAAATCTCGATAATTCTAGCACAAGAATCCACCATAATTTAAGGGAATTAATTAACCTCCTGAGGAAAATGATTGGCTAGAAATGACTAATTAGATATTTGACTTCTAGAATACACTTGAGAATATCATAGGGAAGAATTCAGTATTCTGACTCGAGGATCTCAGAAAGTGATCGTAGGATTCAATGGTACAAGTAAATAGGCATGTTCTATTGGATAACAAGGTTTTCAAGACCCTATTATTTAATCATTTTTACCGAGAGTAGCTGATTATACTGAAGCCTTTGAATTTCTGCTAATTTTAGTAGGGATATCTTTTGATGTTGGTGTGCACCAATCAGTTTTATCTTATTAGTTTTTCTATGGATGTAGTAATGAATGAAAAGCTATCTTTTCAGATGTACATGTAGATTTTTCAATCATATATTCGATTAAATTAATCTAAGATGATGCTTTTGACCTATTAGGATACGGTGGATATGGAAATGATGTAATATATGTATATAACAAGAAAGGTTGTTTATTCTTCCTTAACTCTCACACTCTGTGGATACTTTATTAGAGAGTATGGGAGAAAGGGTAAGTGGTATGACAATCATGGGAGTGGTGTGATTGGTTCTCAGGATTATGCCTCTTATAAACCTTCACTTACATGTAGCGGTGTTCCCCTAACTTGTCATCTGTTTGAAAATGTTAGACACACCTAACATTCTCATTATACACCTATGAAGATTTTTAATAGTTGTGTATGTTATTTTCATCTACAACATATCTATCATTCTATTTAACTTCCTCATTAAAGGCTACTATGGTGAAACCATATTCTTAAAGGAATATAGGGATCCCTTCACATGAATTAGTAATAAAGAACCATCACATAATAAATGAGTTTATAGAAGTGGTATATCTGGGTCTAGTGACTGTGAGAGGTTCCATATTTATTGTATATTTTGTATCTATTGCTTTATTTTATAGTGAGGATTCCCAGTCGATTATATATTTTCATTTTGTTGATATTCTTGACCTAATAATGTAATATCATTTCCTATGTTATGGACTTAGATACCCCTCTTTTTAAGTGTAAATGGAAGGGATTTTTGTGTCCCTATTCACTATTGATAGCTTATGCAGAGTTACTATGGGATTTCTTGATTCTCAATTTGGATATATTTGATGTCATCATTACAATATATTTTCTTATCTCTCATCATAATGAGGATGACTATTATAATTGGAATGTATCATTCCTATAGCCTATGGGATCACTTGAGTGTTTCAGGGAGAGTGGGATATGTGGTCTAGTCATGTAGTATTTTCCTACCTAGATCTCAATAGTTTTTTTCCTGTATAATTTTAGTACATTAGTGTTTCTTATATATTTTATCTGTCAGCAATTGTTTTTGACATTCCTAGTTTTTTCTTATATGATTTCTCTAGGACTCCTCTAGAAATAGAGGTAGTGTTTTTGATTGATCTAGATTCAGTTTTATATTCTATTTTGATACATTCATATTAAATGGAACTAGTGGTTTTAAAAGACCTCAATATTAATTTTGATGATCTAATGGAGTATGGATTTATTTTCCCAATTTTTCCACCTTTTGTTGCCCCTATCCTCTTTGAAATGAAGGTGTGTCATTCACTCTAATTGGGTGTGGACTATTAGAAGATGAACTGAGTAATAGTTAGGAATGAATATTATTTTCCTATTGTGGATGATTTGTTTGACCAATTAAATGTGGGGGAATTGGTTTTTGAAGATCAATCTTTGATCAAGTTATCATCATCTCAGACTCTAGGAGTCTGATAAACCAATGAAATATTTCTGGATAAGGTAAGGTAGTTAAAAATTTCTATTAATGATATTTGTTCTAACTGATGATCATATAGTTTTTACGACTACAATTAACTAGATATTTCTTGAGTATCTCAACACATTTTTGGTAGTGTTCATGGATGATATTTTGGACTATTTGAGATCTGAGCACATGAATGTGAGCCATTTATGTGTGGTTTTGGAGGTACTAAGTATTCAATATTAATATTTAAATATTTTGAATTGATATTTCTAGATCCAAGAAGTGATGTTATTGGGGCATTTAATTTCTAAGAAAATATTATAAGTAGATCCTGAGAAGGTGAACATTGTATTGGCATTAGAATTTACAAGAAACATCTTTGAGATTTGGAGTATCCATGGTTTTTCTCTATAGTATCGATGGTTCAACATGGATTTATAAAAATTGGAATCACCTTTGACTTCACTTAATATGAATTTGGTGGAAATAAAATGGGATGAATAATTTTAGTATACTTTCAATGTGTTGAATTGGCTTCTATCATAGATGAATATTCTAATCCAACTTGAGCATGTTAATGGTTAAGTGGTATTCATTGATTCTTTTTATTCTTATTTAGGTTGTTTGATTATGTTGAATGATCATGTGGTGGGTTAAGTCTCTCACCATATTCTACCACATGAGTTGAATAACCCCACACATTATTTATATCTTTTCATGGTAATGAACGCAATAATGTTTTGGTAAAAAATATCTTTTTGGGGAGATGTTCATAGTATTTTATAACAATAAGATCCTAAGATATATATTAGCTCTGAAATAATTGAATATAAAACAAAGGTAGTGGGTGAACTACCTTCATATATTTGACTTAGGCATAACCTACACCCTAGGGAAGGAAATTTCATCATCGATTCTCTCATTAGGAGAGTACCATCACATGCAGGTTTAGAATCAACTAATGAGTGGAACCTTATTGGGCTCTTTTCAAAACTTTCACCCTGATTCTTAAGAGGATATTTTAGGTTTTCTTATGGCCAGTTTTTAGTTATCACTATCAATCCTAGAGTTTTTTCATCGAATTCAGCAATATGATAATTAGTTCAATAGAATTCAAGAAACCCTTCATACTAGGGAGACTTTTTTTGGTAGGTCTCTCCCTTTAAATGGTATTATCTATTTTTGGGATTACATTTTTTTATAACATAAATGAGGATATTAGTGTTGTTTGATTTTCATAGTTCTTAATAAGTTGTTCATAAAATCACTAAAAATATGTATAATTACATAAATGATGATTTTTTTGTCTAGGTATAAAGCATGAAATTCAATAATATTTGTCCCACTTTTGCACTAGAAAATAGATAAAGGTATAGAATCTTAAAGCATCCGGTTTAAGAAATTTAGAAGAATTTTGATTTTGTTTTATATTATTGGTTATTTTATTCCCTATAATGATTACACATCATGATATTTTTACACTTTTTGTAAAGGTTTAATGTCTTGTATTTCTTTCTAAGAATATATCATAAACCACCACATGGTGTGAAGGTTTTAGACACCGTGATTAGGGATCACATTGTGCAATGTATAAATACATGAATTATTTTATGTTATGAAAGTTATACACACCATGAAAATAATACATGTCACGAAATGGTAAAAATCTAGATTTTTTATGTGAATAACAATGTTTTTCGGTGATTTTTTATTTTTTGGATTACACAACGTTAAATGGGGCATTACGCCATTTATTTATCATGGATTGTAATTTTTAGAGTGTTGTACGTATGATTTTTATTTTATTCAACTGTTCGCCTCAAATCTCTTGACCTATGAGTTCTCTTATCCTATATTTTAGACCTATAATCCTTCTAGATCACTTCATTGAGTAATTGATCATTAGGGTTTCTACACTACATCTCTTCGGGTGAGTTATCCTTCTACTTATTTATTTACCATGATCATAGTATTGTCATGGAATTATGATTTTCGATCAACTGATTTGTGATAGTGATATTCTTGATTCATTCAGGATTTCTAATTTGTTCTTCCTCTAGAGGTATCTCATTATGTAGGTTGTGGTGGGGTGTGTGATTTTCCTCAAAGTATGTTTTGTTCTATATTCTTAGTCGACTAGTTTTCTTATAGAATTGATTATGAGATATGAGAATTAGTTATAGGAAATTTTTTATTTCATTTGTGTTTGTCTATTTTGGTGGACTAATGTTTAGGTGTGTGAAACCAAATTTTGAGAATGTGGTTTTCTCTCTATCCTATGTTGTATTAATTTTATTTCTCTGGTTTTTTGTAAATTTTTTTATAAATGATTTGGAATGATCAATTTCTTTGTGTGTAAAATAGATTTAGATAAATTATGGCTTTTCTATTATTTTGGAAGAAGAAAATTTATTTTTAAATAATTGTAAAATGGATTTCTAAAAAGTTTTTCAATGCATGATTATGAAGAACTATTTTAAAAAACATAGCCCATGAGAAGCCTAAGGGTGTTATTTTTGAGGTGTAGCATAGGTTCATCAACCTTGTATAGATGAGTGTTTACTCATGGGGTTTTCTTCTACTCCATAGTAAAATTGTTCTTGGGAAAAAATTAATTTTTTTAGTTTCAGTCATGGTGTGTTATTATGTACATTAGGAATTTGTTCTAAGGACATCAGTTCACACATGTCATTTATTGTGCTATGAGTAGTCTGATAACCTAACCTGTAGTGAACCTTGGATTGTTACTAATTTCTCTTTTATTATTTGATTTTTTATGATATGTGATGAATTAATTGATTTCATTTGCCTTATTTGATTTATGGGAAATTATTTGTTACCGAATGAGCATCATTATTTAGAAATATGGAAAAATGGGAAAGGTTTTAGAATGGTTTTGAGTTAAAACTCTTTAACTATTTATCATTCATTTTTCTATATAAAATTGATCATTTTTCATATTTCAATACATAGTATTGATATGGAATACTAGGGTACGATACTACTGAGCCTGTTAAGATCGAAACCTATTCACCCCATCAGTTGTTTATAGACATTTGTATGTTATTCGATGTAGGGAAAGGTAGAGTGCCATAGTCAGTGGGAAGGTTTCTACAAGTAAAGTCTAGGTAGTTGTTGGTGAAATGGTATGAGTTTCCCATACTGTCACATGGAGTAGTTGATTTGGATTATATTAACCTTTTCTATTGAACTTGTATCTTAAATTTTGTTTGTTTATTTTGAGTTGTATGACTTCTATTGTTTTCATTTTGGTCAGGAAATATATACATGTTTAATCGTCCATTGTTTCTTACATCATATATCTACATATATAATGTTTTTTTAGGTTGGTTGAAATCATTCCTCATGGATTTTGTCAACTCTTGGTTTCTAGTAACCATCCTATGGGGATTGGGGATAACCTTTGGGTATCTGGAAATTTGGGTCGGGTACCAGTTTGAGAGGGTATCTAGGTTAGGTTCTCCATGACTAAAATACATATGGATGATCTTAGGATATTCTTCACTACATTATGATATGTTAATATACTATTTCCCTCGATAATTCATTATATATATTAATAATTAATTTATCATAAAAGGTATAAATAATATTATTAAACTATAATTTATATAATAATTGAAAACATGAAAATAAATTTATAAAAAAATAAATTTAAAATTTAAAATTTTTTATATAACCAATGGACTGATTATATTTATATATATTGAATGTAGTTAGTGATATTAAAATATATTTAAGGAATTTAATGAAAAATAGAACATGGGAGATTGAAAACACATTATATTGAGATATAAATTGTTAATTTAGTCATTTATATATTCCACAATGAAAAAAGAATATGTTGATGAATTTAGAGGCAATAATTTATCATGTCTAATGTTCATTATATATTTCTTTCATATTTTCAATAATTTTTTATATGTCGGTGATGCTGAATATAAATCAGTACATACATAAATAATTTTATATCATGTTTTGGAAAATGATGAGTAGTTTTATAATTAATATGATGTTTCAATAATTATCATATATATAATCTATTTTAGAGTTTTCGAATGTTTGGAGGGGGTTCACAGAGTTTGGAAATTGATGAATATGTAGACTATATAGAAAAATATAAGGTGATCATAGTGAATTTTTATTTGAATTCAACCTTATGTTATCAGATAGAAATTATTATATAATATCAATATGTATTCAATATGTGATAAATATTGAATGATGTTATACTAGATGATATAGGTGTGTAATTTTTTTATGATTCACTCAAAAACATTAAAATAATTTTATTTATTGAGAATGAATCTGAAGATTAAAAAATTATGAAGCAGAGGAAGTTACATGAATGTACTAAAATGAGTTCTTATATACTCTATTATATTTATTAATTATGTTTAATATGATTATAAATATTTTAGGATGTTCGAATATTATTTTATATTTTTTTATATTTCTAAATTTTAATTGAGGTGACATGATATTTTAGGAAGTAGTTTATATTTATTTGGTAAAGGATATATAAATATATATAAATACATATGAGTTAAGGGGACTATCTTCTACCTTTGTATATATAATATGAATCCTAAAAATAATTAACATTAAGGTTTTACAGTTTCTGTAATATTAATATAGGGAGATATAATGCTATGTATTTGTAATTCAATGTTTCTAAGCACCTCATATGAGTAAGTTTGATTTGTGAATATATATACAAGAGTGATATGAATTTCACGTAATAATAATCCATTTTTATGTGATAATAATAAAATGTTCCCAAAACACACATAAGATAGATTTAACCACATGTATGAGTATATCAAAGGTAATGTAAGAATAAGATAGATTTTTCAAATTCTATATTAGATTAAATTACTCTCAAATAAGATTAAAATAGAAATAAAATGGTATATATCATAAGATACTATGGAATAATATAAGTTGTATTTAAATATGAATTTGTTAGATAATTAATTGAGAAAATCATGATGATTTTTAAGGATCTTTGATAGTGATATATGAATATTAGATATAGATATTTTAGACTCTATTAAGAAAGATAAAAGACTTAGTTTCTCTTTGATATCATTTTAACTATTTTCAAATTTAATATATCATGATACAATCTTTTTTGGAGTTTACAAATTAAAAAGGGTAAACATCATCCACCCGATCATTATTTTTTTTATAAATGTAAAATGAATTAATTAATTGTTCTTTAACTAGATGTGGGAAATATTGTGATGTTAACACTTCTACATATATTAATCCTCATATATGTCATGTTTTTTTTATAAATGTGAGATGTACTATTAAAAATTTTCTATATTAGAAGGATCAAAACTAAGTAGGATGACGACAACATGGAGTTACATTCAATATTAGTTCATCAATCATTCAAAAAAGTGTATCATGTGTTGTTGTTTCGTATGTGAATGGTGTTAAGGTGGAAATAGTATTATTCATGATACTCTTATTGAATATTTATTAAATAAAAGTAAATTTATGATGGAGAATATTTCTCCCCTAAAGTTGTGATATATAGAAATATAGTTAATATAATGATCAAGATATATGTCATAACACACATTTTAAATTAGAGGGATTCAATATAAGGAATATTTTGGTAGAACGAAATATTAAAAGAACTGTTTTTAGGATAAGGAAGATGAATTTTCATCATGTATTCACTTTCGAATGTTAGATGAACAATAGTTTATTTTATTTTTACATATCTAAAAAATGATATAGTCACACATATTTGAGATAATACTTGTAAAAATACAATGGGTTACTCTATATTTTATTTTTCTTATCTTGGATTTGGTATGGATGTACTAAGTCATTTGAACATGATTTATTCTTTATAATAGGTGTACTGATGAAATAATTAATGTAATAGATTGGGTGTCAAATTATCCACAATAATTATAGATACCTGCATATTTAAAATATGATTATCATATTATTTTATAGATAAAAAATTATAATAATAAAATCCATAATTGAATGGTTTATTATCATGGGTAAATTAGGTCTGTATAAAAAATCTTACAAGAAACCATTAATCTTTTTAAAATTTCATCAGCATAGTCATCATATTGGATTTAATATTTTCCATAGAACATTTGATCACCTAAAGAAATACACCGAGGAAAGGGTAATCCAAAATCCCACTAATCGGAGGAATTAGAGGAAAGGAACATGAAACATGAATCAAAATAAAACATGGTTGAGAATGACCAGCATAATCTTATCATAAGAAAAGGATATTTATAATAAACATGATGGAAAAATTTAAAATAGACATGAAATTTAGAATATTCATAAAAATAAGACATTATAGAATTGTGGTCAAATACCATACATAAATTTTGAAAAAAGATGACATAATGTTCACACTCAATAAATGTATAAAACCATCAATTAATAAGATTTTAATAAATATGGAATTAATTAAATGAATAAAACATATAATATCATGATATATGTCGCATTAACAATTTAATTGGAGTTATATATAATTTTAATCCCACCCATCGCATCCTAAAATGAAATAAAAAATTTATTACATATAGAAAGTATATATAATATAATTTCATTGATGAAATAAACAAATGATGATAGAATGGTGTTAACAATGATATCATAAGGAACATTTAGATGAATATACTTATAGGTTTATAGATTCAAAAAGGTAAAAAAATAGACATGAAATTGTGGCATATTAAATTTACTGTTATAGGGAGTAGAATAAACCACATACGAATAAGACATGAGATTTTTTCAAGTAAAATATTTATAAAATAAATAAAAGTTCCTATGAAATTATCCCAATAAAAGATGTTAATGTCTATTCCTAGTAAAATAAAAGTGTAATTTAATTAAAATTCATTTATAAGGTTTTTATAAGAATCATTTAAAAACATAAAAAAGGGGTGATAACTCCAAAATTAAAGATTTGGGTTCGTAAGACCCACAAAAAACATTATAAGGTTTTTATAATCATAGTATTTTAAGATTTTAATGAATACACAAGTTTATTTCTATAAAACTTAAATAAGAACATTATTATAAAAATTATGGTGATAATAAATCAAAAATATTTAATATATTATTTTATAAAAATATATAATCCCAAAGTGAAATTCCAAGAGAGAATCCTTTTGAAATATTTATATAGTATGCTATCATTATATATATTATTGATCATAATGGAAGGTCTATGTAATTCGCTATAAAAGGATAATGAAAAATTTTAAAAACTACTTTGGAATATATATATATATATATATATATATATGAATAATATTTAACAAAGAGATATAACCATAAGAGAAACATTGATAGGGTTCCCCTTATGAGAATTGTAATGTAAAAAATGAATCAGTTAATGAAAGAAAACATAATGTACATATAATTATATTGATTTTATGTAAATTTTATATGGATCCTTTTTTCTAATTTTTTACAATTTTCATTGGATATATTTTATCTAGAAGAGGATAAATAACCCACTGAGAAGAGATTGAGATTAGAAACCCCTTAAAATATGTCATATTTTATTTCATTTCATTTAAACCTCGTGAATAATTAATCAATGCTTATAAAACCCATAATACATCAGTGTATTTTATATATTTTTGTTATTCTTGATCAACTATAACTAATAAATTCTATTTATTTTTATTCATCTAGTTAAATATTTAATGATCTGATTTATAAGTTTCATTAAATTATCAATATTGATTTTTGTTTGGTTGTTTTGGTCATTATAATTTATATTTTTATGAAATAAAATCTAGAAACATAATATATATTAATATAAATTTATATATATAATATATATAATATATAATAACTATCCATGAATGTTGTGATATGTAAATAATTAACATCATCCTCCTGGGTGGATGAAACAGATCGTTAATAGCATGTGTTGAAAGATGGAAATGAGAGAGTATATATACATTAAATAAATTAAAAATTGTTATAAAATATCATAATAAAATTAATATGTCATATAATATTTTATAAATTTTATAAATGATTAAATATTTTAATATTAAATAATATTTTTAAAATGTAATTTAAAAGAGATGATCTCATGTTAACTCTTTATTGATGCTTTCCCCGTTTTTGGAACTAAGTCTTTAAAGGGTTCTTGATGGATGTCACTAGAACATCCATAATATTATTAGATGATTTGGGATTATATAATTGAGTAAATATTTTTGTTGAGAAGTAAATGGGTAGTTGTTGAATAAGGGAATTTATAATGGTATTTATACTTTAGGGGAGGGGTATTATTGTTTTAAATGTGGAAACCATTAGTATTTATAAGGTAGAAATTATAAATATTTTTATATTTGATTTTATGAATCAAATATTATGAAAATATACATATTTAGTACTTTAACACCTCTTATAGAAATATTATTATCCTATATAAAAGGGAAAAAGTACAGTGAAAAATATTTTTCAGTGGAATACATTAATTTTTAGGAACTTGTAAATAAATTTTGAGGTTTAGAAATTATGATTATTTATTAAAATTACTAATTTAGGTTAAAAAATTAATCTTGGAACAATATTTTCATGTCAATATTTATTATTTCAATATAACATTGTTAATATATCATATCACAAGTGGTCACTGAACGAATATATTTTTACTACTCAATATAAAATTGAATTTTTTTGAATGATTATCTAAAATTCACCTATAGAAAACATTAATGTGATGATTCCAAAAATGAAATTATTTTTATCTAAATAAATTTCTACCATATTTAATTTTAACTACTGACATACAAATTATGGATTTTTCTTGATTATGTTAAAATAATCTTTATATGAAATGCCCTTATACTTTATATGAGTTTTTAACTTTAATATTTCTTTGGTGTTATTTTAATATATATATTTATTTATTTAATTTAATCATGGTAAATGTTATTTACATTTCATTTTACTATTTTATTTGTTATGAAACTATTCTAAAAGTTAGATTACTATTATAAAATTCATCATACTATTATTAATTATTATGTTCCTTTTCCAATGGTTGGGTTATTATACTAATGGTGTTACTAGTTTTATAATTATAATAAATACATCATATTTTATTTATTCATACATCTACTTAATTTATCTTATGGTCCTATATTCTTCATTTTCATAATTTAGATTCAATTAATAGAGTTTTTTTTCTTTTTCTATAGTTTTTTTCATGAGTGCGGTAATTATTGGAGGTAAAAATGATCCATATTTTTATATTCTAGTTATTTTATTTTATTTTTGTCTATTGTCCCATTGAACTAATTTATGTTTTATTTAGTATATATAAGCTCGAAATTTAATGTTATAAACTATAAAAAAATTATTTTGTGTTTCTTTATTATGTAGTTCATGTGTTTTAAACAATAATATATACCCAAATGTAAAAAAAATATAATTATTTAGAATGAAAATTACATATATTATTGTTTCTGATTTTATATTTCAATAATTATCTATAATGAATAAAAATATTGATCATTTCATTGACATTTCAATAAAATTTAAGTATGAATACTTTTATATATTTATTAATATTTTAAAGGTAAACATATATTTAATAATATAGAAAAAATAATTTCTGGATATATAGTTATTTATTATAATTGTTCATATACTGTGAATAAAAAATAATTTCATTTATTGATTTTTACACATATATTGTATGAAATAAAATTAACAAAAATTTATTTATCCAAAATTGTGGATCTTACATTCTACCCCCGTAGAGAAATTACATCTAAAAAATTATACTCATTGGTTAACACAAGTTGATGATTAAATTATGGTTTATAACAATAGTTACAATAAAAAATAAAATATCAATTTTTAGTATGAATAATCCTTAATGGGATTAAAATGATCACCATATTTGTTTATATTATCAATCGATGAACTTTTATACTAAATCTAATGGTCTTCTAGATAAAGATTTATAACCAAATTTATAGACTTCCAAATTCCAAATTATAACTAAAATATTCTTTAATACAATCTATAATGACTTATATAATACAAACATGATTAGAAGAACTTGTTTACAAAAAAATAAACAACAAAAATACAATCTATAATCAATAGGTTTATTATTTTGGGAGATTTCTCTTTGTATACAATAATCATATATAAAATATTAATCCTCATTCAACTCCCCTAGAATAGTCCTCCTATAAGTTTTAATAGTATCCAATTGAGATTCCATAATCCCCATACTTTTAGATATTTTATAACACATACATATTTTACATACAAAATGGAAGGTTGTTACAACAAGTAGTCCTAGAATCTAATGTTCAGTTTCTTTGGAAACATGGAAATTATTTCGTCACACAACTATATAATACCCTAACATTGTATTTAAGTCCATTATTATATGACGCATATAAATTTATTACGCCCATATTCATACAAGAGATCACCTAGTGTCGTACATTAAAGAATGAGAAAGTTAAAACCACATTGAAGGTCAATAAATAGAGTCATGGGAATGAAAATAACTTTTAGATACCAGGATATAAATAAGTGTGTCATGAAATTATAACATGGGATAATTGTAAGGTGTTACATGGAATAGAAATTATTAATACCATGATCTCATTAAGTAATGTATGGGATCATAACGTAATCATTAATCAGAAAAATGGAACATGAAATAATTATTTTATAATCATAGGAATGTGGCACTTGCATAATAAATTAAATATCCTAACATTTTGGAAAAATCCAACACATAAATTATAAATAAGGATCAGATCAATTTTATGTGTAATATGTGAAACCCCAATATAACTTTTAAAAAAATATATTTATTATATTAACTTTTACCATGATTTTGAAGGGTTTTTATAAAAAGATATTAATCCTTTTAAAATTTTATGGGAATCATAGTTTTCAAATGATTTTTTTAACCATGTAGCAAAATTCTACGGCCTGCTACCATTCAAATCCAATGGAAGTCACTTTTTTATCATACAATATGATAAACGATGATTCTAAACTGTGAAACCTAATTGATTGTGAATTTTTGTGTCATTTTGGATTGTTTTAAATTGTGTATTAACCCTTTTTCACATTAAAGGGAATATTTGAGAGACCATACCTAGATAATTCTCTTCATCTCATCTCCTAATATGGTGGAATCAAGGTGATTTAATGGTGGTTTATTATCCAAATCATAAGTATAAGGACTCTTAACAGATTTTCGTCCATTATCACCTTATCTATTTAATGATCCTCCCCACTTCCCAAACCGTAGAGGTCATGGCGGAAAATAATCATACATATGTTATACTAAAAGTGGATTTTCAATTACTTGGATTTTGAAGTTCCCCCTGAAATAGAATCTTATAATATTCATCAATGTTGACATGATAACAAGGATTGAGGTAGGTTTCTATATGCCCATAATTTTATTCAGGTGGTACATTGATTTAGGGAATTTGAAACTTGTTTTTTCTATCTATAAAATTTTATTATGAGATATTTGAAATGGTTTTATCAACGAATAACAACTAATATCTATGTTTTATTTCTGATGTAATGGGATTCTATTATAATATGGATTAAGTTTCATTTAAATTTTATTTCCTTACATGAAACATGTTTTCAAAAATTCAAATGATGTTTTTCCACAAAAAAAGATTTATACAGGTTGACTTTAGTCAATCTATTTTTTAAAAGATGGTTTCTAGTTAATTTATGAGCTTCATTTTTTTATAAATTCAATTATTGGTTAATAGAGATGATTTATTAAATCTATATATTGGTTGTTACTATGCACATATTTCATTTTCGGTTCATTGAATTTCACTTTTTTTCAACGTTTGTATTCGTAATGTGATCTAAATTTCATGGTTTCAAGCATAAATAATCATTTGGGGAAATATATAAATTATGTTCAAAATCTGTAAGGTTTACCCCTATTGAGACAATCCTCTACTATTATTGACGTTTTTTTTCATTTAAAAATTAATGAATTATTAATTCATGATATCATTTTGTTTTATGTGATCTTATTAAAGGGGTTTGAATTTGTGATGGAAAATATATATTGATTTGTGTCTCCTTACATTTTGAAAATTTTATATGATTAGCGAATAATAAATTTACCAACCACTATCAGTTAATTTCAGTGGGAACCATGGGTACAAATAATGAAATTGAGAGACATGTGATTTTCTAGTTTATATTTTTTACTCACTATTAGGCTATATATATATATATTATTCCATTTCTTGATTTTTTCTTACAATGATTCTATAGGGAGTAAATTAGTTTTTCCTCTTAGTTACACAAAATAGGCTGGAAATTAGGTCCACCTATAACATATACACATTATCTAATTACTCCGATAGTTATAAATCATGATCAGTCTTATGAACTATGTTTTTTATGGATGATTTGGAAGGTGAGTTACTTGATGTTATCACTTTATTTATACTCTTGATGTTATGAGTATTTTAAAAGTGAGATTGTTGTTTTAAACCTATTATTTTTATTTTTTTAATGCTTTCTTTATTACTATGGATAGTGATTTTTAGGGTCTCCTATTTACATTATGATGTTTAAAAAACATTGTATAGGTTTTCAAACAAAATGGGTATGTTTCCTTCAAACAATATTTTTTAAGAAACATTATTGGAAGACATTTTTAACCTATTTGAGTGGTATTTTCTTCAATGTAATATTTCTAGAAGTTGATATAGCACATGATGTTGGTATTATAATGAAAAGGATTTTATAATTGATACTATAATGTTTTATTCATTTTAATATTATTAAAATTTAAGTAAAACTATGTTTCTCTTTATTTCAAAAAACTGTTCTTATTATCTCTTATAGTGTAAAATTTATAGACTCATGGTAGTATCCTAAAGGGTATTGGATCAGACTATACACAATCAAATTAGCAGTTATATTTAATTTTGGTTTTATATTGGTATTTATTTTTTACTTCTATATTGGTTTTATTCCATAATTCCTTAGGAATATGGGTGGATTTTAGTTCTTACTGGGTTGATTTGAGTAACATGGTGGTATCTTGATTGAATTCTTGGGGTATTTTGATTAGATCAGATAATGTTTTTAATGGCCTCTTTGAAATTAATTTCTCATTTTTTTACTTTCAGATTTTGTATTCAAATCATATACAAATTTGATTAATTTATTTTTAGTAATGTTCTTACCAAAGTTTTATCTTGTTGTTTTCATTGATATTCACTCATTTTGGTTAGAATATATCTATTTTAACAGCATATTTATGTGTATGAATATCTATTTTATAGATACATATTTCTTGATTTTATACATCTAATTGGTGTTTTGGTTTATCATTTTTCAATGTTTAAAACATTCTAAAAATTTATATTTGTTACACGCAATCTTATCACCAATTAGGGGTGACCATGAACATTTTTTGGGCCTTATAGTGGATAAATCTGGGTGATGGGCTCGATTGATCTATTTCATTTAAAAAAAATGGTATCAGATTTCCCACTTATTATTTGGGGTAATGGTAAACCATGTAGGTTACTATTGGATATTGAGAGGTAATTGAGGGGGAGTTTTTTTCCATCATTACTTTGTACTGAGTATCATGTTATAGTGGGTGGTTTGGAGTTTTCATTTTAATTTGGGATTTATAATTGATTATTTTTTATATATTTTAAATTGTTTTTATACATACATTAGGTATATATCATGTATAATTTTGGGAAATTACTTATTTATTAGTGAGAATGGTAGGAAATATAGAGCCACATGGTTATACTGCATGGTCTATTAAACTATATCCTGATCATGCTTCCAATTCATTATCAATCCAAGTGGAAATCACATGGTTCACCCATAGTCTAAAAGTTCATGTGGCCAAACCATGCATAGTTAGATACCTCTTGAAAATTTGATAATTTTCACCACTTTTATGATTCAAATTTCTAGCATGATTGTGGTTTCATATATATGAGTAATTAAGCTGGTTTTATTTTTTTATGATATTATTTTCTTATTTTTTTTGTGATACTTTATGATTTGTTATTTTCCTTTATTTTATAGAATTTTGTGTGTTAGTTTAATATTGTAATCTTCTGGAATATTTTATATTTTATTATTTATGATTTTAATTAGTTGTTTTTTGTTATTTTTCGAGGTTGAATGTTTATTTTTTTCATATAAAATAATGTGATTTAAAAATATATTTCATACACTATAGTCCAGGTTCTCAAATCAGTGATTGTTTTTATTTTATTATCAATGACTATCAATGAGCATAGCAATTGAACTATGGAAAACATAGCTAAAAGATTTGAGTATCTATCCAATAATAAAAATATTAATACTCTAACCATGTATTATGGTTAGTAGAAAGTTATAATGAAAGTTTATATGGTACAAATGGATCATGGTAGTACTGGATGTGTGGAGAGTATCCAAACAAATCATAAATTATTTTTGAATTTATCATCATTTACAATACAAGTTTTTAACCTTAGATACACACTCTCTACAATAATTACATTGGAAGTGAATAGTTAAAGAAGATTTTATTTGTAAGTTTGATCTGGATAGCTTATATAAGCTATATCAGACAAGTGTTAAAATATTTCAAAGAATTTGGGTGTTCTACCTAATGTTGTAGTTTCTATACCTGTAATGGTGATTCTAATGTTTGATGAAATCATTGTGAAATATCCTTAGATGAAGGATTAAATGATTGAATGTTATGTATGTAAATTAAAAGTAGTTCACATTGTGGAAATAATATATCATGAATAAACATAAGGATATAAATATTTGGAATAATCATTATTTGGTTTTTAAGTATTTTAATAATTAAATAAACTTACTTTTGTTATTATAAAGTGACATAATGTAATAAGCTCGACACTAGTATACTAGAGTTAGTGGTTATTTTATTACAATATTATATATACAACAGATAATATTGCCAAGGATCTATCATTTCAGTAGAATTTATGACCTAGATACATGCATGGTAACCTTATTACATTTGTAATTCAAAATAGAACGTAACAAAAGAGAAAAATGGAATCCATAAAAATTATTAAAATATATTATCTTCATAACCCAAGGAAGGGAAAAAAATAAAAGGGTGAGCTAAAATGACCAATAAGGGTTATATACATCAGAAACATGAATCAATATTAAGTGAAGCATAATAATTAAGGAAAAATCAATATAGTATATTTAATAATAGAAAAACACATGACATTTAATCAGTAAACTAAGAATGAAAATGCATCCATAAATTTTGTCATAGTGAAAATCTCATGCATAGTTATAAATGAATAAATAGTGCATTAAATTATTAATTATTGGATTTCATGTAGCTAGATAATGAATCACTACCATCAACACCATTCATAAGACGTTTTTTGTATGTGGGTAGAAGCATGTCTGATTCTTCTTGGAAACAAATTTGAAGGGATTTTTCACCATTTGTTTTGTCTCGTGAGACATATTAATGCATTATAGAGATATATAATGTTGGTACCCACTCATCACTGCATGTCTATCTAATTATTCATATATAAAATAATTTATTTAATTCATGAACAATATTCCTTTTCATTAAATATTTGTATTGAGTTGGGCATACATATATATCAATATTTCCCCAATTAATCAAATAACACTCAAAGTAATCATTAAATGTAAAAATGGTATACAGTTTATGAAATACTCATATCCATGATATAAATAATATGTATATAAAAGATAAATATAATTTCATATAAAAAATGATCTCAAATGGGGATGTAGATATATCATATAACAATTATTAGGTGGACAATACCAAATAAGTCTTGATGAAGTGAATATTAAGGTGAAGACCCTTACAATGATAAAATCATTAATAAAAGGAATAGATTATTTGTATTAAATATAATTGTACATAAAAAGAAGTAAATACAACATAATATTTTCAAAATTAATTTTATACATAATAATAGCATGAAATAATAAATTAAAAATTAGTTTAACCCCCGTGAATGAAATTTGAGTTATGAAATCCCTCAGCACTCATACTAAATTGAATTGTACTCCCTATAGTATTAATAATCATCAAATGAAACATTTAACACCATGAACATAGATATATTAGTGATATTATGTATCGAAGGTAATTATGTACACCACACATGCGAAATAATGGTTGAATAAGGAGTATATCTCAAAGATGTAAAAGTGAGATGAGAAAACTCTTACCTTTTCTCCCAAAGTGTTATGCACATGTACATAATGTCAAATATATTCAAATTTAATTAATTAATTAATTTTTTTATAACCAATTTAACATGGATTTTATTTATTATAATTTTATTATGTTCATTTATGGCCATTCCGATGAGTTATAATGTTTAATTTGGTTGTTCTGGGACTGTTTGGTCTATGGTTTTATGGTTGGTTCCGTTTTGTATAATTATGAGTGTTCTTGTAAAATTGAAGATAAACTAAAAAAATAAAATTATTTAGTATTACTAAACTTCTAGAAGTGTAAATAGACTCAAATATTAATTATTTATATGGTATTAGGATGGATCATTAGATTCATCGTTTAAGAAAATGTTTTAATTTATTTTGGCGGGTTTTATGACCATCTAGAACGTGTATCGTTTTATTTAATATTATGTTTATATTCTGGTTATAGAACATCATAAGAATTATTATATGTTTATTTAAATCATATTTAACCATAATAATGGATCTATGACTAGCCATTAAGGCAGTAATGGATAATGAAATATCATCGCCCACAAAGGCGACTGATCAACATGTCATGGGTGATGTTTTAATTTTAAAAATAAAATAAGTGATAAGATATTTGATGATAGATATTACATTATAAAAATAAAATTCTAGTATATATATTATATTTTAGTTACCATTCCAAATTGGAGAGGGTATGTGAGGATAGGATATGAAAAAAATAAACTAAAATTTATAGAGGGAGGATTTTACCTCTTGAATAACATCTCTTTCGAAACCTCCTTAAGACACATAGATTTGGTCTATTGGTAATACCAACAGGTCTTGGATGTGGGGAAGTGTCTTGGGATGGTAATTGGGAAGATTGTATACAATATTAACGGAATATATGGTGTGAGTAGAAGGCGTGGTGAGGGGAGGTATTTATAGTGGAGGAGAGGGGTGTTTTTTTTAGTTTTTTCATTTATTTATTATTCTAGCTCATGACTATCAATAGTGTCACATCACATGTCTAAAAACAGTAACAAGAGAATTTTTTTTATAACTAATGGATTATTACAACTGATATGACTCAAACAATAATGTATTTAACTTATAATGTTAAATACCATAAATTATTGTGTTTCACTTTGCACCAAAAATTCAACTATTTCTAAAAAACCCCAAAAATTCACTCGAACCATTTTTTAATCAGTATTTTTCCAAAAGGGACTCCATTTATGATAAAAAAATTATGAGAAATTTCATTTATAATAAAAATAATCATTTATACAAAAAATACATATTTTAATATTATAACTGATTTTCCGACACATTGAAAAATTAATTATACTATCATAAAATTACCTTATAATTATTAAAAAATCTAAATTTATGAATCTATCTTTTGAAAAAAAATTCATTCAAATAATTATATTAATTTCATAATTTTAAATAAACATTTATATTTCACAAAAATTCATACAATAAATTTATCATTTCAAAAACAATTATTATTTTTTCCATGATATAAATATATCATATTTTCATTTATGAGAAAACTAATTTTTTTTTTTAATTTCATAGGTGAGGTTATTAATCTAATGGCTACATTTATATTCTTAATAATCATATTAATATTCCAATGGTCATGTTAATATTTAATAATATATTATGGTTCATCAAAACATGGTGTCTCTTGGTACATAAGTTATCGAATAAATTGATTTTAGTTAAGAAGATATACACCATAAAATATTGTGGTGTTATATTAATCCCATATTTGAAAATTTTAGATTCGATAATTTTCATAAATATTGGCTTCTAAATAGATGATTTTGGTTCTTCTTCGTAACATCCTCCAATTCCCACATTTCATTTTCCATTTTATGGTTTCTCCAATGAAATTTTACTATTAAAGTCGTACGATTTCACAATACTTAAACTCTAGATTATAAAATTTTATTTTCTCTTTCAATAAAGATAAATCAAGTTCATGTTATATTTATTCATATATAAGTACATATGTTTGGTATGGGATGTGTGTATTTAACAATTATATGTGGAAATCACTATGAAATTTGGAGATACTTGTTGGAATTTCTAGCCACTATGCTACATATACAATTGTTTTTAGAACATAAAATGGTCTAATGTACCTCAAGCTCAGTTTCTCATTCATACCAATAATTTTGACACACTTTCATGGAGATACTTTTATAATTAGATGATCTCCCACATGAAATTCCAAATACTTTCTTCGGTTTTTTGCATAACCCTTTTTCCTATGTTTATCTACATTAATATGATCCTGAATAATATTTACAATTTCCATTGTCTCTTCAGTAAATTTTGGGACTATAATTTTCCTCTCACCAACATCATCCCACCATGTTCGAGTACATCATCTATTTCCATATAATGCTTCATATAGCACCATATGAATACTATATTGAAGATTTTTATTGTATGATAACTCTACCAAAGGTAAATACTGATCCCATATACCATGAATGGCATGTGAACATGACCTCAATATTTCTAAAAATGTATTTATAGCCCTTTTCAATTGTCCATAGGTTTGATGGTGATAAATATTAATCAAATTAAGATCAGTATCCAAAACCTTTTTAAGAATATTCCTTAATTTTGATGTAAAATGGGTATCTCAAAAAAAACAGTCAATAAGGGTACACATTTTTCTATTAAATCTTAATTAATATAGAGTATTTATAGGCTCTTGAGAGGAATATCTTCACCTATATCAAGAAAATGTGCTGATTTTGTATGGAGATCAACAATAACCTATATCATATCATTTTTTCTGGGGGGGTATTTGGTAATACAGAGACAAAGTCCATAGTAATTTCATCCCACTTACACATAAGAATAAATAGAGGTTTCATGAATCCTATAGGATTATTTCTCTCAAAATTAACTTGTTGAAAAACTAAAAATCTTGACTCATAGTCAAGATTTTATTGCATCATATTTTCACCCATAAAATTTTTCTTTATATCTCTATACTTCTTGGTACTACCATGTTGTATAGATATATTTGAGCTATGATTATTATCTAGAAATTTCATTTTTAGCTCACTTATTGATGGAACACATAACTTCTTTCCAAATTTTTGAATTCCATCCTCACACATGGAGTCTAAAATCCCCCATTATTAATTTCGTTAATTTTCTTTTGAAAATCCTAATCTTCAGATTGAGGGGTTTTTATCTTTTCTAATAAACATGGGTTCACAATCATTTGAATAAGGAGTGATGTTTCCCTTTTAATAAATATTAGCATATATATCATTACTAAATACATAAATAAAGGATCTTTCTAAATATTCATTTCCTTTAGATATCCATGATATTTTCTACATAATTTATATTATACCTTATTTTTGATCCATGGGTGAGTTTCAACTAAGAAATCCTAATCTTTGAGTTACTTAATTCATTTTCTTTACAACATGTTGATTTTATTCTATGTAAAGATGTATCTCAAACTCTTTTATTCCACATATTTATATCACATATTTCACCATAGAGATAGTATCTCTATGTCATCATAGAAAAGATTATGGATGTTACCTCAAGATCATGAGTTAGATAATATTTATCATGATTATTAAAATTTATTTATTTATATGTTGTAACATTATCATTTTCAATAAGGTCATAACCCATTCTATTCTTGACACATCACCTTATATCATAATCCCATCATTTCATGATGGTATATTCTAAATAATGGCACTGACTAATATTATATTCAATTATCCAAAACATTATACACATTTTTTATATATATGAATGTAACTCCTTTTTTGTGATCATGGTTAATGGGTTATCCAATCAGAAAAAATTCTGGAAAAAAACGTCGATAGTAACATGCTAAACCAATGAAACTATGTACCTAGATTATGTTCATTGTTGTAGTCCATTTTTTAATTTCCATCATCATTACATGATCAAATATTATTTTATACATAGGGATAATATATCCTGGAAAAGAAATTTCCTGAAGCCAAAATTCACAATTGCTAAATTTACCATATAACTCATTCCTTATGATAGTATAAATAATGATCTATAAATGATTATCATAGTCTTTAGAGATTTTAGAATACACCTTAATGTCATCAATTAATACTAAAAAGTTCTCATAATATTTCATGAATAATAACTACTACAAAATAGTGTATCAATAATGCAAAAAATGACCTTTATTAATTCTAAATAATCACTCAAAAGAGAAGAGGGATTAAAATATCTTTTCTTTTATCAGTGAAAAAAATGTGATGATAAAGGAATTATTTTTAGTTCTTTTGTAAGTGCTGATAAATGAAAGTTTTATCAGTGATTTTTGAAGTGGTGATAATGAAATCGTTTATCATTTCTTGTATAAGAACTAATAAAGGGGAATATCATAGTATGTTGCAGTAGAACACTATATCACCAGTGAACTGTGCTATAATATCACACCGCTGCCCCAATAACACAATGAAATCATCAAAATAAATATTGAATACAGAATTTAAATTCAATAAAATTTACAACACAAATATAATAAAATACATTACATTATATAAATTTCAACCATTGGTTTATAAAATTACATATGTACAATTTGTTACATTCATTCAAAAATAGAAGTCCATATTTTCCTTTTTAACCTAACCACTTATCGGGAAAAAAATGAACCATTATTATAAAATAATTCTTAAATTATTGATAACAAAAATTGTTAATTTTAAAATAAAAATTTAGTTATATCAAGAATAATATATATCAGATTGAGTTGTGGTTAACTCTTACGCATCACACCATTTCTTGTTCACCTTCAAGATTTATCTATATTAAAATTTACTAAATAATTATAACATAAAAATTATAATAAAAATATTTAATTAATTGTAGATAAAGTAATTAGAAAACAATATGGGCTCATTATCTCAGTTTTGGGGATGTGATTTGAGTTTTAAACTAAATTAAAATTATATATTGAAAAGACACTCCTTAATTCATATCATTTACAGTGTGCATAGGATTGAGGTGTTGATGATTCCTACATGTACCAAATGACTTATCTAAATAAATTTCTACTATATTTAATTTGAACTACTGACATACAAATTATGGATTTTATCGAATATGTTAAAATAAACTTTATATAAAATTCCCTTCTACTTTCTATGAGTTTTTAACATTAATATTTTTTTGATTCATTATAATATATATATATATACTTTATTTATTCATGGTAAATGCTATTTTCATTTAAATTTACTATTTTATTTGTCATGATACTATTCTAAAAGTTAGATTACCATTATAAAATTCATCATACTATTCTTAATGATTATGTTAATTTTCCAATGGTTCGGTTATTATACTAATGGTTTTACTAGTTTTATAATTATAATAAATACATCATATTTTATTTACTCAAACATCACATTAATTTCTCTTATGGTACTTTATTCTTCATTTTCATAATTATGATTCAATTACAAATGTGTTTTTTTCTATTTCTACAATTTGTTTTCACGAGTGCGGTAATTTCAGGAGGTCAAAATGATCCATATTTTTATATTCTAGTTATTTAATTTTATTTTTGTTTATTATCCCATTGACCTAATTTATATTTTATTTAGTATATATATTTTCTATATGTATTGTTATAAACTATGAAAAAAATTATTTTTGGTTTCTTTATTATGTGGTTCATGTGTTTTAAACATTTATATATACCAAAATGTGAAAAAAATATAATTATTTAGATTGAAAATTCTATATATTAAAGATTGTGTTTTTATATTCCAATAATTATCTATAATGAAGTAGAATATTGATCATTTCATTGAATTTTCAATAAAATTTAACTAAGAATACTTGTATATATTAATTAATATTTTAAATTTAAACATATATTTAATCACATTGAAAAAATAATTTCTAGATAGATAGTTATTTATTATACATGTTCATATACTCTGAATAAAAAATAATTTCATTTATTAATTCTTACACATATAATCTATGAAATAAAACTAAAAAAAATTATATATCCAAAATTGTGGATCGTACCTTCTTCCCCTTAGAGAAATTTCATCTAAAAAATTGTACTCATTGGTTAACACAAGTTGATATTTACATTATGGTTTATATACATAGTTCCAATAAAAAATAAAAATAAATTTTTAGTATGAATAAACCTTAATCATATTAAAATGTTCACCCTATTTTGGATATTGTCTATCGATGAACTTTTACCCTAAAGCTAATGGACTTCTAGATAAGGAGTTACACCTAAATTTATAGACTTCCAAATTTCAAAATATAAATAAATTCTTCTTTATTATAATCTATAATGACTCGTATAATAAAAACATGATTATAACAACTTGTTTAAAAGAAAATAAACAACAAAAATAAAATATAGAATCAAAAGGATTATTATTTTTGGAGAATTATATTTGTATACAATAATCGTATATAAAATATTAATCCTCATTCAATTCCCCTAGAATAGTCCTCCTATATGTTTTAATAGTAATCAAATGATATTCCCCGAGCCCCATACTTTTAGATATTTTATAACACATACATATTTTACATACATCAATGGAAGGTTGTCACAAAAACTAGTCCTAGAATCTGATGTTCGGTTTCTTTGGTAACTAGGAAATTATTTCGTCACAAAACTATATAATACCCTAACAGTGTATTGAAATCCATTATTATATGATGCATATAAATTTATTGTACCAATCTTCATACATGAGATCATCTAGTGTCATACATTAACGAAATTGAATGTTAAAACCTTATATAAGATCAATATATATAATAATGGGAATGAAAATCACTTTTAGATACTAGGATATAAATATGTGACTCATGAAATTATAACATGTTATAATGGTAAGGTGTTACATGGAATAGTAATTAGTAATACCATGATATCATATAGTAATCTATGGGATCATAACATAATCATTAATCATAAAAATGGAACATAGAATAATGATGTTACAATCATAGGAATGTGGCACATGCATAATAAATTAAATATCATAACATTGTGGAAAAATAAAACACATAAATTGTAAACCAAGATAAGATCATTTTTATGAGTAATATGTGAAACCCCAATATAACTTTTAAACAATTATATTTATTATATTAACATTTACCATGATTTGGAGGGGTTTTTATAAAAATATATTAATCCTTGTAAAACATTATGGGAATAATAGTTTTTGAATGATTTTGTTAACCATGTAGAAAAAGTGTGCGGCCTGCTACTATTCAAGTCCAGTGGTAGTCACATGTTTATCATATAATATGATAAACGGTGATTTTAAACTATGAAACCTCATTTATCGTGAATATTTGTATCATTTTGGATTTTTTTAAATTGGGTATTAACCCTTTTCTACTTTAAATGGTACATTTGAGATATCCTGCGTAAATACTTCTCTTCATATCATCTCTTCATATGGTGGAATCATGGTGATTTATTGGTGGTTTATCATACAAAACATAAGTATAAGGTCTCTTAACACTTTTTCTTCTATAATCACCATATCAATTAAAGGATCCTCCCCACTTACCAAACCATAGACGTCATGGTGGACAATAATCATACATATGTTATAGTAAAAGTGGATTTTCAATTACTTGTATTTAGAAGTTCCCCCAGAAATAGAATCTTATAATATTAATCAATGTTGAAATGATAACAAGTATTGAGTTAGGTGTCTCTATGCCCATAATTTTATTCAGGATGTACTTTGATTCAAGGAATTTGAAAATTGTTTTTTCTATCCATAAAATTGTATTATGAGATATTTGAAATGTTTTTATCCGGGAATAACAACTAATATCAATGTTTTCTTTATGATTTAATGGTATTCTATTTAAATATGGATTAAGATTCATTTCAATTTCATTTCCTTACATGAAAAATGTTTTCCAAAATTCAAATGAATTTTGTCAAAAAAAATGATTTATACAAGTTTTCTTCATATAAATATTTTTTTTAAAGTTAGTTTCTCCTATATTTATGATCTTTATCTATTTATAAATTCAATTTTTGATTAATAGAAATTATTTATTAACTATATATATTGATTGTTACTATACTCATATTTCATTTTCCGTTCATTGAATTTTACTTTTTTTCAAAGTGTTTATTCATAATTTTATATAAATTGCATGGTTTCAAGCATAAAAAAATCATTCAGGGAAATATTTAATTTAATTTCAAAAGTTGTAAGGTTTACCCCTATTGAGACAATCCTCTACTATTATTGAATTTTTTTTTCATTTAAATATGAATGAATTATTAATTCAAGATTTCATTTTGTGGTATGGGATCTTATTAAAGGTGTTTTAATTTGTTATGTAATGTGTATATTGATTTTTGTCTCCTTACATTTTTAGGAATTTTATATGATTAATGAATAATAAATTTTCCAACAACTATTAGTTAATTTCATGGGGAACCATGGGTACTAATAATGAAATTGAGAGACATGTGCTTTTATAGTTTATATTTTTTAATAGTTAGTAGACCATATATATATGTTCTTCTCTTTCTTAATTTGTTCTTCCAATGATTATAGAGGGATTAAATTACTTTTTTTCTTCTTAGTTACACAAAATAGGCTGGAAATTAGGTTCACCTAGGAACATATATGCATTATCTAATTATGACAATAGTTATAAATCATGATTTGTATTATGAATTATGTTTTTTATAGATTATTTGGAAAGTGAGTTATAAATCATGATTAATCATTATTTGTCTTATCAATTGGGGACGTAGATATATCATATAAAAATGATTCGGTGTACAATACCAAATACGTCTTGATGAAGTGAATACTAAGGTGAAGACCAAAAAAATGATCAAATCATTAATCTAAGGAATAGGTTATGTGTATTAAATATAATTCCACATAAAAAAATGAAAATAAAACTTATTATTTCAAAATTTCATTTTATACATAATAATAGCATTACATAATAAATTAAAAATTACTTTAACCCCATGAATGAAATTTGAGTCTAGAAATCCCTCATCACTCATAATCAATTTAATTGTATGCCCCATAATATTAATAATCATCAAATTATTCATTTAACACCATGAAAATATATATATTAGTGGTATTATTTATCAAAGGGAATTATTTACACCACACATGCGAAATAAGGGTTGAATTAGGATTATATCTCAAAAAAGTAAAAGTGAGATGAGAAAACTCTTACCTTTTCACCCAAAGCATTATGCACATGTACATAATGTCAAATATAATCAAATTTAATTAATTAATTAATTAATTAATAACCAATTTAACTTATATTTTCTTTATTATAATTTTATTAAGTTAATTTATGTCCATTATGATGAGTTATAGTGTTTAATTTGGTTGTTTTGGGACTTTTTGGTCTATGGTTTTATGGTTGGTTCCCTTTGGTATAATTATGAGTGTTCTTTTTAAATTGAATATAAACTAAAATACTAAATTTATTTAGTATTAATAAACTTCTATATGTTTAAATATACTCAAATGTTATTTATTTATATGGTATGAGGATGGATTATTAGATTCAACGTTTACGAAAATCATTTAATTTATTCTGGCGGTTTTTATTACCATCCAGAACGTGTATCATTTTACTTAATATTCTGTTTATATTATGGTTATAGAACATGATATGACTTAATATATATTTATTAAAATCCTATTCAACCCTAATAATGGTTCTATTCAAAGCCATGATGGCAGTAATGGATAATAAAAACTTGTTGTCCACAAAGGTGGCGAATCAAAATGTCATGGGTGATGTTTTCATTTTAAAAATAAAATAAGAATATAAGAGATTTTATTATATATATTACATTAAAAAAATAAAATTCTAGTATATATATTATTTTTTAGTTACCATTCTAATTTTAAGAGGGGGTGTGGGGAGAGGATATTAAAAAATAAATTAAAATAGATAGAGGGAGGATTTTACCAATTGAATATCATCTCTTTCGGAACCTCCTTAAGACACATAAATTTGGTCTATTTGTAATACCAATAGGGCTTGGATGAGGGGATGTGTCTTGGGGTGGTAATTGGTAAGCTTTTATACAACATTAAAGGAATATATGGTGTGAGTAGAAGGCGTGGTGAGGGGAGGTATTTATAGTAGAGGAGAGGGGTGTTTTTTGATTATTTTTTCATTTATTTATTATTCTAGCTCATGAATATCATTTATTTATTATTCTAGATCCTGAATATCAATAATGAATTTAACTTATAATGTTAAAAACCATAAATATTGGGGTGTTATATTCTTTACTCTGAAAATTTTAGATTTGATATTTTCCACAAATATTGGCTTCTAAATAAATGAGTTTGGTTATTCTTCATAACATCCTCCTATTCCCACATTTCCTTTTCCATTTTATGGTTTCTCCAAAGAAATTTTACCATTCAAGTCATAAGATTTCACAATAATTAGACTATAGATTAAAAAAAATTTATCGTCTCTTTCCACTAAGATAAATCAAGTTCATGTTCTATTTCATCATATATGAGTACATATGTTTGGTATGGTATGTGAATATTTAACAATTATATATGGAAATCACTATGAAATTTGGAGATACATTGTTGAATTTCTAATCAGTATGCTACATATCTAATTATTTTTAGAACATAAAATGGTTTGATGTACCTTGATATCAGTTTCTCATTCATACCAATAAATTTGACACCCTTCAATGGATATAATTTTATAATTACATGATCTCCCACATGAAATTATAAATACTTTATTTTGTTTTCAGCATAACCATTTTCACTAAGTTGATCTACTTAAATACAAGCCTGAATAATATTTACAATTTTCATTGTATCTTTAGTAAATGCTGGGCCTATACGTTTCCTCTCACCAACATTATCCCACCATGTATGAGTACATCTTCTCTTTACGTATAATTCTTCATATGGCACCATTTGATTACTATATTGAAGATTATTATTGTAGGAGAACTCTACCAAAGGTAAATACTGATCCCATATACCTTAAAAGTCCTATGAACATGACCTAAACATGTCTAAAAATGTATTTATAGCCCTTTTCAATTGTCCATAGGTTTGAGGGTAATAAATATTACTCAAATTAGGATCAGTAAGAAAAACCTTCATAAGACTCTTCCTGAATTTTGATGTAAAATGGGGATCTCAATTAGACACAGTCTATAAGGGTACATATTCATGTCTTACAATATTATTAATATAGAGTATTTATAGGTTCTCGAGAGGAATATGTTCACTTATATAAAGAAAATGTGCTGATTTTGTATGGATATCAACAATAAGATATATCATATCATTATTTCTGGGGATATTTGGTAATATAGAGACAATGTCAATAGTAATGTCATCCCACTTATATATATGAATAAATAGATGTTTCATGACTCCTCTAGGATTATTTCTCTCATCCTTAACTTGTTGAAAAACTAGAAATATTGACACATAGTCAATTATTTATTTCATCATATTTTCACCCATGAAATTTTCCATCATATCTCTATACTTCATGGTACTACCATGTTGTATAGATAAATTCGAGATATGAGTATTATATAACAGTTACCTTTTTAGCTCACTTATTAATGGAACACATAACCTATTTCCACATTTTTTAATTCCATACTAATAAATGAAGCCTACAATCCTCCATCATTAATTTCCTTGATTATTTTTGAAAATCCTAATCTTCAGATTGAGGGGTTTTTATCTTTTCCAATAAACAGGGATTCACAATCATTTGAATAAGGAGTGATGTTTTCCTTTCCATAAAAATTATCATATATATCCTTACTAAATCCATGAATAAATTATCTTTATAAATCTTCATTTTCTTTAGATATCATTGATATTTTCTACATAATTTATATTTTACCTTATTTTCTTTCTATGGTGAGTTTTAATTGAGAAATCCTAATCTTTGAGTAACTTGATCCATCTTATTTATAGCATGTTGATTGTACTCTATGTAAAGATGTATTTCAAACTCTTTTAGTCCACATATTTATATCAAATATTTCACTATAGAGATAGTATCTCCATATCATCATAGAAAATATTATTGATGGTACCTCAAGATCATGAGTTGGATAATATTGATCATGATTATTAAAATTTATTTATTGATATATTGTAACATTATCATTTTCTATAAGGTTACAACCCATTCTTTTCTTCGACACATCACCTTATTTCATAAACCCATCATTTCATAATTGTATATTCAAAATCATTGCATTGACTAATATTCTATTCAGTTATCCAAAACATTATACACATTATTTTGTCTTTATTAATGTGACTCATTTATGTGTTATCTTGTTTAATGGGTTATCCAATCAGAAAAATTTCTTAAAAAAACATCGATAGTAACCTTCCAAACCAATGATACTATGTACCTCAATTATGTTCATTGTTTTAGTCCATTTTATTATTACCATAGTCTTTATAATATCAACTAAGATTTTATCCTTAGGGATAATATGTCCTGGAAAATAAATTTCCTGAAGACAAAATTCACACTTCCTAAATTTACCATATAACTCTTTCCTTATGAGATTCAAAATAATGATCAGTAAGTGATTCTCATGGTCTTATGATATTTTAGAATACAAAATAATGTCATTAATGAATACTAAAAAAATAATGATATTTCATGAATATTAACTACTACAAAATAGTCCATCAACAATGTCAAAAATGTCCTTTATGAATTATAAATAAGAACTGGAAAGGGAAGCGAGATTAAAATATCTGGTCTTTTATCGGTGATAAAAAAGTAATGATAAAGGAATCCTTTTTAGTTATTTTTAAGCGCTGATAAATGATAGTTTTATCAGTGATTTTAGAAGTTCTGAAAATGGAATCCTATATCAGTGCTTGTAGAAGAACTGATAAAGGGGCATACTACAGTATGTTTGGAATACCACACTATAGAACTAGTGTACATTTCTGTAATGGCACACCGCCGCACCAAAAACACCATGAAATCATTAAAATAAATAATGAATATAGAATTTAATTTCAATAAAATTTACAACACAAGTATAATAAAATACATTCTATTTTAGAAATTTTAACCATTTGTTCATATAATTAAATATGTATAATTTATTACATTCATTCAAAAATAGTAGTCCTTCTTTGACTTTTGAACCTATCCACTTATCGGGAAAAAATGAACCTTTATAATAAAATAATTCTTAAATTATTGATAACAAAAATTGTTAATTTTAAACTAAACATTTATTCATATCATGAATAATATATATCACATTGAGTTCTTGTTAACTCTTACATATCACACCATTTCATGTTCATCTTCAAGAATTATCTCTATTAAAATTTAATAAATAAGTATAATCTAAAAATTATAATAAAATTAAATAATTAATTGTAGATAAAGTGATTAGAAAACAATATAGGATCATTATCTCTGTTTTGTTGATGTGATGTTTTTTTAAACAAAAATTACAATTATATATTGAAAAGAAACTCCTAGATTTATATAATTCACAATGTCCATAGGATTGGGGTGTGGATGATTCTTACATGTCCCAAATGACTTATGGATCATTTTTCTAATTTATAAAAAACCCAAATGTTTTTTCTTAATTTTGAGTATGTCTCCTGTCTTTTTTACTAAAATTCCTTTTTAAAATGGAAACATGTACTTTGACTCACATTGAACACATCATGTGTCGGTATGATGTGATATTGATTCCTATATGTAGAAATTGGCCTTAAAATATATTTCCTAAATTATCAAGAATATCTGAGTGTGTTTTCTGGGTATTTGGTGACTGAACATTTTTTAACTATACTGTAGATTTTGAACAGATAACCAAAAAATTTATTCATATCATGCACATCATTTATAGGAGTTATTTATCTATTATTTTTCACTATTTTATTTATGTTATCATCAAATCACATGTACAAACTATTTTTAATGGTTATATAAATGATCATGTTGGAAGTTCCCTACAAAGGTGTATCATAATGTACATGGGCATCCATAGCCCTGGGGTACCTACTAATACATCACTAATTGCATGTTCATATTTATAAGAGGCCCAAAGTGGATTTTGTACGTAAGATATGTTGGATGGTCTTGTAAATTGGCATTGTGGTTTGGTTCATATAGGTAGTAGAGCATGTTATCCTATATTTTCAAATTTTATTTCTCTATCTGATCAGACCAATGGGTAATCATTTTATGTATTAATGGTTACTTACACATCATTTTTTATTTATTATTGGATATGTTTATTTTGTTCAACTTACTCTTTTATTTATTATACATTATTTTTTTTTTAAAAAGTTATTGTTCACTGTAATATTGGTGTGCAGTCACCCTAAATCCTCTAGTGTAACAGGAGGTGCGCCTAAAGTCACATGTGGACTTGGTCTGATTAAAATTCATAATGAACCTAGGTAGGGATGTTATAAATTGGATATTAATTAATAATAGATTATATAATTTTAGAGTAAAACAGGACGTAAAATTTTATTAGTGGGACATTTATAAGGGATTTTATTAGTATGCATGAATTATACTAATGTAACATCATGTTACCCACTTTCACGTATTACTCTTCTCCCCCCTTTCGATTCCCTATTAATTTGGGAGAATTTTGGGACTCCCAACAATAGAGATAAATTATTGGGTATAATGACATAAAATTCATGGAATTTTCCTCCTCTCAATTAATTGATTCTGGATAAAAATGTCTTAAACTCTTTTTGTGGTTCTCCCTGAGTTCCTAGAAGACTTTTTTAGTTTTGGAATTTGACATGAACCTATATTTTATATTTAATACTCAATAATTTCATTTCATGTAATGATTACATGTCATGAAATGTTTTATATTGTTTATAATATTTCACATAATTTATTGGTCATCAGGAATATTTCATGAATTGGTACAAGGTGTAAATGGTTTATAATCCAAGAATGTGGTTCATGTCATATAATTTTCAAAGTCCTGAATTTTTCATTACATGAGGGATTTACACACCCTAAAAATATAACACATCAAGAAATGAAAAAATTGGGGATTATTAATCACAAGTGAAATGTTTTTCACTTTTTTGGGGTTCCTAGGTTACATGATCTGAAATAGGGTTTCATGCCATGTAATTCTCACGGCTTATTATTTTTAGGGTCTTTCACATCTAATTTTTTTTTTCATTGAACCACTTTACTCTTCTATATCAACATATGATATATCCTATGAAATTTTGGAGATCTAAGATTCTTCGGGGTCACTTTTTTCATTGATTTATCATCAGGGTTGTTAGGCTACAACTCTTTGGGTGTGTGATTCTTCTACTTCTTCATTTACCTTGATCGTATTATCACAGTTCCAAAATATTATATTTTTATCTTTGTATATTCTCTTCTTGATCATTACTAGATCTATTGTGCCATATTTCTTTTTAGGATAACCCTTATGTTCGTTTTGGTGTTGCGTGCGAGTTTCTTTAAGGTATGTTTTTTTCATTCCTCTCTTCTAATAATTTTTTCTACTGAATTGATTTTAGTATTCATTTGATTGATTCACGTAACATTGTTAATGTATTTTCATTATTCTATGATGGCAGATTTCATTATGGGAATGTGCAACCTGAGTTTGAGGTTGGTGGTTCCATCTCCGGAATATGTTGGATGAACTATTTTTCTCTGGTTTTTTAAAATATATACGACATGTGAAACCTTAGGTACATATTTATAATGTGTACTGTAGGTATATCATCCAATTATAGTTGGGGGGTTCACTCATGGGGTGTTTTTTAAATCATTTGGCTAGTTATTCTATGGACTCGAATGACATATTGGTGGTTCACTAATGGGGTGTTCCTCTGTTACGTAGGCATGTGTTCACACTAGTCATTTATTGTGCTATGATTGTATTTGGGATTTGGCTTAGTGGTAAGAACCCTAGAATACTACATGAAAAATGGGGGTTCAAAACCCATTGGGTGTATGTTCTGTAGTGGTACTGTAGCATCTCTGATATTGTAGAAATGGCTGTACTGTAGCAGTGGTAGGGAATTGGAGCGGAAGCAGGGCACTGTAGCAATGGTTGGAACTGTGCGGGTACTATATCAGGTGGGTACTATAGCAGTAATATTCATAGAATGGGCCTTGGGGCCAAAGTAATTCGGCCTACGGGCTATGTAATGGGCTACATGCCAACTAGGCCTTCGGGCTATGTAATGGGTCTCCCTCTACCCAGTTAAAAGAGGCGGGACATGGGCCAAACAAAATTAGGCATATGGGATATGTAATGGGCTACATACCGACTGGGCCTTCGGGCTATGTAATGGGTATCCCTCTACCCAATTAAAAGAGTAATTTTTTTCTTTAATAATAAAATGAGGCTTCGGCCCCAAACTTTACATAAAATTGATTTTTTTATGATTAGTCTTCTATCCTAACCTCTAGTTATCCTTTTCATTTTACAAGTTCTTCTGATTTTTATTTTAATTGATGTTTTATTTTCTGCTTCATTTTATTTTATTTGAATACATTGATATATAGGAAATTATTTGAAACTATTTTACCATGATTATTAGGAACTATGCATAAATAGGAAATGATTTACCATGGTTTTGAGATAAAAACTACTTAATTATTTATCATTCCTTGTATTTTCATAAATTTGATCATTGATCATATTGTTGTATAGATAGTTGATATGGAACACCTGGGTGGGATCCTAAAGAGCATATTTAGCTCACACCTTGTACACCCATTCAGTGGTGCATAGTCCATTTATCTATTTTGATGTAGGAAAAGTAATGGTGCCACAATGTGGCAAGGTAGATTCTGTCACATGAGAATTTGTATTAGGTGTTGAGATGGTGGGAGATTTCAATACTATCACATTAATTTTCTTTTTTTTCTTTTTTTGGATGTCTCTTTGAAAAAAATTTGCAACCTTTGAGTTTTATAGATTCTGTTATTTCCTTTTTGGTTATGAGATATATAATTCCTCATACTTCCTTTGTTTCATCCTTCATGTATATATATTTATATCATGTATTTTTTTGGGGTTGATAAAAATCATTTCCATTGGTTGATATTGATGCTCGGGTGATCATTGCCAACCCATGGGGATCTAGAACGCCCTTCGGGTATGTGGTAATTTTTTCAGGTACCAATTTGAGAGGGTATCTAGGTCGGGTTCCCCATAGTTTGATAATTTTGGTTTTTTTCCTCAGTATTCCTTATTCTAGGATATTTTTTATATAAGAGATATGATTTTCGGGACATGAGAGGTAGGTTGTGGTTAGTGTCTAGTCATCTCTTACATTGACAAGCCTCTAGTAAACATGGGATATTTGGATGTGTGTCTCCTATTTTCAGTTTGTGATATTAAAGTAGTTTTTACAAATGGATACTCTATGTTTAATTGAGGTTACTATTTATCTGATAATTTCACATATTTTGGTGTGTATCAGTACACCTCAAAGATATCATCCACAGGTTCCTTGAAAGGGTGTAGCAGATTCTCTTCTAGTTAATCTTCCTATAGATTAAAATATTATCAAAACTATATTTTCATTAGTTCATATTATAGACTAATATGTACCAAAAGTCCATACCATAGTTTTTATGGTGCATCCAAGAGGAAAATAAAGGGTTCAATCTCGATATTCTAGCACAAGAATCCAACGTGCTTTAAGTGTATAAATTAACCTCATGTGAAAAATGATTGTCTAGACATGATCAATTAAATATTTGACATCTAGAATACACCTGATAGTATCATGGTGATGTTTATAGTACTTTGATTCAAGGGTCCTAGTACGTGATCATAGGATTTCATGGTACAAGAAAATATGCATGTTCTATTGGATAGGAAGGGTTTCATGACCATATTCTTTCATCATTTTTACTTGTAGTAGCTAATGATGATGAACTCTTTGAATTTCCTCTAGTTTTAGTAGAGAGAGCATTTGATGTTGGTATACACCCATATGTTTTTAGCTAGTTTTTTTATAGATGTAGTAAATAATGAACATCTAATGGTTCAGAAGTACATGTATACGTTTCCGTTAGATAATATATTAAATGAATCTATGGTGATGCTTTTGACCTATGAAGATACAATGGATATAGAAATGATGGAACAGTTGTATATGGTAGTAAAGGTTGGTTATTCTTCCCCAACTCCCACACTTGGTTGTTTCTTTAGTGAAGAGCATGGTAGAAAGGGTATGTGGCATGATAATCATGGGAGTGGTGTGGTGGTTTCTCAGCATTAGGCCTCCTATAAACATTTAGTTACATCTAGTGGTGTTCCCCTAACCTGTGATCAGTGTGTAAATCTTAGGGACACCTAATATTCTCATTATGCCCCTATGAAGATGTGAAGTAGCTGTGTATGTTATGTTCATCTACAAAATTTCTGTCATGCGATTTCAATGCCTCATTAAAGACTAATATGGTGAAACTAGATGCTTAAATGACTATAGGGATCCTTTCACATTCATTGGGAGTTAAGAACCATCACGTAGTAAATTGGTTTACAAAAGAGGTAGATTTGGGTCCAGCGATAAAGAGAGGATCCACATTTATTGTATATTTTGTAGTGATTGTTTTATTTTATACAGATGATTCCCACTAGATTATATCTTTTTATTTTGTTGATATTCTTAACATTCTAATGAAATATATTTTCCCATGTTATGGACTTAGTGTCCCCTCTTTGTAAGGGGAAAGGGATGTTTTTTTATAATTGACATGTCTCATCATTATAGCCTATGAGATCAGTTGTGTGTTTTATGGAGAGTGGGATATGAAGTCTTATAATGCAGTATTTTACTACCTAGATCTCAATAGTCTATTTCGTTCTGTATAATTTGATCTCAATACCATTTCTTCTATTATTTTATCTTACTACTATTGTTTGGTATTTTTGTAGTGTTTTCTTAAATTATTTCTCTGGTAATCCTCTTGAAATGGAGGTAGATTTTAGGATGGATATGGTGTCAGTTACATGGTTTATTTCATTACCTTCTTATTAAATGAAACTAGTTTTACAAAAAGACCTCAATATTAATTTTGTTGATCTAATGGATTATGGTTTTATTTTCCCAATTGTTTAACCTTGTGTAGTCCCAATCCTATTTGCCAAGAAAGAATATGGTTTAATATGATTGGGTGTGGACTATCAGAAGATGAACCGAGTAATGATTAGGAATAAATATCATTGTTCTATTGTGCATGATTATTTTGACTAATTTAACATGGGGAATTGGTTTTTGAAGATCAATCATTGATCAAGTTATTATCATCTAATAATATAGTAGTCTGATAAACTAAAGATATATTTTTGGAAAATGTATGGTAGTGAAAAATATCTACTTATGTTATCTATTCTAAGTAATGATCCTATTGTTTTTATGGCTACAATTAACTGGATATTCCTTGAGTATCTCAACACTTTTTTGGTATTGTTAATGGATGAAATTTTGGAATATTTGAGGTCTGAGCACATCAATGTGCACTATTTTAGTTTGGTTTTAGAGGTAATAAGTATTCAATATTACTACGAAAATATTTTGAATTGATATTTATGGATCCAAGAAGTGATGTTATTATGGATCTTGATTTCTGAGAAAATCTTATCAGTAGATCCTAATAAGGTGAACGTTGTTTTGGCATGCGAATTTCCAGGAAACATCTTTGAGATTTGGAGTATCCATGTTTTATCGATATATTATCAATGGTTCATCATGGATTTCTAAATTTTTTTCATCAACTTTGACTTTACTAACAATTAATAGGGTGAAATTTATATGGGATGAAATGTTTCAGTCTAATTTAAAAGAGCTGAAATGGCTCCTGTCATCGATGTATATTCTGTTCTTACCTGAGCTTAGTATGGGGTAAGTGGTTTTCTTTGATTCTTTTGATACTTTTTTATGTACTATGACTATGTTGAATGATCATGTGGTGGATTAAGTCTCTCACCATCTTCTACCACATGATAAGAATAAACCCACACATTATTTAGATAATTCAAGGTTTTGAATTCAATAAAGTATTTGAAAAAATATCTTTTTGGGGAGATGTGAATAGTATTTTCTAACAATAATATCATAAGATATATATTTTATATGAAATAATTGAATATAAAACAATGTTGGTGGGTTTAATACCTTCAGATGTTTGACTTATTCCTCACCTACACCCTAGGGAAGGTAATTTCATCATAGATGATCTCATTTGGAGAGTACCATCACATACAGCTTTAGAATCAACAGAGGAGTAGAACCTTATGGGGATCTTTTCTCAATATCACCTAGATTTTAAAGAGGATATTTTAGGTTTTATTATTGACTTTTTTTAGTTATCATCATATTTAATAGAGTTTTTTATTCTGATTCAATAATATGATAATGAGTATAATTTTATTCAAGAATCTTTTTATACTTGGGAGACT
Source organism: Viscum album (assembly GCA_963277665.1). Taxonomy (NCBI): domain Eukaryota; kingdom Viridiplantae; phylum Streptophyta; class Magnoliopsida; order Santalales; family Viscaceae; genus Viscum; species Viscum album. Next base: position 1,841,237,230 of record OY728135.1, read on the forward strand.
ATTTCTAGTTGGTCTCACCCTTTAAACGATACTATCTATTTTAGGGATTAATTTTTCTTATAACATCTATGAGGGGCTTAGTGTAGTTTGATTATAATATATCTTTTGGGATGTTCATAAAATAACAAAAAAATGTATTATGACATGAATGATGATTCTGTTGGCTAGGTATAAAGCATGGAATTCCATAATATTTGTCCCAATTTTACACCTATAGATAGATAAACACAGATCATCTTAAACCATCTGGTTTCCTCCAACCTCTTCATGTGTCGGTTTGGAAATGGAAAAATTAGTCCATGTAAATTTTTGTCAGATTACCATAGACTCCTTTAGGGGGTAATTCTATCTAAGAGGTGATCAGTTAGATGAAAACGCGGACTCTCTTAATTCTGATCAGGGAAAAAAATTGCACAATCTAGGTAAGTTGTATATGTGTGAGATCGAGAGTTAATATGGGTCTCTCTATTCCATTCATTCATAAAATGATCTTAGGTCTACATTGAGGATCATGAGGAGTATCCAAGATGTGATTGGGACTTAGTTTAGGTTTAATACAACCTACCATCCACAGAGAGATGTCCATATGGACTGTTCTATTTAGTTCCTAAAGGATATGATTAATGCCAACATTTGGTATTTTGGTGGATCATTGGATATCCATTTGTGGAAGTTTTATTTATATTATAACAACAACAACCATTCATCGATCATAATGGATCCAATTGATGATTTCTTTGGTCACTTTGGGAGATCAAATCTTTTTTGGATAGTGATAGGCATGGCCTCTTTGGTGGGGATCAGTCTCATTTAGAAGAAATTAGTGAGTATTTCTGATATACATTGACATGAGGTTACAACTCACAATTTAATGAAATATATGTGGATCAATTGTGTCACCCATTCAAGGTTTACTTTATTGAATGGGTACTATTGTATATTTCTCATTGGTTGGGTCACCATCGTCTTGGAAGGTAGGAAATGTTGGATCTATGATATATTGGACCATTTGAGATAATGGAGAATCGTGGATTGGTTTATTATTAGTTTTAATTTTTTGTTCAATTATCAAAATTTCATGATTTTTTCCATATATCATAGTTTAATAAATATCCCCCAATCCACTCATGTTTTGAGTTAGTAATTGATTAAATTGGATAGAAATGTTTTAGTTACCAAGTAGACAGTGCAGATCGTTGAGTCTCAAGTGAAATACATTCATGGTAAGTTGATAACATTGGTAAAATTATTATAGAAAACTGTTCATATTCCCATCAAACTCGAGATAATAATTCATTGGTGAGAGAGTAGTGGCCTCTAATTTTTTCTAGCATCATTCTTCCTTATGACATCATGATGGGGTAGTTTCATATGGTAGGGTGTTTTTAAAATCCCATTACCAAATTTAAGGTATTTTCCTTCTATCTCTAGACATTTACATCTTTATTTGGGTTAATATCATTATACCTTAGGATAGAAAGATGTAATTGGGGAAAATCGCCTAAAATTCATGGATGTATGTTTTATTGAATTAATGAGTTTTAGAAAAAAAAAATTAAAGGTTTTATAGGGTTCTCCCAACATTCAGAGAAAAATGGTATTGTTTCAGGAATTAGGGATTAATTTGGAGTTCATGTTATATTCTTGGTGGTTTCATTCCCTATAATGATTACACATCATTAAATGTTTACAATTTGTGTAAGGGGATCAAGTCTTGTAAAGGTTTCTAAGAATATATCGTAAACTACTACATGGTGTGAAGGTTTTACCCACCATGAATAGAGATCACATTGTGAAATTTATAAAAATGTTAATTGGTTTTTGGTATGATGGTTATACACACCATGAAAATAATACATGTTTTGAAATGGTAAAAATCTATATTTTTTATGTGAGGAAATAAATTAGTGATTTTTTATTTCATAGATTACGAAACATGAAATAGATTTTTACACCATATAATTATCATGGCTTGAGATTTTTAGGGTGTTGCAAATAGGATTTTTATTTCATTCAACTATTGGAATCATCTCTCTCTCTCTTGAACTCTGATTTATTTCATCCTATATTTTAGAACTATTCTCCTTCTAGATCACATCGTTCAGTAATTTATCATCAGGTTTTCTATACTACATCTCTCTGGGTGAGTTTTCCTTCTACTTATTTGTTTCCCTTGATCATAGTATTGTCAGGGAACGATGATTTTGGATCTATTGATATGTGATATTAATATTCTTGAACCTTTAAATATTTTCAATTTGTTATTTCTCTATTGGTTTGTTATTGTGTTAGTTTTGGTGTGACATGTGAGTTTCCTCAAAGTATGTTTTGTTCTACATTCTTCAACGACCACTTTTATTATTGGATTGATTATTAGATATGAGTATTAATTATATAACCTCTTTTATTTATCATTCATTATTCGTTTTTGTGTATTAATTTTTAGGTGTGTGAAACCAAATTTTGAGTTTGTGGTTCTGTCTTTATCCTATGTTGGATTAATTTTATTACTCTCGTTTTCTATAAATTATTTGATAAATGATTTTGAATGATTAATTTCTGTATGTTTAAAATATATTTCCATAAATGATGTTTATTCCATAATTTTGGGAAAATAAAATGTATTTTTAAAATAATTGAAAAATGGATTTCTAAAAAGGTTATCAAAGAATGATAATGATTAAATAGTTTAAAAAACATAGTTCATGGGAATCCTGATGTACATATTTTCATTGTATAGCTTAGGGTCATCAACCATCTATAGATGAGGGGTTTCTCTTGGGGTTTTCTTCTAATATATAGGAAAATTTCTCTATGGAATAAATTAAAATTTTTTGGGTTTACTTAGGGGGTGTTCCTCTGTTCCTTAGGCATGTGTTCTAAAGACTTCAGTGCACACTTGTCCTTGACTGTGGTATGAGTAGTCTGATATCCTAAACTATAGAGAACGATGGAATGTAACCAATTACTCTTTTTATTGGATTTGTTATTATATGTGATGAATTTATTGATTTTAGTTGATGTATTTTATATATGTTAATTTATTTTGAATGAATTAGCATGTTTATTTAAAACTGTGAAAAAAGGGGAAATATTTTACCATGATTTCGAGTAAAAAAAATTTATCAATTTATCATTCCTTTATTTATTGGAAGTTAATAGTATTTAAGATTTTTATTCATAGTATTGATATGGAACACCATGGTACAATCCTACTAAGCCTGTTAAGCTCACACCCTATGCACCCCATCAGTTGGTTATAGACTTTTGTATATAATTGGATATATGGAAATGTAGATCACCACATTCAGGGGGGGAGGATTCTTCTGATAGATTTTGGGTAGTTTTTGGTGATATGGTGGGAGTTTCCCATACTGTCTCATGGATTAGTTGTCTTGGTTTATGTTAACACTTTCTATTGGACTTGTCTCTTGAATATTTTCTAGTAAATATTTTTTTGAATTTCTTCTATTATTTCCATTTTGGTTATGAAATATATACATGTTTAATATTACATTTTTTCTTCCATCATATATATAGATATCATGTTTTTTCGGTTGGTTTAAATCATTCCTCATGGTTTTTGTTGATTCTTGGGTGCTACTCACAAGCCTGTTGGGATCAGGGATACCCTTCGGGTGTTAGGAAATTTGGGTTGGGTACCAGTTTGAGAGGGTATCCAGGTCAAGTTATCCATTACTAAAATACTTATAGATTATCTAATGATATCCTTTCCTATATAATGATTTTTTAATATTCCATTTCCCTCAATAATTCATTATATATAAATCATCAATTTATCATGAAAGATATAACAAATTTTATTCACCTAAATTTTATAAAATAATTGCAAACATAAAAATAAATTATTTAAAAAATCAAATTTTAATACATTTAAATTTTTATATGCTTTATATACCCAATGGATTGACTATATTTATATATATTGTAAGTAGTCAGTGGTATCAAAATATATTTAATGAATATGACTAAAGATAGTACATGGGATATTGAAGATACATTATATTGAGATATGAATTGTTTATCTAGTAATTTATATATTCCACTACGAAAAAATAATATGTTGATGAATTTAGAGGTTATCATGGATCAGGATTCAAGTTAATTATATATCTCTTGCAGATTTTCAAAAAATGTTGTTTTTTCAGTGATAACAAATTTAAATCACTGCATACTTAAATAATTTTGTATCATGTTTTGGAAAAGGATGATTAGTTTTATGATTAATATAAAGCTTCAAGAAATTTCATATATAGAATCTATTTTAGAGTTTTATAATGTTTGGGGGGGGGTTCATAAAGATTTTAAAATGATAAATATATAGACTATATAGATAAATATATGATTATCATAGTTAATTTAATGTTATAATTCAACCTTGTGTTATCAGACAAAAATGATGATATAATATCTATATTTATGCACTAGGTTATTATTATTGAATGATGTTATACTAAGATGATATAAGTGTGGAATTTCATTATTATTGACTCAAAAACATTAAAAAAATTTATTTATTTAGTACGAATCAAAAGATAAAAACAATTGTGGAGAAGGATTATTCTTTAATTTACTCAAATGATTTCTTATATAGTCTATTATATTTATGAATTATGTTTAATATCATTATGATGTTTTTAGGATGTCCTAAGATTAATTAAAATTATTTTAGATTTCTAAATTTTTGTTGACGTAACATGACATTTTATGAAGTAGTTTATATTTATTTAGTAAAGGATATATAAATCTACATAGTTACATATGCGTTAAGGGAGTATCTTCTACCTCTGTATATGTAATACAGAACATAAAAATAATTATCATTAAGGTTTTATAGTTTATGTAATATTAATCTTGGGATATATAATGGTATTTATATGTAATTCAATATTTATAGCACCTCATATGTGTAACGTTGATTTGTCAATGTATATATAAGAGTGTTATTAATTTCATGTAATAATAAGACATATTTTATGTGTGAATAATAAAATGTTTTCAAAACTCACATAAGATAAATTTATCCTCAGGTACGGGAAGATCAAAGGTAATTTAAGAATAATATAGATTTTTTAAAATTCTATATTAGAGTAAATTACTCTCGAATAAGATTAAACAAGATATTAAATGATATATATCATAAGAAACTATGTAATATTATGAGTTTTATATAAATATAAATTTTTTAGATAATTAAATGAAAAAATAATGATGAATTGTGAGGATCTTTGATAAAGATATATGAATATTAAATATAGATGTTTTGGACTCCATTATAGAAGGTAAAATCCATAGTTTTTCTTTAATATTATGTTAACTAGTTTCAAAGATGAGATATCATGATAATGGTTATTTTGGAGTTTCCAAATTAAAAGGGTAAAACATTAAACACTTAATCATTCTATGTTTTTTCTAAATGGAATATTATTTAATGAATTATGGTATAACAATAAGTGGGGAATATTGTGATGTTAATGCTGATGCTTCTATTAAACCTCATATATGTCACAGTTTTTTATAAATTTGAGATGTTGTATTCAAATTTTTATATATTACAAGGATCACAAGTAATTTTGATGATGAAAAAATAGTATTAAATTCACTATTAGTTCATCAATAATTACAGAAATTGCATCATGTGTTATTTATTCATATGTGAATGTTGTTGAGGTGGAAATACAAGCATTCATGATACTATTCTTTAATATTTAATAAATCTAAGTACATTTATGATGGAGAATATTTCTCCTCTAATGTTTTAATTTATAAAAATATAGTTAATATCACGATCAAGAAATTTATTATAACACTCAAATTAAATTAGAGGGATTCAATATAAGGAATGTTTTGGTAGAAATAAATATTAAAAAACTCTTTTTTGGATAAGGAAGATACATTCCCATAATGAATTTACTTTAGAAAGTTATATAAACAATAGTATATTATATTTTAACATATCTAAAAAATGATATAGTCACACATATTGAACATGAACCTTGTAAAAATACTATGGGTTACCCTATATTTTATTTTTTTTCTTGGATGTGGTTTGAATGTGTTGAGTGATTTGAATAATACTCATTCACCAAAACATGTATACTAGATCAAATAATTAAATTTAATATATTGGGAATGAAATTAAGCACAATAATTAGTACTAACTTCATATTTAAAAAATTATTATTATATTATTTTCTATATAAAAACATTATAATAAAAAATCCATAACTAAATGGTTTATTATCTTGGGTTAATTAGGTATGTATAAAAAACATACAAGAAAACAATCTTATTTTTAATTTTATCAAAACAGTCATCCTATTGAATTTAATATTCTCCATAGAACATTTGACCACATAAGTAAATTCTTTAAGGAAAGGGTAAGAATAAATCAACCTAAGGGGAGAAATAATAGGAAAGGAACATGATACGTGAATAAAAATAGTACATGGATGATAATAATTAGCAACATCATATAATAATAAAAGTATCATTATAATAAACATGATGGGAAAATTTAAAATAGATATGAATTATGGAATATGCATAAGAATAATACATTATAGCATTGTGGTCAAATCCCATTCATAAATTGTGAAAAAATTATATTATGATGTTCACCCACAATAAATGTATAGCAATCATCAATTAATAAAATTTTAATAATGATGGAAATATTTCAATGAATAAAACATATAATATCATGATATATATCACACTACCAAATGAATTGTATTTATATATAATTTTAATCCCACCCATCAAATCCTAAAATGAAATAAAATATTATTTCCATATAAAAAGGATACATATAATGATTTTAATTATGATATTAACCAATGATAACAAAATAGGATTAAAATGATATTATAAGGAATCTTTCAATGAATAGACTTATAGGTTTCAAGATTCAAAAAGGTAAAAAAATTAGAAATGAAATTTTGGAATATAAAATTAAAATTTATGGGGAGTAAAATAAAGCAAATATGAATAATCCATGATATTTTTTGAAGAAAAATATTTATCAAAAAAATGGAAGTTCCAAATAATTCTTCCCAATATAAGAAGTTCATGTGTATCCCTAGTAAAATAAAAGTACAATTTAATTAAAATTTATTTATAAGTTATTTAGATGAATCATTTAAAAACATAGATAAAGTGTTGATAACCCCAAAATTAAGGATTTGGGTTCATAAGTCCCATGAAAAAAATTATAAGGTTTTATTAAATCAAAAATGTTTAATATTTTAATGAATAAACCTGTTTAGTTCCATAAAATGTCAATAAGACCTGATTATGAAAATTATGGGGACCACACATCAAAAATATTTTAATTATTATTTTATAAAAAGATATAATCCCAAAGTAAAAGTCCGAGAGAGAATCACCTTGAAATCTATATATAGTATGATATCATTATAGATATTTTTTATCACAATTGAAATACAATATATGTACCTAGAAAAGGTTAATAAAAAAATTTAAAAACAATTATAGAAAACACATATAAGGATTTTGAAATAATATTAAATAAATAGATATAATCCTATTAGAAATATTGGTAGGGATTCCCCTTATGTAAACTGTAATGAAAAAATGAATCAGTCAATGAGAGATAGTATAATGTACATGAAATTATACTGAATTAAATGTAAATTGTATATGGATAATTTTTATGGTTTTTATACATTATAATAGGATATATTTGATCCATAAGAGGATAAAATCCCCACTGAGATGAGATTTAGATGAAAAACCCATTAAAATAGGTCATATTTTATTTCATTTCAATTACACCTCATGAATATTTATTCAATTCTTATAGAAACCATAATTAATATGTGTAGTATATTTATATATGTTATTTTTGATCAATTATAACTAATAAAATATATTTTCTTTTTTCATTTTTTTTAAAAATTAAATGACTTGATATATAATTTTCATTAAACTCTCAATCGTCATTTTGGTTTGGTTTTTTTGGTCATTAAAATTTAAATTTGAATAAAATATAATCTAGAATATTAATATATATTAATATGAATTTATATATACAATATATATAATATATAATAACTATACATGAATGATGTGATATGTAAATAATTAACAACATCCCCCTGGGAGAATGAAATAGAACGTTATCAACATGTGTCGAAAGATGAAAATGATAGAGTATATATAAATTAAATTAATAAACAAATGTTATAAAATATCATAATAAAATAAATAAGTTATATTATACTTTAAATTTTTTTAACTGAGATAAAATTCGAATATTAAATAATAATTGGAGAAAATAATTGAAAAGAGATGATATCGTGGTAACTCTTTATTAAAGCTTTACCCCTTTGTAGTGGAACTAAAGATTTAACGGGTTCTTGATGGATGTCACCTGAACACCGATAACATTATTAGGATATTTGGGATGATATAATTGAGTAGATATTGGGTTTTGAGAAGTAATTTCTGAGTGGTTGAGTTAGGGAATTTATAATGGTATTTATACTTGAGGGGAGGGGTATTATTGTCTAAAATGTTGAAAAAATTATTACTTATAAGGTATAAATTTTAAATATTGTTATCATTGATTTTATGAATCATATATTATGAAAATATATGTATTTGGTACTTTAATACCTCTTATAGACAATATTTTTTAGCTTATCTAAAAGGTAAAAAGTAGAGTGAAAATTATTTTTCAGTGGAATACATTACTTTTTAAGAATATTTAAATTACTTTTTAGGTTTAGAAATTATGATTATTTTTTAAAATTACTAAATTATGTTAGTAAATTAATCTTGTATCCTTATTATTATGTCATGGTTAATTATATAAATATTAAATCATTAATATATCATATTGAAAGTGGTAACTGAAAGAATATATTTTTACTACCCAATAAAAAATTGAAATTTTTTAAAAATATATCCAAATTTCACCTGTATAAAAACATAATGTGATGAGTCAAAAAATGAAATTTTTTTATCAAAATAATTTTCTACCATATTTATCTTGAACTATTAACAAATAACTTATGGATTATTTATCAAATGTGTTAAAATACAGTTTATATAAAATGCCCTTCTACTTTCTATGAGTATTTAATTTGAATATTTTTTTGGGGTCATTATAATATATATATATATATATATATAATTAGTTTATACATGGTAAATGTTATTTACATTTAATTTTAATGTTTTACTTTTTATGATTCTATTATAAAAGTTAGATTACTATTATAAAATTCATCTAATTATTCTTAATGATTAAGTTCATTTTCCAATTTTTGTGTTATTATACTAATGGTATTAATATTTTTATAATTCTAATCAATAAATAATATTTTATTCATTGTTAATTCACTAAAATTTCTGTTATGGTTCTATATTCTTCATTTTCATAATTTTGATTCGTTTACTAATGTTTTATTTTCTTTTTATACAGTGTTTTTCATGAGTGTGGTAATTATAGGAGGTTAAAAGGATTTATATTTTTATATTCTAGTTTTTTTGACCCATTAAACTACTTTATGTTTTATTCAGTATATATATTCTCTAAAGTTAAAGTTCTAAAATATGAAAATAAATTATTTTGGTTTCTTTATTATATAGTTCATGTGTTTTAAACAATACTATATACCCAAATATAAAAAAATATATAATTATTCACAAAAAAAATTCCATATATTAAAGTTTATGTTGTTATATTTGAATAATTATCAATAATTAAGTTAAATATTGATCATTTCATTGAATATTCAATAAAAATTAAGTTAGTATACTATTATATATTAATTCATATTTTAAATGTAATCATATATGAAAAATAATTTTTGGATAAATAGTAATTTATTATAGTTATTCATATACTCTGAATAAAAAATAATTTCATTTATTAATTTTTACATATATAATCTAAGAAAATAAATTCATGAAAATTTATATATCTAAAATTTTGGATCATGCATTCTACCCCCTTACTGAAATGGAATCTTATAAATTTCACTCATTGATTAAGACAAGTTGATGTTTACATTGTGGTTTATAACCAGAGTTCCAATAAAAAATAAAATATCAATTTATAGTATGAATAAACCTTATTTTGATTAAAATTTTCACCCTATTTTTTAAAATTATATATCTGTGAAATTTTACACTAAAATGGATGGTATTTTAGAGAAGTATTTATACCCAAATTTATAGACATCCAAATTCCAAATTATAACTATAATCTTCTTTAATATAATCCATAGTGACTCGTATAATAGAAACATGATTATAAAAACTTTTTTACAACAAAATAAACAACATTAATACAATCTAGAATGAAAAGTCTTATTATTTTGGGAAACAGTATCCTGGTATAACATAATCATATATAAATTATTAATTCTTATTCAACTCCCCCATCATAGTCCTCCTATATGTTTTAATAGTATCCAAATGAGATTCTCACATCCCCATAATTTTATATATTTTTGAACACATGCATATTTTACATATAAAAATGGATGTTTGTTACAACAACTAGTTCTAGAATCCGAAGTTCAGTTTCTTTGGTAAATAAGAACTTATTTCATCACCAAACTATATAATAGCATAACAATGCAATGAAATTCGTTATTAAATCACACATATAAATTTATTGTACCCTTATTCATACATGAGATCACCTAGTTTCATACATTAAGGAAATGGAAAGTTAAAACCCCATAGAATGTCAATAAATAGAATCATTTGAAAAAATAATGATTTTTAGATATCAGGATATAAATAAGTGAGTCATGAAATTATAACATGGGATAATTGTATGGTGTTACATAGAATAGGAATTAGTAATACCATTAGCTCATTATATAATTAATGGGATCATAACATAACCATTAATCATAAAAATATAACATGGAATAATTATATTACAATAATAAGAATGTGGCACATTCATAATAAATGAAATATCATAACATTATGGAAAAATCCAACGCATAAATTGTGAACAAATATAGAATTATTTTTATGCATAATATGTGACACCCCAATATAACATTTATAAGTATATATTTATTATATTAACTTGTATCATGACTTTGAGGTTTTTTTATAAAAAGATATGAATCCTTTTATAATTTTATAGGAATCCCAATGATTTAATGATTTTTTAACCATGTAGACAATGTTTGAGGCCCACTACCATTCAAATCCTGTGGCAGTCACATGTTTATCAGAAAATATGATAAAACATGACTGTTAACTGTGAAACCTAATTTATAGTGAATATTTTTTTTCATTTTGGATTGTTTTTAATTGGGTATTAACCTTTTTTCAACTTAAAAGGGTACATTCAAGAGTCCCTTCCTAACTAATTACCTCCATATCATCTCCTCATATGGTGGAATAATGGCAATTTATTGGTGTTTTATCATCCAAATCATAAGGTTATGGTCTCGTAACGCTTTTTCTTCCTTAATCACCATATCTAACAAAGGTTTATCCCCAATTACCTAACCTTAGAGTCCAAGGTGGATGGTCATCATTCATAGGATATAATAAAAGTGTATTTTCTCTTCTTGTGATTTTAAAGTTCCCTTTGAAATTGAATCCTCTAATATTCAACATTTTTCGTATGATTACAATGATTGAGGTATATTTCGCTATGCCCATAATTTTATTTTGGAGGTAATTTAATTCATGGAATTTGAAGATTGTTTCTTCTATCTAGAAAACTATATTATGAGATATTTGAAATTGTTTTATCCAAGAAAAACAATAAACTTCCATATTTTCTTTATGATATAATTTGATGGTCTTATAATATGGATGGATTTTAATTTAAATTATATTTAATTACATGAAAAATCTATTCTAAAATTCAAATTATGTTTTTTAAAAGAAATGATTTATTCAAGTTTTCTTTATTTAAATATATTTTTTAAAAGTTGGGTTCTCATTTATTTATTAGTTTATTTTTTTTTAAATGGTATCATTGCTTAATATAAATTTTTTATAGACTCTATATATTAATTATGACTATACACATATGTCATTTTTGGATTATTTTATTTTATATTTTTTCAATGTGGTTACTCATAAGGAAATATAAATTGCATGGTTTAAATCTTGAAACAAAATACACATTTGGGGAATATATAAATGAATTTCCAAAGCTATAAAGTTTACCCATTTTGATCGAATCCTATTATATTATTAAAATTTTTTTATTTTAAAATAAATGAATTATTAATTCATACTTTCATTTTTGGTTAAGTGATATTATTAAAGGTGTTTGAATGTTTTATAGAAAGCGGATATTGATATGTGTCTCCTTACATTACAATTTTTTTTTATGATTTATGAATAATAAATTTTCCACCCACTATTAGATAATTTCATGGGGAACCATGGGTAACTAATATTGAAATAGAGATACATGTGATTTTATAGTTTATATTTTTTTTACTAGATATTAGCCCATAAATATGTTCTTCCCTTGAATGAGTTGTTCTTACAATGATTCTAGATGGTGTAAATTAATTCTTTCTCTTAGTTACACAACATAGGCTAGAAATTATGTCCACCTAGGACTACATATGTATTATATCATTACTCTAATAGTTATAAATCATTATTAGTCTTGTGAATTGTGTTTTTAGATGATTTGGAATGTGAGTTACCTGATGTTATTGTTTTATTTATACTCAATATGTTATGAGTGTTTTATAAGTGAGAAAGTTGTTTTAAACATATTATTTTTACTAATTTTTATTACACATTCTTGATTACTCCTAATGGTGATTTTTAGGGTATCCTATTTACTTTATGATGTTTTTAAAAAATTATAGGTTTTCAAATGAAATGGGTATGTTTTCTTCAAACACTTTTTTTAAGAAACATTATTGGAAGACATTTTTGACCTATTTGAGTGGTATTTTCTACAATGTAATATTTCTAAAAGTTGATATAGCACATGATTTGTCTATTATAATGGAAAAGGATTTTAGAATATAAACTTTATTGTTTTATTAATTTTAAAATTATAAAACTATAAAGAAAACTATGTTTCTATTTATTTACAAAAAATGTTCTTATTATATCACATAGTTTAAATTTATTAGACACATGGTAGTGTCCTAAAGGGTATTGGACAACACTCTACACAATCAAATTAGTGGTTGTGTTTTCTTTTGGTTTTATATTGGTAGATTATTTTTGACTTCTATATAGGTGTTATTCCTTACTTCCTTAATAATGTGGGTGGATTTTGATTCATAGTGGGTGGATTTGAGTAACATGGTGGTATCTTGATTGGTTTCATTAAGTGTTTTGATTATCTTAGAGAATGTTTTATCATGGCCTCTTTGATCATAATTTATCATTTTTACTTTCATATTTTGGATTCAAAATATTTACAAATCAGTTTAATTTTTTCATTAATTTTTTATCAAATTTTTATCTTGTTGTTTTCATTGAGATTCACTCCTTTTGGTGAGATTATATCTATATAAAATGATTATTTATGTGTGAAAATTTATATTTTTTGGATACATATTTCTTGATTTTCTACTATAATTGGTTTTTTGGTTTATTATTGTTCAAGGATGAAACTATTCCAAATATTTAAATTGGTTATACTCAATCTTGTCACCAATTAGGGGTGAAGAGGAAAGTTTTATAGGCCTTATAGTGGAGAATTATGAGTAATGGGATGGGTTGATCTATTTTAGTTCACAAAAAAATCGTATTACAGTTCCCACTTATTATTTGGGGTAATGGTAAACCATATAGAGTATTATTGGATATTGATAGGTAATTAGGGGGTGTTTTTTCCAACATTACATTGTATGGAGTATTGAGTTATAATCGGTGGTTGGAAGTTTTATTTTGAATTTGTTCTTTATAATTGATTATTTATTATTTGTTTTAAATTGTTTTTATATGTACTTTAGTTAGATATCATGTATACTTTTGGGAAATTACATATTTATTAGTGGGAATAGTAATAAATATAGAGGCTTGTGTTTAGGATGCATGATCTATTAAAACATTTCTCGATCATGCTTCCAATTTAGTATAACTCTATGTGGAAATCACATTCTTCACCCATAGTCTAGAAGTCCATGTGATCAAACCATGCATATTTAGAGACCTCTCTAAATTTGGTTATTTTCACCCCTTTAATGATTCAAAATTATATCACGAGTGGTGTTTCATATATATGACTAATTGAGTTGGATTTATCTTTTTGGGATGTAATTTTCTTAGTTTGTTGGTGATAAATTATGATTTGGTATTTGCCTTTATTTTATGAAATTAATGTATTAGTTTAATAGAGTACTCTTGTGGAATATTTAATATTTTATTATTAGTGATTTTAATTGGATGGTTTTTGTGGTTTTTATAGGATGTAATTTTATTGTTTTTATATAAAATAATGTGATTTCAAAATATACACGATACACTATAGTTCAGTTTCTTAAATCATTGATTGTTTTTATTTTTTATTAATGTCTATCAATGAGCATACCAATTGAACTATGGACAATGTGGATGATAGATTAGAGTATCAACCAAATAATGAAAATATTAAGACTCTATACATATACTATGGTTAATGGAGAGTTACAAAGAAAGATTAATATGTTAAAAATGAAGTTTGGTATTATTGGATACAATGTGAGCATCCAAACTAATCTTAAATGATTGTTGAATATATAGTCATTTATAATACAAGTGTTGAACCATAGATATGCACTCTCAATAATAATTACATTGGAATTTAACAGTTAAATAGGATATTATTGGTAAGTTTGATCCTTATAGATTATATAAGATATATCAGAAAATTTTTGTACTATTTCAAACAATTTGGGTGTGGAACCTAATGTTTTAGTGTCTATACATGTAATTTTGTTTGTAAAGGTTAATGAAATTAGTGTGAACTGTCCTTAGATGAATGATAATATTCTTGAATTTTATTTATGGAATTTTCATGGTAGTTCACAGTGTGGATATAATATATCGTCTATAAAAAATGATATAAGTTTTTGGAATAATATTTCATTGGTTTTTAATTATATTATTAATTAAATGAAATAGTTTTTGTTATTCTAAATTGACAAATGTTACAACCTCGACCCTAGTATCCTAGAGTCGGTGGTTATTTTATTAAAATAACATAATTAAAATATATTAGATCAACAAGGATCTATCATTTTAGTAGTCATGATGAACTAGATGCATGCATGGTAAACTTATTACATTTGTAATTAAAAATAGAATGTAACAAAAGAAAAAAATTCCTTCCTTAGAACTTATTCAAATATATTATCTTTAAAAGCTGGGGAAAGAAAAAAATAAAATTGTGAGATGAAATGACCAATAAGGGTTATATAGATCAGAAAAAAGAATATATAATAAGTGAAGCATAATCGTTAAGTAAAAAACAATATGGTAACGAAAATAATAGAAAAACAAATGACATTTAATCAAAAAAATAAGAGTGAAAATGCATCCATAGATTTTGTCAGGGAAAATATCATTCATAGTAATAAAGGAATTATGAATGCATTAAATTATTAATTATTGGATTTCATGTATCTGGATCATGAATCACTACCATCAACACCATTCACAAGACATTTTATATATGTGGGTAGAAACCCATCTGATTCTTCGAGGAAACAAATGTGAAGGGTTTGTCACTAATTATTTTGTCTCATGAAACATATTGATGCATAATGGGGATATATAATGTTGGGACCCTCTTATAACATCATATATAAATAATTATTCATATATCAAATAATTTTTTAAATTCAAGAACAATATGCCTTATCATTAAATATGTGTATTTACTATGGGATATAGATTTATCAATATTTCCCCAATTAATCAAATAACACTCAAAGTAAATATTTTATGTAAAAATGGTATATGGTTTATAAAAAACTCATATCCATGATATAAATAATATAGATATATAAGATAAATATAATTAAAAATGAAAAATTATCTCAAATGTGGTTGAAGATATATCATATAAAAATGATTAGGTGCTCAATATCATATAAGTCTCGATGAAGTGAATATTAAGGCGAAGACCGTTTTAAGGATCAAATAACTAATAAAATAAATATATTATGTGTGTTAAATATAATTATACATAAAACAATTTTAAATACAACATATGATAATCAAAATTTATTTTACACATAATCAGAGCATAATATATTCAATTAAAAATATGTTTAACCCCATGAAGGAAATTTGAGTTATGAAATCCCTCACCACTCATAATAAATGAAATTATATTCCCCATAATATTAATAATAATCAAATGAAAAATTTAATACGATAAAGATAAATATATTTGTGATATTATGTATCAAATGCTCGTATGTACACCACACATGCGAAATAAGGGTTGAATAAGGAATATATCTCAAAGAAGTAAAAGTGAGATGAGAAAACCCTTACCTTATCTTCAAAAGTGTTATAAACCTGTACATAATGTAAAATATAATAAAATTAAATTCAATAATTAATTAATTCAGAACCAATTTAACATATATTTTATTTATTATAATTTTATTAAGTTCATTTTTGGTCATTTTTATGAGTTATATGGTTTTATTGGGGTATTGCAGGATTTTTGGGTCCATGGTTTTAAGGTTAGTTCCCTTTTGTATAGTTATAGGAGTTCTTGTAAAATTGATGATACATAAAAAATATGAAATTATTTAGTATTAATTAACTTCATGAAGTGTAAATGGACTTAAATATTTATTGGTTATATGGTATGTGGATGGCTCACTAGATTGAACTGTTATGAAAATGATTTTATTTATTTTGGAGATTTTTACAACCATCTTGAACGTGTATAATTTAATTTAATATTATGTTTATATTCCAGTTATATAAAATGATATTACTTATTATATTTATATTAAAATTCATTTTAACCACAATAATGGTTCTATGACTAGCCATGAAGGCAGTAATGGAAAATCAAAACTCATCGCCCACAAAGGCGACGAATCACCACGTCATGGGTGGTGTTTTCATTTTTAAAATAAAACAATAAGAGAAGATATTTTATGATTGATAAAAATTTATAAAAATAAATTAGTATATATAAATGATATTTTATATTCCATGCCAATTTTTATATGGCAGGTGAGGAGAGGATAGGGAAAAAAACAAATTAAAACAGACAGAGGGAGGATTTTACCTCTTTAATATCATCACTTTTGGAACCTCCTTAAGATACTTGGATTCGGTCTATTGCTAAGATCTATAGGTCTTGGATGTGAGTAAGAGTCTTGGGGTGGTAATTTGGAAGATTTTATATATTATTAAAGACATATATGCTATGAGTTGAAGGTGTGCTGAGGGTGGTATTTATAGAGGAGGAGAGGGGGTTTTTTTATTATTTTATTCATTTATTTATTATTCTACCTCATGATCATCAATAGTGTCAACTCACATGCCTAAATAAAAAACTAGAATTTTTTTTTACAACTTATGGGTTCTTACATCTGAAATGACCAAAGAAAATAATGTATTTAACTTATAATGTTAAATACCGTAAATTACTGTGTTTCACTATTCACCAAAAATTCAACAAATTCAGAAAAAATCCCAAATATTCACTCAAACCATTTTTTGATCAGTATTTTAAAAAAGGGACTCCATTTTATGAAAAAAATTACATATGAGAAATTTTATTTCTAAATAAAATAATCATTTATTCAAAAAATACATATATTAATATTATAACTGATTTTACGACACATTGATAAAATATTTCTACTCCCACAAAATTATCTTATAATTCTAAAAAATAAAATATTAATTTATGAATCTATTTTATGAAAATAAATATTATTTCAAATCATTATATTAATTTTAAAATTGAAAATAAAAATTTATATTTCACAAAAATTTCCACAATAAATTTATCATTTAAAAAAAATTTATTTACTTATTCCATTATATAAATATATCATATTTTTATTTATGAGATAACTAAATTTTATTTTTCCTTTCACAGGTGAGGTTACTAATCTAATGTTCACATTATTATTCCTATCGCTCACATTACTATTTTAAAAATCATGTTAATATTTAATAGTATATCATGGTTCATCTAAACATGGTGTTACTTGCTACATAAGCTAAAAATTAAATTTATTTTAGTTAAGAAGATACATAACCTAAAATATTGTGGTGTTATATTCTTCCCTCTTTGAAAACTTTTAGAGTCAATATTTATCAAATTTATTTCCTTCTAAACAGATGAGTTTGGTTCTTCTTCATAACATCATCATTTTCCCACATTTCTTTTTTCTATTTTATGGTTTCTCCAAATAAATTTTACCAGTCAAGTAGTACAATTTCACAATACTTTCAAATTAGATTAAAAAATATTGATTGTCTCTTTCCAGTAAGATAAATCAAGTTCATATTCTATTTCTTCATATGTGAGTACATGTGTTGGGTATGGAATGTACATCATTAACAATAATATGTGGAAATAATTATGAAATATGCAGATAGTTGGTGGAATTTGTAATAAGAATTCTACATATCCAATTATTTATAGAACATCAAATGGTGTGATGTACCTCAGTCTCAGTTTCTCATTCATACCAATAATTTTGACAACCTTCCCGGGATATTCTTTTATAATGACATGATCTCCTACAAGAAATTCTAAATAATTTCTTTGGTTTTCAACAGAACTCTTTTTCCTACTTTGAGCTACATTAATACAAACCTAAATAATATTTACATTTTTCATTGCCACTTCAGTAAATTTTGGGCCTATAAGATTCCCCTCACCACCATCACCCCACCAGGATTGGGTACAACATCTCCTTCCATTTAATGGTTCATATTACCCCATTTGAATACTATAATAAATATTTTTATTAATAAGAGCTCTACCAAAGGTAAATACTGATCTGATATACCTTGAAAGTCATATGAACATGATATCAACATGTCTAGAAATGTTTTTATAATCCTTTTCAATTGTCCATAAGTTTGAGGGTGATTATGAGTGCTCAAATTAAGATCATTATCCAAAAACTTCTTTAGAATGTTCCTAGGTTTTGATGTAAAATGGGGATCTCAATCAAAAAAAATCAATAGGGGTACACACTGATGTCTTACATATTCATTAATATAGAGTATCTATATGTTATCGAGAGGAATATCATTACCTAATTCAAGAAAATGTGAATCTTTTTCATGAGGATCAACAATAACCCATGTCATATCATTCATTCTGGGGGGACTTTCGTAATACAGAGACAAATTCCATTGTAATTTTATCCCACATACACATAGGAATAGATAGAGGTTTCATGACTCCTCTAGTATTATTTCATTCAACCTTAACATGTTGAAAAACTAGAAATCTTGACACATAGTCAAAAATTTACAGCATAATATTGTCACACATAAAACTTTCCTTCATATATATATACTTCTTGGTACTGCCCTATTGTATAGAGAGATTCGAGCTATGAGTACTATCTAATAGTTTCTTTTTTATCTCAGTTATTGATAGAACATATAACCTCATTAAATTTTTTTATTCTATCCTTATAAAAAAGGTATGAAATCCTCCATCCTTAATGGATTTAATTTAATATCCAAAATTCTCATCTTTAGATTGAGAGGTTTTTATCTTTTCTATTAAATATGGTTTCAAAATCATTTTTAGAAGAGGTGATGTTTCCCCTTCCTTAAAAATTATTATATACATCATTACTAAATCCATGATCATAGGATCTTTCTCAATCTTCATTTTATTTATATTTCCATGATTTTTACTACATAATTCATATTCTAACTTATTTTCATTTCATTGATGGGTTTGTATTGAGAAATCCTAATCTCTAAGTAACTTGATCCATCTTCTTTGCCTCGTGTTGATATTATTCTATGTAATGATGTATTTCAAACTCTTTTAGTCCATATATATATCACATCATTCGCCATAGAGATAGTGTCTCCATATAATCATAAAAAAGATTTTGGATGGTAACTCAAGATAATTAGGTGGTTAATATTGATCATGATTATTCAAATTTATTGATTCATATGCAGTAACATTATCATTTTTTATAAGGTCACATCCCATTCCTTTCTTCGACACATCATTGTATATATGAACCCATCACTTCCTGATGGTAGATTCAAAATCATAGTGTTGAATAATATTCTATTCAACTATCCAAAACATCATACACATAATTTTTTCTATATGATTGCAACCCATTTATGTGTGATCTTGGCTAATGGGTTATCCATTCATAAAAATTTATGAAGAAAATGACGAAAGTTACTAGCTAAAGCAATGAAACTATGTACCTCGATTATGTTCATTGGTGTATTCCATTTTTTAATTGCCTTAATCTTTAGAAGATCAACTGATATTCTATCTTTAAGGATAATATGGCCAGGAAAAGAAATTTCTAGAATCCAAAATTCACACTTTCTAAATTTACCATATAACTTTTTTCTTATGAGAGTCTCAAGAATGATCCATAATTGATTCTTGTTGTCTTCAGAGATTTTAGAATACACCATAATGTCATAAATTAATACTAAAAAATTATCAAGATATTTTATTACTAACAACTACTAAAAAATCGACCTCTAACAATACTAAAAATGTCCTTTATCAATACTAAAGAATCATTGAAAAGAAGAGCGAGATTAAAATCCCAAGTCTTTTATCAGTGCTAAAAAAGAACTAATAATGGGATCCCTTTTAGTGATTTTTAACCACTAATAAAGGATTTTTATATGAGTTATTTTAGATGTTCTAATAAAGTAATCCTTTATCAATTCTTGTAGAATAAGTTATAAAGTGGCATATTGCAGTATGCTGCAATAACACACTAAAGCACCAGTGCACTATGCTATAACCACACACCGCAGCACCATAAACACCATGAAATCATAAAAATAAAGTATGAATATAGAATTTAAATTCAAAAAAATTTAAAACACAAATATAATAAATACAATTTATTATAGACATTTCTAGCATTGGTTTATACAATTTCATTAGTACAATTTATTATATTCATTAAAAAAGAGAAGTCTTTCATTTCCATTTGATCCTAACCCCTAATCGAGAAAAAATGAACATGTATAGGAAAATATTTCATAAATTATTAATAATATAAATGTTAATTTTAATCTAAACTTTGAGTCATATTAGGAACACTAAATATTAGATTGAGTTGTGGTTGATTCTTGCGCGTCACACCATTTCTTGTTCATCTTCAAGGGTTATCTCTTTTAAAAATAACTAAATAATTATATAATAAAAATAAAAAAAATTAAATAATTATTAGCAGTTTGAATGATTAGAAAACAATATAGCCGCATTTTATCAGTTTTGGTGATGTGATGTGTTTTTTAAACTAAAATGGCACTTATATATTTAACAAACACTCCAAGAGTCATACCATTCACATTGTGTGAAGGATTGAGGTACAGATGATTTTTACATGTCCAAAATGACTTATGGTTCATTTTTATAATGTATAAAAATAACCTGAATGTTTTTTCTTAGATTTGAGTATGTCACTAGTCTTTTTTACTAAAAATCATTTTTAAAATGGAAACACATAGATTGAATCATAGTGATCACATCATCTGTCAGTATGATGTGATATTGATTTATATATGTAAAAAATGATCTTAGAATAGTTTTGATAAATTATCATGAATATCTGAGTGTGTTTTCATGGTTTTTAGTGAGTGATTTCCTTATACATACTATCGATTTTGAACTAATAACTAAAACATTGATTCATATTGTCCACATCGTGTATCAGATTGAGGTGTGGATGGTTATTACATGTCACAAATGACATCTAGATCATTTACCTAAATTATGAAAACAATATAAATGTGTCATCATGGTTTTGATTAGTGAGTTGTCCTTTTTACTAAAATTGATGTCAATTTAAAATAAAAATACGCATTTTGAGTCATAACAGTAGAATCATAAAATGTAATGAGGTGAGGATGATTTTTAAGCATCTCAAATAACATATGGATCATTATAATAAATTATTAAAACAACATGAATTTCTTTCCTATGTTTTCTGTATGCCAATTGTTTTTTTTACAAAAATATCATTTTAAACTAGAAACATGCACTTCGGCTCATACTGATCAGATATTATATATGGTTGACGTGAGACTGATTCCTACTTGTCAAAAATAACTTATGAATTAATTTCATAAATTATCAAGAATATTCGAGCGTGTTTTCTCTATTTTTAGTGAAATATATTTTGTGAATTGAACTATTGATTTTAAACTGATAACAGACACATTGAGTCATATCAGTGACACTATATATAGAATTGAGGTGAGGATGAGTCCTACACATTTAAACTGACATATGGATATTCTTTTTAATTTATGAAAACAATTGGAATATGTTTTCTCATCTTTAATCACGTCACTTGTTTTTTTAATAAAATTTTGTTTTAAACTAGAAACAAACACTTTGAATCACATCATGTACCAGCATGATTGGAGACTTATTCCTATATCAAATGACTTATGAATCAATTTACTAAATTATCAAGAAAATTAAATTGAGTTTGCTTGGTTTTCAGTGACTGAATCTTTTTGAACTAAAAAGTTGTTTTCAACTCATAATAGACCGATTGATTCATACCAGGAACAACATGAATTAGATTTAGGTTTTTATGATTTTTAAATTTCAAATATGACATACGGATCATTTTTATAAAGTATCAAAACAATTTGAACCTTTTCTCTTGGTTTTGAGTATGTCAGTTTTATTTTTCACCAAAATTGATGTCAATTTTAAATTAAAAGGCGCACTTCGAGTCATAAAAACCACAATGTGCATCATATTGATGGGTGGCTAATTATTACACATCAAAAATAAATTTTGAATTTTTTTCCTAAATTATAAAAACAATCTAAATATGTTTTCATAGTTTTCAGTAGGTCGGTTTTCCTTGTTATTGAAACTAATGTCAATTTTAAATAAAAAAAACACATGGATTTATAGTAGTCAAAGTGAGTGTTAGATTGAGGTAAGGATAATTCGTAAACATCCCAAATGGATTAGGGATAATTTTTTGAAATTACAAAACATTATAAATTCAGTAACTTGGTAATGAGTACGTCACATATCATTTTTACTAAAATGATATTTTAAACAAAAAATACAGACTTTGACTCATACCGATCACATCATGTATCGTTTTGATTTGAGACCAATTCCTAAATGTTCCAAATTTCATATGAATCGATGTACTAATTTAATAAGAAAAATTAGAGAGTATTTTCTCCGCTTTCAGTGACTGAAATCTTTTGAACTAAAATGTCCATTTTAAACTAATAATGAACACATTAAGTCATATCGGGCACATCGTGTATCGGAATGAGGTGAAGATAATTCTTAAAAAATTATTTATAGATTATTTTAATATTTCATAGAAAAAAAATTTAATATGTTTTATTTATTTTGAGTAGGTCATTTTCCCTTTTTAATAAAATGGATGACAAATTTTAATAAAAATATGCACTTGTCGTAATATTGTTCACACCATTCATCAGATTGAGGTGAGGCTTATTGTTAGATGTCTCAAATGACATATGTATCAATAAAATATGAATTTGTTTCATTTTTTTGATTATGTCACATTCCTTTTTAACTAATATTTCATTTTAAACTAGAAACACACACTTTGACTCATACCGATCATAACGTTTTTTGGTTCTATGTAAGACTAATTCATACATGTGAAAAATGACTTAGTAATCAATATATTAGATTATCAATAAAATTAAATCATGATTTATATATTTTCATTGAGTGGAATGTTTTGAACTAAACTATTGATTTTAAACTGATAACAGACACATTGAGTCATAACCATCACACAATGCATCAAATTGAGGCGTGAATTATTACTACACATCCAAAATTACTTATGGATGATTTACCTTGAGTATAAAAATAATCAAAACATGTTTTCGTGGGTTTATGTATGTGAGATTTCATTTTTCCTAAAATTATGGTCAATTTTAAACAAAAAGAAGCACTTTGAGACATATCGGTCACACCATGTGTCAAATTGAGATGAGGTCAATTCCTATACATCTGAAAGCCGCAACAAAAATCCTAAATTTCAATGTTACCATGTTTACATTGACATAAAATGACAAAAATCAAACACTTCACATTGAATAGATGTTTTTATCTGAATTTGTTTCTTGTTATTGAAATACACAAAGGAATAGGAAGATCATGTTCCCATTATATCATGAGAATTCACCAAAATGGTCACATGTTCTTCCAATAATATTCTAGATTTCAAAATTGAAAAAGGTTTTTCATATAAAAACATAGAATAAATATGCAGTATTTTCATTTCAACAAAGAAAGGCAAAGAAAATGGAAAATGAGGTAACATTGGTAGAATGAATCATTTTATATATTTAGTGGTTTTTTAAAAATAGTTGAAAGAAAATATGACTCCCCAAATGATCTATTAAAAAACTACATAAATATTATATAAAAATGATAAGGAAATTAAATTATCAAGAGTAGATAAAATGATGAGAAAAGTAATTTAATTAGCAGTAGTAAATCACCTTTTCATGATGGATTTATGAATTATTGACGCATTTCCTTGTTGTTAATATCTTAGTTGTAGGATCAAAGTCCAATCCCTCATGAGTAGGAGCATCTTTGAACATACCACCCCAAATCGGACCGAGGAATTCACTTTTATATGAATACAATTATTATATGAGTAATACTATGAAGAAATAAGATAAATATAAATATGAAACACTATATTAATTATACGGATAATTATTATACAGTGAATAATTTTTTTTACCATTGGGATATGCCAACAGTAAATCAAGAGTGATGATAAAAAAATGAAAATAGATCCCGCCAAACAATCAATAAACGAGTGAGAACGATGATGATAAAATAATATACCTTGGATTTAATCTTCAAATTATTTGAGTTAAAGTAATGATATACTATTCGGTTCATAAAATATTAATTTTTTACAATAATTAAAAAAATACACATGACATATTCCTTATAAAAGGTGAAAATAATAGATAATTCCAATAAGGGATATGCAACATTATATAATTTCAATGAATTTTATTATTCTTTGAATAAAATGGGTAATTAAATTTAAAAAAATAATTACTTCACTGTGGTATGTTTTACCCTCTGAAAGCATCCAAATATGGA
Source organism: Viscum album (assembly GCA_963277665.1). NCBI lineage: Eukaryota > Viridiplantae > Streptophyta > Magnoliopsida > Santalales > Viscaceae > Viscum > Viscum album. The sequence goes on from OY728135.1 coordinate 1,841,262,554, forward strand.
AGTTATAGACAATTTCCATCCTCAGAAGCTCATCTTCTAAACATTTATCATTTCATTTTGTTGTTTGGCACTCATGCTCCATCGTTTTTAGAAATTCAATTATGTTTCCTTAAATACTGAAAGAAGTAGTATTCCATATGATGACTACTAATCAAAATAGTACAAGAAACATAAAAGAGATTGGGTATGAGTCCCATGAAAAAAAATTAATAAAAACTTTTCAAGAGATGAAACTAATGAGGATGAAATTTGTACTCTATTGTGTTCTCACAAAGGGGTAATGCCTCCCTTTTGTTAGAATTACATGGGTGGTAATCAGAGATTCCTATGGGTGGAACCAAAAGTAAATTTTAATGAATTTTGTATTTTTAGATGGATTAATGTAAAACATACTTTGTGTTTAATAGATGAGTAATGAAATAAATGAAGTGGATTTTAAGTAGTATTAATGAGCGTGTCATCATTTCAAAGATGGATATATTTTTACAAAGGTATAGAAAAATAGGTGAACCATTTTTGGATTTGGTGTTGGTAAAAATTTGTGGTAATTGTGTTTCAACTAGGAAATTGATTTGTGGAAGTGAAAATTTTATCATATTAGATAGTGATACAATTAAATACATTCTTAAAAAGGGTGGGTTGGGATGATTTTATGATGTCAAGATAAAATTCATTGTTATTTTATACTAATTAGAATGGTGATATTTTTAATAATTAAAATAATGATGAAACACAGGATGAACATAATGTTGAATTGAGTAGCATATGGGGGAGAAAATTGGGATGATGTAGACTCAAAATAAGAAACTAATGGTGAGGAAAATGAATATATATTATCAAATATAACAGATAAAAGCATGTATGAAATCAATGATTAAAATATCATTAGTGATCGAATAATTTTTTGAAAACATGTAGTATTAAGACTCTATAAGAAACATAAATTTTCCCCAAATAGAGTCTAAATCTTTTGGAGATTCCTACAAGGTAGAAAATTGGATCAAATATATGCATTGAGAAGCATAATCTGAATAAGAACTATTTGACATGGGAAATTTTTCCAATGATGGAAGAAGGAAATGTTATCATAACCAAGCGGTTGTTCAGTAATAAACTCATTGACTATAGAAAGGTGGGTCAAAATAATGAATGGATAGTTTGAAAGTGGAAATCCTAGACCAATGAAATTTATGTTTATGATAAATTTACTCCAATAACCTGGTTGTATACAATTTTAATTTTCATGGCTATTTCAATGAAAAGGTAATTAAAATTATACCATATGGATTTCAAATATGTGTTCATCAATGGAGTTCATAATGGTAAGTATACATTGTGAAACTAAATGGGTTTATTATAGATTAAAATGATTGAATGGTTTTGTAGTTAAAAAATATATTCATATAAGATAATGAAACCACTGAGGACCTGGTTTTTAAGGTTTTATTAATACCTATGAAAACATGGTTTTTATAGAGGTAGAGTTGATCACAAAATCTATATTAAGAAGGAGAATAATCAAATGATTTTTGTACTCATATTTCTCAAAGACATACTAAGATAGTGAAACTAGACTTTTTAGGATACACAGATGTGGGATGAGAAGGTCCAGTGGAAAACTGAGGGAAATTAGAGGTATTGAAAAACCTGGATTTCAATCAATCCATTATTTTGTTCGACCACTGAATTTCTTGAGGCATAGATTCAAGCCTTGGAATATTTGTAGCCTTGATTCTATCCTAGATTCGAGCGTGGATTCAATAAAGAGGAGTGTTGGAAGTAGGTGGCTTCTACATATAGATTTGGAGATCATGAACTGGTTCATGATGTTTAGGGTTCTCCAAATAGATCAGCATGCTTTTATAAGCACTTTTAAAAAAACATTGATAAAGATATATTTTATAAGTACTGTGTTAAAAAGTACTAATAAAAGGAACATTTATCAGTTCTGGAAAAGGCATTGGTAAATATTTAGAATACTTTTTAGAAAAAATAAGATTATTATATATAATTATAATACTTATGATAAAAACACTTATAAAATAATTATTTTATAATTCTTTGAAAATATAATTATTTATTATTAATTATATAAATACTTCTAAAAATTATTTATATAATTATATATATATATATATCTATATATATACACAATATATATATATATATATATATTTCAAATAAATATATAAATATATATTTATTAAATATGTATGATTATAAATATAGTAAACATATTCATTATTTAAATAAATTTATTAGAATTTTATAATTATTGAAATATACCAAACAAGTCTAGCCAGAAGTGGAGCTTCTGACCATTAATTAAAGAAAATAGAAAAAGTACATGAGAGATGGTAGTGTAAAATTGATATACATTCTCTCATCTGTCAAGAAAGGAGCTAGATATCATAATAAGACATGCAATTTCCATAATCAAAATAATCAATAGTTTCCCACTTAGATTTAATAATTTAAATATTTATAATTAGTAATTTATAATTATATAAATAGTTTTTTAAAAAATAATTTTTATTTATTTATAATTATAAAACTATAAAAATAGTACTTATAAAATTAAAAATATTTTTATGTATAAAAATTTTTTGACGAATATATTTTTATCCTTTATTAATGAATATTTAATCTTAAGTGATTGCATGCTAAAAATGAGTTAACTTGAATAATTAAATATGAATAAATAATAACAAGTTTGAAAAATTGGTTAAGTTTAATTAATTAAATGTAAATCAATATATTTGTTACAGTTGAAGCATCTGACCCTAAACTTTCCTAGTAAAATTGGATATTTATTGAAATAAATATGAATACATATTGAAAATATTAAAATAAGGAAAATAAATATATAAAAAATATACAATATAAACTGATTAAATTCCAAAAATAAAGTATTTGTTTGTGTTGTATATAAAATTGAATTAATTGAATATATGTGAAATTACTATAATAATTTTTATCTATGTTAAATTGAAAAATCAAAAAACATTCAATTATGTCCATTACTCAATGAAATTAGTCACTATTTGTAATTCATGTAAATTTTTATTTATAAACCCTTATTCACAAAATATATTACTATTTGACATAAAGAATAAATATTTTGTATTATATAAATCATATTTATATACATTCAAATATATATATATATATATATAATATAATATTTATTAACATAATTATTAATTATTTAATTAACAAAATTATTAATATTTTTCTCAATTTACTTATTTTTAATTTTAATTCAACATAAATCAATATATTTAATATAAACTATTTATTAGTATTTATAACTTATATATAGTATAATAAATTTATTAATTTTAATCAATGATTGATTAATTTATAAATAAATAAATGTTTTTTTGAACAAAATTGATTTTTTTTTATTATTTCATTCTATTCGTACATTACAATGCTAAAAAATAAATTATAAAGGATTCTTTTATGGGTGTTAAAAATTAAGATGTGATAAAGGTTCACATTTATCAATGCTAAAAATAATCCGTTGATAAAGGGTGTCCTTTATCAGCACTAAAAATGATTCAAAAATAACGGGAACTTGTTATCAGTGCTAAAAAATGAACAGCTAATGGGTGCCTTTTATCAATGATAGAAAATAAATGCACTGATAAAAGGAATCATTTATCAGTGGTTGTTTTAGCACTGATAAAGGGAATATTTATCAACGCTTTTTTCTAGTGCTGATAATGGAAAACACTATTAAATGCTTTTTTTAGTAGTGTATTCGATCCATGGAAATGGAGGAATCATTAGTCAATCCAAATAAAATTACTGAAAACTAATAATGTCCAAAACCCATCTCAAAAGTTGTTTTTAGAGCTGATTTAATCTTTACTCAAAATTAATGATACCCAGAATGAATTTCAATCTTTGGAAAATATTAAACTCTGTGAAGTTTAACAAATAAATCATCAATGTGAGACAATATATAGTTTTTATTCATTGAAATATCCTTGATTTTCTATAGTCATTGCACACCCTCATGGATCCTTATTTCTTATCAACAAATAGAATAGGGTCTCCCCATGGAGAAATACCAAGGTGAAAAAAATACCATTTTACTCAACTCATTTATTTGTTTCTTCAGCTCCACAAATTCCAGAATGGCCATTCTATGTGAAGTCATTGGCATCGTTCTTATATTAGAGATTAAATCATTGTTAAACTAAACATTACACTATTGGGGTTTCCAGGTGATTCCTTAAGAAATGCATCGATGTATTCAAGTATAATTGATATATCGTCAATTTTAAGATTATTTTACTTATAAATCAATGATTTTTCTATTCCTCCACAATAATTTCATTCAGTAGTTCAATTAGGGATGGATTTAGATAAGAATTATATGATTAATATTCTTATATAATGATAAGGAATTCTACATATTCCCCACAAACCATAATTTCATTATACTTGCAATAAATTTGGGTGTCATATTATGAAATCCAATACTTATTGAGGATTATATAAAATTCAACCATGATTTTGATGATACAATCAGAAAATATAACATGTTTTTATGTTATAATGGGTGCTTCCTAACACATTTCTTTCAATGATACTTACCTTATGAGTTATTTTTAAAAACTACCTTATTAAATAAAAAGTTAAATGTCTAATTTTCATAGAAGACTAGGTAGATATAAAAGAGTGAGGTAGTCCAAAATCAAATAATGCATCCACTAAATTTGAATATAGGACTAATTTACCTACTACCACATCATTGTGTATTTCACCTTAATTTGTGGTGACCACATAAGCTTGTCCCACTCCCCATGGACTCTTGTTTGCTAGATTCTATTGTAATAGAGGAAATTTGTTTTAATAATTCCACATTTAATTATAGTTAAATCATTTAACTTAATTCATTTGTTTCTTCCCCTTTAATTCATTATATCCAGGACCATTTTCAGCACAATTATAACAAATTTATATGCCATTAATTCATTTCCAAGGACAATTCTTCTATCAATTTTCTCATAATGAAAATTATGACGTTCCCCTAATATTCTATAGTGATTTAAATTTTTCATGTTTATTATAACACCACTTCTTTTCTTGATTCATCTTAAAAAAATTATATAGAAAATTAATTCTCTTTTATTATGGTACTTAATACTATTTCATCATATGTTGAAAATTTTTGACACGCTAGTTCCCTTCAGAGACTTGGCATAAGACCTTAAATGAAATTATCAATCTTGTTTTCTGAATCATGTATGCAATCTATAAAAAATATGGCTATCCATTTTAAGGTATCCACATACTCTGAAACACAATATTCTTCTTTATTCATTAAGATGAGGAATATTATCTTCATTCCTATTCGTATCTCGGGATGGATATATTTATCAAAGAATGTATCTTTAATAGATTTATATTCTATGTGTTATATTTCTACTACCCCCTAATATTCTATATCAAAGAAAACCATTGATTATAATCCCACTTGGATAAATATACCACTAGTAATTCCTTTTCCCATACATCACTTCCCAATGATTGAAATATATTTCCAAGGGACTTGATCAATTTCATATCTACCACTCGATTTTTAGTCCCACTAAAAGATTATAGATTCTTCCATATGAAATAAACTAACATAAATTTTGTATGGTTATTCAACATAACATGATAAATATATCCTAATATGGTCATACTATTCTTGGCTCAAACACCAATAATGTTGACTTTCTCTTTGTGGAAAACCCTATAACATATACGTGTATTGATTCACTTTCTCCCATTAGGAACCATACCTAAATAATGGAAAAAATTGATTTAGCTAATAATCATCATGATTATTGATACAATAAATTTCAATAAGTAATTATTATATTTCTCATGTTCATTTAAAATCTATTTCGTAATGTTTCTACTAAAATAGCTCTAATACAATTTGTAACAACCTCGACCAGTGACCCAATGTCAGTGGTAAATTTATTACAATATTATAGAAACAGAGGATCACGTCACCTAGTATTAAAATGTTTAGGATTCTTAGATAAGATGATTCAAAAATGGTACTCATATTAAATCTGTAATTAAACATATAACATAATAAAATATAATACACTCTTTCCTTGACACTTATTCAAAGATTTTATCTTCATAACAATATGAAGGAAAACAAATAAATGTGAGATCCAAAATTCTTAGTAAGGGTAACATATAGCCGAAACATGGTTCAACAATAAGTGAAGAATAATCAATAAAAAATAATCAATATGGAAAAGTAAATAAATAAAATCACATTCTAATTAATCAATTAAATTCGAATTAAAATTCATCCCGTGATTTTTTTCATTGTTAAAATCTCATAGATATTAATAAATAAATATTTAATGAAGTAAATTCTTAATTATTGGACATAATGTATCTTGAACCTGAACCACTAATATCAAATACTTATATAAGATGGTTTAAGTCTATGTGTAGAGACCTATATTATTCTTCTTGGAAATAAATGTGAATGGTTAGTCAAAAAAATATTTTGTATCATGAGACATGTTTATGCATTTATGGGATTGTTCCACTCCTATCACATAATGTAAAAATCAGTCATCAAATATTGAATATTCTATTTAATTTATGAATTATATAACTTATCATTAAATATATGTATTGACTAGGGGATACAGATTTATCAATATTTCCACATTTAATCAAATAACATTTAAAGTAAAAAAACATGTAAAAATGTTACATGGTTTATGAAATAATCATATAAATGATATAAATCATACATATATTAAGGAAAAAGTAATTTCAAATAAAAAATTATCTCAAATAGTTAGTAGATACACCGCATAAAAATGATTAGGTGAAGAATACCATGTAATTCACAATGATGTGAAAATTGAGACAAATACCATTACAAGGATCATATCATTACTAAAATATATAGATTATAAGTATTTCATATAATTACATAAAAAAATTAGTAATAAAACATACGGAAAATAATTATTTTAAAAATAACATAAGCTGACATAATCAATTAAATAAAAGTTTCACCACATGAATGAAAATTGAGTTAAGAAATACCATACCACTTGTACCCAATAGAATCATATTCCCCATTAAATTTGTAATAATAAAATTAAACATTGAATAACACAAAGATAAAGACATTAATGATTTGATATATCAAATGTAATTAAGTAAAAAATGAATAATAAATAAGGGTTGAATAAGGAATATATATCACATAAGTAAAAGTGACATGATAAAACCCTTACCTTATGTCCAAAAGCATTAAACACTTATAATTAATTTCCTGGATAATAAAATTAGATTAATTAATTACTCAATTCATAAAGTATTAAAAATATATTTTATTTATTATAGTTTTATTAGGTTTAATTATTTCAATTCCACTGATATATAATTTTAAAAAATTTTGGTTTTGGAAGTGTTCGATTCATGGTTTTATAGTGGGTTCCCATCAGTATAATTATGGGAGTTCATGTAAAATGGAAGAAAAACTCAAAAAATAATATTATTTAGGGAAAATGAAATTAGAAAATTTTAAATTTTCTCAAATATAATTTTTTTATATCGTATGTGGTTGAGTCATTAGATAAAACATTAATGAAATGTTTTTAATTTATTTTGGTCGTTTTTACGACCATCATGAACTTTAATCATTTTATTTCATATTATATTTATATATTTATTATATAGAATGATAGAGATTATAATATCTATATTAAAATATAATATCACCATAATAATGTTTCTATGAAAATCCATATATTTATTAATGGAGAATAAAAACTCTTCATCCATGAAGGCAGTGAATCAAAAAGTCATGGATGATGTTTTATTTCTAAAATAAAAGGATAAGAAATGTGATTTTATAAGACATATTTGACTAGAAAAAAAATTTAGTATATAATTTATAATATAGTTTCATTCAATTTATTAATGTGGATGTGAGTAGATTAGAATAAGAAAAAAAATTAAAATAGAAAGAAGGGTGAGTTTACCTCTTGAATATCATCACCTTCGAAACCTCTTTAAGACACCGGAATTTGGCCATTTGGTATGACCATATGTTCATGGAAGTTGGGAAGATTCTCGGGAAGATAATTGGGAATAATTTATACAAGATTTAAGGATTAGAAGGTGTGAGGATAAGGGGTTGTGAGGAGTGTTATTTATAGTCGATGAGAGGGGAGTTTTTTATTATATTATTCATGTTATGATTATTTTGGATCAAGGCTATCAAAATTATTTATTAACATTATTATATATACTAAATATATAATTTTTATTTAAATAATGTTTTAATACATCATTAATTAAAAATATATTCATGTATATAACTTATAATTTTAAATACTGTAACTTATCATATTTCACTATTCAACAAAAATTCAATAACATCAGAAAAATCCATAAAAATCATTCTAACCATTTTTTAATATATATTTTATGAAAATGGGTACCATTTAATGAAAAATAAACTCTAAATATGAGAAATTTAAATTCTAATTAAAATTACCTCTTATTCAAAAAAATTCAATTTTATTATTATGACTGATTTTACAAAACATTGAAAATTAAATTATAGTCACATAAAATTATCTAATAACTATAATAAAGTAGATTGCTAATTTTTGAATCTATTTTAAGTAAACTTATTTTTTTATAAATCAGTTTACTAATTATAAAATTGTAAATAAACAATTATGTTGCACAAAAATACTAACACCTAATTTATAGTTTTCAAAACATTTATTTTCTTATTTCATGACATAAATATATCATATTTTAATTTATGATATACCTAAATTTTATATCTAATTTATTAGGTTAGTTTATTATTTATATGGCCAAATTATTATTCATAATGATCGCATTACTATTCGAATAGTCATGTTAAAATTTAATAGTGTATCACGGTTCGTTTAAGCTCGGTTTTGCGTGCTACATAAGCTATCGAATAAATTGAATTTATTTATGAAGATACATACCTTATAATCTTAGGGTGTTATACTTAAGTTGATTAATAAGTATCAAAGATTATTCAAAGATGCTCGGACTTCATTTAAATCATGTCTAGAATTACTATTCTCAAGCAGGAGTTCAAAAATCCAGTAACAAGATTTCTCATACTATGTGATTCTCACCAATTCATTTGGAATTTTTGTTGCACAGATGATATTTTTCCTTTTCATAATTATGTTGAGATATGAAATAATCCCCTAGTAAATTTTAGGAATCCCATATGATTCTTTTTAGAGATTAAATTTTACGAAGGCTAAATCCATATGGAGTAGAAGGTTATGGAAAACCTATAAGTGAATTGATATAAATATAATTATTTTCATCTACATATAATATATTATAGATATAACATATGATAATTAATACATTTGTGAAATTTTGGAAAATAGAAAAATGTTCATTCATCTGTGTGAATGAAATTTGGCTATTGAATAGAAGATTTTAAATAAGAGTAATTAAATTGATCTATACGTAGAAAAATAGTGACCTATGAATTTGAATTGATCTACATGAATAAGGTTTCCAGTTTTATGATTTTCGAGTCATGTTGGATATTTATATGTTATGTATGAGTTTCATAGTAATATATGCTAATTGAAATAGAAAATATTTTAGATCCTATTAATTTAAGATTGAAGTTTAAATATTTAACATATGAATAAGAAATTTGAGTCGAATGATGAAAGGATAATTCTTAATTCATTTAAACATCCAAAATAATTGGAATGTTGTGTGATTCACGAACTAATTTTATGATAACTTGTTCTTAATGGGTGATCAGTTTTAGAAACTTTCATAAAAACCTTACTATTATTTTTATAGATAAATGCCAATATATAGTGAAAGTAATTTTATAATATTTATGAGTAGTTTCAAATTGGAGAAAACATCATTATTTGTCAAAGATACATGATTTAATCTGAATTTATTCCTTATAGTGTAAAATAAATTATTAGAAAAAATTGAATTAATTATATTCCATTTCAAAGATCACCCATAATAGAAATATGAAAATTGAATAAAACATGAAATTACGAATACTACTGTAAATGTGTTTTTCAATCAATAAAGAATATTTTAAAACCATATTGATCTTAATATAAAGTGATTGATGATAATCACAATAGTGTAAGACATAACCCTCCCGCATATACATGTATACATAAAAAAACTAAATAGTTCTTCCTAAGTACATGACTCATAACCCAATATAGTTATCTAGTATCCAATGATTCCAAGGAGGAAGATTATAGTGTCTTTAGGTTATAGTGAATTTTATCAAAGGATCATGGGAATAATTACTCCGAAAAAATCAACATCCATCTTGTCGAAGGTATTTATAAAACACCCATAGATGATCCATTGAGTTTGATTTCATTTATTCATGTGTTCTAATTCATTAATATATGTTGGATCTAGATCATGAATTCATCTCATAAATGAAACTCTTACATTACATTTAATCTTATAAAGGTGTTTATTAAATGATAACCTATATGGAATATTTATCCTATATCCATCCACATCACCAAGGGATATTTCATAATATTCTATGCAATATTATATAGTCATGCATCACAAGTATGGTGTGGATTTAAGGTATATATATCCTTAAATTCCCCACATTCCCTAAAGTCCAAAATATATTATCAAATTTCACATTATATCGTATTGTATATAATAAAATGTAAAATCATAACCAAAAATATTTTTAGATACTATCCAAAACACTTGTGTAAAGATATCATTAACTTCACCTTGTATTACTAGTCAATACCCATCCAAAAGACTTTTTTTACTCTAAAACACTTTTTGAGTAACTATCTTTGTCAAAATCAGTCCCCAATAAGTCTACCCAAAATAGTGCCCCATATTACTTCATATAAATGACAATAAATATGAATCCATGCAATTATTAATGTAATAAAATGGTGTCCTCAAAAAAAGAATCAATGATACTCAAGATGTAAAGGGGTATATTAATATATTTATTAGACATAGGTATCTTTATAACTATGTCCCCCAGTATGAATTATATGAAAACATGAATTCTCATATTTTCATTTTTTTGCAGACATTGATTGACCATGGGATATAGAGTATATCAATCCTACATATGATTCCCATCTGTTATCAATTCTCGGAATATATACTAACCTAGTTGGTGAATATTTAATATCTTATTCTACTCCAATAATGATCACATCACATATTACTCAACTGAATAAATAATAACATCATACATACATTCTAGAATTATCTTAGAAGTCCACAATTTATCTCTATCAAGGGTCCTGATGATGTACTCATTGTATGAGAGCATAAAAATCATACCTACTTGAGAACTAACTAATAAAATCATCATCAGTACACCAAACCACTCCCATATTAGCTAACTCACTTTATATACTTTTGTATGTTTTTTTGTCAATGTATTAAGGTTAGCATGCTAAGTATCTCGACAGCATAATGTAATGGATTCTTATATATTCTCTATAAACCATGACTATACCAATCACATTTTTATGACCTTTCAAGTTGTATACTTAGTTGGTCATCCAATGCACATAAACCTATTTTTTACCTCATGATCTTATTTGGTTTCTATATACATGAATCCTGATCAAGGTGACCTTAACATTTCATTGTGACATATTATACACTATGATAATCATTAGTAAGAGATGCCTCAATTTCTTAATATAATATGTCAATTATCAGTACACTACAATAAATTTATATCAATATATATAAATTTATGAACCCTTCATTAATGAATGATGATGTGTATATTTCATTTTATATAACAAGATACATGCCATACTCTAATACTCATTTATGTATATTTATCAAACCCAACATAAGAACTATTCCATCATATAATATATGATAAAATGTTTGAACATCCTTATGTGTGTTGCAGTTTCAGGGGTTTTATTAACTCATTATGTCTATATGTAATTACTTACACATCCCTGTGTGAATATATGATTAAAAACCTCCCACAAAAAAATTAGTGTGAACCATCTATGAATGATGAAAAATAGAATAATGGTGATATTTAAAAATCATATTCTTAATTGTTAGACTATTTTTAAGTATTAAATATTCTTATATTTATAATAACAAATGTTATGATATCAACTTCTCTTATCTTCTTAAAAATCTCTTTAAGTTCATCATAATCATCCTTAAAACTATTTACACAAAAAAATTTCATTTAAATTATAAAAATAAGGTAACTATTATATTTTTACTTTAGTGGTATATAATATACCCTCTTAGGGTAAAATGATAATTACTTTAATTTACTAACTAATGTTACTCATTGAATTTTTCGATATAACCATACCCTAAACTATTAATGGGTTTCAATAGTAATACACTTTATAACTTTACTGGTACAAAACTATTGAAAATATATATGTTTCGTTAATCATGATATGTAAATTAAAAATAAAAAAACAATTCATCACATATCCTAATCTCTTCAACATATCAATTGAAAACACATTGATCTTCGATTGGAGTAATCCCTTAGGAAAAATTAATTTTTACTTTTTAATGTTAAAAATATTTCTAATGTAAAATTTTTATAACCATATCATATCATAAAAACATTAGGATATTATGTATAAATGAATTTATCATTTAAATTTGGGTATTTTTTTTATTAACATTTAACTTTTCTAAATCCAAAAAAATCCAACAAAATTATTAGATACTATATATTTTTAGAATATCATGATATGACACATAAACTAATTTTTCTGTAAAAAACTCATATATCCTATTATTATGAATATTAATGAAATATACAATTATATTTATATACTATACTATAATTATGTGTTGAACCATTTTTTTTCATGAAAAAGAAGATAATTCTTTAAAAAATTCCACTAATGGGTGGTAGAATCACATTCATTCATATTTCAATAAATAACATACCCAAATCTTATCTTAAAATAAGTAATATAATTATATGAGTCATAAAAAATGTGTCTAAAATCAATAATTTAATGTTTATTCAAAAGAAATAATTTTTATCGAACCACTTCTTTTATCAACAAGTGGAATTGAGATGCAGATATAAATCATTGTCAATGATTCAGTTGAGATTGATAAATTCCTTTACTTTAAATTTTTATTGTAGTAACTTTTTGTTTAGTAATTTCAATTTAAACTATAAGATAGATCAATTTTCCATTTATTTAAACTTATATAAAATTACTATAATAGTAAAATATTTATTTATCATAACATACCATTCAAAATTTAATAATTAGTTTCTATAATACTGATGCATGATGAAGACATTCTATAGAGTTTTTGAAAATACTTCAAGTATTTTGGTAATCCATCAGATGGAATTATTACTCCTTTTCCCCAATGACCTTATGTTTAATATAATTTATTGTCCCCTTGAAGAAAAATTTTTAACTTCATCAACTAATTTTTCTTCTTCCATTTTGATCATTTACACTTATTCATTATCTATACTTGTAAAACACTAACTATTTATGGATTATAATTTTTTGAATAAATTAAATTTATTTAATGTCATGAATTACTCAAATTGACACATTATTATTGTGTTATGCACTACTCCAAGTTAGGAATCTGCTACAACCAACAATGGAAAATCTCTTGTTACATGCAACATTGGGTTTTAACAAAACTGTGAAATATTACAAATGTGGTTTCTATAACCTTACCATTATACTTAGTGATATGAATAGTAATAACTAATTTTGAAATACTAAATATTTAGTTTTTATATAAATAAATATTTTTGATAATAAAATATATTGTTTTAGTAAAGTTGTCATCTATTTCAAAAAATACAATTTTTTGAAAAATATAATTTTCTATATATTTTTTCGAAAAATAATAAAATTTATTTTTTACACATTTATTAAATTGATTAAATAAAATGAAATCCATTTTTCAATTCATAATTTCAAAATTATCTTATAGTGTCTTTTCATGATTTTTCTGAAAAAAATGTTCATTTTTTTATGAATAGCGAAAAATATAGAACATTAATTCAAAACTACCTTATCATTCACCTAATTTATAAAGTTAAATTATATTATAATTTTTTTAAGTATAATTATTAAAATTAGATATCTATTAATCCAATATATTTCACTTAAATATTTTTAATATTCATTATAGATATAAAAACATTACAAACTTTTAAAAAAATTCACAATAAACCCCCACATTCTCATTAAATCTCCAACGCAAATTTTGAAAAAAAAACTTCTCATATATAAATTGAATTTGGAAAAATATATAATATATTTATAATCATAATAATTTATATTTTATAATAATTTTAACTAAAGTTTTGAAAAAAATTAATAGTTAATGTAGTAAAAATTAATTACAACGATTATGGTAAAAAATTAGAATATCGTGTGGTTAAAGAATAATGATAAAAGAAACAATAACATAAAATTTTATCTCAGTTTTATTTTATGATATTATTTCTACCATTCACAAAAAACCTCTTCAATAATGAAATTAATTTCTACCTTCCTTTGAATATGATCCATATAATAAGTTAAATTATGAAAAATAAGAAAAAGATACTTTTCTTACTTTTAATATATGTAATAGTTTTGGATATGGAAAAATATATATTCTTATATATATATATATATATTTTAAATATAGATTATTGTTTTATAATGATAATTTCATTTAATATTTTTGAGATGTAAATATTTCTTTAAATGCATATGAAAACCCAACATAGTAAAAATTTAGTTAACAATTAAATAAAATAATTAAAACTAAAAATAATAAAAGTTAAGTAAATAGAATGAATTGTGGGGATTAATTATTTTTTATATTGATGTATCTTTTTGTGTAGGATTGTACATAATTTATTCAAAATCAATAATTTTCTTGATTTTTTTTAATTCAATTTAATAAAATTATGTCAAAATTAAAATTAAGGTTATTTTATTATAAATTATACTTTATTAAATGATTTAAAATTAAACAAAAACTCCATTATTCATCCAAGTGAATCTATAAATGATAATAAATACTATCTATATTCCATTAATGGACCAACTTATCATTTATAATTAATATATTGACCCTTAAATAGTAATAAACACTTTTTGCAAGCTTAATGTTACAGAATTTTTTTTTCATGTTACATGTCGTTATGTTAAAATTAATTTAAAACATACATCAAATTTATGTTTTTTTTACAACTATATATCAAATATAATATCATTAAATCCAAATTATCTTCTCATTATAACAATAATTTTGTATTAATGGATGAATTACCTATGTTAGATAACTAGTTACCCTAGTGAAAACCCAAAACAGTAAGAGAATAGAAATATAGATGTTAAGGAAAACAATTATTAAAATATATGTATACATTTTTTGATGTAGTTTTTCCCAACCATATCATCTATGAAAATCTTAAATTATGATATTTTAAGCCACTTGATGGGATATTTTCCTCCATATTGTGAATACTTTGGAATATTTACAATAATGTCACTCCTCCTTAACTATAAAGGAGAACTCACTCTCCTTACGCCTTCTCACATCTCAATACATTTTACATTACCAATATCTACCCAAATCACATCCCAAAATCCCTCCTCTCACTCTATACCCCTTATTTTGGTCAAAAATCTAACCATTTAATTCTTTATTTCAAACCAAGAAAGATATGCAAAGAAGAGGTAATGTTCTTCAATAAGCACCATTAATTTATTTATTTCACAACCAAATTCAATTATTATTATATTATCATTATATAATAACATTAGTATATACCATATAAACAGATTTGTTTTTGTTTTTTAAATGACTAAAAACTATCTCCACCTCCATCAAATGGGTTCTGAAATCATCAATAGTTTTTACGGCGGACTATAACCTCACAAAACTATGTCATTTATTTTATCATTACCACCTATCAAGAATGGTAATAGTGATGGATTTATTATTTATATATGATAAATGCTATTTTTATGATGTTATTATGAATATTTAATATCTATATCACATATAACATTAGGCTTTCCATTTTTTGGAAATACGATAGCTTCATTCGTGTGTACGGCAGACCACCACCACAAAAAGCGATGTGATTCATTCATGAATTATATGGAATTTATTAAGGATGGTTATAATAATAATATGTGTTATATATTAAATTAAAAAATATTATTTAATTATAATATTTCAAATCTTTTTCTTTCTTTCAATCCAATAATAAAATGGAAACAACATTCATGTGTACGTATGGTCTACCATCACTATAAACGGTGTATTTCATTTCCTATTTATATATTTTATAGATTTATATAAATATACATATAAATATTATGTAAGGTATTTATATCATTATTATCATTATGTACCTGGTAAAATAATTATTAAATTAAATGAAAAAAATATAACCAATCAAAACATATACAAAACAAAAACGGTTATTACTAGAAACACAACTTTAATAAGAAATCGATAATAAATACGGAATAAAATGTCATTATAAAATAATATATTGTATGTTATTTATGGTTATGGTCATTTAATATATTTATAATAAATACATAGTTTTTATATAGTATTTTTTTTAATGATTATGATCAAATTCATAACATAAAGTAAGGGTTTTCTTGGATCACTTTTATTTCTAAGAGACATATGGCATATTCACCACTGATTTTTTTGTAGTGTCTACACTGTACTATGAAATGAAATATCATTAATCTAAATAATTTAGTCATAATTAATTTTTCCATTGATTTTATTATTTCATGGTGGTTATGATTCAAATATTACTCAAGCAACAAGAGATTTTTGTCTCACTTTTTACTTCCATGAGACACATGTCATATTCAACAAAAAATTATTTTATGTGGTGTTTTTTATAACCATGAATCTATATTATGATTATTTTCTAGATTAAAATTGGGTTTTACATATCCAATTTAGTATATTTCTTTCATTGGGTTTATTGTTAAAAAATTTACAAATATGTAAGGGATATATCTATCAATTTTATTTCTTTGGGACATATTTTCTGTTATGCACCTATATTATTTAATGAGTTGTATATAAATACCCTATTAAATTTAATATCATGAATTTTTTATCCTGATTACAGTTTAATATATTATTTATTTTATTTCTCAATGGGGCTTATGATTCAATGTTACTAAAGTGGTAATGATTTTCTTTTAAAATTTCATCCTTCTTCATGATTATTTAATATAAGGCTTCCAATGTTGAAATATCATGATTTACTTATCAATAATTCTCATAAATTTTATTCTCCTATGATTATTGATTATATGTTCCTATAATTTTACAATTTTTCAAATCTTTTTTACTTAATATAATTTATGAAACAAATTAAATAAATCCGACATTATATCTCTTTTGGTAAGAAATATCTTTTCTTCAAAAAACATGTTTTATAAAAACTTTATAGATGTTTTTAAATGATATTCCATGATCATTTTAAAATTAAAATATTTTTTAAAATATTTTTTGTTTAAATATTACCTAAACTTTTTTTGGAAATCTATTTTTAAAAAAATGGTGTTCAAATTTTTTTTTATATTATCAAAATCATTTTTCAAAGAGAAAATGTTATTTTCATAAAGATATGTTTTAAATGGTATTTAAAAATTATTTTACAACTAATATGACATCCTTTCATGTTACCTATTTTTTACTGGGTATATTATCGATGAATAAAATTCATATTCCTTCTCTAAATGGTTTATTTTTTTATGGTATTATGTTTATGAAACTCATTTATCATAGATGGTTTTTACCATGATAAATGATTATGAAACTCACTTCTTTTCATAGGTTATTCTAGGATGAAATAATAATGAAACCATTCTTTTTTCCCAAGGTTATGATATGATGAAATTTTTATGATAATAATTTAATTTCATGGGTTATGATATGATGAATTTTTTTGATCTAGTAGCACACATAAATACTGTTTTTATATGTGACTGGTGGGACAAATGTCTACCTATAATGAATTGGGTAAGTATTTATATCTCATGATATATAATAGACTAAAATGGGAAGTGAAAATGGTTCAATAATATATGGTTAGAATGAGAAGTGAACCTAGTCAAATAATACATGACATGAATGGAATGTGAACACAGTTCAGTAATACATTACTAGAATGGGGAGTGAACCCATTTTAGTAATGCAGGCTAGACAGGGGAGTGAACCCCATTCATTAAAGTATTTTTTCTTCTATTATGGTCTTGGATGTAATCCTTGACTAATATGGATTTTATTTTATTTGATTATGTATATTATAAAAAATATATGTCTTATCCCTTTATTATCCTCTCATGGCTCATATTTTTTGATTCCCTAATGGTTCAAGTTTTGAGAACTGCCAAAATTTATTCCATGACTCATGATTATTATCTTTGATATGTAAGGTATAGTTTTCAAATTTTATTCTCATATTCCCATTCACATATATCTAGTTTATGATTTTATATCTCCTTTATTTAAAATTACTAAGCATCTGAGTTCATCCTACCATATATTTCCTTTCCCCGGGTCGTGATGAATGGTTTTAAGTAGGATAAATGGAGGGTAAGATCTTTATGGGCTACATTCAAGATATTTTACCCCATCAAAAGATTATTTTTTGATATTTCCTATGAAAATAAAATATTGTGGTCATATGTCGTGTGTATTTGTGTATATAATGTATTTAATATTAATAGAAAATGATGTAATATCAGTGTATGAAAATTTTGGGTTACTCTATTTTATATCTAACAAACAGTTTATTTAATATTTGGAAAATATGATGAGATAAAAATGATAACCCTTGGGATATTTCTATGAATATGTATAGGGTTTTCTCTAATGATAATTCTATAGATACTTTAATGTACAAGAAAAGTTTTTGAAATTTTCTTAAAGGATAATGGGAATGGTTTTTGAGAAATTATAAAAATTTCTAAATACTATAAGATGATGTGGCTCTATAACAGATGTTCCTATAGGTAAAAACCCTTAAAACATCGTATTGAGGTAGAATCAATCACGGAATGGTGTAAGACAATGGGACTTGTTTCATAACTATTTTGACACTCCCAAGGGATATGTTTTAGACATTCAAAAACTCTTTATGAACCATAATGAATGACTCAAATAGATGATGACTATTAATGAACTATTATAAACCTAAATATTCATATATTAAAGTAGAAGGTGTCATGATTTCGACATTCCATAAGTGAATTTCATGATTATTTGGTTTCCCTTTATTATTAGTGGTTCTCTCACTATGATTTTTTTGTTTTATTCAATGGAGAGAAACAAAATGAACAAGGTAAGCATTGAATTTGATGGAAAACATTATAATGAGAATCCAAATAGGAAGATTACTAGTGTAATGGATTTTGTGATTATTCCTAATTAGTTTTTATAGATCATTATTAACAACTTATACCTCAACCAACTCTTAGACTCACCAAATAAAAAAACAAAAGAGTTCTCTTAGACTTAAGATGGTGGTAACCAGGGAAGAAAGATGTTTTAGTTCACTAAATTTCAATAATGTGTAATGAATCACCCAAGTGAATATATATATGGAATGGGGTGATGTTTTGAATATGTAAAAGAAGGTCACAAATAACGTAACTCCAAAGGGAAAATGAAATGTTAAGTTAACATGATGGATGGGAATATTGATCTCTCTAAGATATCATAGATTTTTTAATGTATCTTCATTATAAAAATAAATTTTATATAGGGAAATATCATGAAGAAAATCATTAATGATTTATCAGAAACAGTTATATTACAGATGATAAAGAGCCTACAGATGACATGTGAAAGGAAAGAGGTATTAAAGAATAATATTATGAATCCTAGTTAATGGTTTGGGAAGGAAGTGATGTGATTGATGTAATTATATATTGATATTAAAAATATACATATAAGGATTGTTTTGTATAATTATTTACTTAAGGATTCAAGTGAATATGATTAATGATACTAATGAAAACGAAAATATATTTAATGGAAATGTTATATTTTATAGAAAACACATGATTAAGGGAAGTTAACCCTTAATATTTTCCTAATTTTTATAAAATGGTGATTAGTTTGATTAAATAAATGTTGGATAAAAATAAAATAAATTCCGTAGTACTGATTACCTGGGAATATATTAATGATTTATTTACAATGTGGTTTATGCTTTCATGGATGAATTTTATATCATTTTTTATTTAATTTATATATCTAATAGTCTGTGTTCTATACAAGGAATAGAGGATAATTTTTTATTCTAATATGGCTTATAGTAATTTTGGTTATTACAATGTATCAAGAGAATACATGATGAAGGTATTGACATGTTTGTTATGTGAAAGTATAGAGATGGTTTATGATTAATAAGCAGGCCAATATTAAGCTAATTTTTAGTTATTTAGTGACTGTCTTTCTAATGTTTTGGATTTTCAACTTTTTTAATGGTAAATGTTTAACCATTTATTAAATTATTTACATTGAACTTTGGGTGATGTTTTAAATATTATTATATTATATAACCATGTGAATATTTATCCATATTGGATAACGAATAAAATTACAACAGTATTTATTCTGATGAAAATGATCTTGAAACAAAATGGTTTCGTATTATAATCATTATTTATGATATTAATGAACATTCCATGTCGATTTGGATGATCTTTTTTTGTTAATTTACATTCTCAATATCACCCACTTTCTTATGGTATGTTATATTTATCACTCTCTATAATTATTTTTTCTTGTCTTCCACTTCCAAATCATTAATTCCCACCATTGTTCTCTTATGTAAAAGCATATTTATG
Organism: Viscum album; assembly: GCA_963277665.1. NCBI lineage: Eukaryota > Viridiplantae > Streptophyta > Magnoliopsida > Santalales > Viscaceae > Viscum > Viscum album. The sequence continues at coordinate 1,841,283,505 of OY728135.1, forward strand.
AGTTACTTTTGGTAAATTTTTTGTTTTAAATATTATCATTTTTAGGGATGTTTTATTATAAATTTTTATAATGTATTTTTCTATAATTTAATATTCAAATGTTTAACATTTGATAATTGAGACTAATTTTGAGGGTCAAATTCATTTTAAGGGGGTAGAATGTAAAAGCCCAAGTTGTTATGAATTATTAATCTTGATTAAAATAAATTTTTTATGGTTTGTGTTACATGAAATACCACATTTATCATATATTATACACAACAACAAGTTATGATTGTGCTACACATAACACCATCCTATCTTGAATTACATGGAATATTGAGTTTTAACAAGACCAATATATATAATTAACGTGATCATTATAACCTAATAATTTAATATAGTGATATAAATAGTAATAACTAATTTTAAAATAATAACTATATTTTATTTATATAAACAAAAAAATTCTATAAAATAAATGATATTAGGTAATGTCTTTAAATTTTTCTAAAAATATTTTATTTGCAACAAAATGTTTTTCTATTTATTTTTGTCACCAGTAATAAAATTAATTTATAACGCTTTTAGAAACAAAAATTAAAAAAAATAACTTAATTATTTAATTCATAATGTTAAAATTATCATATGATGAATTTTTAAGATTTTTTTGAAAAGGTTCATTTTTTATGAGCATTAAGGAATACTGAATTATAATTCAAAAATGCCTTCTAATTTACTTTAGTTATGAAGTTAATTTATATTTAAAATCTGAGTTAAATTATAATTAGTTAAATTATACATCTATTAATCAAATTATGTTTATTAGAGTCAATTTCATATTGATTTTTGATATAAAAACATTGGAAACATTTAATGATTTTTCACATAAAAACTATATTCTCTCATCACTCCTATTGGATTAATTTTTAATTAATTATTTTCACTACTATTATTTAAGTTTGGAAAAGTGAATTTCATATTGGGAATTAAAATAATTTTTATTATTTAACAATATTAAAAAATATTTATCAAAATGAATAGTGAATGCAGTAAAAATCAATTTCCACAATTAAGGTAAAAATGAGTTTACCATGATGTTAAACTGGAATGATAAGAGTCAAAATGACCTAAAATATTATATTAATTAAATTTTATGAGTTAATTTAGACATTTTCATAAAAGACACTAAAATATAGAAATTATATTCAACTTTTAATTGAATATGACCCATATAATATATTATGTAATTAAAAATACAAAGAAGATACTTTTTTTCTTTTAATTTCTATAATATTTTGGGATAGGGAAAAACAACATGTATTATTTTCTATATATATCATTGTGAAATATAAATGATTTATGTTATAATGATAATTTTTTATTCATTTTGAGATGAAATAATTACTTTAAATGCTTACGAAACACCAACATTGTAATTAATTATTTAAGAATTAAAAAAATAATACTAAAAATATTAAAATTGAACTTAATTGATTACATTATGATGTTCAATTACTTTTTAGATGAATATATCTTGTTATATAGTTGTGAACATAATAAATTCAAATTCTATAATTTATTTGGAATTTATAATTTTAATTGAAATAAATAATGTCAAAATTGACATTAATGTTATTTTATAATAAATTTATTTTTATTAAATTATTTAAAATTAGTGAAAATACTATAATCTGAAAATTAATTTTTTCAATGATAATTAATACTAGATATTTTCCATTCATGGATCAATTGATCATTTATTATTATTATATTAACCCATCAATAGTAAAAAAACTTTTTTATCACGGTTAATGTTAAAATAGTGCTTTTTCACCTTACATGTGATTTTGTTAAAATTAATTTTGAACACACATAGAGTAAAAAAATAACTTAAATACCCTCTCAAAACGGTACCTGGCCCGATACAATTCATACTCTTTGGGAATTCTTGATACCCATGGGTTGGCGACCATCACCATAGCATCCAACAAAAGACAGAGTGAACGATTTGTCCAACCAAGAGTAACGACATGGAATATATATATATATATATAGATAACTGAGAAAATTTTATTAAAGATTAATATATTCCATAACTGATTCCAAAAAGGAAAAAACATATAATGTAAGGGTAACACAAGCCTCCAAGTACAATTTTAACCAAAAAGATATACCAAAATTGTAAGAACAACTGCTCCATGTGATATGATGGGAAGACTCCAACCATATCACCATCAACTACTCAAATCAACTGACATAAAAACTCACTGCCTTACAATGGTTCCTTTCTATTCCATAAATAAAAATATATAACCAAATCTATACACCGTCGAATGTGTACACAGTGTGTGACCTAACACACTCATTAGGTTCTCACCCATTTGTTCCATATCAAGTCCTTGAAAAATACACCAATCATTATCATGTTAAAATAAAATAGGGAATGATAACGGTTTAATAGTTCTTATATCAAAATCATTGAAAAATAGATTAATTTCCCTTTTTCACTTTTACAAATAAATATTACAAATAAATTTAAAATAATTTTATATTTTTATATCATAGTAACTATATAAATTCAAAAAAATAAAAAACATTCATCATTTCTCATACCAAGTATATGGAAGTACAAAAAATGTACAAACTAAAAAAAATACGCATATATAAAATCATTCCAGGGGTCACACTAGGTTAAGATAGTTAAGAAAATAATACCTAAAATTTAAAAATGTGCACACATCAATCCACTAGATATATGAATTGAGTTTATAGAGTAGGGGAACACCCAATCAAGTGAACCTCTAAACAACTCAAACAGACCCCTAGAACAACAGGCCTAGAGAGAAGAGGAAATCCCCTTGATAAAAACACCTTATATTGGATGATACCTATTAAAATATCTTCCACTTAAGTACCAATTTCCTACCATGTTATCTATTTTCTAAACCAATACATAAAACCATTTCCATAATTTTTAATCTTTCAAAAAAAATTCACCAAACTGTTTTAAAAATTTTTAAAAACCCTTTTCTATTTAGAAAAACTATGGAAAAGAAATATTTTATTAAAAACCCAATTCAACAGACATAAATAAAATCAATATTATCAATAAATTTCATTTGAAAAAAAATATAAAAATATGAGAAATTTAGTTCAACAACACAGGCTAGTCATGGAAGTAACTACATTATTACTTGGGTCACACACAACCATAAGTAAACCTACCACAATAAAGGATTCTAAAATGACAAAGGAGGACCTAGAATCTATATACACAACTTATAATTAATTATGTATATTAAAATAATCTTCTGTGAAGAATAATCAAAACATAACTCAGAAATTCACACCAACCAAACTAGAACCAATAATGGAATTTCCCTGAAACAAGATCTGACAATGGATTTAGAATGATACAATAAGATATATCATTATGTGTCAACAGAACTAATAATGCAATGAAATTCCATTAATATGATCAAATCAATGATAAAAAATCAATTCTCACTCACTAAGATATTCATAAACGAACTAAAATGGTGATTAATCATTAAACAAGTCAATATGAACCAAATGTTGACTCTCAAAATCACCGTATAATCCTTCTACATTGAGTGAAATATGGTACCCTAAAATCCAACACCATAAAATTTATACATAGTTTGATACCATTACAGTCATGTAATCCTTGAGAATCAAATATGGTTAAAACACATTTCAATTTATTTAAAAAACATTCTTTCAACATTATATGGTGTGAAATCTATACAATGTGTGTACTCACCTCGCGTTATGCACCAAATTCATGATAAATTCACTATAGATATTACACATCATGTACCCCCATTATAAAACATGTATTTCTCCTTCATACTAAAAAAACAATGTATTCCTATATGGAAACCCAAAACACCTCGTGAGTCCTATAAACTTAGGGATAATCCTAAAAACCCATTGACATATATATACCAGGAATCAATTAATTCAAACAAACATACATCCATGAACATTATGTCATTTTTTTCATCAAATTTTTTCCATCCACTAGAGACCCAAGACTCATCCAATTAAAGAGTAAAACATGTAAACATAATTTGATTTCCAAAATGTGGATAATATGATGTTATAAACTTTTCTATATAATAATTTTTTTCACGGTAATTCTTATGGAATAACGATGACCATAAAAGAGGTGAGGCCACTAATCCCTCATCAACATCTCATGGGAATATTATCTCTTTTTCCATAACACTATATCCAATACAATAAACATCAGAGGTAATACTTTCACATGATATACAATTATCTCAACAAGCTGCTCAACAATAAAAACGTATGCCTCTATCTCAATCTCATAAAATCCTAGAACGTCATAGAAATCATTATGATATTTCCTAAGTTTTAATACTTGTAAATAATCAATAATTCCTATCAACTAAACCAGAAATTCCAACCATTAAGAATCATTCCCTATCCGTTCAATGAACATAGATAATCCAGCATATATCGGAGACAACTTCCCATATTTTCCAATATGATGGTAAACCAAATGAGGTTAATCTTTCAAGAAAACATAGCCACCTATAGGATAATCCAATGTATGATGTCGTTGATCATCATAATTTTTCAATTAAATATAAGCTATAAACTGATGTCAACGTACATTTGGAAGCCTCATAGATATATAAAAACCATACTCAGTCCCACCAAAGAAGCTTCTCCCACCCCCACCTAATGATGAGTTAGACTACATGGGTGACCATACAAATCCTCAAAAGGATAAATTCATTTTGATGATAGATAACTATTATTATATGAAAATTGAACCTACCCTATATATTTATCCAAATATCCCCCAAAATCCAATACAAAGTCACAAATCATATCATCCCGAACCTGAATAGCAGGATTTGTCTTACCATTTTTCTATAGATGATATGTAGTACTCAATATAAAATAATTCAACAACACCTCTTTGATAATTCTTCTGAACATCAATGTAAAGCCAGTACCCCTATCCAAATCAATGGAAGAAGTAATCCCATGTTACCTCACAATTTATTTCACATACAACATACCCAAATATTCAAATTTTTCTATGTCATTGATCAAAATAAAATAAGGTGACCCTACCAACTGATCAATCACAATACAAATATAATTTCTCCCTCTTCGAGTCCATGGTAATCTAAAAAAACCATTGTATTCCTTATCCCCTTTACAAACCGGAACTGGAAGAGGATAAAGAAAACTATATGTTTTTAGATGCACTATCTTAATCTGTTGGTTTGTGTAACAGTGAGAAACAAAATTCAGTAGTGTCGTGCTTTATAGGAGTCCATGATAATCATTGTCTCATGTCATAATACATCTTCACAGTGCCCATATAAATGGACCATGAATAAATATTACAAATAAACAAAACCATGATCCTCATATATTCTAGGAAAACAAAATGAACACCAAAATTGAGATTACCATATGAAGAGAGAGACCAACCTGAAACAGTCTCCCGTCGATATAGGATTTCCTTAAATAATATTCACTCTTCATCCTACTATTGACTCTAAAAAATAGTCTCATGTAAAGACAAAGATAATCGAGCACTGGTCAAAACCATTTTTGATACATCCTCCTGATTAACCTGACATAAGAGGAAAAAAATCCGAATAATGTTCCACTCTTTCATCGATTCCAAAACAACTTGTGATGGAACATACCTTCTAAGAGAGTTTGAAAAACAATTCCTCTTCCCCAGGATACAGATGACATCAAATACAAATTTAATATGGTATTATAAAAAAATCTTTTTTCTAAGATTCAATTATTTTTCATAAAAGATATAACTCAACCTATTATGTCATGAAAGACACAAAACCTATCTAAAAAAAAGAAAATTCCACCAATAGATAAGCACATTCAAATACTGGGAAGATCTAAATCATGAGTGGGGTAATTATTCTCATGTGGATGAAGATAAAGAGTGCCTTAATCCACCACATGATCATCATGCATGAGAACGCAAACCAAACATGTTCTAGATGCATCATAGAATACCACATACCCATTACCAGGCTCAGGTGAGATTAAAATAGGATCTGTTGTCAGAATTTCATTCATATCATCAAAAGAAGGCTGACACGTTGCATCCTGTGTAAAGATATCACCTTTCTAATTTATATAATTTAATGGTGACACAAAAATTGAGAAATCCATAAAGAACCATTTATAGTATCCAACAATATAGAGGGACCACTAAATTTTAACGACAATCCATGGCTCCTCCCATGATAAGAAAGCTTTTTCATTCTCAGGATCAACTGATAATTCATGGTCAGATTTAATGTTCCCCAAAAATTTCACTTCATGATTCCAGAATTTTCATTTCTAAATCATTCTATACAAATGGTGACTCCTCATGATTCCCAAACCCAAACTCATATGGTGCCCATTTTCTAACTTGTATCTTGAATAAACAAAAATTTCTTCAAAGAAAACTATGAAAAAAATTGTTGAGATACTGATGGAATATATGATTCATGAACACTAATAAAATTGAAGGTGTGTTATTCATACCAAATTGTATCACAAAACATTAATAATGGCCATATATTCTTCTAGAATATATCTTCGGTATATCACAATCCTCAACTCTGGGATGATGATAATCCTACGAAATAAAAATATTCAAAACCCATTTCCCCCCATTAACAGATCAAAAAAATAATCTGTATGAGGTAAATGATACATATCTTAACTAATACCTGGTTCAACTTTAGATAGTCCACACACAATCGGATTGAACCATCTACCTTATCGAAAAAGTGCATTGAGTTTTCCCGAGGTGAAACACTTGGGTGAAAAATACCATTTTTCATCAGGTCATCGAACTGAATATTGATCTCTTTCATTTCTGTCGGTGACATTAAATAAGAAAATATTAATATCAGTTGTGTCTTTATTACTAGATCAATCATAAACTCGACCACCCTATCTGGAGGAAGCCTATATAAATATTCTAGTAAAACATTCAAAAAATCAAAAACAATGTTGATAAATCAATAACAGAATAAATTTCATCAGGATCAACTATATAAATAAGCAACAAACTCCTCAGGTTGGGGAAGGAAGGTCATGCATGCCTAGTGTAACACCCCAGGTAAATAAAGAATATGACATCTTTATGTTTATCCATATTTGGTAATCAAATATTAATATTACTTTAATGGGGATGCTATGCTCGATGGCGTACCCAACACGCAACAACGAGTTTCTTGGGAATCTTACGTTGCACTCTAATAATAAAATAATATTATTTCAAATGGTAGTTAACATGTAGCCGTTGTATTGGTGAGAATGGATATAAATAACTAAGATATGATTATATATGTTTTAAAATGTTTTTACTTTTATCCAATAAAAGATAAAGGCTTAAAATACAGAAAGAATTCAATTTTAGGCGTATATGCCCTAGTTTTCACTAAAGGTTCACTTATCGCCTTTTGATGTTGAACCATCATTAAATATAGTTTTGTTCACTCTTAAACATTATTTTGGACCAAATAAAACTCTTATTAAGAATCGTGACATCAAAATTTACTTTTTGTAAATTTTTGGTATCTTTCCGATAAAGTTCATTTTTTTAATGAATAATGTAAAATGTTGTATTTTAATTTAAAACCACGTTTTAATCTAATTTATTTATATGATTAGATTATCTTTTTAATTGGTTTTAAAGTGAAATTAGAATATATTTTTACCATTTAATCCAATGGTGGTCATTGGAATCAATTTCACTTTGAAATTAGAATTAAACTGGTGTCAATCTTTTGATACTTATTGTTTTATAAAAACACGCTATTTGCTCTGTCAGCGGGAATTAGTTATTAAATTAATTAATGTGACTTATATGTTTTGAATTTTGAAAAATAGACTTCATTTTTGAATTAGTAATATCAAAAATAGCTTAGGGTGAATTTTTGGTAATTTTCTGAAAAACTTCAATTTTTGATGAATAGTGAAACCACTAAGTGGTACTTATAAAAACTGATTTTCCATTTAAATGAAATTTTGCCACCATTGTGTTTTGAATTTCAAAAATCAGACATAATGGTTTTTATTAAGAAGTAAAATGTGGTTCAATGATATAAAAATAATTTTTTGGTGAATAGTAACTTATTAAGTTTTTAATCGCGATTAGAGATAATTAGTGTAGTTTAAGTTAAAAATAATGTTTTAATAATATGAAATGGACTTGACACATGTCTTACCCTAATTGTTTGTGTCATGGCCGACCAAGAAAAGCCATGGGTCAACTTGGGGACCCCATGGATCCACTTTGGTTGGGAAATGACATAAATAACTTTTTATTTAATGTAAAAGTAAAAATGATAGAAACATAATATGTTTTACAAAAACAATTTTTACATGGGGTTATAAAGATCAGATTTTAGATTATAAATAGTCATTGGAAAGCTAACGATATTTCCTACATCATAGTATTTTGTTTATAATTTTTAGACATTAAATAAATTAAATTATTTATGACATCATGATGATGCAGCGATGACCTCATTATTTAACGATTTTAATAAAATGGAAAGATAATGTAAACTCTACAACCTAAACATGGAAAAAACCAATTGGATGAGTGGAATTCGAATCCGTATCACATTATACACGAATTATATCAATGTGGGACCTTTTAAAACCGAAACACATTTTCAAATAAAGTAATATTTCTTTACTTTCCAAAAGTGCCCCTCCTCTCCTCTTATAAAAGGCCCTCAACTCTACCTCATTTTACACACTCCTCAAGCCTTTGGCTCAGCCAAACCCTGCCCATTTACTCTCTCCACATCCCTCTCCTAATCCTATAGGATTCCCTTTGGGCAGGATCCTTTCAAAGGAAGCCTTTAGGATCAAATCAAAAGGAGTTACACTTTTAAAGGTAATTCATTATCTCATGTTCATTTGTTTTATTTTGCTTCTCCAACCCCCTAAACTCTTTTTATTTACTTCTTTTGTAACAAAAAAAGTATCTTCAATATACTAGGATGTTTTTATAATATTATTCGAGCTACACTCTCACAAAACTACATCAAATGGTTAAAGAACATACGGTTTCCGTGGATGGAGAAATTTTGCCTCCCAAAACGATGATTGTTCAATACTCAATTAACACCTTCAAAGGTGGCCATTATGATGTCACTATTTTTATATATGATATATAATATGTTTATGTTTTCCTTAAGCTTATGTTTTTTTTCATTTTGGGCATACCTTTATGGTTTCCATTATGGGTAAACGCGATATCTTTATTTAAGGAAGTGCGGACTACCGCCCCCTCAAAGTGATTTGATTCGTTAAATACCATATGTGGGACGTATAAAGGATGGAACTATGATATTACATATGATATTATACTGTAATTATAATATACCTTTATATAATTATGATTCCATTCTATAAAATACAAAATAGAAATGAAAGTAGTGTTCATGCGTACGTACGGCTTACCGTCTCCATGAACGGTGCATTTCATTTCTTACCTCTAAATGATTATGTAATGTTATAAATGCATTAATGTACTGGATATATGACATATATTCTTTCTAAATCATGAATACAATTCTGGATATAATAAACATTTGGCCACATGAACAACATGTAATTGTAAGAAGTCCACTTTCGACTTAAGAACCAAATATCGGCAAAACAAATATTATTAACTTAAATGATTACATAATGTTTATGACATGGTAATAAGTGATATAAAAGGAATAATTAAAATTAAAAAGGTTCTTAAGGAAGTATAAATTAACTCAAGTTTATTATTCAGGAGATTAAAGAACGATCGAGTCAAGTCGGACCCGAGGTAAGGGATCCTACTCTTCTCTTTCTTTTTAAGTACACACTTTTATTTCATTCCTTTTAAAGCTCATATTTCTTGTTATTGGGATGATCTTTTATATTACACTTACTTTAATTTTTATGTTAATGTGATGAGAGACCCTATTCTTTCTCATCAATCCATTTTGGATGTTTTGAGTGGCGTCGTTAGGCTGCCGAACTTTTGTAAGAGATCTAACCTCTCTCTTTCTTTTTAAGTACTCTTCTTTATGTCACTTCTTTTAAGCTCCTCTTTGTAATGTTGGGGGATGTTCTTTTATATTCCTATTGATGTAAATTTTATTGTAATGTGATGAGTACCCTATTTGATCTCATCAATCCATATTCGGATGTTTTATGTGGCGCCGTTAGGCTGCCGAGTTTTCGTAAGGGATTTTTCATCTCACTTTTATTCCCGTGAGATTTATGCTACATTTGCCACAAATTTCATAGAGTGGTGTATGTACTTCCCATTATTCTACTCTTTGTGTAATATACTTTTGTTTATGAGTATTTACATCAATGATCTATTTTCCTTCTTTCATGGGGTGTATGTTTTGAATGATACCCAAGTCGGTAAGGGAACCTTTCACCCTCCTATTTTTTAAAAGACTTATTTTGTTGGGTCTTTTAATTTACATATTGTTATGTTGGGATATGTTCTCATATATCCTTATTGATGTAAATTTTATGTCCAAGTGATGAGATACACTTTTTATCTCTCATCAACTCATTTTGATGTGATGTCGTTAGGCTGTCAAGGGAACTTTTAAACCCAATTTCGATTTCTTTGTGTTCAACATGTAGTCATTGAATATGTCATCCATTGAATATGTGTGAATGACCTTTTATTGTTTCAAAATTAATATCCACTTATATTGGGTGTATTTATATTTGTCACACATATTTTTGAGATTTATTTGTCCTTAATTTAAGGATACCTTCTTTATAAGGGATTTCATCACATTTGACATTTCTATTGAGGGTTCATTGCTGTTATGCACCAATTCACTCTTATATGGTGTATATACTGTCCTCTGGAGTACTATATCATGAATCCATTTATTATCATGATATTATAAAGTTCTGACTAAATGTTATTCCTCAATTATTGTATTCAAGTGTCTCTAATTTTGGTAAAACCCCTTTAACCAAAATATCATTTTAAATGTTTTAATTATTTGTTCTTATTAATATCCATATTTTCAAAATGGTTTTAAGGATTTATTTATATGTATATTAATGGTTTAAAATTTTACGCTTCAAGGTGGTATGGGACACTTTGATTCAAAAATCTCTTTATTAAATATTTTAAATGGTTTTGGAAATGGTTTCTTTTTGAATGGATTCATTATTTCAATATACTAAAATGTTATATTGTGATTGAAATATGGAAATGTTATGTTTCCTTTATGCATGTTTTATGTGACACATTTATGTTATGGTTCTTGGTCATTGTTATGAAAACGAGTGGTTCTGGGATAAATTATGGGCGGGTGAGCCCGATATAGCTCGCCAATGCATTGGGTAACGCGAAGGAGTGAAACGTTATGGTTTCTCCGAAGAGATTTAGGGAATATACTGTGATGGGTATTCCAAATGTAACCAAGAGGGTTACTCCCTATGTAAGAATGTTATGAATGCCTCATGTTACCTTTATGTCTTATGTTTTCTATGATTTATTCATGATTTGATATGCCTATGTTTTATGGGTAAAGTGTCATTTCATTCTAATGTATATATGAAATCATGTTTCCTTTCCATATTTTTATAACCCTTACTGAGCTTTTTATGCTCATCCCAAGTTTTTGAAATGTTTTTCACAGGTCAAGGGAAAGGTACATGATGTGATGATAGTGTCAAGGATGTGTCAAGAAATAATCCGTGTTATATTTTAAATATGTTTCCATTGACGGGACGAATGAATACTGTCTTTTATGTAACCACTTTGTTTAAATGTGGAATGTAATGCAAGTTTCATGATCTAATTCTCTAAAAATCTAAACCTGAAAAGATCCTCAATGTGTAATATTGTAATAACTCAAGATTAAGTAAGGTTTAAGGCTGGGGCCTTATAGTTGGTATCAGAGGTCAGTTTAGATAAATTTAGAGGTTAGGGTATTCTTTAAGCATAAGTGACATTACCATAATGGTTAGGATTTCAGACAGAGTACTAGTTTTAGATAAAGTGAATGAGTTAGAATATCTTAGTGTTTATCTTCCTCATTAGTACATGATGGTTTTTTTGTTATACTCACACTGACCCATTTTGGTTTTAGTAAATGGCTGGATCTAGCAGGCACCAAGGTAACGGTGGATGTGAAGGAAACTGTCACAGTTTGCTGAGCGAGCAACTGAATGATATGGGAGCTGTAATGAGAACTCTTGTGTTTATCCTCAACCAACTATCTGGAGTTATGATTTACCACCTAAACCTTGGTGATTTCTATAAGGCATCATGTATGTGAGAAACAAATCCCTACGTAACTACAGGTAATAATCAAAAAGGTAAGTGTGTTCAAAAACCTATGTGTCAATGATGTGGAAAGAAACACCTAGGAAAATGTTTCAAAGGGATAGAAATATGATATAGATGTGGAAATGAAGGTCATAAAGCAAGAACCTTCCATGGAAAAAGGAAGCATCCAGTTGACTCGAGGAAAGGGAAAAATGTTCTTTTTGAGGGATCAATTGAATGTTTTAAATGTGGTGTGCATGGTCATTATGCAAACACTTGTCCTATGAAGAGGTTTCATGAATGGGGTCACCCAGAGCGTACAAATGTTTGTTTACCACTACCTAATTCCATTCCGATTGAGGATGAAGAAACTGACAATGACCAATCAAATGTATGTATTATTTCATGACTATTGTTTTCCTATTTTGGAATCTTAGGATATGATTCATGATTTTGTTTGTAGGAAATAGGTATTTCGGAATAATTTGGAAAGGAATGGATAATGGATCATGAAGAATGTTGAATGAGTAAGATGTCAACATATAAGGGATTCAAGAGTTATGGTGAAATTCTTAAGAGTATTAAGTCCCTTTTGATGATGGGGTTACATTAGAAGACTTTTTATATTATGTGTAACCCTGATGTTTAATATAGGAAAATTTTATCCAAGTAATAGTTATCTTTTCTTTTGTGGACATAGTTATAAAGAACCATTTGGGTTTATATGATCCTTACTTTTGAGGTAATTATGGGTTTCTATATGTTATGATTGAAGTGAAAGCCATGAGATAAAATTGAGGATAAATTATGTTATGGTTATTTTTGATGATTTTATCCCTTTTTGGGGAATGATTTAAGAATTATATAGTTTTGGAAAAAGGACAACACGCAGACCGTGTGACAACCCGTCGCGTCAGACAAAGCTGCGGGAATCGAACCCACAACCAAAGTGAGACTGGTATTTATCGCCTACCACTGGACTACGTGAAGTCCCTGGTTAGTTTGACTGATTCTTTTTGGTTATATGATTTTATGAATTAATAGTATGTTGATTTTGGGTTATTTATGAAAATTATTAACCTATCATGGAGGATATGTGATTGGGTTAATTACTTTTCAATACGAGACTTTAGGAGCAACTGATGTTGTTTGGAGATAAATGTTACGATTTAACTTGGAAGACTATGTGACTAAATCCTTCAAATGTTTGGGTTTCAATCTTATATTGGTTTACTTTGAGGAATTTTTATGGACAAATTTGTTTATCGGATGGTCCTCGTTGAACTTTGGATTTTGTTGGACAAATTTTGGAGATTATGAATAGATTTTATTTTTACAAAGGGTTATCCTTTTCTGGATTATCTGACCTTGTACTAACCTTTTTGGTTTTGGTTTTGGTTAAAGACTAAATACATGGGATGTATATAGTTCTCTTTTGTGGATTAGGTGATTCTCTAGAAGTTGATTATAGTACTCTTAATGTGAACAAGTCTCCCTAAATACTCGTCTTTTGGAAAAAAATATGAGTTTTATTAAGGAATCTAGTAAAAGTTGAAAGTCAACATGTTAAGTGATTATGTTTCCTTATGAATAAATTCCTCAATAAAAATTAACTTAAAACAAAAATGTTTTCTATTAACTTTTCCTACTGGGGAATCGAATAACGTTTAACTCATCACAAGTTTGTGATTCTCTCATGGTTAACTTTCTCCTAAACATGTTTTCTATCACTCTCCATCAGAACATGACCCTATGTTTTCTCCTCCATGTCCATGTTTTCATACTTGGAATCCTAGTATGGGTTAACTCGGGTGACCTTTGTACTTATCTTTCTTTATTTTAAAGTGATTTTTTTACCGACCCTTGTTCTGATGTGGGACTTTCAAGGATGTTTCCAAGCCCAATTTTAAAATTGCGAGGACGCAATTCCCAAAAGGGGGGAAGGATGTAACACCCCAGGTAAATAAAGAATATGACATCATTATGTTTATCGATATTTTTTAATCAAATATTAATATTACTTTAATGGGGATTCTATGCTCGATGGTGTACCCAACACGCAACAACGAGTTTCTTGGGAATCATACGTTGCACTCTAATAATAAAATAATATTATTTCAAATGGTAGTTAACATGTAGCCGTTGTATTGGAGGGAATGGATAGAAATAACTAAAATATGATTATATATTTTTTTAAATGTTTTTACTTTTATCCAATAAAAGATAAAGGCTTAAAATACAGAAAGAATTCAATTTTAGGCGTATATGCCCTAGTTTTCACTAAAGGTTCACATATCGCCTTTTGATGTTGAACCATCATTAAATATAGTTCTGTTCACTATAAAACATTCGTTTGGACCAAATAAATATCTTATTAAGAATCGGGACATCAAAATTTACTTTGTGTAAATTTTTGGTATCTTTCCAATAAAGTTCATTTTTTTAATGAATAGTGTAAAATGTTGTATTTTAATTCAAAACCAATTTTTAATCTAATTTATTTATATGATTAGATTATATTCTGAATTGGTTTTAAAGTTAAATTAGAATATATTTTTACCATTTAATCCAATGGTGGTCATTGGAATCAATTTCACTTTGAAATTAGACTTAAACTACTGTCAATCTTTTGAAACTTATTGTTTTATAAAAACATGCTATTTGCTCTGACAGCGGGAATTAGTTTTTAAATTAATTAATGTGACTTAAATGTTTTGAATTTTGTAAAATAGACTTCATTTTTGAATTTGGAATATCAAAAATAGCTTAGGGTGAATTTTTGGTAATTTTCTGAAAAACATCAATTTTTGATGAATAGTGAAACCACTAAGTGGTACTTATAAAAACTGATTTTCCATTTAAATGAAATTTTTCCACCATTGTGTTTTGAATTTAAAAAATCCGACATACATGGTTTTCATTAATAAGTAAAATGTGGTTCAATGAGATAAAAATAATTTTTTGGTGAATAGTAACTTATGAAGTTTTTAATCGCGATTAGACGTAATTAGTGTAGTTTAAGGTAAAAATAATGTTTTAATAATATCAAATGTACTTGAAACATGTCTTACCCTCATTGGTTGTGTCTTTGCAGACCAAGAAAAGCCATGGGTCAACTTGGGTACCCCATGGATCCACTTTGGTTGGGAAATGACATAAATAACTTTTTATTTAATGTAAAAGTAAAAATGACACAAACATAATATGTTTTACAAAAACAATTTTTACATGGGGTTATAAAGATCATATTTTAGATTATAAATAGTAATTGGAAAGATAAAAAGATTTCCTACATCATAGTATTTTGTTTATAATTTTTAGACATTAAATAAATTAAATTATTTATGACATCATGATGATGCAGCGATGACCTCATTATTTAACGATTTAAATAAAATGGAAAGATAATGTAAAATCTACAACCTACACATGGCCAAAACCAATTGGATGAGTGTATTTCGAAGCCTTATCACCTTATACACGAATTATATCAATGTGGGATCTTTTAAAACCGAAACACATTTTCAAATAAAGTAATATTTCTTTACTTTTCAAAAGTGCCCCTCCTCTCCTCTTATAAAAGGCCCCCACCTCTACCTCATTTCACACACTCCTAAAGCCTTTTGCTCGGCCAAACCCTGCCCATTTACTATCTCCACATCCCTCTTCTCATCCTAGAGGATTATCTTTGGGCAGAATCCTTTCAAAGGAATCCTTTAGGCTCAAATCAAAAAGAGTTACACTTTTAAAGGTAATTCATTATCTCATGTTCATTTGTTTTATTTTGCTTCTCCAACCCCCTAAACTCTTTTTATTTACTTATTTTGTAACAAAACCAGTATATTCAATATACTAGGATGTTTTTATAAGATTTATTCGAGCTACACTCTCACAAAACTACATCAAATGGTTAAAGAACATACGGTTTCTGTGGATGGCGTAATTCTGCCTCCCGAAACGATGATTGTTCAATACTAATTTAACACCTTCAAAGGTGGCCATTATGATGTCACTATTTTTATATATGATATATAATATGTTTATGTTCTCCTTAAGCTTCTGTTTTTTTTTTCATTTTGGGCATACCTTTATGGTTTCCATTATGGGTAAACGCGATATCTTCATTTAAGGAAGTACGGACTACCGACCCCTCAAAGTGATTTGATTCGTTAAATACCATATGTGGGACGTATAAAGGATGGAACTATGATATTACATATGATATTATACTGTAATTATAATATACCTTTATATAATTATTATTCCATTCTATAAAATACGAAATAGAAATGAAAGTAGCGTTCATGCGTACGTACGGCTTACCGTCTCCATGAACGGTGCATTTCATTTCTTACCTCTAAATGATTATGTAATGTTATAAATGCATTAGTGTACTGGATATATGACATATATTCTATCTACATCATGAATACAATTCTGGATATAATAAACATTTGGCCACACGAACAACATGTAATTGTAAGAAGTCCACTTTCGACTTAAGAACCAAATATCGGCAAAACAAATATTATTAACTTAAATGATTACATAATGTTTATGACATGGTAATAAGTGATATAAAAGTAATAATGAACTTGAAAAATGTTCTTAAGGTAGTAGAAATTAACTCAAGTTTATTATTCAGGAGATTAAAGAACGATCGAGTCAAGTCGGACCCGAGGTAAGGGATCCTACTCCTCTCTTTCTTTTTAAGTACACACTTTTATGCCATTCCTTTTAAAGCTCATATTTCTTGTTATTGGGATGATATTTTATATTACACTTACTGTAATTTTTTTTTCATGTGATGAGAGACCCTATTCTATCTCATCAATCCATTTTGGATGTTTTGAGTGGCGTCGTTAGGCTGCCGAACTTTCGTAAGAGATCTAACCTCTCTCTTTCTTTTTAAGTACTCTTCTTTATGTCACTTCTTTTAAGCTCCTCTTTGTAATGTTGGGGGATGTTATTTTATATTCCTCTTGATTTAAATTTTATTGTAATGTGATGAGATACCCTATTTGATCTCATCAATCCATATTCGGATGTTTTATGTGGCGCCGTTAGGCTGCCGAGTTTTCGTAAGGGATTTTTCATCTCACTTTTATTCCCGTGAGATTTATGCTACATTTGCCACAAATTCCATCGAGTGGTGTATTTACTGCCTATTATTCTACTCTTTGTGTAATATACTTTTGTTTATGAGTATTTACATCAATGATCTATTGTCCTTCTTTCATGGGGTGTATGTTTTGAAAGATACCCAAGTCGGTAAGGGAACTTTTCACCCTCCTCTTTTTTAAAAGACTTCTTTTGTTGGGTCTTTTAATTTACATATTGTTATGTTGGGATATGTTCTCATATATCCTATTGATGTAAATTTTATGTCCAAGTGATGAGATACACTTTTTATCTCTCATCAACTCATTTTGATGTGACGTCGTTAGGCTATCAAGGGAACTTTTTAACCCAATTTCGATCTCATTGGGTTCAACATATAGTCATTGAATATGTCATCCATTGAATATGTGTGAATGACCTTTTATTATTGTACACTTAATATCCACTTATATTGGGTGTATTTATATTTTTCACACATATTTTTTAGATTGATTTTTCCTTAATTTAAGGATACCTTCTTCATAAGGGATTTCATCACATTTGACATTTCTATTGAGGGTTCATTGTTGTTATGCACCGATTCACTCTTATATGGTGTATATACTGTCCTTTGGAGTATTATATCATGAATCCATTTATTCTCATGATATTATAAAGTTCTGACTAAATGTTATTCCTCAATTATTGTATTCAAGTGTCTCTAATTTTGGTAAAACCCCTTTAACCAAAATATCATTTTAAATGTTTTAATTATTTGTTCTTATTAATATCCATGTTTTCAAAATGGTTTTAAGGATTTATTTATATGGATATTAATGGTTTAAAATTTTACGCTTCAAGGTGGTATGGGACACTTTGATTCAAAAATCTCTTTATTAAATGTTTTAAATGGTTTTGGAAATGGTTTCTTTTTGAATGGATTCATTATTTCAATATACTAAAATGTTATATTGTGATTGAAATGTGGAAATGTTATATTTCCTTTATGCATGTTTTATGTGACACATTTATGTTATGGTTCTTGGGCATTGTTATGAAAACGGGTGGTTCCGTGATAAACTAAGGGCGGGTGAGCCCGATATAGCTCTCCAATGCATTGAGTAACGCGAAGGAGTGAAACTTTAAGGTTTCTCCGAAGAGATTTAGGGAATATACTGTTATGGGTATTCCAAATGTAACCAAGAGGGTTACTCCCTACATAAGAATGTTATGAATGCCTCAAGTTACCTTTATGTCTTATGTTTTCTACGATTTATTCATGATTTGATATGCCTATGTTTTATGGGTAAAGTGTGATTTCATTCTAATGTATATATGAACTCATGTTTCCTTTCCATATTTTTATAACCCTTACTGAGATTTTTATGCTCATCCCATGTTTTTGAAATGTTTTTCACAGGTCAAGGGAAAGGTACATGATGTGATGATAGTGTCAAGGATGTGTCAAGAAATAATACGTGTTATATTTTAAATATGTTTCAATTGACGGGATGAATGAATACTGTCTTTTATGTAACCACTTTGTTTAAATGTGGAATGTAATGCAAGTTTAATGATCTAATTCTCTAAAACTCTAAACCTGAAAAGATCCTCAATGTGTAATCTTGTAATAACTCAAGATTAAGTAAGGTTTAAGGCTGGGGCCTTATACCTAGACCTAATATTACACACTCCTTGAAATAGCCTGGAGCTCCCATATACAACAAGTAAACTGACATGATGGTGATACCAATCTACCTCAAAATGATTATAATAATCCAATCTATCCTGATGATGATGTTGAATGAAATCCTGATCGGGGATAAGAAAATCCAAGACTATCTTTGTATCAGATATCGATAGAACACAAGAATGACATTGAAACCCATGTTATTCCCTCTTACCATTAAGTGTATCTAACATTATAACATTAGGAGATGTGTTATATAGGAAGTTTAATCATATCTACAAAATTACTATATGTAAATGACTGGTAAGTTCTAGCATAATATATAGAAATTTCGATTAAGGATTCAATAATGATGGTACCTCTCACTGTCTCGGGACCCATTTCTACCTAAATAGAAAACTCATATACTGAATGAAGGTGCTTCGATCTCATGGACTTAAGAAATAACCCTATAGTCATTGAATCATCTAACTACTCTACAATAGACTTTGGATCCGATTATCCATGACTATATTGAGAACTATTCATATTTTGATAGAACATTAAAGATAACCATAACATCCATAACTATTGCACAACTTTTCCGGTGAAGCAGAAGAAAAAAAAATTCTAACCTTTCCACACAAATATAAATTCTTAGGTACACAACTAGTTGAACGTGGGGGCTCTTAAGAGGCATGCTATCAAGAACCACATCCACCACTCATGTTTTGATCCTTCCACATTATATTTTTCCCTATCATTGCACTGAATGTTCCATTGAGTGGAAGAGAAGGGGACTAATGTACAACCTATCCTAAAATATTCATATATTCCATTATATTCATTTTTTGGTGAAAAATTCACTCAATGTTTCCTCTCGGTATGTTTTGGTTGTTATTGTTTTTTTACAAAGCCATATGACTGAAAATGAGTATGGTTGGTGTTTTACGAAGACAGGTTTTTAAGGTGGTGTATTTTCCCAGTGTTTTCCGATATTTTTCATCTCCAAATTGGGAGTTTTTGTTTGAAAAAGGAAGGTTTTAATCATAATAATTAATGGTCTGAATAAAAGAGAACAAAATTCAAAAAAGAAGAGAAACTTGGATCCCAAGACTTTGACTACGTACCATGCTCGAGAAGGGTTCGTTGCCGCGTACGAGGCAGAGGGAATAGTATGCGGGTGAGGTCCGCAAAACCAAAAATGGTTCGCAGTGGAAGGAGGTGCAGTATATGGAAGGCTTGTCATTGGTAGAGGATATCGACTGCATAAGAGCAAAGGGAATACACAGACCATAGTTGAAAAATGGTATGTGGAAGGGTTGCAGTTTTCGGTAGGAGGATTGGTATGCAATGGAGGCTATACCATATCAACGATTTGGTAAATCTTGGATTATTATATTTTGTAGATATATTTTCCTATATAAGGAGATCTAATCCCTCCGATTAAAAGAGAGACCAAATATCATTAGAGAATGTTTCTTTGGTTCGGGAATTCGGCGGTGTCTGAAGGAAGTTCATGGGGAGGAATTCCATGAAGGATGAAGTGGTTTGTACGGAAGAAATTCCACTGAAGGATGTTGATGGAAAATGTATCTTGAAAATAACATCATATCTGGAAGAATAATTCACAGTACAAATGTGTTTAGAAATGGTATCCTATGTAACAGAGAAAAGTTCACGGATAGAGGGTGATTCTCATAGGAAGTTTATGAAGTTGGTATGTAGAGGCGGTACGCGATAGTGAAGGCAGAAGCAATCCATGGATGAAAGGAGGTTCTCAGAATTGGAAACGGTATGCGGATGAGGTGTTTAGCATACCATACCCACTACACAGTATCCGTGAGGAGAAGGTGGTTCACAAAACACTCAAGGAATCTTAAATATCATTAAATCAGTTTGAGAAAGTATTTTTTTGGTACCTAACAGTACATGGGATGGTGGACTTCATCGGTGGGTGAAAAAGGGACTTCAACAAGACATCTACCTATATTTTAGGATATGGTATTCATGGAAATGAAGGGACCAACATGTACCTAAACTATGTTTGACCTACAATTCTATAAACTGTGAGTGGATTACTTTCCAAAAGCAGTGAGTGAAGGAGGAGAAAGATGGTGACCCTTTCCAGCAGGAGTGAGCCAGAGAAAGAGGCATAGGGAGTGACCCTTGGGAAAGTAGTGATCAGACCATAAACCTTGTAAGGGAAGTGATCATAGGCATAAAAGATATATCCCGAACATTGTACTCATTATTGGCCATGATCCTTATTGAATTTGGTACTTCGGAACACCATCGTTGTAAACTCCTTGGATGAATCCCATTTAGGGTGAACTATGTAAAAATTTTATTTTCTCATATATGATATAAATTATTCAGATACTTTTCAATGAGAATAAGAGAGAGAGATGAGAGTTTTTTTAACAATGAAACAAGATCCAAAAAGGAAAATTATTACTCTTTCATACCCAAATTTACCCACCCCCCCCCCCTCAGGGTATTCGACCTAGTGGACCTAACAATTGGTATCGAAAGAGAATGGTTGAATGTTAGTGATTATTTCATAGAAGAAGAAATGGAGGTGGTCAATCATTAAGGACTTTTGATCTTTGATGGAAAAAAATTGAACTATGAAAGAATCAGATGTAGCACTACTTACAATCAATAGGGATGGATGACTTCGCAGTAACTATGTGTGGAATATCAGCTGAAATCAATAGTGGTGATTTTTCAGATACTGAAAGAATGGAATTGGATGGTAATGATAAAGGGATCAATACATTAGGTGAATCCCTATAAAATTAAATTTATATATAGGATATGACCTATAAAACATCACAATCTATGTGGAAAACATTTTATAACATTTATGAGGGACGCACAAAAGATTGAGAACCAAAGATACAGGTTCTATTGAACAAGTATGGGGATCTCATAATGAACCCCAATAATACATTTGATGCATTCTTTGATAGGGTAAATGTTATTGTGGAAGATATATAGGGTATTACAGAAGTCATTTAAGATATAAATATTGTGAAACGTATCATGATGAAACTACCACCACAGTTCAATCAAGAAGTTTCAGTATAGGAACAAAAAGACATAAAAGAGTTGACACTAGATAACCTACACAATATCCTTGTAGAAAATGCATTGAGAAATGATGATAATGATGTAGTGGAAAAGGGGATGTCCAACGATGTTGCATTAAAACCCATGAAGAATCTCTCCATTGAATATAGCCCTAAGGAGGAAAATTTGGATAATGTCATGCCATTTCTCTCCTCAAATCTGCAATAGGGAAGAGGGATGTTCAAATGTAAACTTCCATTTGAATGCTTTCGATGTATAAAAATTTGTAATTTTCGAGTTAAGTGTCCTAAAACGTCTAATAATTAAAATGTTGAAAATGATGAAATACTCCAAAAAAATTGCATCAAATGTGAAAGGTATGAGAAGTATATAGAGCAATTTCTTCAAAAGGAAGAATTTTCATTCAAAAGAATATAAAAGTTTACAATAATTTGAGGCATAAGGATTGGAGAAAATTAATTATCATAAAGTATATGCTTTTGTGGATGTTGGTGAAATTATTTAAAAAAAGAATAATGTGAAAATGAAGAAGGAGAAATTGAAGGAATAGTTGATCTTCAGGATGAATTAGAAGGTACCCTCGAAGAGGTAGGTATTTTGAGATCCAAAAAAATAAATCTAACAAAGTTGTCCATGATTCCAAACTCTATATGTAATAGTGGGAAGAATAGAATTCTATGTTGAATATATAAATTGAAAAGCTGGGATCTTCAATGCTAGAAATCTCAGAAAAGGTGGTTGATTACAAACTCAAAATTGATGAATAGAAAATAGAAATTGATAGTTGGACTAAAACTAGAAAAGAACAAATCAAACATATCAATGAACTAGAAGAATAATTTGCCAGTCTGTGATGTACATGTAAATATTGGGAGAAACTGTTAACTCTCGGTTTGACATTAGGAAAGAAGATCATACAGGAAACCTAGAATATGATATTTGAGCAGAGTGGCCTACAAGAACAGAAGAAACATTCAACTCTGAATGATAAAGATGGTATGTGGCATGATCTAAAATAGAAAGTAGTTATGGTTCAATTCAGACCAAATCACCCACTCTAATATTGATGATTGATTTGGGTACGAAGCAAAATCAAAAGACTCGGAGAACCCAAGTCACAACTAGTGGTTAATCACTTCTATATAGAAATGTAACTCACATAAGATGCTATTGTTGTGCTAAGATGGGACACTCTCAAAATGTGTGTTCCATAGAAAAGAGGTACTAAAGTAAACAAGACCAACATAGGTGGTCGTACATAGATCAAAATTACAGGTCAACATTTTAGTCTTTGTTTCAATTGTAAAGGACTCAAACATATTGAATGATATTTAACATAAATAATGCATAATAATGTGCTGATGAAGACTGAATTTTTTATAAGATGCAACCAAATGTATCATCAAGAGAGATGAAAATTCAAATTCGATTTGCTGCTCTGCAAGTTAATGAGGGTCTTTCATATATTAAGGATTATCAAGATACCCACTCTATGTCATGTATGAAGTCAAAGACTTGTTTCAAAAAGAAATGGGCTGAGAAGGTGATGGTTACAGAAATTGCGTTTAAGGTATCAGATCGCACTAAGATATAGATCAATGACATAAGATGTACATCCCATATAACAAGAAATAAGGATATAGTGGTCAAAATCATGTACAAAAAATACGGTATCATAAGATTTTGTAATTATGAGGGGTTAAAAAATATTGGTTCAAGAAAATCCATGTTTGGAGGATAATACATGAGACGATTAGGTGTCTTGGTTGTTGAAGGGATTAGTCATAACTTTCATTGTGTCAGTCAATTGTCTGACTCAGGGCATTTCATAAGTTTTTCCAAGAAATTATGTATCACCATGTAAAATTATGGTGTTTTTGTGTTTCAAGGAACAAGTACATATGGTAATATCTACCTTGTGAATGGTGTAGAAGATATGTGATTTCTATATAAGGATAAATAAAAAATGTTATGGCCTAAGCGTCTTGGCCACAAAATCACAGTATACTTGGAAGATCTGGGGAAATATGATGCTGCAAAAAATATCCCTAGATAATCATGTTATCATACTCATACGTGCAATACCATACAACAAAGAAATATCATTCGAAAGACATATAATCCAAAGGAAAAAAGTCAAAAATATTGCTTGAGTTGGCTCATATTGAAGTGTGTGGGCCAATTTCTCCAAGGGCCCTTAATGGGATAAGATATTATGTTCTCTTCCTTGATGACTATAGTAGAATGTAATGGGTTTTAATTATCACCCACAAATATAAAGTGTTAACATTCATTACAAGATACAAGTGGTAATGTGAAAAGAAGCTTGGTCAGAAAATACAAATGATTCTAACAGATAATGTAACTGAGTTCACAAATAGCCAAGTGGAGGATTATCTCAACAAACATAGGATAATCCATCATGTTTCAGAAGTAAGTACTCCACATAATAATATAGCAGTTGAGATAAGTAATCAGATTTCTAAATAACATGGCCAAAAAATTCTCAATGAGAAAGACCTTCTAGAGAAATTTTCGAAAGAAGCAGTGATGACAATAGTATATACATAAAATATAGATTTACATTTTCCAAAATAGTAGAACACACCATACGAGTTGTGGTATAGAAAGAATCCATCATTAAAATACTTTCAAGTATTTGGAATTAAATGTTTCATTATCAATAAGGATAAACACAAGAAGTTTGTATCCCATATGGATGGATGGATATATCTTTTCTACTCAAAGAAGAGAAAGTAATTTGAATGCTTCAATAAGTGTCTATGAAGGATAGTTGAAATTCATAATGTGACTATAGTTGAAAATGAACATGATATTTAGAAAATACATTATATGACTCATTAAGATAGTGATGTGAAGATGAGAAGGTCAAGAGACACTCCATCTCCAGAGGTTTATTCAGATGAAGACTTAGATGATGATAATAAATCAACATCTTCCCAAAGACCAGTGATAGGAGCTAAAATTGATAGGAAAAATGTAATTAGTGATCAGACAACACCTGTACAGATAAGGAGGAGGATGTATCTATAGAAAAAATCATACTTATCACATGTGGATCCTAAATTATTTTATTATATAGTTGCATATGAGAATTGGTTTCATGTAATGAATGAAGAGCTTGACCAAATTGAGAAGAATCATACATGAGAAATTGTTTCGATACCAATATTCAAGAATTTAATCAGGACAAAATGGGTATTTTTCTAACAAAATAATGAACATGGTGTTGTGATTTGAAACAAAGCATAACTTCTGGTAAAAGGGTACTCCCAGATAGAGGGTTTTGATGTTTATGAGGCATTTTCACCTATTTCAAGGCTCGATACAGTCAGATTATTCTTCTTCATATCAGTGCAACGAAAGTATAATGTTTTGAAGAAGGATTTCAAGTTACCATTTCTGAATGGATTTATATAAGAATAAGTTTACATTGAGAAACTAAATTTTTTTCTCATTCATGAAGATGAGAAAATATTCTTTCGGTGGAATAAGGATTTATATGGTTTGAAGAAAGCACAAAGAGCATGGTAATCAAGGCTTCATCAGTTTCTAAAGAAGCTCGGTTTCCAACATGGGGTAGCTGATTACAATTTAAAATTAAATAATGATAGCATTCAAATAATGATGGATCTAGTTTATGTCTATGACATAATATTTAGTGGATTAGATGAAGCACAATGTAGACAGTTTTCTAAATTCACGAAAAACGAATTTGAAATGTCGATGATTAGTGAGATAATGTTTTTCCTTTGATTAATGGTGATGCAAGGAAGGAATTTTACTTTTATTTACCAATATATACATGACTAAGAGGTTATGAGAAATTTTGGAATGGGTAATTCCAATGATATGAATACTCTAGTTGCTACCCAGTTGAAACTTTCACAGGATGATGAAGGTAGGGCAGTTAATATCACATAATACATGCAAATCATTGGATGTCTATTGTACCAGACAACAATAAGGCCTGATATTGTATTTTCCAAATGCCAAGAAGTGAGATATAAAAGAAATACCAAAGATATCCATATGAATTTAGTGAAAATAATACTTCAATATATTAAGGGAACAATGGATTTTGGTTTAATATATAATAAAAAATCTCAATCAGATTTATTGGGATACACAGATGCAGATTGGGCTGGATCAACTGATGATAGGAAATAAACATCTGAAGGTTTTTTTATCTTGGAGGACTGTGTATTTCTTGGTTGACTATGAAACAATATTTCATTTCATTTATCACTACTAAAGCTAATATATTGCACCTACTCAAGCATGCACGTAGCTATTATGGATGAAGCAGTAGTTTGAGGATATGGGAGTTGCAGTGAAATATCTGATTGGAATTCATTGTGATAATTTAAGTGCAGAAAATATTAGAAAAAATCCTGCTCATCACTCAAGTACAAATCACATTGAAATCAAGTTTCATTTTATTAAGGAGATGTTTGAGCAAAGGATTGTGATGTTGGAGTATGTGTTAACTGAACAACAAGATGATAATATTCTTACAATGGCATTACCCAAAGTAGCATTTGAAAGTCATCGACTAGCTCTGGGAGTCCAGGAGAATCCCTGCACTTGATAAAGTGTGGATGTGGGACCCCCTCTCCCCGAGGTATGGTGTGTTTTCCCTTAATGTACTGATATGTGTTCTTTACCCTATTGCAGACAACCTTGATGTTCCCTTCGGATTTGTTGACAAAGGGGGAGAATGTGTGACTATCCTAGGGGGAGAAACGATGCGGGGAGAAGCTATTAGGTGGAGTAATAAGATTGGGGGATTTTAAGCTGAGATGAAGTTTTTTGGAGGATTTGTAACATAGGGGAGTATTTAATCTTATTATGCTAGAAGTAATCAATAAAATATGACATATCATGATAGTTGAGGTTCATGATGAAAGAAGGTGATTGATTTGAAGAGTTGGTGTTATGAATGAAGTGATTCATTGATGAAATTTTCATTATACTCTTGTTTCCCACGCTGAGCATGGATCATGAGGGCTTATAGTATGCGTTGACAAAATCCTTGATCATTATCTTAATCGCATGAAGCGAATTGTGGTTGAAGATGGAAGGAGTTTTAATAGGGTATAAAAATAAGAAGTATTATTATTATAAGATTTTTCAACAAACCCAAATGGTGGGATTGTTTGGAAGAAATCCATCAGGGTGTCCTATCGGTATGTTTTGGGTGTGATTTTTCGTATTGACAATTCAAGATGACCGCAACTGATTATGGTTGGTGTTTTCCGAAGACAAGTTCTTTAGGTGGCGTAGTTTCCCGGTGTTTGCCAAATTTTTGTGTCTCAAAATCGGGGGGTTTGTGTTTTTAAAAGGAATGGTTTCATCATAGTACTGAATGGTGTGAAGAATAGTAAATTAAATTGTTAAAGGATGAGAAATGTGGATCTTGGGACATTGACCACATACCGTGTCGTAAAAGGGTTCACAGTCGCATACCAGACATAGGGAACGGTATGTGGGAGCAGTCCGCGTAACCAAAAATGGTTCACGAAAGAAAGTGGTGAGGCACATGCCTAGATTATCATTGGAGGAGGATATCGACCACCTATGCACAATGTAAGTACGTGGACTGGGGTGGTAAATGGTATGGGGAAGGTTTGTGGTTCGCGTTAGGAGGATCAGTATGTGGTGGGGGCTATTCCAAACAAAAAATTAGCTAAATCTTGGATTAGCAGATTTTTTTGATATTGTTGCCTATATAAGGAGTCCTAATCCCACCAATTAAAAGTGAGACCAAATGTCATTAGAGAACATCTCTTTGGTCCTAGAATTTGGTGAAGTCTGAAGGAAGTTTTCAAGGGAGAATTCTATGAAGGTTTAAGTGGTTCGCACCGAGGAAATTACGCCAAAGGTTTTTGTTGGAATTTGTATCCCACAAAGAACATATTACAAGGAGGAATAATTTTCGGTCTGAAGGTGTTTATCCAAGATAGTATGTGAATGGAGAACATTTCGTTCATAGAGGGTGATTCACAGAGGTGGTTCGAGATGTCAGTGTGTGGAGGCGGTTTTCGATAGTAAAGGCGGAGGTAGTTCACGGATGAATGAAGTTTCACGGAAGTGAACGAGATATGAAGTGGATGTATTATGTATATAATACCCAATACATAGTACATAGAAGGATCAGTTGGTTCATGAAACACTCAAGGAAGCTTGAAAAAACATCAAATCAGTTTTCGAAATTATTTTGTGGTACCTAACAGTACCCGAGAATGTGGAAATAATCTGCGGGTGAAAAGGGACTTCAACAGGGCGTCTACCTACAGTTGAGGATGTGGTATTCATGAAAATGAAGGTACCTACATGTCCATATACATTTTTTGTCCAAAAAATTTATAAAATGTGAGTGGATAATTTTCCAAGAGCAGTGAGTGAAGGAAGAGGATGTCTAGGAACCTTTCCACCGACAGTGAGCTAGAGAAAGAGGCATTGGGAGTGACCCTTGGTAATGTAGTAATCAAACCCTAAATAATGTAAGGAAAGTGGGCCGGGTCATAGAAGATCTATCCCAAAAAATTTACTCCCAATTGGTCATGAGACTTTTTGAATTTGGTACATCAAAAAACCATCATTCTATGCTCCTTAGAAATAGCCCAATTTGGGTGAACCAAGTAAACATTATTGTATCTTGTGCATAATTTAAATTCACTTTATACTTTTCAATGAGAATGAGAGATAGAATAGAGTTTTGTTTAACAACAAAAACATATTCGAAGAGGATGAAATTTTAGCCTTTCATACCGTAATTAACCCCCCCCCCCCCCTCAGGGTATTAGACCTAGTGTACCTAACACATTTCCACAATCTCCACATAGGATTAAAGATTCATCATAAATACCTATAATCCAACATCTAGTCAAAAACCATGCATGTACTTTTAATATTTCAACTGGTCATTCTATATAACCACTGGTCAAAATGAACGAGCTGAGAAAACTGACTCGTGTATATCGACACTAAATTCTCTCCATGCTGCAAAGAGAGGAACTCTAGAGACTTCCCCATCATAAGTGACTCGGGATAGGATTGTTGGGGGAATAGATTCTGGAAACGCTTTCAATCCAAGCCCACATGCTTATCTAACTATACCATAGAATCCCACTAACTATTTCTAGGACCCTCAAACTTGAACATTGTGCACATAACATTGATATTCTAAGGAGTATCTAGAAATTAGATGATCTAATAGATCTTTTAAAGCTAGTCCTCTTCATATGGAGTTTAATTTGTACCTTTATATGATGGTGGTTTCTTGTGAAAGAACCCTCATGATTGATCTCTTTCTCTCACACCTCCTTCCTATACCTCATAAAATATTTTCAAAGATTATGGCACATTCTAGTTGTTAACACTGAATGCTCACACAACAACATGATAAATATCTGATCCATCAGAGTATTACATAAGGGATCATCAGCTACACCCTCAATATGACCTTTCAAAAAGTGTCTTAGAGGCGTACTAATGCACACTAAAACAGAATAATGATCGAACAAACCAAAAAACTTATTTCAAACTAGACAACCCATAAGAAAAAAATGAGATCAAAAAAATGAATTCAAAATTGGAGACATACATTCCCACATCCTTTGATAACATGAGTCTCATCATACCATGATCATTCCATGGACTCGCTACAATATACCTCTAAATTACATAAAATAAAATTGTTGGTCTATCAAACAACCCAAGATGAGGACTCTTGAGGAAGGACAACCATTGATACCAAACACTAACAAATTTACCCTAAGACCATCTAAACCTAGATCCTGACTTGATACGCCAAATTCCAAAAGGGTGTTCTCAATCCCCATGGGCTGGTGACTAGAACAGAAGAATCAAACATCAAAAATGGGAATGATGTCTACCAACCTGAAGCAATGACATGGCACATATATCTAATAGATACAACAATAGAAAAGATAAATATATTCCATAAATGAAACCAAATATAAGAAAAAACAATAGTTGAAAAAATATACATGTACAAGTGTATCATCCATATATTTTAATAAATAAACACTCTATCATATAGGATACATGATACGCCACATCGAGCATAAATGAAGAATTCAATATTAATATTTAATATGACAGTTATCACCAAGATAATTGAATAAAGGAAATCAATAATATTATCTAAATTATGAAAATTTGGTTGGATCTTATTTATAGAATGAATTCATTGGTTACCAAAAATTAGAAATTAAAATAAAACCCAATTTATTATAAATCATGTATTTTTATAAAAAACTATTTTTCTTCTTACAACGTCATTTGATACTAATGAATTAAATTAATAACTATTTTTGAATGATCATAATGTAATTTATATTGTATATATTGAATAAAATTTATTAAAATTCATCCAATAAGTTATATAGGTATAAAATATGAACAAATCGAATATTACGAATTAAAAAACTGTATTTTTCAAATGCAGTTTTCCCGCCTTCTGATGGCCCACTTGTTTAAAAACTAAATTTTTACACATTCAAACAATTTAATTGAAAAAATAAATATCATTTTTGAACACATAATATAAAAATTTAAATCGATTGAATTTTTTTCCATTTTTATGGTAATTATTATTTTTAAATGAATAGTGAAAACTACTTAATTTTAATTGAAAATGCACTTTTCATATAAATAATATAAAATAATAAAATATATTATAAATTGGTTTAAAATAAAAATAAAGTAATTATAAATCTATTAATCCAATTCATGTCTTTTAAATAATTTTTATATTTAATTTTTATATAAAAACATTTCACAATTTTGAATATTTTCATATTAAAAACTCACTTTCTCACCCCGTCTATGGGAATAATTTTAAATTAATTTCAGAAAATTATATGTTTAGAATTTTTAAAAATGGATTCCAAATTTCAAATCATAATTTGAAATTTTTTAAAATATATCAATTCTATTTTTGTACAATATGAATAGTAATCAATGTAATTTTTATTATCGTGGTTAAGGGTAAATCAGCTAATTAAGGGTAAAAATAATTATGATTAGGATTATAAAATTATTCTAATACTTTTCATAATTTTATTTTTTTTATTTATTTTTAACCATAATATTCCTTGGGGATAATTTATGACCTCTTGGAACTACATGGATGACTTTAATCCCTTTATAATATTTCATTTTAAAGAAAAGTAGAAGATTTCATACTTATGTTTCTAATAAGTATAACATTTTTAATATAGATAAATTCGAAAAAACTATTATACTATAAATAGTAATTTTAAATATATAATATTTATATTTATAATAAATATTTATTTTTAATTTTTCTGGAAGAAATAATTTCCTTAAAAAAACACAATGATGAAATAGTAATTGTATAATTAATGGAAATATAAAATAAATGATTCTTACAATATAAAACTAAATAAAATTTTAATTATTTAATGTAATATGTGAATTTTCCAAAATAAATTGAAATATTGGGTATTTAATTAGTTTTTTTTTTCAAATAATATTGGTTTTCTTAATATTTTTAAAATTCAAAGTAATGAATACTTTAATAATTTACATTAACAATATTTTAAAATATATCATATTTTATTAAAATATATAAATTTACAAAAAATATTAGATTAAGAAAATGGATTATTATAAGGTAAACATTTTAAACCCTTATTCATTTATGGTTCATTTGGAAATTTATTTTAACTATATTAATCTTTAATTAATCAAAACATGTTTCCATATTAAGAATTGAAAAGGCTAAATAAGGGTTAAATCTAAAACATAAGCATTTAAAAATAGTAAAAATGTGACTAACTTTCATTAAATGATAGGAGTTATACCCATAATAATCCAATTTTAAAAATAAATCAGTTAGAAACCATTTGGAACAGAAAATTAATTTCAATTAATTTATTTTTATCAGAACATCCCAGAGTTCCCCTTCCCTCTCCTATAAAATGAAACTTCTTCTTATTAATAAATCAAACTTAAACCTTGTTTCATTTAGAATATCCTAATCCAAATACCCTCCCATAATCCCTTTACAAATTTATTAGTTCTTATTTTTTTTAAACACCACCCTTAGTGGTCTTAAGGTGTTAAAAGGGATATTGTTTAAAGAAGATATATCATTTTTAATAAAGTGTTTCTATTTTCATTATTATTTCACATTTCCATTAACGTATTAAACATGATAAAATAATATATATATTATATTAAAAATAATTATATGTTATAATATCCGTGGAATGACCCATATCCTTATCTACATCCATCAAATGTTAAAATAAGTTATCATTCATGTGTAGAGCAGACTACCGCCTCGCAAAATGATGAATTTTTTTTCCATTACTGTCTCTAAATATGGGTTATAATTATGGAATTAATGATTATATATTATATTAATGACATGTTTATTATTATTAAAATATAATATATCATTTATGTTCTTATATTTCCATGAAAGATTTAATAATAATGTTCGTGCATACATGTGAATTATCACCTCCATCAAGCAATGTAGTTCGTTTTTCATCACCACTTCTAATTGATGATATATATATGTATATATAATATATAATATTATTATCATTATAAAAATATAAAATTATACTTAACTTCTTTCTATAATTATAATTGAATAATGGAAATAATACTCATGTGTAGGTATGGCTTACCTTCTCCATGATTGTAGCAAAAGTCAAATTTCATGTCCACATTTAATGGATCGATTAAAAAGTAAATATAATGTATAAAAATTAATATTATTTCATTATTATTATTCTATAACTGATTCAAGAAATACTACTCTGACTATAGACATCATAACAATATTATTTTGAATTCAAGTAATGAATATTGTCAAAACATCCAACATAAACAAAAATAATAATTAATTTTTATAACATGGTATTAAGTTGTATTAAAGGAATAATATACATGAAAAAGGATATCATTAAATTGTGTAATTAACATAAGTTAATTATTAATAAATATAAAGGGAATAATTTAAAAATTATACTTAAGATAAAGGAATTCTTAACTCAATTCACATTCTTTGAGTGAAACATCTACTTCATTGGTTATGTCATGTTAAGAGTATGTGTGAATTGAATTTTTATTATATTATATATTATTTTTAGTTGTTTGATGTTGAATTATAGTGATTAAAAATTATCAATTCATTTTATTAATCATCACTTCAATTATATGGTATTATTTGGGACTCTTTAACTAAAAAAATCATTTTTAAATATTTTAATGTTTTATTTTATAAATATTTATAATTCATGTCCATGTTTTTAAAATGATTTTTATGTACGCATTTAATTGTCATGAATTTTTTTAAAATGTAATTTCACTAGAATGTTTTCAAAAAAGACTCTTTTTGTGTTTTATTTTAGGTAATTTATATTGAAAAATATTTATTTTTTATATTCTATTTACAAATGTCAAAAATAATTTTTTTTTGACTTTTACATCCTGAGAAAATTTTATATATTCTATTTTTTTAAAGGAAATGGTGTTATGATATCCAAAAGCGATTTTCTTTTGAGTTTAAAAGTTTTTTTTGAAATGATTTATGAAAATAATAATAATAATAATAATAATAATAATTTTATATTTTTTTATGGTACATGAACATTAAATATGTGGGGTCTAGATAACAATGGGAAATCCTGTTACACCTTAACATAGGGTTGCCCAGATAACATCGGGAAAGCTTGTTATTTATTAACATGAGGTGGCTGAGATAGAATTAGGATGGCCCATTGCAGTTTAACATGTGGTGGCCTAGATTGATATTGGTAATCCCATTACAGGTTAATATGGAGTGTACCATACATAATAGGGTGATCCTAAAATAGCTTAATTTTGTAACAAATATTTTGGAATTTGGTCATATGGTTATACCAATTAAAAGGGTTTTTAAAGGTTTTTTTGAATTTGATTCTCTAAATGTAAAAAATATGATTTATTTTTATTACTCTTGATTTTTATTTATTTTCTTTTATCTAAATGTGTGTATGTTTAATTATGAAAATGGATTATATTAATAGATTAAAAATAGAGAAAATGATATTTATTACATTCTTTTTAATGTTTTTCCCTGGACTAATGATTTTCTTTATTTATATCCATTAAAAAAATTCTCTCATATGAAGTTTTAAATTGTATTCAAAAGGTGTAAAGAATAGTTTCATAAGGATGAGATAAAGGGGAAATTGAGAAAAAAAAATTATAAAGATAAACCACATTCTATTTTAAAAAGTTTTCTTTGGTAGAAAAAATTGATACATAGTATAAGTGTACACAAGTAATGTATGCATTTATTATGTAAGGGTTTTTCCTAAATCTATAAAACTATAACCCTAAAAGATATTTGTTAATATAAAGTGACTTTTAGTTTTAAAATAACTATAATATATGGTTTTTAAGGTCGATCCCTTGCACAGTTGGTATCATAGTAGGGTTTAGACAATATTAAATATTAGGATTTATTCTTATGGGGTATGAATACCATAAGGCATTTATAATTATAAGGTTGAAAATAATTGAAATTTATTTGAAACCCATTTTTAGGATTTATTTTATGAACTTTTATGTGACTAATGATATTTTTTAGAGAAATTTATTTTGGATTGAAATACAGGTTATTACATTTTGGGATGGAAAATTAATGGTATGAGATAACATTTGAAGTTAGAACATATTAAGGTTGTTTAGGATGTTTCTAACATTTTTATAGTTTTATAAGTGTTATACTAATGTAGTTTTAGAAAAATGACAACCTGTAGACTATGAGACAACTCATCATGTCTAGAGAGGTCAGAGGAATTTAACCCACAACTGAAAGGAGAAAATGGTATATCACATACCAATGGCCTACATGATATCCTAGTTAGTATGAATTTATTTTTATTTAAATATTTTTATGGATGAATAATAAATTGCTTTCGGGAACATATGTTTTATCTAATAAATACCCATGGGATTGGAGAAATATTTAGGGATTAAGTTGTTAGTGTTATTTCCGAAGATGTTCACTATTTTGGGAACCCTATATGGTCAAGGTAAATAGAATACTATTGTGTGTTATTTTGGTAATAAATGTTGAATTGTATTATTGAAGAATATATGATTCTATTTTGTATATTTGGTGATTCATGTCATTTATAGAAATAGATTGTGTATATTGATGATTATTAGGGAAATTGATTTTTGTTAAGATACATTAAGAGTGATTGGTATTATTTATAGATAAATGATACAAAAATTCTTTGGAGTATATGTGGAAAAATCCATATGATTATTGGGTTTTGATCTTAGTCGGGAATATTTTTGATGAATTTTAAGGATAGTTATTTTTTTGAATGGTCTATATTGATCTTTGGGTATTTCTGTTGAATTTTACAGATTAAATTATCTTTTCATCATATAATGGTTTATTAATTTTTGGGAATTAACTTATATTATCCTTTCCATTTTGGTTTTGGATAATGCATCAATACATAAGGATTATATTACAATACTATTTAGGATGTTATGATCTGTAAAAGCTAATTATAGTGCTTTATGCATGGAAAAATCATCTAAAATACTCATCATTTGGAGAAAAAGATAATATTGTGGTAGATATTTATTAAATGATGAAATTATGCTTTTCAAGTATGTATATTTCTTTATTTTTATATTCTATTTAGTAAAATTATTCCAAAGCACTGTTAAAATGATCTTGAAACAAAAATGTTATCCATTTACTTTTCTTACTGATAAATCAATGTCCTTTTAACCCATAAAAAATTTAAGGTTTTTTGATTCTTCACATTGTCATTACCATGTTCTCCATAAATCTACATCAAAAAATGAAATTAATTTTACTCTTCCATGTCCATGTTTTTCTGTAAGGATACCTATTTATGTGATATTCTATATGACCTTTATACTTCCCTTTGATTCTTTTAAAGGGAAATTTTTATTGGCCATTTTTCCGATGTGGGGTTTCAAAAAAATTATTTTTAAAAGTTAACAACCATGTTTTTGAACCTAAGTTCAAATTGTGAGGATTCAATTTAGTAATGGGGGGATAATTTTATATCCCAATATTTTAAAAAGGGGACCCTATGTTAGATGTTATATATGATACACCACATCGATCTTAAATGAAAAACTATAAATTAATATCTAATATGATAGTTATCACCTACCTGATGGAATGGTGGAAATGAATAAGAGTAACTAAATTATGAAAATATGGTTGAAAAAAATTTATATAATGAGATCATTGGTTAACAATTAATTTGAAATTAAAATGAAGACCAATTGAATATAAATTATGTGTTTTAATGAAAAACAATTTGTATTTCCATAAAGGAGTTTAATCTTAACAAATTAAAATAAAAATTATTATATTTGTATAGAAATTATATTTATGTGATATATGTTCAATAAAATGTTTTTCAAATTCATCCAACATATTTTATAGGAATAAAATAAGAATAAATCAAATTCTACGCATAAATACTTTGTATTTTTCTAAAGGATATTTTGTCACCTTTTAAGGGTTCACCTATTTTAAAACTAAATATTAAAAAAAAATTGAGAAATTTATTTTAATTTTTTAAATATTAATATTAAAATTTAAAGTGGTTGAATTTTTTTTATGATATGTTTTATTTTTTGATGAATAGTGGAAAAATAATACAATTTAATTGAAAACTCACTTATCCTCTTAATAATATATAATGTTAAATTATATTCTAAATTGGTTATAATGTAACATAAGATGAAATATAATTCTACTAATCCAATTTATGTCATTTTAATCATATTCATTCTGATTTTTTATATAAAAACATTTCAAACTTTTGAACATTTTCACATTAAAACATGATTTCTCACCCTGTTTATGGGATTCATTTTTAATTAAATTTAACCATTTTTAAAAAAATAATTAAAATTAAATACATATTTCAAATATTAATTTAAAAATTTATAATATAGGACCCTTTTATTTTTGGTCCATATTAATTATAATACTTTTAATTTTTACAACCTTGGTTAAGGGTATGTGGGGTAATTAAGGGTAAACATAATTATGATAGGGATTTATAAATTACACTAAGACATTTCCTAATTTTATTTTAAGAGTAATTGTCGACCTAATTCATTAATGGTCATAATTTATGACCTATTGGATCCACATGGATGACTTTAAGCCCCGTAAAGAATTTTACTTTCATGAGATGTCAAAGATGTCATACTTATGTTTTTAATAAGTATATAATTTTTCATATAGGGTTATTAATAATAAATGTTTGAATATAAATAGTAATTTAATGTATAAAATTTTTATCTTTATCATTGAATTTATTTTAAATTTTTTTGGGAAGAAATAATTATCTTAATTTCTTTCACAATGACGGTGGAGTAATTATTTCCTTAATGGACTTATCAAATAAATAATATTAAATTTATTAAAAAATATATATTTTGAGTTAATTATTGTCATCAAAAAATTTTATAGATTACCTTGGCATATTATTAATGTAATATATTATTTATTACAAATTATAAGAGTTATATTGATATTTTTAAAATTCAATGTAGTTAATAGGGTCAAATTTGACATTAATTATATTTTAAAATATATAATATATTATTATATGATATAAAATTCATAAAATTCATATATTTTCCCACCATATTGGGATAATGTTGAAAATCTCATCCATGATTTATTTTTAGTTCTTTTTTCATTTCATATTAACTATATAAATCTTCGAAGAGTAAAAAATACATGTTTTCACAAAAGAGTTAGAGAGGTTAAATAAGGGTTATATCCAGAAAATAAATATTACAAAAATGTAAACAAAATATATTTTTAGTTGGATGAAATATTTTTTGGAAAATAATAATCATATTTTAAAAATAAATCTGATTTCAACAATTTTGGATATAAAATTAATTTATATTTATTCATTATTTTGAGAAGTCCCAAGTGTGTCCATCCCATCTCTTTTAAAAAGGAAACTTATTATTCTCAATATATCACAATTAAAAACATATTTGTATCAGCCACTCACTATCCAAATATTATCCTATAATCTTATCAATTTTATATAGGTATTTTTTGGAATAAAATCACCCATAGTGTTCTTAAGGTGTTAAGAAATGTAAATTGTCTGAAGAAGAGGTAACATTTTTAGTCAAGTGTTTGGGTTCTGATTATTATTCCACATCCCAAAAACCTTATTAAACCATTATAAAATAATAAATACATTATAATACATATACTTAGATCTTATAATATTATTTTAATGGACCATACCCATCTCTATTTCCATCAAATTATAAAATAGGTTATCGTTCTTGTCTACATCGGACTATCATCTCGCGAACCAATGAAATTTCTTTTCCATGACCATCTCTCAATACTAGTTATAATGATGGAATTAATTATTATATATTATATTAATGACATATTTATCATTATAAATATAAAATATATCATTTACTTTCTTATCTATCTATGCACAAAAAAATGATAACGCAGTACTAACGTTTGTGGGAATTATCTCCTCTATGATGTGATTTGATTTATCTTTCATCACCACATAACATGGATGATATATAATAGTATATTTAAATTCTTATTCCATTAATAATATTATAATCAATATATAAATCTAAAATTACACTTACTTTCATTCCATAAGGATCATTTAAAAATGGATACCTTACTCATGTGGACGTACAACTTGTCATTTCTAAAATTTTACCATAGTTAATTTTTCATATCCATATATAATGGATGTATTTAAAAGGATAATTGATATATAAAAATGATAATTATTCCATTATAATTATCCTTGATATGATGTACTGGTGACCACTTTGACTATAGACATCATACTAAATTAATTTTGAACCCAAGTACTAAATACCATCATAACGTCCAATGTAAACCCAAATAATTAAATAATTGTTATAAAATGGTAATACATGGTATAAAGAAAATAATATAATTGAAAACAATATCAATAAATTAAATAATTAATTTATGTTTACTATTCATGAATATAAACCACATATGTGAAATATTAGACTCATGCAACGGGATTTCTTAACTCAATTCCCACTCATCACATTAAAATTCTACATCAATGGTTACGTAAATCATAGATTATGTGTAAAAAGAAATTATGTAATATTATATTGTATTTAAATGTGTTTTATGAAGATTTATAGTGATCACACATAATCTATTCCATTGATTAATCCTCACTTCAATGATATGATATTTATAAGGGAATCCTTAACTAAAAAACCTTGTTTTCTGAATGTTTTAAAGATTAATTTTATAAATATTTATGTTTCATGTCCATGTTTTTAAAATTATTTTTATACATTAATTTTTATAGACATTAATTTCTTCAAAATGAGTTTTATATCAAATGTTTTCAAAAATTATTCTTTTAAATTTTTTATACACGGGATATTCTTTTGAAGAACTATCATTTTAATGTTTCTTTTTAAAAACTAAAAAATAATGTTTTTATAACGTATAATTCATTATCATATTATCCTTCTTTAATGATTCATGAATTATATGATACTTTATCTATAATATTATACATTTATTTTCAATGAAAATTGTATCTTTAAGATCTGTTTGGTGTTTTGATTTTAAATTTAGTTTCAAAATTGGAAAGGGTATCGTGATCTCCAAAAGGTATTTCCTTATAAGATTAATTGATTTTTTAAATACACTATCGTAAAAAATGTAATAATAAAAATCTATTATTTTTTATATGGTACTGGGATTTCCCTGATAGTTTTAGGAAAGTATTTTGCATCATAACATGGGGTGGCCAAGATAGTACTGAGAAAGTCTATTTTGGATTAATATGTGGTCGCCCAAATAGAACCAGGAATGCTCATTTAATCTTAACATGGTGGGGGGGATAGTGCTAGGTAATCCCATTGTAACTTAACATGGTTTGGCCCAACTAACATCTATTTTTCAAGTATTTACATTGTTGGGATATGAAAATTTTTGAAGTCAATCATATGGTTATTCCAATTAAAAGGGTTTTGAAAGGGTTTTGTGAATGAGATGCTCTATGTTTCCAAAAATATTTTTATTTTTCTTATTAAAGGTTTTAATTATTTTATTTGAGCTAAAATATTATGTGTTTTCCTGTGAAAATTATTTATTTGATTATCAAAAATAATTTTGAGATAATATTAATTATGAAATGGGTTTTCATGTTTTTACACTTGCCTAACGATTTTTTTATTTATTTCTCTTACTAAGATTTTAATACACATCTCATTTGTTAGAATGTTTTTCATATTTTTTAATGAAGAGTTGGGAAAAAATGTTATCAATGGTGGAAATAGTAAAAAAAATTAGAAACCATTCTTTATTTCAACAAATTTCCTTTGGTGGAAAAAATGGTACCTCATATAAGTGTCCACATATTGTGTATGCCTTTACTATTTCGTAGTTTTTCCTAATTATTAAAATTCTAAACCTAAATGGTTTTTAGGAAAAGAAAGTTATTTTAGGTTTTGAAATTAATATAATATGTATTTTTCAGGGTTGGGAACTTATAACAAGTCCAACCATAAAGGACTACCAAAATAGGAAAAAACTACCCCATGTGATAGAATTGGAAGAATCCCACCATCTCACCACCATCTACTCAACTGAATTGATATAAAACCTCACCAACTCATTGTAGTGCATTTCATTCCCATGGATCGAAATACATGACCATTTCTACACACTGCCAAAGGGGTATGTAGGTTTTGAGCTAACAATCTCAGAAGGGTCTCACCCAATTGTCCCATATCATGTCTCTGAACAATAATCCAATAAATCAAAACTTAAAATAATAAAGAATGATAATTGTTTAACAATTTTATTTATATCAAAATCATGGATAAAAAGTTTAATTTCCCCTTTATACACATTTCAAAATTGATATGGTAATTAAATTTCAAATAATTTAATATCTATATATCTCAGCAGATATATCAAGTCAAAACTAAACAAAGAATGCAATATTTTTTATATCAAGACTATTACAATGTAACAAAACTGTAAAAACCAAATGAAGAAGTAGTGGTAGAATCACTCTTGGGATCACACTATGTTAGGATAACTTGTACTCTTATACCATACATAGAAAATCATGTACACCTCAAGCCACTAGACATATTCATCGAGTCTAGAGATCGTATGAACACCCCAACAAGTGAACCTCTCAGTATGTCTATAATGTCTCTAGAACAATAGGCCTAGAGAGAAGAGGAAATTACACTGTAAATACAACTAGAATGTAGACAATACCTTTTACTTTACCATCCACCTAAGTACCCAAGGCTTCCCATGTGCTCTATTTTTAAAATCAATTCATAAAACCATTTCCATCATTTTAGTTATTTGAAAACTACTTCAAAAAACCATTTCACAATGATTTGAATACTTTTTCCATTTAAAAAAACTAGTGGAAATCTTATTTTATAAAAACAAGTTCCACACTGACAATGAAAATCAATACTTTCATGACATTTCATTTAATAGAATAATTAATCAAAATAATATCAACACATTTCACTGACATAGGCTAGAGAAAGAACAACCTACATCAAAAAATGGGTCTCACACACCATCAATGAAACCCACAACAATAAATGGTTCAAAAATTACAATGGAGGCCCTATAACCAATCAATACATCTTATAATTATTTCAGTTTATGAAAATTATTAGAGTATAAGATGATTAAACACATACCTCAAAAATGATCACATGCTGCACCACAACCAAAAAAAGGATTGGCCCTGAAATAAGATCAGACAATGGATATAAAAGGAAAAAGTAGAAACATCAGTAGGGGTAAATATATCGGATATTTTAATGAAACTATGTTACCATAATAAAATAAAAAAATTCAAAAAAGTATCAAAACACTTGGAGATATGTAAACCAACTGAAACAGTGATAAATCTTCAAACAAATTAATCTGAACTAAATATAAATTCTCAAAATTCTTACAAAAGCTTCCATCTTAAAGAGAAACAAGACCATTAAATGATTGTAATCCCAAAAAGACATCACATAATGATCGGGATTCATATATGTTAAAAAAAGCATCACCTTTTTTTTTATCAAAAACTGATATTTTAACATTACATGGTGTTCAATTGGTTCACAGAATGTACTCACTTCACGATGTGTAATAGATTCATGGAATCCTTACAGCAATGATTACACATCGTATACTCACACTACATGTTGTGTATTTATCATGTAGTATGTAAAAAACTACACATTTTTACATGAAAAACCAAGAAACCACATGTGTCCTCGGAATTCGAGGAGAAACCCAAAAAATGATTAAAACATTTAATCTTGGGCTCTATTAATTCAAGAAAACAGACATCCCCAAACATTAAGTTACATTCCTCATAAAATGTTCTCCCTCTTGGGAGTCCCAAGACGAACGAAATTAAAGAGGAAGATAAGTAAATAGAAGGTGAGTTCCTAAAATCTAGTAATGGCATGTTATACATTGGATTTATATTTTATAAATATAAAATAATATTCAGAAATAGTAGTTCCAAATTATCTATTAATTCTCATAATAATTTATCCTTAAAGGAAAAATTTCCTGGGTTAGAAAACTAGTTTCCCTAGTGAAAACCCAAAATAGAAAATGTTGGGAAACATAGATGTTAAGGAAATAAAGGTTTAAAACATGTGTTTAATTGTGTAGTGGAGGTGTTTCTAGATTATATCATACCTCAAAGAATTCAATTATAAGATTTGGATCCACATGAGGTAAACGTGACCTCCAAATAGATGATACATTTTCTATTCACTAGAATTCCACTCCTCTTGAACTATAATAGGGAACTCACACTCCCAACTCCTTATCACCTCTCATGCCATTTTTATTGACAAATATCTACCAAAATCACATTCATACCTCCATACACTAACCCTATAATAATTATTTAATTGAAAAATTCAAAAGTAAAAAGATTTAGTGCAAACCGAAGAAATATATATAAATAAGAGACAATGTT
The DNA here is from genome assembly GCA_963277665.1 of Viscum album. NCBI lineage: Eukaryota > Viridiplantae > Streptophyta > Magnoliopsida > Santalales > Viscaceae > Viscum > Viscum album. Next base: position 1,841,326,841 of record OY728135.1, read on the forward strand.
CTTCAATGGGAAAATTTATTTTGTTTCTTTCTCAAACCCCTTCAATTAATATTATATCATGATTATATAATAACATCACAATATTTCATATACATATATATTTTTAAGTTATTTTCATAGCCTACAACCATCTCCAGTTACATCAAATGGGTTACAAAATCATCATTCATGTTTATGGTGGACGGTTTCCTTGAGAATCAATGTCGTTCATCTTCCATTGACACCTATTGAGGTTGTTCATAATGATTAATTTATTTTGTATAAGTGATATAACTTATTTTTATGATGTTGTTATGATTATTTAATATTTATATCACACATCCATTCATTCATTCCATTTCATTAAAACAATAATATTGTTCTTGTGTACAGCAGACTACCGCCTCGCGAAGCGATATGATTCATTCATGATTTACATAGAATGTATTAAGGATGGGTATGAAAAATATGTGATATTTGTGAAATAAAAATTATTATTTTTTAATAATATATCGTATAAATTTCTTTTTCTCTATCCAATAATAAAATGGAAAAAATTTGTATGTGTACGTACGGCCTACCATCTCTATGAAAGCTGTATTTTATTTCCTATTTATATCTTTTAAAGATTGTTATAAAAACATATATAATGATTTTATATTGTATTTATATCATTATTATCATTCTATAGATGATTAAAACAATATTAAAGTAAATGGACATTAAATATACCAAATCAAGACATATATGAAAGCAAAGTGGTTATTTCCCAAAACGTAAATTTAACATCAAATCATTAATAAATGGGTAGTAAATGGTCATAAAAACCATATATGGTATGATATGAATATTTTTCATTATTATATTTATTATAAAATTATATTTATTATGTAGTAGTTTTAAATGAGTATGATGGAAGACAAGACATAAAGTAAGGGTATTTCTAGTCATGCTTTTATTTCTGAGAGACTTGTGACATATTTACCACTTGTTTATTTTGTATGGTGTATATATCACCATATTACCTAATATATCTTGAATATAAATAATTTATTAATAATTTATGTCTCCAATCATTTTATTATTTGTTAGGTATTATGATTCAAAAGTTACTCAAGTATTAAGGGATTTCCATCAATCTTTTATTACTTTGGTGAGACACGTGTAATATTCACCACCTATTTAATTTAAGTAGTGTGTATAATTCCCATGAATGTATATTATTATGATTCTATTGAAACAAATTGGGCATTACATATCCATTTGAGTATATATCATTCATTTATTTTATAGTTCAAAATTTAAAAAATAGGTATGGTATATTTGTCTCAATTTTCCTTATTTGAGACATACATTATGTTATGAACATATATTAATTAATGGGATATATATACAACCACTTGGAAATAGAATATCATGAATTTTCATATCCTCAGGATATTTTTTATTTCATTTTATGAAATCACTTCATGTTTTTTATTATTCAGTGTTCCCAAATTGCTAACGAATTTCAGTTACAATCTCATCATTTATTGTGATTGTTTATAATCAAGTATCTAATGTTGAAATATCATGATGTAACTGTAAATAATTATCCAAATATTTATTCTTCTATGGTAATTCAAAATATTTTAAGGTAATTTTTATAAATTTCCATATTGGGTACATAATGTAATTGAAAAATAATTTTATGAAAATATGAGTTTATTTCCTTATTTGATCGGTAATCTATTTTCATCCAAACCCATGTTCTCTAAATATTTTTTTCAAATATTTTTTTAAACAATATTTTATGTAAATTTTCATATAATTGGATTTATATAATATTTTATGTTTAAATATTGTTTAAAATGACTTTTAAATATTCCATTGTATGTTTTCAAAGCCATTTTTAATGAAAAAGGTTTCCAAAATATTATATGTTTTAAATAGGGGGTTTCAAACTGGAATAGATATTTTCCTCTAGAAATGTATATAATGATATTTTGAAATTATTTTACATATAACAAGACATCCTTGAGTGATATATATTCCTAATTGGGGATATGATTTAGTGATATTATTCATTTTATTCCTCTGAATGAATTCTTTACTGATGGCATGATGTATATGAAAAAACTTTATCTTATAGGAATAATTCCATGATAAAATGCTTAATAAAAATTATTATTTTCAAGGGTTATTAGATAACCAAATTATAAGAAACTTTTCTATTTTCCAAGGCTTCTGATTTTATGACATTTTTATGATTCCCATTTAATTTCATGGGTTATGAACTCATGAATTTTTATGAGAATGTGGAATGCATAAATATGGTTTTCCCTATCTTATTAGTGGGAAATATATCCCCCTAAAATTAATTTGGTAAAGTCTCATATCTCATATGATAGACTAGAATGGAATGAGAAGTAAACCCAATTAAGAAATATAAGGCTATAACAGAAAGTGAACATAGTTTAGTAATACAAGGATAGAACAAGATGTGAACCTATTTTAATAATATAGGGTTGGAATGGGTAGTTATCCTAGTTTAGTAATACAGCACTAGAACATGATGTGAACCCAATTTATTAAAGGTATTTTTCGGGCATGATGGTCTTGGTACTATGTCTCGACTAATATGGAAATTATTTTCTATGATTATGTGTATAAAAAAATTCCATGTATTATTCCAATGTTATACTCTCATGGATCATGTTCATTGATTAACATATGATTCATGTATTATGACCTAGAAATCTCTATTATATGAGACATGATTATGAGATTTTATATGCAAGGCATGGTTTTTAATGGTTGTTCTTAGGTTCTCACACACTTATGTTCATGTTAAAATTATGTGTCTCATTTATTTACCTTTACTGAGCATCTGAGCTCACTCATTATTTTGTTTTCATTCCCAATGTCATGTATATTGTTTTTAATTCGGATTGGTAAAGGGGAATATATTTATGGGATATATTAAATATCTTTCACCAATTTAGATGATTATGTTTCCATTTTTTCAAAGTCACTAAACTATTATTGTTAATTGGAATGTGTTTGTGTAATGTAATTAATATTCATAAAAAATAATTTATGTCTATATATGAATGGTCTGGGTCATTATAATACTAAATTAGAAACTAGACATCTTAATCCCATTTATCTTATTCTCTATAATTTTATAATATTAGTTAAAATTTTCTTGAATTCAATCATATTTCTTGAACATTTACATAAATGATAATAGGATGAATTTATCAACCAGAATAATCCATTTTTAGACTTCCATAAATCATGTTATATAATTGATCAAATAATAAATAGTTTATATTAAAAAAACACATATCTTTTTATTAAAAAATTAATTCTTGTCTCAGGAGAAAAATGAGTTAAAATACACATATCATGGAAAAATTGTAAATTCTTGAACCATCAAAGATATCAATGCAGGAACTCATTTTCTCTATTATTTGAAAGACAACTTAAACTTCCAAAAACAATTTTTCTCATCTTTGACCTCTAGTATTTTTAAATCACTTTAATATATAATAGTTTAAATCATATAACTATCAAAAGAATTTAATTATCTAACCAATTAATATTTAAGAAAACTTTCTCCTAACCATGTTATTAATCTATTTAATCATATTGAATATCATTGGGAATTCCTAATAATAATGAGTCTGTGAGACTAGAATTCCTAAATTGTTGATTTTCCCAGACATATTGAGTGTTTTTTGGAGACAATGGTTCCCTTGGCCACATCAAATCTAATTCATTTTAGAAACATAATTGAATTAATTTATGCTTCAAATAAGAATCAAGATTAATTTTAATGATCAATTTCAAAACTAGGATACATAGGAAGGTGATTCTCAAACCAATAAAATTTCCTTTATGATATTTTATTAATTTCCCTACTTCATGAGAAGCATACATTTTACTTCTCTATTCAAGGAATAATCTCAATGTATATTTTGATAACAGTAATTATATTAATCTAAAATAGAATATTTTATCATATCAATGTCATATTTGATAACCATTAATTATAACATTTATTTAATTTTATCTCACTAAAATGGTTACCCCTTTTAATTTTTCATCACACCAATTAGTGGAAAACTATCCAAATTTCACTAAGAATTTACTACATTATGGAATTTATTTCACGAAACAGTTATTTGGGTTGGGTATCATCAAAATATAGATAGTTTTTAATATTAGATATTTGATTGGATAACCCATTATCCAAAACTATCATATAGATAATTCTTAACTCTATTCTATGAGTAACCTAATCCTATTACGGTCTCTCAAATAGAGTATCCAAAATAAAACCCCAAAAATATACTAGAAAAGTTATATACATTGGAACTGATCTATGGAAGGTCCTACCAAAGCATGTATGATTTTCACCTATCACTTTATTTCCTTACAAGTGAAAATGCAATGGAAACTAGCTATGACAGTACATAAACGAATGGATGATTGAGGATTTAACATGTGTAACTTTAGAATGAATTTTACTTAATATTTTATTAATATTAAACCTTAAAATCCTATCTCATGTTATTCCCTATATAAGAATAATTATTTTGATTTATTTTTGAATCATATTCCCTCTAAAAAACGAATATTCTCAAAAAATATTTTTGTGCAACAATTTACATAACACAATATTTTTGTTACTCAACCATAATTTAAAGTCATAAATATTCAAAAATATCTAAATTTTTCATATGAATAAGGTATATAAATCTTTCATGTAATTTCATAGGATTATATTATTTTTAAAATCTCTATATGAGTAAGCCTTCAGTGATAGATTACTAATACAATTCACCTTACAAAACAAGTCATATGCATGTAGTATGGAAAATGGTCTTTCCCCAAGTCCCTTTACTCGAATATATTTTTTTGTAAGGGATAATCCAATTCATCATAACTATAAAACATAATATTCCCAAACCATTCCAAAAATCCAAATGAATGTTTATAAAAACAATTAAAAATTGTGGTGAAGGTAAATGAAAAATTAAATTCATTATTGAATCATTCCAACTACGAAAATTCAATGCTCGGTCCTCTAATAAATTTATTTTATAAATTTTGGAATTTAAAAATATTTAAAATATAAAAAATTTACAAATATTAATGTAATAGGGAGTAACCTCTAAATAAATTAAAATTCAAGTATTTAAACATGAGATAACCATTTATGAAAATTTCTTGTATAAAGGAAAACTATAAATATATTATTATTCTGTTTAGAAGTATTGAAATTCTATAATTATGAACATTAACATTTTCTATTCATTCCAATATGAACACATTCATATTCATCATTATATTGATTTTTATTTTTTATAATTGTTATTTTTTATTATAAAAAAATTTATTCAAATTTTTATTCTGTAAAATTTTTATATAACTTAACATCACATACTTAACATTATTTTTACCATGATAAAATCATTCAGAAAAAATCTATTGATGTAGTTCAAATAATATCCAAATGAATCCCTTTAAATCTAAACAATTAAAATTAAATAATAATAAAATAATAATAATTTAAATAGAAAAATAATTGTATTATAGGAATATTCATTAAATTTCAAAATTATTTATAAATTAAATATATGATTTCCCAATAAAAATTTTTATTTATAGATCATATGACAAAACCTGTAACCTGTGTAAAATGTATTTCCAATATTATCTTTTAAAAAAAAATATTTTATAATTAATGTCACATAAAAAATTTGAAATTAAATATAAACCCATTATAATTAATTAATTGATTGATTATTCTTTAGTAAATATCCCAAAAATATATTTTCTTATAATTTATAAAAAAAATTTAAATTATTTTCAAACTTAACCAAATAAAAAATATTAATTTTTTTCTACCATTACTCTATAATGGCGGCCCCTATAGAGGTAATATCCATTACCTTTATGCAGGTCAAATTCCTAAAGGAAACACCGTAGATACATTTACATAATCTAGATACATAAATTTAAAGTGTATAGTTTCCATTATACGACCCAAATAAATAAATTTAACATGATGCATACATTTTTTCAACATGACTTTGTAAAGGTAAACGCATCACGTAACCTTATGTAGTAAGAATCCATAATGGTAACACATCAATTACCATTACTAATCCAAGCTACATAAATGTAATACACTAAATACTTTCATGTTTTTTTACTCCATCAAGGTAAATTATTCACTTATCTTTATGCAGTTTGGCTATATAAAGATATCATGTCGGTTATGTTTACATATCTATGATTTATAATGATAAGGACATGATTTCCTTTATGTATCCTATATATGTAAATACAATCTTTTTTATACAGTATTTAAAAAACTAAAACACAATAGGCAATTTTCTAGGTATTTTTTTCATAGTAAAATTTATCAAATCTATCACATGGGATTATTTTGATGCCCATAAATTGTTTTTTTGGGTATAAATACAATTATTTAATCAACCAAAATCAATTAAATCCACTTTCAAAGATCACAGATGAAAGAAATATGAAATCAACATAAAAATAAAAATTATGAATATTATTATTAATGTGTGTACCATTCACTGAATATTCCTTTACAACCTTCTTGATCTCCATAAAAAGTGTATGATGATGATAACTAAAGTGGAAAAAAATATCTCCCGCCTTCATAGTTATCCAAGGGATGAATTAAATTTTTTTTCATATAAATAGGTCTCTTCACTCACTGTGATGTGCTATAATCCCTTTATGTGAATGAGGAAGAAGAAGAAATATTTAGGTTCTAGGGATATTCATTCAATTTTCCTTTGAATACACACTGCACACAACCCACAACCATCATTTTTCAATTATTTATATAACACGCGTGGATGATCCATTGAGTATGGTTTCATTTATTCATGTGTTATGATGCAGGAATAAACTTTTTCATCATTCCATGCATCTATATCATTAATATATCCCCCCCATACATTTCATCTAGGGTAATGGTTCCTTAAATGATATCATAAAATAGACGTTTTTTGAATTCACAACCTCATCACTAATGTGAATGGCATAATAATCCTTGAAATAAGATATATACATGAATCACAAAAAATTTTGGATTCATATCATATATCTCCAATAATGAACCACTTTCACTAAATCATAAAATACTTTGTTCCACATCATCTTATATTTTATCATACACAATAAGTTTTTAAATCATATCAGAGCCTCATTTTGGATATTTTCAAAAACATTTTTTTGGAAAACTATTAGTAACTTCACCTTATATTATGTCATATGTTATACATTATGGATACTGATACAAAATATATTTATAATAACACAAAAAATCCTTAAAATAATATCAATATGTTAAACTCAATACCCATTCATTCAAACATAATGTGTGCCCTAGTATGTCCTTATTTAATTAATATCACATTTTCATCTATGGATCCCTAAATTTTAGAAATAAGTAGACACTAGTGAATATTCAATTCCACTCAATCTATAATGGTTTCTTGGGTGATATCCCTCAAATACATGTATCTATATACATGTGTCCACCAAGTATGCCTCGTATACAAATGTGAATTATCATTTTTTTCCTTTATCTAACACATTGAGTTACCATGGTATAGGAAATATAACAATTACACATTGTATTATCTTATATTCTAGATTTACAATATATAAATAAATATGGTAAAAAAATAAATCACATATAATTTATCTCCATGTATGATAAAAACACATTTCATCCATCCAAATTGATAATAAAATCATATGTAGTTTCTAGGTGTAGCCCAATACTCCATAGTTTTCTCTCTCATGGGATGATATTTCATACTCATCATATAAGAGAAAAAATGCCATAACTAGTTGAGATAACTCATGTATTAGATAACTCCTCATATAGACTTTTGTAAGAAGGGTATCAAGGTATAAAGGTTTTGATGCTATATATTTGTACATCCTTTGGTAGTATATTCTCATCCTTTGTTAATAATCAACATACCTAACCACTCCCATATTAGATAACTCCTCATATAGACTTTTTTAAGTAGGGTATCAAGGTATGAAGGTTTTGTTGCTAAATATTTGTGCATCCTTTGGTAGTATATTTTCAAATAAGATCCATGCACCCCTTGAATACCAATTAAATTTGTATGAAAATTCATGTGGTAAACGTAAAAGGTCATCCAATGCACAAAATATAATTTTTATAAATCATGATTTAATTTCATATCTCTATAAAATTATCATAATTGTTATAACATTAACATATCATCATAACACATGAATCTCCTTGATAAATATTGGTTAGGGGTAATATAATGTCTTCCTTTGAGAGTTAAATTATCATTACCATCACGAAACATATATCTCTGTATATAAATTCATGAATCTAACATCAATGAATAACAATGTTTATATTCAAATTTATATAATATAATATATTTGATACTCTTAAACAAATTTGAGGATATTGAAAACAACTAAACATAATCACATTTGTATCATGTAATATATTATAAAATTCAAGATATTCCTTTTCCATTATTCACTTTCAATGGATTTATTAACTCATTTAATTAATATATAATTCTTAACAAATATTTATATTACCATTTGATATAACCCACCAACTAACTATTTATTGAGATATGTGTAAGAAGTAATAATAATTTAAATAATTAAGAGATTTAGGAACCATATTCATAAATATTTAACTCTTTGAACATATTTAAAAAAATCAACTTTATAACATAAAATTTTAGGTTTTTAACTTCTGATTTCAACCTAGAACTCTTTCTAAGTTCCTTATCATCAACCATAGAAAATTTTCCACCAAACATTTCACTTTTAATTTTTCATATATGTAACATTAACATTATTACTTTACTAATATATCCTAAACCCTTTTAATAAAAAGTAACATTTACATTGTTACAATAAATAATGTAACACTTAAAATTTTTATTTATAGAAAAACCCAAAAAAACTTTTAGGATTTCAAGAGTAACTCATTTTTTAATTTTACTGTTACAAAACTAAGGGAAATATTGATGTTTAATTATTCATGACAAGAAAATGTAACAATTACATTTTTATTTATCTTCATGTATCCAAAAATCATTATGATATCAAGTAACAACACTTTAATCATCAATAGGTGAATTACTTTAAGAAAGAGTGTTGTTTTCATTATAAATATAACTAAATGTAACATTTTATGTCTTCATTTAATATTCAATATCATAAAATGATATGATATAATGTAGAAATAAATTTAACATTAATATTGGGGTAATTATTTATTTGATAACATTAAAATTATATAAATACAAAAAATACTACCACTAAACACTTAGTAAAATTATTTATTACAAAATATTATTTTAATATAGAAAAACTACTTCATGTTTAAGAAATAACATTTTTTCCACATAGTGGGAACAATTAACAAATAAAGGATTACTGGCTGAGTAGGATAACATTTGTTTTGAATGAAAAATATTCCCTCAATAGGAAGTTCTTAAATAATGGATAAATTTTTATAAATGTGTAATCTATTAATCATAGTTCGAGTAATATTATGATGAATAATTTTGTCTCTAATAATGTCTTGAATATATTTTTTATTAAGAATTTCTATGGATAAATAACCGAAGGACAATTTATAGAACAATTGTAGAAGTGAAAACAAAATAACAATAAGAACATCACAAGACATATAGATTTAAGTTGTTCAAGAAAACATCACACATACATTGTTATACATAAATATCAATATGTTTGGGTGTTGAATTATAGGGTGATTTCTGAGCATTAGATTCCCAAAAACTATATCTTGAATGAACTCATAAAGAAGATGATATAATTATTCTACCAACCAAAGAATAAGTCTAATATTATATAGTAAATAGTTGTTATATTTTTGTTGAGATATAGTAATTTTATATCCAAAATATGAGATGATATAGTGACCATGTCAAATATTTCACTATTATTGGGACATATCTTTGTTTTTTAGTTAGCATTGTTATATTATGATTTGGTCAAAACATGAGAATTTTGACCTGATGTATAGTTTGGGACTCTAGAATTCAGTTGAACTTCATCCAATGGCTTAGGATACAACATTAAAACAAACTACCACTTGGGTACTAAACTATTAGGTTTTCCATATTTGATGCTACTAACTTAGAAAACTTACTAAAACATAGGTCCACCTCTTCTTCACTCACCAGTTCATACCACCTATTTAAAGATTCAATTTCAAACTAACGATTCATGAAATAAAAATTTGTTTCCATTATATACACCCATAGTTTCTCCCATATTCTTACACTCCTTATCTAGTTTTAAATTAAGACTAATAGTGGAAAAATAGTACCTCAACATCTATATGACCATTAGCTTCATCAATATGTTTGTTGGATTTTTTACCATTGAATCATTTTCTTTTTTAGAAACACATCCTCTATTAATCCACTTATAAAATGGTACTTCAAGTGAATGTGCCTCACCCATGAATGAAAAAAATAATTTAAAGATGTATAAAACATTGATATTCATAGAGAAATACATTTTCCACAAACTTTTTTTCTAGCTCCTATAAGTTATTCATTAAAACCATCTTCTTCTAATCTTCTATTACAATAATATATTTTTAATATGTAATATATATCACTACAAATTTTTTCAGTAGATATATTCAGGTTGACAACATTACAATATAGGTAAAAACATAACATGTATTAATCCTTCTTCTATCAACAACACCTTTAAGTTTATCATCCATATAAGCCTGTAATGATTTTCCTTTCCCACAACTCAAACATACTTCCTAGTTCCAGTTAAATTACATCATAATCCACATCACATATTCATAATGTCATTTTCTAGGAATATACACATACCTTATCATAAATATCACTACAGGATAAATAACATGTTAGGTATAGATCATTTCATACAACAACCATCCAATATCTGATGTCTGTGGAACCTATTCCATGTATTCAACCACTTATTTTGTCTTTCATTCCTACTCCTTTGATAATATGAAGTGGTTTTCCATGGTAATAGAAAATTTATTTGATTCTAATATAGTAAATCTATTTAAATCCTTTACAGTGTATTCTTCCTATGACAACATTAGGGTTCTTGATATAATGTCTATATTGATCTTCATTTAAAAAACATGTTTATTTCTTTATGATCTTTCATCATGAACTCATATTCCATCTGCCCTTTTATCTCATCAATACTCTGAAAACATGATCATATATGAGCCTATCATCCGTATATAGAAACAATATAATTTATCCCACATAAAATGACTTATAATAGACACATTTATCCCTATCATAGTATTTATATACATTTTTTTCATGAATGAAACACACTTGTTTTTCCACGGCGTGGGTGCCTCCTTTAACCCATAAAAATATTTATAGAGTTTTCACAAAAATTATTCCAAGTATAACTCAACATATCCATTGGTATGATTCATATAGAATTAATCCTCTATATATATAATGTAAAGTATTATTCACATCATATTGTATAAGATTAATAGCCATATATCCAATTAAACTGGGAACTACCCGGATGGTGCAAAGTTTCAATATATGTAAGAGTATTTATGTGAATTCCACATGTTCCTTATACTGAATTATTTTCACTACAAGCCATTCCATGTATCTCCTTTTACCATATTATCTTCATTTAATTAGTATATCTATTTTTATGACTATTTAATTCATTGTGTAAAAGGTATCAGCTCCACATTATTGTTTTCATGAAATGAAGAATTTACCCCCTTCATAGACATCACTCACTTGTTTAGATCCTTTATCTACATTACCTCATCAAATCATTTTGGTTCACAACTATCATTTAATATTAGATAATATAAAGATTATGAATACCTAAAAAGTTTCCTTATCCAATGGGTTAATCTTGTCAAATCCACCAGAGGAGTAGGATTTATTGAAGTGGCTCCTGGGATTTCATTTACTAATTATGTTTTGATAGTAATAAAAATATCATATTATTATTTATTATAATTTCACTGCATTACTAAGAGCTATATTTACATTTTTAACTAATTTATTTCTTAAAGTATTCTTAATAGTGTTACTTTTTTATTATATATTACAAAAAATATTTTGATATTTCTTATTTTAATTGTTTAAAACAAGTTATACAAGATTTATGTTGAGTTTCTAGGATAAATTTCTCATTTATGACTTTTAAGTATCATTTTTCAAATGTTTTTTAAAGGTAACACTAAGATTATATCGGTTACAAATGGGTAAGTGTTGCATTATAGTTTTGATAAAGGTAACCCTATAATTAAAATGTTTTACATAAGGGTATATTAATTTTTATAATGTTCATTACAGGTAATACTAATTTTATAAGTGATGCATAAAGGTAACCATAGAATTTTATTAGTTACCTAATGATAACTGCACATTATACTAGTTATATAAAGATAACTGTGCATTTTACTATTTATGTAAAGGTAACTTTCACTTTATACTAGTTGTGTAAAAGTGTTAATATTATTGCATAAAGGTAACAACATCATACATATTTTTAAAGGTTAACATTCTAGATTACTAAACCTAAAACACCTTAATAATTTTCATGTAAACATAATTGTGATCATGTAAAGGTAACTAAACCTCATGTAAATGAAAAATACTTCATGATTGTCTTGTGTAATGGTACTATTGTACCTATATAAGGGTACCATTATACATCTATATGGGTACCATAAAATTTCTATTACCCAGGTATGGGTAAACTGGGTCACATATAAAGGTAAGATTACTTCTATAATAGCAACCTAATGGTACTAATTCACATTAAGGTAAAATTCTACATCTTCTACAAATTGGATATGGTTTAAGTAAGGCTGTAAAAAAATTCTTACATGATAAATTTGACTACATGAATAATTTTCATACATAAAAATTGGTTATGTGTTCAGAATTAGCTATAAGGTAAGAATCATATATATATATATACTCATAATGAAAATTTTTATATAAATATTAGCTATATAGACAAATTTTTCTCCAAGAGTTTTTCATGTTTCTATAGGATGTTCATAAAAATGATATATACTATTTTTTTCTATTTTTTATATTTCCCATTTCTTCATGTTTATTATGAATATTACTAATTTTTTAATTATTCTAAAATTATACATTATTTATCTAAATCCCATTAGATGATTTTTTAATTTTTCTATGTTGAATTTAATTATATTTACATAGGATTAAGTGTGTAAGGATATTCATGCAGATCTTTTGGAAAATGTGAAATTCAGAATTAAACTAGCTTAAATATAAAGAGATTGTCGCATATATTTTAAGGGAGTATATCGAGGATATTAATATTTAATATCAACTATTTTATTAATTGTTTTATAGTTGATTATAATTTTTAAAAAATATCAAGAGAGTTCTGGCATATGGATATTAATTGTCACTAATTTATGAAACATTTTTCTAAGAAATATTCATTTGTCGTATGACTGTATAAATAAATAAAAAGTAAAATTTTGAAATATTCTGGAATAGAAAGGGTTCTCCTCATATTAGCTATGAGATAATTGAACAGAAATTATCATCATCTTTTATTTAAATATATCTATTTATTTTTTATTTTTTATTTTTTATTTTTTATTCAACATGCATTATGTTTTTATGATTTTTTGAACATAATTAAAGGGAGATTCCACATGAATAATTTAATGATAAAATATATGAATGAAAGTCAGTTTATTTAGACTGAAGATAATATTCATTTATATTTTCTTGGATAAAAAGTATGAAGCATGCATTAAAGATAAAAATAGTTTCGATTGTACCTTTTATCTTACAAGTAGCATATTGCTCAATTAGGTATGCGTGCTACATCGTTCAACTGCTTACTGAAGTAAACTATTTATTTACTATGATTCAATATCTCAACACCCTAAAAGTCTTGATCGCTGCTTTTCCAAATGATAAAAACTTCATAAATGATCATTTAATAGGTTAAACTATTTTATTCATTCTTTGTGATGTAACTATCTTGGTTGTATCATCCCAATTAGTGTGTCTTTTATGAGGTGATACTAACCAAAAAAAGGTACATCTGGGTTTATTTTACCCCCTTATATGTCTTGGATTCACTTAACCCATAAAAAAGTATATTAAACGTCTTATTTTGTAAGATTGTAGGTTTATTCTCCCCCCCCCCTAGAAGGTTAGGTTCCTCCCAACTCATAATAATAAAAGGCATAGACATATCATGTGAATTTCTAGGTAGTGTATGCACCTATAAAAGGCTAGGTCATTTGTTTACCTAATATAATTTGGGATCCATCTAAACTGAAAAGGGCAAATAGGTTATGATTAATCCTCAAAAATTCTAGGTTAGGTCTTTACTTGTAAAATATTGGGTTATTTTCTAAACCCATAAAAGTAAAGGTAATTAGGTTAAGACACTGATTGTAAAAATGATAGATGTAAAGAGTTGTCAAACTCATTCATTAGTGAAAAACTATAAGGGGTTTCATAAATGATGATAGTGTGTTAAGATTGGAGTATGATTAGTTAAATCCAATCTACAATTAAATTCATGGGTTAAACTTTTACTTTATTCAATTTTATGTTTTATTTATTTTATTTTATCATTCTGGTAAAATTGATTCATATTTTAATTGTCCATTTTCATCACTTCAAACTTGGATTAATTTGTAAACAATTATATTTCACCCCCCATCTTGTCATTGTAATCACCCCTCCATAAGAAAAACAATTAGTGTAAGGGATTTTTTCATAGAAGCATAAGTATAGTTATAGGAAATCTATGATAAAAAACAATGTGTATTATATCTATAACATTTAAATTTAAGAAAAATTATTATTTATATTGATACCAACAATTGGTATCAAAGACTAACCCTTTGAGGATAAGTTTGTTTGTAACATTTTTGATACCTATCAATTGATATTAGAGGCTGGAGATTTTAGGATATGTTGTACTTCATTTGATTATTTATATTAATTATACTACCACATTTCCCTAGTCCTTAAGAATATCAATGGAATGATATATTTTAGAAATTTTCAACCTGATGAATATAAATTTTTTAAATACTACATTTCCACCATATTTTAAATGTACTATGTATAATTAATGGGAGATCTAAATTAAATATTATCCATAGAGAAATTATTTTTTCTTTTGGGATATTATGATTAAATAATATATTTTACCTAAATTTAATCTAATATATTTGAATTTAGAAGGAACTATGAAATACAATCTTAATTAAAAGGTCATAAATACTCTTTATAGTTATTTGTTTAGAAATAATTTTTCCAATTTTTTTATTTGAAATATTTCTCATAAAATATAGAAACATCTTGAAAAAACCATAAATGATGAAGGATATTATAGGAAATATATTTTACTTGATTGTAGAAAGTTAGGAACCAAGAAAATAGAGAATCCATCCCAAAAAATAGGGAAACCTGTTTTCCCGAAGGATAAATCTCTCAAGGTAATTTGAATATTAATTTAAATAGTTCAAATATTATTTTTGATTGTTTTATGAGGAAAGGAAACATTAATCAAAATTATATAAACCTGAAAAATTGACTGAAGATTTAAAATAATTAAAATAAATGTGTGACTACATGGGTTCATTCTAATATCTAATGAAACAAGGCTAAAATTCCAAAAGAAACTAGTAGTGTTGCATTATTCAAAAAATATTATAAAATACCATATTCACCTCTGCATTCTTGTTCATTTAATCTTGGTTGATATGTTAGAAATGATATAATATATGTGTTAGGGGTATAAATAAAGATAATGGTTTTAATTTAAATTATCATGATTCTACCAATTTTGAAAATGATGAACCATATATGAAAGATTAATATGAATATCAAATAATAGAAATTAATTTTATACATGTGTCACCAAATTAAAAAATTAGAAATTTTTATAAAAAAAGAAACAATTTGTCTATTAAGTTAAGGAATGTATTTTCATAAATTTTAATTCATATGGATCAAAATGAGATGTTAATTGAAAATCATATAAACAGAGATTATTCCTCACATGAAAAACGTTTATGATTATTTGGAATTTAGTTAAAAATAAAATGAAATGGTAAAGATTGAATTAGATAAAGTTATAAATTAAATGGTTTATTTTATAAAAATATTTTATAATAAATGTTCTTAAAATGTTAATATTGGAAAGAATGATTTTTCCAAGAAATATGATCATGAAAATAGTATAATTGGTCATGATTATTTTTTCCCTTCTATTTTTAGAAATAATTTTTTTAAAGGTTGATCTACTATATTTTATTTAGTTAATTTATTTAAATGTTTTTTTATTGTCCTTATGATTGTGATTTTCCTTTGAAGGTGACTCAATATTTTAGTCACAAAATGAATTTTCTGTCTAAATCTGATTTTAAGGAAATACTATGTAAACTATCTATTTCATGGGTACCTAAAGGTTTGTATTATTATTTATTTGAAATTAAGCCATATGTTTTACTCAAGTAATAAATTTTTTTTTATTCTTATGGTTAGCATGAATTTCATTATAATTTTAACAAAGAAATTTTAAAGGAGAAATATAGGAATTAGTATTTAATTTTTGTTATGTATGAATATATTTCATTATTTTTGGTTGTTATCATGTACTTTATTTAACTATTTGTTTTTTAGTAATTGTGAATACAATTATTTTTATATATCATTCTCTTGAATGTTCATTATGGATCATGGTTATATTAATTTATAATTTAATTCTAGTTAACACTTATGATATTATCATTTGGTTATTTTAAAAAATATTTTAAAATTTTATAACATGCTTCATGGATACTTATGATATTAAAGTGTGTAATTTGGAATCTTCAATGCTGGAATTAAAATATTGTTTATATTACTTTTAAACTATCATTTCAAAATGAAATTATTAATATAGGGGGAGTTACTCTTGTTATTCATTGTAAATTCATCGATAATTTTTCAGTTATTGAAACATATTATATATAGTTTTATATGTACACTTATTAGACCATTAAATCGACATTAAATACCAAATTATTATAGATTTATTTTTTTAAATTTTAATCTATGTATGCACTATTTTTGTTTCTCTGAAAATAATGAAACAATAATTTAGGGTAAGAAATACTTTTTTATATTTAAATTTTTTTCCCAAGTTTTGAAATATATAAAAATTTAGTTACATATTATTAATCCACGTTTTCAACTATTTTTTACATTAATTTTAAAGTATTTTAATTTGTAGAATCTATTTCCAAATATTAAATATTTATTAGTTTTAAATTTTAAGTCTGATTTATCATGTTACTATTTTATCTTTTAAGGAATTCAATTTCTGTATAAAGTATATTATTTATTCAATAAGCGGAGTATCAATATTTTTTGGAGTTTTTAATTTGAAATTCAAATTTTTTAACTGATAAATAGTATGCATAAATTAAGGGGGGAGAAAACATTATTTGAATTTTTATATTTCCAAGTGAAATTATTACAACTTTATTTATATTTCATGAATTTTGGAAGATAATATATATTTATGATTGGTAATTTTAAAATTATAATATTTTACATTAGTACATGACATGATAAATCATATGGAAGAAAATATTATTAGATATTATCAATTTATCCATATGTTCAATGTTGAAATTATTTTAGGTTTGTTTTATTGAAATGATTTGATTCGGTTACACTCATGGATAGTTATATTAAATTACATAGGGGGATTTTTAATGTTCTTTATAAGCTAATTTTTTTTATGTGAAATATAAAGAATTCTAGATTATATGGTTCATTTTACTATTTTAAAATTTTAAACACCATTTTCTATATTTTTTATTTTAATATTTATCATACATAATAATTGATATCTACTTATTATTTAAACATTCTCTACATATAAATGAATATTTTTATGAAGGGGCTTTCATTATTTTTCATAAACAAATTTTTAAATTCCACAAACTATATAAAATTAATTTCTTAATTCTAGAAGTTTTTACAGTGGCTCTATAACATATTTTTTGAAATATGACTATTTAAAAATTTATTACACTTTATATATTTTTTAAATATAATGTGTTTCTATGCTTCAATTTAAGATGAGATAATTTTTTATTATCAACATGATGAATTATAAAATTCTCAGTTCAAATATGGGGTTTTATTTCTAATTATTAATATGGGAGTAATTTTGAAGTGGATATGTGGATCATATTCATTAATTATGTCTTGTTAATTAAACAATATCATATTATGATAAATTATAACTTTCATAACATTACGTAGAAATATATTTGTTCATTATATCATTTATTGATTAATGTATTATAAACTTTGGTTATATTTTATTATTATTTTCATAACTTATTTTGAGATTTCATGTTTTTTCAAAACATAATCTATAGGTTTAATGTTCATTTTCTATGCTAAAAAATTCATGTAGGACTTTTAAATATCATTTTATAGTGTCTCATAAAGGTAACACTATATTTATATAGGTTTCTTAAAGATAAGTGTTATTTTATCATGTTTTGCAAAGGAAGACTTATGATTCAATGGTTGATATAAGGGTAGAGAAATTTTTATATTCTTACATCGAGTCAATCCTATGATTATAAATGATAGGTAATGGTAACTTAAAAATTATATTATATATGTAATATAGAATATTCTTTCTACTAGTTATATATTGGTAACCTTGCATTCGAATAGTAAATCAAATATAACCACACTTTTTACTAGTTATGTAAAGGTAACATGTGCTTTTAAAATTTTGTGTAAGTTTGCTTTTGTTTTTGCATAAAGGTAACACACTCAGACTAATTCATTTAAGGGTTTCTCAATTCTTTCATAAAGGTGAAAAACTATATATTGATTCAAGTAATGGTAACTGATATTATGAAAATGTAACTAAACCACATGTAAAGGTAAAATCCTATATGAT
Source organism: Viscum album (assembly GCA_963277665.1). Lineage (NCBI taxonomy): Eukaryota > Viridiplantae > Streptophyta > Magnoliopsida > Santalales > Viscaceae > Viscum > Viscum album. Next base: position 1,841,345,885 of record OY728135.1, read on the forward strand.
TATCTTGGATTATAGTACCAGTATACTTATATAAGGGTACCAATATACTTTTATATGGTACCAGAGAAACATTATTACCCTCGTAACTGTAACATGGGTCTCAAATAAAAGAAATAAAATTTCCCCAATATCTATGTAAGGGTAGTAAGTCACATAAGGTTGAAATTAATCTACTCTAACTTATTTTTTATGGTTCACATAAGGGTGCAAGAAATTCAAAATAATTATATATTTGACTATGTGAAAACTTTTCTTATTTAAAATTAATTTAGGTGGTATTAATTGTCTCTATGGTAAGAATCTGTTATATGAGAACTCTAATGTGAAAATGGATAAATGAATATCATATACATAAAACAAATTTCAATCATGGTATTCAATGATTCTATAGGTTTTTCATGAGATAATAAATGTACTCTTTTCCTCTATGTTTTATATTTCTATTTTTGTAAGTTTATTTTTAGTATTATTATTTTTTTATGTGTTATAAATTTTCACATTATTTTTCTAAAACCCATGATAACATGATTTCATTTGTTTTATGATTAATTTAATGATACTTACATATTATTAAGTGTGTAAGTATATTCAAGTAAATATTTTTGAAAATATGACATTGAAAATTAAACTTGTTCAAATATTAATATTTTGTCTTATATATTGGAATAGAGTTTCTCAAGCATATTAATATTTAATATTAAATATTGTATTAGTTTTTCATAACATGAATCACATTAAAAATTTTATTTTTTTTTCAAAATATTCATATATAGATCACATATTCATATTAATATTCCCACATTTATGAAACATTTATCTGGTAAACAAGAATCACCAGTACAACTATATAAATCAATGCAATGTCCAAATGGGAATTATCTTGGAATATAATTAGTTTGTCTAGATTTATTTATGACAGTATTCCTAGAAATTATTAATTAAAATTTTATAGATATATTTACTATTAGAGTATATTTATTATTCTAACAAGATTATTTTTCAATTTGGTTTTTATTTATATAGTATGTTAAAGCTAATTAAATAAATCTTCCAGGTGAATATTTTTTTGGTGAAAATTATGATGGAGAATCATTGATTTTAAAGTGAATATAATAGTTTTTTCTATTTTGATGTATAAAAAATACATAATCATGTAGTGAATATAAAAATAGATATGACTCCACCATTTCTCATACTTTTAACACAGTTTTCAACTGTTTCATAGAACATTATTTTTCAATTTCATGTAATAGTAAACAGTTTATATCTCGAAATTCATTATTTTAATAATTTCAGGGCTTAAGAGCTACCTAATATATATTCCATCATCTTCATCAACAACCATTCACTAGGTAAAATTGTTTTATTCATTCATTATGTCTTAACTATTTATGTTGTATCTTCCCACATAGTGTGTCTTGAACAGGGTTATACTAATATAAAAAAATGTATATATTAGTTCATTCAGTCTATTTATAAGACTGGGTTTTTATTAATCTAAAAAATATTATAGAAAATTACTACACTTGAATGATCTTGGGTTTTGTGTTTCCTCTTAAAACACTAGGTTTCTCCTAATCCATAACTTTGAAGAGGTGAAAAATTATCATGTGAATTTCTAGTTTTGTTCTACTCTTCTAAAAGAATGGATTATAATTCTAAATTTAAAATATTGTGTTCAATATAAACCTAATGAAGGAATGATATTATGATTGATCTTATAAAAGTCTTTTTCGGGACTTCCCATATAAAATTTTGGGTTACTATCTGAACCAAAAATGAAAATGGAATTGGATTAAGACACAAGGTGTGAAAAAGGAAGATATAAATAGTTTTCACTCAGTCTTAAAAGTGATATATAATAGTGGGTGTGATGCACTAGGTTAGTTTTCAAATAGTGGTGTGGGATTATTTAGATCTGAACCACTATATAATACTCTTTTTCATATTTACCTTTAATTCATTTTTTTCACTTTATTTTCTTATATTGGTGATTTTCTGTTATTTAATATTTGAACCAACCAGTTTCATCTATTAAAATTGTGGTTTAATTTTAACGAAATATAATCTGATTCTCCCCCACCCATTGGCCATTTCCATTACCCCTTTAGGACTTAAATAGATCAATTAGAATTTATGTCACATACCTAGGTACATATATAATCTCAACATTCTCTTATCACTATGATTATTTAATAATTATATAAATATTAGTTTAATGATGATCCTTGTTTGTGATACCCCCATTAAATATCACATTATGGATTCTTAATATCATCTTTTTCTTATTATCATGGGAGAAACAACCAAACTATACACAACATATCCAATAAATAAATAGTATTTGGTCTTTACATAAATATTATTTAATGAATTATCATCTATATGTACATTTTACAAACAAATAAAGAATCATTAATGTGAGGGGTTTACCTATTTTTATACAAAATCTCCTTGGGTAAACATTCTCCCATAGGCACAAATGGACTCTTTTTGATGATATATTCTTTCATGTTCATTTCCTCTACCCATAATGTCTTTGGTAACCCCATCAAGTGCATTCAATCAGTTTCATGTCCATCCTTTCATCTACCCAATTCTCTTGTGATTTACGTTGAAGGGTTTTCTCCCATAAAATTCCATTATTGACACAAAATTCCATAAAATCATTATAATCATATGCTCTAAAATTTTCTAGCATCACTAATTTCATCTCTGATTCGGACTCATTCTTCACCATGGTCCTCAACTTATTAAAAATAATAATTACAATATAATTTATTTTTAGAATATAAACCCATACCTTTGTTGTCATGTGGTCGATAAATGTCACAAAATCCAGTGTTTCTCCAACATAATGTATTGGTGTAGGCCCCCAAACAATAGTGTGCCCTAGCTCCAGTTTCCTAGCCTTCAGTGTTCTATCTCTTTCTCCAAATGATACATTCTATTATATTCCAATGATATAATCCAAACACTATCCAACTTCCACTAACGTCATCTTGGTTAGAATTAATTGTTACCAATATTATCATCCCCTCATCCCTCATATTTCCCAGACTAGAGTGACACAATTGTTAACAAAAAAATATAATTTATTTTTTAAATAATACTAATTCATGTTTATATCATATTGTACAGCATAAAATTCTTTGAACCATGATCTATAACCACAACTCCCATGGTAATCTTCCAAACACAACTAGTTAATGTGGTAATAATACCAGTATCTTCAAGATACCGTATAGAAATTATATTTATCCTTAGTATATGAAAATAAATTATAGTATCTATAACTAGAAAACGTCCACATTTGGTTTTAATCCATGAATCTACCATCCCCACAATATGAAAGGGTTAATCATCAGCAAAATATACACTGAAAAAAAATTATGAAATATAATTTTTCATAAAACCCTTCTATAACGTGGAATGGAAAGATTCCCATGGATCTAAAATAAATGACTCCATATAGTTATCCATGCTTTGTAGCAACACATAATAAATTAATTCATCTAATATGATTATTTTATTAGTTTTATGAGCAATTAATTTTTTTCTTCACTCTTTATTTATGCATCCTTTCTTCCAAAAATAATAGCAGGTGTGACCGGTCAACCTTTTCAAGTCTCATCACTTTCTTATTGATTATGATCATCCTTTGTCATTATATTTTTATATGTATCAACCTATTCCATCCACATTCCAATAATAACTATTAAAATATACTAATTCTACTCTTCAAATATCCTCATTGAGGATCTAGTCTCACAAATCCTTTAGAACCAACTTTGAATTCCTAAAAAAATTATTGATGTTACATTCACTTTCGAATTTTCGGGTAATGAAGAGATTACAACAAGTTAAAATACCAAATCATCAAGTGTAATTACCACAAATTTAAATTGCGTTGTGATTATGTTTAATTATATGATATGATCAGCATAAATATTCCCTTCAATAATTTTCAAATTGAATAGTCATCTCACTAGGTACACTTTGTTTTATATATAAGGTTTCTCATATTTATTCTTGAGATATTTCATTAACACAGAAATATTCTTCTCCACTATGATGTTTAACTCCTTTTATTTTCAAACATAATAAATAAAATACCCAAAACATATTAATCCAGTAGATCCCACTCCATATTCTTTATCTCTATTATGTTTTATCCCCAATGCGGTAACAGTTTCTCTTTCTGATAATGAATATATTTGATCTACATCATCCAATAATTAAAATAAGTTCCATCAAATTGATTTATATTCACCTTTCTTTATCCAAAAACATATGATCAATTCAAGAAAACTAAAAATTGATCCTCGTAACTCAACATCTAATACCGGTTGCTATAAAGATACGTGGATCAATAAAAAAACTAATTCATAGAAGAATAATGGAATGAAAAAAAAATTAAAATAAGAACATTATGATATAGATAGATTTTCAGGGTTATAAAAATGATCCCAATATACAAGGACGTTATAAATATCGTTATGTGTAGGAGAATAATTATTGTTCTATTTTAGAGTATCACATTCCTTGAAACCTGAAATCAAGTGATCCAAAAAAAAGATCATGAAAATTTGTCAGCAATCACATAGTATATACACTATGATACAGTAAATAGTGGCTAAAATTCTATGGAGATATAGTAATATAGTCACCAAATTATATGATGTTAAATTAATGATGTCAAAGTGAGAACTTCTACAGTTCCATGTCGGTTTCATTTGACATGTTCTTCTACAATCAGGTCAGTGTTTGGTTATGGCGTACAGTATAGTCCACTTGTAGTTGGCTAAAATTCTTCCAAAGGATCCCCCTATGTGATTCCATAACAGTTTTATCTCAAAATGGATTCACATTTGTAATAATAATAGCTTGAGAATATATAGAGGTGTATCCATCTAATTATCATTTGGAAAGGGATTCCGCTACCTTGATAAAGTTGTTTGGGCTAAACCATGTTTATCTAGATGTGATGTAAAAATATAAAAAAATTGGATAATGTGGATTAAAAAATATTATAAACTAATAAGAATATCAATTTTTATGTAATTATAATAAAAAATAATAATCCCCCAAAATACATCACTAAATATTGGGATTTAAACACATAAAAATAATGTTCTCAAGAAGAAACATTCTTACATGCTACACATAAAGGAAAAATGATAATATTTTTAGGATACTTTTGGTGTAATTGGTGGTTTATGAATATGGACATTTATTTGAAATATAATATATCTACTCATACAAGTTTTATAAGAACAAAAAAAATGGAATTAATTCTAAAACAGAGAGAAGACCTCTTAAAAAATTTTCTAAAAGAGATAGAACCTCACTGAGAGAAAATGATGTTAAAGGATTGATATTTATATAATTATTGTAATGTAAGTGGATACAAAAATTAATAATGTTATTATATTCCATCTAGGAATTTATATCATGCTAATGAAATTTGAATGCTCCAATTTTAGATGAAAAAAATATAGAATATAAACAAGCCTTTCGAGGGGAGTAACACAAAAGAGAAAACTATTGAGATTGTTACAATAAAACTTCAATGAAATATATCACAGTAGGGAAGATAATATGATTATATTTTAATTTAAATGGAAACATCATGTAAAACTATAAATTTTTTATGAATAATCATATTAGAGGGAGAAATATGGAATAAAAATTTGAATCAATTAAATAATGATGAAAGATGATTTGAATAATGTAATAAAAATCATATGATAAATTTAAAGAGGTACTAAACAAAGGAAACACAAAAGATGATGTTTTTTATGGAAGGTGAAATAAGAAAATCCACAGAGCACAAAAATTTAGGACATAGCTTTCTATTCAAATGGATCTGAAAAATGATAAGGGAACAATGGTATCAAGTTTTATATCAATTACAATAAATAAGGTATCTAAATGCATAAAAGAAGGTGAACATGAGAAGAAATAATTATTATTCTTATATAATGATGAGTTAAAAAATATAAAAAATAATATAGATGAGAACCATAAGGGAGCTCTAGTTTCTCATGTGAAGAATCCAATTTCAAACAAGAAAGAACATTTAAATGGATAAAAAACCCATGATAACTCAAGGTTAATATATATATATATATTGATAATGGAAGTATCAATTTTAATAAAAGGATAAATTATAGAACACTAGGGAATATTTGTAACATCCCAGGTAAATAATGAATAAAACATTTTCATATTAATTTATATTTATGAATTGAATATTAATTTTACTTTAAATGGGTTGCTATGTTCGATAGCGTACCAGATACGCAACAAAGTGTTTCTTTGAAATCTTACGTTGCACACTAGTAATAAAATAATATTATTTTAAATGGTTGTTAACACGTAGTCGTTGTATTGGCAGGAATGAATAGAAATAACTAAAATATGATTATATATACTTGTTAAATGTTTTTACATTTATCAAATAAAGGATAAAGGCTTAAAATATGAATAGAATTCAATTTTAGGCATATATAGTCTAATTTTCACTAAAGGTCAACTTATCACCTTTTCATGGAGAACCTTCTTTAAATATAGTTTTGGTCACTCTTATACATTCTATTGGACCAAATAAAACTCTCCTTTAGAATCGGGAAATCAAAATTTACTTTGTGTTATTTTTTGGTATTTTTCCGATAAAGTTCTTTTTTTAAATGAATAGTGAAAAATGTTGTGTTTTAATTCAAAACCTCTTTTTAATATAATTTATTTATATTATTATATTATCTGTTGAATTGTTTTTAAAGTGAAATAATAATATATTTTTTCCATTTAATCCAATAGTGGTCGTTGGAATTTATTTCATTTTGAAATTGGACTTAAACTAGTGTCAATATTTTGATATATATTTTTTCATTAAAACACGCTATTTGTCATGATAGCAGGAATTAATTATTGAATTAATTAATTCAACTTATATTTTTTGAATTTTGTAAAATAGAAATCATTTTTGAATTCGGAATATCAAATATATCTTAGGGTGGTATTTTTCTGAAAAACATAAATTTTTTATGAATATTGAAACCACTAAGTGGTACAAAAAAAACTGATTTTTCATTTAAATGAAATTTTACAACCTCTGTGTTTTGAATTTCAAAAATCTGACACACATGGTTGTCATTAAGAAGTAAAATGTGGTTCAATGGGATTAAAATAATTTTATGGTGAATAGTAACGTTTAAGTTTTTAATCGCGATTAGAGGTAATTAGTGTAGTTTAAGGTAAAAATAATGTTTGAATAATATGAAAGGAACTTGACACATGTCCTACCCTTATTGGATGTGTCATGGCTGACCACGAAAATCCATGGGTCAACTTGGGGACCCCATGGATCCACTTAGTTAGGAAAATGACATTAATATCTTTTTATTTAAAGTTAAAATTAATATGTCACAAACATGAGTTGTTTTACTAAAACAATTTTTAAAGGGGGTTATACAAGTCATATTTTTGACTATAAATATTCATTAGAAATATAAAAATATTTCCTACATCATGATTTTTTTTATAATTTTTATACATTAAATAAATTACATTATTTATGGCACCATGATGATGCAGCGACTACCTCATTATTTAATGATTTAAATAAAATTAAAATATAATGTAAAATATAAGAACTACACATGTCAAAAACCTATTGGATGGGTGTATTTCGAACTCTGATCACCTTATCCTCTAAATATATAATTTTGGGACTCTTTTTATCCGAAAATCATTTTATAATAAAGTATCTTTTCTTAACTTTCCAAGAGTGCCCCTCCTCTCCTCTTATAAAAGGCCCCCACCTCTACCTCCTTACCCACACCTCTCAAGCCTTTGGTTCGGAAAATATCTACCCATTTTGTCTCTCTACATCTCTATATTACTCCTAGAAGCCTCACATTGGGCAGAATTCTTCCCAAGGAATCCTTTGAGCTCAAATCAAAAAGACTTACCCGTTTTAAAGGTAGTGTTTTCTCTTGTGTTCTTTTGTTTTATTTTTCTTCTCCAACCCCCTAAACTGTTTTTATTTGTTTCTTTTGTAACAACTCCAGTATATTCAATATACTAGGATGTTGTTATAAGATGAATTTGAGCTACAATTACACACACCTACATCTAATGGTTAAAGAACATACTGTTTCTGTGGATGGCAAATTTCTGCCTCACGAAACGATGATTGTTTAATATTCTTCCAACACCTTCAAAGGTGGACATTAATATGTCACTATATAATATGTTTATGTATTCCTTAAGCTTCTAAATTTTTCATTTATGGCACACCTTTATGTCTTCCATTATGGGTATACATGATATCTTCATTTTAGGAAGTGCGGACTACCGCCCCCTAAAAGTGATTTGATTAATTAATGCCATACATGGGACGTATAAATGATGGATTTAATGATATTATATATGATATTATACTGGAATTATAATATACATTTATATCATTGTTATTTCACTCCATTAAAGTATGAGATAGAAATGAAAGTAGCGTTCCTTCGTACGTACGGCTTACCGTCTCCATGAATGGTTCATTTCATTTCTTATCCACAAATGTAATGTACTATTATAAGTAAATATATATAAGGGAAATATATGATTTTTTTTACATCAAAGTGATGAATATAATTCTGGAATTAAAATATACATGAATGTCATTTAATTTTAATTCCATTAATATGATATATAAATGAAATTAGTGATCATGTGTACGTACAGCTTACCGTCTCCATGAACGGTGCATTTCATTTCTTACCTCTAAATGATTATGTAATATTATAAATACAGGTATATTCTAGATATATATTATATATATGATATTCAAATCATGAATATCATTCTAGATATAATGAACCTTTGACCACACAAACACCATGTAATTGTAAGAAGTCCACTTTCGACTTAAGAACCAAATATCGACAAAACAAAAATTATTAACTTAAATGATTACATAATGTTTATAACATGACAATAAGTGATATAAAAGGAATAATGAACCTGAAAAATGTTTTTAAGAAAGTATAAATTAACTCAAGTTTATTATTCAGGACGTTAAAGAATGATCGAGTCAAGTCGGACCCGAGGTAAGGGACTTCGTCTCAATCTCCTTTCATTGAGGCATATTTCATTTTATACACAACATTCTTTTATACGGTGTATAAACCCATTTGACTTTGAATTTTATACCAAAGGAATATTTTTCTATGAAGCGTTTTACTAAACGAAAAAACGAATGATTCTTTTAACGTACGCGGTGACAACGACCCTTTTCCACCACCGCGAGTATTATTTGGTCTTTGGCTTCCTCAACAAGCCGTAATGTTTTTTTTAAAATGAAATGAATACCATATACTCTTTTATGTATTTTGGTTTTGAAAATGGTTTTTATAATAGATTTGTTATGTCAATATATTTAAGTGATATATTGTGATCAAATTGTGGAAATGTTTTCTTTCCATTATATTTGTTTTATGTATTATGATTTTATAATGGTACTTAGACATTTGACGGGTGGTTACATGATAAACCATATGACTGGTGGTGCCCTGAATACCAAGACGGGTGGTTACGTTATAACCTCCAATGCATTAGGTATGGAAGTCGGCCGTATGGCTATTCCATTAAGTGATATGTGTGGAAGTCGACGGTATGGTTATTCCATTTAAGTATGTTTATGTCCCAAGTTACCTTTATAAGTTATGTGATCTTTATATGGATTTTATTGTAATATTTTGGTTACAAAAGGGTAAGTAATGATCTTTTATTCAGTGAAGTGTTTTTACTACTTCATAAAGGTGAAAATTATTACATTGATAATGTATAAATGGTTTACTTGTTGTTTTGAAAAACTAACAGTTTTCATTCACTGTGTGTCCGTTACTGAGATTTTTATGCTCACCCCACGTTTTTTTTGAAATGTTTTTCACAGGATTTAATGTGGAATAGGGTCAAGGATGGGATCAAGGGAAATTAATGCTATCTAAAACATGGAACTATACATGTTTCTTTTTAAGAGTTATTATTTTTTGGAAACTTAGTAGAAGTTTTTAAGTTGTAACCTTTTGAGGTGAAATAGTTATGTCCTAATTCTCTGAAACTCTAAACCTGAAAATATCCTCAATGTAAATTATTCATTTAATTCAATATTAAGTAAGGTTCAAGGCTAGGGACTTATAGTTGGTATCCGAGGTCATTTTAGACTACTTTAGAAGTTAGAAAAATGTTAAATTAAAAATTAATTTATGGTATGACTGAAATGATATAGCATTAAAAGATTACCATGTTGCTTCGCCTAAGATATTTCTGTGTTTAGAATGGTTTTTCAATGAGAAAACATGTAATTTGTGCTAGGAAGATATACGGATGGAAATGATCTTCTAAATTGGCATCCTGATATGGTCAGAATCATAATTTAACAGTTTGTTGCAGTGATGGCTCAGTTGACTCAGGTGAAAAATGTTGATTGTTTTTATTGATGATATTTTGGTGTTTTCTAAAAGTAAAGAGGAGCATGAAAGTCATTTAAGGGTTATCTTGAAAACCGTAAAAGAAAAGAAATTGTATGGAAAATTCAGAAAGTGTGAGTTTTGGTTACAACAAATTTCTTTCCTTGGTCACATTGTTTCAAAAAATGGCATAACTGTTGATCCTGCTAAAACAAAATTTGTTGGACATTGGCCAAGACCCACAAATGTAACCAAGATCCGTAGTTTTCTTTTTTTGGAAGGTTACTACAGAAGGTTTGTTGAAAAATTTTCATGGTTATCTAGTCGAGTGACTAAGCTAACTCGGAAGGGTGTTAAGTTTATCTGGACAAAAGAATGAGATGATTGTTTTCAGGAGTTGAAAAGAAGATCGGTGAATGATCAATTTTGGAACTTACTTCTAGTAATGGTGAGTTTTTTATATACAGTGATGATTCGTTGAAGGGACTTGGTTGTGTCCTTATGCAGAATGATCTGGTATTTTCATATGCTTCATGTCAGATGAAAAATCATGAGGTAAATTACCCTACACATGACATGGAATTAGCTGTTGTTGTTTTCGCTCTAAAAATATGGAGGCATCATTTGTATGGAGTAAAGTGTTAAATATATACTGATCAGAAAAGTTTAATGTATATATTCACTCGGAAAAAATTGGACATGAGACAGAGGAGCTGGCTAAAATTAATCAAGGATTATGATTGTACAATTTATTACCATCCAGGAAAAGCAAATAAAGTGTCTGATTCATTGAGTCGAAAAAATAATGATTCATTAACCATGCTACGTTTGGAACAAGATCCTTTGGTTTTTGATTTGATGAAATTTGGAATAGAAGTTGTTGGTGCAGGAAGTTATTCTATTTTGTTTCAGGTATTAGTGAGATCATCCCTATCAGACAGAATTAAGTAAGCGCCGAAGCAAGACTGCGAGTTGCAGAAAAAGGTAGAGCTGGTTCAGAAGGTTAAGTTGCCTGAATTCAACATTGATAATGATTGTGTTTTGAGGTTTGGGAAGATATTATGTGTGCCTAGTGATTCACAGTTGAAGAATAAGTTGTTATGTGAGGCTCATAGTTGCCCGTTTTCAGTTCATCCTGGTAGTACTAAGATGTACAGAGATCTGCGGGAGTATTACTGGTGGGATGGAATGAAAAGAGATATTGCTGATTTTGCTGTGAAGTGTTTGAATTGTCAGCAGGTTAAAGCAGAGCGACAGTTACCGAAAGTGATGCTTTAGCCATTAATAGTTCCAGAGTGGAAATGGGAAAATATATCCACGGACTTTTTTGTGGGATTACCGAGGACATCTCAAGGTAATAATGCAATCTGGGTTATTGTTGATCGCTTGAATAAATCTGCTCATTTCCTTCCTATTCGAGATACATTCTCTCTAGATCAACTTTCTCGATTGTATCTTAACGAGATAGTCAGGTTGCATGGAGTTCCCCTATCCATTGTATCTGATTGTGATCCCAGGTTTACTTCTAACTTTTGGAAAGGCCTTCAGAAGTCTTTGAGTACTGAATTAAATTTTAGTACAGCTTTTCATCCTCAATCCGATGGGCAGTCAGAACGAATAATTCCTACTTTGGAGGATATTCTACGAGTTTGATCTATGTATTATCAGGGAAGTTGGGACCAACATTTTTCTTTGGTTGAGTTTTCGTATAATAATAGTTTTCATTCTAGTATACAGATGGCACCATTTGAGACATTATATGGGAAGCAGTGTTGAACTCTAGCTTTTTGGGATGATGTGGGTCAAAGGAAGCTGATGGGACTAGAATTGGTAAAAGAGATGGCAGAAAAAGTTCAGTTGATTCAGAAACACATGAGAATAGTTCAGAGCAGGCAAAAGAGTTATGTTGATAACTGGAGGAAGAATCTATCTTTCGAGGTAGGTGATCATGTTTTTCTCAAAGTTTCACCATGGAAAAGTGTGATGCGATTTGGTAAGAAAGGAAAGCTGAGTCCATGGTTCATTGGATCATATGAAATTCTGGAGAAAGTTGGATCAGTTGCATACAGAGTGGCATTACATCTGAGTTTATCTTAGGTACACAGTGCTTTTCATGTTTCGATGTTGAGAAAGTATATGCCAGATCCATCTCATGTTTTGAGCCCAAAGGTAGTTCAGTTGGAAGAGAATCTCTCTTATGAAGAACAACCAGTCCAGATTCTTGACTGAAGAGAGAAAGTGTTTCGAAATAAGGTAATTCACCAGGTAAAGGTTTTGTGGAAAAACCATATGGTTGAAGAGGCAACGTGGGAATCTGAAAATGCTATGAGGGGTAAATACCCCCACTTATTTTGATAAGTGAATAAAATTGCAAGGACGAAATTTCCAAAAGGGGGGAAGGATGTAACATCCCAGGTAAATAATGAATAGAACATTTTCATATTTATTAACATTTACGAATTGAATATTAATTTTACTTTTAAAGGGTTGCTATGTTTGATAGCGTACCTGATACGCAACAAAGAGTTTCTTTGAAATCGTACGTTGCACACTAGTAAAAAATTAATATTATTTTAAATGGTAGTTAACACATAGCCATTGTATCAGCAGGAATGAATAGAAATAACTAAAATATGATTATATATGTTTGTTAAATGTTTTTACATTTATCCAGTAAAGGATAAAGGCTTAAAATAAAAAAAAGAATTCAATTTTAGGCATATATACTATAATTTTCACTAAAGGTCGACTTATCGCCTTTTCATGGCGAACTTTGATTAAATATAGTTTTGGCCACTCTTATACTTTCTATTGTACCAAATAAAACTCTCCTTTAGAATCGGGACATTAAAATTTACTTTGTGTAAATTTTTGGTATTTTCCGATAAAGTTCATTTTTTTTAAAGAATAGTGAAAAATGTTGTATTTTAATTCAAAACCTCTTTTTAATCTAATTTATTTATATGATTAGATTATCTTTTGAATTGGTTTTAAAGTGAAATTAGAATATATTTTTACCATTTAATCCAATAGTGGTCGTTGGAATTTATTTCACTTTGAAATTGGAATTAAACTAGTGTCAATATTTTGATATAAATTGTTTCATAAAAACACACTATTTGTCATGACAGCGGGAATTAATTATTTAATTTATTAATGAAACTTATATGTTTTGAATTTTTTAAAATAGAAATAATTTTTGATTTCAGAATATCAAATATATCTTAGGGTGAATTTTTGGTATTTTTCTGATAAACTTCAATTTTGATGAATAGTGAAACCACTAAGTGGTACTTAAAAAAACTGATTTTTCATTTAAATAAAATTTTACCACCTCTTTGATTTGAATTTCAAAAATCTGACACACATGGTTGTCATTAAGAAGTAAAATGTGGTTCAATGGGATTAAAATAAGTTTTTTAGTGAATAGTAACTTTTAAGTTTTTAATCGCGATTAGAGGTAATTAGTGTAGTTTAAGGTAAAAATAATGTTGAATAATATGAAATGAACTTTACAAATGTCCTACCATTATTGGATGTGTCATGGCCGGCCATGATAATCCATTAGTCAACTTGGGGACCCCATGGAGGCACTTTGGTAGGAAAATGACATTAATATCTTTTTATTTAATGTTAAAATTAAAATGTCACAAACATGAGTTGTTTTACTAATACAATTTTTAAAGGGGGTTATACAAGTCATATTTTTGACTATAAATATTCATTATAAATATAAAAATATTTCCTACATCATGGTATTTTTTTATAATTTTTAGACATTAAATAAATTAAATTATTTATGGCACCATGATGAAACATCGATTACCTTATTATTTAACGATTTAAATAAAATGAAAATATAATTTAAAATCTAAGAACTACACATGTCAAAAACCTATTGGATGGGTGGATTTCGAACTCTTATCACCTTATCCTATAAATATATAATTGTGGGACCCTTTTTATCCGAAAATAATTTTATAATAAAGTATATTTTCTTAACATTCCAAGAGTTCCCTTCCTCTCCTCTTATAAAAGGCCCCCCTCTACCTCCTTACCCACACCTCTCAAGACTTTGGTTCGGCCAAGATCTACCCATTTTGTCTCTACACATCCCTATATTACACCTAGAAGCCTCACTTTGGGTAGAAGTCTTCCCAAGGAAGCCTTTGATCTCAAATCAAAAAGAGTTACCCGTTTTAAAGGTAGTGTTTTCTCTTGTGTTCATTTGTTTTATTTTGCTTCTCCAACCCCCTAAAATCATTTTATTCATTTCTTTTGTAACAACTCCAGTTTCTTCAATATATTAGGATTTTTTTATAATAATAATTATATATACACTTACACACACCTATATCTAATGGTTAAAGAACATATTGTTTCTGTGTATGGAAAATTTCTGCCTCACGAAAAGATGATTGTTCAATATTTTTCAAACACCTTAAAAGTTATCCATTAAGATGTCATTATATTTATATATGATATATAATATGTTTATTTTTTCCTTAGGCTTCTGTATGTTTCATTTATGGCACACCATTATGGCTTCCATTATGGGTATACGCGATATCTTCATTTTAGGAAGTGTGGACTACCGCCCCCACAAAGTGATTTGATTCGTTAATTCCATACATGGGACGTATAAAGGATGTATTTAAGGATATTATATATGATATTATACTGTAAATATAATATACCTTTATATCATTATGATTTCACTCCATTAAAGTAGGAGATAGAAATGAAAGTAGCGTTCATGCGTATGTACGGCTTACCGTCTCCATGAACGATGAATTTCATTTCATATCCACAAATGTAATGTACTATTATAAGTACATATATATAATGGATATATATGATGTATGTTACATCAACATGATGAATATAATTTGGGTATTAAAATATACATACCTCTCATTTAGTTTTAATTCCATTAATATGACATAGAAATGAAAGTAGCGTTCATGCGTACGTACGGCTTACCGACTCCATGAACGGTGCATTTCATATCTTACCTCTAAATGATTATGTAATATTATAAATACATGTATATTCTGGATATATATGATATATATGATATCCAAATCATGAATATCATTTTGGATATAATGAACCTTTGACCACACGAACAACATGTAATTGTAAGAAGTCCACTTTCGACTTAAGAACCAAATATCGACAAAACAAACATTATTAACTTAAATGATTAAATAATGTTTATAACTTGGAAATAAGTGATATAAAAGGAAAAATTAACTTCAAAAAGGTTTTTAAGAAGTATAAATTAACTCAAGTTTGTTATTCAGGACGTTATTGAACGATCGAGTCAAGTCGGACCCGAGGTAAGGGACTTCGTCTCAATCTCCTTTCATTGAGGCATATTTTGTTTAATACAAAAATTTCTTCTATACGGTGTATAAACCCATTTGACTTTTACTTTTATACAAAAGGAATCTTTTTCTATGAAGTGTTTTACTAAAAGACAAAAAATAATGTTTCTTTTAACGTACGCGGTGACAATTACCCTTTTCCGCCGTCGTGAGTATTATTTGGTCTTTGGCTTCCTCAACAAGCCGTAGTATTTTTTTTAAAATGAAATATATACCATATACTCTTTTATCTATTTTGGTATTGAAAATGGTTTTTATAATGGATTTTTTATGTCAATATATTTAAGTGATATGTTGTGATCAAAGTGTGGAAATGTTTTCTTTCCATTATATTTGTTTTATGTCTTATGATTTTATAATGGTACTTGGACATTTGACGGGTGGTTATGTGGTAAACCATATGACAGGTGGTGTCGTGAATACCAGGACAGGTGGTTACGTTATAACCTACAATGCATTGGGTATGGAATTCGACCGTATGGCTATTCTATTAAGTGATATGTGTGAAAGTCGACCGTATGGTTATTCCATTTAAGTATGTTTATGTCCCAAGTTACCTTTATAAGTTATGTGATCTTTATATGGGTTTTATGGTAATCCTTTGGTTATAAAAGGCTATGTAATGATCTTTTATTCAGTGAAGAGTTTTTACTACTTCATAAAGGTGAAAAGTATTACATTGATAATGTATACATGGTTTACATGTTGTTTTGAAAAACTAACAGTTTTCATTCATTGTGTATCCCTTATTGATCTTTTTATGATCATCCCACATTTTTTTTAAAAAAAATTTCACAGGACTTAATGTGGAATAGGGTCAAGGATGGGATCAAGGGAAATTCATGCTATCTAAAACATGGAACTAGACATGTTTCTTTTTAAGAGTTATTATTTTGTGGAAACTTAGTAGAAGTTTCTACTATGTAACCATTTGAGATGTAATAGTTATGTCCTAATTCTCTAAAACTCTAAACCTGAAAAGATCCTCATTATAAATTATTTATTTAATTCAATATTAAGTAAGGTTCAAGGCTAGGGCCTTATAATATTTCAACAGTTAGAAGAGTAATTCTTAGTATCAGTGTTATAAGTGAAGATAAGTGTTAGAATAACATTATTCAAACTTATTATTGATTATGATTTAATGTTGGAATATAATATTAATCATGAATAATGTAAAATCTCATAGTGAACTATAATTTCAACTAGTATAAACTTCTATTTGATATCATGTGTCAATGGGTTTTATAACTTCATATAGATTATTATGGGAAGAAAATTACTAATCTAATAAAGATTAGAGGTAAAACATGAGGGGTTTTAATTAAGAAGTAATGGACTCAATAAATGTATTGTTCAATCATGAATGTGGAATCTATATTACTTTATAAAATGGTGATTTATTAGGGATAAAATTCAATCTTGTAATTCTGTTATGATTTTTGTTTATTCAAATCATCAAGGTAGATTGAATTTATATAAAATTATGGAATAAAAAACTTGAACATAATTTTTTTTTAAAATATTGATTATAAGTTTATACATATATTGAATAATCTAATTATATAGTACTTATGTGTGGAAAATTAGATTTGTAACAACATTGATTAATTTACATGGACATCACTAATGTATTTTTAAATCCTATATTGTTTTCTAAATTGGGATTTCTAACTATGAATTATAGAAAAATAAATTAAGGATCATTTTAAATAAATCCATGGTTTCATACTTCTCCTAAAAGAAATGGATAGAATCTTTTTAGAAAGTGGGGGAACGTTAAATAAGGAAAGAACAAATTGGAGAATATAACTCAAAATTTCATATGATAAAGGGATAGATGAATTATTACCTTAAAATACCTCCCCATTAAATCAATAATATTTTAATGTGTCATCTATGAACAAGTAGGTTAGAAACACATATTTCTTATTTATATTTATTTTCATTAAGGGATGAGGAAAAGTGGATTGTTATTAACATGAATAGTGAGTGAAGAAATTATATGGTATTAAAAATAATCACAATGGGGGTGATTGATGTTCCCAAAGATATGATTTTTTATTTATTTTCTATGTGTATCAATGAATATTACAATAGTAATTTGGATAATAAGGTTAACAAATTGGCGTATCCACTCAATAAAAACAAGAAAAAATTTATGAAAAGGTATTATGGGTAATGGAGATGACTAGGATTCCATTGGTGTTTCATGGAAAGTTCCATATGTTGGAAATATATTTTGGAATATCATTATACGTTGTGAGTATTCAAAAAATAAATTAGATAGTTATTGAGATGATCATCATGTCTAAGACAAGTTCCAAATGCTAAATAACAATTTTCGATATTATTTACATTAGATATAAAGAGTTTAAATAGTAGATATATGGAAAACATAATATCGATAACTTCTATATGATATATTTGACAAGGGTTAAACAATTTCAACGTATTTGGAAGATCAATTTTAATTTATAGAATCCATCCATAGAATGGTGTCATTGATGGTTGTTCAAATATATATGAACCATCTTTGGATGAAAGATAAATATGTTGAGTTTAAAAGGTAAAATATAAATGTTATGCATAATATGAAAATAATATATCTTAATTATTAATTATGTTCTATTTATTTGGAATAATGTTTAAATATTCTAGAATTATATTAATAATTTAAAAAATTATTTGGAGTTATTATAATGTGACTTGAGTTGATTGAGATGTCGCATTGATGATTTGAAGATTCTTAGTTTTCATTTAATGATATTCTAGATTTATTATTCTACAAATACAATTTGGGAAAAAGAAAAAAGGTATTTCTCTTATGTATAAGTGATTCTGAATAGTACTTATGACATTTTAGTTGTGCATAAGATATTTTTCCTATCTGTATGATTATTGATCTATGTTAGTTTCCCTTAAAATTTTCTATAGATCCCATATGATTATTTGAGAGTTCCTGAATTTCACAAAGTCATTAGTCATACAACATAAGATGTTATATCTAGGGACTATGTAAATTGATATAAAGATAATTCATTTCATTTTTGTTAAATATGTGATTTATTTCACATATGATATTTAACACAAGTAATACATTTTAGAAAAATGTAAAATGGAATTCAACTATGTGTAACGAATTATCCACCAAGTATGTGAATTGACATATGTGTAAGTAAAATGATCTATGCATTAGAGAATGGAGGCAGCTATTTGTGAACTAATATATGTATATGATGTTTTCATATATGATATTTCTAATCCTTGTGGAAGATTACTAAACCACATATTATTTTTTGAGCTCTATAAAATAATTGAGTTAGAAAAAATCTCAGAATCTATATATTAAAATTGAATATTATATATTTAAAATTAGGAAAAGAATTTCAATAGGATGATTCATGGGCTATTATTTAGACATTTTAACACCACAAAAACGTGTACTAGTGTGTGATAGTAGAATTGAATTAAATATAAACTAATGATAACTTATTTAACATTAAAATATTTTTTAATAATGAAATTTCATAATTTGAAGAAATATTATTTCATAAGATTCTTGATATTTGTCTAAAACTAAAAAACATCATGATTCTTCAAAGATCTATGATTCAATGGTGGATTATTTTTTAAAAAATGAGAAGATATGGAATATTTTTTTTCTACATTTATATGATATTCAAATTAGAATATTTAAAAAGCATAAATTGTGATCAAATAGAATAATTATATCTGATGTTCCATTAGTGGATCTTCAATGTCCTAAATATCAAAAAGTGAATTATCATTCTTACTATATATGAGTTCAATTAGAGGTATATATGTTCTTATGTGAATAAATATTCTAGTTTTGGAGTTTATTATGAATTACATCTATGTGATTCTAAAAAATAATGAAGATGAGTTTGATATGATTCAGTTAATAGAAAAAATGAGTTTGATACAAGACTAAAATATTTTATAATTATCATAATGCTAGGAAGATTTAAGTGTAGTTGTTTTTTTGTATATTTATAGGAATATGAAGATTAATCAAGAATAATGGTTCTATTAAGGATATATTTTTATGAATATGAGTGAACTAAGAACTATATAATGAAAGCTTACCCATGTAAATATACAGGAGACAATGATTGATAAGGGAAATGAAATATGGAGATCATGGGAACACCCATATAGTAAAACATGAGGAAAAAGTGAGAAGGATAATAAAAACTAAATCACATAGAGATATTATATATTTCATATATAAAAATATTATTCTTTTCTCCTAACTATAAATTTAAACAAAAAGAGAGATGATTAAAAAATAGTTTGATAATTGAGTGTTTGTAAACATCAAAGGGAATATAAAAAACACTTATGGAAAAAGAGGATCTCACACTAACAATAAAGGTGTATCTCTTGGGTATATATGCATATGGAAGAAGTATTCAGCCATAATTTTGATATTAATTTATGTTTTTTTCATTTTTTTGAGAAGAATAAAGGAGAAAAGAGAGATAAAGATTATGTTGTGCATTTATTTATTCTTAGATTCATGATTTTTAGAGTTAAGGAGCTATTGGATTTTGAGAGTATCACAAAATCTAAAATTATGGTGAGAGAGATAAGTGACTAGGTTCTGATGTCATATGAATCTAATCTACCAATTATTATTAAGTTTCATGCATTACTATTGAATAAATACTATAATTTACTAAATCATATCTTGAGTGTAAGAATAAATATTTTGGATAATGTATCATCCCAGATCTGATCAGAGATTTAATTCAGAAAAGTGATGATTGAAATACTTCTATATACATGGTGTGAATCCATAGAAATTTTGGGACTGAAGGTATTAGGGGATATCATAGTGGGAATATATGACTATAGTGAGAAGTTTTTTATGGAATTTCTATGAGAAGAAATCAAGTGTATTCATAGTGAGATTTTGTGAAGGTGTGACAATAACAAAACCATTATAGTCAAAATTTTATTATAGTGGAGAAACATTAACTTGGGTAATTTTTAATCTTATCATGAAGTAGTTCATTAATTCATAACATTTTAAGTACCATATTCTTTCTTTATTTTCTTCACAAGCACTATGTTTTGTATGATTAATTGGTAAAACATGAAACATCTCTATTTATCCTAATTAGAAAAAAAATGTATAAAAATATAGTTAAATAATTTCATAATATTTATTGATTATTAAAAAACATTCAACACCTAATTCACCCCTCTCCATCCTACTTTTAGGTTCTTGTATAGATCCAAAGTGTCATTTCAGTATTAGTGAATATTCATAGTGTTGGTGACATTTCATTCTCAAAAAAGGATTTTGATATCTGAATATTATATTTTGAAATTAAAATAAATGATATTTTACAAGTTTTATAGATATTGGTTTTATTGAATATATAATTAATTTTAAGTAAATATTCTTTTTATAGTTTATTTTTTGATGGATATCATGAAATGTTTTAAAATATTTTTATGTAAACATATTTAATAACTTTCATATTTTTCGTTTATTTTATTAATGATTCTATTTTTTATATCATAATTTGAATTATGTATTGATTCAAACTGTTTATTTCTGTTTTTTTAATGAATACCACACAAATATTATAAATTCAATGAGGTAATGATGTTGGTAGTTGTTCTTATGGTATACGTTCTAATGACCTCGAATTTGAATTCTAAGTCACTAACTCTACCTATAATATAGATAATTTCATATAGAATAGTTCATCTAGACATTTATATCATGTAAAAAAGATTCTAAATCAATACACACATGTATTTATTAGTCACAAAAAAACCTCTGGGTGAAAATAGAGGAAATACAAGGATTAAAGATTTTGAAATACATTTAAAACTCTTGACACAATTAGGTAGAAATTTTTTCAATATTTTATTTGAAATATTAGGTGTAGAACGGTGTAAGATAATCATCTACACCCAACCACTTGATGGAATTCCTTGGGAGTTTTTCTTGAACAATTTCACCTAGTTGAATTATTATAATGATGTGAAGTTGATAGAATCAATATAACTCCAAATTATTCATTAAGGTAAACTATTAATAAAAAAATATGCTGAGAAGTTTTCATAATAAATACCCTTATATGATGGGTTGGTCTATAGAGGTTCATATAAGGATATATTATTTGTAATATTACATCATTCCGATATTAATTCAGTGTTTCTCATATTTTTCCTACGTATGTATATAGAAGAGGTTTATAAAGCTATCACCATTTAGGTGATTTATTAAAGAGTTTATTTTAATAGAGGTTATATAAGCTATACATCCAAAGGGGGGAAGAGATGTGGATCCATACCAAATTTAGGGAGTAATCTATTGTGCTTTTGGACTCTATAATACTTATTTTAAACTATAATAACATGGTGTACCATGTTTCTCATAATTATTCAAACTCATTTTACATCATCTTTAGACCAAATATCTTTTAATTTAGTGCGATTAAAAAGGTATTAAAAAATTTTTAATTCCTTTTAGGATGTTTCTTATATTTTATCACTATTATAGAATAATTAATCTTTTTATGGAATGATTATTTTGTTAATTTTTATTATGTTATTTATATATTATTCCACTTTATTATATGAATAAATTGTGATGGAAGTGTATGAGACCCTCGTGGAATATTTATCATCCATTTTTTCACCCATTATGAGAATGTTAAATGGTTTAGAGATATATATTAGGTTTTTATGTGAAATATTTATTTATTTGGATATATTTTTTTAGATGTTTTATATTGGTATGCGCTATTAATTTTTAGTATTTATAACCTCAAATGTTCATAAGGATTGTATTTTGTTTTTTTACATGGAATATCATGAATATTGTTAGGAAATTTTCATTTATTATGTAATGGAATATGAATATTTTTTCAGGATGAGTTAGTTTTTTATTTCCTAATTTTCTCAATTATTGATTACTTTATAGGGGAGAAAGTTCCATTTTGGGGAATCTTTTAACACCCTAATGATCTTTTATTTTTATATATTGATTATTTGAATTATACCATTGAGTATAAGGAATTTTTTAAGACATATATGAACATTTTAATACTTTTATAAGTAAAAAATTCAATGTATGGTTTTATAAACCACACAGGTTAAGTGTGCCACTTATTATAGTTAGAACCCATTAGTGGTTTCATGGTTAAAAGTTTAGTGAATTATATTGGTAAACCATGAAACCTTCCTGATAATTCATATAATGATATTTTATTGTAAATTAGGGTTTCCTCTATTTGTTTCCCCACTTCAGAAGGGATGTTCAAGAGGCCTGCCCTAGACAATTCTCTTGTTTCCTCTCCTTTCAGGGAAAATCATAGTGATTTTATAGGAGTTTCACATAAAAATAATAAGTTGAGGGTATATTTACTATTTTCTTACATATTCCCCTTTTATTCTCCATGGTTTTTTACTCTACCCTGACCCTAGATTCTATGGTGGCTAAAAATCATACCTAGGGTACCATAAAAGGTGTTTTTTATCTTCTATGTATTTTTAGGATCCAATTTCAACCTTATATTATAATATTCATCAAAGCATACCTAATTATATAAAATGAGGTAGGTGTATCCATACCCATCCTCTTATTTTGGAATTCAATTGATTCTTGGAATTTGGAACTTGTTTCACAATACTATAAAATTATAGTAAGATTTAATTTTAATGGTTTTACTAAGAATCATTGTTACTTTCAACATTATTCATATAACATAATGGGAATAACATATAAGGCACATTAACTTTCATTTAAATTGTATTTCCATTAATATAGTATATTTTCTAAAATTAAAATAATGGTTTTCTTGAATTGGAATGATTTATACATAATGTTTTGAAATCATTATATTTTTTCAAAGTTATATCTTCTTTGATTTATAAATTTTTATATTTATAAATGATATTCAAGATTTTTATAAATTCATTATTGACGAAATTTATTTATTTTTATTACACATTTATTTTATGTTTTATTTATTTCATTTTACATATTTCAAAGTGGTTTTTAAAAAAGGATTTAAATTGTATGGTTACTATCTTAAAACCAAAGCCTCGTTTAGTACCTTGTATGAAAGGATTTCAAAGGGTATAAGTTTATCACATTATTAGGCTCGTTGTATACTATTATTTATTTTTTATATATTAATATATGAATGGATTACTAATTTATAAATGTGTATGTCTAGTGGAGATCTTGTTAAAGAGTTGTTGAAGGTGGTATAGAAATCAAATATTGAGATGTCATTCCATTCATTATTCTAAAATTGTGTTATAAATGAATTATACTATTTTCCAACCTATATTACATAATTTCATGGGGAAATTTTGATAACTAAGTGGGAAATAGAGAGATATATTGTGTGGTGGTTGAGATTTTATAATGGCAAGTATCTTCAAATTGTATGTTCAACCCTATCTAGTGGGGTTCCCCCGATGAGGATAGAGAGAGTACGTAAGGTTTCTTATTCTTAGGCAGAAAATAGTGGATGAAATTTAATCCCACCTAGGCATGTTATTATTTAGGGTTATTAGTCTAACAATAATACCACATGATTATTATTATGTATTATATTTTTTATAGATTATTTAAAATATCAGTTAATTTATTTTTCTCGTATATTTATACTCTTGATGTGATGAATAATTTATGGTTGATATTCATGTTATAATGTTATTCTTTACATTATTATTTATTACTCATGATTCATTACTCCTTAATATGCCTTTATATGGTTACCTCTTTACATGAGCATGTTTTCAAAATTTTAATGATGTCTTCAAACAAAAGTTTCTAGTTGATTATATAAACAAATTTATTGATAAAAAGTTAATGAAACTCAATTTTAACCTATTTATCTGGTCTTTTTATAATAAAATATCTCAATGTATAACATGAAAATTATTTTCGTTTTATAATTGAAATTTTTTTAGAGAAGTATCCTTTTTTACTTTTATTCATCTTAAAATCATGAAACTTTAATGAAAACTATTTTTTAATGTTTATATCCAATATAGCATTATTGTTTTCTCTTAAAATATTAATGATATGGATTTTTCATGTAATCATACCTGTCATTGGCACACACCCTATATAGTAACATTAGTGTTTATATTTTATTTATGTTTTATATAGTTATATAGGTTTTATATCTATGTTTTGTTTATTCCATACATCCTTAGGAAGTCATGTAGATATTTATTCTTGTTGGGTGACTGTGTGTCATTTAGTGGTAGCGTGTATGGTTTTAAGGGAGCATAGGATCATTTTTTATAATTTTTCTTACTAGCCTATTCGGCCTTCATTTATCATTTTTATGTTTAAATTTTTGGATTCAACATATTTATAACTTAATTTAAATTTTGATAGTAATGTATTTTTGTGACTTTAATGTTATTATTTATATTTTTTCATAATCTATTTGGTTGGATTATGTCTATTTTATCTGATTATTTATGTGCATGGATGTCCATGTTTTTTATACATGGTGTTGAATTTGTTTCTAGAATATGTTGTGTGTTTTATGAGTTTTAATTGGTGGAACTATTCCAAAATGATTAAATTTGTTACCATTGGGTTCTTTTTTCATCTCAAGGGGATAGTTAAGGTACTTCGGGCCTTATAGAGAAGTGGATTAGGTTATGGGTTCGATCTACCCCACTAGTTTGTTAAATGATATATGTTTACTAATCATCACATCAAAAACAATTTATCAAATATAGCATTATTTTATTATTTAATAAACGTAACTCTTGAGATAAATCATATTACACAATGTGTAAGAAATATATTTAATTTTAGGACCACCTATCACATCATAAAGTACACATAATCATACATACCACATTTAATGATAATATATATTAATCATAATAATGAAATAAACCCTTGAGAAAATAGTGGGGTTCATAAAGATTTAACAAAAAACAATTAATGAATAATATTGTATGTTCCAAAAAGAATAATGAAAAATATATTAATGTAAATTAAATATATTAATAAATTATTATAGCCTATGGAGATAATAATAATAACTCAATAGAAATCAATGAGATTTCTAGAAAATAAATACCTTTTAAAAAATCATTAGAATAGCCTAGAAATCATCAAAACGATGTAGGAATAGGAATATAACAATGAAAATAAATGTGAAATTATAGTAAAAGGAAATTAAGAAGGTATTTGAGAATAATAAAGCTAAAAAATGCAGAGAAAGAGGTGATAAAATAAAAAGGAAAGTGTTGGATTCAAGACTCACCTTACGAGAATTATAAGGATTAACTTAATAATAAATATTTGAGATTAAAATGAAATCTTATTCATATGCCCATAAAATTTTAATAAGACAATAAAAGTTATTAATGGAGATTTAAATTTTTATAATATGTTTTAAAGAGGTTTTCAAAAATATAAATTATGCTGAATGAATAGTTTTGAGAGATTCACCTTACATTAAATCCCATTTTGATTCGTCAAATTCACGCTACCTCTATACAAACATTGTTTTTTTGAAAAAATATTTCAAGAAAATATTTTATTAATTTTTAAGTTTATTGATTAATTATAACCATTTTAATTTATTTGTTACTATTTATTTTCAAGATAGAGTGGGTCAAATACATGTTTTCCATTAAATTATCCTATTTTGTTTCGATTTCATAACATTGATTCAATACCATTTATAAATTAGTAAAATTAATTACCAATGAAAATTAAAAAAATGGAATAAAATATTTATATATTATATATAATTTATTCTAACAATAAATATTTTCAGTGATAAGTAAAAAAAAATACTAACCACATAAGTAATTAACTGGCCATTAATGAGACAGTATCAAATCTAATGGAGTGAGATGTAAAATATGTAGCTATATTATAAATAGAATATTAATAGTTGATTAATAACATTAATTAAATGTTAATTTACTAATTAAAATAACTTTTAAGAGTAGGTATAATGTTGATTTGGGGAATTAAAATATTCATGAGAAAAGTGAGATGATAAAGAAGGAGGTAGTAACCTTAGTTATCATGTCGCTCAATTACAATTAACTTAATGTCATAAAGGCAATGACTTTATGACTCTACAACATACCTAAGGGTACTATGGGTCTCATGATGGGGTAATTGGGTAGATATTAGTCTTGGATAAGTATATTTCAAGTGATTTACCCTAAGAACTGATGGTTGGTATTTCTAATTAAAGAGGGGGTTATTTCATGTTAAAATATTAAATAAATTATTATTTCTAAAGTTTGACTTGAAATAGTGGTATATTATAAATTATAAAGAGTATTATAATAATATTACCTTCCTTTAGGGATTTTGAACTCTTCCACCATCAAAATGATTAGTTTATTCAAAGAAATGTATGAATATTGGAAAATTTAGTTTTTCTAAATACTTTTCATTTTTTGACACATAAATTTATTTTCTATATTTTTAATTTATATTTATTATATTAAAATTATTATTTTATATTATATTATTTTTATTTTAAACATTTATAGAATTTATTATTCCATCATTACATCATTACCATGTCATAAAACATGTGGTATTTGAAAAAACCTATTCTACTTTTCCTCTACACCTAAAAATATATGTTTTTAAAAAAAAATATTAAAATTTAAACATATAAAACATTGATGTGATAATTGAAAAAATGAAATTATTTTTAGTGAAACAATTTTATAATAGATAAAATTTTAATTATGAAATTTAAATTTGTGAATGTTTACAAATTACGTTAAAATTCACTTTATCAAAAATAAACATATACATTCATGGAGTGTCTAATTTGAATAATTAAATTGTGGAAATAAAATATTATATTTATATAATTTAATTATGATAAATATTATATACAAGAAATTATAATATTTTATTAGTATAGTAACTATTTTAACAGATATAATACTATTTTCAATAAGAAAGTTACAATTCATAATGCCTAATTTTCGTATTCAAACAGTCATATTTGTTTGATAAAACCTTTAAATACATCTTACTTCTTTAATTCATCATTTACATTAATGAAACTAAAGGTTTTATATTCATAATTTGAAAAATTGTCATTCGATTACTAATGTTTTATTTCATCTTTAAATTATTGTTTGTTAATGTGATATTTCTTGGATATCAAATTGAACCAAATTTTCATATATTGTTTTTGTGTCAAATATCCCATTGTACTTATTTTAGCTATGATAGGTATATTTAGTCTCTAAATTTAGTTATATGAACTAATGAAATCAATCATTTTTTTTATTTATTATATATTTCATGTGTTTTATACTATACAGTGTTCCTAAATTTGACTCATTAATTATTCAAAATGAAATTTCAATATATATGTTTATAGGTAACTATGTTAATTGGATTTAGGAACTAGGAACATATTACAGCATCAAGATATATAATACCAAAACATTATAATAGAATACATTATCATAGGCATCTCCTAGGTTGTCTCAACCCTTCAAAATTTGTGTGATTACATGGGGGAATAAATCAAAGTAAGGGTGACATAAAATCCCATTAATGGGACATCTAATAGAAAATAAACATGTTAATTGAATAAAAATATCACATGGGTGGGTAAAATCCTTATATTCATAACATAAGAAAAATATAGTCATCATAAACATGAAAAATTCATTTGAATGAGACAAATAAAGTGGAATATGTATATGAATAAAGCATCATATCCTTATGGTTAGATACCACAAGTAAATTAGGAATTAATCTATCACCATTTTAATAAATAATTTTTTTTAAAACCCTTCACTTCCTAAAATTTGAATAAATATATAATTAGTTCACACATAATACACATAATCTCAATAGGTATGACCCATTACCCAATAAATTGGAGGGATCCAGCCCAATGGATTTTTCATCCCTTCTTAAGCATTACCCAGGTTCCTAGTTACAAGTACTTGATAGCCTCATATTCATTTAAATGGATTCCAAGAAACTAACCGAGGTAGAATATAATCCAAGTTTAAATATGAGTCATTGGATACAAATCCAAAATGTCCACAGAAAAACATAGATTGAGAATATAGTGGCATCCATTTGGTGGTCAAGTTAGATAAAAAAAATAGTGTCCATGAGTTCAAACAAGCAATTCCTACTACGGAATGAAAGTATTACTCATGAATAATCATGACTTGATAAGAACCATTCATTCAAAACACAACTTTGATAGAAATCACTCAAGGAAAACTAAAAACTTTTAAAAATATATCATGGTGTAAGACCAATGCTCTCTTTGTTTATCAAGAACAATTTAAAGATAATGGAAATACTCATCCCAATGTTGAATAAACTATGAGGATGGAAAACGTTTCTAGTCAATCATTCCCAATTACTGAAAATAAAAACATTTCAACCACAACTAGTTGACTTCGAGGAAGAGGCTTGGCTTCACCCACCATTGTGTCATCATTAACCGAACCATGATTCCTGCACTAATTGAGGCACCCCATGATCAATCATATTTAACCACTGAAGTCTATATATGACTAATGACACTTTTAAATGTATTAACATAGATCCGACCTCATAAATTTAATTCTACAGAATACGCATCAACATTATTTAAAAGATGAAAGCCTCAAAGACATTCAAACAAAACTAATAATTCTAAAACAGTTCTCCTAGGAAGTATTACTTATACTTGGAAGGTCACATTTAATCAGAACTGACGCGATACTCCCCACCATAGGATTTTCCTAATTGATGATAGAGAAGATAAACTATCCAATTATAAGCGTTCAAGACCAAAAATACCTTACACAATTGTGTCATACTCCTCTGAGCCATGATCACAGCACCAAAGCATTCAAAAAAAACCAGATTGACCAGCATGTCAAAACACCTTTGTCTTGAGTAAGTCATCCTGATCATTGGGAAGAATTTGTTTATTTAATTCTCAGGTCACGCTACTCTAAATATGACCTGAGATAATACACAATATCACCAATCTCAATTATTCCACAAAACTCAATTGGTTTGTTAAAATATTTAACACTCAACGAAACCGTGTACATGAACGCATACTACCCTGATATTTAGAAGCAAGATGAAACATTCGGAATACTATCCATGGGTTTTCTTCCCTATGAATTCATGCATCAGATGTTCCACACATATATTTAACCTAGATTTTTATTTCTCTATACGACCCTTAACCTAGCTGATGGCATGCCATATAATTTATCAATAAGGAAGAAGAGAGGGTCATGTTATCTACGATGTGGATGACCATGCCAGAGGCATGTCTAAGCAGCTGAAACCAAGCATTACTCGATCCTCACACCCATAAAAAGGGTCAAGATATCATAACCACCCATCTGAAAAGGGTTTAATTTAATGATAAGAGTCTCACTAAGGACAATGACACCTAAACAACACCAAACAATAGGTATCTCAGAACACTGGAAAGGATTTAAAACTACAAGGGTGATACCTACCATATGATATCCCCTTACGAATGAAACAACATCAACCCTAACAATAGTTCATAAAAAACCCCCAATGATCAAAATATTATCATCTAATCCATTGACAAAAGAAAAGGGCCTATGTAAAATTTATATGTTTACATTCCAAGGTAACTCCATGGAGAAAAATAATATGACCATACACAGGTGTCTAAATAGAGGACACCACATAGGGTTCCATTTTAAGTCCATTACACTAATTCTCATTTTACCTTTTAAAAAGTTTAAAATATTAATAATAAAGAAACATGTATAATTGGAATGTCTCATAAAACTTTTTTTTAAACGTTTAACATTTGTTTACATCCCATAATAATTTGGAAATTTACCACATAAATTCCTTTTTAATTTATAATACATAGTGAGACCTACCAGGGTCCCATTAAGCTGACATGGGTTATTTATAAATCAACCCAATAGCTCTTTCCATATTATCAATATTTCAAACACTCAACGAGGGCACCCAATAAGAAACATGCCCAATCTAGCCTACTTGGGTTTAGTTTCTCATTTAGGAATTTAACCAATTGATATCAATTTTAAAAAAACTTCTCTTAACTTTATAACCATTTTCAATCATAACATTGTCATACATAAACAATTCCTTGATTACATTGGTTTCCACTACCTCAATCTATAAATAACCCATAAACATTATTGTCCAAATATTAACTTCCATTTAATCAAAACCAATTTCATCTCAAAAGTTAACATTCACATATACAATGATCCAGTCATATGTGTGGCCACCTGCCTACCTATAAAGCACCCATACTCTTTATATTTTGGAATTTGGATCCTATTTAATAAAATAAATTTACATTAAAAATTGAATTCTTGCATCCTTAAACATTTTTACAATATCTTTAAAATGTATTTACATATAAATTAATCAAAATGGTTTGAAAATATGGGTTACCATTTCATGGTTATAAGGTTCACATACACCTTATAATTGAAAACTAATTACAAGTCATTAAAAACCCATATATTTTCATCCCAATCAACTAATTATATGCTAACATTATAACTTACCATGATATTATAATCATTTAATAGAAAGAAGAAATCATAAGAACAAAATCATACTACATAGTCATGACATGATATACAAACAGAAATCATGGAATATAATTACCTAAACATAAAAATAATAACATTATAAATAAAACATGATTCATGTTAAAAAATTAGGCATGGAAAATGAAATAAGAGAATAGAATAACACTCAAGGAACAAAATCAAATTAGTAGCCAAATATGAAAATTTAACTACTTGTCATGGCATATGCATGGAATGTGACATTTCAGTGTTACTATAATATTTCATGTAATTCATCTTTTTTTACATATTGGTCTAAGGGAAAAAATCATAAAATTCCATAAATACATAAGAATTTAAAATTTCACCAATCACTCAAGGTGAAATCATATAAACTATAACAAGAAATAGCATGAAAACAATCTTGTCCCTAGCCACATGGTTATTTCCATATGGGTGGGGTGATCATGCCCATACATGGATATTTACCATGAACTGAAGCATTTCTAGTATCTTGTCTGCCAACCTAAAAACAGCAAGACAAATGAATGAAAATAACCTCTGATACCACTTTGTAACATCCCATCCTGACTGGCCACTTAGATGATAGCAGGACTGGGAGGTCATGTGACCTCAAGAACATCTCCATGTATGCCAAAGGCTGTCGGCTGGTAGTGAGGGTCTCAGGTGATGATATTGGGGATATTATACCCTCTTATCAGAGTAACATAGTGGTATAATCTACTGTGAAATAACATACAACTTTATAAGATGTAAATAATAGATAAAGAAAAATAGTAGAAGAATAATATAATAATTGGATTAAAGTGTCCCATGGAAATATAAAACAATGCATGCATGTCATCGTGATGATACATACCAGAAAACTATAGACATACAATAGAAAATAGTAAAATGTTATTAATGAAATAAGAAAAGAACTAAAAGCCTTAGAATGTGATCTCAATGAGAATCATGTTCTCCTTTTCAGCCCTTTTCTTATAACTCCTAGGTACCAGCATATAGAAAAATAAAAATTCCACAGTCCTACAAACAATATGGTCTACTCATGTACCTAGGGAAAATAGCGGGTCGAGTAGGGTGTGAGATATAAATCTTAGTAGGTCGGCACCCACGATGTCTATCAAAATCTAGATGGGGAAATAAAAATTAGAAGTTTCTATATATAGAGAAGGTAAATAGTACTGAAATAAATAAACAACCACCCATACTAGTTCCTAAGGGACATCTAATGGATATACCTTCTTCATCTCATAACTAAAATAAATGTCAGAATATGAACTATATATATAATTATATACATATATAGTTTTTAGTTATATATTGCATCTATCTATATGGACCTAGTGCGTACTAACACCCAATGGCCATATACCTAGAATACTAGTGTTTTAATGGTCGGGATGTAACTCCTAGGCATCCATATACATTCTATGTGCCTATGGGACCTTGAAATAGGGGGTATTCCATACATATTAATTGATTAGGGGATGGAATTCCTGTCACTTGGGATAAAGATTGAGCATTCCAGGGAAACACTCTAAGATGGAATGTGGGACTCAAAATACCATCACTCATATCATACAAATTTTTCAAGTCTCTATGCTCAAAAACTGATGTAAGTGGGTGTGAGTTTCCATGCTCATCTGAACCCTTACCATCATATCACATTTATCATAGTTTTGAGTCACCATGCTCAACAACCAATGTAAGGGAGAATGAGCCACCATGATCAGTTAAACCCTTACCATCGTAATAATCCTCTTTTAAAGGTGCATTTATAACTAGCATGGGTAGAATTCCTCTCATCCATAACTTTATTAAGTCTATTAAGAAATTAAATATAATCAATTTTTTAATAGAATCCATGAGGACGTACCTCTCATGATTTTCATTTTTATTCATACCATTTTAAGCACCATCACATTTATAATATAATTTATAAGTCAATATCACTTATGAATTTCAATATCCATATTCAATTCAATTTCAAGGAATCCATTTCATGTAAAACATTTAATACAATTCAATTATGTAGGGAAATTCATCATGATCAAGCTAATCAAATTAATACATTCCATTTAATTAGACAAACATGAAAATTCATTTAACCATGTTCAGTCAGTACAAAGAATCTACCATGGAAAATTAGAATAAATACCTACATAGAATTTCCATTTTTATAAATCATGCCAAGATAAACTATTTATAATATGGTCCAAGCACTTAGAAGGTGTGATGGTTCTTTAACCATTTCAAAAGGGAAACTCTTTTTTATAATAAAATTAGGGTCCATATCCTAAGAATTCCATATATCAATAATAACATCAAATAATAAAGGAACATAAATGTAATAATCCAAGAAATTATAAATGTTTACTCACTACTTTTATCTTAGAAGATATCGCACCTCCATGGAGGGTTTTATTATTAAAAAATGAATTTTTTTTATCAAAAAAATTACCATATTTAAGCATTCAATTCATGTTTTACACTCAATTCAAATTAGAGGAGAAATTATTCTAAAAACTATAGAGCGCTAATTAAATTATAAAATATGTTTGAAAAAATTAATTAATGAATTATTAAATTTTGAGGAGTAAAGGAATGGGCTCCTACCTCAAGAAAATAAGAACCAAGCCGAACATATGGCACTTTACTTTTTTAGTGGAGACCACTCAAATATACTATTACCCACCTCCGATCATATTCACATTCGAATATAATTAAGGAAAACTAGCCCCTATGTACATATTTTCATGTCCATAATAATTTACAAGGGGATCCTTATATATATATTATATATGCATATACTTGTTAACAATTACCAACATATGCATTCTCTATATATATACACGAGAACACCTAACCCTGTATAAATATATTTTCATCCATAGATGAATATATATATTATATGGGAACTCATATAGATATATGTATACCAATGCATATATAGTTAAGTCACATTTTACTCTGGCAACTCTAACTTGACTCAAGGATGACCAAAACTCACTACAATATTTACCAAGGACCCTAAATCACAAAGGGACCAAAAAGAAAGGTTCTAAATGAAACACTAGAATAAAAAATAAAACTCAAGAGGCATTGGAAATCCAAAAGGAACAAAGTGACTCTCATTTGGTAGAAAACATTGAAACTCACATGAATAGGTATTGGGAGATGCACCTCACACCCTAACACAGGATAGAAAACTAGAAATCTAGTTATACCTAACCCTAGGATTTGGATGAGATGAAATTAGTCAATAGAAGAGGTAAAATTCAGCCATCCAAGGAATGAAAAGGGAGTCTAAAGCCTTAAGTTTAATAATTGATCAGATAACTAGAAGAAATATGGTAGAAACAAAACACTATAGAGGAGTCGAGGTGAGGGGGGGGGGCACATGAGGCTGAGAGGGAGAGGGGGATGGATGTGTCATGAGTTAGGAGGAGAGGGATGGGAGAGTAAAATTTCAGTTTTTATTTTATTTTGATTTCAATTTTTTTTTAATAAGATAAATGGTGAAGGGTATGGGATACATAGTTTGGAATACCACGTGCCAACTATGTGCCCTCCGTTGGGAACCTGGAGTACCCCGCACGGTTTTTCCTGCATTATTAGCATAACCATGATCAAACCGTGCAGTGAATAGTATGTGGGTACTACCCACATTGGTTCTAATCATGTGGCCCAGGTGCATGGTTTGAGAAATCACGTGAAGCCCATGTGGGTTATTCTACACCCTTAAAATAGGTCACACGGTTTTCTATTGGAGGCCACATGATTTCAGACAAACCATTCTCATTTGATAAACCACAAAAAAACCTGAATTTTAGCCTCTAATGGTTCTGAAACTCAACAAGGTACTCAATAAACCTCTCTATCTTTATCCTAAGTCCAAAAAAAACATCTTGAAGTGTTCCAACTCTGAAAATTGTGTTCTGACATTCTGTTTTAAAAAAGTTCCATATAGTAAACGCAAATGTTCAAATTCCTTATGGAAAAATTCTTTTTGATCAAAAACATGGTTCATTAAAATAACATTCGATTGATCATTCACTTTATTGTGATCAATAATTTCTATAACTCTTAATAATTATTTATTATTTTCTTCCATGTCTATATTTTCACTTTACACCAATGTTATCTTATCTGAAAACCTAGTGAATGTTATTCTAGATGAACTTCAAAAATTCCCCTATCCATTATCATGATTTTATTTTATTAACATTTTTATGACATGGGATTACAAAAAAATTAATTTTCAAATGTCAAACCTCTAATATTTTAGATCATGTTCAAATTGTGATGACGTAGTTTAATAAATATAGAGAATGTAATATCGTATAATTTTAAAAGAGGTACACAATATTTTGTAACATATATGGAAAACAAAACTGATAATATAAAGGAAGTAAACACCATAATACCTTTATATATATTAAATTTTTAATAATTTCAATCTCTTTGATAGATTATAGAACAATCAACACTAATTTTAAACGACTCGTAAAATATATGGCCATTATAAACTAGAAATAAAATTTAGGGGTTTGATTAGTATAAAATAATTGGGATATATATAACCACTTAAATATTTATTTATGTGTAAATTATTTTTAATTGATAAATTAGGTTTTATTAAAGTGACTTTATTCTCTAAAAATTTGTTTTCTCCGAAAATGATTTTCATCGATTTTTTTGGGAAAATATTTTAATTAATTTTTAGATATTTTATAAAATTCATTTGATTAAAATAAATTAATTTTTTAAACCATCATATAAAATTTAAATTTATGTGAAATTTTGGTTTTTTTTGGAAACTATTGATTTCTTCATGCATATTGAAAATATTTTTTTTTGTAAAGCTTTCATTTCCTTTCAAAAAATTTATGTAATTTAAGTGTCCCATTATTTTTTTATTATTTAAATTACAATAATTAATATTTAGCTTTTTATCCAATTTGTTATATTTTAATCATATTTATATTGGATATTATTATAATTTTATTTTTGGGTTTTAAAAACTTTATTTTTTTAATACAGTTTTAAACTGCATAATGTTTCCCCATTTAATTTAATTAAAATAACCCATAGTGAGTAATTATTTAATATAATTTTATATATTATATATCAATAAAAATTAATTTAAATTTATTTAATTGTTATTACTTATCATATAGTTAAAGTGAAATCTTCATTTTGATGAAAAATACACTACTTGAAAAACTCATTTCTCAACGTATTTGTAGGTTTTGTTAAAAATTAAAATTTTCGAATTATATTGATTGAATATGAGAGAACTCCTTACATATTTATAATAATAATAATTTATATTTTATAATAATATCAACTTAATTTATTACCATAGTGA
Source organism: Viscum album (assembly GCA_963277665.1). Classification (NCBI taxonomy): domain Eukaryota; kingdom Viridiplantae; phylum Streptophyta; class Magnoliopsida; order Santalales; family Viscaceae; genus Viscum; species Viscum album. The sequence goes on from OY728135.1 coordinate 1,841,382,736, forward strand.
ATCATGAAAAAAGTAAAAATTAATTAGTGTAGTTATGGTGAAAATGCGTTTACCAGGGGTAAAACCAAAAAATATAACTGTTAAAATGACCTAGAAACATGTATATGAATTTTTTGTGGATATATTTAGATCATATCATTTATAAGGGTTTCTAATTTTCCATTTTGTATTCTTTTGGAATGTGGAACATATGGGTATCACTTTTATTTTGAAAACATTCAAGTGTGCTACTCAGCAAACATATAAAAGGACACACATTATCCTTTACACTTCACACCTTAAACCCCATATATTTTATAAAATACCAGCCCAAATAAATTTAAAAATTATATCCCCTCATCCTATAATCCTTTTTTGGTCATAAATCTATTTTTGGAATACTTGTTGTCTAATCCAAAAGAGCTTGTCCGAGAAGAAGTAAAATTACCAACTATGAAAATTAGGTTTTAATTATTCTTCCACCTCCATCATAAATTCTTCAAATAAGATCACATTACAAAAAAATTATCATCTGTATATTAATATGTTACTATCTTAATTTAATAATGTAAATCCATCTCCTCTTCTATCAAATGAGATACAAAATCATCATTCTCCTGTATGATTGACTACCGCCTCACGAACCATTATCATTTTTTTCCACTATCTCCTTAATATAATGATGAATTTAAATAATATATGTTATAATTAGAGAATATTTATACATAATTATTTAATATAGAACATATACCTTCTTAATTTCTATTCTCTAGTAAATATAATAACATTGCTCATGTGAACGGATGACTGCCTCCTCACGAAGTGATGTGATTCGTTTTTCAGTAAGGATTTACATTGAAGGCAATGAGGAAAAATTATATTAATATATCTGATATACATGATATAGTAATGACATTTATTAAATATTTATCATTATAAATATATAATATTTTTTTTCGTTTTTCTTTTTCATTCCCTAAGAAAGGAAAACATTGTGTGTGCCTAAGTGTGGACTGCCACCTCCACAGAGCGATTTGATTATTTTTTGTATCAAAATAGAACATAGATGATATATATATATATATATTATAATATAATATTTTATTTATAATATTATGACAATTCTGAAAAAAAATCATTACATACATTCTTTCTAGAATGATCAATGAAAATTGGAAACATTAATCATGTGTACGTATGACCTACCGTATCCATTACTGTAACATTGTAAATTTTTCATAACCATATTTCATTAATGGTATTAAATATATAATTTATATATAAATATGATAAAAATTTCATGATTGTAATTTTTTATACATTTAAACAATTATTTCTTTTACCATGGTCAATACACAAAATCCATTTTGAAAATAATGATCGAACGTCCTCAAAACATTGAATGTGGACTTAACTGGTTAAGTATTTAAATATGTCATTAAAAAATGATTCAAGTAAAAGGTTTTAAACATTTAAAATGTTCTTATGAAATCATGTAATTTATATAATATTATTATTCAATAGTTAAATGGAATACTTTGAATGTCTATACATGATGTAATGGTTTCTCATCTCATTTTTTATTTCTATGAGACATAAGCTATATTCACCACTTATTTTTATTTTTTAGTGTATATAATACGCCTTTTATATGTAACATCATTAATTATTCATAAATATTTGTAATTAAAGTTCTAATTTTAATTAATTTATCCATGGTTATTGACTTGAATGTTACAAAGTGGTAAAGTGTTTCTTAATACAATTTCCTTTTACTATGTTATAAAACATATTCATTGACTCTGTTATGATATGATTATGTGATAATTGATATATAATTTTTTTTATTTTCACTTTATTGGAATGGATTTAAAATTTTAATACATAATCTCTCCATTTATTAACTCTCAATTCCGTGATATGATCTTTGTAAGGGTTAATTGTCCCAAATTCCATTCTTTGGTACCTATTTTTATAATATCCACCTATCTAATTTATGAGGTGTAAAAACATACATTTTGAAATGCAATATCTTGTATATACTTATGTTTGTGATATATACAGTTTGATTTGATGTTATTTATTCTTCTGTCTTCTGATTGAAGAGTTATTAAAGTGGAAAAGGCTTTATGTTACAACCTCTTTTCTTTAGAGGTTATTTATGTTTGTGTTTATTTTGGAGAAAATAATGTTATATAATATTATAGAAAGCTATATATTTTATCATCCTCTATGTATGAATGTTCTTCCAATGTTTAATTTCAATTTATTCCCTTATTTATCAAATAAATATCATGAAATATATTTATAAGTGATATTAATAATATATTTTCTTTTAGATCTGTTATCTTACTCTTCCATATCAATGTTTTCTAAAAAAGTTCAAAAAAAATCCTTTCCAAAAATAAATGATTTACTAAATAAATTTTACATGATATTTTACCTTATTTAATAATTTCTTAAAAGAAATTTATTACCATTTTCCAAATGAGTCACTTTTTCATCCCGTTTTCAAAATATTTTGAAAATAATGTTTATTTTTAAAACTTATGCCATGATTGGATTTTACTAAAATCATGTCCATTTTCTCCTTGAATTTTATTTTATAATTTGATGAGGGTTTTTTAATATATTTTAATTATGTCATCCTCGTTCTTTATATAGATGGACTATGATTGTTTCAAATATATCTTTTATGGAACTCATTTCTTTTCCATGTGTTAATCATGTTCCAAATAGATTTTCATTAAACTTGTTTCTCTTCTATTGGTTAATCATGAAATAAAAAAAATAATGGTTATTTTAATATGATTTTATTATTAAATGAATGATATATGTACTTTTTTCATAATACATTTCATGGAAGTTGTTTATTCTGACGGTTGGTTCTATTATAAAAAAGGATGGGAAGTTATGTTATTAACCCATGATGGGTGTTTCTATGATAAAACAAGTATGGGTGGTTCCATGACAAACTAAGGATGGTTGGGTGTGTGATATACCTCAATTGAATATGGAAATTATTATGTTATCTATATAATTATAATGGATTTTGTCCATATGGTTATTTAAATTGTAAGGGTCCTGTAATGGTTCTATGAAGATGATGTACCAAGTTTACTACATGTTTTATCTATGATTGTTATGGTATTTTAATGATTATTTTTATAAATATTGATATCACATTTCTCATGATTATTGATTCATATGTCTATTTAATTTTTTTAATCCCTTATGCCATGTTTTCTTGTTTGATGATCTATGTATTTAAGGGTATGAATATTCTTATGTTATACTCAAATACAACGATTGTTTCATCATACTGTTATGATCTTCTTATTATCCTTATTGGAATTTAATTATTATTTCTTATTATTACACTTAATAATCATTTTAGCTCATCGTTCTTATGTTTATCATTCCCTGAGTTATGAATAATAATGATTAAATGATTTTTTTCTAGAAATATATCAAATTATATGATGTTTTTGTGAGGTATTGAAGTAAAAATTTGGAATATGGAAATCTTGGTATAGTTGAAAAATATAATCTCTTGAAGTCAATGGTATTTTTAATGTAATATTTTATTATGACTATTTAAAACTCTAAACCTAAAATTTCCATGGGTATGTAAATTATCTAATATTCCCTTTTCATTTTGTTTGTTTTGGATGGAAAAAATTGGGTCTCATTTATTAGTATCTATCTAGAAATGTAAAGATCATTTTTTCATGACTGGATCCGAGAGTGAAGTTTTAGGACTATAATAATAAAATAATAGATCTCGATCATAGTGGTTGTTTTGTTTCAATTTTAAGTAAATTATATCATAGAAGGTTATACTAATATACCCGCACCTGGGATTATTTGAATCTAAAATGAAACATTCTGAAGCTAAAATTCACACATGGTAAATTTTTCATTAATATTTTCCTTTTTAAAGGTCTTCAAAACAATCCTCAAGTGGTATTCATACTCTTCAATGGTATTTTACTTTATATGAATATCATATCTAAATACTACCGTAAATTGATCAAGTTATTCTCTAAAAAATATATTCATTAAATCCATGAAGATGGTGGGGGAATTAATAACACCGAACAGAATCACTATAAATTAATAATACCCATTCCATGTATAGAATATTGTCTTTTGTATATCCTCCTTATTGAACCACAATTCATGATATCAAGAATAATGATAAACCTTTACAATGTTTTGAGATCTTTGTAGTTGATAAAACAGGTCATAAATACAGAGTAGAAGATACATGTTCTTGATTCTGGTCTTGTTAAGTTATTGATAATCAATGTAGATTCACATTAATCCATCATTATTATTAAAAAATAGGAAATGATTCACCCCAAGATGATTCAATTGTCCAAATGAATCCCTCTTCAAAATTCTCATATTGTTTATTATTTATTTCTTGTAACTCATTTGGGAAAATTCAATATAGTCTTCGAAATAGTTGTAGCACTAGGTTTGGGTTATATTGAAAACTATACTTTAGGATTCGGTGGAAGAAAAAGAAATTAGTCCATAAAGACATCAATAAACTCCTATACAATATGAATATATTTTATTTTGAGTTTTTCTATAACCATATGAGATAAAAAACCCTATGAATAGAAATCATGACACATATAATGGATGTAATTTCTATAAAAAGTATATTTTTTCATCACACTGATAGAAAATTGTAATTTGGTTTTTAATATCAAATATAACAACCATTCATCATAGATTTATATTATATTTATGTAAATAAATCCAATATAAGCCCAAAATAACATCAAATTCAACGAGATGAATAACAAAAAGTTTTTAAGGATTCTCATTTCCTCGAACTTCAACCAGGGAATAATCAAATTCTTTGGATGTTATCATCATAAAATTAGATTCTAACTCAAAATATAATGTTTGATGTGGTACTTTGATATCATTAGAAAATTCATTAGAAATATAAGAGTTGTTAGATATAGAACAAAGTAATTAATTATCATTTATAGAGTGGATGGAAAGAATTTATTTCACCAAGTCATTATTGTACTAATCATTATAAATAGTATTCTTATGAGATTTCCATTTTTTGGATTAAGAGTTAGTTAACATTTATTATCATCCTTAAAATTCATATTTGGGAACTAGTTTTCATAATTCCCATACTCATTTCTTTTAAAACACTGCACTATGGGAGGTTTAATCTATTGTGATTTATCTCTAGTCAGATCATTACATAACTTCATTCCATCAATTTAGTATTTGATTTCCTGATGACATTCCATTCCATACAATAAACATTTACCAGTTACCTTAAGAAAATTTCACCAATTTTTATTCCAAATTTTGTCCATAAAGTAAATTTTATTTTATTTTATCCATGGTTTTTAGAATTTACATTGAATTTAATTTTTTTTTCTTATAAAAACCATGATATTGATGGGTATTTCAAATCCCCATCTCCACTTTGATATCACATAAAATTATTTCTTTATTTCTACTAAATTCACTTCTGGGTTACATGCTTAGGATACTTAGTTTTGAGCCAAATATGAATTGATCAACCTTACATTCAGACTAGATTATAGTACTAAAAGAGTACCTCACATGTCCAATTCAATTTCTCTCCAGGTTCAAATTGATTCATCATCCTTAAATTTCATCTCATGGAATGCCTTTTCTAGTTTCATATGAATAATATGAGGGAAATATTTATTGAAAATTTGTTTTTAAACTCATCCCACTATATAGATTCAATTTCTCCCTATTTCTTCATATTCTTGATAATAATCCACAATTCATATTCTTTTCCTTCTAAATAATAAATAGGTATGAAAACATTATCACATTCCTAACTCTAGATAATGGAAAATATTTTATTAGTGGTATGGATCTATTTCTCAGCAACAAGTGGATCAATGGAACAACTAAAAGAAGGTCAATTTATCTTCATAGAGAACTCATAAAAACTATTTTCACACATATTCTCATTTAGAATATTTTCATGATTCATAGATTAAGAATAATGTGTACTCATAGAAATGATATTTTTCATTCCAATTCCGATAACATTTGGTTTATTAATAGTAAAATCGTATCATTATTTTTCATATTTAGCATTAACATGATTCCTTTATGTTAGATCCTTTGGCTAAAAAAATATTATTTTGAGAAACTACAACAAATAATAGGAAACTATATAATCATGAAAAATCATTTATAGTTTTTCTAAAATATTACACCTCCACTTATAACACCTTTTGTTTCCCCCAATTATTTTATGATAATTATTAAAACATTAATACTTTTTCCTATACTTATTCTTATCTCTAGGGTTATCATTAATTATTTTCAACAATGTTTATAAAGGTAAACAAAACATTTATTTTATAAAAAATATAGTGGATCAAACATTTCATATATAGATATTATATAAAAATAGATAAATATTATTTACATAACATAATGATCCATGTTAGTATCATAAAGGTTAAGTATCTTTGGAAACATAGATTCATAAAAAATGGTTTATAGTAGTTATACATCATAACCCACTTACATCTTCAAAAATATAACCTGTATTATATATATCATATATAAAACATTTCGACATAACTTGGGATACAAATAATAAGAAATTATGAGCTATGATGATCATTAATTTCAAAATAGTTTGATATTGGTGATCATATATGGATACCATGAGAAAAGGGTATGATAACATGATATTAATATTTGAAAACCACAACCTATAGATAATTGATCATAATTCTGATTCAGGGTATAAATATTTGTTGTTTTAAAGACATGAACCATAAAGGAATAAAATAAAATAATCTATGAGAGGATAATAAAGACATAAGACATTGAATTTCAGTATAAAAATAAAGATAGAAAATCATTTTTATAGTATCTGGGTCTCATTTACAAAACAATCAAAGTGGATTTGGTTCACTCTCCATACCATTTTAGTAGTAAGGGTTCCCTCCTAAGACTATTATAGTGGAGAGTGTCCCTTACAGAACTGGGTTCACTCCCCAATCCAGTCCTGTTTATATTAAGGAATATCAATCTTTATCCAATGAATTTGAGATATATATAGGTCCCACCCATAAAATAATTAAAATCATAAATATTCATTCAATAATTTCATAAATAATTCATCATATCAGAATTAATGAAGATAAATGGGTTTCATAAACATTTAATCATAACCCATGGAAAAGAAATGTCTTTCATAAACATTACTTCATTTCATGATAAAATATCTCATGGAAAAGGAAGGGGTTTCAAAAAAAATTGTAATCCTAAACTATTAAATGAAATATTAATGATAATATACTTGGATCAAATTCCTAGTAAATCATAACAAACATTTATGGTTGTTTTCATTACTAAATCAAAATATTGTTAAAACATATTGAGGAAAATAATCAATCAACTTTGAAATAACTCATTTAGAATGAAAAAATTTCCAATTTATTTTATAAAAAATAATATTTTAAAATAATCATTGGAACATATATATTTTTCTTCAAAACGTTGTTATCTAATGATGGAAGGAACTTTGGTTCATGTTGTATAAGTTAAAAAACATTCCTACTATTATTTTACCAAAAAATTCACAAATTACCTCATTTCAAAAATTTCAAGAATATTCTATTGAAACTATTTTGTAAAAAGAAAAACATGGATAAAATTATATTTAAATTTAAATGGATAATATAAATAAAAATTTATTTAAATCCTTTTTTGAATATCAATATATGGAAGAAATAGGATTTTTTATTGAATATATAAATGAAATCAGTTTTCTTTAAAAATATACATTCAGTCACATGAGTACTTAAGGTGATGAAAATGAAATGAAAAAATTTATTTTCAATAAATAACTAGATGAGAATAAAATATATAATTTTCTTGATAATTATAATAATTTTTATTCATCTAAAACTTAATCATAAATGATCTTGATAAACAATGTGATTGTAACATAAAACTCATTACCTCATGTCTGACTTCCTTTATACATTTTTGAACCCTTCATAATACATATAAGTTTATTATAAATATTATTCTATAACCATATATATATATCAAATAATATATGATTTAAATTTGACCCTTTTTACCCATTTATTAGCAATTCTTTATTAATATCACTATTCTGGGTGATAATTGCTTCGTTTTCATGTAAGTTTTTATATGGTAGTTTTGATCATTATAAATTGATCATAGTTAAATAATCTCAAGAATTTTAATATTTGTATAAATATTATATTTTATATATTTATATATTAATCTATAATATTTATGGATAGAAAAGTTAATTACACAATCAATGGAGATGGTAAGTTGTATATATGCATGAACGTTGTTTAAATTTTTTAACAAATGGAACAAAAGAAAGGTAAATATTAATTCACCTTTCTGTGATCATTATTAATTCATATATCTCATATATAATAATCGAATCCATCATCGTTACCCTAAAAGTAAAATATAAATGAAAATAAAATCACCTAGCTTCATGGTCATGGTAGTCCACAGATAAGCATGGAAAAATAAATTATATTTCTATGTGGTGATGTTAAGTATTATGTATGCAGGAGGGATACTTTAACTTACCATTTTATTGGAAAGAGGGTTCATAATAATTTGCACATAATGATAATATCATTTATTTATATTTAAGGTACATAATTTATTATTTTATGAAGAATGTAAATGATTTATAAGAGATAAAAGTAAAATTTAAATGTAAATTATTTATTAAGTAGATTACCACTTCATTGAAACGATTCATTTATAACTACTATTAAAGGAATCTAGGGTTGGTATTTTGGGAATAAATTAACCCTTATAAGGTGTATATTGAACGGGAAAATATAAATGGGTGGAGTAGGGTCAATCTAGAATTTTTTATGTGGTGTGAAGAAGATAATGGAGGGTTTCACTTTTATAATTGAGGGGTGGGGCACTCTTGTAGTTTCATAAAATACTAAATTAATAAGAATAAATTTTGATGTCCAACTAGTTAAAATCAATAATATTCAAAAATAATATGAGTATGATTATAAACACACTCATACAATACAATTTGGACAGGTTTAGATCACATTTTTACCCTTATCTATTATTTTTAACCCTTAATTTACTCTTTTGACAATTAGCATAATATTAAAGTTTTCTACCTTTTAAGGGTTCATAATGTAACTATAAAAATAAAAATGACTCATAAATGGAACATGGTTGAAGTTTAAAACCACATCCCATTCATTTTTCATAATCTAAGATTTTTATTCATTTTATATCATTTAATAAAATATTATTTATTATAAAATGTCAATAATGTCATTTTTAACACTATTCATATAATTTAATTTCAATTATGTCAAGTAAAATGTGGAACTATTATATAAATATTCCAAACATGTATAATATTCCATATATTTATCTATAAAATTTGTATAATAAATTAACTTGTTCGAATTGTATCACTTTTAATATTTGTAAAATAATATATTATATTTTTTACTAAATAAAGAAAAACTTAATTGGTGTTTGATATGAAATTTTGGTCTTTTTTAATTATTAAAAATATAAAATAAATTTCTATTTGGAAAATAATATAACTAATCTCAAAATATACCCTTATAATCATTCATTAATTTCTTTTTCTTTATGTGGATACATAAGAGATATTAGAAACAGAGTAATGTTTTCAAATTATATTTTATAAAAATATTATTTAGATAATTTTCATGTAAAATTTTCCATTAAAAAAATAAATTTCAAGAATAAGGTGATAAGGTTATAATTCCCTTCATAAATATTTAATAAAATATCAATTTTTTACACAAGAAAATTATAACCCAAATAAGAAGATGTATTGTAGAATTTAGAAATACTATAAATTGATCCAAGCACAGGATCACGAATAATTTTTCAATGAGGTTAAAGGTTAGGTTATCACCACTGAATAAACCAATCAATAAAAAAATTATCATGATCATATCACATTATTTTTTTATCTATGTAGAGTATTCTTTTTTTTTGATATTTCCTTTATTTATTTTTTTATTTAAACCTGATAACATAAAATATAAATATTAATGAGTATCTTAATATAAAAAAAAATAAAATTCTTATGTATAAAATATTTTTTTAGATATAGTTAATTAATTATGTAAATTTAATATAATATTAAGAATCATCTGAAGAATATAATAAATAATATTTACACAAAGTGTGAATAAAATATCATAAAGAAAGAATTAAGTTAGAAAACGTCTTTAATATTTTGTTTTATGATACAACTATAGGTAAATTTTACATTAGCCCATAGTCAGGGGAAATTTCAATTACCATGGTATCTAAAATGATATAATCGGTTGACTAAATTAAATAAAATTTTACTTTAATGGAATTTTTTACTTTAAAATAAATTTAACAAATATTTCACGAAATATGAGTAGTATTTTAGGATTGAGTAGTCTATAAAATATATCAAGGAATTATGAGTTCATTTAGTTTTAAGGTAAAGCCTACTAAAATTCTATTATGTGATTATCATGACCATAGTCAAGTTTATACGAAGGAATATATATATATATATCAGTTTCACTAAAATATCTAGTCAACTAGGTATTTTATATACAATAGTGATTGTTTTTAGGATTAAGTAATATATTTTGAGACTAATTAAATTTATTAATTACACTAAAAATGGTAATCAATATAAATTTCTACAATTATTGTTTTTTTGATTAAAATGGTAAGGAATTGGACCACATAACTATCTCTCCAACACATTTTAGAGAAATAAAATATCTATAAAAATTCCAACTTCTAAGAGCAGTATAATTTTTTTCACTTCACTATACCAAGAATAAAATATTTATATAATAGATTCTCTAGTTATTTTTTATCGCTCTATGAAAGAATTTGAGGGGGAGAAAAAACTTATGGAAACTTGTGGATGACATATAGGATGTATAATTCCTCATGTTATCATCCATAACTAATGAGATCCAGAGGATTTATAAAAACATGGATGAATACTCTATGATTTTTCATCTTCACGATCTCTTTTAGGATAAATTTATAAAAAAGATTTATAAAATCCCCAAGGAACTATATTTATGCATGATAGGTGAAGTTCTTCCAAATAGACCTCATGTATATAATATTATTAGCAACATTGACCTTTTATATATTTTGAGATTCAATCATACTAAGGATTTTTTCACAGGCCTTGTTCTCTCCTCAATTACTTCAAGATTATCACATTTTATTTTGAATTTTAATATAAAAAATATGGTAAAGATCTTCATGGATAAATAGAATTTTATTCTCAAAATTTATAATGACTTAAATATTTAAAAACCTTATATCCTTATAATCAATATTAGGAAAGGAAAGTATAAATGGTATAAGGAAGATTATAATACTAAGTAATATTCACAACAACCATCCTATAATATAAAGGAACAATGGAAGGATAAAGAGTGTGAGGTTGTATGCATATTTAATGTTGGGAAGATCCACATAAGGATGAATTTTTCAGTAGTAAAGTTTAGAGGGTGAGATTATGATATATTTGATATTTTTTGTAATGTTTTTATTTCAAATTTTTTTAGATATAAATTTAGGTTCTCACATTTTTATCTAAATAAAGGAACAATATAGATTCTGAAAGATTTTTGAAAGTGAGGGGTATATTCAATATTTTAATAGATCATGAATTTTTCTGGTACGTATTGGTCATTACCATATCACATTGCTAATTTTACTAGTTTTAATGTAAAATAACTATTATTATGTTCCCATTTTAACTAAGGAAACCATTTTTATGCCTATTTTATACATGAATAACATTATTTTCATGTTTAGAAATAAATAATTATAATTTCATAAAGATTGTATATAATATGGTTCGAAACATATTAATAATGGTCTTTACATACTATATCATAAAACTAAAATGGTTTAAATATTTAATGAATCAAACATTCAAAAATCATATCATACCAAGTTATGGTTTCACCAAATTACTGTGATTGGGTTCCCTATACCCAACGCTTTTACGTACGTATATTTCTATTACATGTATACAATTTAATATATACATATTTTTTTCATACATTAATATTTTTTGTACTTCTACATTCCCTTAATTTATCGTAATTTCCTTAGAATAAATAATCTTTCAAAAGGTTATATCAATTTCCAGGATATAATGAAAACTAAGATATAAAATGATTGTAATCTTAATATTATTTCCAGTGGTCTAGATATGACATAGTCACTAAAAAAATATTTATGGCCATCATGTTTTGGGGGATCATAAGATTTGTGAATTATTCTCATGAACTTCAAACATGGGGATCTCAATAAGATGATATCATGATCATATACCAATCAATTGGAACACTACATGTTTCTTATATAATATTTCTCTATAGACGGACATGTGCATGGTATGTGTAGTTGATATCATTCTCAACATGTAAAATTGTATTGTGTACATTTATGTATGGTAAACCACATGAAATTGATGTTCTGGAGTTGTATATTTTTTTGGGTTCATCATTAGTGATATGGAATGGATTGAATGATCAATATAGGGTTTATCGATTCCATGTTAAAGAAGTGATATCTCAGGGCCCGTTGATCATGATGGTAGTACCTTTACTAAATCCAAAGATATAGTAGAGTAAGGTAAGTCTTTTCTGTTAGGTAAAAAAATAATAAATCATGAATAGATGATAAATCAATTTTTTCATCCAACATTATGATATATCATGAGATAGAGAGACTATATTACACGTCGCATGTTAATAGGAAAGTTTGTCATTGATATAAATTTTCTATATCTACATAGGGGCCTTGATGTGTTTATAGACTACACTTTTGGTCTATGAATAGTATTCACTACTATCAACATAATTTTGTAGAGGTTTGAACATAATAGTGTATTCTAGATTATATCATATTCAGTTGAATTGGTGTACAGGACATGGTGGGCCCCACCATGAGGTCTGATATGTGTCCAAGAATTAATGATAGCCAATAAATAAATAAATTCATTATTATTCGAGTATAGAATACTTGTATTGAATTTATTTAGTTAAATTATTCATTGTGTATTATGTTAATATGTGGGGAAATAATATATGAAGGAATATTATATTTGTATTCAAGTACCATTTAAAATTCGTAATAATTAAATGTTGGATTAATGACTAGATTTTATTAGGTTATGTATTAATTATAAATTACTAGAATGTAATAAAAATATAAATGGATTATATGACATAGTTAGTTTTTAATAATGTGTCATTTATTCCTTATTAAGTGAGTGTTACTTATACAAGTTTTAGATAACCCTTTCGGGGTAATTAACACCCATAGTATAATCAAGAGGGATATTTTTCATGGAAACTATTCAAACACAAGAACTTGAGAGATTCTATATCCTCTTTCCCACAACCAAAAAGAGAAATATCACATCCACGAATTAAATCATAAATCAACTTCATGGATCAAAGGTATGGGATCGAGGAGATTCTTGTGACAATGAAATAAATATTAAAGCTCTGTGCTAGAACCTAGAATTATATGATTTCCATCTCCAAATATTGTTGAAGAATTAATTGATGATCTTGAGGGATTTTAGAATGGATCCTTGAAGCAATATTTGTCGATGGTAAGTGATAGTTAAACACATATTTTATGCGAACAATGTAACAGTTATGTTTTTTATGCTTAATTCATTCATGTGATAACTCATATATCTTATGGGTCTTATATTGATAAGGATAATGATGTTTCATCCCTCATATGATGAAAAATTTTAAATCTCTGACACACCATCTTCTGATATACAACCTATTACATGAAATCAGTATCAAAGGGATCAGATGAATTTTCCAAGTCTATAATAATTAATTTCCATAAATTTAAGTTAATAGATTTGTTTTAGTCCCAATGGAAAAAATAGTGTATCGATATGAATTTAGAGAGCTAAGTTACGGCCATCCTAAAATTTTAATATGGGTTGAAAACATGGTAGTTGCAGGTTAAAGTGGAATAAAAAATATTCAGAACTGAGTTTTGTATCTGGAAACCCATTTATAGCCATGTTGTGGATGTAACATTTTTTCATGTGAGTAATTAATTCCAAATGTTTGTAAAATTATTCCAAAAAAATTAATAATTCCAATAAATAGAATTTTTTAAATTTTGTATAAAGGGGTTTCCATGTGCAGCTTTTCCACAACCAAAATAATTTTTAAAAAAAATTTAAGATGGTGATGGCTTAACCTATACAGTTAAAATAAAAATTGTCAATATGAAAAGATAAGTGGGAAGTGGGATCCTTATAAAAAATATGAAAACATTTTTAATAAAAATAAAAATTCAACGCTACAAGAGGAAGCTCACACCAGCCACCACCTCGCATGGTTTTCACCTCCCCTCCCGTTAGTGTTTTCCATAGAAGATTTCTCCTTCTCATGAAACACTATTGTCAAGTCTCACCACTCATCTATCCTATCTTATCCCAAATACCATCTCTATTCACACCGACGTCTTTAAGGACTATTCCTCACTAGTCTCCACCTCCCTCAAATATCATTTATTGCGACCATGAGGGAACTGCCATCCTGGTCGATGCATCTATGCAACATTATCCTCTTAGGTGAACCCCTTCCAAGGAATCCCCCTCGTAGTCTCTCGTAGATCTAGAAAAATCGTTCATCCCATGGGCCACATTGTGTTATCCTGACCCGGTATAGTCCATAGTGGATCCCACACGACATGCAATTGGCCTAGGCAAGGTTTTCCCAAAATGCAATGGGCCTTAGTGGGTTCTTCCCTATCCAAAATGAGCCTACGTGTGTTTGGGATGACTTCCAATAGACCTAGGCAGGGTTTTAGTGATGGAAAAATTTTAATATAATCAACAATTATTTTTTTAATTTTTTGTTTAGAAATATTAATAATATTATTATTTAGAAAAATCATATAAATTTAAATAAATTTTTTTTAATTAATTAATTTAATTTTGAAATAGAAAATAAAATTAATTGAAGGGACTGAAAATAATTAAATTTATTAAATATAAATAAATCATTTAATTTATTTAAATTTCCTAAAACTAATATTTATTTCATTTTAATTTTATTGCGTATTTTATATTCTCGTTGAATGGTCTTGAGCAGTTACCAAACCTTTGTTTTTCTAGATTAATTTTATTTAAAGAATTATTAATGTTTTGTATGATTTTTAAAATATTTATTAATTTATTTATGGTCTTTTCATCATCATTTTATTCAATATATATAAGGTTCTACATGTTTACTCTTATTTTTCTATGTATTATTCTTCATGAGACCCCATTTTCGGGGTTCAAGTACATTTTTTCTATCAATGGTGACGATGTAATACATTGACCCTTCCAAGATGAGTCAATACCCTGGATGAGATGTGAAAACACTCTAATGGGGGGAGCTATGATATAAGTCACGACCTGACTCATGTGTTGTGCCCCTAGAGCAATGTTGATCCATTGATTTTAAATGGATCAACAAATATTAGATACCCCTAAAAATTTGTGTAATTTATATCGTTTTAACATTATTTATTATTTCATACATTTCATGTATGTGGGAAAAAACATAAAATAATAAAGAAAAAAATGCATAGAGATGCAATAAATGTATAATATTAATGAATGTACAGTTGTGAAAATAATGAAATTATATGAACATAATTAATAAAAAAGTATTACATTCAGTGAGAAGTATTGAAAACCCTTAAATTAATAATAATTCATATATTTTTAATGTCATTGAAATTTGAACAAAACTTGGTGTATAGGGTGCTCGTCAGCTCTGGTTGAGGTTAATTCCTACTACCCGTGAGTTCTTATAATTATGATCGGTTGACTTAACTAAATATGGTATAAAATAAGTATCCAAGGCTATCTTGTTACCATTTTTTATTTAGGTAATTGAGGGAGTAATGGTTACGATTCTAAGATTCTGGTACATCACTCAATAGTTCAAGGAAATGTGATTCAATGTGGTAAGATAGCCTAGTGTCTACCTCAAAACTCTCCAAGTGCTGGAATAGCCAAATCTTGTAGACTCTGAGAGAAATTTCTTTTTATCCCTTCCACTAGAATGTCCATGTGACTAGGTATTATGAATATAGTCATCTGGGATATTAGTGTTAGATAAAATAGTGTATGATATTGTAATGGTCCATGTTCCCTTGTTTTTTTACATTGTAGGTTTGGAGATTGGAGATGTTTGGAGTAGGTTTGGAGAGGTTTGGATGATAAGGCTATATGTGGGAGGATTTCACACTATGTAATGTGGTTACACAATTTGAATCATGGGTTTATGGTTTGTCTTGAAAGGTTCACATAGTGAGGAGATTCAGGGTCTGAAAAATAAAATAAATCTAAGAGGCGATGGGTTTTTCAGCATAAGTGGACCTCAAAGGGTTACACCACATGAAAGGTTATTACACATCGTGTAATACCTTGATCCAATTTGATTTTAATGTTTTTTTCTACTGATCCTTTTATTTCATTTGTCCATTTAATATTTCCTTTTGCTACATATGAACCTTATGCGCCCGGAGGAGAACTTCGAGCCCCACTCCTCCCTCCATGGCCAATCAAATATGGTGGTTGTTTGTGATTGATCCTTTATCGACCTGTGGTATATTTTCCACTCCTTTTCATCTGGTTTCTCTTGTTCCCCCACCAGAATTTACTATTGCAATTTCAGTTGTCTTTGGATGAATGTTTGGGTAGCGTATTGATAACCCTTTGGTGTGGAGTAGGATGATTTGTGTCTCTACTGGTTCGATCATTGCTTGTAGGCATTCTTCGTTTCCCTATAGTGCATGGATGAATCGAAAATCTTATATAAGGTAGGGTTTCTCCTTCATTTATATTTTTTCATGTATAAAGTGGAAGGGATCTACTTTTTTCCTATGTATCATAGTTTTTCCACCCTAATTAAAGATAATGAATTAGATAATTGAATTGAAAGAGGAAGTGGGGTGTGTTCACATGCTTTTTATAGACTTGATATTGTTGTGATACTATAAAATTGTATGAGCTAAAAACCCTACTAAAAAACCTGGTTGATGGGGGTCTTTGCTTTCTCACTAAACAAGTTGAATATTGGTTGGATCTTATTAATCAGTTGATAATGGAAATTACTTAAAATGTAGACTTGGCCAGTGAACAGATGCCTCAGGGTTTTCCTTTCCATACTTCTATGATTACCATTGAATTATGAATTTAAATAAATCATGGGGTTCTTGTTAATCTAGAAATTGTGTTGTGATTTGATATTTGGGTTAATTTTCTATGTTTTATGGTTTTGGTTATCTGTTATTGGTGGATAAAATATGAAGTGGTCGTGTTATGGCATGTGGGTTTTCTAGGTTATGTGGTGATATGTTTGTAGAGCATATGTTTGTGTTGTGGGTTGATTGTGGAATGGACGAACTTATGTGATGCAGTGAGGTTAGGGGACTGTTGTTGGGTGCAACAAGGCAGCGGGACCGTTCAGTGATGATGTGTGATCGGCTGTGGTTTTTTGTGTTTGGGTTTTGTTTTCTTGGGAGGTTTAAATGTAGATGAATGTGGAGTTACTTTAGTTTCTTATCATTCTGTCTATCGAGGTTACCATAGTGTTGTTTTTTATTAAGGATTATGTATAGTAGTTTCCCGGTAATGATAGTTTTTATAGATTAACTATTTAATAATGAATGGAAATGGTTAAATGGAAAATTGTTTGGAAAAAAAATAAATTGGATTATAGATTTTCATGTGGTGTGTGCATTTTAGATGTAACAACGAAGGTAGTAGTTTTATGTGGTGGTTGTTTTATTGACAACTCATATGTTGAGATGATTGATTGATACCTACATATATATACTTCTATTTCCTTGTGATTTCTATATGTACCTATCCTAGTTGAGAACTATGTGCCAAACAGCCCATTGTTATAGGGGAGGGTTCTTTTCCCAACATCTCATTGGGAGGATGGATGGATGGTTATTGGTTCTTCTTCGCTTCCTCTTCTAGGCATTAACCACCCAAGATTATTTGGGAAATATATAATGGATTGAGGAATAATACATGTTGTATGCGGGTTAGGTGTGTTTCACATGTGGTTTCAGGATAAGGCCCAGGTGTCCGCACGTGGGAATGTGGTGTGGTTTGAGGCCAAGGTGTCTACGGGTAGGATTGTGGTGTGGTGTGTGGCCCATGTGTATATGTGTAGGAATGTGGTATGTTTTTTCGCCTAGTTGTGTGTAGATAGGTTTTGATAGTGGGGCTTCTGGAATATCACGGTAGAGTCAGGAAGTTTGTCTTAAGGGATGAGAAGTTTACTAGTGGGATGTGTTATAGGGAACCCAAATATCGATGTTCTTATTTCATTACATTACATTACATGCATTATTTGGTCAGTGTGACTTTGGTGAGGTTAGGGAGGTTAGTATACCTTGTTAGGTGCTTTGGTTTTTTCAGTTTTCACACTTAGGCATTATAATTTTTCTCCATTTATGCATGAGAGACTTTGGTTTTTCCTATTGAGTATTGTTGTATACTCACCCTAAATATATTAAACCTTGTTAAGGTTTCCAGTAAGATTTTTTGGACCGTGATGGGAAGTACTAACTCAGATGTTGGGTACAGTTTTTGTGTCACTCCTCAGATTTCTTTTGGTATTTACTTTAGATACTCTCACTTTTATGTCAGTTACATTTTTAAACATTCATGTGGGGTGGATTTTGGTTTTATTTACTTATATATATAGTTCTTGGAGTTTTTTGGGTTTTACCATCTTTTCTTCTGATATGTTTCTATAAAAAGGGGAATACCATCCATATTTTTGAGATTATATAACCTTGGTGCTGGTCTCCACCCAAGGTCCTACTGAAGGTAGGACTAGAGGGTTCATTAACTCTATTTCTTCATTACATCCTAGGAGGTATCTTTGGAGTGAGGGGGTTATGAAATAATGGTATCATAGGTAGGATGGTTTGGGGATAGGATTGGGATTGGAGTTAGGCACCTTGAGGATTGCATGGGTTGGTAGGGAAACAATGTTAGGAAACCTTGTTGTATGACATAGGCTAGGGAAGACTGGCTAGGACCTAGGATTTTAGGGGGCCCTGTGATCCAATACAAGGATTCTGAGTCTACCGAATGACCAATTAAGGGTACATTTTTTGCAGGGTAGAGACCCTAGGAAAGGTTCATGTATCATGATGACTTGTTTTATTTCTTGAATTGGGCATTTAGGTAAATTAAAAAAATTAAAACGAACATTAAATAAAAATTTTATACTACTCGGGCTTTGGAGTTCCTTGTATAATATTCAACTATGGAACCTAGTCATTGTCTACAAGTGGCTCCAGTAGTTGAGGCTGAATAGACCGATATGGCTGATCGGTGGAGGGTTGATCCAGAGGAGGATAACAAAATGTGAGAGATAACAATACATTCTTTCCAATGGTAGACTCATGTAATGTACAAGGGAAGAATTTTGGACATAGAGATGGAGAGTTATCTTGAGGAGCTTGAGATCACCTTCAGATTAATCTGAGCTCTGACCGAGTACTCGGCTCCATTGGTGGTTATCCTGATGAGGGGAGTTGCACGTCAATGGTGTACATTGTACCTATGGGAGATAAACGAGGCTGATGTTTTGTGGGATGATTTTGAGAAGGTGTTTTGGGCATAATTCCTTTCATATACCCTGAAGGATAAGAAGAGGAATGATATAATATCTCTCCAGTAGGGGAGTATGTTGGAACAAGAGCTGGGGATCATGTTCAAGGATCTCCTTCGCTTTTCTTGGATCTCTTTCCGGATGAGGATTCTTGGGAAAGATTCTTGGAGGAGTAACTTTGTCCTTCTCTCCAGTACGCATTTACTCCCTTCACCTTTCCAACATACATAGAGGTTATGAAGAAGGATGTGGTATTTGATAGGATAAACATACAAGAATTTTTTACTTGAGATGGGAGTCATCCTAGCTATTCAAAGGGAAAGGATACTAGTAGTAGGTCCCAGCCACTAGAGACTTACAGGTTTCGTCTAGTGAGGAGCCTATCCCTTTAGTTTTAGATGCGATCATCTGGTCCTCGTGTTTTTTCCATACACTTGGGGCCGAGGTGTTTCACTTGTTGAGGATGTGGGCACCTTAAGTTTTAGTTTTTAATTCAAACATAGTATGGTGGAGGTGGTCACAGCCATGATATTTCAATAGCTTGGACAGTAGGCTCTTGCTCCACCGAGGGGAGACAAAACAAGTGGAGTACGACCTTAGGGTGTTCTTCAGAGACCTCAACCCAGGCATGGTTGGGTAGGCCATCATCCGCAAAGGGGAAAATAATCTGGGTGTGGTCAGATAGACAACATAGAGGCAGCAGTTCCGGTGGGGTCAGAGATCATTCAAGGTACGATCAGCCAGTTTAGTACGCTTTTATTGTGCCTTGTTTGATTCAGGAGCTCCGTACTCCTTCATTTCACATGGTCTAGCCCATGATAAGGAACTTCACAGAGAGAGACTTTTCATGCCCCTGGTGTTGAGTACACCATTTAGAGGTCGGACGATCTTTTTTTATGTGTGTTGTGGATTTTTACTGATGATGGGACCACATGGGTCCTATTGGGATATATTCCTATTGCAGATGGAACCGTACGATGTCATACATTGAATCAACTAGTTGTACTCAATGCATTCTATTATCCACTTATTCTAGGGAAGATTCATGTTTTCATACATGTATGGACAACATGTGGCTTTCATTGGTGAGCATAGTTGTTTAATAGGTTGTCAGTTTGTGAAGCCTCTTCTTTCTTTATTGGTCAAGTTGTTAGTGGAGTTGGTGATTGCTGAGATGGTGGGGGTTCTCAGAGTTTTTGGGGAGTCCTTGGATGTTTTTTTCTGTGGAGTTTGTGACTTTATCCCATCAACACGATTTTGAGTTCAGGATAGACTGGGAGCTCGGTAATTCTCTGATTTCAATGCCTCCTAATCGGATGGCACCTTATCAGCTGTGGGAGTTTTAGATTCATATTTATGACTAGATTAATAATGTATTTATCTAGCCTAGTGTGTCTCCATGGGGTTCTCTGGTCTTGTTCTTGAAGAAGGAAGTTGGTGGATTGAGGTTGTGTATAGACTGCCAGATGCTAAATCAGGCTACAGTCAAGAACCATTACCCTCTACTGATAATAGATGATGTTTCGATCAGATTATGTGAGCAAGTTGGTTTTATAAGAATAATATAGAGTCTGGGTATCACCAGTTGAGGGTGACGGAGGGTGAAATCTGGAATACTTCTTTCAAGTAAAGGTATGGGCACTTAGAGTACGTGGTTATAGTGTTTGGTGTTATGAATGCACTGGTCTTGTTCATGAGACTTATAAGCTCTATATTTCATGATTTCTTAGACCTGTTCGTTTTCTTATTCATCGATGAAATTATGATCTGGTCAAATCTAGATGAGGAGCATACCGAGCATCTCAGGACTATCCTAGAGGTCCTTCGACACCACCAACTCTACGAAAAGTTATCCAAGTGTATGTTTTGGATATTGTAGGTCCACTTCCTTGGACATGTGGTGTCTCAGAATGGTGTAGCAGTGGACTAATCACAGGACAAGGTAGTTTCTTCTTGGTCCGCAATCAAGCAAGTAGTAGAGGTTTTCATTTTTCTCAATCTAGTGGGATTTTACCGGAGATTTTCTTCTAATTTCTCTTGATTTGCAGCTCTATTTAAGTCTTGGACCAGGAAGGACTAGGATTTCATGTCGGGTGAGTAGTGTTAGGAATATTTTAGCTACTTGAAGGGGAATTTATTTTTTTCTCCAGTGCTCTGATTTCCAGAGCAAGGGATGATGTTCGAGGTGCTTTTTTATGCTTCCTATATGGGATTGCGATTTGTGCTAATGCCGAAATGTGGAGTGATCTCTTATAGTTCTAGGTAGTTAATTCCTCATGAAAATAACTATTACATCCGTGATTTGGAGATAGCAGTGGTTATGTTTGTGCTAAAGTTGTGTTGGCATTACCACATTAGGGAGCGCTTGTTGGTCTTCATAGATCACAAGATATTGAGGTATATCTTTTCCCAGTGAGATATGAACTTGTGAAAGTGATGGTGGATGGATATTCTACCTGACTATTATTTTGAGATCTCCTACACCTCCAGAATGGTGAAATTTTTAGCTGATTTTTTGAACAAGAAGCTATAGAGAGAGGTAGTTTGGGAATCTAATGGCACATGGAAGGTGTTGGATGAGTTTTTCACCTTCCACTTAGGTGTAGGAATGTATGGTGGTAGGGGTCATCTATTTTAGATAATAGTTCTGTTGTTTCAGATGCATCTTCTAGAATATTATTAGTTGGGAGAATCCAAGGAAGAGGATATGTGTGATCGCATTGACTAGGGTGATGCTCTAGAGGGATCGATGGATGATGGTTAGATTTAGATGTTGCTTCGTGGGAAGCAATTTGTTCTAGTGGCTATGCATGGGGGATTTCTTCATGAGTTTCACAAGAAACCATTAGTGTAACTCCCAAGAATTTTTAATATGTATCATGTCTTGAGAGATTCATTTTGGTGGACCGGTATGAAGTGGGATGTGGTGGATTTTGTGGAATGGTTTTAGTGTGTTACCAGGTGGAGGCTAAGCACCGTGTTCCTGATAGTTTTTTTCATCCCATAGATGTCCCTAAGTATAATTGGGATGAAATATCAATGGATTTCATCATAGGGCCACCCAGGGATTAGGGTAGATGTTATGCAATATGGGTAGTAGTGGATCGACCGATGAAATCGGCTCATATCATATCGATCAAGGAGTCACCCGTAGTGGATACCTCTGTGTAGAGTTATGTGGATGAGGGTGGTACAACTACATGAAGCTCAAAGAACCAATTTCTCATACTAGGATACATGCTTTACCTCACAAGTCAGGATTGGATTTAAGCATTATTTTGGCAGTCAGTTATGCCTTAGCACTACCTTCCACCCCCAAACATATGGGGAGACTAAGGGAACCATATAGACATTAGATGATATGTTATAGGCGTGTGTTCTAGACTTTAGAGGATCATGGGTATGACACTTTCCCCCAATGGAGTTTTTTATAATAATATATCTCACTTTTCCATTAGCATGGATTTGATTGAAGCCTTGTACAGGATATCATGTCATTCACCTATGTGTTTCATGGAAGTTGGGTAGATAGTTGTTCTTGGTCCGAATGTAGTATAAATCAAAATGGAGAAATTTCATCACATATGTGAGAGGATTAAGGGATTTTAAGAATTAAAGAAGTCATATGTCGATCACTGAATGAGACCATTGGAGTTCAAGGTTGGAGACCACATGTTTTTTATGGTTTCCCTAGACATGGGAAGTGGATGTTTTGGTAGAGGGAGTAAGCTTTATATAAGGTTAATCAGACTTTTCATGTGGAATGGATGACTCGGGGAGGTGGCATATCAGTTGGAGTTTCGCCCATAGTTTGAGAGCTTCCATAATATATTTCACATATCCTAACATCTATGGTATCTTCATGATGACTCCCATGTCATTGAATGGGGAGAGTTAAACATCGAGGATGATACAACATTCGTGGAGTAGCCAGTGGAGATCTAGGATCGTCGGGAGACGGTGTTGTGTGGATGGACCATTCCCTTTGTTCATGTGGTTTGGAGGCATAGTGTTCGGGAGGAGAGTACTTGGGAGAGAGAAGAAAAAATACATTCCCAGTACCTGGAGCTGTTTTGAGTTTTTCTTATGTACTTTTATTTGTTATGTAATTATTGAACATTGTTCATTATGAGATGAGTTTTTCCTTGTTCTATAACATGTGATAAATTCATAACCATGAGGAGGGAAGGACCTGATTCCTAAACAAGAATGATTAATTGAAATGTTATTTAACCCGTGTGGGCGAGTCTGTTCTGCCAAGATAGGATATTAACATGACATGGAGGAAGGAATTTCATTATTGTTGTGTTTGTCAGGGTGGATTTTTAATGCTTCTTTGGTGTGATTTTTGATCAGTTAGGGTAGTAGATTTTAGAGGATGTGTTCTTGGATTTCGAAGTTTTACTTTAGATTTCAAACAACACAGGATGGTTAATCCTTGAGAGGTATCTCATGAGGTGGTTGTTTATACCCCTCTTTCTTCTTCGTTTGGTTCTAAATTCTTGAGGGTGAGAATCATTGTATATGTATCTGATGTAAGTTTTTGTGATCCCCTGGTCAGTTATATTGTAGGTTTTGGAGGTTGGAGTTGTTTAAAGGGGGTTTGGAGAGGTCCAAATACTAAAGGTTTTAAGTGGGATGATTTAACGTCATCTAATGAGGTTACGTGATGTGAATCTTGGGTTCATGTTTTTTTCTATAAGGGTTCACAGTGTGACAGGATTCGGGGTTTGAAAAAAATCATATAGTCAATGGATTTTTCAGTTGAAGTGGACCTTAAAGGGTTACACGATGTTAAAGGGTATTACAGATCGTGTAATACCCCGGTCTATTTTTATTTTAATGTTTTGTCCGGACAAACCTTTTATTTAATTTGGATTTTTATTCTTTTCCTCTTACTCCAGAAAACCCCCAAGGTTCCCCTAGGTGATCTTCGAGCCCCTCCTCCCTCTTTGGTCAATCGAATCCAGTTGTTATTCATGGGAGATCTATTATTGACCCATGGTATTTTTTCTAATACTTTTCATCTATTTTCTCTTGGACCTCCCCTAAAATTTTGATATTAAATTAGGTTTGTATTTTCATGAATGTTTGGGTAGTATTTTGATAACCCTTTGGTGCAGAATACGTTGATCCCCATATTTAGCGATGTGATCATCACTTGCAGGCTTTCTTTTTCTCCCTACGGTGCACGGATGAATCAAAAAGCTTCATTGAGGTAGGGTTTCTCCTTCATTTATCTTTATTTGGGTATCAAGATCGATGGATCGACTTTCTTCCTTGTAGATCCTTGTTATTTCACCCTAATTAAAGATAAAGAAATAGATAATTGAATTTAAAGGGGATTTGGGGTGTGTTTGTATGCTTTTTACAAACATCATCTTATTGTGATATTTTGTAATTGTATAGGATAAAATGTCCCACTAAAAATCATGATCGTTGGTGGTCCTTTATTGCACACTAAACAAGTCACATGTCGGTTGGCTCTTATTAAACACTTTAGAATGAAAATTGGTTTCAATGTATACCTGTATAATGAACAGATGTCCCGGAATTTACCATTAATTATTTCTATGATAACCCCTGAATTGTGATGTTAAATAAATCAAGGGGTGATTTTCAATCATAAAATTGTGTTGTTATTTGATATGTGGGGTAATTTGTTGTTTGAGATAGATGTGGTTATGTATGTGGGGTGGATGAAATATAAAGTGGTCGTGTTGTGGCCTATGGGTTTTCTTGGTTATACAATGGTAAGTTTACAGAGCATAGATGTTTGTTCTAGGATGATTGTGGAATGGATGAAGTTGTGTGGTGAAATAAGGATACAAGACTACTATGTGGTATAGCGAGTCTTGGGTGGTTATGTGTGACTAGACGGGGTTGTTTTTGGGGTTTGGTTTGGATGGTACGTGACTTGATCATAGATGAATGTGGATATACTTTAGTTTCTTGTTTTTGTCCCTTCTAAGATTACCTTCATGGTGTTTCTTGTTATGTATTGTGTTTATTAGTTCCTCAATAGGGATGGTTTTGATAAATGAACTATTTAATAATGAATGTAAATGGTTAAATAGAAAATTTTCTAGAAATCATGAAATGGTCTTGTGGCTTGTTGTTTGGTGTGTTCATTTTAGAGGTAGAAGCATAGGTGACTGTGTTATGTGGTGTCCATTTTCTTGAGAACCAATTGGTTGGGCTGAGTTCTTGATACATATATACATATACTTGTAGCTTCTTGTGATTTCTATACGTACCCCACCCAAGTTGATCACTATGTTCCGAACACCCCCATTGTTATGGGGGAGGGTGTCTTTCCCAACATCCCAATGGAAGCATGGATAAATGGTTATTAGTTCTTCTCTTTAACCTATTCTTGGAATTGATCACCAATGATTCTTTGGGTAGGCTATAATGGCTAGAAGAATAATAACCGTTGTATGCAGGTGATGTGTGTTTCCCAAGTGTATTCAGGATGAGGCCGAGGTGTCTACGGGTAGGAATGTGGTGTGGTTTGAGGCACAGGTGTCTGCAGGAAGGAACGGGGTGTCGTTTGTAGCCCATGTGTGTGTGGGTAGGAATGTGGTGTGGTTTGTGGGCTAGGTGTGTGCGGGCAGGTTGTCATAGTGGGGCTTTAGGAAGAGTGTGGTTGCGTCAAAAATTTCACCATTAGGGAGGATTAGTTAACCAATGGGATGTGGTGAGGGGTACCCAAATATCAATGTTCTTCTTTCATTACTTTACTTGACTTGCGTTATTTGGTGAGAATTCCCTTGGTGAGGTTAGGGTGGTTAGTTTTCCTTGTTTAGTGATTTGGTTTTTAAAATTTTCTTACGAGGGGAATTTGTATTCTTCTCCACCTGTGAATGAGAGACTTTGAATTTTTCTACTATGGATACTTGCATGCTCACCCTACATATATAAACCTATTTTCAGGTTTCTAGGAGGATTTATTTTACTGTGTTGGGCAGTACTATCTTGGACATTGGGGATAGTTTTTGTGTCTCTACATATCTTTCTTTTTGTATTTACATTGGAGACTCTCTCTTTTGTATCAATTACATTTTCAAACATGCATGTGGGATGGAATTTATTTTTATTTAATTATATATATAGTGCTTGGAGTTTTTTGGGCTTGACCATATTATCTCCCGATAATATTATATAAAAAGGTAAATTTTTTCCATGTTTGTGAGATTATATACCCTTGGTGTTGTTCTCCACCCCAGGGCCTACTGAAGGTAGGAATCGAGGGGTCATTATCCCTCTTTCTTCATTTCTATCCCAAGAGCGGTATCTTTGGAGGGAGGGGGTCGTGAAAGATATTTACTAAATTAATTATTTGATCAATACTATCTAAATTGGTAATAAAGATAAAATACAAACTAAAAAAACATTTGTTGCAGATAGAGTGGAAATCACTATCACCACCAGAACATTATCACTATAATATATTATGGATAAAGGAAATATCTAGACTAGACAGATCTTCCAAGAGTGGTACAAGAACTTTCACATAGTACTACTCCAAGAGAGGAAGCATTATGTGACTGATTCCTCACTTCCTATTGGGCCTCCTCAAGGAAAAATCAAGTTTCATGATAATTTATAAATTTACACTACAAGTAGAAGCGGTTTGTGTAGTACAAGTAGGGGTTGAATCTATAGAGACTGAAGAAGAAACATTGAGATACTAAATGTTTTTAGGAGGATTGGATATAAAGTGGCCAACATTGGTGTTCATTTAAATTGAAAAATAATAATAAATTGCCTAATTTAATTGATTGGGTTTAATAATTAAACCCCTAAATATTTTAACATAAATAATGAATGTATATGATTCGATCCAAGGTTGTTGTTAGGGATAGAATGGTTGTAATTCTTTTCCTATGAATTATTAGTTCACTAGTTAAAGAAGTATCCAATCAATGATAAAATTATCCAACATCATTCTCTAATTTACTCTATACAATTACAAGTCTATTCACTAATTAAATTATAGTATCAATTTCATGATCACTCAAAGGAATCGGATCATACTACCACTCCAAATTTTTTGTAATTAAATTTAGTAAATATGTAGAAGAAAATAATTCAATGAAAGGAACACTCAAACCATTGAAATAATTTAATAATTCGAACAAGTGAAATAAAATCCAATAAAGACACAAGAAACTCCCTCTAATCATCCCAAAAATGTTTTATCCTTCAATTAATGTAATAATTTTAATGGAAAATAAAATTATACTTAAAAAGTGATATTGATTAAGCTAAAACAATGAAATAATTAACACTCCACAATTGTGTGAGGAATTTCTCAAATTCTGGTGTAAATAAACTCACAACATGATTAAAATGTATCAATGTAATATTTAAGGTATTATAAATAGAGAATAAGATTAATAATAACTTGTATTAATAATTTATTGTGAATAAAACCACTTACATAAGAGAAAATGAACATGTGATTTCCAAATGATAGTGTGACATTATAATTGAAAGAAAAAAATGTATCCCCTAATTACTTCTCCAACACCACCCTATATAGGGAATAATTTAGTCTTATATAAATCCAATTTCATTTAATATAATCCCATTTAATTATGATTGTAAAAGGGTGGGTGAGAAAAATGGAAAGTAGTCTTTTCGTTGTTGACAAAAAAATCAAATCAATATTCTTCCTCCTTATTGAAGCTAAAATTTTACATTGAAGATGGATGAGTATTGTAAGATCATAGAGTATAAAATATTTCTTTCATATTTCTTATAATTCATATAGAAATTTCTTACCAATTGGATATTCCATTCATATGTTATGAATAAATTGATGGGATTACATTATGGGCCTTGAAATCTATCACATTATTTAAACTTCAAATTGGACCAACTCGATCACTATAAAAAACTAAAAATTAGCTCTCTTTATAGTTAAATAAAATTCTCTACATAATTTCCTATATCCACAGTTATAATTTGAGCATGGTTGAGCTTCAATTGTTGGATACACCTTTATTTGATGTCACTGAGGCCCATTCTACTTTGTTTAGAAATTTTTGCATCCATGTACAAAAACTTTCATCTCCAGTTATGAATATTCCATTGAGCCTAAAAGAAAAAATGTTTCATACAAAGTGATCAACAATATCTTGAATTATCATATTAAAATATTTAAAATATTTTATTCTGTATGTGGATGATTAATTAGGCCCAAATTGACACACATTAAAAAAGATTTAAAAAATGATGTGAAATGAGGTTCAAATAATTAAATTCACCAAGACTGGTGTTTATGGACATTCAAACACATGAATATTAAAATATAGACAAGGAAAATTAGATGCTTTTAGTGGATAATCACACCAACCAAGTTTATTTTTTCTAATCAAAATAAAAAAGTATCTCCAAAATATAAAAATTGAATTCCCGTTTAAAAAATATTTACATATAATTATCATAAAAATACATAATTCCAAACAGTCATGAAACCTATCTAAATCATTTAACACAAGAAATTTCCGCAAGAATATAAGAATCCCCATCTCATTCCTTTATTTAAATTCATCGATAAATTTCATCCAATTTTAATTATCAATGATGTTTTTTTGTGTTTCACAATAGATTTAGAGAATATTTTATTGTTCGTGGGGAAAATAAATGAATGTGCTTGGTGGGAATCACCTTAAACAGTAATATGAGTATCATAATATTTATTTTATCATTTTTTTATGTTTTTTTATTTTTTTATGGAACCACAATATAGATGAAAAGTCAAACTCAAATAGGGATAGTTATGAAGTCATGATCCCCAGGGGTTTAATGCCACACATTTTATCAATTCCATTTTTCACAATAGATATACAAGGCCTAACTTGGGAAAAAATGACTATAGAGTCAAAACAACAATGTTTTGAACACCATAAATTTGAAAAAAAAAACATTTTTTGATGTATTATTATTATTTTTCATTATTTTAGAAACTCAAATAAAATTAAAAGTATCCCCAAATCCTATACTATAATGAAAGGGACCAAGAACTCCAATATACTCCCAAAATCCACTGGGAATTCATTGTTATATTTTTATTGAATGGAAGAACATTTAAATGGGGAACATCAAATTATACATCCATACATTCCAAAATTTACCCTCCTAGACTTGAACATGTATAAAGACCAGAATCAGGTTATTCAAAATAAATTGACATTCTATTTTTATATTTCTCATTATAAATTAATGCATGCAAGGATAGTGAATTGAAATTTTTCATAAAAGCCCATTTTTTTTAAATGTTATATTTTCACTCCCCCCAACATATAATAACAATTCCTTCAATGATGAATGATAATATAAGTGGGAGTTCAGAATTAAGAATAAATACGGAAAAATGTGATTTGAAATGAATTCATAAAAAAATAACCTGGTTTGAAGGTTATTACCCTTATATCAGTATGTAATCACATTGTATTCAAGTAAAAAATAATAGTCATCGGGGGTGATTAAATGTTAGGTTTTAATTTTGTAATTCATGTTTTCCCTTTGAAAATAACAAAATACATCATTTATTAAATATCACACACAAGAAACTTTAGATCACATTGGAAAACCCAAGGGGGTACCCTTATAAAAAAAGACACACCAAATAAAATAAAAACAATTAAGTAGAGGTTTTCTTCCCAACATGTCCTTAGTTTTATGTCATTAGCTCAAATTAGACCCCAAATAAATAAACTTTTGTCTTGTTAATAGGTTGGATTAGTATAATACTCATATTTGTAATGTTTATTGATTGACTTAATTAATGGTTTTAGCCTCTAACCATTAACATTAAGTATGTAACAACTAATGGGATCATGAATCTCTACTGTACCGTGAGGGTATATATAATTTACTATGTAAGGTCCTAACCCCCACAACCTTCACTTTCCTATGTGTAAGTGAAGTTTGGAACTATACAAGAGAATAAATTTTACCAATTCAATGTTTTTAACATCAAGATTATAATATTTTTCACCTATAACTCTAGATTTATTTACAATTTAATTTTCATAAGAATCCTTCCTAATTTTTATAAGATTACTAAGGTCTAATTTTCACTCTGTTTCATCTAATGAAATGTCAAATTTCATTTTCGTGATTTCACAAAATACCTTTTGTTCAATTTCAATAGGTAAATTGAATGGTTTTCTATAAACCAAACATCAAGGATTCATTCCTAGTATGGTTTTGAATGTATTATGATATTATCAAAGGGAATACAAGATTATATTTAACTAATATTTCCTTGATGTATTGAAAACATTCTCAATAATTTTTATAAAATTCATTTACCAACTCATCATGACCACTGGTTTGAGGATGGTATGTAGTGGACACTTTGTGATAAATACCATTTTTAGACTTGATTTATGAAAAGGGATGGTTGTAAAAATGGGTTCCATGATCATTGATTATAGACCTAGGAATTTTAAATATATAATATATTTGTTCTTTCATGAATTATATCACAACATGATGATCGTTAAACATGGTGGGAATTCTCTTAACCCATTTAGAGACATAATCAACATCTAAGAGGACGTAGAGATATGCACTGTTGATTTGGAAGAGTCCAATGAATTAAATTACCCATCAATAAAAGATTTTGACAATGAGAATGGGATTAAGGGAATTTTTTTATGGATCCTAATTGCTAACAAAGAGAAGAACTATAGAAGAATGTGCATGAATATTTAGTGAGGGTATTCCAGAATAAACCACTTTCGAGGTCTTTTTCAGTTTTATTCTTAGTGGAAAACAAACCTCCATATGCATGTACAAAACAAAATATAAGAATGGAATATTTCTCAATCTTAGGAAGGCATATCCTAATGAAATTATCATGATAGAACATAAAGAGGTATTTATAATCAACCACATAGTGTTTGAAATAATAAATTAATTTCCTCCAATATTTTTTCCTTGAGAATTTTTTAACTATTCTAATAAAAATTTATTTTTATTTTTCAGCATACCGTGGTTAATAACTCATAGAATATATATGATCTTCTCATATTGAATAATTCCTATAAATATGGGATTACTTATCACTGAATTATAAAAAAGATAAGTGATATGCTAAAATATTTTCAAAACCATTTTTTTCATAAAGGTTATATAAAACTCGTATAGAAGAAGTACCCACATAGTCAATCTTGTTTTGGAATCTTATTTTTTAGAAAACTGATTTTTGAGTATAATGATCTTAGAAGTCAATAATTTGGGATCCAAATAGATAGGACCTAAAATTTTATAAATAAAAGATAATAGAAATTAGTTATTTCTCAACAGTGGTGTAGTTTATTGGAGCATCATTCAACTATTTCATTGAGTAGTAAAGTGAAAATGGTGTTTTACCAGATCATTTTCCTAATGTATCCCCTATAGAAAATTCACCCACATCTCACATGAGTTTAAATAGAATTATCCAATTGGGTGATTTCATGGTATGTTTAGAGATAAGATATTCCTTGAGTGTCTATAATGATTCCCCATAGATCTTTTTACATATAAATGGAGCATCTTTCACTAGAAAATCACAAAGTTGTTAGGAAATGAAACTGAAATTCCTAATGAAGCTTCTATAGAAACCAACATTTCCTAAAAAAATAAATCACTTATTTAATATTTTTTGGGGAGGGAAGGTGAAAAAATATGTCTAACATAGCTTTATCAACATTAATTCCTCTACAAGGGAACATATGTCGACGAATTAATCTTCCCTTAACCATAAAATGGAATTTTTCCTAGTTTAGGATGATATTATTATCCTCGCATATAGAAAACACCATTTAAATTTTTCTAATGAGTCCCTAAAATATATCCCACAATATGGATAAGTTATCCATAAAGAGATATAAAAATACTCCACAATGTATTAAAATAATCCCAATATGCACCACTAAAAGGTACCCAGGGAATTACATAACCCAAATGTGCATACGATTAAAAGAAAAAATTACCAGATGGATGAGTGATGATTTTTTTAAATTGATCTTATAAGGAAAACTCAATTTAACTATACCCTAAGAATATATCTTTGAAGATGTAGAACTCATGACCTACCACTCATTTCAGGATGCGATTAATGAAGGTTAATGGAAAATGGTCTTTCTTGGTGTAAGAATTTAACTTCCTATAGTCAATGCACACTCTCCATCCAACAATTTCTATTTTGGGGTGAAGATCACTATCATCATTGGTAATCATGGTTATTCAATCCATGTCAATAACTAATTGGATTATTATTACCCAATATCACTTATAAATAGGGTAAATGATACCAACATTCAACAACATTAGATGCTATTTCATTACCACATCCATGATATTGGGATTGAATATTAATTTTGGTTTTTGACATGTTTTAGAATCCGTATCTAGAACAATCTTATGGGTTAAAATGAGTCGGATAATCCCATGAATGTTATACAAGGTCTATTAAATTTCATTATTTTGCATAATAAGGAAACCCGGAAGTATTAAATCATGATTGTATTTTAGGGAGGAATATATGACAATGGGAAGTGTTGGAATATCCCCTAGGAATTCATATATTAGTGATGAATGTAGGAACTTGAATTAAATCTTATGTTGGGACTTTAAATAATTTAGAATTTCTTTTTCAAAATATCTTAAAAACATTTCCTTTTTAAAATATGTTTCAGCAACCAAATTGTCCAAATCAATGTAAGAAATAGGTATATACTTGTATTTCTTAGATTTATACAAAGTTATAATTGATTGATGGTATTAAAAATTCATCAAAGGAATAATTTGAAAGAGATTAAATCCAATTGGACAAATTTCATTATTTTGAACAATGAAAATCAATCTCATCTAACCCTAATCATACTTCAATAATTCATTGATTTTCCTATAGTTTATTTTCAACACTACCTATCCAATTCACCTCATGAATTACCTAATCGTCCCTAATTTTATAGTTTTATTTATTGATGTTTAGGTCGAGGATTGTGTTACCAATAGTCCTAATCACATTACCATTCCTTACTCAAATAAAAAAAATTGATTTTTATGAGAAAGGTAGGACAAAGGATGATTGGAGTTTGCTCCTTAGTTCCGAGATTTTATGATTTTCAATGATAATTAATTTTACATGGTATATAATATTTTGATCATTCATAAGAGCATCCCTTATGATCCCATTAGGACTGGAAAACTTTTATCATCAATTTGGAGTGTGAATAAAGTTGGTTGGATCTCTACAAGCCCTAGTTGTGAACACACAGTATATGGAATGAGGATCACACAAGATATTAGATCAGAAAGGTAATTAAAATTTTGTTCTCTCCTATATCAAAATTGATGTGTGGACATCCTATATATTTCAACTTTGGAGGAATGGTCCCTTGAATGGTTTTACTCACATTTGAATCCAAATGTTCTTTGTTTTTATGTAATATTTTTCTTTTAAAAGTGCACAATCCATTTAAATAATGAGAGTTGTCATGTATGGTTTGAACTGTATAAAGAAGCGACTTTTTCAGCTTAACTTTTGAGAAGATTTCCCTCAATGTTTCATTCATTTCAGGTTTGTATTTTACTCTAATTCATTAAGGGAAGGGAGTGGGTTGTTTGTTTGTCTATTGATGTTTTGGTTCTATCAAATTCATATTGAATTTTTCAGAATCTGATTGTGTTTCATCATTATTTTAATGTTATATTGAATCATTTTATGGTACTATAATGGTTTTTTCTTATGTTTTAACGGATTTCACACTTCTTAATATTATCACAGCTTTTAGTTGTTAATGTGATCATTATGTGTTATTGGATTATCCTCTCTAGGTTTTTGGAGGAATATCAGGAGGATAAATAGGTTCCATTATATATTTTATTATTTTAAGTTCATGTTTAACTGGAGAGGCTTCTGAGTTCATTATTTCCATTCACTTTCACAATTTTTAACGGATTTGGAGAGGGACACATTGGGTAGGGGATTATGCAGGTTGTTTTATCTAGGAATGATAATTTGGTTTTTGTATATATTACAATAATTACACTAGTGTGTTTTGGTATAAGATCATTTGGAATTGAAATTGGTTATGTGTTTATGTTTTTTACAATTTTTTAAAATTGGTTCAATATTTTTAATTTCATGGAATTTCCTAATATAGATCTCCTTAAGATTCCTAGTGAGTGCAGAATGTTTTTCTCTAAGACTTTATTCTTCTACATGATTTTTAATTTCACCATATTTAGCTGGATTCTCATACTAATGTGATATTCACCATGTTTGGTTTCATTCAATAATATTTTCCAAATAATCATAATCATTATTTGTCACTTTGTTCTTCAATTTTCCATTACACATCATATCAATAAAGTCTTTTTTTACTAGCCACAAACCCTTTGTAGAAAATTATCACTTTTTCTGGGATTATGTAATCATGGTGTGGTGCCATATTTAAATTTTATTTATACCTTTCCCATGTTTCATATAATTTTTTGACCTCTTTTTGTTTTAAAAAAATGGACTCTCTTTTTATGTGGAATAGTTTTGTGATGATGGTGTATTTTTTATATAATTAAAATTATAGTTACTCCCAATATTTAATGTATTTTGGTCACAAATTATTTAGTCCTCAATTTTATATATCCTTTAGTGAAAAATAAATAGTATCATTCTAGACGATTCAATTTTATATAGATGGGAACATTATTTCATCAATCTCATTGAATTCTTTAAAATAAAGGTAAGGAATCTTACACTCAATCCCATGAATGGTTGGAAGGTGGTCCATAACATGGGGTTTGAAGACATATTAGGAATATCTTATGGAATCATACCTAATGCATGATGGTGAATTGATCTAAGCAGTTTTAATGTACTCATTCATGGTCTGGTATGCAATATTTCCCATGTTAGGGGCCTTCCCATTTTGTTTTCCATTTGGATTCCCATATGTGTTTATGATTTGGTTTTTTTACCATATTATTAAATTCAGTTTTAGAATCCAAGTCTTAGGAAGACTAGGATCTATGTGAAATATTCCCCTAGATTCACTATAATTTTCACCCCCCAGGTTTTCAACCTTAACAATTTTATTTCATTTATCAGGAGTGTAGGCCTACATGTACGAGAAAATAAGGGAAAAGAGTAAAGGGTTATGATATATAAATTGGAAGAGAAAAGAAAAATATGATCTAAGATTTCTTACTTGAGTCCCTATAAAGTGGAAAAATTGGTGATTCCCAAATATACACTACAAGTAGAACTAGTTGTTGGAGTAAAGGTATGGGTCGAATCCATAAATACATAAGAAGTAACACTGATATAGTTAGGTTTGTTGGGAGGATTGTTTAGGAAGTTTCCAACGTCGATGTTGATTCCAATTGGAAAAATAAATACTAAATTACTTAATATAATTAATTTAATTTAATAATGAACCAACTAATTATTTCAATAGAAACAAATAAATAAGATTAATCGATTATTGGATCTTGTTAAGGATATAAGAGATGTAGTTGTTTTACAATGAATTTTCACTTCACTAGTTCAAAAAGTATCCAATCAATCAGAAAAAGTATAGAACATCAATAGCTGAATTCATCCATACAAAATACAAAGTTTAATCATAAATTCACTTAAAGGATCAATCTATGGAATTGGATCATACTAGCACTCAAAATTTGTAGTCATTAATATAGGTGAAGATGGATATGAAAATAAAACAATGAAATCAACACTTAAACCATTGAACTAATTTAATAATTTAAGAATATCAAATGAAATCCAATAAATCCCCATGAAACTCTATAGAATCATCCTACAAAACTGTTAGCCTTCAATTGATGTGAAAATTTGAATGGAATATAGAATCTAACTTAAATTTAGAGGATTAAAGAAGTTAAAACAATGAAAT
The DNA here is from genome assembly GCA_963277665.1 of Viscum album. NCBI lineage: Eukaryota > Viridiplantae > Streptophyta > Magnoliopsida > Santalales > Viscaceae > Viscum > Viscum album. The sequence goes on from OY728135.1 coordinate 1,841,419,415, forward strand.
AACGAACACTCCACCATTATGTGAGGAACTTCACATTTTTTGGTGTAAATAAATTCACTTCTTGATCAAATTTTATCAATGGTATACTTAAAATATTATAACTATAGAATAATAAAACGAAATTTTATTAATTATCTAGTGTGACTCCAACTCCATACATGATAAAAAACAAACATGTGAATATAAAATGAAAGAATAACATTGCAATTGAAAAAAAATTGAACACCCAATTCCTTAATAGAAAACACCATAAATAGTAAATATTTCATACTTATTTGGACCCATCATCATTAAAGATCATCCCCATTAATTAGTGTAATTACCTACACTTTTATAAATAAAAATCACCTTTTGATTTAATTAAATGTATTATTATGTAATATGTTTATATAAAACACATGAACTTCATTTCAATTATTATATCCAATTGTATTTATAAGTTTTTAAAATATTATTTTCATTGATAATATAGTTTTTGAAAAATTATCACATTATTAGTATAAATATAGGGTTTTAACAAATCTAATTGACATAGAAAAATGACGTGATAAACTCAACCAGTATGATTGTTCCCTATGTAGCCCATTTGTTGGAGCTTCTGGGGGAGGTAAAATCATTGTGATTTTCCCTTGAAAAATCCTAATTAGAGATCCAAAAACAAAATAATGATAGAAACCATTTACAATATAAGTTCAAGGTCATCAAGATCATGACCCAAACCATGTTCGTCAAATCGCCCCATGAAAGTCCCATCATTGTGCAACATAATCATAGGGTTTTTTCTAGTGTATTAAAGGGATATATATCAAAACCCTTGAATTATGAGTATCTACAATATTATTTATTTAATAATGAATAAATTTTCATTCTATTATGGTTACTTTATATATATTTTTTATTTTGATATATGAAAACACAAATAGTATTTTTGGGTAATATTCAAATTCAATTAAGGAATATATTTTGATGAATTAATGGATTTTTTAAATTGATAATATATTAATAAAATATAATTATTAGATTATATTTATTAAATATAAATTGTTTTAAAATTTTTATGAAGTCCAATTTAATTTTTATGATGGTTTAAAAACAGTAATTGTTAATAAAACCATCATTTCTCAATAAATGTCAATTACTTTTTTAAAAGATAAAAATCATATAATTATAAAATTAAATAGATACAATTGATATTATTTTTGGAATTAGAGCATCCAAATTATCTTCTGGTGAATTTATCATAAATTTCTAAGATTTTTGAATCTTTTGGTTAAAATTAAATACTGTATAAATACACTTTGTGTATTGTGACATCACAATGATCAAAAGGTGATATAATAATTACTAAAAATGGTATCCATGACTAAAATTTTTTCCCCTATAAAATAATTTGATTTTATGTTAATTTTATTAATTTTATAAGCCATTTAACAACCCTCCAAATCCTTTAATATATTTTATGGTTTTAAAATCATTTCATTAAGAGTATGACTCACCTCAACATAGGCAAGGTAATTGTTTTATTACATTAGGCCCTTTGACTTATAAAATAATGAGAACCACTCCCATTTTGTAAAAAACAAGGTAAAATACTATGGGATGTTTAGTGGTTTTGGTTATTTTATTATATAGAGTACAAAACATAAATAATAATGAAATCCCCCTCTCTTCTAATATAAACCCACCCAAGCTATCATTTCTCTTCACTCAAACTTTTTGGAGTATGTTCATAATATGGCATCGTTAATTTATTTTATTATATCCAAATAGAGATAAAAAACCATTATATATCATTTCCATTGATAATATAGCTATTAAATAGTGATCACATTATTATTATAAATATAGGTTTTTAACCAATCTAATTCACATAGAAAAAGGAAGTGATGGGATAAACTAATAAGATTCTTCCTTATAAAGCCCATTTATTAGCGCTTCTGATGGAGATATAATCACTATTATTTTCACTTGACCAATCCCATGTTGAGATCTAACAACTTAATAATGAGTGAAACTATTTATAGGAGATGTTCAAGCTCTATGAGATCATGGATCAAACCATGTTCGTCAAACCACCCCATGAAGGTCCAATCATCACGCACCTTACTCTTTGGGATATTTATTGTTTATTAAGGAGATATGTATGAGGACACCTTCATTATGAGTATGTACATTATTTTTTATATAATTATGAATATATTTTCATCGAATTATAGTTACTTTATAGATAAGTTTTATTTATATATAATAAAACACAAATACTGTTTTTGGGTAATATTCAAATTACATTAATGAAATTATTTTGATGAATTAATGGATTTTTTTATTAAATAATATTTTAATAAAATACAAATATTAAATAATGTTTATTAAATATAAATTATCATATAAATTTTAAGAAGAAAAATTTAATTTTTTTAGGGGTTGAGAAAGTGTTGTTACAAAAAAACCAGCAGTTATCAATATATATCGATTACTATTTTAAAAGTTAAAATTTTCATATTTGTAAAATTATTTATCTTCAATGAATATAAATTTTGGAATTAGATCATCAAAATTATATAATCGTTCATATTTCATAATTTTCATAGACAATCGAATTTGAGAGTTATAATAAAATGTCGTATAAATATTCTTTAGGTATAATGACATCATAATGATCCAAAAGTGATGTAATAAGTACCATGTAGGGTATCCATGACCAAATATATGTATACCCATTAAAATAATTTTATTTTATGGTTATTTTATTAATTTTATAAAGTCTTTTTCATTCCTCTAAAATTATTAATATATTTTATGGTTTTAAAATAATTTCTTAAAGAGTATGAATCACCTCATAATAATAAAGGTAATTAATTTTTTAAGTTATTCCCTTGGACTTATAAAATAACGAGAACCACAAATATTTTTCTAAATCCATTCTCCAAAACCATGGGATGTTTTGTGGTTTGGGTTATTTTATTATGTAGATTCCAAAACAGAAATAATAAATAAATCCCCCTAACTTCCTATATAATCCCACCCATACTCCCATTTCTATTCACTCAAAATCCATAGAGCACGTCCATACTATGACCACCACTATCTAGGGTCCTCCAAATTCACCCTCAATCTCTCAAGAAGTCCCTCTCAATAATTTAGAGTCACCCACTCATGTAAGGGATTTCTCTCTTCCCATTTTCATTCAAGAACTTCTTTTGTGTTATGTCTCTTAAATTCAATTTTTTATTATGTTGGGATATGTTATTTAAATTTCCCCTTACTATCCAATTAATTTATAAATTATGAGATCCACCTTACACTTTCATTTATCCTCCTATGATCATTTACGTACACTTGTTACCATGTCGAAATATAGTTTGGATTCTTTTCTTTATTCAAGTTTCTTAAATAAATAATTACTTCTATTTCAATTTTATAATTTTGGGATATGTTTTTAAATTTCCATATTACATCCCATTTGATGTATATGTGATGAAATACCCCCTTCACTCTTATCAACCAATCTTTTTGAATCTTTATGTTATGTAGTTGTGCTGAAAAAATTTCACTAAGATTTTACTTACCAAAACAACTGTGTAGTGTATACCTTACCCATTTCCTATAAAGGGTGTTCATATTTATGTACATATACTTTTTTATTAGGTACTTAAATATATTTCTTCAACACACCTTTATCATGTAATAAATTAATATGATAAATGAATCCTTTTTGAATGATCTATTTGGCACACTTAAGCATGAAATGAAATTAATGTGATGGGTGAGCCTAGAATTATATAACACTCCAATGCATTAGGTAATATTTAGTCTCATGAGATGTCATGTTAGGATATGGAATGAACCTAATTCCATTATGATACTTTTTACACCATTATTTCATGTTGTTTTTCCTTAACATATATTTAGGATTTAGTGTTTTAAGTTGTTTTCACATTTCCCATGTTATGATTATCATGTTATATCATGTCTCATTATTCATGTTTATGATTAATACTCTTTTTATGCACCATTGATATGACTATTTTCTAACATGTATCACCTTATGCCCTATTTATTCCATTACTGGACTTTATAGCTCACTTATTTCTTATGTTTTTTCCAAGTTTAACATGTGTAGTTTGAAAATCCATTGAATTTTAGAATCATGTTAAGGAAGATTTCAATAATATTGACATATCACATGTTCAAGATGTTATGTTATGTACCTAATTCACAAATAAACAAGACTTATCTATATTTGGGGTTCTAATATTTTTAATTTTATTTAATAAATTATTAATTAATGTGTATAAAATATTATTGTTGTTATAATTAGTATCATAGGATAAATTTAGTTATTTTTGGGATCAGGATTAGAAAACACTAGAGAAAGCCTTAAGTATAGGACTAAGTATAATAAAACATCCCTAAATTTTGGTAATTATAGAATAAATGGTTTATCAAAAAAATCATTAAAGTTTTGATAATACAATTGGATGTGGTTCTAGCATAGATGTAACTAAAGGTAAAAACTCCAACAAGGTGTGTCAGGCCTGATTTGGAATAACCTAAAACACATAAATGGGCCTTATTATGCACCTGGTTTGAAAATCTCAGGGGATTGTCATTGGTAAATTAAGAATCCCATTACGAACCATTTTTGAGGGAAAAATTCCCATAAGAATATATTTTTTTAAATAGATCATAGGTAACATAGATAGAAGCCTAAAAATCCATAAGTTAAGGAAATAAATGTAATTTATAATTTATCCCTTTAATGTCATTGGATTCCCCCTTTATCTATTTAATAGTTTAAAAATAATCATCCCTAAATTTCCTTTTATTCTAGATAATGGCTAGAAATATGAATAATTGGGTAAAATACCAATGTGATGGGAAATTTGATGGATACTTAGATGAGATTCATAATGTGATGGGAGATAAATTAGGAAATCTTATGATTATGCCAATCCAACTATCAAAAAAATAACAACTAGAAAATGGAACCTTGTATAATTCCCAAATAACTGCAGGAATATGAATAATACATATTAGATAAGTTCATATGATAAAGTTTATAAGGGAAATAAAGCCCAATTTCCTTTGTGAAAAAAGTGTAGAAAGAGGCACCAAGAGAAATGTTTGCAAAGGAACTGGGATGTGTTTCAAGTGTAGAAAGATAGGTCATAAAGTAGCCCATTTCCATAGAAAATGGATAATGTGATAGATGTAAGTAAAGATAAATATAAGGAACCATATATAGTTTTATATTATAAATGTGTAGAATTTAGACATTATCTAAGACAATGCACTATTCCAATGGCTGCCATGCAGGATGAGCATCTACAATCTCCAAGATTGAGGGAACAAGGAAAGTCTTATGTTGATATGGGTCATGATGATTGAAGTACATATAACCTTTACTCTAGAGTACTATATTTCATGTTTTATTTCAATTCATACCCTATTACATATCATGTTTTTTTTATGAGAACATCAAGTCACCACCTAAAATGATTTTATATAATTTGGGAAAACTTCTATGATTATGTATCACATGTTGAAGATGGTGAAAATATTCTTCTTGAAAATAATATCTATATTTATTTAGTGGAATTAAATAAAATGATGGGCATGGATTTTATTTCCCTACATATAACAAATATAAAATTCTGCAAGAAGTAAATAACTCTTCATATTTCAAATCGACCCCTGATTTTGTACAAGTGAAAGGAAGATGATGAATCTTCTTTAGTAACAAAATCTCAAGAATGGATACTATTTCCCTATATGAAATCATATTTATATAAATGGTTTATTTTAAGGAAAGGATCATCCTCAAAGACATTTCTATTTTTTACAAATATGTTGATGTGTTTCCAAAGAATTTCCTAGTTTTCCTCCTAGCCGAGAGATTGAATTTTTAATAAAATTTCTACATGGGGAATTTCCATTATCCAATAATCTATATAGAATTGATATTTTAGAGCTTGAAGAGAAGAAGAAATAATTAAAAAAGAATCTATATAAATGGTTCATAGGCCAAAGTGCTTCACCGTAGGGTTCACCAGTCCTCTTTATCAAGAAGAAGGATGGGTCAAGGAGACTTTTCATTGATTATCATGAGCTCAACATGATCACGATAAAGAACAAGTAACATATTCAATGGACTGATGACTTTTTTGATCATCTTTGTGGAGAACAATATTTCTACAAGGTGGATCTTCAGTTGGGATATTACCATGTTAGGTTGAAGAAGGAGGATATCCCCAAGACCACATTTCATACAAGGTATGGGAAATTTTGTGTTCATAGTGATTCCATTCAGACTCAATAATACTTCATAAATCATCATGGAAATTATTGATAGAGTATTTATGGATTACCTCAAAAAATATGTTGTAATATTTATAGATTATATTATGATATACTCCAAAACCAATTAGCATCAAGAGGAACATCTGATCATTGTTCTAAATACCCAACAAAAGGATAAACTATAGTCCAAGTACATAAAATGTGATTTATGGTTGAAGGAAGTCTCATTCTTGGGATATATCGTCACAAGAAATGGGATATCTATGGACCCTTCAAAAAAATAATCCATTCAAGGATGGACAACGCTATCATATATGAAATATATCTGTAGTTTCCTTGAATAAGATGAGTACTATAGTCAATTTTTGAGAAATTTCTCAACATTTTTAAACTCTCTTACCAAGCTAACTATGAAGGGAGTGATGTTTCTCTAGATGCATGAATCTGAGGAAAACATTAAGGAACTTAAAAAAGGGCTATCACTAAACTATTGATCACACTACTGATAATTGGGGAACTCATTATTATATAAAATGATGCTTCAAAGAATGGCTTAGGTTTTTTACTGAGGAAAAATGATAAAGTGATGGCCTATGCCTCATGGAAGTCGAAAATTCATGAGAAAAAATATCACATGCATGATCTAGAGTTGGAATCTGTGAACATTGCATTGAAAATATGGAACCATTATTTCTATGGGTGGAAGTGTGAGATATATATTTATTATAAGAGCCTCGAATATATATTCACACAGATTGGGCATAATATGTGTCGGTGAAGATCGTTTGAGCTCATAAAGGATTACAAGTTCTCAATCCACTATCATCCTGATAAAGCATAAATGTGGTGGATGATATAAGTTGAAAATATCATGAATCTTTATCAATGTTGACAATTGAGAATGACCTACTCTTCTTAATCTTGAAAAGGATTGATATGGGAATCATAATTGAAGGAACATCGTCAATCCTTTCTCAAATTTATTATCAACTACCCCTCATTGAGAAAATAAAGGATGCTCAAAGAAATGATGGTTAAATTAAGAAGAAGGTGGAAGCATTGAAAAAGGAGAAATCCTCTGAGGTTCATATAGATGAAGAATGAATTGTTAGAGTTGGTTCATAACTATTTGTTTCATCAAATATTGAGTTAAAGAATGAACTGTCAGATGATGTACAAAGTTCAACTTTATCCATTCACCTAGGAAGCACAAAGATGTATCAAGATCATTGTGATCACTATTGTTGTAAAATATGAAGAATGAGATTTCTGAATATACATCAAAGTGCCTATTATTCTAGAAAGTGGATTCTAAAAAGAATAAGTCTGAGGGGATGATGCAACCATTACCCATACCAACATGGAAATGGGAGAACATCACTATGTACTTTGTCACCGAACATTCGAAATTTTTCAAGGGAAATAATGTTATATGACTTGTTATGGATTTTCGTACTATTAAATATAACTTTATCACAATTAGATAAGATTTATCACTAGATAAACATTAATGGATATACATCAGATAAGTGGTAAAGATGCATGGAGTGCCACAATCGATTGTGTCTTACTGAGATCAAAGATTCACCTCCAAGTTCTAAAAACACTATAATATTTTCTAAACACTGATATGAACATCATTATGGCCTATTACCCTCAAATGGATGGCCAATATAAGAATAATAGTCATAAATTGGAAGACATGTTGTGAGAATATTATATAGACTTCGAAAAAGTATGGGACCAACATCATATTTTGGTCGAGTTCTCTTAAAACAATAGTTTCCACTTAAGAATACAAATGGTTCCCTATAAATCCCTTTATGGGAAGAGGTTCATAACACATTAATGTTGGGATGAAGTTGTGGAATGAAAACATATAGGTCCTGAAATTATTGATGAAATGGTGGATAATTTTAAGATCATTTAGTAACACATCAAATATAATCAGAGTCAACATAAGAGTTATGGAGACAATCAACAATGAAACCTATGGTTTTATGCTGGATACATGTTATTCCTCCACATATCTCCATGGAAGAACTTGATGAGATTTTGGAAGAATGCAATACTTATTTAAATATACATTATACCCTTTTAGATCCTTGATCACATCAGAGTGGATTCCTACTGAATTTCACTCCAATCTAGACTATCTCATGTACATGATGTATTCCATGTATCCATATTTAAAAAATGTGTACTCGATTCAAATATTTGACCATTAGATAATGATATTTTTTATGAATAGAAGGCGGTGAAGATATTATATTGTAGAGAAAAGGATTTACAAAACAAGGAAATTCACCTTGTCAAAGTAAAATAGAGAACCTACAAGTTTAAATAAGTGATGTGGAAAATAAATGAAGTTAAGAAATAGAGTTACCCTCATCTGTTTTAGTGTTGGGAATAAAAATTTCTACGGTGAAATTTTTTAAGGGTGTGAATATTGTAGTGATAAAAACTGTTATAAATAAAATTTCCCTTTTGATTTATTTATATGTATAGTAATGTAGTGTGGTTTTAGAAAAAACATGCACTTATTTTGTTTTATTATATCCAATCATATTTAAAATATTTTTTAGTATTATTTTCCTCGATATTGTAGTCGTTGAACATTGATCACATGATTAGTATTAATATGCTGTTTAAAAAAATATAATTGACACAGAGAAAGTGATGGTCGCAACCAGTAGGATCGTACCCTATAAATCTCATTTATCAGAGCATCTAAGGGAGAGAGATTCCCTGGGCTTTTCCCTTGACCAACCATAACGTAAGATCTAACAACTTAAGAATGAGTGAATCAATTTATGGGAGAAGATCATGCTCATCGAGATCATGGTCCAAACAATGTTTCCAGAACCACCCATTGAAATTCCCACCATCGTGCACCTTACTCTTTAGGAGCTTGCTGGTATATTAAAGGGATATTAATCAAGAAACTATCATTATGAGTATAAAAAATATTTTTATATAATAATGAATATATTTTTATGCTATTATTGTTACTTTATTAATTATTTTTATTTCTATAAAAAAAATAGTATTTTTGGGTCATATTCAAATTCAATTAAGGAATTGTTTCATGAATTATTGAATATTTTAAAATAAATAATATTTAAAAAAATATATTATTATAAAATAATTCTTATTAAATATAAACGATCATATAGTTTTAATGAAGTAAAATGTAATTTTTATAGGGGTTCAAAAACTGTTATTGTCAGAAAAACCTAGAATTTCTCAATAAAAGATGATTACTATTTTAAAAGTGAAAATTCTAATCTTTAGAAAATTGTTTTCATGAAATGAATATTTTTTTTCAATCAGATCTTCAAAATTATACAATTGTGAATTTTTCATAATTTTTGGAGATAGTTGATTTTTTAGGTAAAAATCAAATACCGTATAAATATAATTTGTGTATTATGACATCACAATTATCCAAAAGTGATGTAAAAAGTACTATAAAAGGTATCCAAGACCATATATATGTTTTCTATTTAAAATAATGTGATTTTTTTGTTTCATTAATTTTTTAAATCCTTTATGAATCCTCCAAAACCATTAATATATTTTATGGTTTTAAAATAATTTCTTTAATAGTATGGTTCGCCTTCACATAATAAAGGGTGTTATATTATTATGTTCAGCACTTGGCAATATAAATTATGATAACCAATTCCATTATTTAGAAACCATGTATAAAAAATAGGGATGTTGTGTAGTTTTGGTTATTTTATTTTGTAGAGTCCAAAACCTAAATAATAAAGAAATCATCCTATCTTAGTATACAAACCCACCAATATCACATTTTTATTCACTCAAACTCATTAGATGACATCTATACCCTTCAATAAACTCTCTATAGTCCTCATAAGGTACCCCAAATCACTCAATAAGCCCCTCCCAATCATTCGGAGTCACACACTCAAGTAAGGTATTTCTCTCTTCTCAATTCCATTCAATAACTAATTTTAGGTTATGTCTATTAAATTAAATTTTTGTTTATTTTGTGATATTTTCTTCCATATTCCCTTTACTTTATATTTTATTTATAAACTATGATCCTCCCCTTTAACTCTCATTAATAATCCTATAAGACTTTATATACACCCTTTATCATAACGAAATATAGTTTGGATTATTTTATTTATTCAGGCTTCTTCGTTAACATAAGCCTTATATTTACAATTTATAATGTTGGGGTATTTTTTAAAGTCCCATATTACATTCCATTTTATTTTAATTTTATGATATACCCAATTCTCTCTCATCAACAAAATTTTTATGAACATTTAAGTGATGTTGTTATGCAGCCAAAATTTTGTCATGATTTTCCCTACCAAAATAATTTTGTAGTGAATTCTATTCCAATTTCCAATAAAGGATATTCAAATTTATTCAAATATAAATTTTTATTGGATAATTAAACTTATTTATTCCACACTACTTAATTGTGGAATAAATTATAATGACGAATGAATACATGTTGTATTATCTATGTGGAACACTTAAGCATGATAATGAAATGAATGTGATAGCTGGGCCAATTATTTTATAGCGCTCTACTGCATTAGGAAATCTTTAGTCTCATGAGATTTTATATAGGGGGAGGGAGTGAACTAGATTCTTTAATAGTAATTTTTTCCCCATGATTTCTTGGTGATTTATCCTTATCCTATTTTTATGATGCAGTGTTTCATGTTATTTATACATTTCCCATGTTATGATTATCAGGAAATATCATGTATAATTATTCATGTTTAGGATTAATTATCTTTTTATGCCCCATTTATAAGTCTATTGTCTAAAATGTATCACCTTATTCCATTTTTATTCTTTTACTATGATTTATACCTCACCTTTTTACTATGATTGTCTATTGGTTATCCCATGTAGTTTTAAAATCCATGGAATTTTAGATTCATGTTAAAGAAGTTTTCAGTAATTTTGTTGTATCCCATGTTTAAGATGTTATTATATGAACCTAATTCCCAAATATGCTAGACTTCTTGATATTTCAGGCTGTTTATGTCTACTTTTATCTAATAAATCATGAATTAATTTTTAATAAAAGTATGTTTTCTATAATTAGGAAAGTCAAAAGGTAGGTGAGGAAAAAATGAAAGTGGAATTTTTTATGTTGACAAGAAAAATCATATCAATATTTTCCCCCTTCTATTCTAAAAACATTTACTTTAAATATGGAATAAAATTTTAAATTCTTAAATAGAAAAAAAGTGCTTCCATATTTCCTATAATTCTTGTATAAATTTAACCCCAATTGGATATTCCATTTAGAAAATATGATTTAATTAGTGGGATGAGTTTATGGGACTTTAAATATGGCACATAGTTTAAACTTCAACTTGCACTAATAAGATCGCCATGAAAACATCAAAATTTAATTTTGTAAAAGATTAATGAAATTTTCCCCATAATTTTATCTATCTAGTGTTAAAATTTGAGCTTAATTAGGCTTGAATTGTGTGCTCCAATTTTATATTATGTGATTATGGCCCATTCTTCTTTGTTTAATAATTTTTTCATCCATGCCCAAAAATGTTAATCTCCTCAAATAAATAGACAATTAATCTTAAAATAAAAAATTATTCTACATAGTGTGATCAATAACATCATGAAATATCAATTTCAAAAAAATAAAATAATTTATTGTACATGATGATGATTTATTGGGTCCAAATTGACATAGTTTAAAAAATGATTCGAAAAATGATATGAACTGAGGTTTAAATAAAAAATTCACAAAAACTGGTAGTTATGGACATTTTAAAACAGGAAAATTAAATTATAAAAACAGATATTAGCCTCTTTCAGGGTCTAATCAGTATATAAATTCAAATAGAAAAATTATGTAGTTGATGTAATAGATGTGCAATGTATCATATATCCATATATGTCCAATAAACTACTGAAAATGAATGAGAATAAAGTCTCATACAATATTATTACTCATATCTAATAGTTATATCATGAGATAGGTAGGTATTAAATGTATTATATGTCAAGTTCTCAATATAAGAGCATGCTAGCATAAGTGAATAAAGCATGACCTCATGTAATCAAGATGATCAAGAACATTGAGAGACATGAAACACTTGGGTTCATACTAAACTATGAATTTGTGACTGATATCATTATTACCACTTTACTTCCATGATTTTAGAAATTTGTTTTTAATTAGAATAAAAATGACTTGAAAAAATCACTATCATGTCTTTTGGATTTAGTTCAACAAACTGATAAAGATATAAAGAATATCAATTCTTGGGTTTTTATGGTGAACTAAAGGAGGAGTGGAAGTATAAGGGGTCTCAGGCCAATACCATATCGAATACACCTATATTTCACCCTTCCAAAATTCTAAATATACAAAGGGAGGGTTGTGATCCGGATGTTTTCTAATTTTCATCGGGTAAGAAAGGGTGTTGTAAGAATAATTAAGGAGATGGGAAAAAGAAGAAAGGTTATATTTATACTTTAGGTAATTTTTTTATTGAATGAAATATTTAATTATCTAAAAGTTGGGTATTGGATATAGAATTTGACTCATAGATTAATATTCATAAATAGGAACCATGTGGATTATATAAGATTAAGGTAGGTGAAGTGGATATCTAGGCTAAAAATGGTTTGAGTCTAGAAGCCTTGGCAGTGGGAGATTATTATCTAACTTGGCCTAGTGGTTTATTTCATGTATTAAATAATTGTTATTATGTTCCTATGGTTACTAGAAACATAGTCTTTGTTTTATGCTTCAAAAATATGTGATATTATTTCAATTTTGGAAATTAATATTTCCTCTTTTATAAAAATAACATATATTATGGTTTGGTGGATCTTAACAATGGTGTGTGTGTATATTAACAAAAAAACCATGTAATGACAATCAATGATAAAACCCTGTAACATGACTCATATAACTCCCACATATGGAACTCTAGGATTAGTACTGGAAATCTGAAGTATTTAAAGAAATTTTATCAAGAAAATTATTTAGACTCAACTGAGTTAAATCCCATTGATGTATGTATTTTTTTACAAGGTAATATGACCAAATCACCATTCATCGGGAAAGGGGAAAGATCCACTAAACTATTGGAACTAATTAATACTAACATATGAGGTATATTTATTGTAGATTCAAGGGGTTGGGTTTTGTAATTTATTATTATTACTGAAAAATATAGTGGGTATGTTAATATCTACTTAATGAGTTATAATTCAGATTCCTTTTAGATGACTATAGAATACCAACATGAAATAGAAAACTAGATTAGTAAGAAGATAATGGAAATTTTATCAAAATGAGGGGAAGAGTATCTTAAAAAATATTTCATTAATATCTTTTATGTGTGTGGGATAGTATCCCAAATAAATAATCCTAATAAAATTTTTTGTAATGGTGTTAATTAAAGTATGAATCATGCCTTGATTTACATATATATAAAAGTTATACATTAAGAAACTATTTTTTTATCCTTCTGGGGATATGCTTTACAGACAGTGTCATATAGCCTTAACCAAGTACCAAATAAAGAAACATATGGGATTCCAAATCAGTTGTGGTGTGGAAAGAAACAAAATCTATCAAACATATGTGTGTGCATATGAAAATGTTTTTTTCAAGAATATACCAAATGAAAAATTAGCATCCAAGATCATGACTTTCATATTTATTGGTTATCCTAAAGAAATTAAAGTATATTACCTATTTAACCCTTTTAAGAGAAAACTGATTGAGAAACGAAATTTATTATTTTTATAAAGGGAACACATTTACAATGTAAATAGTGGGATTAATATTAAGTTTGATTATTTTTATTATTTAGATGCAAGAGAGTTGGGGTGGTAAAATCTCCACAAGAGACGGTAGGCCATTAAGATGTTCCAATGATACAATTATTGTGTAGGTCAACTTGATAGGTTGGATAACTAGGGCCTTATGTTTTTATAGTAACCGAGTATGAAGAAACACTACTCATAGATATTTATTAACCTATAACATACAAGGAATCACTATATGAAAAATAATTCTTCTAAATAGAAATAATCTATGCATTCTAAGTTGGAGTCCATGTACCAAAATCATGTTTGTATTTTGGTAGAACCTATAGCTAAAATAAAACCCATTGGTTAAAAATGTATAATCAAGACTAATTTATATATACATGATAATTTAAATAACTATAATTCATGATAGGTAGAAAAGTCTTTTAGGAAATACCAAGATATAAAATATGATTGAACCATCTCACCTGTAGCAATGTTAAAGTCCATAAGAATATTACATAGAATGGAATCCTTCCATGATTATGAAACATGGAAAATGGATATGAGAACTACATTTATAAATGGGTTGTTTTTGAATATATCTATATGACTCAACTCTAAATGTTTTGATCACGCTATCGGGTGCGTCAAATTAGTTGTTTAGTTTTAACTTGAATTTATGCAGTATATCAGCAACCCTAGGTCGTATCTCGATGGAGACTTAGATCATTAATTAAAAAAGGTTTTGATTATAAAAATATAAGTGGATTTGAATTTAATAATACATGGGGTTTTATGATTAAATATTATAATAGATAATCTAAAGCGATAAAACAATGTAGAATTGAATAAGATTAATTAAACATGATCAGCCCAGGGGAGTATTGTGATGCTCATCCTTCATCGCTTCAAGATAATGGTATATATATTTTAATACCTAGTTTCTAAAACCTATTACCATAATTTTACTGAGTTTATACTAGGATCCCATCTAGGGTTCAGTCGAAATCAAAAAATGATTCACCAGACACCACCAATTATTGGGTGATTTATGTTCGAATTCATAACCAAAACTCACCAACGCAACACATGAAGAACTTGATGTGTTGTCCAGGTTTATATTTTATTTCTTTGTGAAAACATGACATAAATTTACATGTCCTTGATAGTGATTATTCTAGTTCAATTGACCAATATTAACCACATAAACACTACAATTGAATGATAGAGGAAAAAAGGGATGAATGGTGTGTGAAACATCACATGAAAGGGAACCCCCAAACATGATCATTTGAGTTTGATTATAACATACCAGTATATAACTCAATTAAATAAAAATATTGGATTAATAAAAACAACATAAAACCTAGAAATAAAATGATCATTCAAAATAATACAAGTATGAAGCTCGGGATTGCATCACGTTCCTCCCTGGGTGATCACAAGGGGTTTAGAAACCCATGGGAGGAGAGGAAGAAGAATATGTTGAAGTAGAAATTCCCATAGACTCTAGGAATTATATGAATGATGAGGATCTACTTTTGGGATTCCAAAATGGCAGTACCCTGCCTCCTAGTTGAACTCCAAAATGGGGTGCCCAAGGTGCCAATTTATAGGAAAAGTGGGAAGTGGTTTTGGGAACCCTGATTTCACAAATCCTCTTGGTCCATGTTTTTGTCCAGCCAAACAGTCTTAATGTACTTTAGACAAAACTAAAGATTTGTTGGCCAAATCTTTTTCTACCTCCATGTCAAATTTGGCGGCCAAATATGGAATATAATAAGATATATTTTCAAAATATAGAGGCAGATTTTTGACCCCATGCAGATCCACTTTATTTGATATGTATGTTTTCTGGTCCTTTTAATGGATGAATTGGGCTTCAGTTCCTTAAGATGAAATGGATCTCATTAAAATTCATACCAGACCACAAGGTTTCATCGCATTTTAATGCACATTTTAGTATCATCATGTTTTTAGTCCTCTATGTGCTTGGATCATGTACGGATTGGCCCATTTTTCCTGGACTTCATCATGGGTCCTCCAAATCACCTCCACCTACAATATAATTATCAAAACAAGTAACATTTCCCTTTTTAAAAGTTTTAAACACAAAATAATTTAATCAAAAATGGATTCAAATTTGTTATTATATTTCTAATTTTCAATACAAAAGAATTTTAATACATTGGTATTAAGGTGAAATAAAATAGAGAATCGTGGTACGATCAGGTTTATAAATTCAAATGACTAGGAAAATGTTTTCAAGCTACATGGATTCATTTATGGGATGAATAATGTATCATGATCATGGAATGTTTTTTTATGAAGCCATAATAGATATTTTTTTTTATAAAATGAAATATATCCATGTACCTATAATGAGGTTAATGGGAATTCCATTTTTCCTTATATTATAAATTGATTACATAGTAATAATAGGAAATGGAGTGTAAGTCATATATTTAGTTAATACCCAATTAAATGATTTCATCTCTATGAAAGTCCTGGTTAAAGAAACCTACAATCTTGGGATTGGTTTCTATGGAGTTATATATCATAGGACAATTGGGATAAGTCAATGTACATATATTGACAAGGTACTCAAGAGGTACAAAATAGAACAATCCAAGAGAGGTTTATCATTAATGTCACGTGTTATTAATATCTCTAAGAGAATGTGTTTATAAATAAAGGATAATGTTGAAAGAATGATTAAAATCCCTTATGCTTCAATAGTGGGATCCATAATCTATTCCATGAAATGTATGAGGTATAATTCATCCTTTTCTTTAATCATGGTGGTAAATTTTGAAGCTAATTCAGGAGACTTTCACTGGGTATATGAAAAAAATTCCATAAAGTAATTGAGTCTTACTAAGGCTATGTCCATGGTGTAAGGAAGGTATGAGGAACTCATAGTGAGGGGATACACTAATACTAGTTTCCAGAAAGATGATGAATTTATTAAATTATAGTTAGGCTATGTCTTATTCTTGAACAGTGGTACATTGAGCTGTAAAAGATCTAAGAAACCTATGGTCACCACTTTGACAAAGGAACAATATTATTCTAGGTATTCTGATATTGCTATGGTGGATGTCTGGATACACATCTTTTTCTAATAAATTTGTGTAATGCCTAGTAGTTTAGACCTTTTTCCAGTTTATTATGACAAAGATATAGTAGTTTTTCTTTCCAAGGATCCCATGTTAACCCAGATAAAAAACCATATACTTCAAAACTCTCATCTACATGGGTATTTCACTTAGATGGGTGATATCATATTTAGCATAGTATCCATAAATAATAATTTGGTAGACCCCCTAACTATAACTATATCTCCACAGAATTAGGAATCTCATGTGAGATCTAGTGGTTGGAGACATTATAGAAATTGGAACTAGTGCAAGTGGGAGTGTTGTGATTGGGTTCCCTAGACCCAACTCCATTATTTAATTTTATAACCATTACATGTATATTTTTTTATGTATACATGTGTTTATTTTTCTAAAATAGTTTGTAAATTTATGTGGGTACTTTATTTGTGGTAATTTCATTAGATTACATTTAATATCAAAAATTGTTAGCAGTTCCATGGCTATAATGTGAACTTAGAGATACCACTACAAAAATATTAATTTCATATCATATAGTCCAGATACATCATACTGATAAGACATGAATGATGTTTGACCATCATGTCATGGTAGATTATAAGAATCAATACTGTTTATCATGAATTTCACACATAGTGATCTAAAAAAAGATGATATCATAAAGAAATACCTTGCAATAGGAACACCAAATGTCTCAAGTGTCCTTGGTTGTTCCTATATACAGGCTTGTGTGTTGGTCTCATTAAGTTATATCATTATCAATGTGTACCATTTTATCTCATATTTTTATTCAAGGGAAAAATCATGACATTGAATTCATGGTAAGGTATCTTTTGTTGTCTGTGTCATTGGAATATGGAATTTGGTGAATAAACATGATAGAATATTTTCCTTCTCAGTTGATGATGTGATATCTCAGGCATAGTTGATTTGGATGGAAGTACCTACACTAAATCCATATCCATGGTAAATGAATATAGGTCCATCCTATCAGTTCACCAAATAATTAAGTTAGAATATATGATTATATAAGTTTTTACTCCTACATTATGACATGTAATGAGACAAAAAGATTATATTACATGGCATGTGTTTGTATGAAATTATCTCATTGATATGACCTTTATGAATCTCCTTAAGGACCTCTATGGGTTGTTTAATTCTACTCCTAGTATATGAATAATATTCACTACTATTGAGATAAGGGGCTATAGGGTTACACAAAATAGTTATTTAAGAGTATTCCATTTTCTATTGAATAGATGCGTAGACCATAGTGGGACCCACCATGAGGTCCTAGTTGTGTACAAGAAATATTGATCAAGAGTATGTAAATAAATTCATAATTATTTTAATATAGAATAATTGGTTTGGATTTATTTAGTTAAATTATTCAAAATTTAATAACTGAATATGTAGAAAAATATTATATGAATGAATATTATTTTTATATTCATGGTCTGTTTAATATTTATAAGGATTACAAGTAAAGTTAATGACTCTATTTTAGCACATAATATATATATATATATATTAAAATTTTATGATAAAACATAAATTACTTATGTGACATAGTTAAATCTTCATAACATGTCATTTATTACTTATTAAGTGGGTGTTACTTATATGGGGATTAGGGAACCCTTCTTGGGAAATTAACAGAGACTATATAAGCATGTGGGGTATCTTTTCTTGAAAAATTTTCTTAATAATGATTATGAGGGCTTATTTTTCCTCCTTTATGCATCCAAGAGAGTGAAATCTCCCATCCTAGCTTTCAATCATCATTATTCTTCACATATTGAAGGGTTGGGATCTTGGTGAACGTCGTGATGTCAAAAGAGTAATCACAGCTATTCACTAGCACCTGTAATTTAATGATAATCATATGTTTGGATTTTTGAGGCATGTTTCAATGATATTTATGGGTTAAATCTTGGATACATCATGAAACATTCACTATTAACAAGGTAAAGTCAAACAGGTATTCGATTTGAATGACGTAATTATTCAGTTTATTTTGTTCTTAATTAAATCATTCAAGATACTCATATCTCTACTAGGAATAATATTTCTAGAGACAACAATGTTTTATCCCTATAGTGATAAAAAAAATAAATCATAGGGACACTATATTTCATTGGTTTCCCCGTTACCAGTACAGCTTAGCCATGTAAATGGGAAGAATTTGAAAAAAAATTATTAAGAAGGGTATTTATATTATTATTTTTAAAAATTCTTTAATATACTCTAAAAAAAATTCAATGAAAAATTTTTATGTCTCTATTTAGTGAAAAATGTGGGTGAGATACATTGGATATAGAATTATTAAACAGATATGTGTATGGAACATTTCTATTAAAATCTATATTTGTGTACTCTTAATTCACTACATTTACATATGATTTAATTATATAAAAATATCAACATGATGAGGTATAAGTGTGACACATTAGATAAATTTAAAGAATAAAATAATTAAGTAGATAATCAACATGGTATTAAGATAATGATACTATGCTAATACAATGGTAGGGAGTATCATAACCATGAATTCATCGATTAGCTAAAATATTTTTGCATATTAGACTAAGTAATTACACATTATACTGATTAGAGGAATGGTGTCACTAAAAGGAGGAATTTCGCCTTATTGGATATGGTGAGATCAATTATGATTCATATAGGCCCTTCATTATCCTTTTAGGAATACTCATTACATACAATGGTATACAAACTAAACTAAGGGCCAACTAAAATAGAATGCGTAATTTCATAAGACTTCTTTTTTAGAAATAAATCTTATTTGTTATATATTCATGTAGGGGGATGTGATGCATTTTATAAGGATAATATTCATAGAAATATGTATTCATGAGGAATGATATTCATATTTATAGTTTATCCTATAGAAATAAAAGTATATTATATATAATTCATCTTATAAAAATTTTATATTTGAAAAATGCGACACCATTATTTAACAGAAACAAATCTATGAAAGAGATAGATGTAGAGAGGAACAATTTGGGGAAGATTAATCTCATGATTTAAAATATTTATAATAATAAGAAATTTCACAACATCTTTTGGAATAAGTTAATCTAGTCACCCAATTTTTGTGTATAAGCACCGAAGATCTTAAATAACTATAGAGATATGGATTTTCAGTCACTAAGGCAGGTGCCACAATATTATATGAAATTAATCAACATTTTACCTATAAGTGAGTATTAAATAACTCAAATATTTCAAATTGTAATAGGTCTATGAATTATAATATGGATTCTATATACTAAAACCATGTTTGTGATTTTTTAAATCCTCCAATTGATGTGAATATTGTTTGGTAAAATGGTTATTTATTAAGAAAATTAGAATCTAAGGTAATGTTAGTACATATAAGGAATGAATAGAAGTTAAAGGGTTTATTAAATGTTAAGGATTATGATATGATAAAAATAATTCATTAGCCATTATTCTAAAATCCATTAAAATTATGATTTCCATTGTAATATTCCACGATTAAAATATTTTAAAAATGGTTATCAACACCACCTTCCTTGATGGGAACATTATACATGATTAATACTTGACATACCCAGAAGGGTTTGTGAAACCAATGAATTATAATAAGTTGTTCAAGTTATAAAGATCAATTTATGGTTTGAAACAAACATCAAGACCTTCGAAAATCCTTTTTGATGAATCCTTAAGATAATTTATCATTATTAATATTTAATGTGATCCATGTATCTATAATTGGTTGATATTTAGATTATTAGTTTTTATATAAGTATATGTTGAAGATATTTTACTAATGGGATATGATATTCTTATCTTACAATCAACTAAGACATGCTAGAAAAAATGCATCTCCATGAAATACATTGGTGAGGTATCCAAAATTGTAAGGATCGTCATCCATCATTATAGATCTAATTGGATAGTAGGAATAAGTCACGGTATATATATTGACAATATAATTAAGTGATTAAATATAGAATAGTCTAAGAGAGTTTTTTTTCATATTTCATATTGTATACCTCTCCCCAATAAAATATGTTTTCATAAATATGAAGAGATTTTAATATAGAGAAGATTCCTTTAAGAATAACTAACTGGATCAATCTTCTATGACATGATACTAGGATTGATGTTACTTAAACCTTTAGTATTGTAATCATATATCAATAAAACATTGTAGAGACTCGTTGGTTCGTAGTAAAGACTATACATAGGTAACTGAGACATATAAAGGATATATTCACTCTTTTATGAAGAGATAAGGACCTAGTGGGGTGGGGATACATAGATGATAGTTTCCAAACCTATTAAAATTATTTGAAATAATAGTTTGGATATGTGTTCTATATTAATAGTGGTGTTGAGAACTAAAAGAGTTTTAAGAAACCCATCGACACTGATTATATATTAGAGTCTATGTATATTGTAGCTTCTGATGAAAATAACCAAATGTTGTTGATAATCAACTTCTTCTGGGATCTTGGTGTTGTACCTATAATCAAATATCCTATCATATTGTATTTTTATATTACTATATCTATTTTTCTAGCCAGAGATAATAGGATACATCAATGGATAAATAATATTCTTCATAAATATCATCTCTTGAGATATTTTTCGTAAAGGGGTGATGTCATAGTAAGTAAAGTAGCCATAAATAAGAATGTGTTAAAAGTATAAACTAAATCATTACCCCAGCAAAATAAAGTATATCAAATGTGATAAATAATACTAAAATATTTTCTAAGTTGGCTCTAGTTCAAGTGGGATTCTATTAGAGTTGGTTTCCTTGAACAAATTTACATTTTATTTTCAATATATTGAATATTAAAATACATCTTATCACTTATTGATTGTTCTACTATATAAAATTAATGTGATAATATCCTTCTAGTGCTTTCGAAATACAAAGGAGGTAGTAGTTTCAAACTATAATGATAAACTAGATATGGTAGAGTGATATTCCTAAATATGACCTATATTATGGACATGTCAAATAAAATAGATACTTCTTCTCGTAGATTTTTCAACTGATGATCTCTAAGATGGTATTTTGTGAGGATAGACACACATATAGAAATTCCATATATTTTATATTTCATTGGATATTATTATATATGAAAATGTGTATTAATCCTTAAACATAGTATTTGTTGGGATTTGGTCGTACAAGTGTCTAAAAGGAGAGAAGACTTGTGCGCCAAGACTGGGTCGCGCAGGTGACTTGCGCGCCGTCGCGCAGGGAGGTCAATTTTCCTATATATACTGGACCACCCCTCCTCATTTTCCACCGGAGTTCAACTCTTTGAGAAATCAGAGCTCCCGTCGCGCAGGTGTGGTCGTCGTGCAAGTGGTGTGTGTGGTCGCGCAGGTGGGACTTGCGCGCCAGAGGTTGAAGTTGTGCGCCGGTGTTAGAATTTGTGCGCCGATTGGAAGTTGCGTGCCAATATTGGTTTGTTCGTAAAAGGAAGAGAGTCTCACAAGTTTGGAGTTGAGGAAGTTTGAGTCGCGCAAGTGTCTAAGGAAGACTTGCGCTCCCGTTGTGACTTGTGTGCTGATACTTGCACACCGAGTTAGACTTCGGCACCAAGTAAGGTTTTGTTCCAGCAGTGTTTTGCAGGCTGCGTGGAAGCTGGAAGTTTGCCCGATACATTCGGTGCAAAGAGAGATTCATCTGCAGATGAAAGTTGAACTTCAACAGAGCATCTACATACAGGAGAAGATGAATTCATTCATGCAAATGAAGAGACCTACAGGACTATAAACTGTGAGTGGATTCCTTCCAAGAGTAGTGAGCTTAAGAAGAGGAAGAAGGTGATCCTCTCCACCGGCAGTGAGCCAGAGAGAGAGAAACAGGGAGTGACCCTTGGGAAAGCAGTGAGCTGAACCTAATCATTGTAAAGGCAGTGATCCGGGGCATAGAAGTGATCTAGCCCGAACCTTGTAATCCACAGCTAGTGAAGATTAGTGGAATTTGGTACGACCGGCAACCTATCGGCGTATGCTCCTTAGACGTAGCCCTTAGCGGTGAACCAAGTAAAATTGTTGTGTCCTGTTCTTGCTTTACTTTCTGTTTATATTGTGTAGCAGGAAAGAGAGAGAAGATTGTTTTTCTTAACAGAGAAACAAGATCAGAACGGGCATTAATTTTTAATTAGTCATACCCTGATTCATGCCCCCTCTCAGGGTATTCAGCCTAGTGGACCTAACAAGTTGTATCAGAGGGAAGGTTTACAGTTGTTCTTCTCTCAAATGGAGGTCACTAATCATAGAGGGATTCCGATCTTCGACGGATGTAATTTTCAGATATAGAAGAATCGAATGCAACACTATTTCCGATCGTTGGGAATGGATGTGTTTTCAGCAGCTATGCATGGTATCACAGCTGATATTACTAGTGGTGCATTATCAGAAGCAGAGCATAAAGAGTTGGATGTTGATTCTAAAGCAATCAATGCCTTAGGGGGAGCCCTTTCCAATCCCATATATACAAAGGTGATGTCATGCAAAACATCACATGCCATGTGGGAAAAGCTCTTGAATATTTATGAAGGGGATACAAAAGTCAGAGAGGCAAAGCTGCAAGTGTTGTGGAACAAGTATGAAGATCTCAGAATGAACCCGAATGAGTCTGTTGATGTATCTTTTGACAGGGTAAATGCTGTGGTAGAAGACATGCGGGGTCTTGGAGAAATTATCAAAGACATTAAAATCGTAAAGCGCATCTTGAGAAATCTTCCACCTCGGTTCAATCCGAAAGTTTCTGTTTTGGAAGATAAAGATCTGAAAGAGCTGACATTGGATAACCTATACAGCACTCGTGTTGCATATGAAATGAGAAATGATGAAAACGATGTTGTGGAAAAGGAGAAATCCAAAGAGGTGTCATTTAAGGCCATGAAGAGGCTCACTATTAAAGATTCTCAGGAGGAAGAAGAGTCGGATGAGGTGATGTCGTTCCTTTCTTCAAATCTGCAAAGAGGAAAAGGAAATTTTAAAGGGAAACTTCCACTAGCATGCTTCCAATGTGGAAATGTTGGTCATCTTGCTGCAATATGCCCCCAAAAGTTTCAAGAATAAAGCGATGAAGATGAAGTTGAGATTCCCATGAAAAAATCTTCAGCCTATGTGAAAGGGAAGAAGCAATTCAAGAGAAATTTCTTTAAGAAGAAGAATATTCTTTCTCAAGGAATAGACAGTTCAGCTGAGTCTGAGGGTGAAGAAGTTGAAGAGATAGAAAACTGCAAAGATCGGGGACAAAATGCGATGGTGGCTGTTTCCAGTAGTGCTCTAGAAAAGAAAGAAACCGAAACTGATGAAGAAGAAGAAGAAATTGAAGGGAGAGTTGACATGGAAACTGAATTAGAAGCAGCTCTTAAAGAGATAGATTTTTGGCGAGCAAAAACAAAGAAATCCAACAAGATAGTACGTGATGCCAAACTCTAAATGCAACAACAAGAAGAAGAGAAGTCTGAGCTTGAGAAAGAAATTGAAAATCTTAAGTCTTCCAGGCCAGAGCGCACATAAAAGGTTGATGAGCATAAGCTCAAGATTGAAGAGAAGAAAATGGAGATCGATTGCTTGAGTCGAAAAGTGAAAGATCACGTCAAGCGTATTGATGAGCTTGAAGAGGAAGTTGTCGGTCTGCGGAGAAAAGTTAAAGACCAGGAAAAACCTTTGAATCCCAACACGTTCTTGGGAAATTAGGTCATTACGAAGACTGAAAAGAAGAAAGAAGAGCCTAGTAGTTCAATAGGAAAGAAGCAGCAATTGAACTCAGTTGTTAAGGCTGATTCATGGCTTAATCAGAAACAAAAATCTGTGGCAGTTGAAGTTAGACTGAAAGAACCTGTCCTGAGATTGAAAGTGGATTTGAGCACAAAGAAGAATCAAAATACTCAGATATCCAAAGGGGAAACTCGTTGTGATGAAGTAACATGAAGTAATGCACCTTATATTAGGTGTTATTGTTGTGGAAAGATGGGACATTCACAGTATGTGTGTTCCATAGCCAAAAGATATCGAAGGTAACAAGAACAGATATGGAAGCCAAACAGAGAACGGTTTTCAAGAACATTTTTTGAAAGACACTATTTTTGGTGCGGAGTATTTGGACACATGGCTAGGTACTGCACTCCAACTATTCAGAAAAATGTGCCAAAGCAGAATCAAAATGTTCACAAACAGCCGATCAGTAAACCGACAAGTGAGTTAAAAGTTCAGAACAGATTTGCAGTCTTGCAAGATGAAGCTGGTCCATCATACTCTGAGAAAGAACAGAAGCCTCAATCCATGCCGAGTATGAATAAAAAAGTATGGACCCGGAAGAAGAAAACTGAGAAGGCCGTAGTTGCTGAAATTGCCCTTAAAGCATTAGATCGTTCTGGTGTTTGGATCCTTGACAGTGGTTGCACATCCCACATGACGGGTAATAAGGATCTGGTTACAGGCATAAAATATGACAAAGAAAGAGTTGTCAAATTCGGAAATGATGAAGGCCTGAAGATTGTTGGCTCAGGAAAAGCCAAGTTTGGGGGCAAAGAAATGAGACATGCTGATGTCTTGGTGGTAGAGGGTCTCAGTCAGAATTTTCTTAGCGTCAGTCAACTATGTGACTCTGGTCACTCTATCCTATTTACCAAGAAGATGGGTATTGTTAAAGGAAAATATGGAATAGTCATTCTTCAGGGAAAACAAACAAAGGGTAATCTTTACCTGGTAGGTGGGGAAGAAGATTCATGACTTTTATCCAGAGAAGAAGAAAATCAGCTATGGAATAAGCGACTTGGTCATCTATGTCAACCATCTATGGAAGATCTGGTAAAGTGTGATGCTCCTAGAGACCTTCCCAAACTATCACGTGATCGCACTCATACATGTGATGCTTGTCAACAAGGGAAGATCATCAGGAAGACATACAGGCCAAAGGAACAAAAAGCAACTCGAGTGCTCGAATTGGTGCATGCTGATGTATGTGGACCTATCTCACCACGAGCTATAGATGGGCAAAGGTACTATATTCTATTCATTGATGATTATAGCATAATGGCCTGGGTATTCATCATTACCCATAGGACAGAGGTGTTCAGTTGCATAAAGCAGTACAGGAGGGAATCAGAAAAGATGCTTGGGCAGAAAATTCTGAAGTTTTGTACTGATAACGGTACGTAATTTACAAACAGTCAAGTTGAAAACTATCTCGAGAAACATGGGATAAGGCATCAAGTTTCATTAGTAAGAACTCCCCATCAAAATGGAGTGGTTGAAAGGAGAAATCGGATCATCAACAACATGGCCAGAACAATGCTTATTGATAAGGACCTACCAGAGAAATTTTGGAAGGAAGCAGTTTTGACATCGGTCTATGTTTCAAACAGGTCCCTGTTATGTCCGAAGCAAGGGAAGACTCCGTATGAATTGTGGTACGGAAAGAAGCCAACGTTGAAATACTTTCGAATCTTTGGAATTAAGTGTTTCATTCTCAACAAAGAACGTCATAGGAAGTTTGAGGCATGAGGAGATGGAGGGATATTCCATGGCTATTCAGGGAAAAGAAAAGCATATAAATGCTTCAACAAGAGGCTGGGAAAATTGTTGAGAGCAATGATGTCACTATAGTCGAAAATGAATAGACTGCTCAATGACCCAGTGAATAGTTTCTGGATGAAAGTGATGACGAGGAAAGCAACAGAGGGGGAGCAGAAGTTTCAGAGGCTGACTCGGAAAAAGATACTGATGATGAACAAGAAAGTGTCAAGTCTATATCTGCAAGGAAGCCAAAGAGTCGAGCTGAAATTGATAGAAAAAATATCATTGGTGACCAGACAGCACAAGTTCAGACTCGAAGAATGAAGTCATTACAGCAGACATCGTTTTTATCTCAGGTGGAGCCGAAATGATTTTCCGATGCAGCTGAAGATGAAAACTGGGTTCAAGCAATGAATGAAGAGCTTGATCAAATTGAGAAGAACCAGACGTGGGAGATTGTTTCGAGACCAGCAGACAAGAATTTCATTGGGACTAAATGGGTCTATCGCAACAAAATGAATGAAGATGGAACTGTGATTCGAAACAAATCACGACTAGTGTGCAAGAGGTACTCCCAGATCGAAGGAATAGATGTTGATGAGACATTTGCACCAGTTGCAAGGCTGGAGACAATCAGATTATTATTGGCCATAGCAGTGCAACGAAAGTTTAAAGTGTTCCAGATGGATGTCAAATCTGCGTTCTTGAATGGGGTTCTAGAAGAAGAGGTGTACATTGAGCAGCCAGATGGTTTTCTCATTCATGAGGATGAGAACAAAGTTTGCAGGCTGAAGAAGGCATTGTATGGGCTGAAACAAGCACCAAGGGCATGGTACTCAAGGCTTGATCAATACTTGAAGACGCTTGGTTTCCAGCGTGGAGGAGTTGATTACAACCTCTATTTCAGCAATGAATGTAATCAAAGGATGATGGTTTTGGTTTATGTCGATGACATAATATTCGGCGGATCAGATGAAGCTCAATGTAGACAATTCTCCGAATTCATGAAAAATGAGTTTGAAATGTCAATGATTGGAGAGCTAACATTTTTCCTTGGTTTACAGGTGACACAAGGAAGTAATGGTACTTTTATTTCTCAATCCAAATATGCCAAGGAGGTTCTAAGAAGGTTTGTAATGGATAATTCCAAGGAGATGAAGACTCTGGTTGCTACCCGGATGAGATTATCAAAATATGAGGATGGCAAGGCAGTTAATATAACAGAATATAGGCAAATTATAGGAAGTCTGTTGTACTTGACCGCGACAAGGCCTGATATTGTTTTCGCCACATGCCAAGCAGTGAGATATCAATGTAATCCCAAGGAAAGTCACATGCTTGTAGTGAAAAGAATACTTCGGTATATCAAGGGCACAGTGGACTTCGGGCTGACATATCACAACAAGTCTCAGATAGAATGATTGGGATATAGTGATGCAGACTGGGCCGGTTCAGCAGATGACAGGAAATCAACATCTGGAGGTACATTTTAACTTGGCGGACTATGTATTTCTTGGTTGAGCAGGAACCAGGATTTCATTTCATTAAGCACCGCAGAAGCTGAGTATATTGCAGCCACTCAAGCATGCACACAGTTATTGTGGATAAAGCAGTAGCTTGAAGATATGGGAGTTGAAGTGAAGTCTCTGATCGGAATCCAGTGTGACAACTCAAGTGCTATAAATCATAGCAAAAATCTTGTCCATCATTCCAGGACAAAGCACATTAAGATCAAGTATCATTTCATCAAGGAGAAGGTAGAGCAGGGCATCGTGAAGTTGGAGTATGTGCCTACATAGCTACAGGTTGAAGACATTCTGACAAAGGCCTTACCCAAGGAAGCTTTTGAGAGGCGTCGACTAGATCTGGGAGTTCATTCGATTCCCCGCACTTGAAATAGTGTGGATGTGGGACACCCCCCCCCCTCTCCCCGAGGTATGGTGTATTTTTCCCTAATGTGCTGATTTGTTCTCTACTCTATTACAGACTAAGAAGGAGTGACCTTTGGGTTCGTTGACAAAGGGGGAGAAAATAGTGTTTGTTAAAGAGGAAAAAATAGTGATTGGGAGACAGTGTGGCTATTTGATAAATCATGATTGATATGGGGAGAAGCTGACAGGTGGAGCAGCCAGATAGGGGGAGCAATGAGAAAGGGGGAGATTTTTAAATCTGACGATGCTAGAAGTGATCGATCAAAGAATAGATATCATAACAGCTGAGGATCGTGATAAAAGCATAAGAGTGGTGTTGGAAAGTGGTAAGACTGTTTCTAAACCAAACATTGGTCTTCCAACAAATCCATCAGCAATTGGTATCAGTATAGTACAAATTGGTATCAGTTTGGTGTCAACAGTGGATGTCATAGATAAAGTGATTCATTGATGAACTTTTCATTTACTCTTGTTTCTCATGTCGAGCATTGCTCATGTGGGCTTAGAGTATGTGTTGAGTAAATCCTTTCTCGCTATCAGAATCGCAATGATGCGAATGAAGGCTGAAGAATCAACGACGTATCTTTGTTTTGGAAGAGTTTTCAACAAACCCAAAGGGGGAGATTGTTGGGAAAAAATCCCTCAAGGTATCTTTGAAGCATTTTTGAGGTGATTGTGTTTGTTGACAAAGTGGATATCTGAGTAGTGTTTGTTGAAAGAAAAACAATGAAATACAAATTTGTTGACAAAGAGGATTTCATGGTGGAATGTCGAGTTCAAGAGCTGAGGTCAATGATCCATGTTTTATTCAAGAACGTCGATAAAAGGAATGGATGATCTGGAGGCGGTACAAAAGAACAGATACAAGGTGAAGCCGTTTTCCAGTGTTTGTCAAATTTTAGGGCCTGAAAACCGGCAAATGAAGAAAAGTGTTTTTGGCAAAGGGACTTGCACGCCGTGAACTTGGTGTACAGGAAACTTGCGTGCCATATGTTTTTCAAGATCAGAAGATCAAAATATGGCTAAGGAAATAGGTTCGTGCATGTTTGGGAGTTGGTCGCGCAAGTGTCTAGAAGGAGAGAAGACGTGCACGCCAAGACTGGGTCGTGCAGGTGACTTGCGCGCCGTCGTGCAGGGAGGTCAATTTTCCTATAAATACTGGACCACCCCTCCTCATTTTCCATCGGAGTTCAACTCTTTGAGACATCAGAGCTCCCGTCGCGCAGGTGTGGTGGTCGCGCAAGTGGTGTGTGTGGTCGCGCAGGTGGGACTTGCGCGCCAGAGGTTGAAGTTGTGCACCGGTGTTAGAAGGTGCGTGCTGGTTGGCAGTTGCGCGCCAATATTGGTTTGGGCGTAAAAGGAAGAGAGTCGCGCAAGTTTGGAGTTGAGGAAGTTTGAGTCGCGCAAGTGTCTGAGGAGGACTTGCGCGCCCGTTGTGACTTGCGCGCTGATACTTGCGCGCCGAGTGTGACTTGCTCACCAAGTAAGGTTTTGTTCCTGCAGTGTTTTTCAGGCTGTGTGGATGCTAAAAGTTTTCCCGATACATTCAGTGCAAAGAGAGATTCATCTACGGATGAAAGAAGAACTTCAATAGAGCATCTACATACAGGAGAAGATGCATTCATTCATTCAAATGAAGAGACCTACGGGACTATAAACTGTGAGTGGATTCCTTCCAAGAGCAGTGAGCTTAGGAAGAGGAAGAAGGTGATCCTCTCCACCGGCAGTGATCCAGAGAGAGAGAAACAGGGAGTGACCCTTGGGAAAGTAGTGAGCTGACCCTAAAAATTGTAAAGGCAGTGAGTCTGGGCATAGAAGTGATCCCGCTCGAACCTTGTAATCCACAGCTAGTGAAGATTAGTGGAATTTGGTACGACCGGAAACCTGTCAGCGTATGCTCCTTGGACGTAGCCCTTAGTGGTGAACCAAGTAAAATTGTTGCGTCTTGCTCTTTCTTTAATTTCTGTTTATATTGTGTAGCAGGAAAGAGAGAGAAGAGTGTTTTTCTTAACAACGAAACAAGATCAGAACGGGAATTAATTTTTCATTAGTCATACCCTGATTCACCCCCCCTCTCAGGGTATTCAGCCTAGTGGACCTAACAGTACTATTAATAATATTTATTTTAAATTATGTTCATTGATGTGTTGAAAAACTGTGGAAACATCATGGTGGGTATTATACACTAGATTATTCATAGGTAATAGGGAATTAATTAAACAAGTAAAAAATTATTTGTCCCTTATATGTTAGTATAAGAATATATATATCTCACTATTATTGAAATCTAAAATTCTAATAAATTCGTTCTTATAGTAGTCTAAAAATAATTTAATTTCATAATCCCAATGAAAATAAATCATGTGTATTGGGTGACACCGTGAATGATGGATATCTAGGAAAAGGGATTATATTATATGATAGAGTTCTTAGGATGTTCTTTTTTTACATTAACTTATTTCATTATGTGTTCCTAGATGAGTTACTTGTTGTTGATCCATTACATTAGGTATATTCAATAAATTTCACGTAGAAATATTCCAAGAGTGTCAAACACTATGTCTATAAAGAATGTCATTAGATTCTAGTGAATTTAATATAATTAATAAAATATATTTCCACCATGTGGAATAAAAATTATTTTCTTATTATTGACTGAATAAATACAATCATTATATATCCCTTTATAAGTTTTCTAATTTTAATATTATATCTTGTTTAATTATTCAAAAACCAATTTATAAATATTTATTTATTCACCATTTTAATGAATACATTAATATAAATATTTATTTAGTTAGGTGAATATTTAAAAAAATTCAATTAAAAAATTTCGTGTGTATAATAATAATTTATTTTAAAAAAAACTTATATTTCTGAAAATAAATACTCTATTACTCCATGTTCATTAAATTCCATGGAGTATTGACATGTTAAGATAATCGAAAAATGGAAATATTGTTTTATTTATTTATGAAGTGATATTAACTCATAGAATGAGATATAATAATAAATATATTATTGTTATTATTATACATGGGGTATTACTTAGGTAAAATATATGCATATGGTATAGTGTGAAATTATCAATGGTTAACCCTAATTATATAAAAAAATATCACATTTATATTGTGATCCTTTTTGTGCACAATGTTAGCCTCTCCAAAATTGTCTCAATCCCTAGAGAGATTCTTCTTCCAATATCCCTCTTAAAGACATATATAGAACAAGATATCCCCTTATTGTGATAAATAATGAATGAAATAAATCAATTCTCTCTACTGTTCTAGCAGTCACAGATTTAAGATAACTATATATAGATTCATTGTTAAATAGAGGATACACCAACAGTAATCCTGACATAATTTTCCCATCATAATTATTACATAAAAAGAGTGTTATAGGAAATTAATCTTGAGGATTATCACACTCATGGTAAATTAAATTTTAAATTAATTATGAATTTAGTTTTAAACACCGTCTCTAAGTGATTAATGTACTTTTTTATTATGTTATTTGGAATTCTCCTATGAAACTGCAAGAAAAAATTTGATCAACCTATTAATTATTTCTTTATTCCCCAAAAACATTGGAAATTTTACAGTTCCTAATTCAATGGGATCATTTATCAATTTTATTAGAATTTTTGGACTTTCTTATAATAGTTCATGTTTAATGATGATAATTATTTATTTTAGGATTTTCTATGATAAATGGAATATCAATGAGTTATTAAAGAAGTGTATTCTTAAAAAATGCTTAATTATTTAAAATTAATGTTTTTGAGATATATTACATAGAAATATGGTGTTAAAATAATTAACTAGAATTTCAAGATATGTAAAAAATATTCCTACGTAAAAATAGCATGATTTATGAAATATGGGCGGTATAAACTAGAATGTAACTCAATATAGTGAGGTATATGAGACTATGTTCAATATTAATGTGATAAATAGGCATGGTTTATGAGTTTTGTGATTCATAATTAATGTTACTTAATATAAATAACTTGTATAAAACTACATCATGGTTTAAAAAACATTCATAGATATATTCTAATGATGTATGAGATAAACATTATAGTCGAATCAAATTCAATGAAAATTATATAAGGTTTGTTGGGAAAACCTCGTGAGATACATAATTTATGTATAGAATATGAAAATTTATATTTATATTCTGTAGGTTTTATTGATTTTATGTGGAAAACGAAAGTTATATCCCTATATCTATAGAGTTTTAATTGAATATTATTAAATGTATAGAATCTATACAACTATTTTATTTTAAATATGTGAATGTATGGTTGAGATGAAGATAGAAATTACTTTTTTATATGTATATGGACTCAATATATAGTATATGTGACTATAAATTTAATATAAATGTAATAAAAAGATGATAAATATTAATTCTAATTTTGGGAGGTTTAAAATTATAGAAAATGAGATACCAAGAGAGTAATTGAGAGATTTATTTTTTTTGAGAAACTTTTATTGAGAAGACCTTGTACTATTATTGTGTCTGTTATAACACTACACATAATCAAGGAAGATAAAAACATTGATAAAGATGAGAAACTTTAATTAATTACTATTATGAAATTTATTTTATTCTAAATACTTTTGAAAAAATTTGGAATGATTCTGGAATTGGTAGGATATAATTTTTTAGCCTTAAAGATTAAACCGTACCAAATATTATTATAATATATTTTTATTAGAGGTCAAAAATTTGTGGCCTAGAGGATTCAAGTCATATGAAGGACATAACCATCTATATTAGAATTGAACCCAATAAATAATTTCATTTCTTTTAATTTTTTAATATTTTATAATTCAATAAGGTTAATAATTTAAATAAAATGACTGTTATTGTTATACTATTAGGTAAACATATGAAAAATCAATATGTTTAACAAGAGTGTCAAATTTTAATTATCACTCCACGATGTATTGGATCCAAATTATTCATGGGCACATCATGTATTAGAAAAAATATAGGGTTAAGAATGCTTATTTATTAAGATGTGACATAAAATATTCAAATGATTTTATTAGTGGATTCAAAAAAATATTTATCCTAGAGAATATTAATTTTCAAACTAATATATAAATACCATTTTTTAACATAAATAATTATCATGGATGAAAAAATATAATAACTACATATCAACTAATATTTTGTTTCTGAGGTTATTTAATTATCCACTATATGTTTTACACCTATATGAAAAAGGTAAATCCATTATCCTCACATATAATAACAATTATTGTGAATTATGAAAAAGAAATAAATATTGTATTTTTTTTATGAAATAAATGTTTATATATTCAATCGGTCTCAAGAATTCTAAGGAAATGACGAATAAATTGAAGTACCACTATGACTGAAATAATCAGATTGAGTTAATTATTTAAAAAAATGGATAAAACGTTTATGATAAAATTATGTTAAATGAAGAAAATATTTGTTATATTTTTTATAATATTTAGGGAAATTTCCAGCAATATAATTTCATATAAATTGACTATTCAAGAAAAAAATGATTTAAAAAGGATTATAAGAATGATTTTAGAAAAAACAAATATACCAAACTATATACCCTTAATGATAGTTTTATTAATAAAATAATTTTTTAATATTCATATAATCCCAATTTCTTATAAGATAAGTATGTGAGATGTCATAAATAATAAAATCATTGAGGAGATGGATATGAGGAGGTTAATTTTATAAATAGTGTTCATAGTTTTGAAATAATAAGGCTATATAATCTATTAGATATAAGAATATTTAAATCAAACTACTAAAAATTAAATATACAATGTAATAAAAGTATAAAAAAAATATGAGAAACAATATATGAATAATTTTTTTTCAAAAGAAGATAGTATGGAGATTAATTATGATGTTTTTAATTCAAAATTAGATGAGAAACTGAAAAAGAGACACTAAAAATTCATGCATCATGTTCTCAAAGAATAATTATAGCAACCCTATACATTTATACAAATTATTACATGATTTTATACATAATTTTCCTCAAAATACAAACAATGGATCATAAATTCTACTATCCTTGGGAGACTAGGTATGTAATTACAAAACATTAGACTAAAATTATTAACATATTTTACTTATTCTTAATAATGAGCTCCTAAATTACATTTACCTCCTATATCTTCATAGGATAACATGGGTATCACATAAACAAAAGAATGAGCTAAAAAAACCTAGTAAGGGAATACACATGGGAATAAAGCATAAAACTTGAGTTAGAATACATAACATTATAACATAAAAGACATTTATCATGAATAAAAATTAAGAATAATGACATATATAACACGAAATATTATGATAATGGAAATATTGAAAAGTGTAAGAAACATATAACATGAAATAAACATGATTTAAGGCTAACTACCAAGACTATATCACATGGTGGACAAAGTCCCATAATGGATTAGGTTTTCTCCGTAATCCCATATGTGACATCTAATGAGACTAAAAAGTACCCAATTAATTAGACAGTTATTTTGGTTCACCCATCATAAAATTTTAATGTATATTTGTTCGACATAAAGAATCAATCATAATAAATAAACCTAAGGGTTAATAATGGAAAGAAATATGTATCGTAATAATGTCATAAGGTCTAACCAAACGGTGTATAATGATGGTACCCATGAAATAGGGGATTTAAATCATACATGGACTTTCATAAGGTAAAATAAGAATAGATAATGATAAACTATGTCCAACATATGGGAAAACATATAAAAATAGTGGATATGTATCTTTTTAAATGTGTCATTGGTAACATGGTATTAGGGAAAAGAATAAACAGACTTTAAAAAGGATAAAGGAAAATTGTTTTCATAAAACCATAAGTTAACTAAAATAGTTTTTCATGATAAATTGAATTTTTTTAAAAAAATTATTGAAATCTTGAAATATTTTATTTATTTTCCTTTAAAATGGTTAATAAAAAAAGATAGGTTTTATTTAGTCGAGTTTTCTTATTGAGAGGAATTGAAAAAGGGAACCTTATAAAACATGAATTTCCCCATCAAATAAATTGGATTTAGATACATAAATATGTTTGGTACATATAAATATAATATAGTTTAAATATATAAGAATAATGAAGGTATATAAATAGTTAAATATAGATAAAATGTAACCCAAAGATAATATAGGGGTTCAAAGAGATATCTTACCTTCTTTCTAAAGGCGTTCTACGCATTCACTTAATGTACTGGATAATAAATTTTGATTTATTAATTAAATAATTTAGAACCACTTACACATATATTTAATTTATTATAATTTTATTAACTTCATTTATGTCCATTTTTATTAGTTAAATGTTCAACTTCGTCCTACTAAAAGCATTGGTTTTCAAGGTTTCCTGATTGATTAACTTTGTAAAATTATGTATATTCTTATCAAATGGTAATAAAACTAAAGAAGTGAAATAAAATGGTATTAATTAACTTCTATATGTTTAAGTGGTTCCATATATCATTTTTTTATTCTGACAAGAGGTTGATCCATTAGATAAAACATTAATGAAAAATGTTTAGTTTATTATTGTGTTTTTTTATCCATCGTGAACTTCTATTTTTTTAATTTATATTATGTCCATATATTAGAAACATAACCTAAAAGAAGTTATAATATACTTACTAAAATCTTTTTTTTCCATAATAATAGTTTTATGATCATCCTCAGGGGCAGTAATGAAAAATGAAAACACATTATCCTCTCAGACGGCTAATCACCATAATTTGGATAATGATTTCATTTCATTGAATAAGAGGATATAAGAAAAGAGGTTGAAAATTTTATTCCATTGTAAATATAACATTACAGTATATACATTCTACTATAATTATAATGTGTTTATGGATTAATGAGGTGAGTATAAGGTAGAAGAAAAAAAATTAGGAGAGATGGTTTGAGAAAATACCTATTGAATATCACCTCCTTGAAAGATCACTTTAGGAACATGGAATTGGTCTTTTGGTGAGACAAAAAGCACATTCAAGTGGTTATGGTGGGTATGTGAGTATTTTTATGTAATTTTTGAGTGAATAAAGGATTGTAATGTGTGAGGATAAGGGGTTTTAAGAGGTAGTATTTATAAGGGAAGGAGGGGTATTTTGGGAATTTCTCAAAATATTAAATTATTATAAACACCTTTTCCATCCAAATACCACAAAAATGGTCATTTATTTGAAACTAAGATAATATAGGGTTATAATATCATTAACCAATAATATTTATCCATGTTTTGTTTTATATAAATCCTAGTCAATTTGATTAACCCTTAATAGGCCTATTTTAATTTTAATTGTGGTGATAAAATTTTTAATATTAAAAGGTCGTACTTTTTACATATATGGTATAAATTTTCCCTTAATATAAACATTATGAAATTTTATACATTATAGTAATCAATTAGAAATTTTTTAATATTTTTATAACTTTTAAATAATTTAATAAAATATTATTTTCATAAAATATCATTATTGTCAATTTTGACACTATTCATTATTTAACATTTAATAAAATTAATAAATAAATATAACTTAATCATAATTTAATAAAACCCTAATCTTTCATAGTCACCTAGAAAATTCATCTGTCACATTATTTAATTTATTTATATATGTTTTAATATTCTTATTATCATTTATCTGATATTTTATTTAATAAAATAATTATTGCATCGGTGTTGTGTCTATATTTAAGTTAATTATTTCATTAATAAATTTTCATGATGTATATAAACTATTTAAATTTATATATAATATTAATATTTGAGAATAACTTATGTTTAACACCATATTAAAAATATAACACTTATTAAAAATAATAGTGTGGTATTCTGTCACTTTCATTGATTTTAAAAATATCTTTGTAATTTGAATGGAAAAGTAGCCATTAAATGATTAAATTTTCATCCATAGGTATTAAGGGTCTA
Organism: Viscum album; assembly: GCA_963277665.1. Taxonomy (NCBI): domain Eukaryota; kingdom Viridiplantae; phylum Streptophyta; class Magnoliopsida; order Santalales; family Viscaceae; genus Viscum; species Viscum album. Next base: position 1,841,457,121 of record OY728135.1, read on the forward strand.
ATTATATTCATAAAATAACATTTGGAAATGTTTTAGGGTAATTTTATAGTACTTATCATATAAATTTTTTCTCTAAATTACATGATTTACCCTTAATCGTGGTAAAAAAATTTACCTAGGTTACTATTTATTTTGACCAAAACCAAAAGGGTTATATTTACTATATTTGGACCTCCAGATTCCAAATATTGAATAAAATTTTAAAATTCAAAAAACATAAGCTAAAGAATTTAAATTAAATTTAAATTGACAAAATACAATGAAAAATAGTTTTTCATGAAAAATTACATTTTAAAATATAAAATGTTTTCATACTATATTAAAGTATTAGATCCGTTTAATAAATCCTAATTATATTATATTAAATTAAATTAATCAAATTAAAATTTAAGCCTAATTCTAAACATAATTTTACCTTTTAAAAATATAAAAAAAATACAATTTTCCATAAAAATTATTATTTTTCACTGTTAAAAATGAAACTTATCGGAAAAATAAAAAACATTACCCAATGAAAAGTTTTTACTTATAGTTTAAAAAATTAATTTCATTTTGTCAAATAAAATTTATAAAAGTTTTAAACATTTTTTTTAATCAAGTACAGTATCAAAAGGTGGTAGAAGTGCCTTTAGAAAAAATATAGCTTTTTTATGTGCAAAAAATGATTTATTTTTATATCATGTAAAGAAAAAAAATAATGTGAATATTAAACGTTTATTGAATATTATATATATATATCATTAATATAATTCAAAAAGTTTTATTTTTTAATTTATTGTTATAAAACACACTTATGAAAATGTAAATAGTTTTCAAAAAGGGGTTTCGTATTATTTTTAAAAAGGGATTTATTTTCATTTTTATTTAGTTGGCCACATGTGTAAACCATATTTTCATAATTCAATTAATCCTATTCAAACCCTCTATTATAATGGATGGGTTATAATGGTAACATTTAAATAGTTATATTTACTTTTTTTTTGTTTAAGATTAATGTTGTGTACAACACAAGATACTCATGAACATAAATTATATAAAGATTAATATTTCAAAAAATATCAGGGTGTTACATTATTCCCCAATTATGAAATTTCACCCTAAAAAATCATGGAAATGTGTGAGGGAACTTCCCTTTCATTTCTTACTCTTGTTACCATGTCACCTCTTCATATTTTTGGTTCCTCCATAGCACTTTAACCTCATGAATGGTCTTGTTTAATATAAATTTATCTCTATGGAACAAGATTTTCACTGTTTTCTCTGAATAACAAAGATCATTCACCAATTGTGTCACATTTGGATTCAGTACATTTGATGGATCAGGTATTTGCTTCTTCAAAAGTGATACACTGAACACATCATGAACATGATCCTTACTTGGTGGAAGTGTAAGCTAATAGGAAAATTATTCCATGTGATCAAGCATATCAGATGGCCCAATGAAACTTGTGCTAAGATTCCCTTTCTTTAAAAACCACATAACTTACCTCCATGGTTATATTCAAAGGAAGTATTTATCTCCAATAGTGAACTATATGTTATTTCGATAGTTGTTATCATAGCTATTTTACCAAATATGAGCAGCTTTTATATGTTTTTGTTTGTCTTGAACCTTATTTTCCATCTCTTCCACAAGATCATATCCAAGTAAAATTTGTTTCCCAACTTCATATGAACAAGTTAGAGTTACAGGTCACTAACCATATAGATCTATATATGGAGCCATTTGAATACTTAATTGGAATTTATTATTATATGAGAACCCAACCAAAGGGAGATGCTGATCTCGTCCAACTTTGAATTACATTGAGAAAGATATTAGCATGTCCTCTAGCATATAAATAGTCTTTTCAAATTGGCCATAAGTTTTTGGGTGATAGGATTTTGTTGAAATTAAATTCGGTACTCAAGTCATGTTGATGAAACCTCTAGAATTTAGATATGAACTTTGGGTCATGATAAGATACGATCGAAATTAGTACCCCATGCAGCCACCCCACTTCCTTCATATAAATCTTGGTATGCTTTTCAAGTGATAAATCATCTCAAGTATCATTTAAGTGGGAAGTCTTTTTGAGTTCATATACCACAACACATATCACATTATTTCCTTCAGATTTCTAAAGGAGACCGGTCGAAACGTCCATAGTGACTTTCTCCCATTTCAATGTGGGTATTGGAAATGGTTTCATCATCCCTTTGTTCATTTTTTCACTCTTAATTAACTTGCAGACATATTAAACATAGTGATATATTTTCTACAATATCATTCTTCATGCTTTCCCACTAGAAAATATATTGAATTTCATGGTGCATCCAGGTACTTCTAGTATGGATAAATAAATGTGTGTTATGTGCATTATCTAATAGACCCTTCTTTAAATCAGGTGACTAAGGCACAAAAATTCCCATTCCAAATTGAAACACACCATAATCATTGATGTGGAACTCATTTATAATCCCACAATTTCCTTATTTCACATTATTTTATAGCTCCAGATCATCACTTTTTACCTCCTTCATATTCTCTGGGATAAATGGTTGGGGAATAATTTGGGAAAGGTCGGATATATTATCTTCCATTAATAATTCCAAATAAATCCTTTGAATATCTATGAATATATGTCTTTTATTAATTTAAATAACGGATAGAGTATCAGGTTCTTTTCTACAAAGATCATTCGATACCTTATTATACTTTCCATGATGGTAGGGAATAGTGGAATTACATTTCCTGATTACCTATAACCATCTCATTTTACACATGTTAAGATCCTTCTATGTGAATATGTTTTTGAGGATCTAATGATTTGTATATATCTCCCACTTATCCTAATATAGACAATGCCTCCATATTTTCAATGAAAATATCACAATCACCAACTCTAGATCATATGTGGGATAGTTTTCTTAATGAACTATTATCTTCCTTGAGGCATAGTCCATCACATTATCAGTTTTCATTAGTACAAACCATAATTCATTATTTTAATAAACATTGTATACCAAAAATAGTTCTCCACTTATGGGTAGTGTGAGTAATGGTGTAGTGATAGGCCACTTTTTCACATCTTTGGATCAGTATTCACATTCACTGGTCTAAAACAAATTACTCACTTCCAAGTCATCATGGTAAGTGGGATTTAAAATCATGTGATGTTCTTCAAAAATCATTGGTAATACCAATATAGAAAAAGGAAACTATGGATCACCATTACATATGTTGGTCTAGGCCACTCCTCAATTGCCTTTTTATTAAAAGGGTCCATAAGTATTCCTTTGTTAGTGATAACATGTCTCATGAATGATAATTCCTCCATATAGAACTCACATTTATTATAAGTTTCATATAGTTTCTCCCTTCGTACAGTTGTTAGAATAGTATTCAAATACTACTCATGTTCCTCCTTATTCTTTGAGTATATCAAAATATCATCTATAAAGACTTCAAAAAAATCAAGGTAATATATAAATTGTATATTTATACAATCTAGGAATATTGTTAGAGCATTAGTGTGTCCAAAAATAATCACTATGAACTCATAAGGTCCATACCTCATTCGAAAGGTAGTCAGGGGAATATCTTCCTTATTCACCTTTAATAGATGATATCCATACCAAATTTCCTCCATAGATAAATACTTAACCCATACAGTGGATCCAAAAATCTATCTATCTATGGAGAGGGATACTTTTTATTTATCACTATTGTATTAATATGATGATAATCACTACACAGACACATTTTTCCATCCTTCTTCTTGACAAAGAGCATCGGCGCACCCCATGCTACAGCACTCTAGCATATGAAACCCTTGTCTATATTTTTTTGTAATTCCTTCCACTACTCTTCCAACTCGATGGTGTCTATTCTATAAGGTGTATTTGAGATGGGATATTTCCATGTATGAGTTCAATTGAGAATTCCACCACTCGATCAGGAGGAAAACATGAAATTTTTTAGGGAAATCATTGTGTATTCCTTCACGATGTGAATTTATTCAAGAATGATCCTCTCCTTTTTCTCAGTCATTTTATCTATATATTATATCTAGTGAGGAAATAATATCCTTAGTTGAGTCTACAATTCTATATAATATTCATCCTCGTCCTAACATTGGTACAAAATTGGAGGATGCCTTGGGATGTGATGGGTGTTCTACCTATCTCGATAGTTGATATTGGCTTAATATAAAGATAATCAATCCATTCCCAATATAGCATCCAACTCCATTGAAGGAAGTAATATGATATTTTATGGATGATTTAGTCCAAAAAAATTATTAGGGAAGATTTATATACTATAGATACAAGGATCTTCAAATTTTTTGTTCTCACTGATAACTCATCCTTTATATTTTGAGGTGGTGTTTTTATAGTTCGACTAAAATTTCATGATATGAAAGAATGTGTAGAATCAAAATTAAATAGTATGTTTTATATTCTTGAATTAATAACTAGTGTACCTTTAACTACATCATTTTAGATATCCACCTTAGAATTAGTGATATAATATCCCCTTACCAATTTCCTTGTATTTTTGTCATTTATTTCCTCCAAAAACCATTGGATTAGGGCATTGGATCTCATGGTATTTGAGTACCTTATAATTAAAGCACTATACAGTAGGTGTATTTCTCATCTGAACATTATTTTTGTCTTCCTCATGAGTGGGTTTCTTCATTTTTCTTCAGAATTTATTAGCTTGTTTCCCCTCTTTCACAAACTTGAATCACCATATAGGTCTCATTGGGAAATTTCTAGAATGCTTCTAACCACACTTTTGACAAGTGGTTTCTCAGGTTTTCTTTTCTCTATGAAATTTTTCTATTCGAATTACTGAAGAGAATTATATATTATATTTCTTATCTATAGTCCCATGATATCACAAATAATCATCGATCTATATATCAAAATTAAGGCCATAATTAATATTCTCTTCATAACTATCAAAGTCCCTAATTTATAAGGCTTTTTATAGAATTGTTTTTATCCCACTAAAGGATCAGTCCACATTAATATTAGATATGATGAAAATCTATAATCATTCCATGAAATCCTTATAAATCATTCCTCAAATGATTTTATATACTTATATTCATTTTTTCTTAAAACTAAGTAACCCATGCCCATCTTAATATATAGATTTCGGGGAAATATTTATTGAAAAATATTTTCATTAATACTTCTAATTCCATGGAATCAATTTCCCCTTTAGTCTTCATGTTATTTATCAGTTTCCACCACTAATAAGCTTCCCTATAAAACTGATATACCACAAGAATGGTTTTCTCTTCATCTAATAATTGGTGGATAGAGAATATTTTCTCAATAGAGTTAATCCTTTGTTCCATGATGCGAGTATCAAAATTTCCACTAATGATATGAGGAATTTTTCACATAAGTAATTCAAATGTATCTTGATATTTCTTAGAAGAATGATGGTTTTCTATATGATTCAAGTTATTATTCAAATATTTATCAAGTTGGGAAAGTAATTTCATGAATTTCTTATCTCTTGTTTCCATCAGGTTTGGAATATCATTAAGGAAATTATCACATTGCCAATCACATTGGTTTTTAAAATGGGTTCTCTTATTTCCATCCATTAACTATTAAATAAAAATCTAATTATGGGGTTTAAATACTTTACTAATAGTTATTTAATAAGTCAACTATGATAACTGAATTATAAACTTAAAGATAAAAAGTATATCCTAACTTGATATTCCATAAGTTTAAATCTAGGTTATTAAAGGTGATAAAAATATACATAGGGTTATTACTTTAGTTTTCTAGTCATAATCCCCAAAATGACTATAATATCCTATGATTTCAAAAATAAATAACTTATCCTTTTATACATATTATTACATTATTTTAAGAATATTTATCCATAAAATACAAACCAAGGATAAAAAAGTATAGTGTATTCAGAAGACAAGGTACATAATTAGAAGACATGAAACTAAAAATAAGAACATATTTTATTTATTCTTTATAATGATCTCTCAACATTATTTGAGCTCCTATATCTAAATAGGATAAATTAGGGAATACATAAACAGAGGATTGAGATAAAAATCACAATAATGGAATACTAATGGGAATAATTCACGGAACATGAGGTAGAATAAATAACATGATAACATAAAAAGAAGGATCAAGAATAAACAAAGGCAATCATGACATATATATAATTTAATTTTATCACCATGTCAATATAGGAATGTTTTATAAATATATAACCTGACATAAATATGACTCAAGGCTAACTACCAAAACAATATCACATTATGGAAAAAGTCCCATAATGGATTAAGTTTACTCTCTAATCCCATAAATGATATCTCATGAGAATAAAAATTAACCAATGAATTGGATACATATCTAAGATTACCCATCATAACATGTTAATTCATATTTATTCCACAAAAGTATCAAACATAAGGAATAAATATAAAGGTTACCCATGGAAAGAAATGGGTATCTAATCATGTAATAAGGAATGACCTAAGGGTCTATCATTATGGTACCCTTGAAAGAAGGAATATAAATCATACATGGAAATTAATAAGATAAAATATGAATATATGATGTTCAATTAGGTCCAACTTGAGTGAAAACATTTAAAAATGGTGATTCGGTAACTTTGGAAATGTGCCACTTGTGACACAGATTTATGGAAAAGAATAAAAAGTATTTAAAGAGGGTAAAGGAAAAAAATAAATAATCTAGAAATGAACAAAAATCGTTTTTTATGATAATGTAAATGATTTTATAAAAAAATCTTAAAATAGTTCATGGATTGTAGATTAAATTTTGTAAGAAAAAGAGAAGTTCCCTTTAATCAGGTTTTCTTATTGAGATGAATTGAGAAGGGAACCTCATAAAACATGTATTTATTAGTAAAATTAAAATGAATTAAGATAAATAGATATGTTTTATACATATATATATAATATAGTATAATTATATAATTATATTTAATGGATAAATTGAGGTAAAGAGATATAAAACGTAACACAAATGTAACATGGAGATTCAGAAAGATCCCTTTCCTTATGTCTGAAGTTGTTCTACACATTCACTTAGTATCCTATATAATAAAATTATATTCTTTAGTTTCATAATTTATAACATATTTTATATGTTTTGGATTTATTATAATTTTATTAAGTTTATTTGTGACCATTTTTATGAGTTATAATGTTCATTTTCATCCTTTTAGGAGAGTTCATTTTCAGGGTTCCATGATTTATAAAATTGTGTATAATTATGGAAGTTCCTCTATAATGGGAATAGAAAACTATAAGTGAAATGAAATTTTATTAATGAAATTATCTAAGTTTAAATGGTTCAATATATCATTTTTATTCTGAATTGCGCATGATACATTAGATAAAACATTAATGATAAATGTTCAGTTTATTTTGGTGGTTTTTTCATCCATCATGAACTAGTTTTTTTACTTAATATTATTTCTACATATTAGTTCAAAAACATAAAATAAGTTATGATATAATTATTAAAATTTTATTTAACCATAAAATTAGTTTTATAACAAGCCTTGAAGATTATAATGAAAAATGAGAACTCATTGTCCAGTGAGACGGTTAATTTCAAATATTTGGGAAATGGTTTCCATTCATTGAATAAAGGGATATACAAAAAGTGGTAGAAATAAGATATTTCATTAGAAACATAAAATTATAGTATATAAATGATACTATATTTATTATTTTTTTATGGATGAGTGAGGTGAAGAGAAGGTTAAAGAAGAAAATAAATTAAGAGATATGGTTTGAGAAAGATACCTCTTGAATACCACGTCCTTAAAAGATCACTTGAGGAGCTGGGAATTGGTATTTTGGGGAGACCAAAAGCACATATACGTAAATATAATGGGGTGGATATTTTTTTCAGAGATTTTTGAGAGCTTAAAGGCTTGGAATTTTTGATGATAAGGGGTTGTAATGGGGGTATTTATAAGGGAGAGTGGGGTGTTTTTAGAATTTATAAAAATATTAAATTATGATAAATTCATTTTATATCCAAATACCACAAAATGTAAATATATTAAAAAATAAAATAATTTAGGTTTTAAATCTCATTAAAATTTAAAATTTAGACATGTTTTGGTTTTAATTTAAACATTATAATTTTGATTAACCTGTAATTAACCTATTTTAATTTTAATTGTGGTAAAAAATATTTAAATATTAAAAAGTCACAAATTTTACTTATATGGGGTTGATTTTATATAAATAGAAAATTAAAGAAATTTTAGACCTTATCATAATAAATTTTTAATTTTTATATATTTTTATGATTTTTAAATATTTTAATAAAATATTATGTTCATAAAATATCATTGTTCTCAATTTTGAAATTATTCAATAATTTTACTTTTAATAAAACCAATACCTAAATATAACTTTAAAAATCATTTAATACACCCCTCATATTTCATAGTCACCTATACAATTTGTTTATAACCTTAATTAATTCAAATTATATTTATTTCAATATTTATAATATCATTTATTTTATATTTCCATTAATAAAATAATTATTTCATTAGTGTTGTATTAGTATTTAATGTAATTATTTCATTCATAAAAATTAAAAACAATTACCATGTTATATATAAATCTTTTCTATTTAAAAATAATATTTATACTTGAGAATAGAGTCTATTTAAGCCCATATTATAAAAATTATACTTATTAAACATAAGAGTGTGACATTTTTTCACTATGATTTAAAAAATTTCTATATTATTTTCGTGTACAAGTGTTGTTTAAATTAATCCATTTAGAAAATTAGGTGTTAAGGTTAAAATTTTATTCATTCATTAATATTATTCAAAGTGTTACATAATTTTTATAGTCCTTATCATATTATTATATACTCATAATTACTCGATTTATTCGTAACTGTGGTAAAAAAATCTACCAAGATTATTATTCATTTTTGAAAAAAATAATGTGATTTATTTACTAAATTTAGACCTCCAGAATAAAAATATGGAAAAATTGAAAATTCAAAACATGTAAGTTTCAGAATTCAAATTTCAATTTTATTTGAAAAAAATTCAATGAAAAATAGTTTTTCAGAAAAAAGTCATTATAAAATATAAAATGTTTTTATACTATAATAAATTATTAAATCCATTTAAAAACCTATAATTTGATTAACTTGAAAAAAATAACTTATTAAAATTTAATACTAATTCAAAAAATACTTATACCTTATAAAAACATTAAAAATAAAATACATTATTTAATGAATATTAGTATTTTTCATTGTTAAAAAAGAAACTTATCAGAAAAATACTAAAAATTAAGCCTAAGTAAATTTGAAATTTTCTATTTAAAAATAAAAGTTTTTTCCCCAATAAAATATATGAAATTGTTAAAATTTATTTTTCAAACAAGTCTGCCATCAAAATGTGGTAAAACTGCCTTTAGAAGCGTAAAACTGGATTAATTTTTATATCATGTCTAGAAAACAGATATGATGAATATTAAAAATTAGATTTAAGTTATTTTATATATATATATATATCTATTTAATATAATTCAATAAGAGTATTCTTTTATTTTATTGGTATATAAAACTTGTGAAATTTTATATATTTTTTTGAAAAAAAATCTTTCCTTTTATTTCTAAAATGTATTTTATTTTAATTTATAATCAATCGGTCACATTTATAAACCATATTTTTCATACTTTAGTTAATAATGATCATTCACACAATTCTACCAGCTAGGTTATAATGGTAATAATTAAATAATAATAATTAGATGATTTTTTAAGCTTGATGTTGTGTGCAACACAAGTTACCGAATAAATTAATTTATATATAGAGAGATATTTTCTAAAATATTTTGGTTTTGTGAGACAATTTTTTAAAATATAAATATATGAAGATATATTTATTAATCATAATTAAAACTAATTAAGATGATACATTTTATCATCTCACTGAATAAACGAAAGATAGTAAAAAAATAAAAAAATTAATTAATAAAATTTCAATCTGAAGAGAAATATATTAATAACATAGAATTATAAAATTATATGTTTCTTAGTATAATAATATTAGATTTAAATATCATTTTTTAATTATTTAAAGAAACAAGTTTCTATTTATTTTAAGCTATATTTTTTGGTTGTTAATAAAATCTCAAAAATATAGTAAATTTTTTTGATAAATCTATTTAGTAAACAGATAAATTATACAAAGAATATATATGGGGATGACATTTAAAAATATATATATAATTATTTTTATTTCACTAAAGAATAATTTTATGTGAAAGTAGGGATTTAGGTATCATGATATAAATTCATTAAAAGATTGTGAAAAAAAGAAGGAAAATTTTATCCAAAATTTTTCAATATTATATAAATGAACATATTGAATGTCTATATATAGAAAAAAATATGAAAATATGGTTTGAAAAAAAATTGTTGCTATTTATATAGGGGATTCATAGTATAATTTAATAAATAAGTGTAAATAAAAAGAAGATAAATAGGTGACTGATATTGTCACAAAATGAAAATATTTCAAAATAACATAGAACATAATATGGAGAACAAAATACAAGCACAGACATCATTTTTTATGTTACTGAGGATATCAGAATAAGGCCTATTTAAACTGGTATAAAATTTATATTTTTAGGGGAAATAAGGAGTGCTAAACCTAATGGAGATAATTTTATAATAATAAGTAATAAAAAATATATAATATGAATATTGAATATATGTTTTTAAATCTATAAGTGACATTTAAAATATGTAAAAATTAATTTTCATTATATTGAGGATAACATTTCCATTCTACAATAATATTTTAATCAAGTAGGGGACTTTATATATATTTAAATAAAATGAAAATTTTATTAATCTAGTGTGATGTAATTAGATTAAATGTCTTCATAAAAGAATAATTTGGGGTTCTTAAAAAAATTTATTATTCTTACATGACCAGTGACGTAAAAATATAAAATAATATGGAAAATAATAATGGTGTATTTATAAAATTTAGATATTATAGTTCCATAAACAATTAGGTGTAGTAATATTTTATAATGATGTATATGATAAAATTTAATGTGGTTTTATTTATTAATGGGTTTATACATAATTTTTTGAGTGTGATTTATAATTTCTGAGGATTTAGATGATGTTATTTGGAGAAGAATCTCTCGACTCATCAAAATATTTAATGTTTGGGTAATTATTATAAAGATAGAGAAACAAATTGATAACCCATTCAAAATTGTGATTAAAAATGTTATTTTATTTTAGTGATCAATATAAAAATATATAATTTGTTTAAAACCATAGTCAAATAATACAATGTAGAATGAATAAAATTGTAATCGAAGAAAATTTTATATTTTTTCTAATGTTTAAAATTGATAGGGAAATTATTCAAGAAATATGTTATAGAGTTAAGTTAAGTTTTCTTAGTTTGATTGATATAGTTATGAAGATTTAATAAGAACCCTTGTGAATTAAACTGACAAAGGGGAAGCCATGAGTTAAGCTAGATTGAGACAGGGAAAATATAAAATTAATATTTACACTAAAAACAACATTATATAATATATTTTTCTACTAAGATAACATTCACATTAAATGAAAATTGTGAATTGTTTCTTAATAAAATTCATTTATGTGTTCTGTATGATTTTTCATGTGGTATTTGTAAAAACAAGAATCATGGGAAATTTGGTGTCTAGTTAGAGTTGAGGTGGATTAAAAATGAATTATTTTGTTCTTATTTAAATTCAATATTATTATGAATGAATTTTTTCAATGAAGGGGTAGGTCCATGGGATTATTTAATATTATCATATAAAATCATATCATAATTCAAAGATTTTTCATTATGATGAAGTATTTGAGGAGTTTTATTGTTTGATCTATTCTATGATGATAAGAGGTATAAAATGGTTACAAAACTGTCTAATGTGATGAATGAAACCATGATTCAATATATGTAATTATTCTCTATAGGATAATTTCACACCGCAACATAGTAATCCATGAAAGTTAGGTTTAGTAAAAATTGAGGATATTGATAAATTTATGTCGTTTTACACTATACAACACTATATATTTTATAATGTTAATAGATACAAAGTCCTTGTTACAATTATTTTTATCACACTACAAGTCATGGGGTAATTTTTTTGACCTTTATGATATTTAATTTAGGCATTGTGGATATAAATATCTCCTTTAATCAAAAGTATCATCCAATAATTAATTTAATTAATATAAATAGTAGATTAATCTATCATAAAATGTGTTATGAAAAGAGAGAGAAAACTAAAATATATCTAGGTGCCCATTACATCTAGGTAACACTATAGTGAGATTTTGGTTAGAACTTATCAGATAAATATGGGTGCAAAAATACTCCAAATTCTGGAATCACTTAAGATATGGAAGTGAATACTGATCAACATGTCAGTACTTATCATTGATTATTTGATAGAGTTCTAGAACATCATCCAAATTTATTACTTTTTCTTTTTGATACTAATATATGAACAAGAACAACATTATTTTTATAGTTTTTTCTCAAGGATTAACCAATTGTTATAATGATTGAGTTAATATTATAAAAACTCAATGTGTCTTGGTTGTTCTTTCTCTATCTATATCTAATTAGTAAACTATTTCACTCAAGATCCAATCACAAAAACTCATGACCAAAAACATTTTTTTATTGTTGGTGTTTTGCTAACCATTGATTCATCCCCTCCCCCATGTGTTGTATAAACCTCAATTATTCCTTACATATAGCATTATAGAATTTTAAATTTCAATAAAGTTGGTACTTGAAAAATACGTTCTTATGGATATTATAATAGTGAATCTTGGTATTTTCCATTGGATATATGTTTACACATTATTTATAATATTTTATGATCAGAAATATCAATTGATGCCACAAATAGCATCAACAATGAAATAATTACTATGTTATAAAGAAAAATGTTCTATCTACGGACATTGGGGATGATTTCATATCCTCTTTTTCATGGATTACATGATCTTTATATTAGCTAGATTGGTTTACGTATTCATGGAGTTAGTATAAAACAAAATTTCATTGAAAAGAATAATATTAAGGTCTTGTAAAGTGGGTTTAATGAGTTTTTCTATTCCTTCTCACAGAAAGCGTTTTCACAAGTTATAGGGTCAAGAACAGCAAAAATAATTTTGAGGAAACTCCATGATATTTATGAGATAAAAGACAAAATTGATGGATATATAGTTACAAAAATATTAGGAGAAATATAACAACATTAAAATATAATAAGATCATAAAGTGGATGATTTATTCATTTATTTTAAGAAAATTTTAAGCTTGTTTCAAAGTAATGTAAAATCTCTTGATGATTCTGTGGTGATTTAGATGTTGATAGTAATTATACAGGATAAATTTAATGTAATGATCTAATCCCATAGATATTAATAAATGGATGAGTGGACTATTGACAAACTTCATAGTGTCTTGATTACCAATTACATAAATTTAATTCTATATATTATGATAAATGGAATTTTTTGGAAAAATATTGATTTCAAAACATCAAAAGTAATAAAATAGCTCGATCCTAAGAATTATTAGGAAGAAGAAACTGATATGGAAGATGAATCCATAAATTTCATTTAAATTCAATAATTTTCTTCAAAATTAATTCAATGAATAAAATATAAATACAAGGTTAAGATTCCTTTTAGGTGTTCCAATTTTGGAACAATTGGAATAATTTTAGGTAATTTCTATAAAATTAATAGAGAAGTTAAATAGGATGATAGTTATTATAGATCATCTAAAAGATCCAATTTGTAATGTTTTCATAACAGAGTAAATCCTTTTAAGTAGAAATAGAATTCCAACTTGTAAAGGAAAAGGAACATTATCTCAAAGCATGATATTAAATCATGTGATGTGGGAAGTAAAAAAGGTGGGTGATGAATTTGAGGATTATTGTCTTTATGATATCATGGATATATAAAATCCATCCAATGCTTGCTATAGTGAAGAATATTGATGTAATATTGAATAATAAATTATTTATAAAGAGACACTAAAATAGATTTAATTAAGGAAACAAATTTTAGGGATCCTAAAATAAATAAATTAATATTAACATGGAAATTGAGGCATTTAAGAATAAGAATGGTTCATTGAGTATCTCATGATGAATAAAAATCTAAATACATTTACAAGATAAATTTTTAGTTTATAATAATGATGGTTAACTGCAAATAAATCCTTTAATCTAAGGATAATATTATTGAGATTAATATAAAAAATATTAGTACCAAAATGGGGAGTTAATATCCATTTAAATTTTTTTAATAGAAACTGAGAGTTCCTTGAAAAATATTTAGGATGTATAGTTAAAAAAATTTATAAAGTTGGTGAATTCTATAAAATTATTGATACAGTTATTAATGTTATAAAAAATCTTGTATATTGTCATATTTCACAATTTAATAACATGATAGACACTCAAGACTTCATTAAAAATTGTGATTTTAGTGAAGATAAATAAAATTAGATTATTACCTCACTTATTAAGAAGAAAACACTGATTTTACTTCTCTATGGTTGTGTTGAAACTTTTAATAGTTTTAAGGTGTAAAATAATTGGAGTACTGAGGGAGATCCAATGGGAAATCAATTTAGATTCATTCTAAACATTACAACTCTAAATAAAAATAGTATATTTAAAATTATAATGTAAATTCATATGCCTATTTTAATGAATCATATATAAATCTATGTATATTTTTCTTTAGAATTATATGTTATTATTGTGGGTTATACAAGAATAAAGAACATGAGTGTTGTTATAATATACAACTCCCAAAATCAAAGGGAATCTAGGAATAAATGGGGACTCAAACTAGAGTTCCAAGTTTCTAGTTAAAAACATCCTCAAGAGAAGGTGTAATTTCATAATAATTTTAATTCACTTGTGAAAAATTATGTATGGTCTGATAAACCTAGAAACACCACAAAAAAATTAAATATAGAATGAGGAAAATAAATGATTAATGAGAAAACTAAAATATATGAATAGATTTGTGATCAAGAAAAATAGTTGGAGTTTTATGTAGCTTATAAATTAGTGGAACATTTAAATACTTGAGTATAAGATAATGGTTTCTCATCTCACATAATAATAAATAAGAAACTATTGAATGATGTAAAAAATGATAGAGAATTTGTGGAATTTATAAATTCTATATTACTACATATCTAAGAATTTTTTAGTGAAAAACATATAGGGAAGAAATATGGATCTATTGATGTTATCATTATTGATGGGATGAGGGATAATATTTTCTTTGTTTCTAAACTTTTTGAAAATTATAAAGAGGTGATAATTCTAAAGAATTATATTTTATTAATTAGATTGATGTATGTAATTATCATAATTAATGCATAGTAAATGAGTCTCAATTAACTACATATTTTCAATTATTACGACACTTTTACATGGTAATTAAGAAGGAAAATATTATTTGTCATGGGAGCCTTTGTTATTTGGGTGAAAAAAATGGATAAGTTGATCATGTATTTTACTATAAGGATCCTAACATGGGTGAATCAGGAAAAAATCAACACTTATGATACATTTAATATAGGTAAAATGGTATATATGAGTTAGGAAGTGGTAGATATCAAAACAAAAAATCCTCTTGAGTTGGTTTTTTTGGATGTCTCTGGTAAAATGAAATTAAATTAAAGAAATAAAGAAAAGTATTTTATGAATTTTATTTATGATCTTACCCATATTACATATGATTATTATATATCATGTAAATAATATATATATATATATATATATATTTAAGAACTTTCATATCTATGAAGAAAATAAAACAATGAGTGTTATGAAATTATTTTTGGTCTCATAATGAATCTAAATACAATAATGGGTTGTTTTCAGAATATCTTGAAAAAAAATAGAATAATTCATGAATATCTATCTTAATACATTTCATAATAAATTGGATTATATGAGTGGAATAATCATGGTTGTGTGGATATTGGTAATACCATGTTAACAGAGTATGACGCTTCAATATATTTTTAGAGACATGCCTCACCAATGGTTATCTATATTCTCAATGAGTGATTACTCTAAATAGATTTGGTCAATACACCTTATGATATGTGGTATTGAAATAACACTTACAAAAAAATTTAAATATATTTATAATACCTTACTATATAAAGATCAAATGAATTATTTTGGAAAAATTTGATGAAAAATCAAATGAGGCCATATTTCTAAGATATACACCGAGTGGGAGGATATACTATTGTTATAATTTATTTTATGTAAGATCATAGATATCTTTGATATAAATTTTTTTTTTAAATTAATAACTAATTTAAAATTATTGGTCCTTAAAATGATGGAATATAATAAGTTTAATTAGAAAACATTGAATAGAATGGTAATTTTTGTGTTTCAAAATCATATTTTCTAAACACTTATGATGATTCCCCAATTTTCAATGTTGATTAAAGACTAGTGAAATGAGGATCTAAGTTTCAATTTCATAGTAAATATTATGATCCTAAAAATATATTTAAATGGTATCTTGTGTTCGAAAACATGAATACTACAAATAATTTATAATCACACTAGCTTGTTCTCACAAATTAAACCAAAGAGTTTAGAAGAGGTAATGAAATGTTCGGATTGTACACTAGTGATGGAAGAATAGATAAATTTTGTTAACAAAAATTACACTAGGGAATTGGTGTCTCATCACAAAGATAATAATTCAATAGTGAAAACTTTTAATGTTAAAAAAACTAAATGAGGTGGGAGATGTATCCGGAATCAAATCTCATCTTGTATACAAGGGATACTGTCAAATTGAGTGTATGATTTTCTATATGAAATTTACACTATTCATGTTTTTTGAAATGATTTAGAATTCTCTATTTATATATACTCATATTAATTGACAATATTTTCAAAATGATGTCAATTTTTTGTTTTGTAATAGGCCTATTAAGGATGAGGTTTCTATTGAACAACCAAAATGTTTTATACATGATGGTGGTGGATATATAGTTTATAAGATAAATAAATTACTTTAATTTATTTAACAATTTAGTATATCATGGTATTCAAGGATAGGTAAATATAGAAGGATTATTCGATTCAAGAAAGTTAAGGAGGATAAGAGTCTCCATATCAAGGTAGATGACACAAATCCCCTTATAGTGATTGTGTATATCGGTGACATTATTTTTTATAGAAACAAAATATGAGACTTGTGATGAATTTATTTTCCATACGGAGAAACACTTCCTAATTCTAATAATGGTGAGGTGAAATTATTTTTATATTTATATGTTACTAGTATAGTATATTATATCTTTATCATAAAGAAAATTTTGATTATATGATATTAATTACATTTGGAAAAAAACAATCAAGAGTGGTAAATACTCCTATAGTGGTTGGGAATAAATTTTTAATTTTTGAATAATGAATGAATTTTTATTAACGATGGTTCTGAATAATTATTTTTACCCCACTCTAATTGATAGGGTCAAGGTTATAGAACATGTTCTTATTTTTTATTTATGCGTGATTCAAAATAAATATTAGGAAGTCAAAAGTTATGGAATTGAAATGGATATTATATTACATAAAAGAGACTCATGGTAAAATATTGTGGTATAAAAAAGGTATATTTTTTAAAATTTTTGGCTATACCAATATAAAGTTTTTGGGTGATCCTAGTGATTGATAGTATAATTATAGATGTTATTTATTTACTGGAAAAATAAGTGTTTCTTAACACTCTAAGAAGAAAAATCCAGTCACTCTTATCTCAAAAAATAGATAATTATATTGTAATTCCACAAGACATAGCTCATATAATTTGGATTATTTCGTAGCTCAAAGAAATGAGGGTTGATGTCTCATAACCATTGATGATTACATGTGACAAAAAAAGTTCTGTAAATCTATCAAAGAATTCATTACAACATTCAATGTCAAATTAAATTGATATCAAGTATCACTTCATTAATGAAATGGTGGGGTATTGAGAGATTTCATTATAATACTTTTCAACTAGAGAGAAAGTCATGGAAATTATGATAAAGCATATTTCAAAAGTTTCCTTCTAGAGATTGAGAATGCTTTTATAATTCAAAAAATAGATGTTAGTTTTATTTATTATTTTAACTCTTTTATTACATTTCATTTGTAAAAAAGGGGGAAATAAAATTGATATATTTTTATAAATTTTGAAAGTCTGTATTTCTATTTTCATATGATGATGTAGGGATATAAGATAAGAATATTTTTATTATTCAAGGTAAGATATAATCATTTGGTAGCCGATTATTGATAAAGAACTTATACACTTATTTTCACATTGCCAATAAACCAAAGGGGTTTATTGAAGAGCCTTTGGTGTGATTAATCAATTTATGGATTTCTAAGATGATCCCTTCGGAAATGAATATATAAAGAACTAAACTGAAATCATTATTTTATTTTCAACATAGATGGTTCAATTACAAGATCAACAGGAAAACAATAATTAATCATTGAAAACTAAAGTGGTCTATAATGGTGGAGCCTAAGGGTATCCCCTCTAACCGGGTTCAGAATCTGTGGGAGAAAAGAGACAACGATAGAGGAGAAGGTAAAACACAGATCATGGGTATCCCTCAATACAAAGAAAATCAGACACTTTTCTCCACTATTTCTAGGTTTGAGGGACATGCATGTGGTTTTTCATAAATATCTTACACCTACGAATAATATGGGAGATTCACCAGGGAACTGGACTTGTTCTATGTAGGGAATTATAAAGAGAATTAGAATCTATTTCAATTGCAGAAAGACCGATATTTTACTAAGAACACATATGGAGGCCTGTTAACATCACATTAGATTCATCCTAAATAGAGTCACTAATTTAAAATTAGGATATAAACCAAATAATCACTTATACACTAGTATCATGAACAAAACCTCTTCATTGTATAACATAAATGATGTAAGAGCCATCATGGTTCATATTAGGACCCAAAATATGTGGGGTCCAGTAGATCCATCACCCCTATATGACACTAGGGAGAGTGGGATGGGGGGATCTTCTATACAGAGGTGCACTGGGGGATGGTGAATTATCTCAATTATTAATCATAATATAAAGATCAATTAAGAGGATCTTGGTTATAAAAAAATAATCGTCCTAGCGCAAATTTTACCTTCAATATAGTATTGTTCTATAAATTAAGTTGTTGGATAACTCTTAAAATGCATTTTTATCCTATAATGTGACATTTAAAAACCTTCATATTGAACGAAAATGTATGACTTTCTTTGTTGGAAAATTCATTAACTATTTTAATGTTTTTCATGTTTCATTTATTGATAAAATATTCATTAATGATTGAAAAGACAAAATTATAGTAGGGATAGAATGAAAAATAATGATTTTTGGATGGTATAAATTCAATCATGATGTCCTGGGACATATTTTTTCCAAAAAGGCAAGATTTAAAGGTGAATAATACTCTTATGAAAATTAATTTCACTACAATTCAAATAGGGTGCACTATAATGAATTTTATGAGGTGTTTCAGAACCCACACTATTATAAGATGATAGGTCATATAAAATTGATGCAATATTTTCTAAAGAGATGAAGGATATCAGGACACAATCAAATTTATTTAAATTTAGAGGATGAGTACATACCTCAACACACTATTTTATGAATGTTTATGGTGGTATTGGTTAAATAGTGGGATAAAATTTTACCAAATCATATTATTACAAACCTCAATTGGTATTTTTTACATATGAATATATATATTTTCCACACCTTAATAACAGTTTTCATGCTAAAATTCCTAGAGAGGTTTTTTGGAACTATTGAGAGATCATAGTCAGTAATTATTGATATTAATAACACATCATAATCAACAGGGTTACACCATAATTCTTATAAGGGATTTAAATATTTAATTACTCACCATGAAAAATGTGTGATGATATGATGGGAAAAATTCTGACATAACTAACATCCCATTCAAGGGATCATTGTAAGTATATTTTTTCTATGACTGAGGGGAAGAACAAGGGGGAACACATGATCTAATTTCTATAGGTTCTTGTGGTTGATAATTGAATATTTATATACTTATTGTTGCTGGTATTTATTTATTATATATGGAATTTGGGAGCTTATTAATCTTCCATTACTTTCTATTGTTGATATAAAAATAATACTTTTCACAGTAATAACTCAACCTATATCCATAATAGATAATCTAATCAATAAAACAAGTGAGTGAACCTTGTGAAAAATCCTATTTTCATACATTTTCTTTCTCACTCTATCTCTCATCATCAAGTTATTTCATTTGAGATCAAATTTCACTAATGGAAATGGAAAAATGAGTTTCACAATTTATGTTTTGTAACCAATGACCCCTCCCCCCTCTCAATGTTGGTAGACTCTCACCTAGTCCTTATAGAAATATAATATAATTAATCCACAAGAGGGTAAATATTCAATAAAATAAATAGTTGGAAAAAAATTAAAATAAACCAGTATAAATGTAGTTTCCACATCAGTATTTTGGAATTTATTTTTTAGGGAGGAACATGAAAAGAGGATTTCAAATTAGTTTTTTGAAAACCTAACCTTATAAAAAATTCAAGGGTTTTTAAAATTTAATGACCTTAAAAATAATTATTTTGATACAATTATGTTAAAATTATTTTTTATCATTAATATTTTAAAAACAGATATTAAATTCCAAATATAAAATTTTCTAAACCGCATGTGCTATGAATTATCAAGTTTCTCACATCATAGATTTAGTATTTTCATTATTATAATGTCATTTTTGTAAAATCGATGTTATGGTTTTGAGGTTTAATATACTTTTAACATAACTTTACAAATAACCCATGTTTAAAACAGAATTTGAGCATCTATTGTTTAAAAACAAATGATAAAAATAAAAGGTGATGTTGATATTTATTGTAGTGTTTTGAAAAAAAATTCTAGAATTCTAAGATAAAATATAATTTTAAAAATATTTTTTTAATGAAATTAATTTTCAATGTGATTTTCATTGTCATATTTTTGAAAAACCAATATTGAAAATTCAAGGTGAAATATACATTCAAAAACATTATTTAAAACAACTAATGTTAAAATTAACATTTAATGTTTGTTTTTTAAAAACTGATGCAAAAA
Organism: Viscum album; assembly: GCA_963277665.1. Classification (NCBI taxonomy): domain Eukaryota; kingdom Viridiplantae; phylum Streptophyta; class Magnoliopsida; order Santalales; family Viscaceae; genus Viscum; species Viscum album. Next base: position 1,841,478,439 of record OY728135.1, read on the forward strand.
TTTTATCTTCAAATAGACTATTAACATATTTTTTTAAAAAACTAATATTAAAAATGAATTTTATGATCATTTTAAAAAATATTCAAAATTAATAGGTTTAATTGAATTTTTACATTTATTTCTGAAAAATTGATGGCAAAAATGAGATTAAACATGAGTTTATTAAAAAAAATGTTTTATGCCTAAGGTGAATCTGTTTTAAAAAAAAATCCTTGTTAAAAGTTTATTTTTAATATCGGTTTTTATAAAAACGGATGTTAAAAGTTTGAGGTCAAATTTTTTGACATTCATGAGTTAATTCATTTAAATGTTTTCAAATAATGCACCTGTGACTTGTTTTCAAACATACAAATATGACACTTGGTTGCATATTTTTTTCAACCTTAAAAATACATACAGTAAAACACTATTAATCATTTATTTGGAACCTTTTATTCTTATTGAATTTTTACTTTCTCAATCTATTCTTATTTCATCACTCCACTGGTTCAAAATGGTAATATATCTTTATTTAAATTATCTTGACAATTTATTTTCATCATTTCTTTACTCTTTCCTCTTGTTTTTTTTTTGAACATGACATCTTCAAAAGTTATTAAGATTCCAAATGAGATCAATAATAAAAATATTAAAATTTATCATGAGTTCTTCATTAGGAATCCAATAAAGATCAAAATAAATCCTGAGTTTTTCATTGTGAATAAAATGAATATCCAGAAACAATGATTATTTTCATATAAAATGAACACTAGTATATATAATAAGGTGAAACATTAGATCATTTTTTCATTTGGTTGAAATAATTTTTTTTAATCATGAATTTAGATAAAATATATGCAATGGGTATTTGAATTTCATTTTTACTTTTTTCAATATACCACATCAGTTATCTTAACATCACATGTGGAAACTATCTTATAACATTGGTTTCCCAAAAATAGCGGGTGTTATAAGTGTGTTTCCACATATGTTATTTTTAATAACTGATGTTGAAAATAAATTATAACATTGTTTTCTAAAAAAACCTAACTTGTATGTTTTATTAAAATAATATACATGGTATAAAATTTCGCATATGTTTTATTTAACTGATGTTAGAAAGGTATTTAAAATGTTGTCAATAATTACTCCATAAAAAACTAATGTTAAATTAAACAAATTTGTTAAAAAGTGATATTCTACTAGTTATATATTTTTTTGGTTCTAAGATATACTAATATTATGTTGTTGTCTAGTTTTTTATTATATTTATTTAATATTTTAAATTACTGACCACTATGGTTGTCATAAATAAACAACTGATGCACTTATGAAATTTGAACTACTTATAGTAAAATCTAAAATATAAAAAGAGGTTGAATATCAAGAAGCTAATATCTAAAAATTTGAAAAAATGAATCTAATGCATTTAAAATATATATTTCAAAACATGGAATCAAATAGTAATGAAATTACCCAAATACTTATTAACAAAAAAATGGCTAAAAGAAGGAAAAAGAACCTACTTTAGATGGTATAACTATATTTGTTGAATATAAAGTCTCATGATTATTTTAGATTAAATTTATTTATATAGTTTCCCACATTTAGAATACATGATATTTATGTATTAATAATAATTAAATCCCATGTAATCAATGGTATAGGTATTATCTTTATATTAAATATTTTAGTGTATTTTTAAGTATTTTTTGTTCAAATTTAAAATTCAATACATTACACATTTTGTTCTCAAGGATGGAATTGGTGAATTTAAAGGGTATATTTCATATTGAATAATCTAAATATGTTAAAATAAATGGTTTCATAAGTTTTTTAAGATTTTAATTTCTTATATAAGTAATGAAGATGATGAATTTGGTCACACAAAAATGAGATATTCATGGAAAAATAAACATCTAAATTCTTTTATAATTATTTCCAATCAAAATAAACAAATTTAAACAATAAGTAATTTGATGAAAATTAATCATAAATCGTTTTTTTGTTAAATATATTTAGATATATTATTGAGGCTATTAACCATAAATAATTATTTCTAGCTATCGATTTTAATATAGATTAAATTTTAATGAACTAAACATGGGATATTTTTCCTTGAATATAATGGAAGAATATACTTGGAAAAAAGTAGGTATTTTTTAAAATAATTGTAATGAAAAAGGTTACTTAGTTTATAACAATATAATATTTTTATATTGAGGGTACTCACACAATGAATTAGTATATTTATAAAAAATATATTTCACTTGTTGTGATAATGAATGTTGCAAGAATATTTATATCTATTCCTACAAAATAAAACATTAATATTTATTGAATGGATGTCAAATTTTATTTCCAAAAATATAATATACATGAAGAATTTTTTATTTATGTACATACTATATTTTTACATGAAAAAGATTCTACAAGTTTTTTCAATATGATAAATGATATTAGGGATTAAAACAAGATCTAAGGTCCTTGTATTCCATGTTGGGTGGTTGTTTTACAATATAAGAACTTCCAAAAAAGAACTATGGAAAACATACAACATATAATATGAATATGGGTATCCCAATTATGATTTTAGTAGTTCATAAAATTATTTATCTTGGTGAAAATTAATATAATTATATTTATTTTACTAAAAAGTAAAATATATGTTAAAATATCAATTCATAGATGTATTGAAACATTAATTAAAATTAGTTTGAGAAACGAATTATGTTTTTTATCTCAAGATAAATATATTATAAGGATAATAAGTTATTTTTCATGGATGCTTAAAACTATTTACACCTATCATAGTTGGTGTTAAGCTAAATAGAAAATAATCTACACCAAATCATAATCATTGGAAAAATAATAATTTTAATATGGTATTATTATATTTTACTGAATCTGTGTAAAATAATATTTATATGGAATCACATTTTATAAGATTTAGGGTAATAATAAAAGAACACACATGAAGTCTACTCAAATAATTCTTAGATATATCAAACAAAAAAAATGAAATATTGACTATTTTTTAAATCAAAATTCTAGATTGTGTTGTTTTGATAAAAATATTTATTAATTTTGAATGTGGTGAATATTATATAGAGCCTATACTAGGTAGAATATTATTTATTCAATGAAGGTGTTACCATTTTCATTTTTAAAAAAATTACTCACTTTCTATACTATAGATTTTTTTTTACTTTTATACCATCTAGACATGTACAAGAATATATTCAAAAAAGAATAAAATTGAGTATTAAATGTGAAAGTATAAATATTATTAAAAATTAGATATGGAAATAAAATTGAAATAAAAATTCAGCACAATAATGATGATTAAAGAACACTAATATATGAAATTCCTAATAAGATCTATATAAACACTAGAGGGGGTAAATCAAGTGTTTGTTTATTTTTCTCATATTGCAAATGATTCGGAATACTTAAACCCACATTGGAATTTACCCTATGTTTTTAGTTAATGAATATAGATCTATTTTATGTCTAACCATGAAATTATACTCTTAATGAAAAGAAACTGATGATAATAAAGAGGTATATAATATTTTTTCATGGTTCACCTAAAAGTTTTTATCTTTTCCATGATTGGTTGTTCACTACCATCATATTTTTTGTACTATATTCAATGGATGAAAATAATGGTTAGTGTTAACCACCCCTAAATAGATTCACATTGTGTATAAACTTTCTTTCATCTCATTGAACTTAACTTTCCAAAATCACATATGAATTATCTCAGAAACGTCACACGGTTGTCATAAATTCTCACCATAATCTCTCTACATGACTTGATTCCTACATGTTATATATATTCACACCATATTTATGTTAGTATTTTTTTACATATCCTTCTTTGAAATTTATTTATAGTTTAAAAAATAATTTCTCTACATCTGCCAGATAAAATATCCTTCTACTCAACAACAGATTCATTGAATTCTAGATCATGTTTGAGAAAGATATATACAACTAGAACACTATAGAAATATATTTCATACAAATTTAATTAAATTTATTCACCAGGTTTTGTAAATAAATTTGGAAAGGATCAAATCCAACTAATATGAATATACACAATAGGTTAGTATCTCCTCATTTCTTCATTCTGTTTATCGTTACTCTGGATCACCAATATAATATTTGTTTGATGGTTAGCATTTTCTTCTTCTTCAGCTTATATACTAATGAGATAATTACTTCACTTTTTTATTTGATACACCTGTTATTATTTTTTTATTGTTTTCATCAAATTACTCCTGTATCTACATCACTTGGTTTATTATATAATTAAACTATCTCTGCATCATTATCCTTTTATACATAATTCACTATGAAATAAATTTTATATATCATAAATATTGAATACTTCATAAAATATTTGGGTTCTCATGATCTTTATTTTCTCAATGGATTGTATTTGGGTTTCTTCTCCCTATCTCATTTCGTTACTCATACAAAAACCATGTGAATGATTCTCCACATTTCTAGTTGTTTTCCCACGAATGACTGTCTCTTGTAAAACAATAGGAGAGACTTTTATTTTTATTTATCATTAAATTCGTGGATTATTGATTATTGTTTAATATCTTCTATATAACTTTAGTATTCATCAGTTATATCATCATATCTAAATGTCACCATGAAATATGTAAATAATCATTCACTACATCTATAGAAAAATTATTCAGTAGTACTCTTTCTTGTGACATAACATTACTCTTTGTGGTAGGGAGATACCTATATTAATTATTCAGGTTATCTCAAAACTGTCACCATGAAATTATTATAGGGTAGGATATACTGCATTGATCTATATCATTCAACTCAAAACACCACCACTTCCTCCATGACATAGTCCAACAGGATATTCTCACTCAAAGGTTTCTTTTAAGAAATACATAGTAAACCCTCTATAAAAAATATCTATGGGACAATATTCTTCATTTAGTAACTCTTTCTATCAAAGTACCCATTTCTATACCATGGTATATTTCATTCTTACTTTACATAGATCTATATTTTTCAATGCTACCTTTAGGCAGGTCCTCAATTATTCATACATAGATCTCAACTACCTTGATTTAGCTCTCGAAAAATAAATTTCATTATTAAACATGTCCATATTACCATTATATGGATCTTGGGATAATAATAGGACCCTCAAATATATTTTTAGAGCCTTTGTTCAGGTCAAAATGACCATTTCATATATCTTAAAAAAATTTGATTTCCATTTTTTGTATGCGGTTTTACCTTTATAGAGGAGAATTTTTTTTCAAAACATCAAAAATTAACTCCAAGGATTCATTTAATCATATATATTAGATTTTAATATTTAATCACAAGCAGTTTTTGTGATTATGATATATAAATCCTTGATATGAAGCTTCTGAATCATCATATGTAAATTCTCTCATTAGATATAAAATGAAGATTTCTCTTACTTTAGATTGAAATGTTTCTCAAATTTTACAAATTTTTTAAATGAAACGTATGATTATTTATGATGAAAAATATAATAACAACCTTGAAACATTTATAGACCAAAATACACACACATGTAGATATCAATTAAGATATACTTCTGTCTTTGTTGAAAGACATGTTGGTCTCGATTGACACATAAACAGTCCAACATTTTCCATTTTTCTAGAATTTATTCAATAAATTCTTTTATTTACTCTATTCAGATTAAGATATTTCCCACTATCCCTAAATGTATCAAATCTTCATTGGGAATTTATGAGAAATTATTAAACTCTTCATCCCTATTGGAAATCACTCATGTAGCTTATAAACTCAACATTTCCTATCATCTAAGAAATAAACTACCTTCATCATTCCCATATCCAAATCATATTTTCTAAATTATCATTCATGTTATTTTTCATGTTCATAAATAAAGTGATTAGTAACAACATGATAGGATGAATTATTCATATATACCATCTAATATTTCAGTCCAACATACTCAGATATTCAATCTCCCTATAATATATATTCTTCAAAGTCTCCAAATTATTATACACATCACTATAATCCTTCCCATTAGTACTTATCATGTTCCCCCATGAAGAATCATTCACAAAATCATCTAATTTTTAGACAACTCACCATGTATACTTTCTATTTCATTTTCTTACCAACTTATAAATAACTTCTTTTCATTTTCTATAGCGACACCAAATATATTTATTTATCAATGGTTCATAGTCAATCCTTTTCAATATCCATGTAATGGATGGATACTAAGTTGGTCACCAATCACTTAATTCTTATACATTAACAGGATTAACAGACAATAAATAATAAATAATCCATTAACAAAAAATAAAATCACACACACGAAAGGGAAATTCAATATAAAATATCATTTTTTGTGAAAAAAAATATCAAATAGAGTAGTGAGGCTTGACTATGATCTAATTAAAGAATAAATTTTAAATATAATTAAAAGTAATATATAAAAATAAACATATCATATTATGTGGAAACATTTTAATATTAATTATTCCCTCCACACATGAGGAGTGTTTGAAAACCCACTTAACCCTTCAATTTATTTTATTGTACTGTCAAAACTGGAGAAGTTACATAAATATAATAATAAAAATACTTTACATGTTATTTTTCATGGAAAGAAATGTTTTTTTAAATCAAAGGAAGTAAAAGAGATATATTTTTTCTTACAGAAAATATAAATAGAGAGGAATGGAAAATAAAACAATATAATTCAAGGAGAATATGAAAATAAATTTAAAAGTAATAAAAACATTTTCTTTATATTTGGATGAAATTAAATATAATAGGATGATAGAAAAAATTGTGAATGATTCATGGAATTAATAAAACATATATATGGGTAGGATGAAGAACCAAATAATTTAAGGGGAGACTAAAATAGGTTTAATTAGAAATTTAAGTTCTTATGGATTCATTTTTTAAATATTATTATTACATCATAAACAGGCTCAACACTTTGTGAGAATACATTATGAAGGAACAATTTTTAGAGTATATTTATTCATGTCTGATCCTAAATAAATATTTTAATATCCCAATAGATTCAATTTTTTGTATATTTTAATTAATAATTTCAATATGTGTTTGGTGAAGTGGAAAAAACCAATTATTGGAGTATAATGAATCTCCTCATGGATAAAAAAATAAATCATGGGATGGGGGAGTTTCATAATTGGAATTAATTCCAATAGAAGACTCTTTGAGAATTATTTTTAAGTGGGAAAATAAGTTTAGAGAAAATAATTGTTTTATTTATACCAACAAGCATCCCCTTGGGATAATGGAAGTGTTGTTCTTTGTGCCCAATACATTTTAAAATTTAATTATAAGAATATAAAATGAATACAAAAAAAATTAAGATGTGTTGAGAATTGATTTTGAGGATTATTAAATCCTCATCAACTTGATGAATATTTATAGATGAATTGTTTTGGAATTCATATAATTAAATACCAATATTATAAAATTTAATAAGGATTTTCAACAATAAAAATAGGTATGGAAAGTATTTTTTTGATATTTTTATTTGAATATTTCTATTTAAAATTCTTTTGTTTGTTAATTTTTTTTTGAAAAGCCTTGATATCCAAATGAGCACTAAATTGTAGAAAGAGAATGGGTCAATGTTATGTGTGCATGTAGGTGTAGGTGAAAAATAGGATCATGGTGCATGTATATAATGGATTCATGGAATTCATAGGGTAGTGTATTCGGGGATTATTTGTGTGTGGTTTTGTGGATTGAACATGGTTACTCACTTTTGGTCAATCAAGGCACTATATTGAATTAGAAATGTTTGTGAGGTCATATGATTTATTCATTTAGAAATTTCTCTTTTAATTTATTGTTTCTCTATGTTTAAAATATACACAAAGAACTATAAATATTTTATATGTTGATTCTAAGCCTTCTAATCATGATCTTGATCATCTTCTACCTGAAAATCACATGAGGTTCTTCATACAAGAGTATTTATATTGAATTATTGATATTGAATTAAAAACTACATGTTGAGCCTCTGATAGAGACCATATTAGTCATATGAGATCATTAGAATCTTGAGAATGTTAAATAGAATTTTTTTAGTAATTTTCTAATAAATGAGAACTTTGAACTAGTGTAAGTGGGGAGAACAAGTGTTTTATCACATGATGTAGTGTTTTATAGTTTGAGACTTCATATTCAAAGGAATTATAAGTGTTTTTATATGAAGTTAATAAACCTATGTTTTGGGTTATGATGATGTTGATTTAATTTATCCCATATGAAGTCATAGGTCGATATATGTATAGGGGTTTATACAGGATGAGTATACGAGTGTATATAGTGTTTGAGCTGGTTTATTATGTTATTGGAGTTCATCTATAAATACTACCCGACTCTCCCCATTTTAGTTTTTTTAATATGAATCACCAGTAATTATACAAGCTAATGAATTGAATCCTCTATTTTAAATAAAAAGAGTGATATTCTCTCTTGTATTGCCCAGTCATACATGAAATAGAGAATATTTGATCTAGGTGATGCTTTTTATATCTTTATGGTGGTTATTTATGTATGATAGAAATAATGATATAGATGCTCAAATACAAGAGGGGGTGAATTTTAATTTTAAAACCTTTCATATTTAACCTCAAGGAAAACTATGTTTAAAAAAGTTAAACAAGGTAAATTCACAAGACCTCTTCTAGTTATACAAGCTTATTAGGTTTCAGAAATGTGGTTCCAAAAATAAAACTTAAGGAAAGATTACAAGGAAAAAATTCTACCGTAAAGCATATAGAATCTTACTTAAATGTACAAGAAATTGTAAGACGATTATAATTTCTTTCTTTATCAAAATACGGCAGAAATAAACTTGAAACAAAATATGTAACTAGTATGAAATCCTTTAAACCAAAGATTAGGGTATCCAAAAACCATGGATAAAGGTCCCTTGATTTATACGTTGAAGAAAGTATGTCTTACCCACACTAGGGAAATCCCTCGATAATAATATCGGAATCTATCTTGCTATCCCCGTAATCCCTCAAACTTTAAGGCACATGGCACCTCTATCTTCCTATCCATAGAAGCCCTCGATTGTACTCAGCAACAATCAGAATCACACAATGTAATCTGAACAAGATGTTCAGAACCACACAAAACATGAGAGTCTCTCTCTAGAAATCACTTCAACAACATGTAATCTCTAGATTGATCAATGGATTTTGATCTCGGTCAAATGAGATCCTTTTTATAGGAACTTATCAGCGGTCGGCTCCCTCCTCCAATGGACATATTTTTCGTTGAATCTTGGAGGGACCTGTACATGTGTCACTTAAACAACAATTAGTTAGAAACAGATTTTTTGACATCATTTCATAATACGTGTAAGGAAAATGATGATCTTTAACCATATATATTTTTTACAGTATAAGAAAAATAAAGTTTAGAGTATAACCAAATAAATATTCATATTCAATAATATATGTATATTTGGATTCTATTTTACGAAGAATTTGGAATCTTAATTCTATAGATTTGGGTGTCTGAATTCTAATTAATTTGGAATCTAAATTCTGAGGAATTTGGATTGATAATTTTGAGGAATTCTGAGGAATTCAGAGTCTGAATTCTGAGAAATTCAGAGTCTGAATTCTAAGGAATTGAGAATCTAAATTCTGAGGAATTCGGAGTCTTAATTTCAGAGAATTCAGAACCTAAATTTCATAGAATTTGGAAACAAAATTTTAGATAATTTTGAACCTGAATTTCAGAGAACTAAGATCCTAAATTTCAAGGAATTTGGAAACTAAAAACATAATACTCTATATCAAAGGATTTATAGTATTCCGAGGTTTTATTTATGAAACCTAATTTTTCCTTAGTAATAAAATGATTTAGATTTAAAGATGCTATAGGATGAATAATGAAAGCATAGGTAAGGATAAAACTTCCTTTGAGAAAGAAAATTTTCCTTATTAAGATAATTCTTAGGAAAAATATAATTTTCCTTGAGATAGAGTGTTTGTGATTTGAAAAACATTAAGGAATGGAAAAATCATAAGGAAACCTTATTGACTCAAAAATCTCCCCCTTATGGGAATCACAAACATCCTTATGAAACAGAATATAAGGACATATAATTTTTCTTTATGAACATGAAAATAAAAACTTATATCCCCTTACTTATGAATCATGGTGAATATGACTAACTCCCACTTAGGTTTTTAATTACCTAAGGATCGTATTCTTGAATTCCTTAAAGATATTTTTCTTTTACTTGCCTAAGGAAATATTCCTTGAGTAAACTCCCCCTTAGATAGACTCCCCCTTACTTCAGTAATTCTATTATTTACTTTGTATTCTTTTTATTATTCATTTCTCCCCCTTTGTGATTTTCAAAAAGGAATAAGGAGAATAGAAAAAATATGTTACCTGAAATATTAGTACTATACAAAAAAAATTAAGAACAACTAAAATTTCATTATGATAGGAAAAGATTTTTACAAGAAAGGAATTGCAAAAAAAATATAGGATTGAGAAAAAAAATCATCCTTCTTTCTCCTTTGGCATTGAATTTTTCACACTGGTCTTCAGTTTCTTAAGTTCCTTATGATATTCTTTGAAATGCTTAAGCAGCTAATCCTGATCATCATTTTTCTTCTATAAGGCTTTGATCTTTTCTTCCTGAGCCTTCAGAATTTCTTCTTGAGATTTAAAAATTTATTCTTGCTTACTTATTTTTTCTTCGAACTGAATTCTAAGATCTCTTTAACTTTTTCAATTCAAAGAAACTGAGTTAATTGAATCATCATCACCTAAAGATTCATTTGTACTTTTTGGTTCTAACATGGAAATGAATGATAGATGTTCTACTTCCTTTATTAAGGAACTTAAAGTCCTCATAGGTTGATTTACATCACCAATGATACTATCACTGGGAAGACTCTTAAGAAACAACTCATTTGGGTTTTGTAAAACCTATTCATCAATATATGTGAGGAAATATCCAGGGTTAAATGATTTTGAAATATTGTTTTGAACATTTTCCTTATCAGAAGGATCTTCTATCAAGTGTTCATAATTATTTTTTGAAAACAAATTCGAATATGTGGGTTGGGGTTTTAAAAAAAAGAATCGGTTTCATCAAATTTAGCATGTACTATTTATTCAACAGTACAAATATTTTTATTAAAAACTCTATAAGCCTTAGAAGTTGTGGAGTAGCTTAAGAAAAATCCTTCCTCATATTTGGGTGTTAATTTTTGTAAATTATCACTAATATTCAGAATTAATACTTTGCAAAAAAATAATTTTAAGTATAAAAGTCTCGGTTTTCTACCATTCCACAATTTGTAAGGGGTTTTGTTAAGAAAATGTCTAATTAAAACTCAATTTAAAGTATAACAAGTAGTACATACATCTTTGGCCCAAAAGTTTTTAGTTATAGAATATTCACTCAACATGGTTCTTATTATCTCTTGAAGAATTCGATTTATTCTTTCAACAACACGATTCTATTGATGATTTTTTGGAGCTGATAAGTTATGAGTAATGCCTTTTTTACTAAAAAATGTTACAAAATAAAAATTTTGAAATTCTCCTCCATGATCACTATAAATAGTTATCAGTGGAAGGTTTTTCTCATTTTTTAATTGGGCTCTAAAAATTTTGAAATAATAAATAGTTTTAGATTTCTTTGTCAGAAAATAGACCCACGTAAATCTAGTGTAATCATCAACTAAGAAAAATACATAATATTGGCCTCTAATGCTTCCAGTTTGTGTTGGACCGAAAATATCCATATGTACTAACTGAAATACATCATTAGATGAGACTTCACTGATTGATTTAAAACTTGACTTATGTTTCTTTCCACATTGACATGGATCACAAACTTTTGAAGAATCAAATCTAATCTTCGGTAGATCCTTTAAAAGTCTTTTCATAGAGAGTTTACATAGGTTCATAAGGTTACAGTGTCCTAACCTTCTATTATATAACCAAGATTGATCTTCTATTACCCTAAGTCAAGTTATATATTGGCATACAAGGTCTTCTATGTTTAGTTTGTATACATTCTCTTGCATGTAAGCAGAAAGAATAAACTCTCCGTTGGAATTGTGTACTAAGAACTTATCATTCATAAAATTCACAAGGTAACCTTTATCACATAATTGAATTATGCTAATGAGGTTGTTCTTAAGACCATTAACAAATAAAACATTTGAAATTAATGTTTTTTCAAGAAGAAAAATGTTACCTATACCAATAATTTGTCTCTAAGAATTATCTCTGAAAGTTACTTTTACTCCTTTCTCCTTGATAATCTTTTCAAATATGTTTTTGTTACCAGTAATATGTCGGAAACATACACTATCCATGTACCATGAATTTTTGTTGGTACTATCATTATTTTATTGAAAATAAGAGTGTTAAACTTTTGAAACCCAAAATTTCTTAGTTTCAAAAATCTCAGAAAGAAATATTTTAGGTTTCCACATTTTTTAGCAAGATAAGCTTTATGAAAACCTAATGACTGGGTATTATTTAGAGAAAAAAAATTGCCCAATTTCCACCACATTGACATTTAGTGAAGAATGGAGAACTTTTAGGAACAAAATAGTTATTACTAAAAATTGGTTTAGAATGGTTATAACCAAATCTAGAACTATTCTATAGAGGACGAATTTGGGAACACATATTGTCAAAATTTTCTTTACCATAGGTATAGATTGACAAAAACATCCTTAAGGAAAATATTTCTAACTTTAGTTTTATAACCATGTTTTTATCCTCAAAAAAATTAGTTTTATAACTAGAGTTAATATCTAAAATATTTTTCATAGAAATTACTTTTTCATGATCCTTAGAAAGTTTATCCTTAACAGAATTAACTTCCTCAAGGTTTTTAGAAATAATTTTAAAATCAAAAGTTTTATTATCAAGATCTTTAGAAATATCTGATACTTCTTTAGTTAAAATAGATAATCTAGTATTTGCTTTATTAAGATAATTCATAGGAAAAATATAATTTGCCTTCTGATTTAGTGTTTATGATTTAGTAAATATAGAGGAATGGAAAATTCAAAAGGAAACCTTATTTACTCAACAATTTAATTTGTTAAAAGTAGTGTGAATGAGAAAGGGTTCCATCTACCATAACATGAATAAGAAGTATTTGTGTGCAGAGATTATTTATGAAAAGTATAAGAAAGTAAAGATATATCATGTTCTGTATTGTTTTATATTTAATAAAAATACAGTGTTCGTACATAACATATAGTGTATGGAGTTTGTGTGCGATCAATTAAAATGTTTCATGAAGAATAATGTGATCCCACATACACTCTATTATGAGAAAGACTGATAAGAATCTATTCCAATAATTATACTAACATGTAATTAATCTTGTGAGATTTAAGATTCATGAATAAGAAGAGAAAGGATTTTAAATTCTTTATATATGTACAATACAATGAATAAGAAATAGTTATTTTTAAAACCAATTTATTATATGAGAGTATTATTGAATATAGTGTGTGTGTTTTCATGGTATAGTTAATATGTCTATATATGTTTTCTTAAGGATAATGAAATAATATGTACATAAAATTATTTAAATTAGGTTGTTGTGAAAAAAGTGATATTTCACTTATAGTGATGTTTTTAGGATAAGTTAATATCATGATTACTTAATAATTCAATTCAACAAATTATTCTTTCAGGAAAATATTATTATGTGACCATATTCATGAAAAATGTACAATGTTTATATATGAAATGATAAAAATTATTGTGACATATATTGATAAAATTGAGTGGAGTAGAACGTGATTTTTCCATTTATCCTAATAATAAAAGAATAATACAACTTATTATATATTAAATATCTTCTAGTTTCTCTTTAGTGAGTTGAATTATATATGATATCTTCAATATATTCATGAAGAGTACGTTGGTTGTTTTGATAATTGTGGTTAGAGAATTGGTGAAGCTGATATGATTGTGTGTTAGATTTTATTATAAATAAAAAATTCATATTCAAAGACAAATTAGACAATTCCATGTGAAAATATTTTTAATGTTACAAAAATTATGATTATTTCATCAAATTTTTTGATTTTGATATATATTAAGGAAGAGATTTACCAACATGGGAAAGTCCATGAACTATATGAGTTTATAGTGAAGTTGTAGAAGGAAAGCTATGTCCACACACCTGATTAATACATTTAAGATGTTTTGGTGAATAGTAGTATGACAAAAATTGGCAATGGGAAGGGGAATTTGATCATAGTGGCTATTATGGTGGAATTTTAGTGTACCTGTGTGAAATATGAAATTCATTATAGTAGTAGTGGTGTCCATTGGTTTTCATGGTTGACAGGATATGTATTACATCAAAATCATAAAAGGAGAATGACTAAGCCCATGGATTGACATGTTGGGATTGATAGGTGAATAATTTTGTCAAAGTAGCTATAGGAGAAGCTCCATGCCCATGGTTTCAAAATCATTAGTCAATAGTTGAACCTACATGATAAAACAATCTTATTTTGGAGACCGCATCTGTGGTGCATAGAATTTTGGAGGCCAAAGGGCCATAATTTTTTCACTATGACGTGGTGCATGGTGTGTCGACATGTGATAGTTTCCATGTGGCTCATAATAGTTATACCAATATGGGATCAAATACATCATGGCATAATCCTTGGTTAGTTACATTATTTTGTTTCAAGTAGATCTCAAGGAATGGATTCTTGGATGACATAAAATATCAATAAATAGATCAATGATATCATTGTGGAATTATTAATGACGTCCAATCAGTCCAAAAATATCTAAAGGCTAAAAATACAGAGGGACTAGTTGAGTTGGTAAGAGGGAGTTAAATGTTTTAATTCAAATTTAAAATAAATTCAAATTGGATAATTTACTTTGGTATATTTCAATTTTTTAATGTATAAGTAATAAAAAATTTAAGGAATGTGATAATGAAAAAAAGTTAAGAGTGAGAAGAATAATAATTGAAGAGGAATAATAAGTGGTTTTGAAAACCCGGACTAGGTGAGGAGATTCTATCATTGTTTCTATAGTTTGAAGGAGAATATGAATATTAGAACTAAATCAAAAAATGAAGGATATGTTGTGAAGGATTACTTATCCTCAATATTATGTTATTTATCATTATAGCAGTGTGGAAATCACTGTCACATTTGATAGGCTTGTTATAACAATAGTACAATGATAAATGATACTCATTCTACCTACATGTTAAAACTACTAGGTCTTATGGTCTTGGTGAAATCCATATCATTCCATGGATAATCCTTCTCATTCATATAGGTGAACCTTATAAATATAAATTTCACTTTATGTATCTATGTTGGAAAGAAATCAAGATTCACATTAATTATCATTGAGGGACTTTTCACCAAGGATACATAAAAAAACCGAATCCCAGATTCACCTCCCCCCAGTGATTCATCAATGGGACAAGAGGTTTATTTTCATGTGTTGTCAAATAGTGGTGGTTTATATCATTGGTTATTTTATAATAGAAGTTTGAGAAATTTTCCTACTAAAATTATTTCTCACTGAATTTATCGTGTAATTTATATACAATAATAATTTAATGAATAAAAATTGGATTCTTACCATTGATGGTAATAATTATCATATATGTAAGGATAAGATGTTTCCTTATATTTTTTATATTATTTTGGAATTTATTAAGTCTACAACTAATATATTTACACCATGTACTGATATTGTTTCATTAATAGAAAAAAATATAAGTATTTTTTAGAATGGTGTCCTTACTAAGAATGTTTTACTTTCCTAATTTCCTAAAAAAATAATTCCTCAATGTGAGGGGTGTCAATAAATCCAATTATATTTGGGATAAATAAAAAAAATATCTATAATTTCAATATATAGGTTAATAATGTTAAGATTTATATTTGGATATGAAAATATGAATATCATAAAATGAAAGAAGATGAAACTATTAATTAATTATTCATAGAGTAAATCATATTGTTAGTACTATTAGAAGTGATGGTGATAAATTGGATGATACTAAATTTTTGGGGATGATTCATTATATCTTATAAAAATTTCCTGATACTGAAATATCTTCTCATAGATATTAAGATCTTTAATGACTTACTATAGATGATTTACATCGAATTATCATTTCCTATAAGAAGTGGAATGAATGTGTTCTCAGGAATACTTGTAAGGCTACAAAAGAAATCTATTTTTAGGAATTAAATAAATATAATCATAAGTAGAATGTTGATGAAGATAATGTTGATTATTCTGATTTTGATTCTTATTTGGATCAAAATTCTGATAAGATTATTTCTCTAATCATTCAAATGTGAGAAGACACAAGGTAGGGTTTATAGGAAACCTTTCACTAAAATTATTTAGGTTGGTGTAGTTATAAACGTTTTTACACGTTTTCCTAATATAGATTAATATAGAGTCAGCGATGGAGGTGAAGAAGCACTAAGGATATTCATTAATAAGAGATCATCAGATTATGAAAAACTACAGCTTCCGTGTAAGGGGAAGATAAGGAATTTCAAAAAATTCATAAAGGTAAATTTCTTATCTATGTTTGAATGTAGTGATAGAAGTGATAA
This sequence comes from Viscum album, assembly GCA_963277665.1. Lineage (NCBI taxonomy): Eukaryota > Viridiplantae > Streptophyta > Magnoliopsida > Santalales > Viscaceae > Viscum > Viscum album. Next base: position 1,841,495,112 of record OY728135.1, read on the forward strand.
ATAATATTAAATATAGATGTTATGATATTCGGATTAAACACATCTCATTTCTAAGGTAAATGTAGAAGAATTCACAAGTTAATGTTGTTTTAAAATTGTGTAAAATGAAAAAAATGAGATGGAATTATTACTAAAAATAGAATCCAAGAAGTGTCTCTCAAAGTTCTCTAAGTTGGAAAACGTGATTGAAAATATAAAGAAGGAAAATAAAAATTATATAAGAAATTAATCTGTTATTATGGAGAAAAATAAATGTTGTAGAAATAATTTGATGAATTGAATAAGATGGTTTTTGAATAAAATCATTCAATAACCAATATTAGTAAATACTTAAAGATATTTAGAAGGAGTTTAGGATTATAAATCAAAACATTTATGAGAATAGAAAAGGAAAATTAAATGTCTATATTGAATTTCTATAACTCTATTTATTAATTTAGGGAAAGATCATGTAAAAATTTGGGCCATGTACATTAGTAATGATCACTAAATATGAAGAGAAAAATACTGAAAGAACATGAGTTGAGTCTGAGAATAAGAATAAAATCTGGTAGATGATTTTTTATAGAAAAATCAATTGATATTGCATATTTCAGAAATTATGAGTACATCTACATTAGGAAAGCACTATTATAAATAGTGAAGGAAAAAATTATGAAAGGAATTTGGATTTTAATAACAAAGATTTTGGATTTAACCCAAAAAATTCACAAATTAACCCAAATTAATGGTTGGAATAACAATGAAAAACATGTGTGATGTTCTATAAAATATGATGGTTTTAAAGGAAAATATTATTTTTATGGTTTTTATTGGCACTTTAGAGGTTTTTGGAACACGGAAAGGATTTTTTGGTTTAATTACCAATACAATGATTATTTTAGATTTTGTCGAGGATAGAAATTAATAGAGATTCATGTCATTCAAATGAGGATATTTAAATACAAACTACGAAATCTAGATTGAAAATAGAAAATAAATTCCAAAAAATGGATTATGATTTTGAGAGATGTGAGTAGCCTGGTCATATTGACAAATGGTTTTATGTTATGGTACTAGAAAAAATTTTCTTAATAGATAGTTATAACAAGTCTTATAAGAGGAATGATAATGTTAAATAGAAGGCTCTTATTTGTGATGTTTCCAAAAAAAGGTATCCAGAGGAGAATTTCAATAGATACTTGATAGTGTTAGGTCCTTATATATGATATGATATCTAAATATCCTCATGTTTGTTGAAAAAATAACTAAAGGATATTTAACCTTGGGAGTGATGGTTCACTCAAAGACAAAGTTGTTTGATCAACATTGATTAGTATAAATCAATTCAAACACAACCTCTCATTGTATGTTAAAGGACTAAAAAAGAATCTTCTTATGGTGTCTTAGTTATGTAATAAATTAAATAAAGAGATTTTTTCAAAAATATGGGTTTTTTAAAAGATTGAAAGATGTACATATCTTCACCAATGGATAGATAACCTGAGTCAATTTATTTGAGATTGCTGATTCTGAAAATTATTTTTATTTGAGAATGAAAGAAGAAAATTAACTCTAGAATTAAAAGCATGGTAATCTTGGAAATAATAATATATATAAGCTTATTCATGGATATAATGTTCATGATGTTCCTATGTTATAAAGATAAATTAATTTAATGTGTTCTATTTTTTAAAATGTAAATGTTGTTAATACATCACAGAAGAAGGTAGAAATACAATTTACTCATCCTTTAGAGATAATTAACTCTAACATTTTTTGGACTAATGAAAAATAAATTAATAAATGTATATAATTATTTCATTTCCTTTATTGATGAAATTACTCACATTATATGTATTATATTTGTGATGTATAAACTAGACACAAAAAAATGTTCAAATTTTTCAAGAGAATTGTAGAGAAAGAGTGAGGTATCTCTTTGAATAAGATTCAAATAGATAATGGTGTTGAGTATACCAGTAGAAGATCCAAATATTATCTTCAAAATCATGGTATCAAGTATGAAATCATGGAACCATACACTCCTCAAAAAAATGGTGTGTCTAAGAGAAAAAATAATAATTGTTATGGATATGGATCAAACTATGTTGTTATGGAATGATACATATGTTAATTTCTATATTAAATCTATTGGATCAGTTTTCACATATGTGGGGTCTTTTTCATGTATTCAACTTTTATATTACTCTTGATTATTTACCAATGGTCTTCCAATAAATTATTTATGATAAATTTTTGATTTTGAGCTGGATAGGGGGTGTGTCATGGTTGGTGAATAGTTCCTAAAAACTATGCACTGACCCTCTATAAACGACATACCTATAAAATGGGACTGTCAAGGATTTATTGCCAGGAATTCAGCCATGCACTATCCTCTGGCAGGACATGCAACCACCCCTCTCCTTTAGATTGAGGCCGAACATGGTTAGTGCGCAGCCTGGTAGATTTTGTGGCCAAACCGTTTAGCATTCCACATCTTTAGAAAAATTAAATTCCCTTTTTTACCCCTCATTTTTAACCCAAATCACTACCTATTTTTCAACCATTGAACTCTCACATCCCTAGGAATGTCTCAACCTTTTTTCATCTCTATCTTGTACTCAATATTGGGAGTATTTTATTTTGTATCTTTAAGGAAACCCAATGTAAATCCCTCCTTCCCTTTTTCCTTCTCCTCTTTTTATATTCTTCTTAGGTTTCCTTCTTTCCACTAGTTGTGTTTACATAATATGGATTTAATCTCAAATGTTTGAATCTGATATTGTTTTTGGTGGTGTGTTCCTACACCCAAAGGATATCCTCTTGGATTATATTTTGGTTTTTGACTAAATTTTTGTGTTTAAAAATATAAAAGTATGTTGTACTATGTTGTGATATTATTTGATGAGTTAAATATGCTTTCCTTTGACTTAAAATTATTTAAATAATGATTTTGTGTGAAATTATTGGTTTTCATGGGTTTTTCTGTGTGTGAAAATTTTGAAATGGTTCATCCACTTTAGTTGTGGTTATAAATGGTGTATTATTTCTTGTGATGTATTGGCATGATGAAAGGGGGTTCAAATGGGTTTGACTGGTTTTGGAAATGGAACAATGCACATTGGAACCATGGGTAGATAGGTAAGTGGTATAAGGAATATTTATCTAGGAGAGAAGGTAGAGTTTGACCTACTATTCCTAGTAGGATGACACTACAACCCTAAATAACCATGATGTTTATGTTTTGGGTACCACTAAAACATTGGTGATGGCCTCCCTAGTGTCTTGTGAACAAGTCGAGATATGGTTGTGACTAATCAATTATAGTATGAGGATTCTAACACCTAATTGACTAATATTCATATGGGATAATCTAAGATGACTATGATTTATTTACCTTCTTCCAATTATTCTCAAATTTCTAATCCTTATTTCAAAACTAAAACATGTTTTAAAAACCAAACTATTTTATATTCCTTAAAAATTGGAATTTTTTTATCTTATAATCGATATGCCTGGAACACCTAGTGGGATGATATTAGTAATGTTATCTCACACCCTATATACACACAATGGGTATATTTAGATATTTTGGTGTCTAATAAAAGTAATGACAAGTCCTTATATGAGAGTGGCGGTGGATGATCTTAATAGTGGTGTCTTATTCGAGAAACATTTGATAGTGGTGACATGGTGGGAATTGTCCCTAATTCCATAAGGAGGATTTTTTTTCTTTAATTAGTTCCCAATTCCCATTTTTTCATCTAGTTTTGGACTTGGATTATAAAATCATGACTCTTTCATATGTGCATATCTCTTTTGTGTAGCCTTGCATAGAAGTTGTTTGTGATGTTTATGTATGTGAGGTATCGTTACTATTAATTCTATTTTTTGGGATATATGTTGTGGATGTTAGGTTTTATTCATGGTAATATAATTCTTAATGATTTATTTGAATCCTAGGAACTATTTTCCAGCCCAAGGGGATTAGGAATGCCCTTTTGACCTTACTATAGGCCAGGGCAGGTGTCTGGTCAGATGGCAGCTTGGTATGGTTCATAAAAAAGTTATATTAGAATAGGTTTTCCCTTATTTCAACACATGTTATTTTTGATAGTCTTGATATCTAGAAGATAGGGATATTGGGTTTATAGGTTCTGGTTGTGAGTGGGGTGTCTGGCCAACACACCTCGTGAAAATCCCTAGGTTACCATGGGATGTCGAGAATCTAGTTTAAATCTTCCTTCTAATGGAATGAATATGCTACAGAATGTTCATGGAAACTATTTTTGTGTGGATTAGTTAAATTGTTTTCTTGGGTTATTGTTATATAATGATGAAATACATGGTTGTTTCATTTGGTAGTTTACTAGCTCTCGATGGGGGATGTAATGATGGTTTCTTTCTCTTATTTGTTTGAATGTGTACTAAAATGACTCTATAGAGACATCCTATATATCAGTGGGAGGAAACTATAGAGAGTTCTCCCTCACTAGTTGATCAATGATTTGTTAATGTAGTGGTTCAGGATTTTTTGGATCTAGATTAGGGAGCATGGGCTAGTCCTGATCGATCTAGATAAACTCAACCATGATCTAGAAGAGATTGATCTCATGAGTTCATTAAGTGTTATAACCTTGTATATTTGGAATGTTTGGACTTGAAGAAGGAAGACTATTGGAAAGGGAAGTATGATAATATCTTTGATTTCATTGGGACTCTGGATTCAATTAATGTGAAGTGTGCAGTGTTTTGGTTGGAATGCCCTAGTCGCCTGTGGTGGGAGTCAATGGTTCATGAAGGGAAGCGTGCACCATTGGTATGTAAGTACTTAAAGGTTCTCATGGATGAGATGTACATACCTGATAGGTTTTCCTTTTCCAAGACCTAGGAATTCTTAGACCTTCATCAGGGGGAGTGCTTAGTGTTGGACTATTCTAACCACTTTGCAGAGCTGGTCTACTTTTCTCCCAAAGTAGTTTCCTATGAAATATTGAATGCTCAACTAATTGAGATTGGGGTGCACTCATATATTCAACCATAGGTTTTTTTGTTTAAGTAGAATACATATTCTGAGGTGTTTGACTATTATCTAATAGTTTATATGGACTAGGATGGTATGCTAGTTTTTTTGGGGATTCTTCTAACACCGGGATAGGGTGGGGTTGTCTTGTTTGAGACGAAGATAGAGTGTGAGGAGAATTGATTAAGTGTGGAAGTATTTATGTATATCCACCCCTGAATTCTCATATTAGTTTTTATATGAAGAGTAACTATTACATGATATTAGTGTGTTAAATCTATACATGTTCAATCACCATGTAAAGCCCCACCTAAATTATTCCATCTATACGGATTTCTAGGACACTTTTCAATGGTTTAGTGTAAGTGCTTTCCCACTCTAGAGAAGTGTAGGCTCTATATATCCCAAAGGGAGAGTGGATATAACTAATGTATCTTGGGATATATTTTCTTATTCTAATATACATCATGAAAAGGAAATATATTACATTGAGAAGAGTCATCATAAATAATAACATCATATCTATAGTCAACCATATTTATAAAAAGAGATGAAATACTTGTACGATATTAATCAAGAACAAGTGGTGAACAATTTGAGTGCTATGATAGTCCAAGACATAATTATTGTTTTATCATCCATGGTAATTTCTTTTTTTATATATAGGTTCTTCTAACTCATTTTTTTTGCTCGTTTTTTAGATCTGGTGAAACTACCAACTGACCTTATGTCATATGCTAGGGACCTTGTTATGGCTCTAGGGAGGAGGAAAGTCCAATGATTCATATACCCATATTTTGGTATCACCATGGTAGAAATTGATCTGAAATGGGATTTCCATGTTCTATAAATAAACCTTTCTAACATGATGCTAGGCATTTAATTGATGATCTATTCTAATAATAACATCTATTGTTATAATTATTGGGTGACATTCACATACCTCGATAGAAGAACAATATTTTTTCAAGGAGAATGGGATCCTCGACCCAGTCAAGCTGTAACTCCAATTCCGGATCTATGAATAATTTATTAATATATCTCTTCACTATTATTGGATAATGATAGGAAAGGTTTGTAATGTGGATTTCTTCTCATAGTAGTTTATTTTCTTCAATTATTCCTCTATAATGGGATGTATATTTAACAATAAATTTTCTTCTAGGAACATAGATAATATCACTTCTCTTATATCATATGTCCTCTACCGTTTTGAGGGAGTTAAAGATATAGTTGTACAATCTTAAATTCAAAGGGTTTATTCACCTGATATTCTCTCCTTGTAATTATCCTATGTTTGTTCCAAAAATTCCAATGGATCTCTCTAGTTGTGTATTGATTAACTGAAACAAAACTTTTCCACCATGATGAATAAATACAAGTTTCCTTGTATTGATGATATCATTGACCAGTATAACTGGTAAATTTGGTTATCAAAGATCATCCTTAAATATTTTTATCACTAGTTCTGGGTGAGAGATGAAGACACTACCAATACTACATTCCAATATTTGTATGGTCATTTATAATATTTAGTAATTCCATTCATATCGACCAATTATCTCATGTCCTTCATGGATATAATAAACCTAGTGTTTTATAGATATCTTGGGCCTTTATTCGTGGTTATTATGGATGATATTATGGTCTAATCAAGATCATAAGATGAGAAAGGGAAACATTGGAGAGTTGTTATGATGATTCTATAAGATCACCATTTTTATGATAAGTTACGTATATATAGTTTCTAAATCAAAGAAGTTTAGTTTTGGGAAATGTGATCTTGGAATGTAGAGTTTTAGGTGACGTAGAAAAAAGATAGCATAGTAATTTAATGGGAGGATCTAAAGAATGTCTTGTAGATTAGGATTTTTCTATCCCATAAAAGGTATAACAAGTAGTTCATCATGGATATCTCTAAACTTTACTCACAGATAAAATCCCTCATCTTAAAAGGGGTGAAGTTGTTATAGATCATGTAGTTTCAATCATATTTCGATGAATTTATGTGAAAATTCACAACTGCCCATATCATAATTTTTCCCAAGGCTGGTCAAGGATATGTAGTTTTTTGTTATTATTTAGGTATGGGTTTGGTATGTGTTCTTATTTAAGGTGATTATGTGGTGGAATATAGATCTCACCAACTCAGGACATAGGATAATAATGACCCAACCCATGACCTTGATCTTGTTGTATTAATTCAACCCTTTAAATACTAGTGTCACTACTTATTTGGGAATAATTTTACAGTCTTTTCATACCACAAAATATTGAGTTAAATATTCTCCCAAAATAATCTAAAATGGATGTAGTAACAATGGATTGAGTACCTTCAGTGATTTGAAATTGACTTTATCTACACCCTAGGTATAGGAAATGTGGTTGTGGATGATTTGAGTGATAATTTGTTGACCCATTATATGAATGAGTCTAGTGATGAGTGTGATCTAATGGTGCTTTTTTTGCGGATGAACTTAGATCTAAAAAATGGAGTTTCGGTACATTCTTTCCTATTATAAATTTAAAACCTTATTTTATATAATTTATTTTTGATGATCAGTCAAATGATAAATTATTCTAGCGTTCTTCCCATAATATAAATTTTGGTAGAGAGACAAGTTAATGGTTGTTGTCTTCTAAGGGGGTTATTTATTTCAGTGGTATTTCAATCTTTCCATCATCTCTAAAAAAGGAGGTGATTCAAGAATACCATCAGTCCCACTGTTCTGTCCATCCTAAATCCACTGAGATTTATTATGTTTTGTGATATTGGTTCTAGAGTCCAAAAATAATAATCAAAATTGTTGACTTTGAATCTAGGTTTTATACTTTTCTGCATGTCAAAACAGAGCACCATAGACTCTCAAGCATACTGTAGCCACTTCTCATTCCTATCTGGAAGTGGGATGAGTTTTTCATGGATTTTATTATTGTATTTCCCTATAAACTCTAAGGAATGAATTATATTTGGCTGGTTATCAACCATATAACCAATTAGAACTATTTCATCCTGATTAAGTACTCTGCCAAATTAAAGGAATTTGGTAGGTTATATATTTATGTGGTCATCAGGCTACATAGTGTACCATATTATGTTATTTTTTATAAGGACCCCCAATTTACATATATTTTTTGGGAAGTCTTCTAGAAGGGAATGGGTCGTAGATAAAATCTATAATGACCTACTATCCCTAAATCAATGGTCATATGGAGTAGAAGAACTAGATTATGGACGATATGATACGTTATTATGTATTGGAATTCAGAGGTATGTGGGATAACCATATAAAATTGGTGGAATTTTCTAATAATGATAGTTACCAATTATCAAATGGGATGTCTCCTTTGGAAGTATTTTATGGTCAACCATGTCTGTCTCCTCTATATTGGACAGAACAGGGAGAAACTTCCTGGTTATGACCGAGCATTGTTCAAGAGACAACCAGTTAGATATAGATGATTATATAGTGGTTTTTGAGAGCATTGATTCATTATAAGTAGTATAATGAAATAATTTATTCAGGTTTTGTATTTTTCATAGGGTGACTGTGTGTTTTTTAGAGTATCACCTCACTTGGGTCATTGTCATCTTAGTAAGAAGAGGATGCTTACAACGAGTTTTGTCAGACCTTTTGAGATCATCGAGAGGATTGGTAAGGTGGTATACTGTCTATCATTTCCTTCTCAGTTGACATTGATTCTATACCATTTCCATGTCCCATAGTTGAAAAATTATAATCCATATCCATCTTAGGTTTTAAGCTATAAAGAGATTGATCTAGAACCTAATCTATCTATGAATGAGAATCCAGTTTCAAATGTGGATTCCTAGGTGGAATTTCATTGGGGTAAATACATTTTATTATTTTTTTCTCCTATTTATGTATAGTAATTATGATCATGAGATGTGGAAATGGAGATCTTGGGTCAATGAATAGTAACCTCACTTGTTCTCTAACCAAACTACATGTTTACTTTTCAGGGACGGAAAGTTTTCATGGTCAAGAGAATTGTAACACATTTTGTGTCTTTTTCTGGAATTTATATTATTATTTTGGGTCATCCTTTTCACTGATGTTTCTTCTAGGTGAATTTGAGTAAAAATAATGTTTTTTTTGATAGATTGGGGAGGCTCATAGTTCATGCGTGGTTATTATAAATTGTGCACCAACCCTCTACAAAACATGAATCCTAGATAGTAGACCTTTCAAGACCACACGGATAGGTTAATGATTGTGTGATAGCCTGTAATAGCCCATGTGGTATCCCCTCCATTTTTGAAAGAGGTGGTTCATAGTTTGTGCATGGTCTGGTAGATAGTATGTCCAAACCATGTGGATTAGAATATCTTAAGAAATTGAAATTCCCTTTTTTCCCCATTTTTAACCCAAACCTCCCCTTTTGTAATTCTTTAGACTCCTCAAGACCCAATCATCTCTCCCCATCTTATCCTCTCCCACATGGATTCAATTTTGGGTGTATTTTATCTTTGATCTTCAAGGAAATATCAAGTAAGTCCCTAATCTCCTTCTTCCTTATCCTATTTTTCCCTTATTCTTGGGTTTCCTTCTCTTCGTTGGTAATGTTGGCCTAGTGTGGTTGAATCTGAAATTATTGGATTAGATATTGATGTTGGTGGGGATTTCATGATTTTATAGGATCTCTTCTTGGCTTAGTTTTTGGTTTTCGATTGGATTGTGGTGGTTTCAAAGTGTAAGGTATGTGGTTCTGTGTCGTTTTATTATTTAATGAGTTAAGTATTCATGCCAAAATTTAGAAATATTTTCTAAACTGATTTTGGGTTAAAATGGTAGTTTTTAATGTGTTTTGGAATGTGTGAAACTCTTGAAGTGGTTTATCCCCTTTGGTGATGGAAATAAATTTTTTATTTTATCATGTGACGTGTTGGTATGAAGAGAGGGAATTAAAATGATTAGGAATGTCTTTTGAAATGGAAAAAACACTTGGTAACCATGGGTGCCTATGTGGGTGGACTATGAACTAGTACACTAGGAGAGACAGAAGGTTTTACCAAATATTCTTAGTGTGATGATACTAAAAAACTAACTAAACATGATCATGGTGTTTGGGGTACTACTAGAACTTTGGAAACATCCTCTCTAGTGGATCATTCATAAGGATATATATGGTTGTGACTGATCACCAATAATATGAGGATCCTAAAACCCATGTTACCTAGATAAATAGGGAATTTTCCAAGGTTATTGTGATGTTTTTACCTACTTCCAATTTTTTCGAACTACTAATCCTTCTTTAAAAACTAAAACATGTTTTAAAAAATGAAACTGCTTTACTTTACTTAAAAACTCATATTTTTCTTTATCTTATAATGGATATGCATATAACACCTGGTGGGATCCTACATGAAAAGTGAGATCACACCCTAAATATACCCAAACGGTATATATATATCTTATATTGTCTGATACATGTAAATTAATGGCCAATTATGGGAGTGTTCATGGATGATTTTGAAAATGGGGCCTTCTAATTGAAGGTGTTGGTGGAGGTGATGTTATGGTTATTATCCCTCATGACATAAGGTGGATTTTATTTTTATAGTAAATTCATTATTCCATTTTTGGTTCATCTATTTCTATAATCCTGTTGTAAAATGTTGAATATGTGACATGTACATATCTATTTTATTTATCCTTGTATATACATTAGTTGTATTTTTTATGTACATAATATATTGTTAAGATTTATCCAGGTGTGTTATGATTTGTGGTATAGATATTGGATATTGTTCATTGTAAAATCATTCCAAAGGATTTATGAATTTCCCATATGCTATTTTCAAACTTGTGTGGATCTGGAACTCCCTTCAGGCCTTACCGTAGGTCAGTTCAGGTGTCAGGTTAGATAACAGTCTGGCGTAGTTTGTGACAATAGCGTTTCATATAAAAAACATTTTATTTGTATGAAAAATTTATAATATTCCATGATAATATATTTATTAAAATAAATATCTATGTTTTAAGTATTTAGGAATGTTTGGAATCCCTTTCATTATCAATGTTATTTGTGAAAATTTGGGGAATTTTGAAAAAAGAGTTGTTCATGATATCTTCTTATGTTATCTACCAAATAGAAGAGGATATATCATTAAAATAAATTAAATATAGAATATTATGTATTCTATTAATCTAAAAGTAATGGAACAAACAAATAAAGTTAAATCATAGGAAAAATTATGTTCTAGAAGAGATTTTGATGAATCTATTTTTGAGAAATATGAAGGTGATGTGTTAGAAAATGGTGATTATTTAGAAATGTTTAAGTTAAAGAGGATGATTCCATATATACTAATGATGAATAAAAATATGTTTAACCTTATCCAGGGATGATAAGTTATATTCATGTCAAAAATATCATTAAAAATTATAGAAAATTTATTTAAACAAGAGGATCTTTGGTGTGGTACATTATTGAAGGTGACGCGAGGTGAGTGGCCTCGAAGGATAGAAGGGTGTGTTGACACACATTATCAACTAGATGTATTATTCCATGATGGACAGATGGGTACCTTTCCATTTATTTCTTATATAATATTATTTTTCTAGTATTTTTTTGCATTAGGTTGATATTGTGGTGAGATCCTTGTTGATGTGTCGGTGGGTGGCTCGAAAGAGGTATAGGTTTGCTGGCACATATCATCTGGTCCTCATCAAATTTTTAATTGTGGGATAGGTGGTTTATCTACCATGTTCTGTTAACCAACATAACACAAATTATTGGAAGGTGGTGAAACATCCTCATTTACGAATTCCTTTATAGCATTTTCTAGATGCGGGTTTGATGAGAATTTTTTCTGGTTGTTCTGATGTTTCTCTCCATTCAATAATTCAAAACCATTTTGGCCTTCTAGATAGTTTTTATAAGGCCTATGTACCTATATGTCTTCTATGTGTTCCCACATAACCTATATCTCAATATGTTATTTTTATTTTATGTTCAATAAAGGCATATTATCCTTAAACCTTTTCAAACAATAAGTAGATTAATTATATAAATGATGATTTAGATCACATAGAAAGGAATGTGACTTTCCAGTTAGTACCTAATCCAAAATAAAATAACATTACTGGGATAATTTGGGTGTTTAGAAACAATACGGAAGAGGTAAAATTAGAATTTGTTTTTATAAAGGATCGTATTGTAGTTGCGTTCACCAAGACACTATCAAAAGATTAATTTGAGGATCTGAGATTATTTTTTGATGACCCAACTCATTCATTATAGGTCTAAGGTATGATGTTTCCATCCCCATTTTATTTTTCTTTGGATAGTGATGTTTAATGGGGAGAAGAAAATTACGACATAAAATTTATTAATATTCTATCTCCTTGGATTTTTCAAAGGGGTAGAATATTTACAGGGGAGTATCCATTAATATCCATCTTTATCTTTAGTGGGAGAATATAAAAGGGGTAAGCTATGATTTAATAATTTTTTAACTAGTTTAAGAGATTATTGTATGTGACTATAGAAATTGTTATCTGTTTTGAAATATTAATGATGTGATGATGAATTACTGATTAAATATTATAAGGTTCATGTTATTGAATCTTTGTATATATCACTATCTTATGAAAAACGAGATATTATTTATTCAACATTCTTATTTCCTACATTGATTTTTCTCATTTAGGATTATTATTATTGGATATTGATTTATTGATATGTTTTTAAAGTTAAATAAGAGTTTTAGAGTGATTTAGGCTTCTTTTTTGAAAAAATAATCGAAAGGGTGGGACTATTGATCCTAAAAAATTTTGATATCATTTTTTCATAAAGTATATTGAATAGTTAGTGAACATTTTATGATTGAATGTGTTGTATTTTTTTCCAATACATAAATCATATTTAAATAAATATCAGAATATTCCATGTGAAAGGATATTTAAGGGTACAAATATCATGAATGGTTCATCATGATTTAGGATTTCATGAGTATTGAGGAAGATATTTCCCAACACAGGAAAGGATACAACCTAGAGGATGACATGAAATTGTTGTACAATCAGTCCATGTGTGGAAAATCCATTAATAAATTAATGTCATACTGGTGAATATGAGCAATCCCAAAATGGTAAACTTGAATGGGACCACACCCATGGTGATTATTATGGTAGAATTATAGTATAAATATTAAAAATCAGAAATCCATTATGGAAATAGTGGTTTCCACTGGTATTCATGGTCAACTAGAGGAAAATTATTTCAAAATTACCAAAGGAGAAGGACTATGAACATGGTTTGACATGTTTTTTTAGTAGGTTAAATAGCGTGTGAAAATAGAAAAAGGAGAAGGAATATGCATGTTGTTTGAGAATTCATGGATAATATGTGATGTTATATGGAAAAAATAGTCTGATGTTCGAGAATATTACCATGGTTCTCGATGTTTTAAAAGTAAAATAGCAAGACATCTTTCAAAAAATCATGGTTTAATGCATTTCAACACTTAGTTTCCAAGTGATTTATAAAGTTTTTACCAACATGGAATGCAACACACCATGTAAGAAGTCATGGTTAGTGATTTTTTCTATTTCTATAAAATATAAGGAAGTTGATTAATAGCCAAATTACTGGATCAATAACTTGATCAATGATATTATTTTATAAGAGGCAACAATTTAAAATAGATCATATAAAATTTAAAGGCTGAAAATGACGTATGCGTAATTGAATATGTTAGATGATGTTGTAGGTTTGAATTTAAATTTGAAAATTTTTAATTTTTTTATTTAATTTTCTATATTATTGATGTGGAATAAAGAATATGTATGAAAATTATAAAGAACTAGATTAGGAGAAATATAGATCAGGATAGGGACTGTATTCTCATTTTGAGAGGTGAACCCTGAAAATAATAATTCCCCTTTGTGTGTGTGAGATATTTAGATAGTTATTAAGATTAAATTTAACTAATGATGGGGGTTGTTTCACCATGGAATCTGAAAAAGAAAATTAATCCCTAATTCAACCCCCCACCCCTCCCCAATCTCAGTGACTCTTCACTCATCCAATAGGATTTATTTCATAGTATTATTATGAATTGTATGTACTGTTATTGATTAAATATATTAGTATCTAAATACTTTTAGTGGAATTGAGAATGTATAAAATCATCTTATCATAGTGGCTTCTAGAGAATTATTAGATTTTTATTGTAGTAGCATCTTGGATTATATGTGATATTTCTTGTATTTGTCTGTTTAAATTGTGAAAATTTATGGGATTATAGTATAAAGAACACTAGTGGGGTTGTAGTATAATATTGGAAGTACTTATGAAACATTCCCAATATAGTGTGTTTGATTGAATGATTATTAGTAGATAATTTATTTATCAGACATGACCTAAACACAGAAATGACTTAGTCACCCATATTGGGGATAATAATTATAAACATTCTATGTGTTTTGCCTCATTTAAATTTTTTATTACTTGTGGTGTAATCATGTTCTAGCAAGAAAGATCCATTCATCATAATTGGTGTATATATACAAATACAAAAAAAGATGAAAGGTAAATGTAAAATAATTCCATAAAAGTCATGTATAATGAATCACCCCCCCCCCACACACACAGTGTACATACACTATCTAATGGGTATCTCATTTTGAATTATAGCATGAGGTTCTACCTATGATTAGATATAAATTAGTATCCTATTTTTTTGTATCAAACTTATATGAAGTAGAGAATTGAATTAGAAGAGGTATCAGAGTTTCATATGATGGAAATTAGTGCTTATCTATGTTAGTGCCAATAAATTGGTTTATATAAAAACCATGAATAATATATAGATGAAAGAGGATGGGAATTTAAGAAATACTTTTCAGAATTAAAAAGATACATGTGAAATGGAATGTAGTTAGATATGTAGTCTATCAATAGTATCTATTGAATTGTTTTATAATGTACATTTTGAATATTATGAATCAAGTTGGGATAAACATTAGTTTATTAAATCATTAATTTAATATTATTATTAATTAAAATAATATGTTAATAATTTTCCAATCAAGTTTTTCACATAAATATTTGATTACATCAATGTAATACATGTTGAAAAGTCATAGTTGGAAGAGGAATCATAATTGATGGAGAAAGAACTTTTAGGGATTAATAATTATCACACAAATTTTTGATAAAAATAAGAATCTTTGTTAATTTATAGTGAATATATCTCCCATGTTTAATAAGAGTTGTAATGAAATGTGTGTAAGAAATTAGTAACTAAAAATTTCTATACTGAGACGATCCACTTACTTGAATAATACCATAAATAAATAGTGAGTGTAAATAATTATTAGTTGGAAAAAAAGGAAAATAAGAGAAATTAATATTATATAAAGAAATATTCACACTTTATTAAGGATAAAAAGAAAAATATAAATCCATTTGTAATGAAAAAATCACTCTATTTCAAGATGAATGATGAATAGATATTTGTGATAAGGATTAAATTGAGAATTTTTTTCATATTCAATTTATGCATTATAAAAACTACATAGAACCTATATGAATGTTCATGAATATAAAGTATATTTTAATGAAAATATAATTAAATTTATTTATAATTACCTGCTAAAGGAATTTCAAATCCATATTGGTTAGATTTGAAATATGAAAATTCAATGGGAATATGGACTAAAAGTTTTTGAGGATGATAAAATATTTCTTAGCAAAATGTTTCTTGAAATTGTAGTCAAATTAAAAAATATATAATGGATAAATTATAAAATAATTACCCAAAAATATGTGAACATATATTAAATTCACATGAAGACTATAATAACTATTTAAATCTAAAATTTAGAAAGCTAGAGACCCTCCTATAATGATGAATCATCAATAAATACTAAAATAATAGATATTTTCATAAATATTACTAATAATATTATTATATTATAAAATATTAAATAAGGTGTCAAGAAGAGCTTGAAATTATCTAAAGAAAAGTTTATTGTAAACTCATCAATATAAGTAACTGATATTCGAGAATGTTTCATTTGTAAGAATACAGTTTTATCAACTAGTATAGGATTCAAAAGAAATTCTTCTCAAACATGAATAAAGAAGAAAAATAAAAAACCCACCATGTCATCAAATGTGGATTTGAAAATGGGTAGGATTTCTTATTCCACATATAGATTCAAGAAGAGGATTTGTGTCCCCCAAAAACTACAAGATGTAAAATCCATAAAAATTATATCATAGAAGAAGAAATCAAGATTGATTTTTTGACACTATTTGAGATTTTATAAGTTTTGTAATAAATCCATTGAATTTTGGAATAATTTTCCAGTTCCTAATTATTAAATAAATACTCTATTAAGGGGTAGTAAATCTATTTTGATGAGAAATCATTCAAAACTAAATCATAATACACAGATAAAGAAGAATATATATGTCAATAGAATATCGGGGTATCATGAAGATTATTAAAATTATATTAATATAATTGTTCATAGTAGTGATGATTGATGGTATATAAAAACCATGAACTATGTATATATTGATGAAAATAATTGATGATAATAAATACATAAGAAAACAAAAAAAAACAGATAATCCTTCCATGGGGGATAAGCTAAAGAAAACTTTAATGAAAACTCTAATGCAGGCTACACCAAAGAAGAATGTTGAAAAGGATGATATATCAAATAAAATATGTATATATTATGGTAAGAAGGACCAAATCATATACCTTTTAAAACATGAAATAAATATCAATGTTATTGGAAATAATATAACATATAATAGTAAATAAATCATAGAAATAAATAAAAAGATTAATTTGGTTTGTGACATCCAAGATGAAAAACACAAATTTCATTAGTACTTATCTAAAAATGATAGCTCAAATGTTGTTCCAAAATTAATGGGAAGCTATAAAATATCCATAAATTAAGCTGAAATGTGCATTCCATGGATCCATATATTGGAGTGATTTTTGAAGAACAAAATAAATGCACCAGTAATATCTTATGCTAGGAATATTTTTACAATAAAGGGGTCTACACAATAGAAAAAAGTTGTGAGTTTGCTAAAAAAATTAATCATCTATCTAGATCAGCTATAATTACTAGGAAGTTAGAGAAGTAATTGAATAATAAAAGTGCATTGATTGATAATGTGAATAATCTTATTCCATATAACATGATTTTTGGATACTTAATAAAGTCCATGTTTTCATTAAACATTAACATTGAAAAATTCAAAGAAGTATTAACCATGAAGATCTTGCATATATCTGGAGAAAAATTTATGGAGTTTCTAGATTTATAAATAAATTTCATCCCTACTACATTAACTAAAAATAATTACATAACCAATATATTTCAATGTATATTTTTTGTTTATTTTTGTTTAGGGAATCGAAAGTAAGGAATATATTTAGGGGTAGACCTGAATAAATTAATACTATGAACAAATAAATGTCATCCTAGAATTTATCCATCATGGAGTATTATAATTCAATTTTTATCATGTTGTATCCCTAAAACACTGAATTTTATTTCAAAATTGTTATTTGGGTTTATTCTAGAGGAAAACTAAATACAATGAAAAAGATGGGTGAAAATTATACCTCTAGATAAATTATGTTTTAAATAATAAACAAAAATATTAATATATAAATTGGTATCGTAAAAATATCTCAACGTATAGTAAAGGTTTTTTATAGTGATTCTAGTTGGTGAAATTATGGAGATTAAATCTTCTCTTTGAAAATGATTGTTGGAAATACTATTTTATCCTTATGTTTATTTAAATATTATCTAGTGATAAAAGACAGTTTGATTAAAAAAGGGAGAGTCGATTATGCACTTAAATTTTTTTATTCTATTTTATGAGATAAATTTAAGAGGTAAGTTTAAAATATTTTATACAGCCCCTAAAAGAAGGCTATTGGTGTTGGTATTATACGCTGAAAATTTATTGACACCTTTATTCTCTAGATTGACCATTATTTTTTTCTACATCAATATAGCTATGTAGTATTAAATTTGATTAATTTAAGACTAATTTATTTAAGAATAGTGATTTTATCCTTCTCTTAAGAAGATAAATTTATATTTTTCTCAAATATTGTCTCTTATGAAAATAGGATAATAAATAAAGGTAGAAAATGAATTAAAAAAAGTTGAAAATTGAGAAGATAAAAAAATATAAGATGAGTAGAATCATCCCAACTAATTAAAATTTCTATTTATTCTCAATAAAGTAAGATAAATTAATTGATAAAGAGAAAATAATTATAAAAGTGTTTTATAAGAATGTTAACTTTTATCTATTACACATTTATGTGTCAGTTCAATGTATTGAAAAAAATACATGGGGTAGATTAAATTACCTAATGGATTCAGCTTCTTGAATTTTGTGTCAATAATAATTTCATGATGTGTTTTCTGAATTTAAAAAACCCAATTATGGAAGTATAATGAATTTTCCCATGGATGATGAGGAAAATCCTAGAAAGAAGGTTTAAAATTATAATTATGGCCGATTGAATAGTTTTTTAGAATTATTTTTAAATAGGAAAATACGTTTAGAAAAATTAGATGTTTTTTTAAATAAATAATCATTAACTTGTGATTATTGAAGATTTGTTATTAATACTACATAAATATTCCAATTCCATTTATAGAATTCCATTTTTTACAACAAATGTATAAGTGTAGAGAATTAAATTAGATGGTTATTTAATCATCACCAATTCTAAAAATATTGGAGTATGAGTTGTTTTCAAATTCATATAATTAAATAATAAGATTATATAATACAAGAATAATTACATGAGTAAAAAAAGAGAAATGAAGGATTTTATTGAGCTTTTACGTATAATTATTTTGAGAAATATTTTTCAGATTAATTAAAAAAGTTAGACCAACTTGTCTAGCCAAGGGAAAACCAACTTAGAGAAAGAGAGTGGCTTAATAAATGTGTTCACATAGGTGTAGGTAGATAAAAGAATCATGGTTCACACATATATCACACACATGTAATACAAGGCATGGTTTGGCCAGTTCTTCTGTGTGTGAAGTGTTGCAGAGTAGAGTCGGTTACTCATTTTTTCTAATTGATAGATCATAGTGGATTATCAATGTTTTTAACGAATAAAATTTTATTAATATGAGATTCATGATTTATAGGTACTATAGCTACATGTTTAAATTATTCATAAATAAAAAAATCAATTTTCAATCAGTTTTATCTGGCCCATCTTACTATGAGCTTGATTATCTTCTACCTTGAAATTTTTGAGGTTTTTATATAGAATTATTACACTTCATTATTGAGATTAAGTCACTGATATCATGTCGTTCCTTTGAAAAATATGATATAAATCATATGAGATCATGATGATCTCAAGAATTTTAAACTGATATTGTTATAGTATTCTCCCATGAGGGAAGAACACTGAACTATGGGAAGTAATAAGGACATGAGTTTGAACAAATGATGTGGTGATAGACAGTTTGAGATAGTATATTCAAATGAAATATAATCATTCTTATGAAACATGAAGAAGGATACATTTTATGATATTATGGATGTGATTTTTTTGTTTCATATGAAATCATAGGGCAAGAAATGTATGTTGGGGCATGTAGGAGGAGTATGGTGGTGTACATAACATTTGAGGTACTTGGGTATGTCATTAGAACTTCTATTTAAAAAACCACTAACACTATACATTTAAAAAAATGATTTGAATGAGAATTGGGAGAATTGGGAGAATTTATCTCAATGAGCCCTTTGTTTTCACATTAAAATAGTTTTATATTCTCTCTTGTGTTGCCTAGTCAAACAAGAAATGGAGAAGATAGATCTATGAATAATTTCAGTATAAATTTATGGTGTTTATTTTGCATATTATAAATAAATAAAGTAATATAGTTATCCATTTATTTTAATGTGAAGATAAATTATTTTAATATTGTGATCTGATATATGAATAATAAATGATAAAAGATATATTGTGTATTAAATTACACAAGATTCATGTAAACTACAGTTTTCATACATAACATGAAGTACCTGGAGTTTGTGTATGATCAGTGATAATGTTTCATAAAAAAGAAATTTATTTCAAATACACTCTATTATATGAATAAGTGAGAATAATATATAATGAGATTCATAAATTAATGTAAGTAAGCTTACAAGACATAGTCTTCATGAATAAGAAGGGAAAAGACTATAACTACTTGATCTATGAAAATTACAGTAATGTAGAAAGAAATATTGTGAGAATGCATTTATATGAATAGAATTTTCTTGAATATATTGAGTGCATATTCTATGAAAATTTATTTTCTCTATAGAAATTATGCAAAGGAGAAATAAATAATCTGTACTTAAACTTACCTAAATAGGTTTTTCATGGAAAACAGTGACATTGAATTTATAATGGTATGAAAACAAGAAGTAATTATTATTAATTCTTGATAATTACGTGCATGAAATTATATTTAAATGAAAATATAATTTCAATACCACATTCATGATGAAAAGAAAATGTTCATGTGTGAAATGATAAAAATTACTCTGAGTGGTAATAAATAAATTTTGTGAATTGGAAGTTTTATTTTTCAATTATTTAGATAATCAAAGAAGAAGAGAAATTATATTGCATTGAATATAATTTAGTTCATTATTTAATGTGGTGAAGTGTAAGTTATGGCTTCTATTTATTCAAGAAGAGTATTGCTTTGGTATTCAAACAGTGTTATTGATTACATTTAGTGGTAGTTAATAACATTAAATTGAATAACTCAACTAAAAAATCAGCTTATTAGAGTGGAAAATAAAGGAATATCATTTTTGTATTGAAAATAAATCTTTCATTCTATATGATCATTCCTATTGTGATGGTGTTAAATTTTTGAATAGTAATGGGATATGGGTATAAGGAAAACTGGTGGAATTATAGTATAATTTTGGAAGTGGATATCAAACACACTCAACCCATTATTCTTGATTGAAATATTGTTAGTGTAGAATTTATGTCTCTGACTTGACCTAAAAACAACAATGACATATTCTCCCAACATAGGGATGAAACTTATAAAAATTATGTGTATTGATTCATTTAAATTCTCTCTATAATGTAGTGTGATTGTGTTTGAACTGGAAATATTCATTCATACTAAAATTATAGAGGTTTCAAATAAACAAAAATGATAAAATGAAAATGAAAAAGAATTAAAAAAACTATTGACAATTGATTCACCCCCATCATACCTATATTTTCCATTGGGCATATAAATAGGGAAATATATGTTCCTAATAAATTATGATGTTATGATACTATTAATTTATTAGAATGGTTCAAGGTAAAATAGTTATATTTTTTAAAAAAAACACTTTAATAATGGGTACTACTATTTAAGATCATTTTAGTAATTATAAAAGTCCTAATTCATCAATATTAATTAATTATTCTTTTAAAATTCATGAAATAATTTAATTCCACTATTTTTATTGAGTATACCTTGTTATTCAGTGGATTTTAGAAGAAAAATAGATATAAGAGAAAGATTTCATAGTAGTTTATATGATAAATGGTAGTGTAATCTATTTGATATCGTTAGTGAGATATGAGATATAAAATTAGAGTTTCATTTTGTGAATATAGGATTAATACATACATGATCAAATTTACATGAGTAATATAATTACCCATCTTAATGGGTGTCCATTGAACTATAATATTCAATATTACAATGAAGTGGAATCTGAAGAAAAATTAAAACATTAGTATTAAAATATATAAGTTTATATTTATTAATCTATAGAACTTATATATAATATTTTCATACCAAAAATCTATAGAAAATCCATGGAATATAAGTTTTAAAAAAATTTAAAAATAGTTTAATTTTTGGGCTATAGAAGAACCCACTAGGGTAGGAAGATTTATATTGAAATGTTAATGTATATAGAAATTGAAATATAGAACTGCTAGTTCCATTAGGATACATGTAGAATGCCATCGAAGCTCTTATGGTGATTCAATAGAAATATGAAGAAAATTTATTGCACCCACATTAAGTGGATGAATTTTTAAATTTTCTAAAGGTCTAATTAATATCCACTTCAAGGTCCTTCTACCTTCCATGAGCTACTAAATGGAAGGGTCTCTATTTTCTCCATATTCACCTCTCTTTCCCTATGATGGTTAATAGTGGCTCAAGATTAGTATATTCATTGATTGAGGTAGATTATTTACCTGATTTATCACCTTTTATTTATTCATTATTTTTTATCTAATTTTTAATGATTTCATATATACATTTGATATGGATTTCAACAAAGAAGGTGTATTAATTTTTTATTAAGGGGGCTTTCGCATGTAATGGATTGAGGGGGACCATGAAGTTAAACACATAAATTAGATCCCATTTCATCAAACATAATTTACTCAACTGATAATTCTTGGTTTTTAATCAATTTCTAATAATTTGGGTAAAAATAATAAATGGAAATTTTGGAATTTTACTTATAATGGGACTACAATTCGTCTACAAGACACTTGTGCTTCCTTATATGGGAATTTTCTTTCATAACACCATTAAGTGATTATTACCAAATTATGTGAAATTAATTTCATTTTTAGGATTAATCATTAATTAATTATTAATTTATTAAATACCTATTTTCCAAAGGTAGTCAAAATGGATATATGAACAATTATATGGGACTTGATGGAAGGGATGATATTCGTTTAAAGGTGTTAACACGATGAATGAGGACGGAAGTCAAATATTATTTTTCTTCATTTTATATGTGATTGCATGCTCTTTGTTTTATAGATGGAGATGTAAGCAAGGTTGACTGATCTAGGTAGTATCTAATATGGATTAGATAAATATTATATAATAATATTAAAATATTTTTACTATGTTAGATGTTTCTAGAGTGTTCCATTGAGTAAGATTCAACATATAATCACATTAAATTAAGAGGATTATATAGAATTATTAGAGAATACCATATAACTTTTCTATTGTTAGGTGATTCCTTGAGTGAATAGGGGGTCACATGTTATTATGAATGAAAATAAATTGAGTGGGGAGAACTACATGTGATCTAGATATAAGGTTTTCCTTTGAATACTTAAAATAATTGAGTACACATGGACTCATAACTAATAACCATAGGTTTTGATTATTTTTATTGGTATTTTAATGGCTTATACAATCTCAAGAATAAGATTATAAAAAGGGTGTACTTATGGGTTATATTCTATGTGATTGATCTAATTTGAGGGTCAATATTGGAAAATTATTTGAGATGAGACTTATGGGATTAGTCACCACTTGAGGCATGAATCATGTGGAGAATATGGATCTATGGTATATACCATGGGTATATTTGTAGGTCTATGTGTAATGATCTTCTAGTGGTAGGGTTTCATGTTGCATAAGTCTAAATATGTCTTTTGTGAGACCATGGACATGGGGACTATGAGTTAAATCATTAGAGATGGTATCACAAAAGATGTGATTTTCATGAGTTAAGGGTTGAACCTATGATGGAAAACACCCACACTGAGTGTAAAGGGATACTAAATACTTATGGTGTATTCATTGATATTAATACTAGGCCTAGTGGTTGGTCAATAAATATATGTTAAGAGTTTTGTGCAATGGGTTATTATCCAGGGTATAATATGGATAGTTTCACAATTTCACTATGTTTTGATTTTGTACATAGATGTTTTGTTAATGTAATGTCTTAATTAACCCATGTGAGGGATGATGATATTAGACCTATTAGTCATTAATAACCAATAATATCAGATACACATATGTCACCTATAACACGGACAAATATATCTTCAGGAAGTGATGTGTTCCTCATATATGATATTAAGGAATTACATCTAGGATGTGAAACATTTCCCACCAATTCCATTGAGTCACCTTCACAATTCCTAATGTATTACACCATTGATATGAGCTGCCACCTATAGGATGGAGAGAGTTTTCCACTTGTGGTAGAGATATTACCTTTAGGATAGGAAACAATTTTTACGTGGAATACAGATACATTTTTCCAATTTTAAATGTTTTCCACTAGTTATTTTGATAAATTAATTACACAGTTGAATTTTTTCCCTCTATATTCTATAATCATACAATATATTATAGATATAATACACTAGTATGGTAAAATGTAGTACCATTTCAGACTTGAGAAATTTATCTCTTTCATGGAACTAAAATTTTGATTCCACTACACATACTATTAAAGACACGGGTAGGGTCTTGCATCATGGAAATATGGTAAGTTTATGAAAACACCACTAGTGTAATGTGTTTATTTATTTTTTATTTTTACACTATATATTATATGAACCGATATATGTGTATGGTTAATATTAGGATCTCATTCAAGTCATAGTACTGTGTTTTTAACTCAAACCCTACACATACACCTCAGTGGACATGCATACCTTTCACATGGAATACAAGTCTAAGAAGGGCACCTAGTATAGGTGATTGAGTTAAATTTGTTAAATAGGGATAGGGAGACTACTCTTAGTCTATTTAAAGGACATTTAAAAGTGTAACTCTTATTTAGTTTATTTATTTTTACATAAATACCCTATAATATCAACTATATAAAAACAATCTTATGATGTGTTACTCATATAGCATAGAATAGGTATATTTAATTATTTCAAAGTGTATGTTATTAACTATGGTTGGATGATTTTTATGATTCCATATTTTTTACACTAATTTTAACTATTTTTTATATCGATATAATTTAACAATTAATGTATAGTTATGATATTTTGGGTATAATCTCTCCAAATTATGTTACTTACCCTCTCTAGTATTTTGTTTCCTCTAGTTTGGGGATGTAGGATAGAGGTGTTGTGATTCTCCAAATATTATAGTACATATTGTTATCCAAATGGGAAATAAAAAAATGCTATAAATAATTTTTTTATTTCTATTTTTATTTTAAACATTGTAGATAGAGATAGTATTATTCATAACATAGGATGGAATCCACATTTATTCATGTCTAGTATAAGTATGGTTTGGAATAAAAGTTACTAATGAGTTAGGATTGGTGATATTTATTTTAATTATTTCCATTGAAAATTATTCGATAAAATAAAATGTTTATATTTAGGATTTATATTTTTATCTCATGACTTGATATTTCATGATGAATTCATACATACATCATATAGAGCACATATGTTCAAATTATATGTACATGCTTGAATATTTTTGAAAATTTAGTTTTTGAAAATTGTATTTGTTTAATTAAATCGGTAACAATTTCTAATTGAATGTTTTTAAGAATAACATATTTTTGGTGCATTAATAACTAAAATTGACCATGGTTAATGTATTGATACTTATTTCTTAATAGGAGTGGAATATATTTGATTATAGGTTTAGAATATATCAACCTCTGTGTGGGTAGTATGGTTATGACGATACCCTTATGTGAATGGAAACCCTAGGATAGGTGTATTGGCATGTAGATTTTCATTTGGAAATGTGAGTGATGAAATAATTGCAGATTCATCATAAGCTATAATCTATAAAGTGTATTCTAGGTTAGGTTGGGGTGGGCTGCCTCATGATGAGGAGGTGGGACTTAAGATAGAGTGAGTCAGTCACATCGGTAGATTAACCATGAATTTATCCAATTTCTTCTCAAGATAGATTATAATATGGGAGGTCAAACCAAGGGATTACTCCATTCTTGCTGATTCCTATTATTGATTATATTATGAGTGAATTATTCATTTAAAATTAATTACACACATGAAAATAATGGTCAGGTGAGAGTTCTGGAATGTGAGTTTCCTCAAGTATACTTCGGTAAAAATCATAGATAGTTTATTGTGAGAAATTGTATTCACATGTATAGGATGTATGATTAGTTGGTTAAGCATGTGATCCTTGGACTAATAGAATTTTACTCATGATAGAAAGAGAGTATTTTTATAGAAGGGGATTATTATAGTGTATAATTACTCATG
Organism: Viscum album; assembly: GCA_963277665.1. Lineage (NCBI taxonomy): Eukaryota > Viridiplantae > Streptophyta > Magnoliopsida > Santalales > Viscaceae > Viscum > Viscum album. The sequence continues at coordinate 1,841,521,181 of OY728135.1, forward strand.
GATGTATGTTAATAGATATTAATGATAATTAAGAATCATTTTAAGAAATTTTATTAGGCTAATTTTTTCCATGGTGGTAAGAAAGTGGTATTTTTCACTATATACATATTATGTAGGATATCATCACCTATGACAAATGATCCAACTATCATTGTAATTGAGTCAAATTTTAAAATTTATGTTTCCCACTAACGATTTTTTAGTGGTTAGTAGGTTTGAACCCACAGGGAAGGTGGAACTACCAATTTTCTTCTAATTTTTTTTTCAAAACAACCCCACTGTTGTTAGGAGTGGGGTAAACATTATATTTTTTTACTTTTTAATGTATTTTAAATGTTTTTTATTTTTTTATAAGAAATAATGAGTAAAAAAATTATATTTTTGTTATAAAGAGAACTAAGTCTAAAATTAAAATATTATGAACTAACAGAAAAGTAGTAAACTAAGGTAGGGAAGCATGAACTGATAAACATCTAATCTAAGGACATCTCAGGGAATCTAACATTACTTCTTTGAATAGGTAACATATTAATTGTTTCAAATTTAATTAAGGGCTTCTAAAAATGATCAATTAATCTTCATTTCAGGTGATTATCCTCTCATCTTAGTGAATTTAAAGGTTCACCACCACTATATTCTCTCAACTATAACAGTATTTGAATAAAACATCCTAGAATAAATATCATCAAATTAATCCAATAGAAATAAATTACAAAATTTAAACGGTTATACTTTATCTTTTTCACCAAATGATCAAGGATTTAATCATTTCATTTCATAAGGCACAAAAACAATTAATATTTTAAGAAATAGATTCAACTTCACCAATTGAATCTGAATCTTTTTTGAAGAAAAATTGAAGATGAGAAAAGAATTAACCAGAAAAATTAAAATCCTCAAACTAAAACGAATTGTATTTTGAATTCATATTGATTTCAGATATGGAAAAAAATTATTACAAAGGAAGAAAACTGAAATAAAATAGAGTAAGGGATAACTCCCTCCAGTGCCTTCTTACTCCAGCTCCTGCTCCGTGAGAACTCCAAGAAGTGACTCTCTATGGTTCTGCTCTCATCGTCAGAAAGTGAATGAATGGTAAGTGTCCCCCTTAAAATCCCATAGTTGCTTCCTTTTGAATTTATTTTTACCTACTACTTTTCACTATCATTCTCCACTGACATAGTTCGGTTCTTCATTGTGCAACCGCACATGTGCACTTTTTCACTCAAAAAACATCACCTATACATTTATCATGTAAAAAAGTATCTCGACAGTTGGTTGAATGAATCTAGATTGGTTTTCAGTCTCTGTATATATCTTCAAAAGATTATAGAAAAGGATTAAAATAGATTTTATATATTAACTAAAAAATACTAACTAATTACTTATGTAAAAAATTATAATTACTAAATTAATGTTATGTTAATTAATTATTTAATGTTAAGTTAATTAATTAATATATTTATTAAAATTTATTTATTTATTTCAGTTCTATTGATAAATTATTATTAATATTTTAGTTTTAATATGTTTTATTTATTTTATTTAATTTATATTTTATTTTATTATTATTAATTATTTGTTTATTTATAACTATCTTTTTATAATTATTTATTGTATAATTATTATTAATATTTTAATTGATTGATTTTAATTCTTATCCACCCCCAATGCATTCTTGCAGCACTGTGATGGGGGGGTTGCAGGTTTGCTTATAGAGGAGCTGTAACGGCTCCCCTCATCCATCCTCTAGCAGTGATTCGGCTTTATCATCAGCGGGTTCCTCCAAGGTAGTGTGGAATCTCCTGGTTTGGATGTGATGTGGAAAGTTCTTCCCTTAACGGTAGTCTTCTCAGCACCAAATCGTGATTCACCTTCAGTGAGTAGTAGTGGTGGAATCCCCGTACAGGTCCAGTCTGGTGAATTGCGGTTCACGGTTCCTCTCTGATAGATCGATCTTTCCAGAGTGGCGGTGGTCCTTTCCCTTTATAGTAGTGGTCTCGATGTAGAGGCGAGGTGATTTCATATTGTTGTAGTAGGAGGAGTTAGATCTTCTTCCTAGGGTTGCGGCTTCCAATATTTGAATAATCTTTATGGTTCGAGGGTGGTTATGTCATCAAATATGCAAAGAATAGAATTTCAACTGAGATTGCTCTGATTGAGTGTTGAATTTTTCTTTTGATTTTCTTTGTGGGAATGAAAGTGGGAATGAGGCAGGGAAGCGGTAGTTCGCGCGATAGCATGAGGCAATGTTGTGATGGTCGATGAAGAAGTGAAGGAAAATTGGGACTATCTATGAATCGAGGTGGAATGAGCAGCATCGGTCTCACCGAAAGTGGAAAGAAATGTCGGTGAGACCGATAGAAGAAAAGGAAGATGAGAGGAATGTGTCAGTGTGAGGATGAGAGACTGTCAAGAGGATATCCTGTCGGTGAGACCGACATGGGAGGAAAATTAAGGGGAGAGTCGGTGAGACCGACACTGACAGGTGGAGGGAATAAGGATGGAATTGTCGGTCTCACCGACAGTATAAAAATGGGTATCAGTGACTTCAACACATAAACTAAATACATTATATTAATAATATAAATAAAACAAAAGTTTAAATTAATTAAGGAAAGCATTTAATTTACTGATGAACTAAAATATAAAACTAAAATAAAATAAACTAAAATTTGAAAAACTAAAATAAAGTTATACTAAATAAACTGAAACTAGATTAATAATTAAAGTAAAATATTACATTCAATTTATAGAATTAAATTATTATTAAACACATTAATTAATAAAATTGTTTTATATTAATTTAAATTTAATAGATTAAAATAAAAGATTAAATTTAAAAATTTATTAATTAAATTAATTAAAGGGACAACAGTGAGAGAGATGAATTTGTGTCAATGACTTAATGTGTCTCTCAAAGTGGAAAAAATACAGTGTCGGTGAGGCCGACAGATAACTGTTTGTGAGTGAAAAACTAAATAAAAATGAAAAAGTAAAGAATAATTCACTAACACCCAACTGAATTAAAATGTTAATCTGAATACATGAAATTAAAATATTAGGGAAATTAAACATTTAAAATACTAAATTAGTTGATTAATTAACTGATTAAATAAGAACTTAAAATAAACAATAATTATTTTATTAAAATAAAACATAAATTCTTAACTTATATTAAATAAAACTGAGTTATTAAACAGAATAATTAATAACATAAATTTATTTTAATTGATCTAATTAAAAGATTTAATGATAAACTAAACTAATTAGAATCATATAAAATGATAAAATTATTATTTAATATCAATATCAAATTATTAAAAACTAAATCAGATTAAAACCACACAACTAATTAATGAATTATTAGTCTAGAATAATTAGTAAGATAAAATTAACTATTTTAAAGACTAAAAATACATAATAAATTATAAAAATTGATTAATTATAAAAATTAATTATAAAAATAAAATAATGGGAATATTTACCAAAAAGTGAAAAATTAATTAATTAAATCATTAAAAACTAATATAAAAGATGTGGAAAAGTGTGTTTTTAGAGCCACATCAAATTACCCCCAGGTGAACATTATTTTTCCTCAAATAATCCCATGTTTTACTAACTTTTAGAAATAGAAGTGTATTTTTATTACTAAATTCAAAATATAACATGTTCAACACTTTAAAAACATGGGATAAGAAAACAGTTAATAGGATTTTAAAATGAAGTGTTTAAAATAGTATTACCTAATTTAAGTTAATCATTATGTAATTAAGAATAAAAATAATCTTTTACTATTAAGGATGTCATGCCTCATATATGAACCTACCTGATTATTTTTTTCTATTCAAGTTTAACATCTAAATTTAAGAGTGATAAAAGATTAAAAGCCAGTGGAATTAAAAACACAACCAAAGTAAATTTGTACTTTGACGTTCACCTAGGTTCCAAAAATATTTTTTTAAATCAATTTATCGATACAAACTAAATTGTAACACCTCAAGCTTCCAATATATGTTTCCCTTTGAATAATGTAATAGATTTTGTTGTACGTAACTTGGAGTTTTAACACACCACGACCAATCAAACTAGAGATTATGAATATTAATACCCACTTTTAGAAATTTTATAAATTTTATTTTTCAAAATGGACATAATTTTTGAATTTGGAATACTTAAATTAGATTAGGGTGAATTTTTGGTATTTTTCTGAAAACATTCAATTTTTGATGAATAGTGAAAAACACTGCATTATTGGTTAAAATTGAATTTTTATTTAAATAATTACGTCACTTATTTAATCTTATATTAAGTAAAAATAAATCCATAACACCTATATAATTTCAATGTAATTCATTGGAGTCATTTTATAATATGTTTAGATATATAAAATTTTATTAAACTTTCTACCGTCTTTTACCCAACAACTAGGCACAATTGAAAATTTGCATAAAACATAATTTTACCAATTATGTGAATTTAATTTAAAAAATATGAGAGACACGGTTGATATCAGTTAGTAAAATGTGGTTCAATAAGATGAAAATAATTTTTTGTAAATAGTAACTTTTGACTTTACTTTACCACGGTTAAAACTAAATAGGTTAATTAAAGGTAAAAATGATATTATTGTTACCCTAACACATGTACTAATTCTATTGGATAAGTGTAATTCGACCAAAAACAACCTTAGGAATAAAATATGATCTTTTAGGTCCACATGGATTAGATTAGGACATTTATTATTATTTTATTTAAAGAAGCGTTAAAACTGTTTAATTCAAGATTTCACAACTAAAACATTTTTAATATAGGTTTATACATAAGATAAATTCAACTATAAATATTCATTAGAAATATAAAAATATTTCCTAAAAATTTGTATTTTATTTATAATTTTTAGACATTAAATAATTAAGTTTATTTATGACACAATGATGATGCAGTAATTACCTTGTTAATGAAAGATTAAAATAATTGATATTATAAATATCTAAATAAATATAATTTGAGACTTTTGTTGAATTCCACTAATTTTATAGGTTAATATGACATTTTAGGGTTGATTAAATTTTTTTTTTAATTAATCATGTTGTTTTGACTTTAACAAAAACAAAATACCAAATAGTGTCAAAATTGACATAAAAGACTTTTTAAAACAAATGTTATATTATTAATTGATATAATATTCATAAAAATATAAGTTCAGAACAAAAGACTTATATAATTATATTTATATCATTAATGAACCACTTGAGGTTATATTGTCATTTTATAGTATGTTTATTAACCAATTATTATAATAATACAAGAATACATGGTAAAAGTTAAACTATTTAACTAAGAGTTGAATCTAAATGATAAGGTTAATATGGTGACCCAAACCTGTATAAAACCTATTGGTTGAGAGTTTTTTGACCCATACCCGCCTTATACTAGAAATGAATAATTTTTAAGACATTAGAAACCGAAAATGATTTTATTATAAAATAATATTTCAATCTTTTCCAAAGGTGCCCCTCACCTCTCTTATAAAAGGGAACTTCCCCTTCTCTCAAATTAACACCTCCAAAGCCATTTGTATTGGCCAAAACCTGCCCAAATATCCTATTAACTATCCTCCCTTCATCCTATAGGCCTTCCTTTGGTCATAAATCCACTTTAAGGAGCCCTTTTTATCAAATAAAAAGGAAGAACCTGAAGAAGAGGTAAATATTTCATCACCTCTTTCATCTTCTTTTCCTCTTCCACTTTCTCTTTATTTGTTGATTCCAATCTAAAATAATAACTTCAGTATCTTATATATAATTCAATGTTATTATAAAATGGTACAACCATATTCATTATTATTTCCATCATTTGAATGAAAAAGTCGCCATACGTGCGTGTGTACGGCTTATCGTTTCCACGTCATGGTGTAGTTGTTATTCAATACATTATTTTTTAAATGGCTATAATAATGATGTATAATTTATTTATATAATAAATATAACATTTTAATGATTCTTTATATATGATATACCTTCTATTTACATACGATATAAATATCAAACGAATGATATTGTCTCTTGTGCGTATGTACGGGTTACCATCTCCACGACCATGATGAGATTCATTTTCCCATTATAACCATTCAAGAATAATTTTCATTTTATGATTAAATATAATGTTTCAGAACGTAATATAATTCTGGATATAAATCAAATACATCCTATCCACAACAAACATATCTTATGTAACAAAACATATAACAGAAAACGAACCTGTTAACACCTGAAATGACGATAATACTAAAATATTATTAACAAGGAAATATTAGAAGATCATATAAGATATAATATTTATGTATATTGTTTTTCATAATTTAATAACAAACATTTAACTATTATACATGAGGTTAACGTACCCTTTAACAAAGAAATTTACAAGGTAAGGGTTAAATTCACAATCTCTTTATTATCTGAGGTTTTTTTACGTAAGTATCTACGGGGACCTCTTTATCATCCACATCCGTTTCACCTTTAAAAATGTATTTCAAAACATTTTTACTATTTACTAGAAAATTGGTTAAATTAATTTATACCCATATTTGTCCTTATATGTTTTGAAAGGAATCTTTCCTTCATTTTCCAAACAGGGTACTTTATGACCTTTTCGACAAAATTAAGGTAAGAATGTCTTTTTTCTCTTATACAGTGGGTACGGCTATTTTCCTCCATTATCACATCGTCGAAGCTTCCCTTACAAGTTTATAAGAATATTTCTAAATTAAATTTTTTATTTTAAATGGTTTCAAAATAGAAAGAGGTATTTATTTCAAATAGTTTTATTTTCATCTATGTTAACATCCTTTGATGGATTTTAAACTTGTTTGCAGTTGATTTATTATGATACAAATATTCCATATTTTATTGAGGTTTTTGTGATATGTTCGACTGTGGATGTGTTATTTCATACCATTCATGGTTTATGGATAAAGTATTGACAATTTTTATGCTAGTTTTAATATGAATGTTTATGTTATGTTTAAAACTTTTCATATGAGGAATGCATTTGACTTAGTAAGTGATGGGTGGAGGCCGTTATAGCTCTTCGATGCATTGGTAGCTCTCATGAGACAAACTAGTGTCTTGGCACAAGGCTTTGACAAAATTATTATTTTTAGTCTTAGAACTAGGGCTCGACTATGTGGTTATGATGTCCCGCATTAGCCATTCCATCATTATGAAATTGGCTATTGATCTTGCATGTTATTATTAAACTAGTAGAATATCAATGTGAATAAGTAATTGAAATTATTTGATTTATATTTTCCATATTATGCTGAATTTTAGGTTTAAAAGGATTATGATTTAGTCTTATACATTGCCTCAAAATGTTTATGCTTATTTATGAATGTTTTTTCTATATTGTTATCCTTACTGAGCATCTGAGCTCTCCCCTTTCTATGTTTTATATTTCCCAGGATGTGAAGAAGTATATTATGACTAACCTACAGGGATAGTCTAAGGGAAATGAATGTGGTCAAAGTATACAATGTTTTCATTGTTTTTCATTTTATAATGTAATGTACAACTTATGTATGTATCTAGCACTTACAAGGATACTAAACTGATCGGTCTTTCGGTATTTGATCCCTTTTAATCATGCCAATGTTAGGTAATAATGCACTGACTCTGGGTAACTGGGGTCAGGTCATTACAGTTGGTATCAGAGGAAGTTTATCATAATCCTTGGAAAGAAGATTTAGAAAAACTCTAATTAGAGAACGTTACCCTAAGATAGACTTTGAGGATTAGTATAGAATAACTTCCTATAATCTTGGTAATGTAGATATTTTGTGAGTTTTACAAGAAATAAATCCATGTCTGGATACGAGTAGGTAGAGGTGGCTCTAAAACAGATGTACCTAGGGGTAAAATCCTTAAACACTGCTTTGATCTAGACTCGAACGGGAAGTGGTGCACGACAACGGGCCTTGCTGCACTCTTGGTTACGACACTCCCTGGGGATATTCATAGGATAATTCTCATTTTCATTAAAAATAATTATAAAGTATTTATAAATAAATACTTCCTCAAATAAAATATTTTTATGATTATGGATGATATCCATAATCTTCTCAATTTATGTTAAGTGTTTTACAAATTTGGAATTATGTATTGTGATTCATAAACTAGTCTAGTTTATAAAATTGTTTATAAATGGTGCCTAGTTGAAGGAATGGAAACTATATCAATGCACATAATCTATATAGGGATTTCCCTCCTACTCAAGATAATTATAGTGGATTCAGTGATGCAACTAGTGTTGATTAGCTTATCACTATACTGGGATAACTCACTCAAGTTATGAATAATAACCTTACCCGTATGGAGCACCCTGATCCACAACACGGAGGATCAATGTTAGGCCGCTTCATGAGGCAACAACCACCAACATTCAATGGGAATATAAATCCATTTGTATCTATGAAATGTATAAGTTCCTTAGAGAAAATATTTCATGATTTAGGGAGTAGAAAAAGGGAAAAAGTTGTCATGGCGGTTTATCGCCTCACGGGAGATGCAGATCAATGGTTGTCATTAATTCAAAACACAAAGATAGATGAAGAAGTATCAAATATGTTATGGAGGGAGCTTAATGAACTTTTCTTGGAAAAATAATTTCCTTCTGACCATCGAGCATATATGGAAATGCAATTTCTGAGTCTGAGGAAAAAAAGGATGAGAATGTTTCAAAGTATGAAGCAAACATTACAAGGTTAGCAAGGCATGCTTCAGATTATATATGTAACCCAAGAAGTAATATTTATCGATTCAATGATGGGTTAAAACCATTTCTTCATTGAGCATTAGTCTCACAATTCTTCTCGTAGTACAAAGATATTTTCTCATGTGCTATCAATTATGAAAAAGAATTCTCTATGTCTTGTGAATTTGAAGAAAATAAAGAGAAGAATATATCTACTCAACACTCTAGAAATTTAAATAAGGAGAAGAAGGGAAAATATGAATATCCATCCAGCATTAAATGTGGGAATAAACACCCTAGTACTTACCTAAAGGGAATGGGAGTCTGTTCGAGTGTGGTGAAAAAGGCCACCAAATATGTGATTGTAAGGGGAAGAAAGAGGATATTAATGTTGAATGCTACAATTGTAGAGAAAGGGGCATTACACAAATGAATTTCCTAAGAGCCAAGGAAACATGCCTCAGAAATGGCCAAGGGATCAAGGCCAAGCTTATGTTATCACTACTGCTGAGGTTGAAGCTCAGAAAGACATGGTGGCAGGTAATTTAAGGGTTTCCTCAAGTTTAGTCAATTCTTTATTATATTCTAGATCATCGCATTATTTAATTTTTCCCAGATTGCTAAGAAAAATAGATATTTCCAATTTGATTTAACAATGGAGTTTTCAGTCAAAATTCCTAAGGGAAATATCCATGCAACAATGTTTTGTGAATCAGTTACCATTAAGGAATATAAACGTTATTTATTTGATGATCTCATCATCATACCCATGATTGAATTTGATATAATCCTCTGTATGGATTGGATTTAGGACCATGATATGAAAATTTATTGTAAGAATTTGGAGGTTATAATTCTCAATGATGATAAGAAGTACCTTATCTTTAGAGAAGAAATGTCACCATCTAATTCTTATCTAGATCCACCCCTAGTGGCTCAACTAAATTCAATTATTGGGGAGTAAGAGAATGAAATAATTGTATGTGAGGAAAGGAATTTTCGAATAGAGGATGTACCTATTGTATAAGAATAGGTTGATGTTTTTCTAGAGGATTTACCTATACATCCTCTCGAACGAGAAATTGAGTTTTCCATTGATTTAATTCATGATTCAAGGCCCATATCTAAGACCCCTTATAGAATGTCCACTGTGGAATTAGTGGAACTAAAGAAACAACTAGAGGAATTGAGTTATAAATGAATTATTTTCCTAAGTGTTTCTTTATGAGGATCCTATGTTCTTTTTGTTAAGAAGAAATATAGATCTATGAGGTTGGGAATTGACTACAGGGAGATCAATGATATAATAATAAATAAAAAGTATCCCCTACCTCTCATTAATGATTTATTTGACCAACTTCACAGACCTCAATATTTTTCAATGATTGACCTTTGATCTGGATATCATCAGTTGTGTGTGAGTAAAGAAGACATTCCAAAGACAACATTTTGAACCAGGTACATGAATTATGAGTTTACAATAATGACTTTGGGGTTGACTAATGCACCCTCTATTTTCATGGATCAAATGAACACAGTTTTCAAGGAATATCTTCATAACTTTGTAGTGGTATTTATTGATGATATCTTGGTATACTCCCAAACTACGAAGACCATGAAAATAAATTACACATTATCCTAAAGACTCTTAGAAGAATTGAATTATATGGGAAGATTAGAAAGTGTGAACTTTGGCTTCATGATATTTCTTTTATTGTCCATATTTTCTCTAAGGATGGAATATCTATTGACCCTTATAAGACAATGGCAATCCAAGAATGGATAGCACCAACAAGTATAACTGAGGTACGCAGTTTTATCGGTTTAGCAGGTTATTATTGATGTTTCATCTAGAATTTTTCCTGATTGGCTAACCCATTAACCAAGCTCACACGTAAAGGGATTAAATTTGTTTGGATAAAAGAGTGTGAAGAATGTTTTTAATAACTATAGAGGAGATTAGTCAATTATTCTATCTTGACTCTACCATCAGGGAATGATGGGTTTGTTATTTATAGTGATGCTTCAAAGAAATGACTTGGTTGTGTTATTATGTAGAATGATAGGGTTATTCCCTATGCATCATGAAAACTAAAAATTCATGATCAAAACTATCCCACTCATGTTATTGAGTTAGTACCTATAATTTTTGCTCTAAAAATATGGAGACACTCTCTCTATGGTGAAGAATGTGAGATTTATATTGATCACAATAGTTTGAAGTATATTTTCTCTCAGAAAGAACTCAGCATGAGGAAAATACGATGGATTGAACTACTCAAGGATTATGATTTAACTATACACTTCCACCCAGGGAAGGAAAATAAGGTGGAAGATGCTTTGAACAGAAAGGATCATAGAGTTTTGAACAATATGAGAGTTGAAAGAGATCCTATTTTCATGTATATAATAAAGATAGATATGGGAATAATCATGGAAGTTCTAACATCGATAATTTTTCATATGGTTTCTAAACTATCTTTACTAGAAAGGATAAAAATTACTTTTGTTGATGATGAAGAGTTTCAAAAGAAAATTCAGGCTGTCAACGATGAGAGACTGAGTGACTTCATATATGAAGATGGAATTTTGAAATTTGGAAAGTGGCTTTTTGTTCCTAATATACCTGATCTGAAAATGGAATTGTTGGATGATACCCATAGCTCCAATTTCTCTATACACCCTTGTAGCACCAAGATGTATAGATATTTGAAGGAACATTTTTGGTGGGACAACATGAAGAGGGAGATTACTGATTGTGTGTCAAGATGTATGGTTTTTCAACAAGTGAAAGCTAGAAGACAACATACTAGTGGATTCATGAAACCTCTTCCCATACCTGAGTGGAAATGGGATGATATTACGATGGACTTTTTCATGGGGCTATCAAAGACTCTTAGAAGGAATGACGCAATATGGTTCGTTGGTGATAGTCTTACCAAGTCAACACATTTTATTTCTATAAGAGAAGATTTACCACTTGAACATTTAGCGAGACTATATATTAATGAAGTTTTAATACTTTATGGAGTACCCTTATCGATTGTTTCTAATCGTGATCCCTGTTTTACATCAAGATTTTGGAAAAGTCTTCATAAGTCCTTGGATACTGAACTTTGTTTGAGCACTGCCTACCACCCTCAAACTGATAGAAAATTAGAATAGACTATTCAAACCATAGAGGGCATGTTGAGATCTTCTTCACTTGACTTTCAAGGTATGTGGGATCAATATTTACCTTCGGAAAAAATTTCCTATAACAATATCTTCCATTCAAGTATTTATATGGCACCATATGAAGTGTTATATGGAAAAAGTTGTTGCACACCAACTTGTTGGGATGATATTGGTGAAAGAAAACTCGTAGGCCTAGAACTTGTTGAGGAAATGATGGAAAAGGTGAAGGTTATCTAACCCCACATCAAAGCAGCTCAAAGTATGAAAAAGAGCTTTACCGATAACAGAAGGAAATATTTGGAATTTCAAGTAGGAGACCATGTTTTCTTGAAGGTATCTCTATGGAAGGGTGTTATACGTTTTGGAAGGAAGGGTAAATTGAGTCCCAGGTAAATCGGACCATTTGAAATTATAGAATGAATTGGGGTTTTGGTTTATCATTTGGCTATGCCGCCAAGTCTCTCAAGAGTTCATGATGTGTCCCACATATCACTATTGAGAAATACATGTCTGACCCAACACATTTACTCACCTATGAGGAAATTGAATTGGAACCTGATTTATCTTATTTTGAAGAGCCTTTCAAGATTCTTGATACTAGAGAACAAGTGTTGAGAAACTGGACAACTCGTCTGGTAAAAGTTTTATGGAGAAACCATAAGATGTAAGAGGCAACGTGGGAACCCAAGGAACTTATGATGAAGAACCACCTGAACCGTTTTATGCAGTAGTATTCTAAAAATTTTGAGGAAAACTTTATTTGAATCAGGGGAGAATGTAACACCCCAAGCTTCCATGGTACGTTTCCCTTTGAATAATGAAATAGCTTGCGTTGTATGCAACTTAGAGTTTTAACACACCACAACCAATCAAACTAGAAGTTATGTATAGTAATAACCAATTTTTGAAATTTTATAAATTTTATTTTTCAAAATGGACTTCATTTTAGAATTCGGAATATCGAAATTATCTTAGGGTGAATTTTTTGTATTTTTCTGAAAACATTCATTTTTTTATGAATAATTAAAATCACTATATTATTGGTTAAACTCAAATTTTTATTTAAATAATTAGTTATTTTATTTAAACTTATATTAGATAAAAATAAATACATAATACCCATGTTATTTAAACATAATTCATTGGAGTCATTTTATAATAAGTTTAGATATATAAAATTTTATTGAACTTTTTACCGTCTTTTACCCACCTACTAGGAACAAGTGTAAATTTGAATAAAACATAATTTTACTGCTTCTGTGAACTGACTTTAAAAAATCTGAGAGACACAGTTGATATCAGTAAATAAATGTGATTCAATAAGATGAAAATTATTTTTTGTGAATAGTAACTTTTGACTTTTATTTACCACAGTTAAAACTAAATACGGTAATTAAATGTAAAAAATATATTATTGTTACACTAACACATGTGTTAATTATATTGGATAAGTGTAATTCGACCAAAAACAACCTTAGAAATAAAATATGATACTTTAGGTCCACTTGGATTAGATTAATACATTTATTATTATTTTATTTAAATAATAGTTAAAAGTGTTAAATTGAAGATTTCATAACTAAAAAAAATTAATATAGGGTTATAAAAAAGCAAAGTTTGACTATTAATATTAATTAGAAACCTAAAAATATTTCCTACATAATTTTACTTTATTTATAATTTTTAGAAATTAAATAATGAAATTTATTAATGACACAATGATGATGGTGTAATTACATTATTAATGAAATATTAAAATAATTGATATTATAAATATCCAAATAAATAGAATTTGAGACATTTGATGAATTAAAATAATTGTATAGGTTAATATATAAAGTTAGTGTTGATTAAATGTATTTTGTTTTGATGTAATTGTGATTTTATGACTTGAACAAAAACAAAATACCAAATAGTGTCAAAATTGACATAAAAGAGTTTTTAAAAACAATATAATATTATGAATTGATATAATATTCCTAAAAATAAAATGTTTGGCCAAAGGACTTATATAATGATAGGTATACAATTAATGAACCACTTGAGGTTCTCTTGGAATTTTATAGTGAGTTTATTAACTAATTATTATAATAATACAAGAATACATGGTAAAAGTTAAACAATTTAGCTAAGAGTTAAATCTAAAAGATAAGGTTAATATGGTGACTCAAACTGGTATAAAACCTACTGGTTGAGATTTTTTCAACCCATACCCACCTTATCCTCTAAATAAATTATTTTTTATCCATTAGAAACAAAATATGATTTTATTATAAAATTATATTTTAATCTTTTCCAAAGGTGTCCCTCACCTCTCTTATAAAAGATAACTTCCCCTTCTCTCAAATTCACACCTCCAAATCCATTTGGATCAGTCAACCCCTACCCAAATATCCTCTAAACTATCCTCCATTCATCCTACGGGCCTTACTTTGGTCATAAATCCATCCTAAGGATACCTTTTCATCAAATCAAAAGGAAGAATCCAAATAAGAGGTAAATATTTCATCACCTCTTTCAAGTTCTTTTCCTCTTCCATTTCCTCTTTATTTATTGTTTCCATTCGAAAATAATAACTCCAGTATATTCTATATACTATGATGTTATTATAAAATGGTAAAACCATATTCATTATTCTATCCATCATATGAATGACAAAGTCACCATACGTGCTTACGTACGGCTTACCGTCTCCACGTTGTGGTGTTGTTGTTATTAAATACATTATTTTATGGATGGGAATGTTAATTATGTATAATTTATTTAAATAATAAATATAACATGTTAATGATTCTTTATATATGATATAACATCTATTTACAAACGAATTTAATATCAAAAGAATGATATTGTCGCTCGTGCGTACGTACGGATTACCATCTCCACGAACGTGAAGAGATTCATTTCCCCATGGTAACCATTCAAGAATATTTTTCATTTGATGATTTAAAATAATGTTTAATAACATAATATAATTCTTGATATAAATCAAATAAATCCTATCCATAACTAACATGACTTATGTATCAAAACATATAAAGTAAAACGAATCAGTTAACACCCCAAACGACGATAATACTAAAATATTATTAACAAATAAATATTAGAAGATCATATATGATATCATATTTATGTATATGGTTATTGTATAATTTAATAACAATTATTTAACTATTATACAGGAGGTTAACGTACCCTCGATCAAGGAAAAGTAAAAGGTAAGGGTTAAATTCACAATCTCTTTATTGTCTGGGGTTGTTTTTACGTAAGTATCTACAGGGACCTCTTTATCATCCACATCTGTGTCCCCTTTAAAAATGTATTTCAAAACATTTTTATTATTTACTCGACAATGGTTTAAAGTAATTTATACCCTTATATGACCTTATATGTTTTGAAAATAATATTTCCTTCATTTTCCAAACAAGGTAATTTATGACTTTTTCGACAAAATTAAGGTAAGAATGTCTTTTTAAACTTATAAGGCGGGTGCGGCTATTTTCAGCCATTATAACATCATCAATGCGTCCCTTAAAAGATTATAATAATATTTCTAAGATAAATTTTTTCTTTTAAATGTTTTTAAAATAGAAAGAGTTATTTCTTTCAAATAGTTTTCTTTTCATCTATGTCAACATCCTTTGATTGATTTTAAACTTGTTTGAAGTTTATTTGTTATGATACAAATCTTCAATATTGTATTGAACGTTTTGTGATATGTTTGATTGTGGATGTGCTATTTCTAACCATTCTTGGTTTATGATAAATTATTGACAGTTCATATGCTAGTTTTAATATGAATGTTTATGTAATGTTTAAACCTTTTAATATGAGGAATGCATTGGACTTAGTAAGTGACAGGTGGAGCTCGTTATAGCTCCTTGGTGAATTGGTATGTATCATGAGAAAAACTAGTGTCTTGGAAAAAGGCCTTGACAAAATCTTATTTGTATTCTTGGCACGAGACCTTGACCATGTGGTTATGATGCCTGGCATTAAGTATTCCATCATTATGAAATTGGTTATTGATATTGTATGTTATTATTCTACTAGTATAATATCCATATGAATAAGTAAATAAAATTATTTGATTTATATTTTCCATATTATACTGAATTCTAAGTTTAAAGGGATTATAATTTAGTCATATACATTGCCTTAAAAATTTTATGCTTATTTATGAAAGTTTCTGCTATATTGTTATCCTTACTGAGAATCTGAGCTCACCCCTTTTTATGTTTTATTTTTCCCAGGATTCGAAGAATTATATTATGACTGAACTTCAGGGATAGTCTAAGGAAATGAATGTGGTCAAACGAGACAATTTTGTTGTTGTTTTTTATTTTATAATATAATTTAAAACTTATGTATGTGTCTAGCACTTCCAATGGTACTAAACTGATTGGTCTTTTTGGATTTGATCCCTTGTGATCATGCCAATGTTATGTAATAATGCACCGACTCTAGGTAACTGGGGTCAGGGTGTTTCATAAATGATTCCATACAAACCAATTATCCCCTTCTTCATCTGGCATTCATCATTTACCTAACCATAGTGAACCCGTTTTTTACCCTAGAAACATTATTTGATTTTTACCAAGCCATGTAACATGTGCAAGGAACTATGCATATGCACTTAATCTACGTGTAAAAAGTGATTTTTGTAAACAGAAACACACTCAGTCCCTAGGGTCTTAGAGATTCACGGTGGGTTCCCAAATGCCCATTTTACTCCAGTCTCAAGAAATTTATATAAAAACTATTCAAATTTGCTCAGTAAGGTGGTTAATTTTAATAATTAAAAGAAAATGAGTCCCATAAGATCAAATTAAAACTTCCAAATCCTAAATATATGATCTCAACTCCACTAAAAAGTATCCTATATCACTCTCCAATAAAGTTCCTAAACCAAATATTCAAAATATAACAAATATTTTTCACTTAGCAATCATTCATTTTCACAACATTCGTATTCAAATCATGTTTTAAAATATAGTAAGAAACTATCCTTAGGAAATAATGAATTGGATTATAGAGTGAAGCCAAAAATTATGCAAGAATTTTGAAAAAAAATTAGCATTTTTTACAAAAAGATTGCATTAGCGTTGGGAATTGATGGGATTCATTAAGCACATTTTAGCTCAGTCGTGAATTGACCAACTCTCCCACACTTAAAACCCAACATTGTCCCCAAATTTGAATTCCAAGGTGGAGAAGAACAATTTAACTGTTAAGGCTCAAAATAGATTTTTCATTTTAGTAGATTAATGACATGTTTAAAGGGTCTCATTAATGTTCAAAAAATGTGTGTTTTCCACCATAATATTTAAATACAAAAATTCCACATGCATAATCATGTAATTCAGTTATTATAATTTTCAATTAATCTCAAATGGTTCCATGTATTACATATGGGTGCACAATGAAATGGGTGCAACAAGTTTGATATATTTGATTTAAAAATATATTAAATAGAGTAGAAAATATAATGATAAAACACCCTAAAGAAACAAGTAGAACACAATAAAACAAATTTACAGCCTGCATGTACCCCCCCCCCAAACACACACACACACACACAGTTTCATACATTGATGTGGCTTTAGTATCAATAAATTTCAATTTTCTGCAAGAACGAATAGGCAGAATGTTTATTTAACACTCTAGGACATACAAAAATATTTTCAACATAGTGACATATAGGAAAACAAATTAGTATCAGTAGTATTTTTCTTAATTAGCATAAATTTTCTGACTCACCGACATTAGTTTATCGGTGACTCAATTTTATTTTTAGTGACTCAAGTTTATGTTTTGTGATATATCAGAGAATTTTTTTTAAGTATATGAAGAGATGAAAAATGAAAGAAGAATTATAAAGAAAGTACTTCTCTAAATTAAATTTGTATCATTTATGCTCCCGCATGGTAGTTCCAGTCTTTAATGACACCGACAACATCATTCAAAATCCAATAAAATAAGAATCATGAGCATGAAATAATCACAGTAGGAATTCCACAAAAACATAGTAAGAAAGAAGCACATTATTCTAAATCCAAACAAGGAAAAAAGTGAAAATAGGAATGACCATGGGTTGAGTCCCATGATTTATTGAATTTAGTGTATTCAATTATACATTATTCAGAATCATCTCTCAAGAAGAGTGAAGGTAGCCAAGAACTTTAGTTTTCCATCAAAATACAGTTTGACTCTCTTCCTATTAACAATTTTGGGATTATTCGACTCACCAACAATATAAATAGCTCCATTAATAAGCACTCTAACAACATTGAAGGGTCCATAACACTTGGAATTATGTTTTCAAGGAAATATTTTAAGTCTTGAATTAAAGAGGAGGACCTTTTTTCAGGTTTAAATTATTTGTTTTGAATGATAGAATCATGAAATATCTTATTCCTCTCTTTTTATATCTAGGATTTATCATATGAATCTCTCCTAATTTCATCATTTTCACTATGCTCAATAAGTATTCTCTCACTAGTACTCTTAAAATCTAAATTCAAGGCCTTAACTGCCCAATATGACTTATGTTGTAATTCCACAGGGAAATGACAACATTTTCCAAAAAAAAATCATATATGTATAAATAACTATTAGGGTCTTAAAAGATATTCTATATTCCCATAATGATTCGTCCAATTTAAGAGAACAGTCTTTTCTATAATGTGAGATAGTTTTTTCAAAAAACTATTTCAGTTAATTATTTGATATGTCTACATGTCCACTAGAATGTGGATGGTATGCAGTACTAGTTTTATGAGACCAACCATACTTTTCCATTAAGTAGTTAATCTTGTAGTTTTTAAAGTGTCTTCCATTATCAGTAATTAAGGCTTTGGGAACTCCTAATCATGAGAAAATATTCTTTTTGACAAACTTTATAACACTATTGGCTTGATTGTTGGGAAGATCTACTACATCAACCCACATTGAAACATAATCTACAGCCACTAATATGTACTCATTCCCATGAGTTGATGGAAATGGACCCATGAAATCTAAACCCCAAACATCAAAAATCTCTACTTTTAGAATACCTTTTGGGGGTAACTTCTGTTTTCTACCAATATTGCCTAACATTTGACACATATCACATCCAACCACGTAGCTCCTACAATATTCGAATAAGTTAGGCCAATAAAAACCATCTTGAATAACTTTTCAAGATATCATTTCACTACCATGGTAACCTCCCAAAGGTGAGAAGTGACAACTCTCTAGAATATGAAACATCTCTTCCTATGGAAAACACATTCTAAGTATACCATCAGCACATTTCCTAAAAATAAAGGGGTAATCATAAAAGAAATACTTTAGTTCAGAGATGAATTTCTTCCATTTGTTATTTGACAAATTTTTGGGAAAGACTCTTACTGCTAGTAAATTGGCAGTCTGTAAAACATGAAGACTACCTGATTGACATAGTAAGAAGTTTTTTATAATGAAATGAAGATTTTACCTCACTTGGATCCTTACATTGGGTATTATGAACCCTTGAAAAATGTTATATAAATAAATTTTTTGCTCCCTGCTTATCTATAATTTCTAAGTCAAATTCTTGTAACAAAATAATACGTGTAATAAACATAGGTTTGGTTTCTTTCTTAGATAGCATGTACTTTAAGGTAGAATGTCCAGTGAAAATGATAACTTTTGAGCCTAATAAGTACTTCTTAAACTTATCTAATGAAAAAACCACAGCCAAAAACTCCTTTTCAATAGTGATGTAATTTCTTTATTCCTCATCTGGTACTTTACTAGCATAGTATACAACATAAAGCTTCTTATCTATACTCTTTCCAAGGACAACTCCAACAGCCATATCACTAGCATCACACATTAACTCAAAATGTAGTTTCCAAATAGGTGATGTAATGATAGGTGATGTAGTGAGTTTTTCCTTAAGCATATTGAAAGAGTTTATACAATTTTCATCAAAATGGAATGTTTTATCCTTGTCCAGTAAAGAACACAAGGGCTTATTGATTTTATAGAATTCTTTGATAAATCTTCGGTAGAAACCAGCATGCCCTAAGAAACTTCTAACATGTTTTACATTCTTAGGGGGTAGATGTTTTTGAATTACTAATATCTTAGTAGTGTCTACCTCCAAACCTCTCTTGGACAATTTATGTCCAAAAACAATTCATTAGTGACCATAAATTGAAAATTTTCCCCAGTTAAGATCTAGGTTGGTCTCTATGAATCTCTCCAAAACTAAATCTAGATTTTCTAAGAAGGTATCCAAAGTAAAAACCACAATGGGGAAATCATCCATGAAAACATCAATGATTCACTCAATCATATCGTAAAAGATAGTCATCAAATACCATTTAAAGGTGGCAGGGGCTCTATAAAACCCAAAGGGCATCTACCTGTATGAAAATGTCCCGAAGGGTCATGTAAAGGTATTCTTCTCCAAGTCATATAGAGAAATAAGAATCTGGTTTTAAACAGAATACCCATCCATAAAATAGAAAAACTCATTCCTAGTAAGCCGCTCAAGCATTTGGTCAAGGAAAGGAATTGGGAAATGGTCCTTTCAAGTGGCAGAATTATGCTTCCTATATTCTATATAGACTCTCCATATGGTGGAATTTCTAAATTAAATTTCTTTATTATTTTTATTTTTGACAATATTGAAACCTCTTTTCTTAGGAACTACTTGGACAGGACTAAGCCAAGTACTATTAGAGATAGGGTAAATTATTCCAGTGTCTAACAGTGTGATAACCTCTTCTCTCATAACTTCTTTCATGTTGGGATTCAATATTCTTTGACACTCTACCCTTGTCTTATGGTCTAGATCCATAGGGATTTTATCCATGTAGAATGAAGGACTAATTCCCTTATTATTAGTTATGTTCCAGACTAAGGATGATTTGAACTTTTTAATCACATTCAACAACCATTATTCTTGACTATTTTCTATTTGATAATAAATAATGATAGGAAGTGTTGAATTGTCTCCTAGAAATGAATATTTCAAATGAGCAGGAAGTGGTTAAGAGTGGATGGTTATACACTCAAAGGACGGATCTTGGGCCTGGGGGGTCTACGGTCTTCAACGTGCCTCTTATAGGGTGTTTTAAATGTTAAAATATTTTCAATTTTTAATTAATTTTTAGATTTGATACTACTGTTGTCTAAAGTGGAAAGCTCAATGTCCAGATTTTCCAAATTTAAATTTAACAGATTAATCAAATCATAATCATCATATTGTATTAACAATTATCCTTTTATTTCATCAGAATGATCAAAAAGTATTGGAGAAAATAGAATAACCATCAAGTTTACTCATAATGTTCCTAAGTTTAGAAGCACATGACACATATTCAGTAAAAGAAAAAACTGGACAGTTGTCCAATTCGGGAAAATTTTCTAGATTGTGTGTTTGAGAATATTCTTCACTTTATGAAATAAGAAAATCAGAATTTTCATCTTCCAAATTTATTTCTTCAACAAAGTATTGTTTATCGGTTTCTTCAATATTTTTATGTTTATTTTTAGTTTATAAGGACTATATCTTTGAATAGTTTCTATGAAATGTAGGTCCTTTGACATTTTTGAACACATTAAACTCTTCTTGTTGTTCTATAATTTTAAAGATAATATGACCCTTATACACATCAATTAAAGCACCACTAATGGCCAAGAAGGTACTACCAATAATTATGGGAACCTCATGTTCACACTCCATGTCTAAGAATAAAAAGGTCCGTAGAAAGAAACAATTTTCCTACTCCAACTAGCAATTCATATGCCCTCCCCACAAGATGAGTGAAAGAATGGTCAACTAACTATAATATGATTGTGGTGGGTTGAAGGTCACCCAATATCACCTTTTGAAATAGTGATTATGGTAGGAGGTTAATTCTAGCACCTAACTCACACAGGTAGTTGATTTGATCATAAGTTTCTACGGTACAAGGTATGAGAAATCTACCTAGACCTTTGAAATTGTGTGGAATTTTCATTTAGAGGATAGCATTGCACTATTTAGTAAGGCTATAGGTGGAAAATTCATCAAGATATTTCTTGTTTAAAAACAATTAGTGATTTAAAATGATATGGGTTTTTAATTAAGGATTGATTGAATATAATGTTCTTGTGGAGTTTTGTAAGAAGAACTTGTAACTGAAGAAGTTTATCCATGGTGTTGCTTTGGGGTTTCATATTTTCAGGGAAATGGATGGGTGGGGAAAAATTCATAACAACAGTAGGAATATCCCTAATTTTATCAGTAGTTTTCTCCTTTCCTTTATTTTTTTTATATTCAGAAACATTCCTGGCTTGTGTTCTAGCTGAAAAATTCAAATTTTCTTCATTTTCATGAATTTTATCATGATTTACAGAACCGGAAAAAAGATGATTTTTATTTCCCGATTCACATAGATTTTTAGTTTGGGCATTTTCAAAGTCTTTCAGATATATATTGATTATTAATCCCACTCCTAGTAACAACGGCCATAGATTTCTCTCTAGGGATGGTTATAGTTGTTCTTCGTAGTCTTATATTATCCCTAAAATAAAATTCTCTAGCTATTTGGCCTAGCTGAGTTTCCATATTATGCATTCTAGCATTATTTTGGATTTTATCAGTTTCATATTGGGATTTATGTTTATTCAGTTGAGTTTTGATTCTTTCCTCTAGATAGTCTATTTTGTTTAAAATTTGATCTAATTTAGAATATACTTGACCATCATAGTTTCCTTGATCATTTGAAGACTCACCACTTGGTTGGTTTGGATAGTTTTATCTAGGTTGATTTTGATAATTTGGGGAAGTGGTTTATTTGATTATTCCACGTTCTTTCTAGGAAATATTTGAATGGTTCCTATAGCCTTGGTTATAATTGTTTGAAAATGGGTCTTATTCTGTAGGAAACATAGGACCATAGTTAACTAATCATGAATTTTATTGTTGGGATGGAATGTCAATATTGGGATAGAAATCTTCTGTGTAATTGAACATCCCAAATTTTGAATGTTTTCTCTAAGTTATTGGTTTGTATTTTGACAGCCAACTTTATTTACAGATTTCTTATAATTCTGGTTCATTAAGGATTGAAGTTGGTTGGTGATTTCATCTAGTTGATCTTGTGTATTCAATTCAATTCCGGAACCAGTATTGGGATTTCTATTAACTCTCTTTCTTATTTAATTGTTATGTTGAGAATTTTAAGCAAGGTTATTGAAAATTTATCTATGTTCTTCATCAGACATATCATTGTAATTTCTCCCAGCAGTTTGATAAACTAAGTTTTAACTGGAGGAGGATAACCCTCATATAAGGTATCCATGAGAAGGTGGGGTGGGAGTTGATGATGGGGACACTGCCTAAGAAGGTCCCTGAATCTATCCCAAGCCTCATGAAAGGGTTCTCCATCCTCTTGGTAAAATATAGTGATCTTAGTTCTAAGTTCACCCTTTAGTATTTGGGGATATAATTTCATTATGAATGAATTATAAACTTGGTCCCAGCTCTCAAATATGATCTCATCAACACTCAAAAATCCATTTCTCGCATTCCCTTTATGGAAAAAAGGGAATGACTCTCATTCTCAGCTCATTTTATGTGAGTCCTAGAAGAGGTAATTGTTGCATGGTATTGTAAAATTATCTAATAAAGGATAGAGATTCCTCATTATAGAGTACATTGAATGCATAAAACAGTGAAATATGGAACTGTTTTAGCTCATAATTTTGTGCTCTAGGAGATAACCAAATGGAAGATGGATTGTATGAAACTTGAGGGAGATGAAACTCCGTCATCCTAGGACTTTCCACTTCATCTAAGAGTTCGTGGTGATTGTGATGTTGTTTTTAAGAGCATGAATTCTCTCATCTAAATTTTCTATTCCTGTTTTATGTTTTTTTCTTAGAGTAGTGAGATATTTTCCTATTTATAGGTTCAGTGACTCTAAATTATCAACAGTAAATCAAGTGCTGATGAAATATAGTAATAACAGTTGAAATTCAGTACTAAAAGTAGCAGTAGTAGTAGTAATATGAAAGAAGATCAGCACAACAGTGGTAAAAAAGCAGTAAAAACAATGAAAAATAGTAGGCAAAACATGTAGTGAACAAAGTATAATTTTTTTAAAGTATTCAAGTTTTCAATTTTTTTAGATTTTTTTATATGAGAATTTTTAACGTTTTTTTTTTCAAAGGAATAGTTGTCTCTTAAAGCCTTCCCCGATAAAAGCACCAAAAACATGACCCAACTATCGTTTTAATTGAGCCAATGTTTAAAATTTATGTTTCTTACTTACTACTGTTTACTGGTAAGCAAGGTCTAACCCTACGGGAAGGTGTAACTACCAATTTTCATCTAAAAAACTTGTCAAAACAACCCTACTATTCTCAACAGTGGGGTAAACATTCTATTTTTTTACTTTTTAATGTCTTTTAAATGTTTTTGTGTTTTTTTTATAAGCAATAATGAGTAAAAAATTTTATTTTTTTATAATGATATCTAAGTGTAAAACTAATCTATAATGAACTAATAGAAAAGTAGTAAACTATGGCAGGGCTGCAAGTACTGATAAACTTCTAATCTAAGGATATCTCATCTCATATAATCTAACCTTAGAGGTTTGAAAAGCTAACATCTCAATTGTTTATAATTTAATTCACGACCTCTAAAAATGATCAAATAATCTCTTTCTACAGGTGACTAACCTATTATCTAAGTGAATCTAGAGGCTCACCCCCACTATAATCTCTCAACTATAATATTATTTGAATAAAATATCTTGGAATAAGTCTCACTAACTTAATCTTGTAGAAATTAATTATAAAATTTAAAATTTAATCCTTTCTATTTTTTCACCAAAGGATTGTGGATTTAATACTTTAAGTACATGAGGCGCGAAAACAATTTGAATTTTAATAAAGAGATTCAACTTCCCCAGTTGAATCTGTATCATTATTTAAAGAAAAAATTGAAGATGAGAAGAGAATTAACCATCAAAATTAAACTCCCCAAACTAAAACTAAGTCTATCCTAAATTCATATTTATTATAGATATTGAAAACATTTTATTATCAAGGAAGTAAATTGAATAAAAATAAAGTAATAACTCTATAGAGACCCAATATTGATGTACATAGACATTACATTACTTGTGCGGAATACATAATACATAACCAAACAGACTCCCAATGACCGTATTAGTTTAGGGTCTTTGAAAACTCAGAACATAATCTTCTAATCATGGTGAAAGATCTTCAACATCTCCCATAAAGATCGTCCCCTTTTTTCTTACCAAAAACCTTTCTTTATACTCTCGGGAAAATAAAACATAGAATGTCTGAGCTCAAAGGCCCAGTAAGGGTAATCATACTGATCATAAAACAAACCATAAACATTTTTACGTAAAAACATGAAGATGACATAAATCTTAGCAGTACATAAGGCATATATCATAAAAAAACATTTATCATGATAAAATAGAATGGGAATAAAAAATATAATTGTGGAAAACCATTAAGCACATGATATGATTTCCATAGTAGACAAGGCATTGTTTCCAAGACCATCATAGTGGAAAAATTTCATTACTGAACCGGGTTTACTTGTTGTTCCACCCATGTATTACTGAACCAGATTTACTTGTCATTCCAGCCATGTCTATCTCATGAGATAAAAATCTTTACCCAATTCATTGGAGGTAGATATAGGTCACACCCATCTCATAATGAAATCATTCTTACTTGTGCCACAAAATCATAAATATTACATCATAACATATCCCATGTAATAAAATCGTATTCTTAAACATCATGCCATCATAACATAATCCATATAAAACAAATGGATACCACTTCATCATAAAAAAAAAATCAAACCATGTAAATAATGGTGGCATTATACTTGAAACATAAACATATTAAATAATTTCATCTTATATGGAAAATAGTTTTGATAAAACACTTGAAATGAATTCTTGAAGAAAATATCCTTTCTTCTTCAAAATCATTTTATTTTCAAAACATGTAGTGCAATTTTAAAAGAAACTAATTCTGTTAAAAATGATCATCAAATATTGTATAGGAATCTTCATGGAAATAAGGCATTATGGAACCATAAAAATTCATTCATGCCATATAGTTTAAAAAAAACATTCTCCTCGTACTTTTTCCAGAAAAGTCATAAAGTACCTCGTTTGGTAAACAAAATAAAAATTTCTTCCATACTATGTATTAAAATTCAAAAAGGGTAAAAATGAATTTTAAAATAAATAGAATAATAGTACACATTTTATGAGCATATTTTTAGAAAATAAGGATGCAGATGATAAATATATCCCCAGTAAATACTTATGAATAAACAATCTCGGATAGAATGAGATTGGAAAAGTTATCACTTACCTTAGGTCCAATTTATTATGTATGTGTTAGAAACTCATGTATAGTGGGTTTAAACATATTATTAACTTGTAACATAACCATAATAATATTTATGATATCATATATGATTCCCTTATGTCTTTATATTACCCGTTCATTTGTTAATTCCATGTTAAAGCAACATTTTGGGTAATATTCATTTAATTTATTGTACATGATTAGACTTATTGTTCTTGATATCATTATTAATTATATCATGATTCACTTACTTCCAAAATTTAAAACATGATTTATACATCATATATATTCATTATATATATATATAATATAGATAAATGAAACACACCATTCATGGAAATGATAGGTTGTACATACGCATGAACGCTGTTTTCATTTCCTTATTGAATTGAATGAAAGTAGATGACATATATATATATATATATAATCCAGTCGAATTATTATGTCATATATTTCATTATTATTCATACTATATAATCATTCTTTAATGGTTAATCATGGAGAATGAATCTCATCGCGTCGTGGAGACGGTAGACCGTACGTACGCACGAGCGATGATATCGTTCTCATATTTATTGAATGGATTTGGAGTGTATGATATAATATCTCAGAATTAGTATCATATTATAAAAATAATAAATATAGTTATTCTTTACACCATTATACCCATCATGTAAGGTGGTGGTGGAAAATAGATAACACCACGGCATGGAGACGATATTCCTTACGTATGAACGCGCAGTGATTTCATTTTCCATAGGATGGATAGAAGGTGAAATATGTTTGTTTCATATTTATAATAATATATCAGTATATTATTGATACTAATGTTATTACTTTATAATGAAACAACTAAAGAAGAGGAAGTTGAATAAGAAAGAAACTTGAAAGAATTGGTAGAAGGTATTACCTCATCCTCGAAGTGTCTCCTTTAAACTTTCTCTTAGGGCACTAGAATTGGTATTTGGAGAAGACCAGAACCTATATAATGTAACTATAAAGGTTTAGAAGATGAATTGGTAGGGTTTCTCCGAGCATGAAGGCTCAATATTGAGTGAAGAGGAGAGGGAGGAGGAGGTTCCCTATTATAAGGGAGGAGAGGGGCACCTTTGGAAACCTCAAAAATATTAATTTATAATAAATCAAAACACACATAAAAACATCCAAAATGACTGAAATACGTATATTAGATTATATAGGGTTGTAATATAACAAAAAATAAAATTTATACATGTTGGAAATTTATTTTAAACCTTATCAACTTGATTTATTCTTATTTAATTTATTTGATTTTATTTGTGGTAATATGATTATAAATTTTAAATTGTTATAAATAATTACTTATGTGTTTCCAATTGTCCATAATTGAAAACATTATAAAAGGTTAGACCATATAGATTTCAATTTATAATTTTTAATTATTTTTGTGATTTTTTAACAATTTTATAATATGTTATTTTTATAAAATAACAATAGTGTCAATTTTGACACAATTCATTTATTTGAATTTAAATAAAATCCACCCTGAAGATATGTTCAAACTAAAAGATTTAATAGATTCATAATATGTCATATTAATATAGAAAATTATTTTATCACATTTAATAGTTCATATAATATTTATTTTAATATTTCTAAAACCATTTATTTGATATTTCAATCAAAACAATAATTTCAACATCATTATTGTGTCACCTTTAATAATAATTATTTAATCCCTAAAAATTATAAATAAATTCATATAATGTAGATAATTTCATTATATTTCTTTAGACTATTCATTTTTGAAGATTCATGATGTTTATAACTAAATTAAAATTATTATACTTATAATATTTAAGAGAGTGACTTGTTGTCACTTTCATTGGTTTTAATAATAATTGTATACTTTTCCTTGTCAAAAGTCCCTAAAATGAATCTATTACGACCCTTAGGTGATATAGTTCAAATTTTATTCATCCAATAAAATTTTTCTAGGTGTTAGGGAAATTTTATAATCTTATTTTTACCCTTAACTACCCAATTTACCTTTAACTTTAGTAACTAAAAATTACCGTAAATAATATTCATAATATCAAAAAAAATATAAGTAACCTATTAACATAATTTGGACCCACTAAACCCAAATATGGAATCCAATTTTCAAAATTCAAAACAAAAAAGTTTCAGTAATTAATTTAATATTAATCTCATTGTTAAGAAAATGAGTTTTAAAAGTTAAAACATTACAAAAGATTGAAATGATTTTACCTATGAATTCAATGTAAAATCAATGCTAATGACATAAATTATATTAAATGGTAAAATTATATTATATTTATACTTTACAACCATTAAATATTATAATTTAACCATATAAATTATTACAATGGAAAGTTTTGTTTTTAATTAAAATATAACATGTTATTTCCATTCATTAAAATATGAAAGTTATCATAATAATATGATAAATTTATCCAAAGTAAATTTTTATATACTAATCCCAAAAAAGAATTTTATTTTGTTAAATTGAACTTATAAATATGTCCAAAACTAGATTTTAACTGGGTGTGCCATTAAAAGGTGGAAAAGCTTCATTTTTTGAAAAATACTTATTTCACCTGAAAAATTTATTTTGTTCATATACCATGTTCTAGAAAATGTCTAAGATGAATAATAATGTTATAAAATTAAAAATTAAGTTAATACTATTCATAAAGGATAGTTCAAAATAATATTATAACAATATATCATTGTTTAGTGAATCCCGGTATTGCATACTACACAAGCTATCGAGGAAGGTCGTGATTGCTTGTAACGCAAGCCAAGTCAGGGAAACGTGTAGTGAAAGCTCCCATTGGTGTTTCTTATAACATAATAAAAACTTATTTCATTTATACATTGAAAAAAATATATACTTAATGTTTTGTAGAATAATTTCTACAAAACGAACTTGAAATTGTGTGTAACACAAGCGAAGAATAGTGTTGCGTATACTGCAAGCTAATACGGTGTTTCATATAGTACAAGATAGTCTTGGTGTAGTGTAAAATAAAATACATCAAATAAATTAAAAATATCATACCTCATAAAATATAGGAGTGTTACATTCTACCCCCTTAAAATGAATTTTTCACTCAAAATTCGTCGGGGTTATAAATCGTTTACTACTTGAAAGTTTCTTTCATAGAAACCCACATCGTAAAGAGGAATACTAAAACGTAATTTTAAAATGTGAACTAAGAAACATAATGGTTACCCAAATTAACTCATCACTGGGTTTCCACATAGGAGAACATATTTTAAAATTTGGATATGGTAGAGAAATATAACCATCAACTTTTGATGATGATTGGAAGAGGGCATGGCTATGAAAAATCCAATAATCACAAAGCCATAAATTTGTGATGATCTAAGGTACCATCTGATTCATCAGATATAAGGGTACTATGAAAACATTTTTGGATTTCAAGTTCATTTCTCAAATGTTTAAGAATTTTTGAATTAAAATAAATACTTACTTGATTTTGGTATAATCCCACTGTTTCTCATGCCTTGAACAATGTCCACTTAATCTCTTAATGAAATGAAGTTGAATTTGTCTTTTGTGAAGTGTTAGCAGATCATGCGATATAATGATAGGTCATTCCATCTGTCTCAAACATAAATTTAGCAAAAGTTATATACATAAGTCCATATATGATGAGATTAATCATATATGGTTCCAAAAATGGACTTATACTTCATCTATCATCCTAATTAATAAAATAAAGCTAGTTTCTACTAACCAGGGACTTCCTATAGGATACTGGTAGGCGATAAAGTCCTATCGCACTTTAGTTGTAGGTTTGATTCTCGCAACCTTGTCCGAAGTGACGGGTTATCTCCCGTCCTACAGGTTGTCCTTTTTCAAAAACTATGCTATTATAACTTTACAGAAATAATATCGAAAAAATTTCTCACCTTAAACAATACTATCTAATGTCCAACAGAATCCAGTCCCACCTTAAGACTTTTCCAAAATACTTCTTTCCAAACTCATAGTGTAAATAGAACGATTACTAGAATGGTCATATAACAAGGGCGTTAATACCATCATTTATCCCCATATATCATAAGATATATCTTGTTGGACACATTACAAACATGTGAATACATTAATCATGTATTCTCTTGAAACATGAATTACCATAGAACCTTAGTGAAAACATTAACAATTTCAAAAGTTAACCCTTTCCACATACCAAAATTAAAAAAATTTGATATACTCAAATAATGATATCACATTTTCCTTATATCATTCATGACCTCATGAATACTATCATACATATTATTTTCTACTAATCCCTTTATTATGCACATTTCATCTGCTTTCCAAAAATATTTCAATCACTTTTCATCATTACTGGTACCATTCAACATATACTTTCGAATAACATAGAAAAAACAATAGTGTAACAATCCTTAGATGTTTTGTTATTCCATAGTACCATACATTATTATTTATAAACATGAAATAATTCTACTACCTTCTTAAACCATTGACCGGGCTTCATAATTTTATTCCTCAACACTAATTTCATCTCATATATCATTTGTAGTCTCCTCATCATCATTAATATAAATACTACCCATATGACCATGTTTATTCTCTTCATGACATTTTCCTTTAGGGAATATATTTGCATAATGCCCGTACATTCCACATTTAAAACATTTAACCGTTGTTGATATCTTAGAAATACCCTTATCCTTTTCCATTGTGTTAACTGATCCTTTTCCTTTGCAATTACTAGCTTTGTGTCCTTATTTTCCACACCCAAAGCATCTTCCTGTTCCTCTGAAACATTCCCCTTGATTCCTCTTCCCACATGATATACATGAGTGAAATTTAACTTCCTTTACCCTATGATTATCAGGAAACTTCATCTTTCACTTATTAATTGAGTCGGGAAACTTACCAAAGCTGAGATTATTGATCATATTATGAGATTGCTGATTAGCCATAATAACAATGTTTGGACTTCCAAATCCCATTTTATTTGGTTTCTTATGAATAATATCATTCCATTGTCCATCATATTCTCTATTAACATGAATCCTCGTGTTTCCTGCCATTTTCTAAAACCCAAAAATAATAGTGTGAGAGGAAAAAATCGTACTAGAAAAAAAACATAATCAAGGATAAGTACTTTCCATCTCTAACATCTTAGGTTTAATCCTAGTTTATTCGTGATATTTATCATAATTCTCGGATTATAACCTATACATTATACTTAACCTTACAGACATCCCTAGTCATACCTTAGAAATATCTCTAGGGATCTCGCTAAAGTTCCCACATCCTAGTTTCCAAAGGCTGACTAAACCTTCGCTCTGATACCAACTATAGAGACCCAATCTTGACGTACATAGACATTACATTACTTGTGTTGAATACTTAATACATTACAAAAACAAATTCCCAATGAACGTATTAGTTTAGTGTCTTTGGATACTCAGAACATAATCTTCTAATCATGGTGAAAGATCTTCAACATCTCCCATAAATATCTTCCCCAATTTTTTTCTTACCTAAAACCTTTCTTTATATCCTAGGGAAAAGAACACATAGAAATGGTGACCTCAAATGCTCAGTAAGGGTAAACATAGTGAACATAAAACAAACCATAAACATTTTTACATAAAAACATGAACATGACATAAATCTTAGCAGTACATAAGGCATAGATCATAAAAGAACATTAATCATGATAAAATAGCATGGGAATAAAACATGAAATTGTGGGAAAACATTAATCAGATGATATTAATTCCATAGTAGCCAAGTCATTATTTCCAATATCATCATAGTGGATAAAGTCCATTACTGAACTAGGTTTACTTGACATTCCAGCCTTGTATTACTGAACCAGATTTACTTGGCGTTCTAGTTATTTCTATCTCATGAATTTTAAATCATTACCCAATGAATTGGAGAGAGATATAGGTCCCACTGATCTCTTAATGAAATCATTCTTACGTGTGCCAAAAAATCCTAAATCATACATCATAACATAACCCATATAATAAAAGGGGATTCTTAAACATCTTTCCATCATAACATAATCCATATAAAAAAATCAATATCATTTCATCATAAACAAAATCAAACCATGTAAATAATGGGCACATTGTACTTGAAACATAAACATATTAAATAATGTCATCTTAGATGGAAAATAGTTTTGATAAAACATTTGAAATGAATTCTTGAGGAAAATATCATTTCTTCTTCAAAATCATTTTGTTTTCTAAACATGTCGTGAAATTTTAAAAGAAACTAATTTTGTTGAAAATGATCATGAAATATTGTATAGGAATATTTATGGAAATAATGAATTATGAAACCATAAAAATATGTTCATGCCGTATAATTAAAAAAACATTCTCCTCGTACTTTTGCCGGAAAAGTCAAAAAGTACCTCATATGGTAAACCAAATAAAGATTCCTTCCATACCATGTAGTAAAATTCAAAAAGGGTAAAAATGACTTTAAACATAAATATAAGAATAATACACATTTTATGAGCATATTTTTAGAAAACAAGGATGTTGATGATAAATATATCCCCAGTAAATACTTACAAATAAACAATCTTGGATAGAATGAGATTGGAAAAGGTATCCCTTACCTTAGGTCCAATTTTTCAGGTATGTGTCTGAAACTTCTGTATAGTGGGTTTAAACATATTATTAACTTGTAATAGAATGATAATAATGTTTATGATATCATATATGATTCACTTAGGTCTTTATATTACTCGTTCATTTGTTAATTCCATGTTAAAGCAACGTTTTGGGTAATATTCGTTTCATTTATCGTACATGTTTGGACTTGTTGTTCTTGATATAATTATTAATTATATCATTATTTACTTAATTCAAAAATTTAAAAGATTATTTATATATCATATATATTCAGTATATATATATAATATATATAAATGAAACACACCGTTCATGGAGACGGTAGGCCGTACGTACGCATTAACGTTGTTTTCATTTCCTTATTGAATTGAATGGAAGTAGATGACACACACACACACATATATATATATATATATCCAGTAGAATTATTATGTCATATATTTCATTATTATTCATACTATATAGTAATTCTTTAATGGTTAATCATGGAGAATGAATCTCATCGCGTCGTAGAGATGGTAGTCTGTATGTACGCACGAGCGATGATATCGTTCCAATATTTATTGAATAGAATTGGAGTGTATGATATAATATCTCAGAATTAGTATCATATTATAATAATAATAAATATAGTTATTATTTACACCATTATACCCATCATGTAAGGTGGTGGTGGAAAACAGATTACACCACAGCATGGAGACGGTATTCCATACGTATGCACGTGCGGGGATTTCATTTTCCATAGGATGGATAGAAGGTGAAATATGGTTGTTTCATATTTATAATAATATATCAGTATATGATTGATACAAATTTTATTACTTTATAATGAGACAACTAAATAAGAGGAAGTTGAATAAAAAGAAACTTGAAAGAATCGGTAGAAGGTATTACCTCATCCTCGAAGTGGATCCTTTAAACTTCTTCTTAGGGCACTAGAATTTGTATTTGGAGAAGACCAGAACCTATATAATGTAACTAGAGAGGTTGAAAAGAATAATTTTTAGGGTTTTTCTGAGCATTAAGCCTCATGATTTAGTGAAGAGGAGAGGGATGAGGTGCCCTTTTATAAGGGAGGAGAGGGGAACCTTTGGAAACCTCAAAAATATTAATTTATAATAAATCAAACCACACTTAAAAAAATACAAAATGACTCAAATACGATGATTAGATGAGATAGGCATGTAATCTCATCAACCAATAAAGTTTATACATGTTGGATATTTATTTTAAACCTTATCAACTTGATTTATCCTTATTTAATTTATTTAATTTTATTTGTGGTAATAAGATTCTAAATTTTAAATTGTTGTAAATAATTACTTATGTGTTTTGAATTGTCCATAATTGGCCATTTTATGACATTTTAGACCATATAAATTTCAATATTTAATTTTTAAATATTTTTGTAATTTTTAAACAATTTTATAATATGTTATTCTTATAAAATAACAATAGTTTCAATTTTGATTCAATTCATTTATTTGAATTTAAATAAAATAAAAACAGAAGATATAAGCGAAATAATATATTTAATAGCTTCATAACATGTCATATTCATATAGATAATTCTTGTATCACATTAAATAGTTCATATAATATTTATTTTAACATTTTTTAAATCATATATTTGTTATTTCAATAAATAAAGTAATTTTAACATCACTATTGTGTCACCTTTAATGATAATTATTTGATACCTAAAAATTATAAATAAATTCACATGATGTAGAAAATTTCCTTAGATTTCTGGAGACTATTCATGTTCTAAGCTTCATGAATTGTATCACTAAATTAAAATTATTATACTTACAGGATTTAAGAGGGTGACATGTTATCACTTTCTTTGGTTTTAACAATAATTATATAACATTCAGGGTAAAAAGTCCATAAAATGAATCTATTCCAACTCTTAGGTTATATGGGTCGACTTTTATTTATCCAATAAAATTTTGGCATGTTGTAGGGTAATTTTATAATTTTATTTTTACCCTTAATTACCCAATTTACCTTTAACTTTAGTAACTAAAAATTACCGTAATTATTATTCATAATATCAAAAAAATAAAATTAACCTATTAACATAATTTAGACACATTGAACACAAATATGGAATCCTTTTTTAAAAATTCAAAACACAGAAGCTGTAGTAATTAATTTAAAATTAATCTCATTATTATGAAAACGAGTCTTAAAAGTTAAAACTATGCAAAAGATTGAAATGATTTTACCTATGAATTCAATGTAAAATCAATGATAATGACATACATTATATTACATGGTAAAGATATATACTATTTGTACTTTAAACCCATTCAATATTATAATTTATCCATATAAATTCTTACGATGAAAAAAGTTGTTTTTAATTAAAATATAGCGTGTTTTTAATATTCATTAAAATATGAAAGTTATCATAATATTATGAAAAATTTATCCAAAGTAAATTTTCATATCATAATCCAAATGAATAATTTTATTTTGTAAAATTGAACTTATAAACATGTAAAAACTAGATTTAATGTGGGTGCACCATCAAAACGCGGCAAAACTGTATTTTTGGAAAAAAAAATATTTTACCTGAAATATTAATTTTTTCCCATACAATGTTCTAGAAAATTTTTAACATGAATAATAATGTTATAAAATTCAAAATTTAGTCAATAATATTCATAACGGCTAGTTCATATTAATATTATAACAATATATCATTGTTTAGTGAAGCCTGGTATTGCGTACTACACACGCTATTGAGGAAGGTCGTGATTGCGTGTAACGCAAGCCAAGTCAGGGCTACGTGTAGCGCAAGATCCCTTTGGTGTTGCGTATAACATAATCAAAACTTATTTCATTTATACATTAAAAAAATCTATAATTAATGTTGCGTAGAATAATTTGTACAAAACAAACTTGAAATTGTGTGTAACACGAGCCAATAATAGTGTTGTGTATACTCCAAGCTAATACGGTGTTGCATATATTACAAGCTAATCATGGTGTAGTGTACAAAAGAATACATCAAAGAAATTTAAAAGAATATATCTCATAAAATCTCGGGGTGTTACAAACTCCCTCCATTGCATGCTTGCTCCAGTTCTTGCTCTGTGAGAACTCCAAGAAATGACTCTCCAAGGTTCTGCTCTCATCATCAGAAAGTGAATGAATGGTAAGTGTCCCCTTGAAAATCATGGTGCTTCTTCCTTTTGAATCTGCTATCTTCTTCTTCTTTTCACCGTTGTTCTTCAGCGACATAGTTCGGTTCTTCATTGTGCAACCGCACACGTGTGTTTTTTCAGACAACACATGTCTCAACAGTTGGTAGAATGAATCAGGATGGGTTTTGAGTGTCTACATATATCCATATATCTGCAAAAGAGTACAGAAAAGGATTAAAACAGATTTTATACATGAACTAAAAAATACTAACTAAAAACTTATACAATAAAATATAATTATTAAATTAATGTTAAGATAATTAATTAATGAATTTATTAAAATTTATTTATTTATTTTAGTTTTATTTATAAATTATTATTAATATTTTATTTTTAATATGTTTTATTTTATTTTATTTTATTTATATTTTATTTTATTATTATTAATTATTTTTTTACTTATAATTATATTTTTATTATTATTTATATTTTAGTTATTATTTTTTTAAAATTATTATTAATAATTTAATTAATATTTTTATGTCTTCTCCACACACCCCCAAAATCATCCTTGCAGCACCACGAAGGGTGGGGGTTGCGGGTTTGCTTGTAGAGGAACCGCAACGTCTCTCCCCTTTCATCCTTCGGTGGCGCTTCGGCTTTATAAGCGGCAGGTTCCTCCAAGGCAGCGTGGCATCTCCTAGTTTTGATGCGAAGCGGAAAGTGCTTCCCCTAACGGCAGTCTTCTCAGCGTCGGCTCACGATTCACCTTCAGTGAGCAATAGTGGCAGAATCCCTATGCAGGTCCAGTCCGGCGAATTGCGGTTCGCGGTTCCACTCTGGCAGATCGAGCATTCCACAGCGGTGGTGGTCCTTTCCCATCACAGCAGTGGTCTTCAACACTTACGCTGCAAACAAAAAATTAAATCAATTAAATAAAACTAAGGCTTAAATTAATTAATAAAAACAATTAATTAACTGATGAACTAAAACATAAAACTAAAATAAACTAAACTAAAATTTTAAAAACTAAAATAAAGATAAACTAAATAAACAGAAACTAGATTAATACTTAAATTAATATAATACATTAAATTTATAGAATTAAATTAATCATAAACATATTAATTAATAAAATTGTTTTATATTAACCAAAAATTGAAACTATTAAAATAAATATTATAGTTAATATTTTATTAATTTAATTAATTAAAGGGATAACAGTGTGAGACAGTTATTTGTGTTGGTGACTTAATGAGTCATAGACAGTGGAAAAAATGCAGTGTCGGTGAGTTAAAAACTAAATAAAAATAGTGAAGTAAAGATTGATTCACCGACACCCAATTGACTTAAAAATTTTAGCAGCATACAAGAAATTAAAATATTAGGAAAATTAAAGATTTAAAATACTAAATTTATTAATTAACTAACTAAATAAATACGAACTAAAATAAAAAATAATTATTTTATTGAATTAAAACTTAAATTCTTAACTTATATTAAAACTAACTGAGTTGTTAAACAGAATAATTAACAGCGTTAATTTATTTTAATCGATTTAATTAAAATAAATATTGTTAAGCTAAACTAATTAAATGAAAATAGAATGATTAAATGATTATTTAGTATAAATATAAAATTATTAAAAATTAAAGAAGATTAAAACCACACAACTAATTAATGAATTATTAGTTTGGAAAAAATAGTAACACTAAATGAACTGTTTTAAAGACTGAAAATACATAATAAATTATAAAAATTGATTAATTAATAAATTTAATTATAAAAATACAAAAGTGTGAATATTTACCAAAAAATGAAAAATTAATTAATTAAAAAATTAAAAAATAATATAAAAGATAAGGAAAATTGTGTTTTTTAGAGCCACACCAACCAACCTTTTTTTAGGTGGTGTTAGTTATTAGTTTTGGAAGGATTAGGCATGGATATAATGATAGAAATTTCAGTTGTAAAAGTTGGATAAATCTCATTTATGTTAGATCATGATGAATCCTAAGACTCTTTAAATTACAAAACTATTAGGTGCGATGTGGTGGGGTTATTGTGAGATTTTATTGAATAATCAAACTTGGAATGTAATCAAGTATGAGATAACATGTGGAATCGTGAAAGACAGTAATTATTATATTTTAAATGGTTTAACTAGTTTTATTATGATGTTATGTTATTCAAGAGTAAGAGCATGGGTTTATCCTAAAAAAATAATTTAAATTAATCCATGAGGGTTGGTAGAAAGGTATACCACTAGTGCAAGGTATGAAATCCCTGAAAACTATTTTTAAATGTATAAGGGGTCATAAGGTTCATAGTTAATCTGAAAATGGTCAATTCATATTGGTATTGAAGTGTGACCTCTTGACAAATACTAGGGGAGTTGAGATAATCAGTAGATTCTATATAATATTGATAGTTCAAGGGGTTTGGTGTGTTTATTGGAAATGTTGAAACATCAAGAGGATGATGTCATATTTTTTTCGACACGAGTTCAAATTTTTTAATTTTTTAATTGGTCTTTAAGCCAAATAAAGTTGTAGAGTATGGAAGGACCACTATAATTTTTAAGGATATTTTCAGAGGTAATGGCCCAAGAATGGGTGTGAAAGAATTAGTGAAAATAATGATTAATTTCATGAAATTTTTTCCATGATAGGAGTGTGATAATGAGCTTTTATGATGGTGATCATCTGTTTCATTCAAGGAAATATATTGTTATCTTAGATATAAAATGGACTGTTCATTATTTGTTTACGAATTATTTGTATGTATATAAATTTTTTCAAGAAAAATATTCAAAATCTCTGATCAAGATTGAAATTTGGCTAAGTAGGGAACATAAGACTTTTTGGACCATGTGTATGAATTTATGCACCCATATATGACTTTTTGATGTATTTAGTTAAGTATGGTACATAATGTTTTTAAGGATCCCATTAATAACTTTATGCACTCATGTGTGAATTTATTCTAAATTTATCTATGTCTATAATATAATATGTGTTTAGTGAATGTGTACATATATATGTATCACATACAAATTTTAGTCTACATTTAATACAATTTAGTTTTTAAAATTTTGGTAAAGGTATTGTCATGTATGACTTTGCATAAGTGCATGAGTCGATGAATTAATCTATTTTGGTTATATGACTTAAATAAATATGTGTATAACTATTGGGAAAAAATCCCTCAAGGAATCATTGAACCATTTTTGAGGTGATTGTGTTTGTTGACAAAGCAGTCCTCCAAGTTGTGTTTGTTGGAAGAGCAGACCACGGTGTCTAAATTCCTTGACAATGGAGGATTACATGTTGATTTGTCAGGTTTAAGAGATGTTGTTGGCTATCCTTGTTTGACAGAAGATCCTCGACAACAGAATGGACGATCTGGAGGTGGTTCAAAAGAGCAAATACAAGGTGGTTCCATTTTCCAGTGTTTGCCAAATTTTTTGTCCTGAAAATCGGAAAATGGGGAGATGTTTTTTTGGTAAAGGGAGATGTGAAAAATCAGTGTGGTGTGCGAAAAAATATAGTGGCATGCAAAAAAACAGCGTAGTGCGTGAAATATCAGCGCGGTGTGTAGAAAAATCTAGTGTTGTGTGAAATATTTGCGAGATGCGTGAAATAGAGGATTGGTTTTTTTCGCCCAAGAGGTGTTTTGAGATCAAAAGCTCAAAAATTGGCAAAGGCGTGAGGTGAGTGAAATATTAGAGAAGTGTGCGAAAAATGGTGTTCTGTGGAAGATATGTTTTTCGCGCTCGATGTGGATTACGCGCTCAAGGAGGGTTTTTCACGCGGGGTCAATTTTGCCTATAAATATGAAGTGACCCCCCTCTATTAGACATCTATCAAGACATAGAGAATACCCGAGTAGTGGCGCGTGAAATTGAAGTTCACAAGGTAGTTGCGTGTAAAAAAAGAAGCTTGCGCGTAAAGTCTGGCAGTGCATGAAAAATGTATTTCACGCCAAAGCAGAAAATTATGTTCAAGGTAGTATAGAGGTTGTGCATAAAGTTTAGTGGTGGCGCGTAAAAGAGGTGTTGCACGAAAATTTTATTTCACGCAAAGAAATATAATTACGCTCAAGGTGCCATAAGGGCTACGCATAAAATATGGGGTTGCCTGGTACATCTGGTGCAAAGTGAGATTCATCTACGGGTGAAGGATGAACGTTAACTGAGCATCTATCAATAGTTAAAGATTCATATTTCATTAGTGATAATGAAGAGACCTACAAGTCTATAAACTGTGATTGGATCTTCTAAATAGTCAGAGAGCACAATTCAGTTGAGTGAGTAGTGAGATTTCATATTGTGAGTGGTTGTAAACTAGGAGGGAAAGTGAGTTCTCTCTGAACTTTTAAGCAGAAGTGCACTTAAAGTGGAATTGGTACATCAGAACACTTTCGGTGTATACTCCTTGTATGTATCCCAGTGAGGGTGAACCAAGTAAAAATTGTTGTGTCTTGTGCATGTTTTACGGTTTGTTCATACTCTACATCGGGAAAGATAGAGAAGAGGATTTTGTCTAACAGCAAAACAAGATCAAAAGGGGTAGTCGTTTTAATCTATCATACCCTGATTCACCCCCCCCCCCCTCTAAAGTTATCTAGCCTAGTGGACCTAACAATAACTTTATTACTTCTTATGATAGACAATGTAAGAGATTGAGGAATTGCATATGACTTTCAGTTTCTATATAAATCTGATCCCTATAAGACCTTAAAGTCTTATGAGAATTGAGAAATCTAGAATTCACATATTCTGAGAAATATCATAATAAAAATTATGATAATTTACATTTTAAATATAATGAATCTAGGTAATATGATAATTCAATGCCCAAAATATCATGAGGTTGTTACTCGTGATTCATGTAATGATATTGGAAGAAGATTGGGAGAACATTCAGTCACAACTTGTGGCTCTGTGATTGAAGTAGGTGCTCAATATTTCATCATATATTTTCTTATATTGCATTTGTATAACATAAATAAATGATTAAAAACATCCCATGATAATATTTGTAACTTTTTTTTGAAATGATGAAACTAATTCTCTAGGATAATTGAAGTTCCCTGAAATGTGGAGACAATATTTAAACTATTTACTAAATTTATGATAAGAAATGGAGATATCATAGATATTCTTTAGAATTTTTGTATCGATGAGCAAGAATATTTTCTTACTATAGAGAATAATTTTTCAAGGCTATAGAGAGATAAAGAAGGAGTTATTATTCTTTTAAGTTCACTACAGGTTGTGATTTCTATAATAGAACATTCTTTTAGGAACTGCTGCTATTTATATTAAACAAGATACTATATTTTTGTAACTATTTGGTTCTAGTATCTTGTAGTAGGTAAAAGTTCAATCCCTTACTTGTCTCTATCTTAATAATAATAGAATAGTTTTTTGTGGAGGGGATAAAACCCACCATATATCGATGAAATAGTCATTCGTAGGGGGGTAAACCTCTTTAAAAATGTGTTTGGATCCACTTTTTATTATGTTTTTTAGTTAATGAGATCACTATTGAATAATTATAATGGCTTATAGGTTTTTGAAAAAAAATTATAACCAGTGATTCACCCCCCCCCCCCCTCCATTGTTCACCATACCTCCTCAATCATTTTCAATTGGTATCAGAGTTAGGATTTCACTTAAATATCTCTATTTTCTCTTCTATCAAACACCATAACTCCATTAATCAAAAATGTTCATCAACATTTGATTAAAAATGTTTTTAATTATATACTGAGAAGATAATGCATTATTATTTATCCTTGGGACAGTACATTCTTTATTTTAGCCTTAAATGATTCAAAATGTCAAAGGAGATTACTATGTGCTCTTTATATGATAAGAGGAATGATAAAAATGATGGAAAATATATGAAATCTTTAA
The DNA here is from genome assembly GCA_963277665.1 of Viscum album. Classification (NCBI taxonomy): domain Eukaryota; kingdom Viridiplantae; phylum Streptophyta; class Magnoliopsida; order Santalales; family Viscaceae; genus Viscum; species Viscum album. The sequence continues at coordinate 1,841,563,256 of OY728135.1, forward strand.
TCTCTTCATTTTATGAGAACGATTTATCTAAGGATATGGGATATAAAACATCCAATAATATTTTGGAAACAAATCGTATCATCTATGAGGGGAACAAGAAGTGAAGGAAGAAAAACGAATTTTTTTTTGGAAAAAAATTAAGGTATAATAATACAATAAGGTGAATTTGTTGATGACTTTTTCATAAGATACAATGTTATTATAAGTTCTATAATAGGTTTGGAGATATAATTGATGATCCTATAACATTAATGATTCTTATTATAATACATTAAAAAATTGATTTCAACATCTCTAATTTGGAATATATATATATATATCATGATGAATTCAAAATTGAGTAATTTCATAGTGCTCTCATTGTAACACCCCGAGTTTTTACATACCTTTTTTTTAATAAATTTATATTTTCATTTATATATTGAAATAAACTAAGTCAAAGATTCCAATCACATGAAACACCTACTTGGTGTACATTACATGCAACACTGAATTGGTGTATGATGTATGCAACACTGAGTTCGAGTATGTTACCCACAACACTGACTTGGCATATGATGCACACAATACTGAGTTGGCGTACAATACACGCAATACTGAGTTTCCATGAAACATATATTTTTATTGTTTTAATTATTTAAATAAGATAATTTTTACCCAGACGTTAAAATTAATTATATTAATAGCATTAACTACTTTTTAAATATTTTTTATAATTTTTCTATATAAATAAAACATATTGATAATAAAAGATATGATTTTTGGTAAATTCCTTTTTATGTTTAAAAACAAGGTTTTCTTGAATAAAACAATTATAATAATAAAATTAATTTTAGGAACATTTAAAAATTTAGTTTGATAAAATAAACTTCATTTTTGAATTAATAATGTCGAATTTATCCTTGGGTGAATTTTTGGTCTTTTTCTGAGAAACTTCTTTTTTTGATGAACAGTGGATAATACTATTTTTTAGTTAAAAACTACCTTTTTATCCAATTAATTATTAATGATAAATTGTATTATAAATTATTTTTAAGGTCACATTATAAATATATTACATATACTATTACAATTAAATTCATTTGAATCAATTTCACCTAGAAACTGAATATAAAATCTTAACAAACTTTTGAACGTTTTCCTACATTAAAACCCCATTATTTTTTCCCATCTATGGGATTAGCACTAATGTTAGTTTTTTCACTTATGTGATTTGAATTTAAAAAATCTGACGTACACCATTGTATTCAGTTTAATATTTAGAGTCTAATAAAACCATGTTAATTTTTGACCAAAACGATTAGTAAAGTTGATTAAAATTAATCACAGTAGTTAAAGCCAAATTAAGATTAATTAGGGACTAAACCTAAAATTTTAGGGCTCAAATTACATAGACACTTTTCCAATGCCCATTTTCTATTGATAGTTTAGTCATACATCTTCCATTGTTGAGTTTTTTTGGATTGGTAAGACATTTTTTTGGTAAGAACATGTGCACGCCTAATTTGTTTCTAAAATTACTTGTTTCCAAAGGCACTAGACTAGTACGATCTTCTTATGTCTGTTTGTATAATATTTTAATATTCTGACAAAATCTATTTAATGTTAATGTTTAAAAATAGGGGTTCTCTATAGTTGGTATCAGAGGAAAATTTTAGTTAAGATTTGGAATCTAGGATGAGAAAACCTTGGTGAGAACTCTAAGGATGTGTCTAAAGATAAGTATAGGGTTCAGTCAAAGTATAGGAAAATGTCCTAGAATTTTGGTGAAGGATAAAGTGATTGGTTTCCAAAAAATACTTCCCTATCTAGATACTATAAGTGGATGTGGTTCTGGAACAGATGTACCTAGGGGTAACAACTCCAACAAGTTGTTCTGGGCTTGACTCAGGGTAATCTGGTACATGACAACAGGCCTTGCTGCACACCTGGTTTGAAACACTCAGTGGATATTAATTGGAAATTCAAAAACTCATCATGGTCCATTGTAAAGGATTTAAATATATTTTTTTCTGTTAATAACCTAGGATAAACCTAAGGTTTCATAGATTAAGGAAGGTTTAATAAGTTAGATATCCTATAAGTGATTTTCATGATTATGGTGTTCCTCATTATGATAATTATTTCTCACTCTATACTTTTGGTTTGAGTCAAGGGATAGAACCTAAAGGAACCATGTTAATAGCGATTGCGATGGAAAATGAAACAATTTTCCTCCTAAGCAACTGAATACTAAGGGAGCTAGAATGCAGAATCTTGTTGTTATGCTCACCCAAATTTCCCAGGCTATGGATCATGGTGGAATTTAAAATGAACAAAGAAGGGAACAACATTCTATCAAGTCTTTTATGAGGTAACATCCACCTTCTTTCAGAGGGTATCACTACTGGAAATGTGACCTTTCCCAACACTTTTATTCCCCCTTTCCCAACGGTTTGGCCAAACTATTGGGAAAGCCCACTTTGTGGCCACTTTTCCCAATAGTTTTCCAAAACCGTTGGGAAAGGGTAGGCTTTCCCAATGGTTTGGCCAAACTATTGGGAAAGGTCCAATTTGGGTCCACTTTTCCCAACGGTTTTGAAAAACTATTTGGAAAGTTCTAATTTGTGGCCACTTTTCCAAACGGTTTTCCAAAACCGTTGGGAAAGGGTAGGCTTTCCCAACGGTTTGGCCAAACTATTGGGAAAGGTCCAATTTTTGGCCACTTTTCCCAACTGTTTGGCCAAACCGTTGGGAAATGGTAGGCTTTCCCAACGTTTTTGCCAAACCGTTGGGAAAGGTCCCCAAGGCACCTATACCAACGGTTGTCATAACCCTTGGTATAGGTCCTTTGATTTTTTATCATATCCTCTTAACCAGAATATTCTATAAATCAAAATTTAAAATAATTATGATAATACATATACATATTTATGAAATTATGTTCACAAAAGTCATGTTAGGTTAGTGGTTAGGTCGTTCAATGATAAACTGGAGGTCCTGGGATCAAATCCCAGCAATTTTTTTTAAATACATATACCAACGGTTTTATGGAACCGTTGGTATAGATTTTCATATTACTTATACCAACGGTTTTCAAAACTATTGGTATTGTTCTATACCAATGGTTTTCCAAAAACTGTTTGTATAGACCTATCCCGACGGATTACTTGCCTACGGTTCTCCAAACCGTTGGTATAGGTTAGTTTTCTAGTAGTGTATTCTAATACACATGTTTCTAAACAATAGATTAGTACCAGTGAAAATATATTCTCTATTATTTAGTGTACGGAGCAAGATAACGTCATCCTGGATATTTATCAATTATAAGGCAAAGAGGATCAGTGGTGGACTCTAATCAAGAATACGAGACAACATGATGAGATTGAATCCATGGTTTAGGATGAGTTCATGAACCAATTTCTCAATAATTACTTTCCTTGAATTCTTCTTGCCATGATAAGGAAATGGTTCCTTGAGTTGAATCAAAGGGATGCTCAATATGTTGTTACCTATGAGGCTAATTTCATGAGACTTGTGAGGTACGCTTCAGGAATTATCATCCAACCTAAAGTAAAGCTGATATGTTCTTTGGTGGATTAAAGCCAAGTCTCATAAGGGAATTGGCCATAAAAGACATTAGTAGCTACAAGGAGATTTTGTTTTGTGCAATCAAGGTTGAAATAGAGGTTGGAGTCACGTATCAATCTCATGGATTCGACAAGAAGAGTAAGATGGAGTTTAAAGGAAACTCTAAGAACCATGGAGAAAAGAAGAAAAACTTTACATTATGCTCTAAGTGCGGGAAGGCGTGGAGGAAATTACCTTAAGGGGTCTAATAAATGATTAAACTATAGAAAGGAAGGTCATTGGGAAATTGATTTTCGAATTGATCGTAAGAAGTTAGGTCCAAATTCTAATGGAGAAAGTCGCATAGAATGCACCTCCCACGATTCAATGCTTCAAGTATAAAAAGAATGGCCATTATTCTAAATACTACCCAAACCCAAGGGTTAGTGATGAATATCGACGTCAATAACCTCTTAATCAGTGGGACAAGAAGAAATCTTGTTCAAACGCTATTTCTGATGAGGGGTGTGATAACGATGTGATGAAAGGTACACTTATTATCCACTCTAGAACTAAAAATGTCATATTTGATTATGGATCTACCCTCTCATTCATTTATAAAGAGTTTTATAAGGGTATTAATATTCAAACAAAATAATTAGATGTTGAATTAGCAGTGAACCCCCTTAATGGTATAATGATTTCATCTCAAGTTTATGATTCCTCCCCTGTTGATTTTTGTGGGAATTTGCTTCCTTCAAATATTTTCATTCTTCCTATGGTAGTGTTTGATACCATATTAAGAATAGATTGGATATCTCTACATAAATCTCACAGCAATTGTCAAGTAAGGGAAGTTAATTTTGATATTTCAACCCCTCCTATGATCATACATCAATGTGACGACAAGTATGAACTTTATGTGGTTATTTCATCCAGTGTATGGGTATTAATTCTCATTCAAAAGGGTTTTTTATCTCAAATGGTTGTGGAGAAGATCAACAATGATGATATGAATGTTTTTTAGGATTTTGTGGATGTCTTTCAGGAAGAGTTTCCTAGTACTTCACCAAAACATGAAGTTGAGTTCTCGATATAACTTTTACCTGGTTCCACACAAATTTCAAAGACTCCTTATAGAATTTCCTCAATCTAGTTGTAATAATTGAAGAAGTAACTCCAAAAAAACCTTGATAAGGGATTCATTCGGCCAAGTGTGTCACCTTGGGATGCACCGATTCATTCTATGAAAAGGAAAAATAGATCAATGTGTATCTGTATTGATTATAGAGAGTTAAACAAGACCACAATTAAGAACAAGTATCCTCCTCCCCATATTAATGACTTGTTTGATCAACTGTGTGGATCTCAATACTTTTCCAAGATTGACCTTCATTCTAGATATCATCAATTGAGGGTCAAGAAGGGGGATATACCCAAGACTGTATTTTGTACAAGGAATGGTTACTATGAATATATAGTTATTCCTTTTGTTCTTACTAATTCCCCTGATATCTTCATATATTAAATGAATAGAGTCTTTAGAGATTACCTCGTCAGTTTTTTGTAGTCTTTATAGATGATATTCTTATCTTTTCAAAGTGAAAGGAATAGCATTAAGATCACTTCAGAATTGTATTGGAGACCTTAAGGAAGGATAACTTGTATGAAAAATTCTCAAAGTGTGAATTTTGGTTGCAAAAAAGTTTCATTTTTGGGTCACATAATTTCAAGAGATGGTATAGCAGTAGATCTGTCAAAGACAGAGGCTACTGAAAGCTATCCTAAACCAACCACCGTGACTAAGATCCATAGTTTTCGTGGTTTATCTTGATAGTATCGAAGTTTTGTGGATTATTTATAACAAATATCTAATCCTATGACAAATTGAACTTGAACGGTGTTATGTTCCTCTAGAATGACGAATGTGAGTAAAATTTTAAGGAACTGAAAAGAAGGGTGGTCAGTGCACCTCTGTTTAAATTACTCTATAGTGGAGAAGGGTTTGTAATTTATAGTGATATATACAAGAAGGGATTTGAATATGTACATATGAAAAATAACATTGTTATAGCCTCTTTGTCATGAGAGTTGAAGATTCACAGGCAAAACTACCCAACTCATGATTTGGAGTTAGCTGCGGTAATTTTTTGATTTAAATATATGGAAAAATTATCTTTATGGGGAAAAGTGTGATATATATATTGATCATAAAAGTCTAAAATATATATTCACATAGAAGTATTTCAACATGTGCCAGAGAATATGGTTATAGTTAATAAAGGATTATGATCGCACAATATATTACCACCCTAGGAAAGAGAACAAGGTGGAAAACGATTTGAGTTGAATAGATCACGCTAGCTTATTTATGATGGTGATCACAAAAGATCCAATATTTATGGATTTGAAAATTATGGATTTATAAATCCTGGGGGAAGGGGAAAATCATATCTTTCTCAAATTAATGTTCATCCCTCTATCCATATGAAGATTAAGGAGGTGTTGAAGGAAGATGAAGAGTTTCAAAAAAGGTCAGAAATGTTCCGGAGTTTAACATTGATCAAGAGGGAATGATCAGGTTTAGGAAACCTATATGTGTTCTTACTATGTAAGATTTAAAGAAGGAGTTGTTAAAGTAAGATTATAGTTCTTCATTATCTATTCATCCTAGAAGTAGGAAGATTTATAAGGACTAGAAAGAATAATTCTAGTGGGATGGCATGAAGAGAGATATCAGAGAGGTTGTATCTCGGTGTTTGGTATGCCATCAAGTTAAGGCTGAAAGACAAATTTCTAAAGGGTTGTTTCATCCATTACCCATACTAGATTGTCTATAGGAGAACATCACTATGGATTTTGTTTCTGGACTTCCCAAAACATCTAAAGGGTTTAATTCTATATGGTTGGTAGTTGATCGCCTAACTAATTTAATACACTTCATTGCTATCAGAGATGATTTCTATCTTGATCAGATTTCTAGAATATTCATTAAGGAAGTGGTAAGGTTCCATGGAGTACCACATTCCACTATATCATACTGAGATCCTAGGTTTACCTCAATGTTCAGGAAACATATTCAGAAATCACTTGATACAGAATTGAGTTTCAGCATGAATTATCCACTTCAAATATATGGTTAGTCAGAAATAACAATTCAAACCCTAAAGGATATGTTGTGATCTTGTTCTTAGGATTTAGAAGGTGGTTGTGATCAACACCTTCCTCTAGTTGAGTTTTATTACAACAATAGATTTCACTCAAGTATTCAGATGGAACCGTATGAAGCCCTATATGGGAAGAAATGTAGATCTCTAAAATGTAGGGATGAGGTTGGATAAAAAATTCTATTGGGACCTGAGATCGCTGAAGAAATAGTTTAAAAGGTTAGAAACATTCAGAAGCATATCAAGGTAGCTCAAAGTTAGTAGAAAAGTTATGCTGATAACCATCAATGTGATCTAGAGTTTGAAGTTGGTGAAAATGTGTTTTTAAAAATCTCATCCTGGAATAAAGTAATAAGATTCATGAAGAAAGGGAAACTAATCCCTTGGTATATCAACCCCTTTTAAATTTTTGATCGTATTGAGATAGTTTCCTATCGCTTGTTACATCCTCCAAATCTCTCTCAAGACCATGATTTTCTCCATGTACCTCTCCTGAGAAAGTACATAACTAACCCTTCACATGTACTATACTCATAGGTCATACTACTGGAGTAGGATCTTTCTTATGAGGAACAACCTATTGAAATTCTGAACCGATCATAGAAAGTTATACGAAACAAGACCACTCTCCTGGTAAAATTTTTATGGAGAAATCACCAGTTAGATGAAGCAACATTTGACCTTGAGGATATGATGAAGCAAAAGTATACTCATTTTTTACCTAAGTGATGAATTTTGAGGGTGGAATTCATTTTAAGGGGGGTAGAATGTAACACCCAAAGTTTTTACAGACCTATTTTTTTTCGAATAAATTTAAATTTTACTTTATATATTATAATACACTAAGTCAAAGATTCTTTTCACACGCAACACTAAATTGGTGTACGTTACATGCAACATCGACTTAGTACACGATGCATGCAATAATGATTTGTTATACATTACACGCAACACCAACTTACTATACGATGCACACAACAATAATTTATTTTTAAGGTCACATTAGATAAATATTACATTTACTATTAAAATTAAATTCATTAGAATCAATTTCACTATGAAACTGAATATAAAATCTTAACAAACTTTTTAACGTTTTTCTACATTAAAACCCCATTATTTCATTCAGTCTGCAAGATTAGTACTAATCTTAATTTTTTCGTTTGTGTGATTTTAATTTTAAAAATTTTATATACACCATTGTATTCAATATAATATTTTGATTATAATATGTCCTTTTTATTTTTTCACCAAAATGATTAGAAAAAAGTGATTAAAATTAATCACAAAAGTTAAGGCCAAATTAATCTTAATTAGGGACTAAACCTTAATATTATGGGAAAAAATGACCTAGACACTTGTCCAAAAAGTATTATCTATCCATAGTTCATCCATTAACCTTTCATTAATGAGTTTGGTTGGATTGATAAGACTTATGTTAGGTAAAAACATGTGCACGTCTAATTTGATAGAGGAGAATCTTCCAACCATTATAAATTTACCAATTTTGAAATTAAATTTAGTGAAAATGAGGATAAAATTACTTTTTACAACTCTTTAAAGAAGAAATTCTTGATTTATCATGGTATTAGGGAAATAAATGAATCCATATTATCTAAAAAATTATAAAAAAAGGATAAAGCTAATATCATTTAGAATGATAAAAAATATGAGTAAATTTATCTTCCATCCTCATATATAAATAATATAAATTTAAAAAACGTTATAGTGAATAAAACATGGAAATTTTCAAAAAATAAGAAAAGGTAAGGTTTTATATTGACATTGAATTTCTATAAAAGAAAAACGTTTTAGGGATATTGCTGGTGTTTTGTTGTGCATGGTCATAAATAATACAACTTCTAGTTATAATTTTGAAGGGATATGGATACCTTTATAGAGAGACTAAAAGATTAATGTTTTTTCTCAAAGGGATTAATTACTCAAGGAAACTTGTATCAACTTGGATATGAAATATCAAATTGTAATTTTTTTTAATTTAAAAGTAGTATATAGAATAAAATATTACGTCATCATGTATAAAAAATGAGTATGTTAATTAATGAATAAGTAATGAGATACATTCAAATCATAATATAATTTAAAAAATTGTTTTCAAACTTTTTAATCAAGTGGAAAGGGTGAGATAACCCCACAAATGAGTTGATACTCAAATAAAGAAACCATTGGACTAGGTACATAATGATGTGTTTCAGCCAGTGAAAAATAAACCATTATGTGGATAAAGATATTTCATCACTTTCAATGAAGATTTTAATAGAATGATATATATCTTGTCCATGACTTATAATTCTCACACACTGGATATTTTTTAAATTAATAAATGTTTAACATAAAAGAAAACACACCTTCTTGTGAGGGAATCTGTAATACGAACTATTTTCATGAATTTATAAATGAGGAAACAATTCTTGGGAAACTAAATTTTTACCTCAAGGATAGAGCTTGAATGAGTTATTTTAGTGTCATAGGGTCCCTTATGGTGACTTATTTTTCTAATTTAATCTCTTTCCCTCACCATTTGATGAGAGGGAGGGCTAATGGAGATAAAGGATATTACCTTTTTTGACAATATACCCTAGATTGTGGGTGATCAAGACAACTCCATGATAAAGTATATCATTGAGGTAGATAAAACTATGGTGGTTATTAAAATCCTTGATCCAAATAGCTCATCAAGTTTAATATTTTTGTAGGGTCCTTTTATTTTGATTCCTAGTATATTATTAAAAAAGTATTTATTGATTAAGTTCAAGATTATTTCAAAGGATATTCCCATCCAAGGGTTACAACATCCACTATCATTTCCATAATTTTTATAGTAAGTAATCATAATGGATTTGGCCAATTTTATCCCATAATAATGTTTAATTTCCTATAAAAATTGATCCCCTCTATTGTGATAAAAAAAATCCTCAGCACTTAGCCCCTTGGATTTTACAAAAAAATGATTCTTTATCAAAGGTAGAAGCATACAGGTGAAGAACCAAAATTTATTAAATTAATATTTTTTGTCAATATAATTTTTTGATGAAAAAATAATGTTATGGGGATTGATGTATGGAGTCTCCATCATTGAATCAGTCCTGATACTTATTAAGTTGGAAATGTTGTTTTGATTTGAAGAGTTTCTTTAGCTGAAGTAACATTAAATGAGAAGATTGTGGAACTTTTCTTAAGTTCAAAAATACATCTGTTATTGGATATTTGTGTTGGAACAATGTTTAAAACATTAAAAGAGTCATAGAGTTTTTGGAATTATGATTGAATAAAAAATAGAGGGATAATTGTGGTTTTGTATGTTAGATTTGGCATATTTTGAGTGTGTATTTTAAAAAGGCCATTGATAAAAAAAATATTACCCTACCAGCCAACTGACCAAGGGATCCGGGTGTGCTAATAATGATATAGGAACATGAATTGACCATTTCTTGAGCTGACCAGTAGGGATGAGTTGAGGGACATGTGCAGTGTGCAATGTGATGGCGCATGGGAGATGTGGTGAAACACCATGCAGGCCAGCATGGTGGTGAAGTAGGGAGACATCACAGGGTGGTTCCATCATGTATCAGGAGTTTTCAGTAACCATATCTGGTTGGATTGGGATGCATCTTGTATTATTAAGGGAGCACTCAAATGAACATTGATTCTATGTCCGACACAATATAGTGTTACTATAGCTACATTTAAAAAAACTCACACAGAACTAGCATTGCTGATTCATTCAATATAGTCCAGTCAATCGAGACCATGGTTTATATTCTACCTTTAGCTGATAGTATAATCTATTCATTAGGATTTATTTTCATTTCTTGCCTCTATAGATCAAGCTGAATCATTCTGATCATCCTTTGAACATTTTTAATATCTGAACATGATTGAAAACACATGAAACTTTGTTTTCATTTGTAAATGAAGATCAAACCAAAGACAAACTAAAATGGAGAAAAACAATTCAGTGATAGTGATGTCTCTCTATGTGTAAACTGAGATAGTGAGATAATATGTTGATGAAACTAATGACTCATCAAGATTTTCGGAGTACTAATTTTGTGATAGTTTCCTATAAATACCCTGGGGAAGATCATTTGTATTAGTATCTTATCACGCATCCTAGAGAAGTTTGAGAGATAAAAAAAGCATTTTAATTCTCTTTATTTAGTGAAAGTAAGAGGTACCATATAGCTACTACTTCCACTAAGGATAAGAAATATGTGACGATTTGACTAGTTCTTAGCACACTTGGATAGTTTCACAAAGAAACTAGTTTTCTCGAAGCAATCGGGATAGTACTACATGAGCCTCCCTGTATTTCGTGAAGTTAACAGAGAACTCATCATTGTTGTTATAAAGATAGTGTATGAACCAATAAATAAATTGAACTACATAGTTACATGAAGATCACCACGAACCCATGAATTCTCATATTCACAATATTAATTTTCTCAAATAAGTACTTGAGGTTTCAAATCCGTTTTATGTGAAGAGACTGTAAAAACTGATAGCATAATATTATTTCATGAAGTCTGATTAGAATTTTCTACACTATGTGAATGAATAAATGAATGTAGTTTGGAATGTATGATTTTATGAAGGACAATATCACATGAAGAAATATAAAAAAGGAACTTGAAATAATTTCATGTGATATTCTTTCATTCTGAAGGAGAGTCTTAGAAGCATATTATTCACATGAAACATTGAAGTTTATTATGTTTTAAACCAAGTAAGATAGTGTGTGTGTGACTACATTGTGAGACATTCATAAAAATAATTTCACTCACACCCATTCAGGTTTGTTCATGGTAGACCAAAGGTTCCCACAAAAAATTCCATGTAATATATTCAGTTTTCATGAAGGTTTAGAAATGTGTACTTTCATATAGAAGATCAAAAGAATAAAAAATGTTCTGTATTTTTTATTTCAAAAATAAGACACATAAATATTGTGGATAATTACCTGAATTAACTATTTTCATGTGATTATTATAACTACATTCATTAAGAATAGACAATTTTCATGTCTGTTATAATTTAGTTGAGCTGAAGAAATATTTTTCAATAAAATAACGAAGAAGAGGATGTATTGTGTATTGAGGAATATTTAGTTTTTCATTATATTTTTAGAGTATGTTGAAGTGGAAGTGATATCTTCCACTCATTTAGAAGAGTATACTGATTTGAATTTCATGAAATGGTTTTTATAAAATTCAATTGCAGTCGAAGAGTTTCAGTTAAAGTGAGAAAGTGTGGAATCAGTTTAACTTAGTGGATTGAGGAGGAGGATCCATTTTTTGTTTTAGTGGAAGCATGAAGTTATTGTGATCTCACTCATTATGTTAAGTGTTGTGTTTATGAAATACTGGTGGAATTAAATTATAAATAACACTGGTGGGATTCCAGTATAAAGAACGGTGGTTGGATACCAGCATAATTTGGGAAGTGGTTCATTCCTACCCACCATGTTTTCAGGATGATACCTGACCAAACTATTTGTAATTAGTAATTGATTTTAGTAAAGAATCTATGATAATATCATCATGAACACATCATGGGCATAGTCACCCACATCATGGGAGAACCTTTATAAAATATTTTGTGTTGTGCTTCATTTACTTTTTGACTTGCATGTGGTATAATTGTTCTTATGAACAGAGGAGATCCATTTACTCTAACAAGTGCAGAGGTTTGAATTAAAAAGTGGTAAGATATAAGAAATGAAAAATCCATAAAACCTATGTTAACTGATTCAACCCACCATCAATTTACCTTCATGATCCACTAGAAAATTCAATTCGGATAAAAGGAAGGAATCCCCTTTGATTGGTTCTACATTACTAAACTAAGAGTGTGATTCAAACATATATGATCAACAGATTTTAATTTAAAGAAGTAATATAGTTTACTTCGATGGAAATTTCATTTCATATCTTTGTTAGGGACAACAAGGATATTTAACTAGAAACCTTGAAAACATATATAATCAAGAGGCACAAAATCTGAGAACGAATTTTAAGAATATGGGTGATAAACTATAAAATGAATGCGGTCAAAGTGGTATTTTATCTGTAGTATCTAATAAATTAGTTTATAAAAAACATTTTTATTATTATCATTAAATTATTTATGAAAAAGAGTTTATTGATTCACTCAGTTATTTTTATTCCGAAATAAAATATTATTTTATGAATGTTCCCACTGAGGTTTTCACTTACATATTTCATTTTATCAAGGGACTATGTGATGAAAAGTCACATCTTGAAAAGAAAGATGAGGATATGAATCAAGCCTTGGAAAATATGTTTCAAAGATTTAAACATATCAGAAAAATTATTGAATCGAAAGCATAAATTTGTTCCCTTAACAATTAAAATTTCTCTTATGTTGGAGAAATAATTGCAAAGAATTGTGTGTGAGAAAGAAGTTACTGAGAAGGTCATTACTGATATGATTCATACACATTAAGAATATCATAAATCTACCATGAGTATTGTGTAATATCAGTTGGAAATAAAAGACAAGGATGAGACATTTATCCCAACTAAAATATATAAAAAATATGTTTGTATTGCATAGCACTGAAGGATTCACTTTAATTTAATATGGATTACAAAATACTATTTGTGAGAAGGATGTGATTGAGAATGTTGATACAAAGTTGATCCATGCATTAAAGATACTATAGAAAACCTATATGAATGTTAAATAATCCCATGTAGATGTTAATAAAAAGAGAATTAAAGAGTTGAATATTTCTTTACTGGAGGAAAAACAAATGAATTAAGACCAAGTTCATAAAATGGTCATTCAATGGGAAGATAAACTGAAAGTTGTTAAGGATGAGAAAAATTTACTCAACATGAAGTGTCTTAAAATGAATGTCAATTTAAAAAATATGAAAGAGACACAATTAAGTACTTCCTATAAATAATGTGAATATATGGACAAATCACTTGAAGACTAAAAGAAATATATAAATCTGAAATATATAGATATGGATGTCATGTTTATAAATCTAGATAACACTAGAGATTAATCTTGAAAACAATTTATGATCATAAATGATTCCAAAATTAATTCTAAAAACAGTCTTACTTCTAAAAAGAATCATTTAAGTGGAAATAAGAGATTAACATTATTGAAAGATAAATCTATTATAATCTCATTGTAGTAGGTAACCCTTGTTCCAGAAGTTATTGTTTTTACTAATACTATTTCATTTTCACATAAAGGATCTAAAAATAATTTTGGTCAAAATGGGTGAATAATAATGGTGAAAAATCTACTATATCATCAAATATGGATATGAAGAATATTAAAAATTGTATTCCATACAATAAGATCATATGAAAAATCATATTTTCCAAAATCAAATAGATTTAAAAATAAGAAAATTTATAGCACAAAATAAGTAGTCAAGATCTATTAGCTATTGTTGGTGTTGTTGGTAATTTGGGAATCAAGAAATTGAAGATTGGCATAATTTTGCAATGAAAGATAATTATAGAAGGCCAAAATTAAGGGAGAGAAAATTTTATTTGAAGATAAATCCTATAGAATTGAAGCATAATTCATAGATGAAGAATAATTCATCTATCAAGAATAGTTTTGAGGGTCTTGAAGACTTCTATGATTTCTTCAATAGAAGTGGTCAAAGTTATTATGAGTGTTAATATATACCAACTATGGACTATGAATATGCTAATATGAATTTAAGACCACCAAAATTCATGAGACAAAAACAAAAATAGAAAAGTCTTCTTTGGGATGTAACCAAGAGAATAGACTTAATAAAACCATGATGAAAGATACAAACAATAATAATGATGAAATAAATGTCACACCCAAGAAAAGTTTATTATACTATCAATGAAGAGTTTACATATTGGACCTTTCTAAAGAAGTCCTAAACACCAATACTAGTGGAATCATTCTAAAGTATAAGAAGAAATTAATCTCATAATCAAATAAAATGGTTGATTTAGAACATGACAATCAGGATTAAAATTTTTAATTTCATGATAGGTTATGAAAAGGATAACCCTGTGATTAGTGGATATTTGCATGGAAGATGAAAAATGATGGGGAATATTGCTGACAAATGAATCACAAGGTTTCATAAAGAAATAGAACTATTAAAGAAAAATGGAATAACACTAGTGGATTGTATTGTAAAAAATACTACTGTGAAGGAGTCTACACATACGAATAATTCTGATCAAATACCAAAATAATCATTAGTCATACATCCAGAGCAGTTGTAATTATCAAATAAGTTACAAAAAGAACATAATAATGGAAGTACCCAACTTTCTAATATGATGAATCACATTCCATCTTTATTGAAATATGATAAAATGAATAAGATTATGATTCCATGAAATGAAAACATTTGTAAATTTAATGAAGGATAATGCATGATGATTTTTCATAAATCTGAAGTAGAATTGAAAAGAGTTTATGGGTTGAGAAATAAATCTCATCCTTACTCCTCTAATAGAAAAAATAACTAAAGAACCACCATATTCCCATGTATATTTTCTTTTCTTCTTCTTCTATGTTTGGAATAAAAGGTGAGTCGTATATTTAGGGAGAGTTATGTAGATATGATTTCTGTGAAAACATTATAAAACAACCTAAAGGTTATCCATCAGGGGATTTCTTTATTTCAATTGGTGTTAAATTCTTCTTGGAAATCATTCTTGAAGAAATCCAATCATGATAGAGAATATGGATGAATCTCATCCCTTTAGGTCAAGAAAATAAGAATAAAACTAAAGTTAAATATTTCATCTTGTATAAAATGAATATTTGATGTTCTGTAAAGGGATTTATCATATGATTTCAAATTCTAGAAATTAAATCTTTTCAGTAAAAATATATTTTCTCATATCTCTATATGAATAAAAATTCTGAATCAGTAGAGGATAAACTGATAATTTTATGAAAAAAGTAAAATGGATTGATAAAGGGGAAGTGAATTCATGAAATTGAATGTTTTTAATCTTTTAATTAAAATAAATTTATAATATTAGTTGAATATATTTTAAACAACCCTTTACAGAAGTTTTAAAAGTTGGCATCGTGTTCTGAAAATTTGATTGAAAACTTTGATGCCGAAATTGATCACTCTTGTTTTCTACACTAGGTTACCCTACATAGACTTGGATCTGATTAATTAATGACTCATTTCTTTAATAATGTTGATTATTTCCTTCTATCAAGAATATCAATTTAAATTTCCCTTCTATGGAATATCTTATGAAATGAGGATATTACAGAGATAGGATGAAAATTTTAGTCTTTATAGAATGAGATGAGTTGAATTACATCACATTGTTATATTTTTTGTTTTATTTTAAAGTAATTGGGAGAAGAGATCATTAAATTGTAGAGTGGAATGGACATTGAAAACAAATCCAAATGGAGAGATTAAAGAACCCAAATTTATTAATGTATTATTTGTGTTGTAATTGTTTTTGATATACTTTTTTGATGAAAAGTAAATGTTACAGTGATTAAAGTATAGAGTTTCTTTCATTGAATATGTCTTTATAATTAACATGACCCATCCCCCAGGGCCCGTGCTGTGACTACCCCAAGCCGCATTCAATAGGCTAGGGGTTGGTGACTAGAACCAGAAAGGGATATCCATAAAAGGTAAGTCATTTACTTTAAACTTGTATACGCACACGTCCAACCACATCCCAACACACTGAAAGGGGGAAACAAGTAGACCACTAAAACAAGGCTAAGTGAAAGTACAAGTGAAAGTTAGTGGGAAAGAATACAAACCTAATAAGAAACTGTAAATAGTAAAGTAAAAAAGGGAACCCTCATTGACATCTATGGAAAACCCCACCTAATCATGAGAGTAGTGAAGCTACTAAAATAAGAAGTAGTATGTACTGCCCACCCGGTCTTATTGGACCCCACCTAGTACTAGGGAACCAAGTCCACTGTCATAGTGTCCATCAGTCCCGTCCCCCTGAGCACCTCTGTCAAAACATCGATCGTCTGCACCAGACACAACATGTGAGGTCGAAGCTCATGTAGGGTTGAGTATAGAAATACTTAGTAGGGACCCCGAGACCCCTAAGGTCTCTCGGTAATCCATGAAGGAAAACACCACAATGAAAATACCCTAGAGGTAAAACCACCAAGTAAGACCTCAACCATATAACATGAAGTAAATGACGCAGCTCACACCAGGTGTACAACATAAAGATCAGTAATAATTATGATTAGTCGTAAAGCTAAATCATATTATTCCATTGAGAAGTTCTACTGTTGAACCATGAAGAAGTCGTTCTATTGTCGAAACACACAGGGTCGTATGTCACTGATCCACAAAGGGTCATAAGTCATCGATCAATAGAGGGACATAAGTCATCGATCCACACAGGTTCGTAAGTCGTCGATCCACATAGGGACATAAGTCACTGATCCACGACAGGCCACTCTGAGGCTAGTCCTCATCGGGTCGTAAGTCGTCGATCCACATAGGGTTATAAGTCATCAATCGAAAGAGAGACGTAAGTCATCGATCTACATAGGGTCGTAAGTCACTGATCCATGAAGGGCCGTTCTAACGCTGTTCCTCGTCAGGTCGCGCTACTGTTGATCCACATAGGTTCATTCTGATGTCGATCCACGAATGCTCACTTTTCACTTGAAAACCAGCCACTGGATTTCTGCACTTGGTGCACTTGAGTTCTGTAGATTCTGATCCTAAAGACATTTTTCATAATTCAAATTCTACAAGGTCCCATGAAGAACTAAGCCAAAGAACCACTATTTCCTAAGGGTTCTAATGCAATAGACGGCACGTCAATCAGACGCCCAGTCTGTAAGTTATAGACATTTTAGTACAAAGGGCCCGGTTGTATTCGGGTTCGATCCAACCCAGCCATATTCAAACCTTTTCCAAAACCTAATTGGAGTATCGAAAAAGGACTGCCTCTTCTTAAGGGTTCCAGTTCCCTAGATGGTTCGTCAAACGGATGTCTGGTTTAGAAGATATGGCCCTTTAACCGAAACCGGGTCAAATTGGGTCCAGGTCTGATCTGACCTCGTCGGACCGACCCAACCCAGTCAGACCAACCCGACCAAACCCGGTTTTGATCCAACCCAAACTGGATGGGTCCATCCCGGTCCGGCCTGGCCCGGCCCAGCACGCTGGGTCGCGGAACCGGCCCGACCCACACGGATGCATGTAGCCCTCCAGCTGGCTGGGGTCTGTCCCCCCCCCCTGAACGGAAAGAGTCTATTCGGGTCTTCAACCAGCAGCTCCAGGCTAGTGCCACCCCCCCAGCTGACTAGTCTGGTGGACCGGTCTAGGGCGGTGTCCGCAGATGCGGGTCCTCCACCGCCGCAGCCGGAGTTGTGACACCTCCTTGCAACGCGCCGCTGTGGTGCATCATCCTCCATTGACGCGATCGACGATGGACATACGTCTCCCTACCCACTGAGCACCTGTGGGCACCTCTACTTCCTCACTATCGACAAGAGTCGATTTCCGTCGCCACCATTCATCGCCGCCGCCGCGCCCCCGGTACTTCTGCGGGCCACCGGTGATGCTCCGGTGGTCCTCCATCTGCGACTACGGGTCTCTTGGGACGCCGCCTTCACTGTGTGTTCCTTTTTTTTTCTCCTTCACACTGTGTTGCTCAGTCCCCGATGAAGAACACAACAAAAACCAAGATCGGCAAAGGGTCCGGGCCTTGTTCAGATCGGCTCACACCCTCCGCATTAGCATTTTAGCACGGGAAGAATTAAAATATCATCATGATAAAGTTTAAACCCAAATTTCAACCCCGTATCAACCTCCCAAAATTAAGAATGAATTTCAGATCAACCCGTTTGTCGGTTGATCTGTGTTCTTCATATTATTCTTGAATAGGAAAAGTGAGATATAAAACACATAAATTCCCTACCCAGAAATGGTGTTGCAGACGAAGGAGAAGATTCACGTTCATTGTCGTTCGACATTCTTCTTCGATATTCGATCCCCAGTTTGATTCCTCCGACGATTATCGCTCGATCACCATTCTTCGTTCGAGAAGAAAGTTGTTAGCGTCATGATGGAGGCTTCTCCCACGATTACCCAATCTTTTTCTAATGGGTTGATTAAATAAAAGAAATTGTACCACGTTACATTCATTAATATTTTTTATTAATGAACCATAATTAATAAACCCATTAATTATACATGTGTTGTGGTTACACAACCAAAAAATGTGTCATTAAAAATTATCCATTAAAAGTCTGACGTTACACTACGGTCCCACCAACTATCACTCAATGGTGGAAGAAAATAATAAAATAACTTATAGTTATTTTTTTTGAAAGTCCCAAATATTAACTTTTTTGTCTGACCCTTACCGGTCATAGTTATGCTTTTCCTAAGAAAATCCTGACGTTGTGAAGTCAACAGTGCCCTCATATTTTCAATCCGATAACTAGTTCAAAAGATAGAAAATATAGCTTGCACGTTTACTAAACGTACCTTAAAAAAAAGTTCAGAAAATATTAACAGTCACCCTCGACCCACACCGGTCGAGGTTAGGATCCGCCTAAGGAGAACATGCCACCACGAGCTCAAAGTTTCTCTCATATTTCCAATATTAGTTACCATTTTGGAGTTATAGGGATTTTACAATAAAATAATTGTTACTTAATTATTTTATTTACAGCCAAAAACTAACTTCCTCTATTGGCCCACGCTAGCCAATGTTATGATCTGTCTAAGGAAGAAATTCCCTCACGAGCTCATCGGTGGTCTCTTATTATTAATCCAAGATGCAACACTTCCCCTAGATTTTTGATCTGGGCACTCATTTAAGAGTTATTCCACTTTTTCTGTAAAACATCTTACACATGCTATTTAAAGATTAACATTTTTCAACGGATCATTCTGGCCACTCCAGGCCTCGGAATCACTTGCCATCAAATTTCACGGTCTCAAAATAATTCCATATAACTAAAAAAATTAAATGGAAATTCTGAGACAATAAATTCTCACCACCTTAAGGATTTACGTCCCCAAAAGACAAAACAAAGTCAAATCAAACAAGTAGCGGTACTGAGCATGAATCTAAGCCACCTAATCTCTTGTGCTCTTCTAATTATTATTGTGCTACGACCAAATGCACACTAGAGGGATGGAATATCCATGAAATACCTGCTCCTATCGATCCTCTATCTCCACCGAGAACTCTGCAAATGTCACTGCATCGTCAATGTCCAGATCTCCCTAGTCTATGACATCCGATGGATCATGCACATACCTTTTAAACTGTGACACATGGAAAACATCGTGCACTTGGTGCATCTGTGGGAAAAGATTTAGGTGGTATGCCACCTCTCCAACTCTGATCAGGATCTGAAAATGTCTGATGAACCTCAAAGATAGCTTTCCACCCCGACCAAATCTCTATAATCCTCATTAGGGTGAGACCTAAAGGAAAACATGATCTCCTCCTAAAACTCCAAGGGTCTTCGTCTCCTATCGGCATAAGACTTTTGTCTACTCTGTGCAGTCCTCATCCGCTCCAGGATGATCAACACCTTCTCATTGGTAGTCGTACCAACTCTGCACCCATGAGTGCTGACTCCCATGGGTTTTTCCAACATTGGGGTGATCTGAAAGGTCGCCCATATAAGTTCTCAAATAGTGCCATGCCAATGGTGGAGTGATATCTATTTTTGTACGCAAACTCCACTAGTGGTAGGTGGTGCTCCCAACTGTGACCAAAATCTAGGACACAAGAACGAATCATGTCTTCCAAGGTCTGTATGGTCCGTTCTGTCTGACCATATGTATAGGGGTAAAAAGTTGTGCTTAAATGTGCTGGAAACTGATTCTTAGCTTTTACTTGCTGACAAGTGAGGCATTGTGAAACAAACTCTGAAACTGCTTCCTTCATCCCTGAAAACCAGTACTGACGTCGGAGGTTTTGGTACATCTTTTCGACACCAAGATGTACCGCCAAAGGGGATGTATGGGATTCCATCAATACCTCATCTTGTAACATCGTTGGTACCATGGTTTGTCCTCTAAAAAGGATGACGTGCTCCCCACCTATCGAAAATCAATCAGGACTTTGTCCGGAGGATATCTGAGCACATCGGGACTCACAATCAATATCCAAAAGTTGTGCCTCCCCAAATCACTGAAGGAGTGGTGAAGTGGTAGTCATAGAACGGAGGTAAGATGCTCTATCACTAACTCGAAGGATATCAGCATCGTGGCTAGATTCTCTGTCACCTCACTCGGCAGTTGTAAACCAGACCACTTGATGAGTGTGTCTGCCACCACATACCCCTTATCAGGAGTATATACTACATCAAGGTCATAGTCCTCGAGGAACTCCAACAATCGACGCTAACTCATTGCTGAAAAGCCTATGAGAACCTTTCCATCCACACGAAAGGCTATCCCCTATAACTGATTGATGTGCCCATCGACCCTTTCCAAGTTGTTACACTCTCTCCACATCCACTAGGTTAAGGTGCCGTTAGTCCACACATAACCTCAGACACCGGGTCTTACTAAGCCCTTCCTCTGCAAGTCCTACAACTATACTCTCATCTCCCAGAGATCCACAGGAGCCATCTGATATGCATTTGTAGATATCGGTTCTGTCCCTGGTTATAAGCCATTGTAGAAGTCCACCCCCCCCCCCCATGCAGGGAGGTAAGCTTGGAACCATCTTTTTAAAGGATATCCCTGCACTCTTCCACTACTGTTGGGAACTGAAAACTCAAAATACCTACTACCACAAGGGTTAGGCTGGACGACTCAAGAGTGATTGGATGTACCCTCCTTTGTATGAGTTTATCATGTACTTCATGTGTTTCCTTTTTCACCAACCAAGGAAAACCCTATTTCAACGCTACAAATATACCACATCCTTTTTTCCTAAAACAGTCAATATGAGCATAAACTGTGGATTACCATTCTATACCTAGACTATCATAATAAGGCCTAGATACTTCCACCAAGAGGTTCCAACCGAAACTCTTTCCTCAAGGGTCAAATCACACCATTAAAATAAGTGTGATTATCGAGTCTCCTACCATATGTATCTCCAGACGTAAGGATCAAGTCAATGGTTTAATCAGAAACTCTAGGTTTTCAACAAGATTCATGACAAGAAGGAATGATTAGTACCTATGTCTATTAATATAGCATCTAGTGGTAGACATAGACTATATCCTGAATCATTCCTAGAGCCCTTGGGTCACACTTCTTGACTACATGAAGCTACTCCCTTCCCATGTCCTCCAGTTCCCTAAGCCTGGTGGGGATCACATTGGGGTGGTGGTTGTAACATGTCAAAATGTATACCACCTCCTGATGCACTCCTAGCTGCCCTTCAACATAGGCTGCCCTAAAAATTCATCTATCAGTGTCACTTCCTCTTCTCAAAACATTTTACAAGTCAAAGTCTCTAAGACTGACGTCAGTTTCCTACTTTACCACTTCTGATATTCACTAGAGGCATCTGCTCAGCCAAAGAACATTCAACCACATAGATTCTCTCTAGCACCCTATCATAAGTAGGAATGCACAGAGGAATAACATTGTCTCAAATGTACCTAAACACATCTTGCTCGGATGTCTGATCCCTGAATTATTGGTCGTATCATATTCATCAAGTACCTGTAATGGTTGGTACACCTTGATAAATACTCAGTTACTGACATGTCGTTCTACCAAATCTGTAGAACCTCTTGGGAACACATACCCCTTAGCTTTTTATGGCTAGAGACCTCTTCTCTGGGAAAGGTTCTCAAAATCTATCCATGGAAAAGTCACCTCATCGTAAGATAGTGGTAATCTAAACCATGCCATCACCCTACTGATCAGCGTAAAATGCTCACTACCAAGACCGCTATCTAATCTAATGGTGCCCTAGGTAGATTGAAACTTGGTCACTACCTCAATCGAGTCCTTAAAATCCTGTGAGTCGGGATCACCTCAGAAACTAAGGGGTATTTGTCACTAAAACTTGTGTGAGGCACTGAGCCTACATGTGTCCTCTACTGGTAGCACTCGTAATAATTGCTGACCAATGGGCAGTGGTATCACCGGGACAACGCCCGAAGGTACCATCTGGGGAAACAATCCTTGTACTGTAGCCTTAACACTCTGTGGACCATCCTCATGGTCACGCATTGGAATCCTAGCTAGCTATCTGCATGGAGGAATCTTGAAAGATAATCGAGATGAACCATAATCAATAAGTTATACCTTGTGAGATGACTCAAAAGATATTAAGAGAAAAAACATTTCAAAACACATGAAAATAGTGTTTTTGTGTACCGAGTCATAAAACAGAATTTAGGGTCCTAGTGTATGGACATGTCGGCTGACGCGCCAAGACTGGACTCCCTAGACTAAAATCTGAACTCAAGACACTTAAAACTATTGCCCTCATTTAAAAAAATAGACTCTTAGTTCTTCTGGTAGAACCGACCGAACATTGATACAACTTTTTCATGACCTGTCACCAGAGGCCCGCGTCATGACTACCCCAAGCATGCCTTCCATAAGCGAGGGGTTGGTGAATAGAACCAGAAAGGCATATCCGTTAAAGGGAATACGTTGACTGTAAACTAGTATACGCACACGTCCAACCAAATCCCAACACACTGAAAGGGGGGAAACAAGTATACCACTAAAAAAAGGCTTAGTGCAAGTAAAAGTGAAAGTATGTGGGAATGAATACAAATCCAATAAGGAACTATAAATAGTAAAGTACAAAAGGGAACTCTTATGGCCATCTGTGGAAAAACCCACATGATTGTGAGAGTAGTGAGGCTACTAGAAGAGAAAGTAGTATGTCCAGACCGCCCGATCCTACTGGGCCCCACCTGGTACTAGGCCACCAAGTCCACCATCGTAGCATCCATTAGTCCCGCCCCCCTGAGAACCTCTATCAAAACATCAATCGTCCGCATCAGGCACAACACGTGTGGGCGAAGCCTGTGCATGGGTGAGTATAACAATACTCAGTAGGCACCTCAAGACCCCCTATGGTCTCTTGGTAATCCATTAAGGAAAACACCACAAATAAAATATCCCCGAGGTAAAACCACAAAGAAGGACTTCAACCACGTAGTACGAAGTAAAAGATGAAACTCACACTAGGTATACAAGTTAAATAACAGGAATAATTATGATTAGTCATAAATTTAAATCATCTTATTCCATTGGGAAGTTCCACTAGAGAACCAAAAATAAGTCATTCTATTATTGATCCACAGATGGGCGTATGTCATCAATCAACATAGGGTCATAAGTTGCCGATCCACACAGGGTCATAAGTCGTTGATCCACACAGGGTCCTAAGTCGTCGATCCACACAGGGTTATAAGTCACATATCCACGACCGACCACTCTGAGGATGGTCCTCGTCGGGTCGTAAGTTGTCGATCCACATAGGGTCATAAGTAATCAATCCACACAGTGTCGTATGTCACTAATCCACTATGGCACACTCAAAGTCTAGTCTTCATTGCGTCGAGGAATTGTTGATCCGCACACGGTCACTCTGATACCGATCCACGATGGGTCTTTATTCACTTGACAGCCATCCACAGGATTCCCGCAATTAGTGCGCTTGAGTTATCTAGCTTCTGATCCTCAAGACATTATTCATACCTCAAATTCCACAAACTCTCATGACTAAGTAACCCAAAGACCCTCCATGTCATAAAGGTTCCAACACAACATACGACATGTCAATCAGACGCCCAATCTGTAAGTTATAGACATTTTAGTACCGAGGGCCCGGTTGGATTAGATTTCGATCCAACCCAGCCATAGTACAACATTCTCCAGACCCCAAGT
Organism: Viscum album; assembly: GCA_963277665.1. Classification (NCBI taxonomy): domain Eukaryota; kingdom Viridiplantae; phylum Streptophyta; class Magnoliopsida; order Santalales; family Viscaceae; genus Viscum; species Viscum album. Next base: position 1,841,587,853 of record OY728135.1, read on the forward strand.
GGAGTATCACAAAAGGACCACCTTCTACTAAGGGTTCTAGTTCCAAATACGGTTTATCAAATGAACGTCTGGTTTAGAAGTTATGGCCCTTTAAGTGAAATTGAGTCAAATTGGGTCTAGGTCTGGTCTCACTCCGTCAGACCGAACCGACCCGGTCAGGCTGACCTGATCCACTGGGTCGAGAAACCGGCCCAGATCACCCAGCTAGGTACGGCCAGCTAGCTGGGCGGGTTCTACTCCCCCACCCCCCCGAATGGACAGAGTCCATCCGGGTCTTCAATCAAAGGTGTCAGGTTGGTGCTGCTCCCCCAGCTGACTGGTCTGGTGGACCGGTCTAGGGAGGGACTCGCGGATGTGGGTCCTCCACTGCTACGGCTAGAGCCGTGGTGGCTCCTCTATGGCATGCCACTTGCCATCAACACGGAAGATGATGGCCGACCGCCTCCCTTCCCGCTATAGTGCCAGCGGGTGTCGCCACTTCCTTGCGGCCGATGAGAGTCAGCCACCGCTATGCCAGTGGTACCATGTTGGTGGTACTTCCTCATCCCACCAGTGAAACTCTAGTGGTCTTATTTCCTTCTTGTATGCGCCTAAAAGTCTCCCGGGATTCCTCCTTCACTGTGTGGTCCTCAATTTCGCCTTTCCACCACATTGCTGGATCGCCCACGAAGAACGCATCAAAACCAAGATCGGCGGAGGGCCATGGCCTTATTCGGATTGCCCCGCTTCCTCTGTATTGTCTTTTTAACATGGGGATAATTTAAACACCATCAATATAAATTTTAACCCCAAATTTAAACCCCGAATCAACCTACCGCAATTAAGAATGAATCATGGATCAACCCATTGATCGGTTGTTCCGAGTTCTTCATATTTTTCAAGAAAGGGAAAAGAGTGATATAAAACACATAAATTCTCTACCTAGAAACGATGTTGCAGATGAAGGAGAAGATTCAAGTTTGTTGTTGTTCGACGTTTTTCACCACTTGTTGATCCCCTGTTAGATTCCTCCAATGATCATCGCTCGATCACCGTTCTTCATGGGAAAGGAAAGTCACTAGATTCACGACAGAGGCTTCTCCCACAGTTTCCAAATCACTTTCCAATGAGTTGATTACATAAAATAAATTGTACCACATTGCGCTCATTAATATGGTTTATTAATGAACCTAAATTAATGAACCCATTAATTATACGTGTGTTGGTGTTAGACAACCAACGAAACATTTCACTAAAAGTTTTCCATCTAAAGTCCAACATTACACTAAGATCCCGCAAACTATCGCTCAATGGTGGAAGAAAAGAATAAAATAACTTATAGTTTTTTTTCAAAAGTCCTGAAAATTTAATTTTTTATCAAAACCTTTCCGGTCGAAGTTATGATTTGCCTAAGTGAATCCTGGCACTGTGAATTCAATGGTACCCTCGGATTTTCCATCCGAGCACTGGTTCAAAAGATAGAAAATTTTACTTGTACGTTTACTGAACGTATCTTAAAAAAATGTTCCAAAAATATTAACAGTCACCCTCGACCTGCGCCGGTCATGGTTAAGCACTTCCTAAAGAGAACACGCCCTCACGAGCTCAACGGAAATCTCGGATTTCCAATCCAAGTTACCCTTTGGTATTTATAAGGATCTAATAGTAAAATAACTGTTACTTAATTATTTTATTTACGGCCAAAAATTAACTTCCACTGTTGGCTCGTGCCATCTAATGTTAGGATCTGCCTAAGGAAAGAATACTCTCATGAGCTCAGTGGTGGTATCATATTTTTAATCTGAGTCATCATTCGTGAGTTATAAGAATTTGAAATATAAAATTATTTTATTTTATTATTTTATTTATGGTTATTCATTTTTGGGTTTTCTCACTGGACGCATGCGCCAACTAAACATAAGTTGCGCCTAGGGTAATCCCTCCATCCTGAAGGAAACAATTCCCTTAGATTTCTGATCCGAGCATTTTTTTAAGATTTATTCCACTTTATTAGGAAAACTACTCACATGCGCTATTTAAATCATAACATTTTTCTACAGATCATTCCAGGCACTCCGGGTCTTAGAATCACGTGTTGTCAAATTTTGCGGTCTCAAAATAATTCCATATAATTAAAAAAAATACATGGAGATTCCAAGACATTACAATAATTATTATGTTAGAATGGTATTTTTGATTTGAAGTGTTTCTATAGATTAAGCAACATTAAATGTGATGGATATGGAAAAATTATTAAGTTCAAAAATACATGTGTCATTGGATCTTTCAGTTAACACAATGTTTGCAGCATTGAAAGAGTTAGATATTTTTATCGGAATTATGATATAACTTCAAATAGAAAAATAATTTTTGTTTGGTATGTTGGATTTCACATAATTTTAGTGTTTATTTTGAGAATACCTTTGATAAAATATTTTTCCCTATTATCCAACAAGCCAAGGGATCCATGTGAACCACTAATGAGGTGGGAACATGGATCGACCCTAACATGATCCAACCAGTAGGGTCGAGCTGAGGAACACGTATAGCTAACCATGTGAACTATCATTGGAGCAGTCATTAGCAATCGTGTGGGGTGGAATGGCACTAATAGACGGTAGTGGAATGGGGCGGTGACATCATGTATCAAGAGCATTCAGTAACCATTTATGGTTAGAAATAGGATGCATCTTTTATTATAAGGGATCACTCAACCAAATTTTAAAGATAATATGACCATTAGAAACATCAATTAAAGCACCACCAGTGGCCAAGAAGGGACTACCAAGAATGATGGCCACCTCCTGGTCACACTCCATATCTAAGACTAAAAATTCAGCATGCAAAAACATTTTTCCACCTCCAATTAGAAAGTCATCTTCCCTCCCTACAGGATGAGTGAAAGAACGGTCATCCAATAGTAATATGATTGTGGTGGGTTGAAGGTAAACCAATATCATCTATTAAAATAGTGAGTATGGGTGCAGGTTAATGCTAACATCTAAATCACACAAGTAGTTCAGTTGATCATAAGTTTCTAAGGTACATGGTATGAAAAATATACCTAGACCATTGATATTGTGTGGAATTTTCTTTTGGAGGACAGTACTTCACTCTTCAGTATGGTTGTAGGTGGAAAAATCATCAAGATTTTTCTTGTTTAAAATAATTTTTCTTAGTTATTTAAAATAATATAGTATTTGAATTAAGGCTTGAATGAATGGAATTTTCACTTGGAGTTTGGTAAGAAGACCATGGAACTGAAGAAGTTCATACTTGGTGTTTCTTTGGGGTTTCAACTTTTTAGGGAAAGGGATGGTAGGGGAAAATTCATAAGGATGGTAGGCATACCCTCATTTATTTAGAAGTTTTCTACTTTCCTTTTTTATTTTTATTTTCAAAAACATTATCTGCTTGTGTTCCATATGAAAAATTCAAAATTTTCTTCATTCTCAAGAATTTTTTCATAATTTACAGAACTAGAAACAAGTATATTTTTATTTCTAGATTCACATAGTTTTTCAATTTGGGCATTTTCAAAGTCTTTTTCAGCTATAGTTCGAGTGTTTAGCACACTTCTAGTAACAACAACCATATATTTCTCTATGGGGTTGATTTTAGTTGTGCTCAGTTGTCTTCCATAAACCCTAGAAGTAAATTCTCTGGTTATTTTTCCTAGATGAGTTTCCATATTCTGCATTCTAGCATCATTTTGGATTTTATCAATTTCATAATGGGCTTGATGTTTATTCAATAGAGTTTTGATTATTTCCTTTTGAGGGTCTATTCTATTTAAAATTTTATACAGCTTTTAAGATAATTGACCATCATAGTTTCCTTGATAATTTGAAGACTCACCCCTTAATTGGTTTTGATAGTTTTGTCCAGGTTAATTTTGATAATTAGGGGTAGTGTTTTGTTTTATTAGGCATTTTTCTTTCGAGAAAAAATTTGGATGGTTCATATGGACTTGTTTTTAATTGTTTGAAAATGGGTCTTCTTTTGCAGGAATCCTAGGACCATAGTTAACAATGTGTAGATTTTCATTTTGGGATGGTATGTCAAAATTTGGACAGAAGTCTTCAGTGTGATCAAACATACCATATTTTAAAAATTATTCTCTAATTGATTGGTTGGTGTTTTGATAGCCAACCTGATTTACAGATTGCTTAGAATTTTGGTTCATTACGGATTGATGTTGGTTGGTGATTTTAGCCAGTTGAGATTGTGTATTCAATTCCATTCTAGAACCAGTATTGGGATTTTTATTACCTCTATTTATTATTTAATTTTTATGTAGAGAATTTAAAGAAAGGTTATTGAAAATTTGTCTCAATTCTTCATTAGTCTTGTCATTGTAATTTCCCCCAGCAGCTTGATCAACTAAGTTTTGACCATAGGAGGATAACCCTTAATAGAAGGTATCCATGAGAAGGTGGGGTGGGATTTGATGATGGGGACACTACCTAAAAAGGTACCTGAACCTATCCCACACCTCATGAAAGGCTTCCCTATCATCTTGGTAAAATCTAGTGATCTTAGTTCTAAGTTCACCCTTAAGTCTTTGGGGATATAATTTGATTATGAATGAATTATTAACATGGTCCCAACTATCAAATATTTTCTCATCAAGACTGATAAATCATATTTTAGCATTCCCTTTCAGGTAAATGGGAATAACTCTCATTCTCATCTCATTTTATGTGAGTCCTAGAAAAGTTAATCGCTAAAAGTATTATAAAACTATCTAATGAATGCTATAGAGTCCTCATTAGATATCCCATTGAATGTAGGAAATAGTGAAATATAGAATTGTTTCAGCTCATAATTCCAGGCTCTAGGAGATAAACTAATGTAAGTTGGATTTCTTGAAACTTGAGGGAGTTCGAACTCCGTCATCCTAGGAATTTCCATGTCATCTAAGAGTTCATGGTGATGGTGATGTTCATTGTTTGGAGCAGTAATTCTCTCATCTAAATTTTCCATTTCAGTTTTATGTTTCTTTCTTAGAGCAGTGAGATGATTATCAATTTATAGGTTTAGTGGATCTAAACTATCCATAGTAAATATAGTGCTCATGCAATATAGTAATAACAATTGGAATTCAGCACTAACAGTAGCAGCAATAGTAGTAATACAAAATCAGTTCAGAACAACAGTGGTAGAAAATTAGAAGCAACAATGAAAATTAGTATGAAAAACATGTAGTGAGCAACCCATTATTTTTTAAAATTTTCTAGTTTTCAAGTTTTTTTTTGTTTTTTTTTATATGTGATTTTTTTAAATATTTTTTAGAAAGGAACAATGTTCACTTAAATCCCTCTCTAGAAATGGCACCAAAAACATGACCCAACTATCAATTTAATTGAGACAATGTTTAACAATTATGTTTCCCACTTAATACTATTCAGTGGTAAGCATGGTCTAACACACAGGTAAGGTGGAACTATTAATTTTCTTCTAAAAAACATTTCAAAACAACCCCACTTTTTTTCAGCAGTGGGGTAAACATTCAATTTTTTTACTTTTTAATGTCTCTTAAATGTTTTTGTGTTTTTTTATAAGCAATAATGAGTAAAAAAATTATTTTTTTTCTAAAGATAACTAAGCCTAAAACTAAACTATGATGAACTAATAAAAAAGCAGTGAACTAAGGAAGAGAAGAAAGAACTGATAAACTTCTAATCTATGGACATCTCAGGGAATCTAACCTTACTGGTTTGAATAGATAACATCTCAATTATTTCTAATTTAATTCACTACTTCTAAATATTATTATATAATAACCTTAGCCAGGTGATTAAAATATTAGCTAAGTTAATCTAGAGGTTCCACACCACTATAATCTCTTAACTATAATAGTATTTGAATAAAATATCCTTGAATAAATCTCACCAACTCAATCAAGTATAAATGATTTATAAAATTTAAAAGTTAATCCTTGATCTTTTTTGTAAAAGGACCATAGATTTAGGTATTTAATTACATAAGGTGTCAAAAAAATTTAAATGTTAAGAAATAGATTCTACTTCGCTGTTTGAATTTGTATCTTTGTTTGAAGAAACAATTGAAGATGAGAAAATAATTAACTAGAAAAATTAAACTCCCCAATCTAAAACTAATCCTATCCTAAGTTCATATTGATTATAGATATGAAAAACATTTTATTACAAAGAAATGAAATTGAATCAAAATATATGAATGAATAACTCTATCCAGTGCCTACTTGCTCCAGCTCTGGCTCCACAAGAACACCTAGAAGTGACTCTCCAAGATTTTTCTCTTGTCATGATAAAGTGAATGAATGGTAAGTTTCCCCCTGAAAATCTTGCTACTTCTTCCTTTTGAATTTTCTATCATCTGTTGCTTGTCACCATCATTCCTCACTGACATAGTTCGGTTTTTCATTGTACAATCGCACACATGGGCTTTTTTACTCAACACATGTCACTTTTACTTTTCTCTTGTAACTAACTCCCTTGACAGTTGGATGAATGAATCTAGATGGGTTTTGAGTCTCTCCATGTATCTACAAAAGAGTACAGAAAAGGATTAAAACATATTTTATACATAATCTAAAAAATACTAAATAGAAACATATGCAACAAATTATAATTATTAAATTAATGATAAGTTAATTAATTATTTAATGTTAAGATAATTAATTAATGAATTTATTAAAATTTATTAGTTTTATTTATAAATTATTATTAATATTTTATTTTCAATATGTTTTATTTAATTTAATTTTTTATATCTTATTTTATTATTATTAATTATTTGTTTGCTTATAATTTTATTTTTATTATTATTTATATATTTTTTGTTTTTTCATAATTATTATATTTATGTCTTCTTCCCCCCCCCCCAATTCATCCCTGCAGCACCGCGAAGGGTGAGGGATTACGGATTCACGTGAAAAGGAGCTGTAAAGGCTCCCCTCTTCTATCCTTTGATGACAATTTGACTTTATCAACAGAAATTTCCTCCAAGGGAGTGCGACATCTCTTGGTTTGGATGTGAGGAAGAGAGTGCTTCCCTTAAAGATACTCTTCTCAATGTCATCTCACAATTGACCTTCAGTGGGTAGTAGTAGCGGAATCCCTTTGCAGGTCTTGTCTGACGAATCGTGGTTCGTTGTTCCTCTTCTAAAGATCAAGATTTCCACAGCAGCGGTGGTCCTTTCCCTTCATAGCAGTGGTCTTGGTGTAGAGGTGAGGCGATGTCATAGGCTTGTAGTGGGAGGAGGTATTTCTTTTTCCTAGGGTTGTGGCTTCCAATATCCGATGATTCCTTCTAGTTCGAGTGACTGCTATGTCATCAGATATGCAAATAATAGGATTTCAACTGAGTTTGATATGTTTGAGTTTCAGATTTTTCTTCTAATTTCTATTATAGGTATGAAAGTGGAGATAAGGCAGGGAAGAAGGGGTTCATGCGATAGCGTGAGGCAACGGTGTGACGGTGGATGAATAAGTGAAGGAGAATCGGGACTGTCCGTCAATCGGGGTGGAGAGAGAACCGTCAGTCTCACAGACTGTGGAAAGAAATATATAATTCTAAACATGTTGTGAAATTGATCAAATGTCATCTGAAACCGCGAACCATTTCAAAACCAGAAATGTAAGATTGATTGTTGTCGAAACGCATCGTTGAGAAAGCGAATGTAAAATTTTCGTATGATGATGATAATAACAAATGGAAATACAAATACAATAGAAATACAAAATGTAAAGAACACAATATAGAGCCAATATTCCGTCTCATTTCCTTAACATATCACTATATTTATAGAGTACATGAGATCTGATCCAACGGTTGAGATTAATCCCTCCAATATTTAATCAAATGGCTAGAATTCCAATAGTTTGAGAATATTTAAGGTTGTTCACTAAGAGATAAATTAATTGGGAATTGAGTAGTTATCATTATTATCATAATTATAACATCCATTAATAATGTTTCATAACAATCCCTCTTGAATGTCATAATTTCATGGAAACTTATTTAATATTCACTTGAAAAAATCCCATGAGAAAAATAAGTGAAGCGAAAATAAAAGAATTACCTGTCATGCTGCCTCATTAAAAACATTATCTGGAAAACCCAGTGGGAAGAACCTGATAAAGGGAAAAAGAGTACAATATTCCCAACTCCCCCTAATTATATCATTTAATTGTTTCTTCAGGACATTAATTAATATTATTATTTAATTATGTCTTGAAGACATGAGAGGAAGAACATAGGTAATAATGAGTGGTCTCATTTAAAAATTATAACTCATGGGAAAGACCAAAAATTCCATTAATTATAGATATCCATAATAATTTATAACATTCCCTTGGATATATGTTATGATGTATGATTACCTCATTAAAAACCTCATCAAGGAAAAACCCTTCCGGGGAAAACACTTGATTAGGGAAAAAGAGTAGAGTAACATCAAGTCCCTAGAGTGTTGCCACATTAAAAATGTTATCAAGAAACCCAGTAGGAAAACCTTGTCTAAGGAAGAAAGAGTACAATAGTTACATCTCCCATTCATAGTGATCATCATATAACTCATAGAATGTTCATGATAAATTCATAGCCAAAACATACAATTTTGAATTTTGGAATAATTATAATTCATACCCTTTATATTTCGATGAATAGGGAAGAACATTACCTTTCATCATTATATGATTTATTTTTATTTTCATGGTACATATGCACATGTACATGTATATACGTCAGGGAGAAATAAAATGTGCATTTATATATAATCCTTCTCAGATAAGTATTTTCTTTATCAACCCCTTACGTATGAAATATATCACTCTTATGAACAAGATATTTAATTATTCAGTAAGGGAAAAACCTTTCCAAAATTTTATTATTTCATATTTAGGTTGAATAATTCAAAAATAAAAGGACATTCAATGTAATTTCATGATCAAATAAGTCATTGATTTCAAAAAAAATATTCAAGAGTTTATATGTTTTTCAAAACACCATAACAATATGATGAACACAATGATTCATACAAACCATGAGATGATAAATTCAATTTACATTCTTCCTTTACTTAATATGGATACATATTATTTAGTTCAGCCCATAATTTATCAGATTGGGTGAAACTTTCATAATTTTAAAAATACTTTAGGCATTTCAAACCCTTCTTAGATTCATATATAAATATCCAAATATACAAGGAAGAATATTTCTTATAAAAAGTTCATAGATATTAAATAGTCTTGATATTTTGGATAATAAATCCATAACTTTATATGTTGAAAATTTTATAATTTATTTTAATAATATTGTCTAATTATTATGATGTATACATCTGTCAAAATCCATTGTCATCAATGAGTTTTAAAAGAATTCATAAAAAACATATCATCAACAACATTTGATTAAGATCTCATAATTTTTCTAGTACCGGTGTCATTTTAGGGACAATATCTAAAAAGATATATAGTTTCCAATATATTAATTTTCCTATTTAAGGGAAAATATATTTATTGCTTTCTACTCATGATGAACAATGATTTTATATAATCAGTTAAACCACACTTCAGGTGTGTATAATTGGACTATTGATTTTGAACACTTACATTCATGTATGTTGGGAGCATCATGTTAATGGTTCTACAGGACCATATAATATATGATACTCAATATTTATTTTAATCAACATGCATATCATGCAATGTATACTCACTAGCATCAAATAGAACATGTGGTCATTTAGTGGATGCATCTTTCATATAGATGGATCACATGGTAGGTGGGCGTGCCCATATATACTTCTTCATAAGTATATGGGAAATTTATTTCCATAACAGATGCTAATGATATAAATAATTTAACCTAAAAATGGGTACCTTAGAGTAAATTATCATATAGGAGGAATTCATAATGAATTAATGATAATAAATTAAATGATAATTTTGTAGACATGCATCCATTAAATAAATTCATCATTCTCCCCCTGATGGATTTCTACTATGTTATCAATAAATCGATGCTCGTGTATACTTGAATCAATATCATTCATTATAATTGATCCTGGATAGACTAGACCATAATGTCATATATTTAAAGTGTCAGGAATAGTAAACTTCTAGTTTACCAATATTGATTTGATTGTACATAAAAAATTCTTTATAATCACTTTTATGAATGCTTGTTACATATAAAGGTACCTCTTTTGTCTCCACATGATATTCATTTTCAAAAATACCGTTCATATTTCTCATTGTGAATTCAGATATAACAAAGTATTAAGAATTTGTACTAATAGGGAGGAATATATTCTCTCTTCTTGAGTTGTTAATTAATTTTACTACCGGTAAATGTACTTATATGAGCATATACAAACTCATATATGAGTTCTTTTGAAGCATTTAATCAAAATAATATCTATATATCTTCTAAACTTGGCATTTTTCTGCCAACGTATCACCATGCGGTGCAGCCACGCCTCCACCGTGGTAATATTCACTAAAACCTACCTCTAATTTCCTCGATGCCCTATCCCGACCCTCCCGCATACGCTCTCCTCGATGACAAGGGTTTCAGTGACTCCAGGTATCACCTTTCCTCTACCTCTTCAGTTTCAGCTCTATCAGAACCCATCGACTTTGATCCTCCTCTTCTCTGACTAATCATGATCCCATTGAATGACTGTGTGGTAATATTCCCTAAAACCTACCTCCATTTTCCTCGATGCCCTACCCCGAACCTCCCGCGTACGCTCTCCTCGACGACTAGGGTTTCACTGACTCCAGGTATCGAATTTCCTCTACCTATTTGGTTTCAACTATACTGTATTACATCATTTTTTATCCTCCTCTTCTCCGAATAATCTAGATCCCAGTGAACCATAGTCAACAGCTCCTCCATATCTCGACTGTCCTCTCAAGCTTTGACTTCGAATAAGGTACATCGGGCATCGACTTCTGTTTCCAGATCCCCAAAGCCAGCATTTTTTCCACCTACTATAACCCAACAAACAAATTATTTAGACTAATCGTAGGTATAAATCTATGTAATTATCATGCATGTTGTTTATTTATGCCGAATACAATTTCATTTTTCAATCATGCAATATCATACATGCTCATATGTGAGTTTGGTTGGTACTCTTTATTTTTGTATTTCCAGTGATTAATATTTTTTCTTCAATATATACAGTTGCTTCCATGGGATTTATTTTTACTCCTAGAAACCAAGTCAATGTTGCACAGCTCATGGTTTGGTTATTTACTTAAAACATGTGTTTCTTTATAGATTTTAATAACTTATAGAAAATAATTACATCAATGTTTTTCACCGAAGGTTTTTTAACAGCGTCATTTTGATGGATTATATTATGTGGCTCTTCATGCTTTATTTATGCAGTGTCTCATTTGATGTAAATATTAGGTTATTACAATGGGTGTGACTCAAACAATATCAGGGAGTAGTTTTTAAATGATGAAGATTCATTCATAATATTGTTGGAGATGATATTCGATTATGTTTTTATTTTTATGTTGATGTGGTGCATCATGTCAAGCTTCTAAAACTCATTGATGGTGGGTTTTGTGTGAATGGATATCAATATTCTCATGATATGTGTTTTCAAACATCCACTAATATCGAAATTCACACACATATATTAATTTGAGATTATTTTAACACATATTTCTCCTCGCATTGAGATATTATACTTTTAAATTTCATATTACATGACTGTTTTGAAGAATATGGTTATCTTAATCAGTAACATTGCCATTTCAGTTTCAAAACAGCTGTAACGCTCTCGGCGGATTCCAGCGTTCAGGACTTGCGTTACCCATTGTATATTATAAGGGATCATCTTATTTTCCATCACATCCACAATTATCACAATCCACTAACCTTTTAGTTGGATGTTATTGTAATAGGTTTATCTTCCTATATTGAGGTAGTGTACTTTTAAATCCCATATTAGTCTACATAATAATCCAGTTTTCTTAGAAAATTATCAATTTATTAATGTTCATGTATAGTTGTCTCAATACATTACTCATAAATCTGCTACTGTATTTCCAATACAGATACTCCGGCGACAACAGTGAACTACTTTTGGTTCAATTGTAGAATTGACTACTTTTTATTGCACCACATCAGATTGTATGAAATCGGTGTGCCTATATTATTTTATTCAATACATATCATTCAGTGTTTCTATATTAGTGAAATAATTTACTATAATGAATCCATTTGTGACCCATTAGGACAAGGGATCCTCTAAAACCTATATTTTCATTACTCTGTTAATTTTGATCCACTTCATTAACACATGACATGATTGTCTGGACTTACATGGATTCTGCGGGTAATTCAGCATGGACATATTTTGAGTTCTTGAAGGTGGATGGAAACCTTTATTGGTAGGGTTATTTTTCATCAACCAGTATGTATTATAATATCTTTGTGTCATCATATTCTCATTGTTTTATATGAAAGTATACATGTAAATCAATAAGTGCTTTTCATCATCAATTAATACATCTTATGATTTAATATGCACTGTTTGTTTTTTCAAAACTGGTTATTCTATTCATATGTATAATATATTAGAGATCATGATTATTATTTTAGGTGTTGCTATTGAAAAAAGGTGTTTTTATGGGAAGACCATAGTGAAATGATTAAGACTATAGTTAATATTCATAGTTTAATTTTTCAAAACAGGAGTTGTTATTCTAAACAGGTGTTGATGAACATTTCATTCCCTACTCCAAGAAAGGTTGGACTTCTGGTTCGGGTTTAGATCAACAGGACAAGGTATTTGAATGGGATTGGGTAGTGATATGGTTATATTATGAATTAGTTGGTCAGGGTTCAGGTTGGAGGTAATAAACATTTAAGATATAGGGTTTAGTTAATATAATATTTATCTAGGTTTGGGATTGATAATTTGAAATTAAATAGCTACCCTACTCATTTCCATTAGCAGTGATTATCAAAAGAACAAAGTAATGAAAAATAACCAATTTAAACCTTCTATCCTCAATTTAAAATTTAACTAGACTAAGAGACACGGGTATAATTAATGGTGGTTTTTAACAACCACGATAGTGTGCAATTTTCAATCAATATCTTAATATGGATAAATAATTCAATTTCTTCAATTAAATAAAAAAGAAAATCATCTGCTTTTCTAGGAAATTTAACAATTTCTTATTACTAATTTAAAAAAATGGTGATTTTGAAGCGATAAAGGAGTGCATCCTCCCTAAAATATGCATGTCATAAAGGAATATTATCTTTTATCTGTTTCCTCCCACCTATCCCAAATCATTATGATCCCTATATGATGTTTATTGTGTTCCACCCTACTGTGTCACTGCATGTTTATATTTTCAGTGCCTCTAAATTTCCAGTGGATACAGATGCACAACATAATTCTTATTTTAATTTTCTATTACTTCATATATATTATTTCATATGTACACAGTTCCTATTTCAATGTTCATAAATATTAATTCTTATTTGATTTTTCTATTACTTCATATATATTATTTCTCAATGGTACAAATAATTTTGTATTCTATTCTATATAAAGTTTCTGTTTACTACTACTATAATGAAGTCTTAGAAGCTTCTAAAATAATTATTTATAATTTTAATAGTTTTTTACTTCATTTATAGGTTATATGTTTTGATTCAAATTTAAAATTTCCACATATGATGTGAGCTTTAAAAATAATGTAGAATGAGATTGGGTGATAAATCATCAGTAAACATTACCAGTGTTGGGAACTTCTTGGTCATACATACTAGGTCACATGGTGGGGTTAGACTACAATTCAGAGAAATACCCTATCATGGCAAGGGGAGTAGCAATGCATTTTGGAGGTATGGATATTAACGAATTAGTTGCAACCCTAACATTGGCATAGTTTTTATTATTTGATCATGTTTCATGAATTGGATGTCAAATATAAACTGTACGAAAAAATGATACCAATGCACATTTCTGGAATGACCTGTTTATCTGTATGGGTGTGTTTGTTACCATTATACAACATATATGCAGACATTCCAACCACAATTCACTTAATTTTGTTTTATTATGTAGATTTACTTAATGGTACAAGAAACGAAATAGAACTTTATGTAAACAAACACACCCCAATGTTATCAAAGCTAATAAATTATACTTTTAGATAAATTGGCTGTTATATATAGGGTCCTATGTTGTAGATTACATGTATGGGTGTGTTTGTTTTCAGTTTTCAGCATATAGATAAATTATCCAACATCATTTCAAATTACTTTTGTTATTACTTGTAGGTACTTCTGGGCAAGCATAGCATATGCAACCAAATAGAGCCTTATGTTAACAAACTCAACCCAATGTTAGAAAATCCAATCAATGAAAAATATAGGTAAACTAGCTATCAAAATATAGTTTTTTTGGTAGATTAAATGTATCGGTATTTTTCATATCATTTACAGCATTTAAACAGATTTCCCAACACCATTTGACTTCATTTTTTTATTCGATATAGGTACTTCTGTGCAAACATGGTGCATGCAATCAAACAGAACCTTCTTTTAACAAACACACCACAATCTTAGAAAATGCAATGAATTTTAAATACAGGTAAACCAGCAGTTAAAATATAGTTTTTGTTGTTGCAGATTAGCTGTATGGGTGAGTTTTTTTTTACATTTTCCAGCATATAGGTAAACATTGGTTGCATGTAAAATGTTTGGTTTTATTTCTGATTTATCATTTATTTGGGAGATCCGAGACACTATAAATGTAGAGGAAGGAGTGGAGGAATAAATTTGAATATTCAATGGCATGAAACAGTAAATGAAAATCCATTTTCAGCACTGAAGTTTGATGGGGTGATGGTTTATGAGAGAATAGTTAAATCCATAGAGCAATTTGATTCAAAATACTATGTTAGAATTGTGCAAATTGATGCATTTTCATTGTTTTTTGATTCATATAAAAATGAGTCTTGATAAGAGAAATATGATATTGGATAAAATATGTTCTACTAGAATAGTCCAGTACTGATTCCACTTCAAATATGGGACAGGACTTCTCTATACTTATAAATTAAAAAATGTCTAACCTCTGTCCATAAACAAGGTTGTTTTCTTACAATATTTTGTTTTAATGATAAACTAAAACAATTCTTTTTATTGTTATTTATATATCCATTTTTGACTAAAAACATCACATTCTTTTACTATTATCTTATTTTATTTTGTAATTACATATATGTTATCTTATATGGTCAATAAGAGTGTTCAAAATGGAGGTTCCCTTTTTAAAACATCACAATATGTTACCATTTTTTAACAGAATTTATATTCCATTACATATATAACAACTACAATCTGTAGGAGTGTCCTTGAACTAGACTTCATTCCGTGTTGTTAGAGAATATCATGGCTCCTGTGCTGCTGTATTCCGGAACCACTGAAGCTCTGAACCATAACCGAAGTATATTAGTTTCATCCCAATGGGTGTATGGGCCATGGTATTGGTTCCAAATTTCCATGACTCACCTTTCTTTGCTTTCAATTCAGACTCCCATCATTTTGAAGCCAAGGTTAGGCCTTCATATGCTGGGGATTTAGTGGCTTTTCCTTTGTTTTCACCAATAGTTAATGGTACCAGAAATGGTAGAGACTATACAAAAATGAACTACAGAACAGGACCAGGGATCAACTGCAGGGGGATCAATGTCCTAGATAATGCCGTGGTGTCAAAAAACATGGAGGTTCTCTTGGACGATGGTTATGGTACAAAGAGCATGAAGAACTTCCTTGATGATGCCAGGTAGATAATTAAGCCTGATGGAGGACCACCCCGGTGGTTTTTCCCGTTTGAATGTGTGTGGCCGCTGGAAGGATCTCCCATCCTCCTGTTTTTGCCAGGTAAGCGGTTCGTGTGGGTTCATCTTCATTTACTTCCCAAATAATTCTAAGCATTTGAAGGGCCTGTTAAACAGTACCTATCGGGTTTTGCTAATTTATAGGCGATTTAAGTGCTGGATGTTTTGCGTTGTACGTGTGTAGGAATAGATGGTGTTGGATTAGGCATACTTTTGCATCATAAAGCTCTCAACAAGTAAGATTTGTATCTTTTCTTTCACTGTTCCCTTTTCCGTAAGTTGGGTGGTTGAATAAGTATCTTATTATTACTAGTATCCCCATATTTTGGATGTTTATTGTTTATTTCTTTTGAATGGAGCTTTTGCGGTATAATAATTGATCTGATGATGCCAAAAATTATGTTTTTTTTCATCTATCTTCGGTATTCATGCATCACGGTCTACATGGTCATGCAGGATGATCTTGGCGCACATAATCTGCCTCACGAAGCAGTTTTAGAGGACTCGGTTGTTGAGGCATCACATGTACAAATGATATAATGGAGAATAGGGCGTCATCCAACTCGAGGGGGGAGGGATCTTGAGGTCCAGGTCGACATAGGAAGAGGTGATCATCACTATATGCACTTAATGTGGTTTTTTTATTTCCTTCGGTATGATGGTATTGCACTTAAACATTTTACCTTTCTTTTATTTTGGTTTCTAATTAATTTTTTATGTTAACATTCATTTTTTTATTCTATAAATTCATGTATTCTTATTTTATACATTTTTTCTATGTAGAAAAATCTATTAGGCATTTGATGTTGGATATTTGTACTGTAACATAATTGATTGGTGACATTAATACTTATAATGTATGTTTTGAAATTTAAATGTCCATTTGAATGTTATTTTCATTCATGTCTAATGGAATTTTATATTGTTTATACTAATTTTGTATAATAATTCTTTCGTGTTCTTTTCATAATATCTCACCGACATTAATATTTATATTATTTAATTCATGTTCATTTTTAATATACTTTTCTAATTATTTTCCATTTTTTCTTTTTATTCACTTATTTAGAAGTTGGATATTTATGTTGTTTTCTATATTGTGACCTGTTTTCTTTTCGTTATTCTTGTAGGTTTTCATTCATGTTCATTTCATTATTTTTTAAAAATGTTCCTTTTCTTTCCAATTGAATGTTTTCTATAATATTCAAATGTCATTTTTAATGTATGATTTCTTTTCCATTATTAATTTCTAATATGTTTTCTATGTTTTCAAATGATTTTATTTTCCTTAGATATTCTCTTATATGTTTTCCTCATATTTTCCATCATGCATTTGTATGGTTTATTTTGTAGAGTGATGGTACACTTATGTTTTTCTTATATATTCGCATATATTCTCCTACATATTATCCTATGTTATTTTATGTTACTTATTTTCCTATATTTTCAATTCTCTATATTTTGTCCAATTATAGTTCAATATTAATTATCAGTTATTTTTCAATATATTCAATATTCATGTTCTTTATGAACATTGAAATATAGTTGTCTTCTTAAAAATAAGCATTGAACGTATTGTTGTGTAGACGCATGGGTAAGTACTAGTTTATAAAAAAGTTTGATTCAAGATTGATGCATATTAGATCTTGAGGAACTTTCATTATGAAAAATTATATTTATAAGTTCCACATATAGTGGTTGATAAATTCATAATTTAATCATAATGGGTTATGACCATCACCAAGAGGATTATTGCATAATTTATAACTTCTGGCCAAAATATTATAGAACTTCAAGCCCAAATATTATTTTACAATACATCTACTTGGGATAAGACCCCCCACGTCTTTTGAAGCTGGTGAATGGGGTAGTGAGAACTAATTTGGAAGAATCTTTTGGATTCACAATGCACACCTTGTCACTATCTAAAATTATAATTCACGAACAAAATTCACTTTATCAACTGAAGGAGAAATAATTTGATCAAACCTCATAAACTCTCAAATATTCATGATATCACAAAAAAATTCATGAATAATTTCATTCGCTTTAAGGAATGAGATATAGTAATTAATACAACATTCACATCAGGGAATTCATTCATTCATGGGATTTCATGATCCATTGATGATAATGTATTATTTATCAATAATGATCATATTTTATAAAATACTAATTTTATTGATTATAATGATCATTGTTTTAACCACTTCAGGTGGTAAAATCATTTTCGAATTATCAAAACTATGTAATCCAATCATCTAATTTATGAACTATATGAATAGAAACATCCACTTCAAGGGATGAATGAATGACATGAGATGATATTGATAATCTATAAACACATGATAAACAATTTTTTACATTGATATTTCTCCTCTAGGAGCAATAATTGTTAAATAAAGATAATCTTAAATATAATGTCAAATGAAATTATTTTCATATCATCCATCAGGGACGCATTATTTTATAAATATTAATAAAATTAATTGATCTCTTTAAATATTTACTACCATCAAACCACTTCTGGTGGTTGTATTATTATTATTTATTATAAAAAAATACAACACAATGATCATTCTCAAAACATAGAACATGATTTAAAATAAAATCATTTATATTTGCTTTCACTTTAGGGAAGGAGATAAATCATTTTCAATAAATATTCTCATTAAATATAGGGAACAAAATATTATTATTATTTCGAGTTGTATAGTGTCTTCAAGACAATTTCATGAATATTCAAATCAATTTCTTCCACTACGGGGGTTGGGTTTTATAGTGTCTTCAAGACAATAGCATTGATATTCAACTCAAAAATTTCATCCACTTTGGGGGATGGATATATATTATATATATTTATGATTTTTCATCATGAATATTTAATTTCTCCCAAACATTTTATAAGAAATAAAATGAAAGGAAAAAAGAAATAAAACAATAAAATACTAAAAAACATTGAAAGTAAATATCATCTTCCTTATAAACCTTTATACATCAAAATAAAAATTTACACCGTCAGGGTGAACAAAGGAATAAGAGATGAAATGTCATGGTTCAGGGCATGATCAACAATCCTCGACTCGACATATGATAGGTTTTGGAAGTTCATAACTAATTAGAAAATTTCAGCTCAACGTAAAATAGGTAAGTGATGTTCATCACTGATTAGAAAACTTCAGCCCGATGTATTGTAGGTATATGATGTGCATCATTAAACCAATTTTAGTGGTGTAATTTTTTTTTCTTCCTTTGATGAATAATTTTTTTCTCAATATTGACCACATCAGTTATTAATCAAACACATTATCTTCTGGGAATGGAGTGAAATTTGACAATTGTGAGTCGTTACAGCTCTTCCGGAGCTCATTATTTTTCAAGCAATAAAAGATTAATAAATTCATATATTATTTTAAAAAATGTCAAGAGGGGAAAAATAAATGTAACAATATCTTACATATAAAAGTAGACTCATAATTTTATTTAGCTCCTAGAATGTGTGAAGTCTACGTGCATGAAAAAGAGTATGTCAAAATAATAATGATTATAAAAACATGTGACATACCTTTTTCCTAGAAGATTTTTCTTATGCTGATGTTGGGGATGAATACAATGACATCATGATGCACAATACAGAGAATAAGATCTTGTTGATAACATTTTGTGAAATTTATCAAACTGCGATTGAAACCGCAAAGCATCTCGAAACCGGAAATATAAGATCGATTGTAGGCGAATCACATCATTGCGAAAGCGAATGTCAAATTTGCGTATGACAATGATAATAAAAAACAAAAATACAAATACATGAGAAATACCAAAAGTAAATAACACAATGTATATCCAATATTCCATCACATTTCATTAACATATCTCCATATTTATAGAGTTCATGAGATCTGATCTAATGGTTGAGATTAATCCCTACAATATATAATCCAACGACTAGAATACCAATATTTTGAGAATATTTAAGGTTGGTCATTAAGAGGGAAATTAATTGGGAATTGAGGAGTCATAATTATTTTCATAATTATGACATCTATTACCAATGTTTCATAAAAAACTAAATAAATAAGAACTTAAAAAATTATTTTATTAAATTAAAACTTATATTATTAACTTATATTAAAACTAATTGAGTTCAAAAGCAAAATAATTCATAATGTTAATTTTTTTAATCAATCTAGTTAAAATATATAATGATAAACTAAACTAATTAAATGAAAATAAAATGATTAAATTTTTATTTAATATAAATGTAAAATTAATAAAAGTAGAGAAGATTAAAACCATGCAACTAATTAATGAATTATTAGTCTAGAAAAAAAAGTAAGAATAAATTAACTATTTTAAAGACAAAAAGTACATAATAAATTATAAAATTTGATTAATTAATAAATTTAATTATAAAATACAAAATAGTGAATATTTACCAAAAAGTGAAAAATTAATTAATTAAATATTTAAAAACTAATATAAATATATGGAAAACTATTTGTTTTTATAGCCACATCACCCAACCTTTTGTTAGGTGGTGTTATTTATTAGTTTAGGAAGGATTAGGCATAGATATAATGACATAAATATTAGTTGTAAAAGTTGGATGAATCTCTTTTATGTTAGATCAAGATGAATCCTATGATTATTTAAATTCAAAAACTATGTGGTGGGGTTATTGTGAGATTTTTTTGAATGATCACACTTGGAATGTGATCAAGTATGAGATAACATATAGAATGGTTAAAGACACTAATTATTATATTTTAAATGGTTTAAGTAGTTTTTATGTTGTTAAGTTATTCTAGAGTAAGATCATGGGTTTATCC
Source organism: Viscum album (assembly GCA_963277665.1). NCBI lineage: Eukaryota > Viridiplantae > Streptophyta > Magnoliopsida > Santalales > Viscaceae > Viscum > Viscum album. The sequence continues at coordinate 1,841,608,542 of OY728135.1, forward strand.
TCAGAAAAACTAATTTAAATTAATCCATGAGGATTGGAAATAAGGGATATCACTGGTGCGAGGCATGAAACCCCTAAAAAATATTTTTAAATGTACAAGGGGTCATAATGTTCATAGTTAATCCTAAATAGTCAAATCATATTGGTATGGAAGTGTGACCTCTTGATAAATACTAGAGGAGTTGAGATAATTTCTAGATTATATAAAATACCGATAGGTTAAGGGGTTTAGTGTGTTTATTGGTAATGTTGAATCATCTAGAGGATGATGTCATATTTTTTTCAATACTAGTTCAAAATTTTCAATTTTCAAATTGGTCTTTAATCAAAATAAAGTTGTCAAATATGGAAGGAACATTATATTTTTATAAGAAGATTGTCAGAGTTAAATGCCCAGGAATGGGTGTGAAAGAATTAGTAAAAATATTGATTAATTTCATGAATTGTTTTTCAACAATAGGAGTGCGATAATGAGAATTTATGATGATGATCATCTGTTTCATATACATACTTATATTGTTATCTTTGATATCAAATGGCTTATTCATTATTTGTTTATGAATTCTTTGTATGTATTGAAATTAGTTCAAGAAAAATATGGAAGATTTGTAATAAACCTTGAAATTTGGATAATTATGGAACATAAGACTTTTTTGGAGTGTGTGTATGAATTTATACACCCATATATGACATTGTAAAACATTTGGTTTAGTCCCGTACATAATGTTTTTAAGGATCCCACAAATGAATGTATGCACTCATATAGGAATGTATACTAAATTTATCTATGTCTAGAACATAATATGTATATGGTAAATGTGTACATATATATGTATCACATATAACTTTTAGTCTACATTTAATACAATTTAGTTTCCTAAAATTTGGTAAAGGTATTTTCATGTATGACTTTGCATAAGTGCATACGTCTATGAATGAATATATTTTGGTTATATGACTTAAACATCTATGTGTATAAATTTACTACTTCTTATGATAGACAATGTAAGACATTGATCCATTTTATATGACTTTAAATTTCCATATATATTTGATCCCCATAAGACCTTAAAGTCTTGTGATAATTGAGAAATCTAGAATTCAGATATTCTGTGAAATATCATAATGAAAATTATCATAAATTAATGATTAAATATGATTAATCTAGGTAATATTATCATTAAAATCCCAAAATATCACAAGGTTGTTACTTGTGATTCACGTAGTGATATTGGAAGAAGTTTGGGAGAACATTCAGTCACAACATGTGGCATTGTGATTGAAGTAGGTGCTCAATATTTCTTTATATATTATCTCATATGGTATTTATATAATGTAAATAAATGATTAATAACATCCCATGACAATATTTGTAACATTTTTTTGAATTGATGAAACTAATTCACTTGGATAATTGAAGTTCCATGAAATGTGGAGATGATATTTACACTATTTACTAAATATATGATAAGAAACTGAGAGATGATAGATATTATTTAGAATTTTTGTATCGATGAGAAAGAATATTTTCTTACTATAGAGAATAATAATTCAAGGCTATAGATAGATGAAGAAGATGATATTACTCTTTTATGTTCACTGTATGTTGTGATTTCTATATTATACATGTTGGTCGGAGTGGACACTCAAAAGGGGGGTGAATTGCATTCCAATTAAAATTTCTGTTAAAAATATTTCACTTAAAATCCCCCTATTTAAAAACAAAGTTAAACTATAGTGAATGTATAAAGAGTGTAAATGTTCTATTAGTTTCTCAAAGATTGATTAGGTCTCAGTTAATTTAATCTAAAGATTAAATTGACTTTTGAAACTAACATACTGGTTTACAATAAGTATAAACACTTGATAATTTAACTATCAAAATAACTTTAATACAAACTATATTTCAAAGTAGTTAGCAATGGAATATGAAATATATAGTATAGTATACTTATGACTTAAACTAAAAAGCACAACAGATGTAACAAAGAGGTTCAGTCTAAAGCCGAGACTTAGTCCTCTCAAACAATGTATATAAATTGATCCACGCCATGGATCGGGGTAAATGATAGTGAACACACTTTCTAGGTACAAAGACCTCTACCAAAGTTCTAAGTGGGAAAACAAATAATAGCTCACAGCTGTCTAGGTCTTACTCGGCCTCTACCACTATCCACAGGGGGATACAAGGGAGTTATAAAGTTTAATGAGGATTTGAGAATCCTCCAGCTTTGCTCAGGAGATAGTGTGTTTGTAAAATAAACAGGGTACACACACTGCTCGAAATGTAATGAAAGAATCACTAAAGAAATTATGAATTAATTTATAAAGTCTTAAGTGATTGGTAGTGAAGCTCTCGACTCGTTTGATTTTTCAGAAAAACTTCTGAGTCCTTATCTAGTTTTTTTCTGAAAAACAGAGTATCTTTTTCTTCCTTGGTTCAGCTTATCAGCCTGAGTGCATGAAGTGTTTGTTGTATTTCTTCACTCAAGATACAGCTTGTGTTCTTTTCTAGAATGAGTAGCTTCGTGTATGTCTAGTGTTCTTGGAGTATGGATGTAGTCTTCTGTGAATTCACCACGTTTGAATGCTATTGAGGCTTTTTCTTTTTCACCCTTTGTGTGCCTTCTTAGTTCCTTGATTCTCTCGGTATCATTCGATATATGTTTTCCCACACACACTTATACACTTCAGATATGTATTTATATTCCCTTTTATAGCTCTCAGCTTCGGAAAAAAGGAATGATTACTTTTTGCATGGGTACTATGCACGGTTCCCTAACATGAAAACATATATCATTAAATAACATTAACTGCATTAAAAACATCAAATGTAACCATTATCTTAATAAACAAATAGTATTGAGAGTCTAGAGTTTGATTGGTTCGTCAATCATTAGTAGCCTTCTATTGGTATACGTGTACAGTGGATTTTGTATAGTAGTGATCGTCCATCAGAGGCTCTTTGAATTTGAATCAATAGCTCTTTACACTTGTATCGGTAGCTCTTGATATCAGTAGCTCTTACTTTGTGTATCGGTAGCTCTGTACATATTGGTAGCTCCTTCTATCGGTAGACTTACTCTTTCTGTGGCTTGGTAGACCTGTTCTATTAGTAGCTATCTGCATCTATCCGGGACTCTGTCTATCAGTAGCTCTGGTCTGTCGGTAGATCTATTTTTTATCGGTCGCTCTTGGTTAGTTCCAGTGATTATGTGTATCGGTAGACATATGCACATCAGTAGCTCCATTAGGTATTATCGGAAAGCATTTTATATTGATCTCTGTATTGATAGCTTGTTCTATGCTTACCGGTAGGCTTGTACATATCGGTATCTCTGCGTATCGGTGACTTTATCTTATCAGTGACTCTGTCTATCAGTAGACTAAGTACCGGTAGCTCTGTATCAGTATTTATATGCAGATCAGTGACTAACACTTATCTTTTTTATGAAAAACATATCTGATTGGGTAAGAAATACTTCAGAACTCATACAAAAAAAATAAATATTGATTAACAAATTTCAAGGATTATTTTAATATTATTATCATCTTGATAATAGAATATCATATATTGAGTGAATTTGAATTTAGATAAACATTAATTGGGATTATCAATGTATGTGAAAGCATAATTGGGATTATCAAAACAGGTGAGGTCAACAGTACCTTTATTTGAGGATCTGTTTCTATTTATATTAAACAATAAATGATATTTACTTCAGTATTTGGTGCAAGTATATTTTAGTAGGTACAAGTTCAATCCCTTACCTATATCTATCATAATAATAATAGAATAGTTGTGTGAGGGTGGGATAAAAACCACCATATATCAGTGACATAGTCATTTCTAGGGGGTGAGCCTCATTATAAATGTGTTGGGATCCAAATTTTATTCTGTTGTTTTAGTTAATGTGATCACTATTGAATAATTATAATGGATTCTAGGTTTCTGAAAAAAAAATTATAACCAATGATTCACCCCACCATTTTTCACCATACATGCTCGATCATTTTCAATTTGTACCAGATTTAGGGTTTCACTTGAAGATATCTAATTGTTCTTCCATCAAACACCATAACTATATTAATCAAAAAATTTACCAACATTTGATTGAAAAGGTTTTAAATTATTTAATGAGTAGATATACATTATCTATTTTCTGTGGGATAATATATTTTTTCTTTTAGTCTTCAAGGATTCACAATGTCAAAGGAGATTACTATGTGGTCTCTATATTATAAGAGGAATGCTAAAAATGATGGAAAATCTAGGAATTATCTAATATCTTCATTATATGAAAATGATTTATCCAAGAATATGGGATATAAAACTTCCAATAATATGTTGGAAATAAATCTTATCATCTATGAAGGGAACAAGAAGTGAAGGAATAAAAAATAATTTGTTTTTGGAAAAACATTTAATGTATAATAATATAATAAGGTGAATTTGTTGACGATTTTTTCATAAGATACAATGTTATTATAAGTTTAATCATAGGTTTGTATATATACTTGATGATCCTATAACGTTAATGATTATTATTATAATACAATAAATAAAATTGATTTCAACATCCCTATTTTGGAATATATATATATATATATATATATATATATATATATCTTGATGAATTCATAATTAAGGAATTTCATATAGCTCTCATTATAAGGACCCAAGTTTTTATGGACCTATTTTTTTTAATAAATTTATATTTTCATTTATATATTGCAATAAACTAAGTTAAAGATTCATTTCACATACAAACCCGACTTGGTATACATTACATGTAACACTGAATTGGTGTACAATGCACACAACACTGACTTGGTGTATGTTACACACAACACCAACTTGTTGTATGATGGACACAACATTGAGTTGGTGTACAATAAACCCAACACTGAGTTTCTATGAAAATCTATTTTTATTATTTTAATTATTTAAATAACATAATTATAACTTAGATGTTAATATTAGTAATATTAATAGTATTAACTACTTTTCAAATATTTTTTATAATTTTTTTATATAAATAAAACATATTCAAAATAAAAGATATGATTATTGGTAAAGTCCTTTTTATGTTTAAAAAAATAGGTTTCCCAAATAAACCAATTTTAATAATAAATGTATTTTAGGCACATTTAGACATTTAATTTTATAAAATAAACATCATTTTTTAATTTAGAATGCCAAAATTATCCTTGGGTGAATATTTTGGCTTTTTCTGAGAAACATCATTTTTTGATGAATAGTGAAAAATACTACTTTTTAGTTAAAAAATACCTTTATATCTAATTAATTATTAATGATAAATTATATTATAAATTATTTTTAAGGTCACATTAGATAAATATTAAATATACTATTACAATGAAATTCATTAGAATCAATTTCACGTTAAAAAATAATATAAAATCTTAAGAAACTTTTGAGTGTTTTTGTACTTTAAAACTCCGTTATTTCATCCCATCTGTGGGATTAGAACTATGCTTAATTTTTCTACATTTGTGTTTTGAATTTAAAAAAATCTGACATACTCCATCGTACTCAGTCTAATATTTAGATTCTAACAAGACCATGTTTATTTTTTACAAAAATGATTAGTAAAAGTGAAAAAAAAATTAATCATAGTAGTTAAGACCAAATTCAGATTAAGTAGGGACTAAACCTAAAATTAAGGGTTCAAATGACCCAGAAACTTTTCCAACACCCATTTTCTATCCATATTTCAGCCACACACCTTTCATTCTTGAGTTTGGTTGGTTTGGTAATAATTTTTTTAAGTAAGAACATGTGCACACCTAATTTGATTTAAAAGTTCCTTGTTTCCAAAGGCACTAGACTAGTACGGTCTTCTTATGTCTATTTGTATAATTTTTAAATCGTTCATAAAAGTTATGTAATGATAATTTTTGAAAAATAGGTTCACTATAGTTGGTATCAGAGAAAAATATTAGTTAACTTTTTGAAACTAAGATGAGAAAACCTTGGTAAGAACTATAAGGATTGTCTAAAGATATGTATAGGGATGAGTCAAAGTATAGGAAAATGTCATGTAATTTTGGTGATGGATAGAGTGAGTTTTTTCCAATAAATAAATCCCTATCTGGATACTATAAGTGGATGTGGTTTTGGTATAGATATACCTAGGGGTAACAACTCCAACAAGATGTTTCGGGCTTGACTCAGGGTAATCTGGTACATGACAATAGGCCTTACTGTACACCTGGTTTGACACTCATAGGGGATATGATTTGGGAATTCAAAAACTCATCCGGATCCATTATGAAGGAATTAAATATAGGTTTTCTTTGAATAACATTGGATAAACCTATGATTTCATAGATTAATGAAGGTTTCATAAGTTAGACATCATATAAGTGACTTTCATGGTTATGTGGTTCCTCATTATGATAATTATTTCTTACTCTATGCTTTTGGTTTTAGTCAATGGATGGAACCTGAATGTACCATGTTAATAGAGATTTTGGTGTAAAATTAAAGTATTATCCTCCTAAGAGACCAAATTCTATGGGAGTTTCAATTCAAAATATAGTTTCTATGCTCTCCCAGATTTCTCAGGATATGAGTCATGGTGGACTTCTAAATGATAAAATAAGGGAACAATATTCTATTGAGTCTTTCATAAAGCAACATCCACCTTATTTCAGAGGGTCTTAAGATACACTTGTTTATGAATAATATATTAGTACCATTGAAATGATATTCTCTATTCTTCAGTGTATATAGCATGAGAAAGTCATCCTGGATATTTATCAGTAAGACGGTAAAGAAGATTAGTGGTGGACTCTAATCAAGAATACCAGGCTACATGATGATATTGAATCCATGGTTTGGGATGAGTTCAAGAACCAATTTTTCAATAAGTAGTTTCCTTGAATTCATTGTACCAATATAGATAAATAGGTCTTTGATTTGAAGCAAAGGGATGATAAATCTGTCAGTACCTATGAGGATAATTTCATGAGACTTGTGAGGTACACTTTAGGAATTATCATCCAAACAGAAAGTAAAGCTAATAGGTTCTTTCGTGGATTAAAACCAAGTCTCATAAGGGCATTTTCCATAAGAGACTTTAGTAGTTATGAAGAGATTGTGTATTGTGAAATCATAGTTGAAATTAATGTTGGAGTCACGTATCAATCTCATGGATTTGAAAAGAATAGAAATATGGAGTTTAAATGAAACTCTAAGAACCATGGAGAAACAAAAATTAACTTTCCTTTAAGATCTAAGTGTGGCAAGAAGCATGGAGGAATGTACTTTAAGGGGTCTACTGAGTTTTCTAAGTGTAGAAATGATGCTCATAGGGAAATTAATTGTCGAAGTGATGGTAAGAAGTTAGCTTAAAATTCCAATGGAGAAAAAGCCTCATAAAATGCTCCTCCCATGATTCAGTGATTCAAGTGTAAGGACTATTGATCAAGTGTTATTTTCAATGATACTCTACTTTATTATTATTAGGGGGAGATTGTTGAGAACAATACTCTATCTTTTTATGATGATTTTGATGCTCACAAATACCATTGTTTGTTATTATAATGATTTTACCTTGACTATATTTCAGGAAATTAGTATTTCTTTATATTATTATTCTTGAGTGATGTTAAAGAGGTTAAACCACATGGAATATTTGACAAAGTATTCCGAAATCATTTGAGTGTGTTCTAGAAACACTGTCCATACCCTACTTTGAAGAGTGTAAGTATAAGGACACAATCCGTCATTTACTTTACAGGAGTTCAAACAAAGTATGTTTAGGAAACCATACTTTATCGGAAAAGTATAGAAGAGGATCCCTACATTTGGAAGGAACCTTAATTTTGTAACATCAGAAAATTATGGAATAAGAACCCTATGTAAGTATGGAATGTTACTGAAAAAAATGGTTCAACAACCTTACTTTTATAATGAACCTTACGTTCTATCAAAAAGTATGGATCATGTATCTTGCATTATTCTAAAGAGGATAGTATGGATAATATACCATACATTTGAAAGCAGAAGAGAAAGGTATGGTTGATCAACATTACATTTGAGATCAACATTACTTTTGTAAAAAACCTTATGTTTTTTCAACAAGTACGTTTTATATACCCTACATTCTGAAGCATAGAAAAGTATGGATGATAAACCTTACGTTTGAGATCAAATTTAGGTTTTAGATTAACCTTAAGTTTGAGATCAAACTTACGTTGTCAACATTTAGTTCTGAGAAAAGAATGTTATGTAGTTTAACCCTATGTTTTGTGTCCGGAATTTAAATTTTCACTTTATCGAGCAACGATATTTATGCGGATTATCAGGCTGATTTCAAGCCATATTCAAAGACTGATATTAAATCATGTATTTGTCTAATTCAAATTAATTTATTTATGATTCAAAGGATCGATTTAAGAGGAGTATTTCATGCAGATTATTAAGTAAAGTTACAACTTCTATGTTATTTGAACATTTGAATATCGTGATTCTTAAGCTGAATTTTTTGGATCTAAATTTGAAAGGAAAACACACTTCTTTATTCTTTATATATCTATGTTATTTTGAATTACAAAATGAGTGAGATGGATCATTGCGAAAAATATTAGAAGAAAAAGCTCTCAAGTTTCTCAACTTCAGTTTTTACAGAGGTATTCGAGATATACAGATCATCTATTAAAAAGTATGATAAAGCTTTGTTTTCTAAAGAAGAAGAAATACATTGAATATTCACTATTTATACATCAAAAATCTATCGTGATTTCATTATTTTTGGAGTTGTTGAATTTATTTCTATATCTATTGTAACCGTATCAACTCAAAACTTCTCTTACTTGAAGAACATCTTTTCTAAAGATGAAGATCCATCTACTGTCAGTCAGGTACTGCTGCAATTATGAAGAACATCTGGAAATTATTTTTAAACAAACACTTTTTTCATTTTGAGTAACCGAATTCTCATAATAAGTTGTGTATTCGGTTATATGTATGAACCAAAGGAATCGGTTTTATCCTTAACTTGGAAAGGTGTCAACTTCTTGCACTCAGTTGTGGACGATCTATTGATAAGAGGACAAGATAGTTAAAATCACCAAGCTCATGTAGTAGAGCGTTGGTGGAGTGGACTAGGGAATTTATGTTCCCTGAACCACTAAAAATATTTGTGTCCTCATAACTATTTATTTTTTTGGAATAAAAATTATGATAAAGTTAAAGGACAGATTTGGAAATCATCATGATTCACAATGAAATTATAAAAGGCATAATTCCCCCCCCCCCCCTCTTGTACGTATTTGGTATACCCAGATCCAACAATTGGTATCAGAGGTTGGAGCTTTTTTCAAAGCTATAATAAGCTAAATGTTTTATAGGATTATACTCAGATATCTCAATTGCTGATACATAAGAGGGAATGTCAATGGTTCAAGATCCATAATTAAATGGTGAAAACTATAGATGTTGGATGTTGAGGAAGATCATCTATCTAAAAAATATTGGAAACATAGTCTACTAAAAAAATTCATACTCTTTATGAAATTCTTGATAAACCTGAAACATGGAATGAAGCTACAGAAGCAGAGTATGACATAAACTCAAAAGCTACGAATGATATCATCTGTGGTCTAGGAAGAGGTGAATTCAACAGAGTATCTCATTGCCTGGCTGCTTATAAAATATGATAGACAATTACAGTTGCTTGTAAAGGAACAGACAATGTCAGGAAAATGCGGTATGCCACAACTAAATTGAAATTTGACACATTCATAATTTTTGAAGGAGAAATCATCACCTAGATGAATGTAAGGATTATTGAAATTGTTAACAATGTCACTAACTTGGGTGAGCCTATCAAACAAGAAGATCAATCCCTGAAAGTACTTAGAGTACTTCCAACCTAATGGAATGAGATATTAGCGACCATTAGGCAATCATAACCAGTCAAAGATCTAACTATAAGAGAATTAATTGTAACCCTAATAATGTATAAATTTCAGATGCAAGATTAAGAAAATGAGCATTAAGTCTTGATCAAAAGAGAAAATACTACTTTGAAAGAAACATCCCAAAATAAGAGCACAAAGATGAAGAATGAAATCAGAAAATTCTGATTTATCTAATTCATATATAGAATTGGATCATCTAGCCAGAATGTTTAGCAAGTTATACAGAAAGAATAATGGATTCATAAAATCCTTTAATATTGATGAAAAATAACCAAAGGTAGTCAGACCCTATGAATGAAAAAATATGGGTCACATATGACAAGACTGCCCTCAATTAAAAGGAGAAAAGAAAAAGAAAATTTTCAAAAATAATTATTATGAGCAGAAAGAAAAAAGAGCCATGAAAGCTACTTGGAGTTTGTATGAAGACTCCAACATCTCATCAAAGTCTGACTCAGAAAAGGAATAATTGAATCTAAAAGAAAATATATGATTTATGGATGAAGCCAATGAGGTATAATCCTATTACTCATCTGATTCGGATTCTAGTTCTAGTTGTTCAAATGATAAACTTGCATCATACTGAAATATGCTAGAAAATAAATTTGATTCCTTATTTAAAAAATATAAATCTCTAAAAAATATTCACATTGGTATTTTTGGGGAAAGATAAACTCTTCAAAAAAAACATCAAGAGTTAATTGAAAAATATAACTCATCAAACACAAACTATAAAAATAATGAAACTAAAATAAAAACATTGCAAACAGAAGTAGAGACATAAAAAAATTATGCTTCTTGTTTTTACAAAAGGATAAAATTCACTAAATGAAATTCTTGGAAAGAATGTGATTAAAAAGGAAAGATATGTAATAGGAAATAAAGTTGAGAAACCTAAACAGTATAAGAAATATTTTATTCCATATAAAAAAGGTATAATTTGCAACTACTGTGGATCAAAAGGTCACATATCTAAAAATAGTTATGTAAGGGATCCTCAAATAATGGAGTTAAGAAATCCTTTGTTGTGAAAATTTTATATGACTTTATTGATTATAGAATAACAAAGAAAATCTAGATACCTAGATATTTTCTTGCTAACACTGTTGGACCCACTAAAGTATGGGTACCAAAAAAAAATTTGTTTGAATACCTTTTTAGGAAGCAAGTCACAGAAGCCGAACTGAAATATAGTTTATAGACAGTGGCTGTTCTAGGAATATGAGTGGAAACTCATCAAAAGTTAGAACACTAACTCAAAAGGATTGTTGATTAGTCACATTTGGTGACAACACCAAAGAAAAAATTATTTGTATTGGAACTGTTGGAGATCCAAAACCTGTCTCAATCAATAATGTGATCTATATACAAGGATTGAAACACAACCTGATAAGTATCTCTCAACTATGTGATGATGGTTTTTTTGTTGATTTTTCTAAAAACTGTTGTTCTATTTTTAAAGATAGATTTCTTAAATTTAGAGAATCCAGAACTGATAATGTTTATACCCTGGACATAAATTCCATGTGTTAACAAAAATTAAACTACTTAACATCTAAGATAAATGAATCTTGGATCTGGCATAAAAGACTTGGACATTACAATATATATAACTTACATAAGTTATCTAAGAAACAACTTCTTTCCGATTTTCCTAGTCTCAAATTTGAAAGTGATAGATTCGGTTATGCATGTCAACTTGGAAAGCAGCACAAATCATCTTTCAAATCTGTTAAAAAAATTGCTATATCTAAACCTATAGAACTTTTCTATATGGACTGGTTTGGACCTTCAAGAATAGAATGTTTGTCTGGTAAATTATATGTATATTTATTAGTAGATGACTATTCTAGATTTACTTGGATTTTCTTTCTAAAATATAAAAATGATGCCTTTAAAATATTTGAATGTTTTTGTAAAGATTTTAAAAATGGAAAGGGTTTTAAAATAATTTCATTAAGAAGTGATCATGGAGGACAATTTGAGAATCTAGAATTTAATTCCTTTTTCTCAGATATGGGTATTAAAAAACATTCTCTACACCAAGAACACCTCAACAAAATGGAATTGTTGAAAAAAGAAATAGAACTATTCAGGAAATGAATAGGACTATGTTAAATGAATACAGTCTTCCTACCTATTTATGGGTAGAAGCTATAAGAATAGTCGGTTATATAATGAATAGAGTTTTAATTAGACCTATTTTAAAAAAGACAACCTATGAACTTTGGAATAATAGAAAACTGAAATTAAATTACTTTAAAGTTTTTAGATGCAAGGTTTAAATCTTGAACACCAAAGAAATCCTTGGTAAATTCAATCCAAAATATGATAAAGGAATTTTCTTAAGATATTCTGAAACATCCAAAGCTTATTGAATTTTAAATAAAAAGTTAAGGATTTTTGAAGAATCAGTTCGTGTGAAATTTGATTAATCTGATCCCTTTGAGAAAAGGAACGACCAGATTGATGAATCTAACTATAATGATAACATGAGACTTGAGAACATGAAAGATGATTTTGAAAAAGATATAAATAAAATTCAGTCCATTTCAGAAGAACATGACACTAATGAACCTAACATCATTTTACCAAGACAGTCTAGAACTCTAAAGAATCACCCTTTAGAAACAATAATTGGAGACCTAGACACAGGAATAAAATCTAGAAGGAACATAAGAAATATTATTGAGTTTTTTGCCTTTCTATCCCAATTAGAACCTATGTCAATAGAAGAATCCTTAGTTGAAGAAATTTGGATGATATCAATGCAAGAAGAACAAAACTAGTTCAAGAGAAATGAATTTTGTAATTTAGTCGAAAGACCACAGAACTATCTAGTTATAGGAACTAATTGGGTCTTTATAAATAAACAAGATTATCAAGGAATAATAACTAGAAATAATGAAATACTAGTAGCTAAAGGATATAATCAAGAAAAAGGTATAGATTATGATGATATATTTTCACCTATAGCTAGATTAAAATCCATTAGGATCCTTGTATCCTATGCATCTCATATAAACATTAAATTATTTAAAATGGATATTAAATCTTCCATTTTAAAATTTTATTTAATGGAGGAAGTTTATGTTGAGAAACCTCATGGTTTTAAAAATTCTCAACAACTGGATTTTGTTTTTAAAAATACTAAAGATCTTTATGGCCTTAAACAAGCTCCTGGAGCTTGGTATGAAAGATTAAGTACTTTTATTCTGAAAAATGATTTTACTTTTGGAATGAAAGATCCAACATTGTTTAAGAAAACTGTTAACTCTAATATTTTATTGGTTAAAATTTATGTTGATGATGTAATTTTTGGATCAAAAAACAAAAACTTTGCCATGAGTTTTCAAATTTAAGGCAAAAAAAATTTGAAAAGAGAATAATGGGAGAATTAAATTTCTTTCCAAGACTTCAAATTTATCAAAAATGTTTTGGAAATTTTTTGAATCAAAAAACATATATTTATGATTTACTAATGAAATTTGGACTTGAAAACAACAAGACATATACAACTCCTATGTGTACTAATATAAAACTTGATTTGGATGAAACTAGAAAATCAGTTGACAATAAGTTATATAGAGGTATGATTAGAATTTTATGATATCTTACTACTAGAAAACCAGATATAACATATTTAGTATGTCTTTGTGCTAGATTTCAATCAAATCCCAAATAATATCATCTAAGTGCTGTTAAAAGAATTTTTAAATATTTAAAAGGAACTATTTTTCAATCTATTCTCTATCCAAAACATCTGATTTTAATTTAATCTCATATTCAGATGCTGAGTTTGGAATATGTAGATTAGATAGAAAAAGCGCCTCAGGAACCTCTCATTTTTTAGGAAAATATTTAGTTTCATGGTCTACTAAGAAACAACACTCAGTTTCTTTTTTAACATCGGAGGCAGAATATGTCTTTGCAGGTAGTTGTTGTGCACAAGTGTTGTGGATGAAAAACACTCTTATGGAATTTGGACTAAATTTTAATAATAAACCTATTTTATGTGATAATATAAGCATAATAAATATTTCAAAAAGTCCTATTAAATATTCTAGGATGAAGCATATTGATATCAGGCATCACTTTATAAGAGATTATGTTCTTAAAAAAGATATATTCTTAGAATTTATACGTATTGAAAATCAATTAGCTAATATTTTTACTAAACAACTTCCCACTGCAAGGTTTGATTTTATTAAGGGGGGCCTAGGTTTATTTAATTTTAAAAGAAATTTTTTTCTGTGATTATATTAATTCTTATTTTATTTTCTTTTAATCTTCACTATTTTAAATAATTTAATTATTTGTTTAAGAATAATTTAAAATTTCCATCTGTATTGCTTAAATTTTTTTTTTCGCATACATTTTATTTTATTTTAAATAATTTAATGATTATTATATATGTAAATGATACAGGAATTAAGGTTGTTAAAGCTATTTCAAATTCTAAACTCGTTCATTTCTCTCAAAACCCTTTGAAACTAAAAAATCCTTACCGCTATTGTCTACCCAAACCTGAACCTTCGAAACCCTAGCACTTTGAACCTTCATAAATCTTCAACAGAGATGGCCAAGACAAAGAAAATTGAGGAAGGAGAAGCTAGTAATGCCAAGCATCAACGTTTGGCAGGAAGTATGATCTTACAAGGAAAAATAATTTATTTGGAATGGCTTTACCAGACCAATCTAACGCTGAATAAATCTTTGGATTCTTAGAATCTAGAGAAAACATTCAGTGATGAATGCATAAAATTTCTATAGAAAGTAGAGTTGTGAAATTTCTTTAAATATTTTCAGTTAAGTCTTGGATATATAGAGGACAGCGAATTTGTGAAAATTGAAGATCTGGGTTCTCCTATTTCATATGTGGAAATAGCTAGAATCATAAACTTCCCACATGAGAGAGTTTATCATTTCAACTTAAATAATATCAAAGATAATAAACATAAGTGAGAGGACATTATGTCATTTTTATTTGGTTCTACAAGTATTGGAAAGATGTTAGTCAAGGATCTGGAGCCCGATCAGAAAATTCTTGAATTTTTTTAAACAGGTATTTCTCCAAAGATGTCTGAAATAGAGAAGATTTTATATCCTGATATGTATTTGATGTTTTTATTTCTGAGTGAAATCAATTTAAATTTTCCTCATTACATGATAAGGTATTTGAACTAATTCTATCAACCAGAGGCTAGAATGAACTTCTATCCCTATGGAAGGTTCATTTCAAAAATTATTGTTTCAGTCTCATATGGTAAGATTAGTAGATTCTAGAGTGTGATTCCATCACAGTAATTTTTTCTATTCTGAAACTCTACGGAAGATTGGATTCTTCTGGAGTATTGTGAAATGAAAGCTTATGCCTATTGGAGCTAAGATAGACCAATAACTGGCTAAAGGGGAGAAACCTGAAAAGTATAAAGAGGGAATGGCTAAATCAAGAGTATGTGAAGCTACAAAAACATCAAGAAGACTTATATTTGAATCAGTTGATGTACCTTCTGATGGGGGAAGTCAAGGGGGACTTCATAGGAAAATCCACAGAGTGGCTCAAGCTACTGAGGAGCCTGATCAAACGAGTACTGTTGCAGCTGAAGCTCTTTTCAACTATATATTTATAAGAGAAGTTGATTCTTATATTGAGTTGGTACCTCAACTTGAGGAGGAAGTTGTACCTCAGATAGAGGCATAGCCTGAAGAAGTTGAAGTGGTTCAAATTGAATCTGTTCAAGAATAGTCTGCACAACCAATTGGAGTTATTCAAGAAGAAACATTTCAAGAAGAACCTATTTTCAAGGAAATAAATGAATATGCTCATGAGTATCAACAACCTAATGAAAACATGAAGTGAGGAGTGAGTCCATCTAAAATTCATACTGAAGTTTTAAATGATTTTTTTGTGGATGAGTCAGTTAATGACTCTAAGGAAAAATTGGCTGAGATACAAGAGAAAAAGGCTACATCTCAGAGATCCGTTGCTCAATAATTGCCTTTAATTTTGATAAATCAAGATGAGAATCAAGAACTGGGTGCCTCTGATTCTAAGAATAATTATGTGGAGGAGTTAATCATAAAATTTAATAGAGTTCAAGATGAAAATTATACATTTAAAAAAGAATTATAGAAGGATAGACAAATAAATTAGAACTTGAACGAAAGTTCAGTTTAAAAAAGAGAAGTGTAAGACTTTAAAGAGTTATTAGCTAAAGTTGGGAAGTTAAAATCAGAAATTGTGCTGAAGAGAGATTTAATGATTTTAAAATTTTCATGGAGTAACAATTCGTAACTGTTAGGAGTAATAAATAAAGTACATTAGGTACTTCTCCTGATCTGATCAAGAGACTTTAGACCATTAGAACTGTAATGAGAAATATGAATGACAAATTGTAGGATCTTCAATGTAATAGTACTCCATTATCTATTTTGTAGACAATCAAAAGAATCTTGTTGACCAGATTACATTAGGTGAACTAGGAGTATGAGGGTTACTAAACAGGTTCATTAAAATCTAAATTAGTTTATAGAGAAAGAAGAAATATTACATGGGTTTTTCAGAGTCAATATAATTGAATATATCCATCTGACTCAAGAAGGAAGAGATATCATAGTCCAGTTAGGAGATGGACTAATGAAAAGGTTGAGACTGCAGATGATAAAGCTCAAGGAAATTATTCAGAGGCGCTGAAACCTGTATCAAGAACCTTTTTATCCCAACATTGATTCCTGTTTTCATTTCTGTACTTTTATATATATTTTCTCAATAAAATATATTTGCATCTCATTTTCATATGTTTTGATTTGTTTAGTGTATTGTGTATATTAAAATGTCAGTAATTCAGATTCAAATATTGATAAACAGTATATCATAGCATTTAATTAAGATTGTTGCTACTTTATAATTTGTTATATTCCTTATTCAATAATTATTTTTGATATCAGAAAAGGGGGAGAAATATGTATAAACACAACATTTTATTTTATGTTTTTATTATTTTTAAATCATTTACTCAGGGGAGAAAATAATTTTATTTATTTTCTTATAGGGAAGAAATTTGGATAAATATATTTTTCTTCTTATTCATAAAGGGGGAGAAATTTTAAAAATTTATTTCTTTATAAAAAAATTTGGATAACAAAACATTTTATATCTTGATGAAATAATTTTGTTAAAATTAAATATTTTTTCTATCCTTGAAAAATTATAAATTATATACAATTAATTCTGTATGTTAATTTCATGGGTTTTGTGATCATCAAAGAGGGGGATATTATTGAGCAAGTGTTTTTTTCAACAATACTCTATTTTATTATTATTATAGGGAGATTGTTGAGGACAATACTCTATCTTTTTATGATGATTGTGATTCTCACAAATACCCTTTTTTCTTATTATAATGATTTTACCTTGAGTATATTTTAGGAAATTAATATTTCTTTATATTAATATTTTTGTGTGACATTAAAGCGTTTAAACCATGTGGAATATTTGACAAAGTATTTGTAAATAATTTGAGTGTGTTTTGGAAACACTATTAATACCCTAAAATGAAGTGCGTAAGTGTAAGGACAGAATCCGTCGTTTGCTTTACGGGAGTTCAAAAAAATTGTTGATAAGCAATCATACATCATTGGAAACGTATGGAAGAGGAACCCTATGTTTGGAAAGAACCTTACTTTTGTAAAATCAGAAAAGTTTGGAAGAATAGCCCTACGTAAGTACAGAACATTACTAAAAAGTATGGTTCATCAACCTTACTTTTATAATGACACATATGTTCTATAAAAAATTATGGATCATTTATCATACATTTTTCTAAAGAGGAAAGTATGGATAATATACCATACGTTTGAAAGAAGAAGATAAAAAGTATGGATGATCAACCATACATTTGAGATCAACCTTACTTTTGTAAACAACCTTATATTTTATCAAAAAATAAGTTTTATGTACCTTACGTTCTGAAGCATTGAAAATTATGGATGATCAAAATTAGATTTGAGATCAACCTTATGTTTGAGATAAACCTTACATTTGAGGTTAACCTTAACTTTTCAACCTTAAGTTCTGAGAAAAGAATTCTTAAGATGACTTTTTTGGATCTAAATTTGAAAGCAAAACTCTCTTATTTAATCTTTATATATCTATGTTATTTTTAATTAGAAAATGAGTGAGACGGATCATTGATAAAAATATTAGAAGAAAAATCTCTCATGTTTTTAGACTTCAGTTTTTACAGAGCTATTCGAGATATACAGATCTACTGTTATAAAGTACAATAAAACATTGTTTTATAAAGAAGAAGAAATACGTTGAATATTCACCATTTCTAAATCAAAGATCTATCATGAATTAATTGTTGTTGAAGTTGATGAATTTATTTCTATATCAATTACAACCGGATCGACTCAAAACTGCTCTTACCTGAAGAAAATCTTTTCTGAAGACGAAAATCCATCTACTGTCATTTGTGTAATACTGCAACTGTAAAGAACATATGGAATGTATTTTTAAACAAATACTCTTTTCATTTTGAGTAACTGACATCTCATAAAAAGCTGTGTATTCAGTTCTATGTATAAATGAGAGGGATCTATTTTAGCCTTAACATGTAAAGGTGTCGACTACGAGCACTCAGTTGTGGACGGTCTGTTGATAAGAGGACTAGATAGTGAAAATCTTTAACACCCCAAGCTTTCATGATACACTTCTCTTTCAATAATGCAATAGCTTGCATTGTATGCAAGTTCGAGATCCTAACACACTGCAACCAATCAAAGTAGCCATTATGAATTGTAATGCCCACTTTTTGAAATTATATAAATTTTATAATTCAAAATAGACTTCATTTTTGTATTCGGAATATCGAAATTATCCTAAGTTGATCTTTTTTTTATTTTTCTGAGAACTTCCAACTTTCTATGAATACAAAAAATACTTAAAAACAACTTTTTTAATCAAAATAATTTATAGTGATAAATTATACTATTTATTTATTTTAAAGTATAATTAGAATATATTTTTATGATTTTATCCAGTGGTGGTCATTAGAATTAATTTCACTTTGAAATTGGATATAAACAATTGTCAATATTTTGATTGATATTGTTTCATAAAAACACGCTATTTGTTTTGACAACGGGAATTAATTATAAAATTAATTAATGAAACATATAAGTTTGAAATTTTTTAAAATATACATCATTTTTTAATTCATAATATCAATTATAGCCAGCGGTGAGTTTTTGGTATTGTTCTGAAAAACTTCAATTTTTTATAAATAGTGAAACCACTAAGTGGTAGTTAAGAAAACTAATTTTTCATTTAAATGAGTCTTTACCACTTCTATGAAATTAATTTTAAAAATATGACATACATGGTTGTCATTATTGAATAAAATGTGGTTCAATGGGATGAAAATAATTTTTGGTGAATAGTAACTTTAAAGTTTTATTATTCGCGATTAAAGTTAATTAGTGTAATTTAAGGTTAATATAAGTTTATAATAATATGAAATTACCTTTACACTTGTCCTACCCTTATTTGATGAGTGATGGACAACCATGAAAATCCATGGGTCAACTTGGGGACCCCATGGAGCCACTTGGGTAAGGAAATGACATTAATAACTTTTTATTTAAAGTCAAAATAAAATTGTCGCAAACATGTGTTGTTTTACTAAAACAATTATTACATGGGGTTATATAAGTTAACATTTCGACTATAAATATTCATTGGAAAGCTAAATATATTTATGACATCATGGTAATTTCTTTATAATTTTTAGACATTAAATAAATTAAATTGTTTATGACACCGTGATGATGCAGCGATTACCTCATTAATGACCAATTTAAATGAAATGAAAAGATAAGGTAAAATATAAGACATACACTTGTCTAAAACCTATTTTATGGGTATATTTATAACCCTTATCACCTTATCCTAGAAATATATCATTTTGGGACCTTTAAAATCTGATAAGCATTTCATAATAAAGTAACATTTCAATCTTTCGAAAAGAGCCCCTCCTCTCCTCTTATAAAAGACCCCCACCTCTACCACCTTATTCACACCATCAAAGCCATTTAGATAGTCCAAACTCTGCCCAAATACTCTCTAAACTTCCAACTATTACTCCTAGAATCCTCAATTTTGGAAGAATTCTTCCCAAAGATGTCTTTGGATCAAATCTAAAAGTGTTACCCGATTTTAAGGTAATGTCTTCTATTATGTTCTTTTGTTTTATTTTGCTTCTCCATCCACTTAAACTCACTTTATTACTTTATTATATAAAAAAACCTGTATCTTAAATATACTAGGATTTTTTTTCTGAGAAGTATATTATTTACACTTACACACAACTTCATCTAATGGTTAAAGAACATACTGTTTCGGTGGGTGGTGAATTACTGCCTCACGAAACGATGATTGTTCAATCTTATTTTAACACCTATCATGGTGGACATTAAGATGTCACTATATTTATATATGATATATATTATTTTTATGTTTTCCTTATGCTTCTGTATATTTCATTTATGGCATACCTTTATGATTTCCATTATGGGTAAACGCGATAATTTCATTTTAGAATGTGCGGACTACCGCCCCCTCAAAGTGATTTGAATCATTAATGCCATATGTGGGACGTATAAAGGATGTAGTAATTGATATTATATATTATATTGTACTATAATTATAATATACCTTTATATCATTATGATTTCATTCCATTAAATAAGAAATAGAAATGAAAGTAGCGTTCATGCGTACATACGGCTTACCATCTCCATTAACAGTGCATTTCATTTCTTACCACTAAATGTTATGTAATATTTTAAATGATTGTATATACTGGATATATATAATAAATATTATATCTACATCATGAATATAACTCTGGATATAATGGATGTTTTACCACATGAACAACGTGTAATTATAAGAAGTTTATTTTTTTACTTAAGTACCAAAGATTGACAAAACGGCCGTTATTAACATAAATAATTACATAATGTTCATAACAAGGTAATAAGTGATATAAAAGGAATAATTTAATTGAAAAAGTCTCTTAAGAAAGTAGAAATTATCTCTACTTTATTATTCAGGAGGTTAAAGAACGATCGAGTCAAGTCAGACACGAGGTAAGGGATCTTATTAACCCAATTCCCGTTCTTTGGGTTAATCTGATACTTTCAAATTATGTCACGATATTATTATGTCCTATCTTGTATTTTTACTTTATTTATGTGTAAATATAGTGAATACACATAATAGACCAATTTTATTTAAAAAAATGATCTTTGTAAGGGACTTCATCTCAATCTTCTTTCATTAAGGCATGTTTTGTTTTAATACAAGACATTATTTTATACGGTTATAAACTCTTTTGACTTTTACATTTATTCAAAAGGAATATTTTTTATATGAAAAATTCTACTAAATGACAAAAGGGAATGTTTTTTTGTCATGTGTATGCGGCGACAACGACTTCTCCTCCGCCGTGACCACTATTTGAGTTTCAGCTTCCTCTACAAGCCATAACTTTATTTAAATGAAAAATAAATACCATGTTTTACTTTTCATTTATTTTGGTATTGAAAATGGTTTTGATAATTTTTTTATTATATCAATGTGTTGTATTGATATCTTGTGAATGAAATTTGGAAATGTTATGTTTCCTTTATGCATGTTTTATGTGATATGATTATGTTATTGTTTATGATATGTTTAAACTTGTTCATATGAGGAATGCATTGGACTTAATAAGTGACTGGTGGAGCCCGCTATAGCTCATCGATGCATCGGTAGGTCTCATGAGACAAACTAGTGTCTTGGAACGAGGCCTTGACAAAATCTTATTTTTATTCTTGGCACGAGGCCTTGACTATGTGGTTATGATAGTCAGGCATTATGCATTCCATCATTATGAAAGTTGTTATTGATATTAAATTTTATTATTCGACTAGTATAATATCCATGTGAATAATTAAATGGAATTATTTCATAATATTTTTCCATATTATGATGATGTTCAAGTTTAAAAGGCTTTTGTTTTAGTTATACATGGCCTTAAATGTTTATTTTTATTTATGAAAGTTTTCGCTGTATTGTTATCCTTACTGAGCATCTGTGTAACACCCCAATATTTTATGAAAGATATTCTTTTAATTTCATTAATTTCTTGTGCTACACCAAGATTACCTTGCGCTATATGCAACACCGTATTAGCTTGCAGTATACGCAACACTTTTCTTGGCTCTTGTTACACACAATTTCAGATTCGTTTGATAGAAGTTATTCTACGCAACATTGAGTGTATATATATATATATATATATTCAATGTATAAATAAAATATGGTTGGATTCTATTATACACAACAACAATGGAGTTGTGCACTACACTCAACCTTGACTTGGCTTGTATTACACGCAATCGCGACCTTCCTCGATAGCGTGTGGTGTACACAATACCGTGTTTTACTAAACAATGATATATTATTATAATATTATTATGAACTAGCCGTTATGAATAGTGTTATCTAAATTTTGAATTTTATAACATTATTATTCATCTTACACATTTCTGGAACATGGTATAAGAACAAAATAAATTTTTCAGGTAAAATAAGTATTTTTCAAAAAATGCAGTTTTGCCGCCTTTTGATGGCGCACTCAATTTAAATATAGTTTTTGACATATTTATAAGTTCAATTTGACAAAATAAAATTCTTCTTTTGAATCAGGATATAAAAGGTTACATTAGATAAAGTTTTGATATTTTTCCGATAACTTTCATATTTTAATGAATAGTAAAAACACGCTATATTTTAATTTAAAACAACTTTTTCATCGTAATATCTTATGTGGTTAAATTATAATATTGAATGGTTTTAAAGTATAAATAGAATATATTTATACCATTTAATATAATTTAGGTCATTAGCATTGATTTTACCTTGAATTCGTAGGTTAAATCAATTCAATCTTTTGCAATGTTTTAAAGAAAAACCCGTTTTCTTTCGACAACGGGATTAATATTAATTTAATTTCTGCATCTTTTTTGTATTGAATTTGGAAAAAAGGATTCCATATTTGGAATTAGTGGGTTCAAATTATGTTAATAAGCTACTTTTTTATTTTTGGGCATTGTGAATTGTAACTACGGTAAATTTTATTTTCTATAGTTAAAGGTAAATCGGGTAATTAAGGGTAAATATAAGATTATAAAATTACCCTAACACTTGGAGAAATCCTATTGGATGACTAATACTCGACCCATATCACCTAAGGTTCTGATTAGATTCATTTAATTAATTTTTTTCAATGCAAATAATTTAATTATTATTAAAACCAAAGAATATGACAACATGTCACTTTCTTAAATCTTATAAGTATAATAATTTTAATCTAGTGATAAACTTCATGAATCTTCGAAAATGAATAGTCTCCAAAACGATAATAAAATTATCTACATCATATAAATTTATTTAGAATTTTTAGGGATTAAATAGTTATCATTTATTATGACACAGATATGATGTAGTAATTGTCCTATTAATGAAATATTGACATAATTGATGTTATAAATGCCCAAATAAATGTAATTTGAGACTTTTTATGAATTACACTAATTTGATAGGTTAATATGACATGTTAGTATTGATTTAAGTAACTTTTTTAGAACTAATCATTCATTTATGATTTTCAGAAAAATCAATTACTAAATAGTGTCAAAAATGACATAAAATAGTTTTTAAAACAAATATTATATTATTAATTGTAATTTTTTTCCTAAAAATCTAAAGTTCTGCCAAAGGACTTATATAAGTTTATAAATATTAATAATAAACAACTTGGGGTTTTTTTGTCTTGTTATAGTATGTTTATTAACCTTATAGTGTAAGAACACAAGAAGACACGGTAAAAATAAAATTATTTAACTTAATGTTAAATCTAAATGATATGTTTAAAATAGGAACCTAAACTTGTCTAAATTCTATTAGATGAGAGGATTTCGACCCTTCCCAAATTTAGCTTCTAAATAAATCAATTTGGAGCTATTTGAAACCGAATTTGACTTTATTATAAAATAATAGTTTTAGTTATTCCAAAGGTACCCCTCTCCTCCCTTATAAAAAGGCACCTCCTCCCCCTCTTCCTCACACCACATTGAGCCTTCAAGCTCGGAAAACCCCTACCAAATTATCTTCTCCACTTCCATAGAAACATCCTAGAGTTTCTGGTCTTCCTCAAAGACCAATTTTA
Organism: Viscum album; assembly: GCA_963277665.1. Lineage (NCBI taxonomy): Eukaryota > Viridiplantae > Streptophyta > Magnoliopsida > Santalales > Viscaceae > Viscum > Viscum album. The sequence goes on from OY728135.1 coordinate 1,841,632,777, forward strand.
GTTCCCTAAAAGGAGATCTCAAAGAGGTGCTTCAAAGAAGAGGTAATGTTCGTTACCGATTCTTTCAACTTTATTTCTTCTTCCACTTCTTATTCTTAGGATGTTTCATTATGAAGTAATAAAATCAGTATCACTCATATACTGATATGTTATTATATGTATGAAACAAACCTGTTTCACCTTCTATCCATCCTACGGAAAAAGAAAATCACCGCGCGTGCGTACGTACGGAATACCGTCTCCACGTCGTGGTGTAATCTATTTTCCGCCACCACCATAATTGTATGGGTATAATTGTGTAATGAGTAACTATATATGATTATTATAAAGTGATATTGATACTGAAATAGTATACATACACTTCAACACAAGTTCACGATCATGAGAATGATATCATCGCTCGTGCGTACGTACGGACTACCGTCTCCACGACGTGATGAGATTCATTCTCCACATTAACCATTCATGAATGATTATAAAGTATATATAATGAATAATAATGAAATATTTGACATTATAAATCTACTGGATATATGTATATATATATATATTTATGTCATCTACTTACTTCCATTCAAGACAATAAGGAAAGGAAAACAGCGTTCATCCGTACGTACGGACTACCGTCTCCATGAACGGTGTGTTTCATTTCATTTATCTATCTATTATATATATATATATATATACTGAATATATATGATATATAAATCATGTTTTATATTCTGGAAGTAATTAAATCATGATATAAGTAATAATAATGTCAAGAACAACAAGTCCAAACACCTATGATAAATGAAACGATTTTACCCAAAACGCTTCTTTAACATGGAATTTACAAAAGAACAGGTAATATAAAGTCATAAGTGAACCATATATGATATCATAACAATGAATATGATTCTTTAATAAGTTAATGACATTATTTAAATCATTATACAGGAGGTTCGGATACGTACAAAGCATATCAGACTTAAGGTAAGGGAAATATCACAATCTCATTTTTATCCGAGATTGTTTATACTTTGGTATTTACTGGGGTGTATTTTATCATCCACGTCCATTTTTCCCCAATATGTAATATTTATATCCTTCTACAATATGTTATATCAAATTTTACCCTTCGGTGAGTTTTTAGTAAAAGATATGAAAGGAATCTTTTGTCATTTTTCGTACGAGGTACTTTTTGACTTTTCCGACAAAAGTACGAGAAGAATGTTTTTTTAACTTATACGGCATGAATGGATTTTTAAAACATTATTTCCAAGAAGCTTACTTTACAAGTTTTCAAGTTTATTTTTAATAAACTTCTTTCATTTTAGAATTTTATGACATGTTAAGAAAGGAAAAGTGTTTTTGAAGTAGAAACGATATTTTCCTCAAGAATGGAGTTCAAGTGTTTTATCAAAATTATTTTCCACCTAAGATAATAAAGGGTTCTGTTTCAATCCCTATTGATTTGATTATGTTGTGATAGAATTATTTTTATGAATTCCATTATCTTATATGAATTTTTTTATGATGTCACAATGTTTAAGAATCCCATTTTTATTACATGGGTTATGCAATGATGTATGGTTTATGATTTTGTGGCACACATAAGAATGGTATCATTATGATATTGGTGGGACCCATATCTCCCTCCAATTCATTGGGTAAAGATTTTATATCTCATGAGATAGACATGGCTGGAACGGTAGGTTATACCGGTTTAGTGAAACAGAACTGAAACGATGGTGACTCGGTTCAGAAATGGACTTTTTCCACTAAGATAGTCTTGGAAATCAGTCTTGACTAATAAGAAATTATTCTCTATGATTATGTGTGCATGCCACAAAGTTTCATGATTTAAGTTATGACTATTGGGATTACATTTCACTACTATGATTTATCACATGTTATGAAATTATGATCTCTTTTTCAGGTTAAGATTTCCAAAAGATATGTTGTTTTGAATATGATGTGATTGATATTTCTTTTGTTTACCCTTACTGAGCATTTGAGCTCACCCTTTTATGTTTTCTTTTCCCCAGGACATAAATAAAGGATTTAGGTTTAAGAAAAAGAAGATCATTATGGGATATGTTGAAGATTTTTCTCCATGATTAGAAGATTATATTCCGAGTTTCCAAAGACACTAAACTATTACGGTCCTTGTGTGTGTGTTTTTGTAATGTACTAAGTATTCCGTAAAAGTAATGTAATGTTCACGTACGTCAAGATTCGGGTCTCTACAGTTGGTACCAATGGAAAGGTTTAGTCAACCTTTGAAAACTAGGATGCGAAAACGTTAGTGAGATCCCTAGAGATATTTCTAAGGTATATCTAGGGATGCCCCTAAGGATAAGTATACATATAGGATATAGTCCTAGAACTATGGTAACGATATTAGATTAAACCAAAGATGTTAGATATTGAAGTTACTCCCCCTTTATTATGATTTTCGCCTCTCACACTATTCTTTTTGGTTTTTAGAAAATGGCTGGAAACAAGGTGATTCATGATAATGGAGGATATGATGGACAATGGAATGATATTCTTCATGAGAAACCAAATGAAATGGGATTTGGAAGTCCAAACATAATTATTATGCCGAATCAGAAATCTCATAATATGATCAATAAAGTAAAATTTGGTAAGTTTCCTGACTCGGCTAATAAGAGAAAGATGGAGTTTCATGATGATCATAGAGGAAAGAATGTTCAATTTCCCCTATGTAAATCATGTGGGAAGAGGCATCAAGGAGAATGTTTCAGAGGAACTGGAATATGCTTTGGGTGTGGAAATGAAGGACACAAAGCCAATAAGTGCAAAGGGAAAGGTTCAGTTAACACCAGGGATAAGGATAATGGTATTGCTACGACATCAACAATGGTTAAATGTTTTAAATGTGGAATGTACGGGCATTATGCAAACAAATTCCCTAAGGGAAAGTCTCATGAAGAGAATCTGTACGGCCGTATGGGTAGTATTTATGTTGATGATAATGAAGAGACTACAAATGATATGTTAGATAAAAGAATTGTTGAAGCTCGGTCAATGGTTTAAGAAGGTAGTGGAATGATTACATGTTTATCAAGTGTAATGTTGTATAAAGAATCTCATGGTACTATGGAATAAAGAGACATCTAAGGATTATTACATTGTTGTCTTTCCTTGAGTTTTGAAAGTGTGTGATTAATGCTACCAGTATCCATGAAAGGTTATTCAGATATTTTTGGAATGAAGATGATATGCGCATAATGAAGGGATAAGTAGAAAATTAAATGTTTGATAGTATTCATGAGCTTATGACTGATATAAGGAGAAGGTTATATCATGGATTGAGTATATAGAATTTTTGGTTTTTGGTATGTGGTAAGGGTTAACTTTTGACAGCATTCATGTTTTCACTAAGGTTTAATAGGTATTCATTTTTCAAGAGAATCCATGATTAAGGTATTCACATGATTGGAATGTGACCAACAAGATATATGGGGGATAAATGATGGTATTCACATGCTTGGTTGATGACATTTCAAGTAATCGTTTTCTTTATACTACGAGCTTGGACCGAAGTATTTTAGATAAGCCTAAAGATTGGAATGGATTGTGTTGGACATAATTTAGTATTGTTTAAGGATAGAACTTTTTTTTGATATTGTTGATGGGATGTTATAGTAATGTAGTTTTAGAAAAAGGAAAACCTGTAGGACGGGCGATAGCCCATCGCGTCGGCCAAGGCTGTGGGAATCAAACCCACAACTAAAGTGAAATGGGCCTTTATAGCATACCACTGGCCTACAGAAAGTCCCTAGTTAGTACAAACTAGTTTTATTTTATTAAGCGGTATGATATATGAAGTATAAGTTCATTTTTGGAACCATATACGATTAATCTAACCATAAGATGGACTTATAACTTTTTCTAACCTTTTGTTTGAAAGAGATGGAATGACCCATCATTCTATCACATGATCTGCTAACACATCACGAATAACAAATTCAACTTCATTTCTTTCAGGGATGAAGTGGAAATTATTCAATTCACGAACAACAGTGAGATTTTACCAAAATCATGCAAGTATTTCTTTTAATTCATCAACTTTAGGGAAATGATTTTGAAAACCAAAAATGTTTTCATAGTTCCCTTATATCCGATGAATCAGATGGTACCTTAGATCATCACATATCTATAGCTTTGTGATTGTTGGATTTTTCATAGCCATGTTCTCTACCACTCTCCATCAGAACCTGATGGTTAGATTTTTCTTCCATATCCATATTTTAACCTATGTTCTCCTACGTGGAAACCCAGTGATGAGTTAATTTGGGTAACCATTACAGTTAATACTTTAGTTTTTAAAGCCATGTTTTGGTATTCCTTTTTATGATGTCGGTTTCTATTAAACAAACATTCGAGTAGTAAACCATTTATAAACCCGACGAATTTTGAGGGAGAAATTCATTTTAAGGGGGGTAGAATGTAACTCCCTGATATTTTATGAAAAATATTCTTTTAATTTCATTAATGTCTTGTGCTACACCAAGATTACCTTGCGCTATATGCAACACCGTATTAGCTTGCAGTATACGCAACACTTTTCTTGGCTCTTGTTACACACAATTTCAAGTTTGTTTGATAGAAGTTATTATACGCAACATTGAGTGTATATATATATATTTATATTCAATGTATAAATAAAATATGTTTGGATTCTATTATATGCAACAACAAAGGAGTTGTGCACTACACGCAACCCTGACTTGGCTTGCATTACACACAATCGCGACCTTCCTTGATAGCGTGTGTTGTATGGAATACCGGGTTTTACTAAACAATGATATATTATTATAATATTATTATGAACTAGCCATTATGAATAGTGTTTACTAAATTTTTAATTTTATAACATTATTATTCATCTTACACATTTCTAGAACATGGTATAAGAACAAAATAAATATTTCAAGTAAAATAAGTATTTTTTAAAAAATGCAGTTTTGCCGCCTTTTGATGGCGCACCCACATTAAATCTAGTTATTGACATATTTATAAGTTCAATTTGACAAAATAAAATTCTTCTTTTGAATCAGGATATAAAAATTTACATTAGATAAATTTTTGATATTTTTCCGATAACGTTCATATTTTAATGAATAGTAAAAACACGCTATATTTTAATTAAAAACAACTTTTTTCATCGTAATATCTTATGTGGTTAAATTATAATATTGAATGGTTTTCAATTATAAATATAATATATTTTTACCATTTAATATAATGTATGTCATTAGCATTGATTTTACCTTGAATTCGTAGGTTAAATCAAGTCAATCTTTTGCAATGTTTTAAAGAAAAACCTGTTTTCTTTCGACAACGGGATTAATTTTAATTTAATTTCTGCATCTTTTGTGTATTGAATTTGGAAAATTGGATTTTATATTTGGAATCAGTGGGTCCAAATTATGTTAATAAGCTACTTATTATTTTTGGGCATTATAAATAGTAACTACGGTAAATTTTATTTACTATAGTTAAAGGTAAATCAGGTAATTATGGGTAAATATAAGATTATAAAATTACCCTAACACTTGGAAAAATCCTATTTCATGACTAAAAGTCGATCCATATCACCTAAGGGTCGGATTAGATTCATTTAATTAAATTTTCTCAATGAAAATAATTTAATTAATATTAAAACCAAAGAATGTGACAACATGTCACTTTCATAAATCTTATAAGTATAATAATTTTAATCTAGTGATAAACTTCATGAAACTTAGAATATGAATAGTATACAGAAATCTAATACAATTATCTACATCACATAAATTTATTTAGGATTTTTAGGGATTAAATAATTATCATTTATTATGACACAAAGATGATGCAGTAATTGTCTTATTAATGAAATATTGACATAATTGATGTTATAAATACACAAATAAATCTACTTTGAGACTTTTTATGAATTACACTAATTTAATAGGTTAATATTACATGTTAGTATTGATTTAAATAACTTTTTTCGAACTAATCATTCTTTTATGATTTTCACAAAAATCAATTACTAAATAGTGTCAAAATTGACATAAAATAGTTTTTAAAACAAATATTATATTATTAATTGTTTTTTTTTCCTAAAAATATAAAGTTCTACCAAATGACTTATATAAGGTTATAAATATTAATAATAAACAACTTGGTGTTCGTTTGGCTTGTTATAGTAAGTTTATTAACCTTATAGTGTAAGAACACAAGAACACACGGTAAAAGTAAATTTATTTAACTTAATGTTAAATCTAAATGATAAGGTTAAAATAGGAACCTAAACTTCTCTAAATTCTATTGGATGAGATGATTTCGACCCATCCCAACCTTAGCTTCTAAATAAATCAATTTGGAGCTATTTAAAGCCTAATTTGACTTTATAATAAAATAATAGTTTTAGTTATTCCAAAGGTACCCCTCTCCTCCCTTATAAAAGGGCACCTCCTCCCCCTCTTCCTCACACCACATTGAGCCTTCAAGCTCGGCCAAACCCTGCCAAATTATCTTATCCACTTCCATAGAAACATCCTAGAGGCTCTGGTCTTCCCTAAAGACCAATTTTAGTGCCCTAAAAGGAGATCTCAAAGAGGTGCTTCAAAGAAGAGGTAATGTCTGTTACCGATTCTTTCAACTTTATTTCTTCTTCCACTTCTTATTCTTAGGTTGTTTCATTATGAAGTAATAACATCAGTATCACTCATATACTTATATGTTATTATAAGTATGAAACAAACCTATTTCACCTTCTATCCATCCTACGGAAAAAGGAAATCACCGCGCGTGCGTACGTACGGAATACCGTCTCCACATCTTGGTGTAATCTATTTTCTGCCCCCACCTTAATTGGATGGGTATAATAGTGTAATGAGTAACTATATATGATTATTATAAAGTGATATTGATACTGAAATAGTATACATACACTTCATCACAAGTTCACGATCATGATAATGATATCATCGCTCGTGCGTACGTACGGACTACCGTCTCCATGACGCGATGAGATTCATTCTCCACATTAACCATTCATGAATGATTATAAAGTATACATAATGAATAATAATGAAATATATGAAAATTTAATTCTAATGGATTTATGTATATATATATATATGTATGTATGTATGTCATCTACTTACTTCCATTCAAGACAATAAGGAAAGGAAAACAACGTTCATGCGTACGTACGGACTACCGTCTCCATGAACGGTGTGTTTCATTTCATTTATCTATCTATTATATATATATATATATACTGAATATATATGATATATAAATCATGTTTTATATTCTGGAAGTAAGTAAATCATGATATAAGTAATAATAATGTCAAGAACAACAAGTCCAAACACCTACGATAAATGAAACGATTTTACCCAAAACGCTTCTTTAACATGGAATTTACAAAAGAATGGGTAATATAAAGTCATAAGTGAACCATATATGATATCATAACAATGAATATGATTCTGTAATAAGTTAATGACATTATTTAAATCATTATACAAGAGATTCGGATACGTACAAAGCATATCAGACATAAGGTAAGGGAAATATCACAATCTCATTTTTATCCGAGATTGTTTATACTTTGGTATTTACTGGGGTGTATTTTATCATCCACATCCATTTTTCCCCAATATGTAATATTTATATCCTTCTACAATAGTTTATATCAAATTTTACCCTTCGGTGAGTTTTTAGTAAAAGATATGAAAGGAATCTTTTGTCGTTCTTCGTACGAGTTACTTTTTGACTTTTCCGACAAAAGTACGAGAAGAATGTTTTTTTTAACTTATACGGCATGAATGGATTTTTAAAACATTATTTACAAGAAGCTTTCTTTACAATTTTTCAAGTTTATTTTTAATAAACTTCTTTCAGTTTAGAATTGTATGACATGTTAAGAAAGGAAAAGTGTTTTTGAAGTAGAAATGATATTTTCCTCAAAAATTGAGTTCAAGTGTTTTATCAAAATTATTTTCCATCTAAGATAATAAAGGGTTCTCTTTCTATCCCTATTGATTTTATTATGTTATGATAGAATTTTTTTTTATGAATTCCTTTATCTTATATGAATTGTTTTATGATGTCACAGTGTTTAAGAATCCCATTTTTATTACATGGGTTATGCAATGATGTATGGTTTATGATTTTGTGGAACACATAAGAATGGTATCATTATGATATGGGTGGGACCTATATCTCCCTCCAATGCATTGGGTAAAGATTTTATATCTCATGAGATAGACATGGCTGGAACGGTAGGTTATACCGGTTCAGTGAAACAGGACTGAAACGAGGGTGACTCGGTTCAGAAATGGACTTTGTCCACTATGATAGTCTTGGCAATGAGTCTTGACTAATAATAAATGATTCTCTATGATTATGTGTGTATGCCACAATGTTTCATGTTTTAAGTTATGACTATTGGGATTACATTTCACTACTATGATTTATCCCATGTTATGAAATTATGATCTCTTTTGCAGGTAAAGATTTCCAAAAGATATGTTCTTATGAATATGATATGATTGATATTTCTTTTTTTTACCCTTACTGAGCATTTGAGCTCACCCTTTTATGTTTTCTTTTCCCCAGGACATAAAGAAAGGATTTAGGTTTTAAAAAAAAGAAGATCATTATGGGAGATGTTGAAGATCTTTCACCATGATTAGAAGATTATATTCCGAGTTTCCAAAGACACTAAACTATTACGGTCCTTGTGTGTGTGTTTTTTTAATGTACTAAGTATTCGTAAAAGTAATGTAATGTCCATGTACGTCATGCTTCGGGTCTCTACAATCTGATCTCACCCCTTTCTAGGTTTTATTTTCCCAGGATGTGAATAAATATTTTATGACTGACCTATAGGTATAGTCTGATGGGCATAGGAGTGTGGACTATGGAGACTATGTTATTGTGATTTTTTACTTTATGATGTAATGTAACATTTCTGAATGTATCTAGTGTTTCCAAGGCTACTAAACTAATTGGTCTTTCGAGACTTGATCTTTTGTGATCATTCCAATGTTACATAATAATGTACTGACTCTGGGTAACTAGGGTCAGGGTGTTACAGTTGGTATCAGAGGGAGTTTAGTACTAACCTTGGAATCTAAATATAGATTAACTCTGATTAGAGCACATAACCCTAATATATACTTTGAGGATTAGTATAGAAGAACATCCTAGAATTTTGGTAAAGAATAGATTTTGTGTATTTTCTGAGCAATACATCCCTATCTGGATACGAGTAGGTAGAGGTTGCTCTGGCACAGATGTACCTTGGGGTAAAACCCAAAAACACCGCTTTGAGCTACACTCGAAAGGGAACTAGTGCACGACAATGGGCCTTACAGCACTCTTGATTACGACAATCCCAGGGGATATGCTTAGGAGAGTTCACAATTTCATTACAAACCATTATGAAGGGTTTATGAGTATATACTTCCTTAAAGAAAAAATTTCTTTTTATGATTATGTATTATATCCATAAATAGTTCAATTTATGTTAAGTGTTTTACAAATATGGAACTATGTATTTTGATTCATAAACTAATCTAGTTTATGACATTGTTTAGAAATGGAGACTAGTGGAAGGAATAGAAACTGTATCAATGCACGCACTCCATGTAGGGATTTCCCTCCTGCTCAAGGTAATTATAGTGGAGCTGGTGATACAACTGGTGCTGATCAGCAAATCACGATACTCGGAAAACTCACTCAGGTTATGAATAATAACCTTACCCGTATAGATCACCCTAATCCACAATGTGGAGGATCAATGTTAGATCGCTTCATGAGGCAGCAACCACCAAAATTCAATGGGAGTAAAAATCCATTAGTAGTTGATCAATGGATAAGTTCCATAGAGAAAATATTTCAGGCTTTGGGGACTAGTGAATGGAAAAAAGTTATCATAGAAATTTATCACCTCACTAGAGATGCTGATCAATGGTGGTTATTGATACAAAACATGACAAAAGATTATGAAGTATCAATTATGGAATAGAGGGAGTTCAAAGAGTTTTTCTTAGAAAAATACTTTCCTCGTGACCATCAAGCAGATATGGAAAGGCAATTTCTGAGTTTGAGACAAAAGGAGGATGCGAATGTCACAAAGTATGAGGCCAACTTTTCAAGTTTAGCAAGGTATGTTGCCGATTATATACGTAACCCAAGAGGTAAGATTTATCGTTTCTTTGATGGGTTAAAACCATTTCTCCGTCAAGATTTAGTATCACAATCTTTCTCAACGTATGAAGATATAGTCTCATGTGCTATCAAGACAGAAAGAGAATTCTCTAAATCTTATGACAATAAAGTAAAGCAACAGAAAAAGAGAAAATTGGAACTAGAGATAGATAAAGGGAAAAAGGGAAAGGATGATTTTCCATTATGCAATAATTGTGGGAAGAATCTCCCCGGTACTTGCCTAAAAGTAATGGGAGTTTGTTATAAATGTGGAGAAAAAGGTCACCAGGCTCATGATTGCAATGGAAAGAAAGAGGCTATAAATGTTGAATGCTACAATTGTAGGGAAATGGGGCATTATGAAAATGAATTTCCTAAGCATCCGGGAAAATTACGTCAGAAAAGGCCAAGGGATCAAGGCAGATCTTATGTTGTTACTCCAGTTGAAGTGGAATAATTATTGTATTTGTGTTTTTGGACTAATGAACAATATTAGGGTTATAAGAATAATGTGATATATATAAGGATTGTATTGTAGTACTTGTTTTTTTCATTAAGATTTTAATATGATGAAGGTAATCATATTTTTAGTATGTGACAATAAGAGAAACTTTACATTGTTTGGGGAATCTGATAAATTGATTTTGGAATTTAGAGACCTTTTAGAGAAATTCTGAATAGAGGTATTTTGGATAACTATAATGGTTGGAATGAATTAAGTTTAACTTTGGATTGTATTGTTTAAGGTTAAAACATTTCTGAAGATTTTTTTGGAATATTATAATACTATAGTTTTAGGAAAAGGACAACCTGCAGGTCGGGGGATAACCCGTCGCGTCGGACAAAGCTACAGGAATCAAACCCACAACCATAGTGTGACATGCCTTTATTACCTACCACTATACTATTAGAAGTCTTTGGTTATTACAAAATAGTTTTCCTAATATAAATCATATGTGTTAATATTTGGAACCTTGTACGATTAGGATAAATATAATATATTTGAGTTATATTATCTTTTTTAGTGAAATATGGGTTTGTGGTAAAAATTTATTAAAGAATGAAAGTCTAAATGGAAAGTATGTATTTTTCCTTAAATTCTTCGTAAATCTCCTAAATAAATTCCTCAACTTTATGAGAGGTAACTTAAAACAAAAACATTGTCGGTTAACTTTTCCTACTAGGGAATCAATGATCGTTTAACCAATCACAAGTTTGTGATTTTCTTGTAGTTAACTTTCTCCTAATCCTGTTTTCTACAACACTCCATCAGACCTTGATGGTTTGTTTCTCCTCCATACCCATATTTTCATAGAATCCTATTATGGGCTATCTCAGGTGACCTTTGTACTTCTATTTCATTCTTTTAAAGTTATATTTTTATTAACCCTATTTCCGATATGGGTTTTCCACAAAGGTATTTTCTACATTGAACCTTTTATTTTAGAAGAACATTTTCAAATTGCGAGGACACAATTTATTGAAGGAGGGGATAATGTAACACCCCATGCTTTCACGATACACTTCTCTTTCAATAATGCAATAGCTTGCATTCTACACAAGTTTGAGATACTAACACACTGCGACCAATCAAAGTAGCCCTTATGAATAGTAATACCCACTTTTTGAAATTATATAAATTTTATATTTCAAAATGGACTTCATTTTTGTAATCATAATATCAAAATTATCCTATGTTGAATTTTTTGTAATTTTCTGAGAACTTCAATTTTTTATGAATAGAAAAAATATTTAAAAACAGATTTTTTAATCAATATAATATATAGTAATAAATTATAATATTTAGTGGTTTTAAAGTATAATTAGAATATATTTTTACCATTTTATCCAGTGGTGGTCATTAGAATTAATTTCACTTTGAAATTGGACATAAACGATTGTCAATCTTTTGATTGATGTTGTTTCTTAAAAAAAAGCTATTTGTTTTGAAAACGGAAATTAATTATAAAATTAATTAATTAAACATATATGTTTATAATTATGTAAAATAGACATTATTTTTGAATTAAGAATATCAATTATAGCCTAGGGTGAGTTTTTGGTATTGTTCTGAAAAACTTCAATTTTTGATGAATAGTGAAACCACTAAGTGGTAGTTAAAAAAACTAATTATTCGTTTAAATAAAACTTTATCACTTCTGTGAATTGAATTTCAAAAATCCGACATACATGGTTTTCATTAGTGAGTAAAATGTGGTTCAATGGGATGAAAATATTTTTTGGTGAATAGTAACTTTTAAGTTTTATTAATCGCGACTAAATGTAATTAGTGCAATTTAAGGTAAATATAATGTTATAATAATATGAAATTACCTTTACACTTGTCATACCCTTATTTTATGAGTCATGGATGGCCAATAAAATCCATGGGTCAACTTGGGGACCCCATGGAGCCACTTGTGTAAGAAAATGACATTAATAACTTCTTATTTAAAGTACAAATAAAATTGTCACAAACATGTGTTGTTTTTTCTAAAACTATTATTACATGGGGTTATATAAGTTAAATTTTCGACTATAAATATTAATTGGAAAGATGAAAATATTTCCTACATCATTGAAATTTATTTATAATTTTTAGACATTAAATTAATTAAATTTCTTATGACACCATGATGATGCAGCGATTACGTCATTAATGAAACATTTAAATAAAATGAAAAGTTAATGTACAATATATAACATAAACTTTTATAAAACCTATTTGATGGATATATTTCGAACCCTTATTACCTTATCCTAGAAATATATCATTTTTGGACCTTTAAAATCCGATAAGCATTTCATAATAAAGTAACATTTCAATCATTCCAAAAGAGCCCCTCCTCTCCTCTTATAAAAGGCCCCCACCTCTACCACCTCATTCACACCGTCAAAGCCATTTGGCCTGGCCAAACTCTTCCAAAAAACTCTCTCAACTTTCCTCTCCTACTCCTAGAATCCTCACATTGGGCAGAAGTCTTCCCAAGGAATTCTTTGCCTCAAATCAAAAAGAGTTACCCGATTTGAAGGTAATGTCTTCTCTTATGTTCTTTTGTTTTATTTTTCTTCTCCAACACCTTAAACTTTTTTTATTACTTTCTTTTGTAACAACACCAATATCTTCAACATACTAGGATTTTGTTAAGAGAAGTACTTTATTTACAATTACACACACCTTCGTCTAATGGTCAAAGAACATATTGTTTCTGTGGGTGGTGAATTTCTGCCTCACGAAACGATGATTGTTCAATCTTATTTTAACACCTCTCATGGGTGCCATTAAGATGTAAATATATTTATATATGATATATATTATGTTTATGTTTTCTATATGCTTCTTAATTTTTCATTTAATTCATACCTTTATGATTTCCATTATGGGTAAATGCGATAATTTCATTTTAGGAAGTTTGGACTACCGCCCCCTCAAAGTGATTTGAATCGTTAATGCCATATGTGGGATGTATAAAGGATGGATTAAATGATATTATATATGATATTATACTGTAATTATAATACACCTTTATATAATTATGATTTTATTCCATTAAATACGAAATAGAAATGAAAGTAGCGTTCATGCGTACGTACAGCTTACCGTCTCCATGAACGGTGCATTTCATTTCTTACCACTAAATGTTATGTAATATTATAAATGAGTGTATATACAGGATATATATGATATATATGATATCTAACTAATGAATATAATTCTTGATATAATTAATATTTTACCACATGAACAACTAGTAATTATATGAAGTTTATTTTTGACTCAAGTACCAAAGATCGACAAAAAGACCGTTATTAACTTAAATAATTACATAATCATAAAAACATGGTAATAAGTGATATAAAAGAAACAATGAACTTGAAAAAGGTTCCTAACCAAGTATAAATTAACTCTAGTTTATTATTCATGAGTTTATAGAACGATCGAGTCAAGTCGGACACGAGGTAAGGGAACTTCTTAACCCAATTTCCGTTCTTTGAGTTAATCTCCTACTTTCAAATTATGTTGCAATATTATTATGTCCTAACTTGTATTTGTACTTCAATTGTGTGTAATTATAGTGAATACACATAATAGATCAATTTTATTTTACAAATGATCTTTGTAAGGGACTTCGTCTCAATCTTCTTTCATTGAGGAATATTTTGTTTTAATACAAGACTTTCTTTTATACGGTGTATAACCCCCTTTGACTTTTACATGTATTCAAAAGGAATCTTTTTTATACGAAGAGTTTTACTAAATGACAAAAGGGAATGTTTTTTTCATACGTATGTGGCGACAATGACTTATCCTCTGTCGTGACCATTATTTGAGTTTCGACTTCCTCTACAAGCCATAAATTTTTTTAAATTAAAAAAAATACCATTTTTTACTTTTCATTTATTTTGGCATTGAAAATTGTTTTTATAATGTTTTTATTATATCAATGTGTTGTATTGATATCTTCTGATTGAAATGTGGAAATTTTATGTTTCCTTTATGCATGTTTTATGTGATACGATTATGTTATGGTTTATGATATGTTTAAACTTTTTCATATGAGGAATGCATTGGACTTAATAAGTGATGGGTGGAGCCCGCTATAGCTCCTCGATGCATCAGTATGTCTCATGAGACAAACTAGTGTCTTGGCATGAGGCCTTGACAAAATCTTATTTTTAGTCTTGGCACGTGGGCTTGACTATGTGGTTATGATAGTATGTCATTATGAATTCCATCATTATGAAAGTGGTTATTGATATTGAATGTGATTATTCGACTAGTAGAATATCCATGTGAATAAGTAAATGGAATTATTTTATTTTAATTTTACCATATTATGTTGAAGTTCATGTTTAAAAGGATTTTTTTTAGTTATACATTGCCTTAAATGTTTATGTTTATTTATGAAATTTTCCGCTGTATTGTTATCCTTACTGAGGATCTGAGCTCACCCCTTTCTATGTTTTATTTTCCCAGGATGCGAAGAAATATTTTATGGCTAACCTACAGGGATAGTTTGAGGGGATAGGAGTGTGGACTATGGAGACTATGTTATTGTGATTTTTCACTTTATGATGTAATGTAACATTTATGAATGTATCTAGTGTTTCCAAGGATACTAAACTAATCAGTCTTTTGAGACTTGATCTTTTCTGATCATGCCAATGTTTCGTAATAATGCACCGACTCTGGGTAACTGGGGTCGGGGCGTTACAAATTCACCATGCTCGTGGAGTGTATCATTCGTGGAGTGGACTAGGGGCCTTCTATTCCCCAAACCACTATAAGGCTTTTCATTTTGATAACTATTTATTTCTGTTGCATAAACATTTTTATATTGTTAAAGGACAAATTTGGAAATCATCATGATTCTCGAGGAAATTGTAAAAGGCATAATTCACCCCCCTCTTGTGCGCATTTGGTATAACCCGATCCAACAAGGACAGTGGTCATTGTTATAACTATTACCCAAACGCAAGGGTTAGTGATGATAATCAATGTCAGTAACCTCTTAATCTAATGGAAAAGTGAAAATCTCAGGAAATTGTTGTTTTTTAGGAGAGGTGTGATAACAATGTGATAAAAGGTACACTTACCATCCACTCTGAAACTGAAATTATCCTATTTTATTCTTCATCTACCCACTCTTTCGTATCTAAGGAATTTTAAAAGTGTATTAATATTCCACCAAAACAATTATATGTGGAATTAGTAGTGCAATCCCCTAATGGTATAATGATTGCATCGCAAGTTTATGAGTCCTCTCCAGTTGAAGTTTATGGGAATGTTATTCCTTAAAATATTTTCATTCTTCCTTTGGTAGAATTTCATGCCATATTAGGCATGGATTGGATTTCTATACATAAAACCCACATCAATTTTCAAGGAAAGAAAGTTACTTTTGATATTTCAAACCCTACTATTATCATACATCAATGTGATGACAAGTATGAACCTCCTGTGGATATTTCATCCAGTGTATGGGTATTAATCCCTATTCAAAAGGTTTATTTATCTCAAATGGATAGGGATAAGATCAAAATAGATGATATTCTTGTTGTTCAGGATTTTATTGATGTATTTTTGTAAGATTTTCATACTCTTACACAAAAACATGAAGTTGAATTCTCGATAGAAATTTTACCTGGTTCCACCCCAATTTCAAGGACTCCTTATAGAATGCCCCTAATCTATTTGTATGAATTTAAGAAGAAACTCCCAGAAAACCTCGAGAATGGATTCCATTAGCCATGTTTGTCACCTGTGGGTGCACCGGTTCTTTTTGTGAAAAAGAGAAATGGATCAATGCAACTCTGCATTGATTATCGGGAGTTTAACAAGATAACAATCAAGAAAAAGTATCATCTTTCCCATATTGATGACTTGTTTGATCAAATGTGTGGAGATCAATACTTTTCCAAGATTTACCTTTTTATGGATATCATCAATTGAGGGTTATGAAGGAGGATATACCCAAGATGGCATTTTGTACAAGGTATAGTCACTATAAATATATAGTGATTCCTTTTGGTCTTACTAATGCCCCTGCTATCTTTATGGATTTAATGAATATAGTATTTAGATATTACCTTGACTAGTTTATGGTATTCTTTATAGATGATATTACTATTTATTCAAAGATAAAGGAAGAGCATGAAGATCACTTGAGAATTGTACTGAATACCTTAAGGAATGATAAGTTGTATGAAAAATTTACAAAGTGTGAATTTTGGTTGCAAAAAGTTTCATTTTTGGGTCACATAATCTCAAGAGATGGTATAGCAGTAGATCTCTCAAAGACAGAGACTATTGAAAACATTCCTAGACCAACCACAGCAACTAATATCCATAGTTTTCTTGGTTTAGTTGGATATTATTAATGGTTTGTGGAGAATTTCTCATGAATACCTAATCCAATGACCAAGTAAACATGGAAGTGTGTTAAGATCCTCTGAATAGATTAATATGAGGAAAATTTCAAGGAACTGAAAAAAAAAGTTGGTTAGTGCACCTATACAAACATTACCCTATAGTGGATAAGGGTTGGTAATTTATAGTGATGCATACAGGAAGGTTTTGGGATTTGTTCTTATTCAAAATAACATGGTTATAGGTTATTCCTCACGATAGTTAAAGATTCATGGGAAAAATTACCCAACTCATGATTTGGATTTAGCAGTGGTATTTTTTGTTTTAAATATATGGAGGAATAATCTTTTTGGGGAAAAGTATGATATATATACTGATCATAAATGTCTAAAATGTATATTCACACAAAGGGAGTTGAACATATTCTAGAAAAGTTGGTTAGAGTTAATAAAGGATTATGATTTCTCAATACATTACCACTCTAGGAAAGAGAATAAGGTGGAAAATGCTTTGAGTTGAAAAGACCATGCTAGCTTATCTATATTGATGATCACAAAAGATACAATATTTTTTTATTTTCAAAGGATGGATCTAGAAATCCTAGAGTAAGGGGAAAAATCATATCTTTCTCTAATGAATGTCCAAAACTCTATCCATGTAAAGATTAAGGAGGTGCAGAAGGAAGATGAAGAGCTATAAAAGAAGGTCAAAATGATCTTTATTTTAACAATGAAGAGGATGGAATGATCAGGTTCAAGAACAGTGTATGTGTTCCTACTATGTGAGATTTATACAAGTAGCAATTATAGGAAGAACATAGTTCTTCATTCTCTATTCATACTGGAAGTATTAAGACATATAAGGACTTGAAAAAATAATTTTGGTGGGATGGCATGAAGAGAGATATCGTAGATCTTGTATCTTGGTGTTTGGTATACCAACAAGTTAAGGCTTATAGAAAAAATGTATAAAGGGATGTTTCATCCTTTACCCATACCAAAATAGAAATGGGAGAACACCACTTTGGATTTTATCATTGGACTACCCAAAACCTATAAATGGATTAATTATATATGGTTAGTATGTGATCACCTTACTAATTCAACACACTTCATTGATATCTGAGATGTTTTACCTCTTGATCAGCTTTCTAGAAAATATATTAAAGAAGTGCTAAGGTTTTATGGAGTACCACATTCCATTGTATCATATCTATATTCGAGGTTTACCTCAATGTTTTGGAGAAGTCTTCATAAAGTGCTTGATACAGAATTGAGTTTAACCATGAATTATCATCCTCAAATAGATGGTCAGTCTGAAATAATAATTCAAATGCTCTAGGATATGTTGAGATCTTGTTCTCTATATTTTAAAGGTGGTTGAGATCAACAACTTCCTCTGGTTGAGTTTTCTTACAACAATAGATTTCACTCAAGAATTCAGATGGAACCATATATAGCCCTATATAGGAAGAAATGTAGAGATCCAACATATTGGGATGAGGTTGGATAAAGAAATCTATTGGGACCTGAGATCACTGAAGAAATGTACGAGATGGTTAGAACCATTCAGAAGCATATCAAGGAAGCTCAATGTTAGTATAAAAGTTTTTCCGATTACCATCTATGTGATCTAGATTTTGAAGTTACTGAAAAGGTGTTTCTACGAATCTCACCCTAGAAGAAAGTAATAGGATTTTGGGAGAAATGGAAACTAAGCCCTAAGTATATTGTCTCCTTTGAAAATTTTTATTGTATCAGGAAAGTATCTTATCTCTTGGAAATTCCTCCAAATATCTCTCAAGTCCATGATGTGTTCCATGTATCTCTATTGAAAAACTACATACCTGACCCTTCACATGTACTGAACTCATAGTTCATACTAATGGAGTAGGATATTTCTAACGAGGAATAACCTGTTAAAATTATGTACCGATCATAGAAAGTTCTACGAAACTAGACCAATCGCCTGTTTAATGTTTTGTGGAGAAATCACCTGTTAGAGGAAGATACGTTGGAACTTGAGGATATTATGAAGCAAAATTATACTCATGTTATAGCATCCCGTCTTTTTATAACATAACTTTTCATTCCATTACACGGAACTGAGGATCTTTAAGGTTTAGTGTCTTGGAAACATGGAACATAAAACATGAAACAAAAAAAAAACATTCTTCTTAAACACTTGAAAGGCTTCTCCTCATGTTCACCCTAGGCTCATTACTTCATCTCATAACCTGGGGACATACATCAAAAGGAAGGGTGAGCAGAAGGCCCAGCAAGGGAAACAAGTGAAACATTTTACATATGAACTTGAGATACATCAATAAAGTCACGAAAAGGACTTTAATGCATGAAAATGAAATCATGAGGCATATCATAATAAAAATAAAACTTTTTCATAACTTGAAGATGTGGCTACATCATTTAACATAGAAAATCATGAACATATCACCAAGGTCCATCCCCAAGGTGTCATTTTAAAATTACCAAGGTTATTCACCAAGGTATCGTGAAAATTGTAATCTCTAGTGGTTACATCATTACCCAATGCATTGGAGCGCTCTCAGGGCGCACCCTTAAATTTTCCTTTATTATCATGTGATCCACATATATCATCATCAAACATTTCATAAATAACCCATATATCATAAAGGAAATGGGTTTCATTTCATAATCATAACTTTTTAAAAACTTCTTTAAAGACATGATCTTTATATCACTTTAAAACCCACAGAAAAGGAAGGTGGGTCTCATGTATGTAAATCCCAGAATTTAAAATAGAACATTTTGGTATATATGTGAATACCCCTTTAGAAGAAAGAGCTTTGAGTATTCACTTAATAAAATAAAAGAACCTTAGAAAAAGAGATAGACATTTTGAGACAGAAATTCTACAGCATAACGGCAATGTTCCGAGGTTTTAGAAGACATTAAAAGAGAGGTAAAATGGGTCAAACATTCATAAATGACCCATAAAATAGTACATGGACAGAATAATAAGGATACATGATCATGGTAATGAAATTTCAAGGACATACCATTTGAAATGAAAAACATGGAAGGAAGAAAAAATTTAGATTTCTCTTATGAAAGTTCGGCAGCCTAACGGCGTTACTTAAACTTCAACAAGAATGATTTGAAAAGATAAAATACGGTCTCTCATCATGTGAACATAAGAGTTCAGTATGATAGATATAGAGATAATTCCCCAACATAATTAAAAAGGAACTTGAAAGACTTGACATGAAAGTAGAACTTTGAAAAGAATGAGAAGGGTGAAAGAATCCCCTAAAAACTTCAGCAGCCTAACGGCGCCACTTAAAAATTCAAAATACCGAATTGAAGAGATCAAATGGGGTCTCTCATCATATGATCATAAGATTCCAGTATGATAGATATAGATATTATAACCCAACATAACAAAAAGGAACTTGAAAGAATTGACATGAAAGTAGAACTTCAAAACGAGAAGGGTGAAGAACCACTTAAAAATTCGGCAGCCTAACGACGCCACTTAAAACTTCAAAATACTGAATTGAAGAGATCAAATGGGGTCTCTCATCATATGAACATAAGAGTCCAGTATGATAGATATAGAGATAATAACCCAACATAACAAAAAGGAACTTGAAATAATTGATAGGAAAGTAGAACTTCAAAACGAGAAGGGTGAAGAACCACTTAAAAATTCGGTAGCCTAACGACGCCACTTAAAACATCAAAATACTGAATTGAAGAGATCAAATGGGGTCTCTCATCATATGATCATAAAATATCAGTATGATAAATTTAGAGATCATACCCCAACATAATAAAAATTAACTTGAAATACTTTACATGAAAACAGATCTTGAAAAATGAGAAGGGAGAAAGAATCTGTTACAAAACTTTCGGCAGCCTAACGGCGCCATTTAAAACTTCAAAAAACTAAAAGAATGAGAGTAAGAGGGGATATCTCATTATATTAACATGAAAAGGGCAGTAATAGTAGTATAAAAGAACACCCTTTAACATTTGAACATGGAGCATAAAAGAAATTACATAAAAGAGATTTCTCGAAAAGAAAGAGAAAGATCGGATCCCTTACCTTAAAATGTAACTCTTAAACCTCAAAGGTTGGGACCTTGAGGGCTTGGGGGCACCTTGGGAGGACTCCTTGGGAGGTAATGAGACCAGAAATTCGTTGGGAATGAGTGGGGAGTAGAATGGATGAGAGGAGGGCTTGGTATTTATAAGGAAAGTGAGGGGACAAGGCTTTAATGGCCAAGGGACACCTCACATGTGCTTTTCTCAATCCCATGTGCTCTCCCTTGTCATTTATCATGGAGTTAGGCCACATGGGGCCCCCAAAACAATAATTCATCACCCTTGGCCGGCCAACCCTCAAAAGATCTCATGACACCATCATGACACCGTTATGATGTCATTAAACATACCGAAACCCTAAAACTGTATTTTTACTATTCACTGAAAATTCAACATTCTCAGAAAAATCCCAAAATTTCACATTAACCAAATATCAATGCTCTGATTTCAAAAATGAAATCCATTTTATAAAAATAATTTTCTAAATATTTTTAATTTAATTTTTAAATAAAAACACTATTCATCGAAAATTCATTTTTTTCAGAAAAAACCCCAAAAATTACCATAACATAATATCGATGCTCTGAGTTCAAAAATAAAGTCATTTTTATAAAAATAATTTTCTAATTATTTTTAATTAAATTTTTAATTAAAAAACACTATTCACCCGAAAAAACTAATACTTGAATAATAATTAATGAAACCGTTATTTAACTATTTTATTGAATCACATTACTTAATCAAGGTGCCTAGATTATTTTAAAACTTTCCTTAAGTGAGATTACTAATCCATTTGGTCATATTACTAATCCTAATCATAAAATCACTATTCATAATTTACTATTCATCAAAAATCAAGTTGATCTTATTAGACTCTAAATTTAGTACTGAACATAATTGCAGAAGACCATTTTTTGAAAATCATTACACATTTTTAATTATTTAGGGTTTACATAAACATATTTAAAATATCCTTTTTCTAAAATTCATCAAAAATATGCATACTATATTTATCCGGTCATTTCAAAATTCATAAACTTCATCATAAGAAGAAATCCCAATTTTTATTTAAAACAAGGATTACACAAGGTAGTTACGGTCTCGTTACATAACCCCTTATAATACCAGCATATGACCTAAAAGTAAGGTGTTCTAGGTTGATAGAAGCTTGGGGCGACTCAGTCAACATTGCCCGAGTAGTAATTTCTATCAGTTTGAACTTCTCACGAAGGTGATTCCATTCCAGCTTCACATGATGAAGTTCGGCTTGGATTTGATCCAGAGCAAAGCCTAGTGGTGCTACCTCCTTCCCAAGCTCTGTTAGATGGGCTTCAATCGGTCCAAGACTACTAGGTGAGGCCATCGAATCTTCTTTCTATAATAATTAACCAAGATTACTTATATCAAAACATTTTGTTCACAGCGGTCATATTGACCGATGGTTATATAATAGTCAAAACCCACTGATCTCATTTTAATTATAATCATGTTTATCAAATAAAACGTTTTTGTTGAGTATAACAATAACACATAAAATTAGGAAACAAAATTTATTTAAAAATTTCGGGTCGTTACAATCTTCCCCCCTTAAGAAATTGCGTCCTCGCAATTTTAAAATTGGGTTTTGAAATTTCATTGAAAGTCCCACATCGGAAAAGGAGTCAGTAAAACTATTACTTTAAAATAAATAAAGGGAAGTACAAAGGTCACCCGAGTTAACCCACACTAGGGTTCCATGTAGGAAAACATGGACATGGAGGAGAAAAAAAGGGTCAAGTTCTGAGGGAGAGTGATAGAGAACATGATTAGGAGAAAGTTAGCCATGAGAAAATCCCAAACTTATGATGTGTGTAAACGGTCTTTGATTACCTAGCAGGAAACGTAAACCAACAACATTTTTGTTTTACGTTTCTTTTCATAATTTTGAGGATTTCATTTACTACATAGAACAAAAACATAAGAAAATATACCTACCTTCAAGTAGAGTTTCATCCTTTAATAAGTCCCTACCAACACTAATCTTTTCTCCAAATGATGAGAATTCAAAAACACTTGGTCTCATAAATGCACAAGAATCATCTTCTATAGAATCACATAATCTACAAAAGATTAACTATCTATTTCTTCTATCTTTAAACATTATCCCAAAAACAGAAAGGTTAAGGGAAAACAACTCTTCAAAAAGAAAGAATCCCATAGGAATGGAAACTAATTTTAAATCATCAAAGTTACATGGTACTACCCAAAGTTCATCATAGACCATTCCATAAATAATGGTCCTTAAAATTCCTCAAAACAAACCAAACTAGGATTGAAACCCAAATACAATAAAGATTTGATAACATAGTCTTCCAAAACAACTTCATTGTTCATCTCCAGACAACATCAACCACTCCTAACATCTTATAAAAAAGTAGCTAACCTAAACATATTTTACCCAAGATAGGTTAGTCATTCCCATAAGTAACCTAAATTACTATAAGTTCACCTTAAATACATCGATTCTTCAAAATATAAGTCAACCTTACTCCTCAATGAAAATACCGTAGTAATCTATTTACCTCGATCAAATATGGTTCCCAAAATAATGAACGTATTCCAAAATAATAATCATATTTTAATCCCCTAATCATCCCTGTCATATTAATACTAAAATCATCGCATTTCCTATCACATTGGTTGTCGGAACATGTTCTTCCATTTCCCACCATTAACTAAGAAGAGAAAGCATAATTAGGGGCTTAAGTACTTAGCTAATAATCATGAAAAGGAACTGAAATCATATAAGGATAACTTGTATATGAAAGGTATACCCTAACTTGTGATCTCCTAGGTTCCCATCTAGGTTATGAATGATCATATATTCTTATGTGAACCTTTATTTTATTTTATCCTTGTTCCTTTAACAATGGTTTATACCAAGCTTATGAATTTACCAAAGCATATCCCCCGGGAGTGTCGTAACCAAGAGTGCAGCAAGGCCCGTTGTCGTGTACCAGTTCCCGTTCGAGTCTAGCTCAAAGCGGTGTTTTCGGGTTTTACCCCTATGTACATCTGTGCCAGAGCCACCTCTACCTGCTCGTATCCAGACAGGGATGTATTTGCTTGGCAACCCCTTACTCAATACTCACCAAAATACCAGGAAGATTTCCTATATTAAACTAGAGTTTTCATATCCTAATTTCCACAAATAACTAAACCATCCTTTGATACCAACTATAGCATCCCGTCTTTTTATAACATAACTTTTCATTCCATTACACGGAACTGAGGATCTTTAAGGTTTAGTGTCTTGGAAACAAGGAACATAAAACATGAAACAAAAAAAACATTCTTCTTAAACACTTGAAAGGCTTCTCCTCATGTTCACCCTAGGCTCATTACTTCATCTCATAACCTGGGGACATACATCAAAAGGAAGGGTGAGCAGAAGGCCCAGCAAGGGAAAAAAGTGAAACATTTTACATATGAACTTGAGATACATCAATAAAGTCATGAAAAGAACTTTAATGCATGAAAATGAAATCATGAGGCATATCATAATAAAAATAAAACTTTTTCATAACTTGAAGATGTGGCTACATCATTTAACATAGACAATCATGAACATATCACCAAGGTCCATCCCCAAGGTTTCATTTTAAAATTACCAAGGTTATTCACCAAGGTATCGTGAAAATTGTAATCTCTAGTGGTTACATCATTACCCAATGCATTGGAGCGCTATCAGGGCGCACCCTTAAATTTGCCTTTATTATCATGTGAGCCACATATATCATCATCAAACATTTCATAAATAACCCATATATCATAAAGGAAATGGGTTTCATTTCATAATCATAACTTTTTAAAAACTACTTTAAAGACATGATCTTTATATCACTTTAAAACCCACAGAAAAGGAAGGTGGGTCTCATGTATGTAAATCCCAGAATTTAAAATAGAACATTTTGGTATATATGTGAATACCCCTTTAGAAGAAAGAGCTTTGAGTATTCACTTAATAAAATAAAAGAACTTTAGAAAAAGAGATAGACATTTTGAGACAGAAATTCTGCAGCATAACGGCAATGTTCCGAGGTTTTAGAAGACATTAAAAGAGAGGTAAAATGGGTCAAACATTCATAAATGACCCATAAAATAGTACATGGACAGAATAAGAAGGATACATGATCATGTTAATGAAATTTCAAGGACATACCATTTGAAATGAAAAACATGGAAGGAAGAAAAAATTTAGATTTCTCTTATGAAAGTTCGGCAGCCTAACGGCGTTACTTAAACTTCAACAAGAATGATTTGAAAAGATCAAATAGGGTCTCTCATCATGTGAACATAAGATTTCAGTATGATAGATATAGAGATAATTCCCCAACATAATTAAAAAGGAACTTGAAAGACTTGACATGAAAGTAGAACTTTGAAAAGAATGAGAAGGGTGAAAGAATCCCCTAAAAACTTCAGCAGCCTAACGGCGCCACTTAAAAATTAAAAATACCGAATTGAAGAGATCAAATGGGGTCTCTCATCATATGAACATAAGATTCCAGTATGATAGATATAGATATTATAACCCAACATAACAAAAAGGAACTTGAAAGAATTGACATGAAAGTAGAACTTCAAAACGAGAAGGGTGAAGAACCACTTAAAAATTCGGCAGCCTAACGGCGCCACTTAAAACTTCAAAATACTGAATTGAAGAGATCAAATGGGGTCTCTCATCATATGAACATAAGAGTCCAGTATGATAGATATAGAGATAATAACCCAACATAACAAAAAGGAACTTGAAATAATTGACAAGAAAGTAGAACTTCAAAACGAGAAGGGTGAAGAACCACTTAAAAATTCGGTAGCCTAACGACGCCACTTAAAACTTCAAAATACTGAATTGAAGAGATCAAATGGGGTCTCTCATCATATGATCATAAAATATCAGTATGATAAATTTAGAGATCATACCCCAACATAATAAAAATGAACTTGAAATACTTTACATGAAAACAGATCTTGAAAAATGAGAAGGGAGAAAGAATCTGTTACAAAAATTTCGGCAGCCTAACGGCGCCACTTAAAACTTCAAAAAACTAAAAGAATGAGAGTAAGAGGGGATATCTCATTATATGAACATGAAAAGGGCAGTAAGAGGAGTATAAAAGAACACCCTTTAACATTTGAACATGGAGCATAAAATAAATTACATAAAAGAGATTTCTCGAAAAGAAAGAGAAAGATCGGATCCCTTACCTTAAAATGTAACTCTTAAACCTCAAAGGTTGGGACCTTGAGGGCTTGGGGGCACCTTGGGAGGACTCCTTGGGAGGTAATGAGACCAGAAATTCGTTGGGAATGAGTGGGGAGTAGAATGGATGAGAGGAGGGCTTGGTATTTATAGGGAAAGTGAGGGGACAAGGCTTTAATGGCCAAGGGACACCTCACATGTGCTTTTCTCAATCCCATGTGCTCTCCCTTGTCATTTATCATGGAGTTAGGCCACATGGGGCCCCCAAAACAATAATTCATCACCCTTGGCCGTCCAACCCTCAAAAGATCTCATGACATCATCATGACACCGTTATGATTTCATTAAACTTACCGAAACCCTAAAACTGTATTTTTACTATTCACTGAAAATTCAACTTTCTCAGAAAAATACCAAAATTTCACATTAACCAAATATCAATGCTCTGATTTCAAAAATGAAATCCATTTTATAAAAATAATTTTCTAAATATTTTTAATTTAATTTTTAAATAAAAACACTATTCATCCAAAATTCATTTTTTTCAGAAAAAACCCCAAAAATTACCATAACATAATATCGATGCTCTGAGTTCAAAAATAAAGTCATTTTTATAAAAATAATTTTCTAATTATTTTTAATTAAATTTTTAATTAAAAAACACTATTCACCCGAAAAAACTAATACTTGAATAATAATTAATGAAACCGTTATTTAACTATTTTATTGAATCACATTACTTAATCAAGGTGCCTAGATTATTTTAAAACTTTCCTTAAGTGAGATTACTAATCCATTTGTTCATATTACTAATCCTAATCATAAAATCACTATTCATAATTTACTATTCATCAAAAATCAAGTTGATCTTATTAGACTCTAAATTTAGTACTGAACATAATTGCAGAAGACCATTTTTTGAAAATCATTACACATTTTTAATTAATTAGGGTTTACATAAACATATTTAAAATATCATTTTTCTAAAATTCATCAAAAATATGCATACTATATTTATCCGGTCATTTCAAAATTCATAAACTTCATCATAAGAAGAAATCCCAATTTTTATTTAAAACAAGGATTACACAAGGTAGTTACGGTCTCGTTACATAACCCCTTGTAATACCAGCATAGGACCTAAAAGTAAGGTGTGCGTGGTTGATAGAAGCTTGGGGCGGCTCAGTCAACATTGCCCGAGTAGTAATTTCTATCAGTTTGAACTTCTCACGAAGGCGATTCCATTCCAGCTTCACATGATGAAGTTCGGCTTGGATTTGATCCAGAGCAAAGCCTAGTGGTGCTACCTCCTTCCCAAGCTCTGTTAGATGGGCTTCAATCGGTCCAAGACTACTAGGTGAGGCCATCGAATCTTCTTTCTATAATAATTAACCAAGATTACTTATATCAAAACATTTTGTTCACAGCGGTCATATTGACCGATGGTTATATAATAGTCAAAACCCACTGATCTCATTTTAATTATAATCATGTTTATCAAATAAAACGTTTTTGTTGAGTATAACAATAACACATAAAATTAGGAAACAAAATTTATTTAAAAATTTCGGGTCGTTACACATGTTTTCACCTGAGTGATGAATTTTATGGGTGGAATTCAATTTAAGAGGTATAATGTAACACCCAATGTTTCTACAGATCTTTTTTTGAATAAATTTAAATTTTCATTTATATCTTATCATACACTAAGTAAACGATTCATTTCACACACAACACTGAATTGGTGTATGTTATATGCAAAACCAACTTATCTTATACTGCACAAAACACTGAGTTGTTTTACATTACATGGAACACCGACTTGGCTCACGGTGCACGCAACACAGAGTTGGCATACGATACATATAACACTGAGATTCTATAAATCATCTATTTTTATTGGTTTAATTATTTAAATAAGATAGTTATAAACTATCCATTAAACCTAGTTATATGAATATTATTAACTACTTTTCAAATATTTTTTATAATAGTTTTATATAAATAAAACATATTGATAATTAAATATATAACTTTTGGTAAAGTCCTTTTTATGTTTAAAAACATTGTTTTCTCAAATAAACCAATTTTAAAATTAAAAGTAATTTTTTGCTCATTTAGAAATTTTATTTTATAAAATAAACTACATTTTTGAATTTAGAACGTCAAAATTGTCCATGGGTGAATTTTTTGGATTTTTTTGAGAAACTTCATTTTTTGATGAATAGTTGAAATACTGCTTTTTAGTTAAAAACTACATTTTTATCCAATTAATTAGTAATGATAAATTATATTATTATTTATTTTTAAGGTCACATTAGATAATTATTACATCTACTATTACAATGAAATTTATTAGAATCGATTTCGCTTTAAAACTGAATATAAAATCTTAACATACTTTGGAACGTTTTCCTACTTTTAAACCCCACTGTTTCATCCCGTCTTTTGGATTAGAACTAATATAAATTTTCTCATTTCTATTATTTGAATTTTAAAAATCCAACATACACTATTTTATTCAGTATAATATTTGGATTCTAATAAGACCATGTTAATTTTTTACGAAAATTATTAGTAAGAGTGATTAAAATTAATCATAAAAGTTAAGGCCTAATTAAGCTTAATTAGGAACTAAACATTAAAATTAGGGGGCCAAATGAGCTATACACTTTTCCAAAATCCATTTTCTATCCATATTTAGTCCATAAACCTTCCATTATTGAGTTAGGTTGGTTTGGTAAGACTTTTCTTAGGTAAAAACATGTGTACATGTAATTTGTTTCAAAAAAATCCATGTTTCCAAGGGCACTAGACTAGTATGGTCTTCTTGAGTCTATTTTTATAATGTTTATGTATTCAAAAAAAGTTATATAATGTTAATTTTAGAAAATAGAGGGTTTCTAAACTCATTAACTATGAAATGAGTAGAGTAAAAACTCTTTGAAGAAGAAAACAATAATAATAATAGAATTTCATTCAAAGAGTTTAAGATTGATGATGAAAAAATATATTCATATATAGAATAAAATAGGGAATATTAAGCTAATTAAATTACTTTAATGTCAAAAAAACCACTATATGAGGAATAAGTTAGTACAAATGGTAGATTCTATTTAAGTGCTTCTACTATCAGAAAGATGGTTGCTTCTCTATCAACTATACTAAGAAGTTAAAAAAATAAGATAATGATGATGAAACTAAAAATTTTTTATCTTACAATGGAATATCAGGTAAAGAATTCAATAATATTTGATAGGAAAAAATAATATCACTCTAATTTTATTTTGAATTTATTTCCTATCTATTGAAAAAATAGTTTCAAAAAATGAGGATTATAATGATAATGAGGAGATATTTTCAAAATTTATTATAAGGTTGTCATGAATAAAGAAATTGAAGCATATATTTCCTTAGATTAGGATTCAAATACTCATAAAGAATATGATTTGTAATAATGTGATTCAACTAAAAGATAGAATAGGATGTTGTAAATTTAGATTTTCTTGAATCAAATTTGACGATTTAGAACTGACAATACACATAACATAAAGAATTATAAAGAACTAAAATAGTTTCATACAAAATACTAAAATATAATGGAAGAAGTTAGATAATTGAAACCTGATAATATAGAAAATAATAGTATTATTGATGAAATGATCTCAACCATTATATTTAGGGATTATTAGGTTTATAGATTCAAGTGGAAAATTGTTCTTTTTTTAAAAGAGAAAGAAAAAGACTATTATAGATATAAATAGGAAATTAAAGTTAGAGGATAATATGAGAACCACTATAAATTTTCCAATTTTTATATTCAAGTTAGTGAAAATTAAGTTTAAATTACTTTTGATCGCTATTTACAGAATAAACTTTTGATTTATCATGATATTATGGAAATACATGAATCCATATTATCTAAACAATTATAACAAAAGGCTAAGACTGTTATCATTTGAAATGATAAAAAAATATGAGTAAATTTCTCTTCTATCCTTATATATAAATAAAAAAATTACAAAAAAAATTAGTGAATAAAACTTGAAAAATTCTAAAAAATAAGAAAAGGAAAAAATTTATAGTGACATAGAATTTCTATAAAAGAAAAACATTTCAGGGATATTGTTGGTGTTTTGCTGTGCATGGTTATAAATAATAAAAATTCTAGTTATAATCTATAAAGGAAATGGATTCCTTTATAAAGGGACTAAAAGAATAATTTTTTATCTTAAAGGGATTAATAACTCAAGAAAAGTAGTATCAACTTGGATAAGAAATATAAAATTGTTTTTTTAAAGTTAAAAGTAGTTTATGGAATATATGATTAGGTCATCATGTACAAAAAATGAGTATGTTAATTAATTAAGAATTAATTAGAAACATTCCAATCCTAATGGAGTGTACAAATTTTTCCTCAAACCTTTCAATAAAGTGAAATGGTGAGATAACCCCACAAAGGAGTTGAAACTCAAATAAATAAACCTTTAGACTAGGTACATAGTGATGTGTTTTGTCCAATGAATAATAATCCATCATGTGGATAAAGGTATTTCACCACTTTCATTGAATATTTTACTAGTATGATTTGTATCTTGTAAATGTATTATAATTCTCACACCCTGTATATTTTTAAAATTATTAAAACTTTAACATAAAAGAAAACAAACCTTGTTTTGAGGGAATCAGTAATACGAACTACTTTCATGAATTTCTAAATGAGGATAAAATTCATGGGAAACTCAATTTTTACCTCAATCATATAACTTGAATGAGTGATTTTAATTTCATAGGGTCCCTTTTGGGGACATATTTTTCTAATTTACTCTATTTCCCTCACCATTTGATGAGAGGGAGGGCTAATGGAGATAAAATAGTGTCCTTTTTTGACAATATACCCTGGAATGTTGGAGATCAAGACAACTCCATGATGAATTAAATCCTAAAAGGTAGATGAAACTATGGTGGTTATTAGAATCCTTGATCTAAATAGTACATCAGGGTTAATAGTTTTCTAGGGTCCTTTTATTTTAATTCCTATGATATTATTAAAAAATAATTTATTGAATAAGTTCATGATTATTTCAAAGGAGGTTACCATCCAAGGGTTACCACTTCCACTATCATTTCTATAATTCATATTGTAAATTGAAATAATGTATTTTTCCAATTTTATCCCATAATAGTGTTTAATTTCCCATAAAAATTTATTGCCTCTATTTTGATCAAAAAATCCTTCAAGACTTCACCCCTTGGATTTTAGAAAAAAATGTTTCTTTCTCAAATGTAGAAGCATACAGGTGAAGAATCCAAATTTATTAAATTAATATTTGTGTTTTAATTTTTGTCAATATACTTGTTTTATGAAAAATAAATTTTATAGTGATTGAATTATGGAGTTTTTATCATTGAATAAATCTTGATAATTATTAAGTTGGAAAGGTTGTTTTGATTTGAAGAGTTTCATTAGATGAAGTAACATTAAATTTGATAATTTTGAAACTGTTCTTAATTTCAAAATTACACGTGTGATTAGATATTTGTGTTGACATAATCTTTAAAACATTGAAATATTCATAGACTTTTTGGAATTTTGATTGAATTCAAAATAGAAGGATTATTGGGGTTTGGTATGTTGGATTTGGACTATTTTGAGTGTGTATTTTAAGAAGTCCTTTGATAAAAAAATATTACACTACCAACTAACTTGACAAGGGATTCAGGTGAACTAATAATGAGATGAGAATATGTATTGACCATTCCATGAGCTTCCTAGTAGGGATGAGATGAGGGAAATGTATTGTGTTCCACGTGATGGTGCATGGGGGAAGTGTTGAAACACCATGTTGGGCGGCACGACAGCGGAGTAGCGGGCCATCATGGGGTGGTTCGAGAATGTATCAGGAGTGTTCTGTAACCATATATAGTTGTATTAGGATGCATCTTGTATTATTAATATAAAATTTAAATGAATAATGATTCTATGTCCTACACAATATAGAGTGTTACTATAGATCCATTTAAAAAAACATAGACATAACTAACTCTGTCGATTAATTCAATATGGCCGGGTCAATCAAGACCGTGGGTTATCATCTACCTTCATCTAGTAGTATCATCTATTAATCAGGTGTTCTTTTGATGTCATGCCACTAGAGATAAAGCTGAATCATTCTGATCATCCATTGACCATTCTAATTATAAAAACATCATTGAAAACACATGAAACATTGTTTTCATGTGTAAATGAAGATCAAACCAAAGAAAAACCAAAATGGAGAAAAACATCAGTGCCTGTGATATCTCTCTATGTGTAACATGAGATAGTGAGACAATATCTTAATGAGACTAATGAATCATCATGATTTTTGGAGTACTAAGTCAGTGATAGTTTCCTATAAATACCCTAGGGAAGATAATTTGGATTAGTTTCTTATAACACATCCCAAAGAAGATTGAGAGATAAATAGAGCACTATAATTCACTCTATTTCACAAAACGAAGAGTTACCATGTAGCTACTACTTCCATGAAGGATAAGAATCCTGTGAGGGTTTTACTAGTTCTTAGTACACTTGGATATCTTCACAATGAAACTAGTTTTCGCAAAGCAATCAAGATAGTTCCACATGAGTCTACCTGTATTTCACGATGTACAGTGATAAATCATGTTTTTTGTGAGAAAGATAGTGTATTAACTAGTAAATAAATTGTACCAAACAGTTGTATGAAGATCACCAAGAACCCATGAATTCTCATACACACATTATTAATTTTCTAAAAGAAGGACTTGAGGTTTCACATTCGTGTTATGTGAAGAGACTGTAAAAGGTGGAAACACAATATTCTTGCATGAAGGCTGCTTAGAATTTTCTATATTGTGTGAATGCATACATGAATGGAGTTTGGCATGTAAGATCTGATGGAGGAAAATATAACATGAAAAAATATCACAAAGGAACTTGAAATAATGTCACGTTATATTCTTGCATTCTAAAGGAGAGTGTCTGAAGAATATTGTTCACATGAAACATTGAAGTTCGTTATATAGTAAACCAAGTAATATAGTGTGTGTGTGTGTGTGTGTGTGAAACCTTTGTGAGACTTTAATAAAAACAATTTCACTCACACCCATTTAGGTCTGTGCAAGTTAGACCAAAGGCTCCCACAAATAATTCCATGTAATATATTCAGTTTTCATGATGGTTTAGAAATGTGTACTTGCATAAAGAATATCAATAGAATAATTTTTTTTTGTGGATTTTTTATTTCAAAAAGAATACACATAAATTTTTTGGACAATTACATGAATTAAATATTTTCATGTGATGATTATAACTACCTTCATGAAGAACACACGTTTTTCAGGTGTGTTATAATTCAATTGATCTGAAGAAATATTTTTCGATAAAATAAATAAGAAGATATCTTATAGTGTATTGAGGAATATTTAGTTTTTCATTATATTTTAATAGTAAGTTTAAGTGGAATTGATATCTTAAAATATTTTAAAGAAGTATAACTATTTAAATTTCATGAAATTTTATTGATTAAATTCAATGGAAGTCGAAGAGTTTCAGTTGAAGTAAGCAAGTTTAGAATCAGTTTATCTTAGTAGCTTGAGGGGGAGGATCAATTTTGTGTTTTAGTGGAAGAATTAGGTTATTGTAATCTCTATCATTATGCCAAGTGTTGTGTTTGTGAAATACTAGTGGAATTACATTATAAATAACAGTTTTGGTATTCTAATATAAAAAACATTGGTGGGATACCAGCATAATTTGGGAAGTGGTTCATACCTACCCACCATGGTTTCAGGATGATACCTGACCAACCCATTCGTAATTTTTAATTGATTTTAGTTGATAATCTAGGATAATATCATCATGAACAAATAATTGGAATAGTCAACCACATTAGGAGAGAACCTTTTTAAAATATTTTGTGTTGTGCTTGATTTACTTTCTGTCTTGCACATGGTATAATTGTTCTTGTGAACAGAAGAGATTCATTTACTCTAACAAGTGAAGAGGTTTGAATTAAAAAGTGGTAGGATATAAGAAATTAAAAATCCATAAAACCTATGTTAACTGATTCAACCTGCCCCCTCAATGTACCTTCATAATCCACTAGAAAATTCAATTCGGACTAAAGGATGGAATCCCCTCTGATTGGGTCTAACTTACTAAACTAGTGGTTTGTTTCAAACATATATGATGCATGGATTTTAATATAAATAAGTAATATAGTTTCCTTAGATGGGAATTTTAGTTCATATCTTTGTCAACGCCAACAAGGATATTTCTATGAAAACCTTGAAAAATAGACAGAATAAATAGGCATAAAATCTGAGAAATAATTTTAACAAGAAAGATGGTACACCAAAAATGGACATAGTTAATGTGGTATTTTATCAATAGTATCTAAAAAATTAGTTGATAAATATATTTTTTATTATTCTAGTTCAAGTAGTTATGAAAATGAGTTTATTGATTCACTTAGTGATTTTTATTCAGAAATAAAATATTAGCTAAGGAATGTTCCCACTGAGGTTCTCACTTATATATTTTCATTTATCAAGGTAATATGTGACGAAAAGTCGCATCTTGAAAATAAAGATGAGGATATGAAGAAATAATTGAGTTATAAGTTCCAAATATTTAAACATATCACAAATATTATTGAATCAAAAGAATAAATTGTTTCCCTTAGTAAAGAAAATTTATCCTATGTTGAATAATAATTGCAAAGAAATGTGTTTGAGAAAGAAGTTACTGAGAAGGTCCTTACTAAGATGATTCATACACATGAAGAATATCATAAAGATACCTTGATTATTAGGTAATCTCAATTGGAAATAAAATACAAGGATGATACATTCATCTCAAATGAAGAATCAAAAATATAGTTTGTATTGTATAACACAGAATAATTCACTTTAATTTAATATGGATTACAAAGGACTATTTGTGTGAAGGATGTGATTGAGAATGTTTATACAAAAGTGATCCATGAATTGAAGAAACCATATAAAACCTATCTAAATGTTAAATAATACTAATTAGATGTTAATAGAAATAGAATTAATGAGTTGAATATTTCTTTATAGGAGGAAAAACAAATGAATGATGATCAAGTTCACAAAATAAAGAGTCAATGGGAATAAAAAATTAAAGATGTTGGGGATGAGAAAAATTTACTCAACATGAAGTGTCTCGAAATGAAATTTAAATTGGAAAATATGAAGGAAAAACAATTAAATACTTTCTATAAAAATGTGAACATATGGTGAAATCACTTGAAGACTATAAGAACTCTATAAATCTGAAATATCTAGAGCTATAGGTCATGTTCATAAATCTATAGAACACTCGATATGAAAATTGAAAAAATAATATGATTATAAATGATGCCAAATTTAATTCTAAAAATTGTCTTAGTTCTATCAAGATTCATTTATGTGGAGATAAGAGATTAATATTATTGAAAGATTAATATATTATAAGCTCATTAAAGTAGGAAACCCTTGTTCCAGAATTTATTATTTCTACAAATACTATTTCATATGCACGTACAGGATCGAAATTTTTTTTGGTCAAAATGGGCGAAGAATACTAGTGAAAAATCCACTATATCATCAAATGTTGATATTAAGAAGAGTATAAATTATTATTCCATACAATAAGATCATATGAAAAATAATATTTCCGAAAATCAACAAGATTTAAAAACTAGAAAATTTATATCACAAAAGATTTAATCAAGACATATTAGCTATTATTGGTGTTGTTGTAAATTTCTGAATCAGGCTATTGAATGTTGGAATAATTTTTCAATGTAATATAATTATAGAAGGCCATAATTAAGGGGGATAAGATCTGATGTGAAGCGAAATCTTATAGAATTGAATCATAATTCATAGATGAAGAAGAATCTATCTATCAAGAATAGTTTTGAGGGTCTTGAATAATTATATTATTACTTCAATATAAGTGGTCGAGGTTATGATGAGTGTTAATATATACTAACGATGGACTATGAATTTGCTAATATGAATTTAAGACACCAAAAATGAAAAAAAAAATGTAAAAGAAAAAAAATAGAATAGTCTTCTTTGGTATGTAACCAAGAGAAGAGAGTTAGAAAATACATGATGAAATATACAAACAAGCATAATGATGAAATAAATTTCACACCAATGAAAATGTTATTATACTATCAAATAAGAGTTTATATCGTGTACCTTTGATAATAATTCATAAACACCAATACTAGTGGAATCAAGTTAAAGCAACAGAAGAAGAAATTAATCTTATAATCAAATAAAATGGTTGATATGGAACATGACAATCAAGATAAATATTTTGATTTTCATGATAGGTTTTATCATTATGATAACCTCATGATTGGTGGATATTTTTATGGAACGTGAAAATTGTTGAGGCATATTGATGGCAAATGAATCACAAGGGTTCCGAAATAAATAGAATTATTGAAGAACAATGGAATAACACTAGTGGATTCAAATATTAAAAATACTTCTGTAAAAGGGTCTACACATAAGAAGAAGTCTGATCATATACCAAAATAATGCTTAGTCATATGTCCAGAGCAGCTATAATTCTATAATAAGTTCCAAAAGGATCATAAGAATGGAAGTTCCAAACTTTATAATATGATGAAGCACATTCCATCTTTGATAAAATACGATGAAATCAATAAGTTCTTACTTCCATGAAATGATAACATTTATAAAGTTAATTAAGGATAAATCATGATGATTTTTCATAAATATAGAGTATAATTGAAAGGAGTTTATGGGATGATTAATAAATCTCATCCTTACTGCTCTAACAGAAATAATAAATAAAGAACTACCCTATTCCCATGTATATTTTCTTATTTGTTTCTTCTATTCTAGGAATAAAAGGTGAGTCATACATTTAGGGAGAGTCATGGAGATGTGATTTCTATAAAAATATTATACAATAACCAGAAGGATATCCATCATGGGAGTTCTTTATTTCAATTGGTGTTTAATTATTATTAGAATTCATTCTTAAGGAAATCCAATCATGATGGAGAATATGGATGAAGCTCATCCTTTAGGTCAAGAAAAGCATAATAAAACCCAAATTTTAATATCTCGACTCATATAATATGAATATTTGAATATTTGGAAAGGGATTTATCTTATGATTTCAAATTCTAGAAATTAAATATTTTTATAAAAATATGTGTTCTCCTATCTCTATATGAATGGAAATTATGAATCAGAAGAGGATTAAATGATAATTTTATAAAAAAAGTAAAATAGATTTATAAAGTGGAAGTGAATTCTTGATGTTTAATGTTTTTAATCTTTTTATTTAGGTAAATGTAGAAGATTATTTGAATATATTTTAAACAAAACTTGAAAGTAGTTTTCAATGTCGTCATCGTATTCGGAAAAATTGATTGACAACTTTGATGTCTAAATTGATCACTCTTGTTTTCTACACCAGGTTATCCCACATAGAATAGGATCATATTAATTAACAACACATTGATTTAATAATGTTGATTCTTTCCTTCTATCAATAATATCATCTTAAATTTCCCTTATGTGGAGTATCTTATGAAATGAGGATATTTACAAAAATAGCCAGCATATTTTAGTATTTATAGAATGAGATGAGTTGAATTTTATCCCATATTTATATCTTTGGTTTTTTTAATGTAATGGGGATATGAGTTCATTAACTTTGAGAGTGGAAAATATATTGAAAACAAATCCAAATTGAGAGATTAAGGAACCTAAATTTATGAATTTATTATTTGTGTTTTAATTATTTTTGATATAATTTTTTGATTAAAAGTAAATCTTACAGTGATTGAAGTATAGAGTTTCCTTCATTGAATCTGTCTTGAGAATTATTAAGTTAGAAATGTGTTTTTGATTTGAAGAGTTTCTTTAGATGAAGAAACATTAAATTTGATAATTATGGAACTATTCTTAAGTTCTAAAATACATGTGTTGTTGGATCTTTCAGTTAACACAATGTTTACAAAATTGAAAGAGTCACATTGTTTTTGGAATTATGATAGAACCCCAAATAGAAGGATAATTTTTGTATGGTATGTTGGATTTGGAATAATTTTAGAGTTTATTTTTAGAATAAATTTGATAAAATATATTTCCCTACCATTCAAATAGCCAATGGATCCATGTGAACCATTACTAAGGTGGGAAATTGGATCGACCCTAACATGATCCAACCAACAGGGTTGAGTTGAGGGACATTTATAGAACACCATGTGAAGTATCACGGGAATAGTGGTGAGCCACCGTGAGGGGTGGAATGGCGCTAATGTATGGAAGTGGAATTGGGTGGTTCCAGTATGTATGAGAAGCATTCAGTAACCATTTTTGGTTGGAATAGGATGTATCTTTTTTTATAAGGGAGCACAAAACCAAACTTTGATTGGATGTGGGACACATGATAAAGCATTTCTATATATAATTTTAAAAAACTAAAATAGAACCAACACTGTAAATTCATTCAATCAAGGTCTTTTGGTCAAGGCCATAGGTTATATTCTACCTTTGGTCGAGAGTCTCTTATGTTCATCGGGAGTTATTTGTATGACATGCCTCCAAAGATGATGGTGAAGAATTATGATCACCATTTAATATTTCTGAAGATCTGAAACTCATTGAAATCACATAAAACTTCATATTATTTTGTAAATTAAGACCAATATAATGAAAAAATAAAATGGAAGAAAATATTTTTTCAGTGATTGTGATAGCCCATGATGCATAACCTGAGAAAGTGAGAGAATATGTTGAAAAGGAATAGTGGATCATCATTACTTTTTGATTACTGAATCAGTGATAGTTTCTTATAAATAACCTAGGTCGATCTCATTTTTATTTGTAGCTAATCTCACATCCAAGAGAAGTTTGAGTGAAAAACAGAGCACTGTTATTTTCTCTGGTTCACGAAATACATAGTTTCCACACAACAACTTCTTGTACGAATGGGAATAAAGTCTCATGTGTTCGACATATTATCAGAGCATTGGAATATATTTCAAAAGAAACTATTTTACATAAAAGAAATTATTATAGTTCAACATGTGTCTCTTTGGATTTCTGTGTAACTCCCCGACCCCAGTTACACAGAGTCGGTGCATTATTATATAACATTGGCATGATCACAAGAAAGATCAAATCTCGAAAGACTGATTGGTTTAGTAGCCTTGGAAACACTAGATATATTCATAAATTTTTACATTACAACATAAAGTGAAAAACTACTACAACAATATATTTTCTCCATAGTCCACACTATTATCTCCTCATTATATCCTTGAAGGTCATTCATAACTTACTTCTTCACATCTGGGGAAAAATAAAACATAGAAAACGGGTGAGCTCAAATTCCCAGTAAGGATAACAATATAGCGAAAACTTTCATAAATAAGAATAAACATTTAAGGAAGTGTATAACTAAAACAAAAGCCTTTTAAACATGAAATTAAACATAGTATGGAAAAAATAAAATGAAATAATTCCATTTACTTATTCACATGGATATTCTACTAATCGAATAATCACATGCAATATCAATAACCACATTCGTAATGATGTAATGCATAATGCCAGACTATCATAACCACATAGACAAGGCCTCGTGCCAAGACTACAGATAAGATTTTGTCAAGGCCTTTTACCAAGACACTAGTTTGTCTCATTAGACCTACCAATGCATCAAGGAGTTATAGCAGGCTCCACCCATCACACATTAAGTCCAATGAATTTCCATATGAAAAGGTTTAAACATAACATAAACATTCGTATTAAAACTAACTTACAAAATGTCAATACTTTCACCATAAACCATGAATGGTATAAAAATAGCACATCCACAGTCAAACATATCACAAAACCTTCAATACAATATAGAATTTCTTTATCATAACAAATCAACTTCAAATAAACGTAAAATCCATCATAGGATGTTGACATAGATGAAATCAAAACTCTTTTTAGAGAAATATCTCTTTCTATTTTGAAATCATTTAAGAGTCATATATTTATAAAATAAAACTTTTTCTTTGAAAATATTCTTATAAGCTTGTAAGGTAAGCTTCGATGATTTTATAACGACGGAAAATAGCCGCACCCACCGTATAAGTTAAAAAAACATTCTTACCTTAATTTTGTCGAAAAGGATAAAAAGAACCTTGTTTGGAAAACAACAGAAAGATTCCTTTATAAACCTCTTATAAAAAGTCAAACAAGGGTATAAATGACTTTAACCCATATTATATTAAATATTAAAAATGTTTTGAAATTAATTTTTAAGAAACATGGA
Organism: Viscum album; assembly: GCA_963277665.1. Lineage (NCBI taxonomy): Eukaryota > Viridiplantae > Streptophyta > Magnoliopsida > Santalales > Viscaceae > Viscum > Viscum album. The sequence continues at coordinate 1,841,673,570 of OY728135.1, forward strand.
TGTGGATGATAAAGAGATCCCAGTAGATTATTACATATAAACAACCTCGGATAATGAAGAGATTCTGAAATAACCCTTACCTTGTAATTTTCCTTGGTTGGGGTAGGTTAACCTCCTGTATAATGGTGAAATAATTGTTATTAAATTATACAAGAATAATAAATATTAATATGATATCATATATGATTTTTTAACATTTATTTTTTAATAATATCTTAGTATTATCGTTGTTTTGGGTGTCAACTTACTCATTTTCTTTTATATGTTTTGTTACTTAAGCCATGTTTGTCATGGATAGGTTGTATATTAATCATATCCAAAATGATATCAAGTCATTATATACTGTTATTAATCATAAAATATGAATTAGACTTGAATGGATACGATGGAGAATGAATCTTATCGCGTTCATGGAGACGGTAGTCCGTACGTACGCACGAGCGACAATATCATTCTTTTGATATTAAAATAATATATAATTGGATGGTATAACATATATAAAGAATCATTGTCATGTTATATTTATTATTAAATGATTTACACATCATTATTATTCCCATCCAAATAATAATTTATTGAATAACAATTACACCACGACGTGGAGACGGTAAGCCGTACGTACGCACGTATGGTGACATGTTATTCAAAGGATGAATAGAATACTAAATATGGTTGTACCATATTTATAATAACATCAATGTATATATAATATACTGGAGTTATTATTTTAGAATGATAATAACAATGAAGGAAGAAGTGAAAGAAGAAACGGACTTGGAAAAGGGTGGTGAAATCATTACCTCTTCTACGGGTTCTTCCTTTTGATTTGATCAAAAGGGATCTTAGGTTGGCTTTCTGAATAAAGGAAGGCCTCTAGGATGCAGTGAGGGATGTTGAGAGAGTATTTGGGCAGAGGTTGGCCGAACCAAAAGGCTTTGAAGGTGTGAAGTAATGAGAAGGTTGAGTTCCCTTTTATAAGAGGGGTGAGGGGCAACTTTGGAAAAGCTAGAAATATTATTTTATAATAAATTCATATTCAGTTTATAATGGCTCCAAAGTGTATTCGTTAATGGTTAAGGTGTTCATAGGTTTAAAACCACTCAAACAATAGAATTTATACAGGTTTGGGTCATTATAGTAACCTTATCATTAAGTATTTACTCTTAGTTAATTACTTTCACTTTTACAATGTCTCTTTATATTTTTATATTATATGGTTAATAAACTTACTATATACATCCAAGCGACCCCCAAGTGGTACATTAATGATACTAATATCGTGATATAAGTCTCTTGGCCTATAATTATATTTTTAAGAATTTATTATCAATTAATAATATAATATTTGTTTTAAAAATTCTTTTATGTCAATTTTGACACTATTCAATAATTGATTTTTGTGAACCTCATAACAGAATGATTACTTCGAAACAAGTTACTTAAGTCACTCCTAACATGTCATATTAACCTAGAAAATTAGTTTAATTCATTAAATGTCTCAAATTATATTTATTTGGGTATTTATAATATCAATTATTTTAACTTTTCACTATTATGGTAATTCATGCATCATCATTGTATCATAAATAAATTAAATTATTTACTGTATAAAAATTATAAATAAAATATAAATATGTAGGAAAACATTTTAGCTTTATAATGAATATTTAAAATTGAATTTATCTTATGTATAACCCTATATTAAAAATTTTTTAGTAAGAAAACTTTGATTTTAACTCTTTTAACTCTTCTTTGAATTAAATAATAATAAATGTCCTAATCTAATCCAAGTGGAACTAAATGATAATATTTTATTCCTAAGGTTTTTTTTGGCCAAGCTACACTTGTCCAATAGAATTAGGACATGTGTTAGGGTAATATTAATATCATTTTTACCCTTAATTACCCTATTTACTTTTAACCGTGGTAAATAAAAGTAAAAAGTTACTATTCACCAAAAATTATTTTCATCTCATTGAACCACATTTTAGTCCTTGATATTAACCGTGTCTCTTGGATTTTTGAAATTCCAATCACAGAAGCGGTAAAATTATGTTTTATGAAAAATTCAGTTTTTTAACTACCACTTAGTAGTTTCACTATTCATCAAAAATTGATGTTTTTCAGAACAATGCTAAAATTTCACCCTAAGCTATAATTGATATTCCGAATTCAAAAATTATGTATGTTTTACAAAATTCCAAACATTAAAGTTGCATTAATTAATTTTACAATTAATTCCCGCTATCAAAACAAATAGTGTGCTTTTAAGAAACAATATATATTAAAAGATTGACAATTGTTTATATCCAATTTCAAAGTGAAATTAATTATAATGAACACCATTGGATAAAATGGTAAAAATATATTCTAATTATACTTTAAAACCACTAAATAATATAATTTATCACTATAAATTATTTTGATTAAAAAGTTGTTTTTAAGTATTTTTCACTATTCATAAAAATTGGACGTTCTCAGAAAAATACCAAAAATTCATCTTAGGATAATTTTGATATTCTGAATCCAAAAATGAAATACATTTTGAAATATAAAATATATATAATTTCAAAAAGTAGGTATTACTATTCATAACGGCTAGTTTGATCGGTTGTGGTGTGTGTTAGAACTCGATGTTGCGTACAACACACGCTATTACATTATTCAAAGAGAAATGTACAATAGAAGCTTGGGGTGTTACATTATCCCCTCCTTCAAATAATTTCATCCTAGAAATTTCTAGAATACTACCGCATGAAAAGACTCGGGTGGTTCTTCATCATAAGTTCCTTAGGTTCCCACGTTGCCTCTTCCATCTTATGGTTTCTCCAAGAGACTTTTACCAGACGAGTTGTCCGGTTTCTCAATACTTGTTCTCTCGTATCAAGAATCTTGATGGGATCTTCGCAATAAGACAGATCTGGTTCCAGTTCTAATTCCTCATAGGTGAGTACATGTGTTGGGTCAAGCATGTATTTCCTCAATAGCAATATGTGGAACACATCATGAACTTTGGAGAGACTTGGTGGCATTTCCAGTCGGTAAGATACATCCCCAATTCATTCTAGAATTTCGAATGGTCCGATGTACCTGGGACTCAATTTACCTTTCTTACGAAAATGTATGAATCCCTTCCATGGAGATACCTTTAGGAAAACATGATCACCGACTTGAAATTCCAAATCCTTCCTTCGATTATCGGCATAGCTCTTCTGCCTACTTTGAGCTTATTTGATGTGATTTTGGATTACCTTCACCATTTCCATCGTTTCCTCCACTAGTTCAGGACCTACAAGTTTTCTTTCACCAACGTCATCCCAACAGGTTAGTGTACGACATCTCTTCCCGTATAAAGCTTCATATGGTGCCATCTGAATACTTGAATGGAATCTATTGTTATAGGAAAATTCTACCATAGGTAAATATTGATCCCACATACCCTGAAAGTCAAGTGAGAAGGATCTCAACATGTCTTCTAAGTTTTTAATAGTTCATTCTGATTTTCCATATATTTGAGGGTGGTAGGAAGTGCTCAAATGAAGTTCAGTATCCAGGGATTTCTAAAGACTCTTCCAGAATCTTGAAGTAAAACGGTGATCACGATCATAAACAACCGCTAGGGGTACTCCATGAAGTCTCACAACTTCATTAATATATAGTCTTTCTAGACGTTCCATTGGTAGATCTTCTCTTATAGAATGAAAATGTGCTGACTTGGTAAGACGATCAACAATGACCCATATTGCATCGTTCCTTCTAGGAGTCTTTGGTAGCCCCATGACAACATCCATCGTAATATTGTCCCATTTCCACTCCGGTATGGGAAGAGGTTGAAATACTCCACCATTCTGTTTCCTTCCATCTTTCACTTGTTGACAAACCATACATCTTGACACAGAATCAGAAATCTCCCTCTTCATGTTGTCCCACCAAAAATGATCCTTCAAATCTTTATACATTTTGGTTCTCCCAAGGTGTATAGAGAAATTGGATCTATGAGAATCATCCAACAATTCCCTTTTTAGATCAGGTATACTGGGAACACAAAGCCTCTTCCTGAATCTCAAAATTCCTTCTTCATACAGAAATTCTCTCAATCTCCCATCATCCACAGCTTTAATCTTCTTTTGAAATTCTCCATCATCGGTCTGAGAACTCTTATTCCTTTCTAGTAAAGATGGTTTGGCAACCATTTGAAAAATAATTGATGTTTCACCTTCCCTGGTTATTCCCATGTCCATCTTCACTAGATCCATGAAAATTGGATCCCTTTAAATTCTCATATTCTTCAAAACTCCATGATCTTTTCTGCTCATAGCATCTGCCACCTTGTTTAATTTCCCCGGGTGGTAGTGTATCGTACAATCAAAATCCTTGAGTAATTCAAGCCATCTCCTTTGCCTCATGTTGAGTTCTTTTTGTGAGAAAATATACTTCAAACTCTTGTGATCAGTATAAATATCACATTTTTCACCATAGAGGTAGTGCCTCCATATCTTCAAAGAAAAGATCACAGCTTCTAACTCAAGATCATAAGTAGGATAGTTTTTCTCATGAATTTTCAACTGTCGTGATGCATAGGCAATAACCCTATCATTCTGTATAAGGACACAACCAAGTCCTTTCTTCGATGAATCACTATAAATAACGAACCCATAATTCCCCGTTGGTAATGTCAATATAGGAGCATTGACTAATATTCTCTTCAATTATTCGAAACATTCTTCACAATCTTTTGTCCAACCAAATTTAACCTCTTTACGTGTGAGCTTCGTTAATGGGTTTTCCAATAGGGCAAAATTCTGGACGAAACATCGATAATAACCTGCCAAACCAATAAAACCGCATACCTCAGTTATACTCGTAGGTACTGGCCATTCTTGGATTACCATGGTCTTAGAAGGATCAACAGAGATTCCATCTTTAGATACAATATGGCCAAGAAATGAAATATCATGAAGCCAGAATTCACACTTGCTAAACATCCCATATAATTCATGTCTTCTCAGAGTCTTCAGGATAATTCGCAAGTGAATTTCATGATCCTCGTAGATTTTAGAGTATACCAAGATATCATCAATAAATACCACCACAAATTCATCGAGATATTCCTTGAAAACACTATTCATCAGATCCATGAATACAGAGGGTGAATTAGTCAATCCAAAGGGCATTACAGTAAACTTGTAATGCCCATACTTGGTTCGAAATGCTGTCTTCGGAATGTCTTCCTTCTTTACACACAACTGATGGTATCCAGATCAAATTTCAATCTTTGAAAAGTATTGAGCTCCATGAAGTTGGTCAAATAAATCATCAATGCGAGGTAGGGGATACTTTTTCTTTATTTTTATGGCATTAATCTCCCTATAGTCGATACATAACCTCATAGATCCATCTTTCTTTTTAACAAAAAGAACAGGGGCTCCCCATGGAGAAACACTAGGGCGAATAAATCCCTTATTACTCAATTCCTCTAGTTTTTTCTTTAGTTCAACTAATTCTACAGTGGCCATTCTATAAGGGGTCTTCGATATATTCCTTGATCCAGGAATGAAATCAATGTAAAACTCAACTTCTCGTTCTGGAGGATGTCCAGGTAAACCTTCCGAAAACACATCTACATATTCTTTCACAATAGGTACATCCTCTTTTTGAACATTCCTTTCCTCACCCACAGTAATTTCATTCACTTCCTCCCCAATAATTGAATTTAGTAGAGCTACTAGTGTTGGATCTAGATAAGAATTAGGTGGTGACGATTCTGCTCTAAAGATAAGGTGTTCCTTATCATCATCATCATGAATTGTAACCTCTTTCTTCCAAAAATAAATATTTGCATCATAGTCTGAAAGCCAGTCCATACCGAGGATTATATCAAACTCATTAATAGGTATGACGATGAGATCAGAAGATAAAGAACATTTATGTGCTCTAATGGGGACTAATTCACAAAACATTATTGAAATGATACTTCCCTTAAGGGTTTTAACTGACAACTCCATTGTTAAATAAAATTGGAAATATCTAATTTTCTTAGAAAACTGGGAAGATATGAAACAATGTGATGATCCAGAATCAAATAATGCATTTTCTAAAGTTGAGGTAACCATTAAATTACCTGCCACCACGTCTTTTGGAGCTTCTACCTCAGCAGTAGTGATAGCATAAGCTTGGCCTTGATCCCTTGGACTTTTCTGAGGTAAGTTCCCCTGACTATTATGAAATTCATTTGAATGATGTCTCATATCCCTGCAATTGTAGCATTGAACATTGGTAGCTTCCTTCTTCCCTTTGCATTCAAAAGCTTGGTGGCCTTTTTCACCACACTTGTAACAGACACCCATTCCCTTCAAGCAAGTACTGGGGTGTTTCTTCCTAAATTTACCACAGGATGGATATTCGACCATTCCCTTCTTCCCCTTATTTACATTCCCAAATTGATCAGCAGATCTCTTCTTCACTTTCTTTGCTTTAAATTCATAAGACTTAGATAATTCCTTTTCTGTCTTGATAGCACATGAGACAATGTCTTTGTACGATGAGAAGGATTGTGAGTCTAATGCTCGACGGAGAAATGGTTTTAACCCATCAAAGAAATGATCAATATTACTTCTTGTGTTATGTATATAATCTACAGGATACCTTGCTAACCATGAAATGTTAGCCTCATACCCTGTGACATTCTCATCCTCCTTTTGTCTTAGACTCATAAATTGCCTTTCCATATATTCTCGATGGTCACAAGGAAAGTATTTTTCTAAAAACAGATCTTTGAACTCACTCTATTCCATATTTGAGACTTCATCATCTTCCTTCATGTTTTGAATAAATGACCACCATTGATCAGCATCTCCAGTGAGGCAGTAAACTGCCATGATAACTTTTTCCCTTTCACTACTCCCCAAAGCCTGAAATATTTTCTCTAGGGAACTTATCCATTGCTCATCTACTAATGGATTTTTACTCCCATTGAACATTGGTGGTTTCTTCCTCATGAAGCGATCTAACATTGATCCTCCACACTGCGGATCTTGGTTCTCCATATGGGTAAGGTTATTATTCATAACCTGAGTGAGTTGTCCCAGTATGGTGATTAGCTGATCACCACCAGTTGCATCACCAGCTCCACTATAATTATCATGAGCAGGAGGGAAATCCCTACATGGAGTGCATGCATTGATACGGTTTCCATTTCTTCCACTAGGTGCCATTCCTAAACAATGGTATAAACTAGATCAATTTTAAATCAAAATACATAATCCCATACTTATAAAACACTTAACATAAATTGAACTATTTAGGGATATAATCCATAATAATAAAAAAGTTTTATTTGAGGAAGTATATACTCATAAACCTTTCATAATGATTTATAAAAAAAATGAGAGTTATCCTAAGCATATCCCCCGGGAGTGTCATAACCAAGAGTGCAGCAATGCCTGTTGTCGTGCACCAGTTCCTGTTCGATTCTAGCTCAAAGCGGTGTTTTCGGGTTTTACCACTAGGTACATCTGTGCCAGAGCCGCCTCTACCTGCTCATATCCAGACAGGGATGTATTTCTCGAAAAACTCACAAAATCTCTACAATACCAAAATTATAGGAAGTTATTCTATACTAATCCTCAAAGTCCATCTTAGGTCTATGTGCTCTAATTAGAGTTTATCTAAATCAAGCTTCCTAGGTTTTTATTAAACTTCCTCTGATACCAACTGTAACGCCCCAACCCCAGTTACCCAGATTTGGTGCATTATTACATAGCATTGGCATGATCACAAGAAAGATCAAATATCGAAAGACCGATTGGTTTAGTAGCCTTGGAAACACTAGATATATTCATAAAGTTTTACATTACAACATAAAGTGAAAAACTACTACAACAACATATTGTCTCCATAGTCCACACTATTATCCCCTCATAATATCTCTGTAGGTCATTCATAATTTACTTCTTCACATCCTGGGAAAAATAAAACATAGAAAAGGGATGATCTCAAATGCCCAGTAAGGAAAACAATATAGCGGAAACTTTCATAAATAAGAATAAACATTTAAGGCAGTGTATAACTAAAACAAAATCCTTTTAAACTTGAACTTCAACATAGTATGGAAAAAATAAAATGAAATAATGCCATTTACATATTCACATGGATATTATACTAATCGAATAATCACATGCAATATCAATAACCACATTCATAATGATGGAATGCATAATGCCAGACTATCAAAACCACATAGCCAAGGCCTTGTTCCAAGACTACAAATAAGATTTTATCAAGGCCTTGTGCCAAGACACTAGTTTGTCTCATTAGACCTACCGATGCATCGTGGAGCTATAGTGGGCTCCACCCGTCACATATTAAGTCCAATGCAGTCCCATATGAAAATGTTTAAACATAACATAAACATTCGTATTAAAACTAGCATAAAAAATTTCAATACTTTCACCATAAAACATTAATGGTATAAAAATAGCACATACACAGTCAAACATATCACAAAACCTTCAATACAATATATAAGTTTTGTATCAAAATAAATCAACGTCAAATAAGCGTAAAATCCATCAAAGGATGTTGACATAGATGAAATCAAAACTCTTTTTAGAGAAATATCTCTTTCTATTTTGAAATCATTTAAGAGTAACATATTTATAAAATAAAACATTTTCTTTGAAAATATTCTTATAATATTGTAAGGGAAGCTTCGACGATTTTATAACAGCAGAAAATAGCTGCACCCGCCGTATAAGTTAAAAAAACATTCTTACCTTAATTTTGTCAAAAAGGTTAAAAAGCAACTTGTTTAAAAAAAGACAGAAAGATTCCTTTATAAAACTCTTATAAATAGTCAGACAAGGGTATAAATTACTTTAACCCATATTATAGTAAATAGTAAAAATGTTTTGAAATTCATTTTTAAGAAACATGGATGTGGATGATAAAGAGATCTCAGTAGATTATTATGTATAAACAACCTCGGATAATGAAGAGATTGTGAAATAACCCTTACCTTGTAATTTTCCTTGGTTGGGGTAGGTTAACCTCATGTATAATGGTGAAATAATTTTTATTAAATTATTCAATAATAATATATATTAATATTCTATCATATATGATCTTTTAACATTGATTTGTGAATAATATCTGAGTATTATCGTTGTTCCAGGTGTTAACTTAATCGTTTTATTTTATATGTTTTGTTACATAAGCTGTGTTTATCATGGATAGGTTGTATCTTAATCATATAAAGAATGATATCAAGTCCTTATATACTATTATTAATCATCAAATGAGAATTAGACTAGAATGGATACGATGGAGAATGAATCTTATCGCGTTCGTGGAGACGGTAGTCCGTACGTACATATGAGCAACAATATCATTATTTTGATATTAAAATAATATGTAATTGGATGGTATAAAATATATACAGAATCATTATCATGTTATATTTATTATTTACATGAGTTACACATCATTATTATACCCATCCAAAAAATAATTTATTGAATAACAATTACACCACGACGTGGAGACGGTAAGCCGTACGTACGCACGTATGGTGACATGTTATTAAAAGGATGGATAGAATACTGAATATGGTTGTACCATATTTATAATAACATCACAGTATATAGAAGATACTGGAGTTATTATTTTAGAATGGTAATAACAAAGAAGGAAGAAGTGGAAGAAGAAAGGAACTTGGAAAAGGGTGGTGAAATCATTACCTCTTCTTTGGGTTCTTCCTTTTGATTTGATCACAAGGGCTCTTAAGTTGGATTTATTACTAAAGGAAGGACTCTAGGATGAAGTGAGGGATGTTTCAAGAGTATTTCGGAAGAGTTTGGCCGAACCAAAAGGCTTTGAAGGTGTTATGTAATGAGAAGGTGGAGTTCCCTTTTATAAGAGGGGTGAGGGGCACCTTTGGAAAAGCTAGAAATATTATTTTATAATAAATTCATATTCGGTTTCTAATGGCTCAAAAGTGTATTATTTAATGTTTAAGGTGGGGATAGGTCGAAAACCACTCAACCAATAGAATTTAGACAGGTTTGGTCATTATAGTAACCTTATCATTAAGTATTAACTCTTACTTAATTAGTTTCACTTTTACAATGTATCTTTGTATTTTTATATTATATGGTTAATAAACATACTATATACATCCAAGAGACCCCCAAGTGGTCCAATAATGATAAAAATATCATGATATAAGTCTCTTGGCCGAACCATAGATTTTTAAGAATTTATTATCAATTAATAATATAATATTTGTTTTAGAAATTCTTTTATGTCAATTTTGACACTATTCAATAATTTTTTTTTGAACCTCATAACAGAATGATTACTTCGAAAAAAGGTACTTAATTCACTCCTAACATGTCATATTAACCTAAAAAAATTAATTCATTAAAAGTCTCAAATTATATTTATTTGGGTATTTATATTATCAATTATTTTAACTTTTCACTATTATGGTAATTTATGCATCATCATTTTATCATAAATAAATTAAATTATTTCATGTCTAAAAATTATAAATAAAATATCATTATGTATGAAATCTTTTTATCTTTCTAATGAATATTTACAATCGAATTTATCTTATGTGTAACCATATATTAAAAAAGTTTATTAAGTAAACTTTGATTTTAACTCTTTTAACTCTCCTTTGAATTAAATAATAATAAATGTCCTAATCTAATCCAAGTGGAACTAAATGATAATATTTTATTCCTAAGGTTGTTTTTGGTCGAGATAAACTTTTTCAATAGAATTAGGACATGTGTTAGGGTCATATAAATGTCATTGTTACCCTTAATTACCCTATTTACTTTTAACCGTGGTAAATAAAAGTAAAAAGTTACTATTAACCAAAAATTACTTTCATCTCATTGAACCACATTTTACTCCTTGATATTAACTGTGTCTCTCGGATTTTTTAAATTCCAATCACAGAAGCGGTAAAATTAAGTTTTATGAAAAATTCAGTTTTTTAACTACCACTTAGTAGTTTCACTATTCATCAAAAATTGATGTTTTTTAGAACAATGCCAAAATTTCACCCTAAGCTATAATTGATATTCCGAATTCAAAAATGATTTTTGTTTTACAAAATTCCAAACATAAAAGTTTCATTAATTAATTTTATAATTAATTCCCGCTATCACAACAAATAGCGTGCTTTTAAGAAACAATATATATTAAAAGATTGACAATTGTTTATATCCAATTTCATTGTGAAATTAATTATAATGAACACCATTGGATAAAATGGTAAAAATATTTTCTAATTATGCTTTAAAAACACTAAATAGTATAATTTATCACTATAAATTATTTTGATTAAAAAAGTTGTTTTTAAGTATTTTTCACTATTCATAAAAATTGGACGTTCTCAGAAAAATACCAAAAGTTAAATGTAGGATAATTTCGATATTCTGAATCCAAAAATGAAGTCAATTTTGAAATATAAAATATATATAATTTCAAAAATTAGGTATTACTATTCATACCGGCTATTTTGATCGGTTGTGGTGTGTGTTATAACTCGATGTTGCGTACAACACACGTTATTACATTATTCAAAGGGAAACGTACTGTAGAAGCTTGGGGTGTTACATTCTGGAAGTACACTAAGGACATATATTGTTTACGTGAAAGATAGTGCATGCACCCATGAAGAAAATGCACTAAATAGTTGTGTATAGATCACTAAGATACCATGAATTCTAATAATTTTTTGATTAATTTGAGAAAATAAGGACTTTTGGTTTCATATATGTGTTGTGCTGTAAGAAAGTACAAAGTGATAATGTAATATTCTTTCATGAAGGATTCTTTGAATTTTTTACATAGTTTGCATTAATACATCAATTTGGGATACATGGTTTTAGGAAGGGAAGAATCACATGCAGAACTATCGTAATGGAACTTGAAATAATGCCGTATGATATTATTTTGCAGTAAATAGGAGTGTTTAAAGAATACTATTCAAATGAAACATTGAATTTCATTAGTTAGTATACCAAGTAAGACATTCTGTGAATATTTCCTTTATAATAATTTCATAAAAAGAATTTCAATCACACCTATTCAGGTTTCTGCAAGGAAGACCAATGGTTCCCAAAAATAAGTCTATGAAATATATTCAATTTTCATAGAGGTGTAGCATTGTGTAGTTGAATGAATATGATAAAAATGACACAGAGGTTTCTATATTTGTTATTTCACAAATAAGGCATATAAATAGTGTGTATATTTACATGCATTAAATATTTTAATTTGATTATGAGAACTACATGATTGAATAACACACAATGTTCATGTGTTTAATAATTGAGTTGACCTAAATTAGTATTTTTTAGTAAAAAATGAGAAAGAAAACTTATAGTATACTAAGGAATCATCAGTTCTTCATTATATTATTACAGTGAACTGAAGTGTAAGTGAAATCTTCCACTCATTCAGAAGAGTATACTGATCTGACTTGAATGAATTTTTGTTGATTACATATACTAGAAGTTGAAGAGATGAAGTGAAAAATTAGTTTATCTTAGTGGATCAAAGAGAAATATCATTTCTCTTTAGTGGTAGTTTGAATATATTTTGATCTTTCTCATTGTGTTAACTTTGTTTTTGTGAAATACTAAAGAAATTACAGTATAAATAAAACTAGTGGTATGCCATTATAAAAAAAACTGGTCAGATAATAGTATAATTTGAAATGTAGTTCATAAAAAACCACTATGGTTTTATGATAATACCTGACCAACCCACATGTAATTGGTAATTGATTTTTGTAAAGAATTTATGTCTTGGAACATCCTGAACATAGCAAGGACGTTGTCGCCCACATTGAAGGAAAACCTTATAATAATATTTTCTCTTGCTCTTCATTTCCTTTTTGTTTTTTCATGTGGTATAATTGTGATTATAAACATCGAAGATCCATTCACCCTAACATGTAAATATGTTTGAATTAAATACGTGTCTGAGAGAAGAAAGAAAATAGTAAAATTTGTGTACACTGATTCCCCCCACCTATCATTGTACCTTCATGATCCACTAGATACTGTAACATGGAGAAATTAGTATGACCCAATAAATGATTTTGGACCATGGTAAAATAGTGTTTATTTACAAAATTATAATGAAAACTGACATGTAAATGGAATATGATAATATTCAATGGTGTTTTATTCTTATACATAGAGATAGTGTAACAACCTGATATTTTATGATAAGTATTCTTTTTTAATTTATTTGATGTCATGTGTTCTATGCTACAAAAATATTATCTTGTGCTATACTCCACACTGTATTAGCTTGAAGTATACGCAGCACTATTCTTAGATTGTGTTACACACAATTTCAAGTTCGTTTGATAATAGTCATTCTACGCAACATTGAGTGTATATATATATATATATATTCAATGTATAAATTAAATATGGTTGGATTTTGTTATATGAAACAACAAATGATTGTTGCACAACATGCAACCCTAACTTGGCTTTCATTACACGCAATCGTGACCTTCCTCGATAGCGTGTGTTGTACGCAATACCAGGCTTTACTAAACAATTGTATATTGTTATAATATTATTATGAACTAGCTGTTATGAATAGTATTAACTAAATTTTGAATTTTATAACATTATTATTCATCTTAAACATTTTCTAGAACATGGTATAAGAACAAAATAAGTTTTTCGGGTAAAATAAGTATTTTTCAAAAAAATGCAATTTTGCCACCTTTTGATGGCGCACCCACGTTAAATCTAGTTTTTGACATGTTTATAATTTCAATTTGACAAAATAAAATTCTTCTTTTGAATCAGGATATAAAAATTTACATTGGATAATGTTTTGATATTTTTCTAATAACTTTGATATTTTAATGAATAGTAAAAACACGCTATATTTTAATTAAAAACAACTTTTTTCTTCCTAATAACTTATGTGGTTAAAATATAATATTTAATGGTTTAAAAGTATAAATAGAATATATTTTTACCATTTAATATAATTTATGTCATTAGCCTTGATTTTACATTGAATTCGTAGGTTAAATAAATTCAATCTTTTGCAATGGTTTAAACAAAAACCCGTTTTCTTTCGACAACGGGATTAATTTTAATTTAATTTCTGCAACTTATGTGTATTGAATTTGGAAAAATGGATTCCATATTTGGAATCATTGTGTACAAATTATATTAATAGACTACTTTTTATTTTTGGCCTTTATGAATAGTAACAACGGTAAATTTTATTTACCATAGTAAAAGGTAAATTGGGTAATTAAGTGTAAATATAATATTATAAAATTATCCTAATACTTGTCTTAATACAATTGGATGATTATAATTTGTCCTGAGTCATATTTTGGTCGAAATGGAATCCATTAGAACCCACTTGGAGGTGATTAAGACCTTTAGTTTATTTTATTTAAAGGAATGTGAAATATGTCTCACTCAACATTAATAATTAAAGTATTTTTAATATAACTTTATACAAGATATAAATTAGGTTATAAATACTCATTTGAAATATAAAATGTTTTTCTTTGTCATGGTAATTTATTTGTAATTTTTAAGAGTTATTTAATTACCTTATTATCTTATACATTAATGATGCAAACATTATTTATTTAGTGAAAAATCAACAATATAGTTTTTATCGAAATATTAATACATATCAGAAGGCCCAAAAATATGCACAAAAATTATTATTAGTGTATATATGAACCCTAATCATCCACTGGCAGAATTTTCGACCATTTGGATCCTTATTAAGGCGATTATGACCCTTATATTATTTTATTTTAAATGATGTCAAAGTTGTCAACTTCATAATTTAATAAATATAACAATTTACATATTGTGATTTTAAGATGATAAATTCTAGTACAAGTATTATTGTGAAAGTTAATAGATTTATATTCATCATAGGATTTTAATTTTAATTTTTATGCAACAAATAAGTATATTAAATAATTATACAAAAATGTTGTAGTAAGATAAACCAAACATATGGTTTTAAAAATAATAAAATAAATATTATATGAACTATTTAATGTGATAAACTAATTTTAGAGACACATATGTCATTTTATGAATCTATTAAAGCTTTTAGAAAGAACATATCTTCTGTAAATATTTTATTTAAATTCAAATAAATGAATAGTGTCAAAATTGACACTATTGTAATTTTATAAAAATAATATATTATAAAATTGTTTAAAAATCACAAAAAATATTTAAAAATTATAAATTTAAATTTATATGGTCTAAAATGTTATAAAGAATCCAATTATGGAAAATTCACAACAAATAAGTAATTATTTTGTATAATTTAAAATTTAGAATGTTATTACCACAAATAAAATTAAAGTGATTAAATAATGATAAATCAAGTTGATAATGTTTAAAATAAATTCCTAACATGTCTAAATTTTATTTTTTGATGATATTACAACCCTATATCATCTAATATTTAGATATGAGTCATTTTGGAAGTTTTTAAGTGGGTTTGGGATTTATTATAAACTACTATTTCTTATATTTCCAATGGTGCCCCTCTCCTACCTTATAAAAGGACTCCTCCTCCCTCTCTTCCTCACACTAATTTGAGCCTTCAAAATCGGTCAAACCCTGCCAAATTCTCTTCTCCACTTCCCTAGAAACATCCTAGAGGTCCTGGTCTTATTCAAAGACCAATTTTAGTTCCCTAAGAGGAGGTCTCAAAGAGGCGCTTCAAAGAAGATGTAATGTCCGTTACCGATTCTTTCAACTTTATTTCTTCTTCTACTTCTTCTTCTTTAGTTGTTTCATTATGAAGTAATAACATCAGTATCACTCATATACTGATATATTATTATAAGTATTAAACAGCCCTATTTCACCATCTATCCATCCTACGGAAAAAGAAATCACCGCGCATGCGTATGTACGGAATACCGTCTCCACGCCGTGGTGTAATCTATTTTCCACCACCACCTTACTTGGATGGGTATAATGGTTTAAATAATGACTATATATGATTATTTTAAATTGATATTGATTATGAAATATTATACATACACTTCAATACAATTCCACAATCATGGGAATGATATCATCACTGGTGCGTACGTACGGACTACCGTCTCCACGACACGATGAGATTCATTATCAATGATTAACCATTCATGAATTATTATAAAGTATATATAAAAAGTAATCATGAAATATTTGACCTAATAATGATACTAGATTTATGTATATATATATATGTATTTCATCTACTTAATTCCATTCAATTCAATAAGGAAACGAAAACAGCGTTCATCCGTACGTATGGCCTACCGTCTCCATGAATGGTGTATTTATTTACAATTATAGATCTATTATATATAAGTATATTCTGAATATATATTATATATAAATCATGTTTTAAATTCTGGATGTATGTAACCATGATCTAAGTAATCATATGAATAATTACAAGTTAAAACACGAAAGAAAAATGAAATGAATTTACCCAAAACGCTACATTAACATTAGTTTACAAAAGAATGGGTAATATAAAGTCATAAGTGAACCATATATTATATCATAAAAATTAATATGATTCTGTAATAAGTCAATGACATTATTTAAATCATTATATAGGAGGTTCGGATACATACAATGCATATCAGACGTAAGGTAAGGGATAATTTTGCAAATCTCATTTTTATCTGAGATTTCTTATTCATAAGTATTTAATGGGATTATTGATATCATAAATTTCCATGTTTTATAAATATTTATTCATGTATATTTAACATTCATTTTACCCATTTTGACTTTTACCCCTTGGTATGGAAGGAATCTTCTTTTATTTACCCTACAAGGTACTTTTTTTACTTTTCCGACAAAAGTACGAGAAGAATGTTTTTTTAACGTATACGGAATGAAAGGATTTTTACGGTTTTATAAAGCCTTATTTTAATGAAGAATCCTCCAATATATTTCATTACTATTTTCAAAAAAATCCTTTTCTTTTAAAATTGAATGACATTTTGTGAAAAGAAAATGATTTTGAAGAAGAAAGGATATTTTCCTCAAGAATTCATTTCAACTGTTTTATCAAAACCATTTTTCATCTAAGATTAAATTATTTCATATGTCTATGTTTCAAGTATAATGACTCTATTATTTACATGGTTTCACTTTCCTTATTATGAAATTATATCTATTTCTTTTATAATGATGGAATGATGTTTAAGAAACCCATTTTATTTATTGGGTTATTATGAATGATGTATGTTTATTTTGTGGCACAAGTAAGAATTATTTCATTATGAGATGGGTGGGACCTATATCTTCCTCCAATGCATTGGGTAAATATTTATATCAAATGAGATATACATGGTTGGAACGGTAAGTTAATCCTGTTCATTATTACAGGACTGGAATGAGGAGTGAACTCGATTCAGAAAGGGACTTTGTCCACTAAGATGGTCTTGGCAGCAATGCCTTGGCTACAATGGAAATCATTATATGTGCTTAATGGATGCCACAATTACATGTTTTATTCCCATTCTATTTTATCATGATTTATGTTCCATTATGATCTATGCCTTATGTACTTCTATGTTTTATGTCGTTGCTCTCGATTTTTAATGTTCATGTTTTTTAAGGTCAAATGTATATGGTATGTTTTATTTTATCCATACTTACCCTTACTGAGAATTTGAGCTCACCCTTTTTTTTTCTTTTCCATAAAGATTAAAAGAAAGATTTTATGTAAGGAAACAAAAATGGGATGATCTTTATGGGAGATGTTGAATATCTTTCACCACGATTAGAAGATTACTTTCGAAGTTTCCAAATACACTAAACTATTACGGTCATTGTGTGTCTATTTTTGTTATGTACTAAGTATTCCGAAAAAGTAATGTAATGTCTATGTACATCAAGCTTCGGGTCACTACAGATAGTGTGGATTTTTATAACTTCTATGTGATCTATTATTTGGTTACATATCTTATCCTTGGTTTACAATTTCTCTCACGGTGAAGAGATTTCGTTTCATCATGTCATTGAGGGGTATTCATCAAGGGGATCCACTCTACTTCATCCATTTTCCTTTATTATTATATGCTTAGTATGAATATTAATAAGGTTATATATAATGTAATAATTTGTCTATTTAGAGGTTAGTATTGATTCTTTGGATTCTCTGACTTATTTTTTGTATATGACTTTTTTTTCAATAATAGTAGTAGTAAATAATTTATATATTTCAAGATGATCTTGAGTGACTATAGTAGAAGTTGTGTCTATTGTATTAATGTTATAAAAAAATATCATGTCCATCTATAAAAAATTACCAAGATAACACTTCAAACATATTGAGGATAAGATCAAAATAAATGAAAGTATCCCTACAATGGAGTATATGGGGGATCCCCTATCAAATGGAATAATTCTCATCCAAAACATTAATGGTATTTCCAATGGAATCATGTATAGGACTCTTAATTAGAAAAGTTGGTTTAATTCATTCTAAGGTACACTTACTCTAGTAAGAATTGATATTTCATCCATTACCGCACATTTCATATTAGTATGTTGATCCCCCGGGATAGTTATAAATAATATAAAACTCATCCTCAATATCCTTATATGGGACTGTCAATAAGTGGGATGTCATCATTGGGTGAGCAGGCTCATCCTTTTTAAGCCAATTGTTGAAGGGGGTAGATCTTAGGGTAATCATGAAAATAGAATCTACATGAAATCTAAGATGGATTGGAAGGATATCTTGGGTATTTCTCTCATTTGAAAACTCATTTAGAAGAAATATAGAATTGCTCCCTCTAGATGTTCAAAATTTCTAGTGTATCACAACTATGGAATGGAATACATAGTAATTTTAACACTAATTTTATGAGTATCACTAGATTATTGGTAAAGGTGTCATTTATTTATGGAATGATGGTTGCCTTGGATATCCCCTCTTATAACCATGTTTTCATATTCTGGGAATTAGTTTGAGACAAGCTATTTTATATCCCTCACTCATGTAAGTTGTTATAAATGATGAGGAGAAATTTTTGTTTTACTATATTCAACTATCTGAAGAACCTAATCATTGTTCCTTCAATACTTATGTTTGGGAAATTTTATTTTCTTGGATTAACTCAATATTGTTCACATGAAAAAAATGAAATTATGTGTAGTGATATTTTGGTGTAAATATCTTCTCATGAAAATAAACTTCCTCATCTAGTGTCTTTGGAATTATTCCTTACCCATAGTGGTGAACATTCAATGAAATGGCATAAAGATTCCTCCAAATTTATGTGTTGTGATAATTCCAACATTGAATTGATGCATCATTTGTTTACTAAAGTAAATTAGGAGAGAATTTTATTGGGTGATCAAGGAGTCCTAAAATATTCCTATACATTAAGTATTGAATCTAAATACTACCCATATAAAATTTAAATATTTATATCTCATGGCCCCACCAAGTTCACTACATAACGGTAATATCTACCTTCAATCTTACAACCTCTAGTTTTAGACCACCCCCCAACTAGGATAGTTAATCATGGAATGTTCCTTTGTTATTAGGTGTGTTTAATGGAACCAAATTATGGGTTTAAACTGAATATTGATGGATCCTATGTCAAAGGTATCATGTGTGGAGGTGGTACCATCTAGGATTGGTGGGGTTCGTTCATAGTGTTCCTTTCAGCACTATAAGCAACGATAAAATTATCCAAGCATAACCCCAAGAATTTTTCATTGGTTTCACACTTTCCAATGAAAACATTATTCTTATCTCAATATTTTAATATGACTCATATTCATGGTTTACTCATTCTTGGGTCTCTCCCCTAGCCACTAGAGAATTTACCATAATATTAGAGTTGTAGGAACTTGCTTAATTGGGCTGTGGAGATTTTCACACCAGTCAGGAGGGGAACATGGTGGCCCATATTATCACATCCATAGGTGATCATGAAGATTGGATAATTATTTAAATCAATTTGAAATCTCTCCTTCTAGACAATATTAGTATTTTCTGAGGGATTCCATAAGTCTTTATGACTTTTTTCTTCGCAGATTTTTTCCCTTACTCTTTTTTAATTCCTTATAAATAATTTCAATTTTTTTATTGAAATTAGAAGATGGTATAGAATATTAAAAATGATTATTCTCAGAATACCTATAAAAATATGGAATCAAACATTAGTTCAGTTCCCCATACACCCCTTAATAGAATGGGGTGGATGAAAGGAAGAATAGAATCGTTGTTGATATGGACAGAGCTTTGATCATTGAGCATGAAATATCAAGATTTTTCTATATATTAGCCTTTAATATAGCTAGAATTATTCAAAACCATAATTTATTGAGTCTTAAATCTAAGATGTCTTCCTATAAAATATTTTTTAAGAAAAATTCAAATGTGAAACATTTTAGAGTATTTTGGAGTTCATTATTGATTAATAATAAGGGAAGAACTAGAATAAAGCTTCATGAGAAAGAGAATGAAGATATATTCCACGGTTACACACCATTTGTAAGTTCTGAAATATATTACAATAAAAATTCAGAGTGAATTTTTTACTGTTTTGATGTTGTAGTTTATAATAATAGAGAATATATCAATTATTCTATAATGAAAGGTAATGATGATGTTGAAGTCTCTACTAAATCAGTAGAAGTAAAAAAATTAAATTTCACATCTTTGGGAAGAATATATTGATTCTACATATACCAATAATGTTTAATTAAGACAGTAACATTCATTTGTAGTGTGAAAGTAGAGGATTCTTATGGATATTGAAAATAAATCGGGATCATGTTCTGGTTTCTAATACCTCAATAAGAGCTATAGGAATCAATAAAACCAACCTATTTTTCAAGATATAATCCAAAATAAGTAAGGTTTCTTTTTAACAATAGGAACGCATCTAAGCTATGAATTAATAACTAGAAAAAATAAAGAAAATTTGACATGGTAACCTATTTTATGAACTATTGAGAAATATATCATTGGAACTAAATGATTTTTTAGAAAAAAACTCAATAAAGTTGAAATTGTTGAAATAAATAAAGATATATTTAATGGTTTATTACAAATAAGACTTGATTAAAATTGTTGAGAAGTTTTCCCCTATTTAATTCTTTGTATTAAAACTTAATGAACTTATAAATTTTTTCATATGCATAGAAATTCACCATTTCTTAATGGTAAAATCAATAAGGAAGTTTATATTCAATAGTATAAGTGATTCAGTTTGATATTGGTTGAAGAATGTTTTTAAATTAAATATGTATATCTATAGGCATAAAACATTTCTTAGGGATTCACACTTCAAGTTAGATGGGTACTTGAGGGGCATGGAATTCAAGAACTGATTGTTTGATCACAATATACACATCAAGAATATATACACCACATCAATAATTTTAATAGTGAATACTGATGATGTAATTTGTTTAGTGATAAATATAAATTTTGAGAATATTTCAACTCATAAATGAATAATAGTTTTGAAATATATCTACATGGGGAAATAAATCCCTTCTTGTGATTATAAATAACCCAAGTTCCTTAAGATCTTTTCATTTCAAAAGAAATATATTCTAAATATCAAATAAAATGGTTTGGAATGGTGGAAGAAAGATAAGTATCTACTCATATACAGGTGTGAAAAAATCTGATCCAACATGACGAAGGTCATGAAGTGAATGAAAATGTATTTAGATTTATAACTGAAATATTATATACCCAACTTCATCTAGACCTGAATAGTGCATTCTATCACACCTTGTTCTATATTTCAATATAATCTAATATAATCTCGTTTCCTTTAATCCATGTTAATTATCATATATATTTATAATATATCCAACAAAAGGTTACTAAACATGAAAGAAGGAGATCTAGATTTAGAATTTTTTTCAAATGTTGATTAGGAAGGAATTGTGGATGAAAAAAATTCACCTAAATTATAATATGTTTTGTTGGTGGTAAGTGAATTACATGGAACTCAAAGAAACAAACCTTATTATAATTGATTTAAAATGAAGTATAATATATGGTTAAATCAAAGGTAGCTACTCAAATGATGTGAATGAAGACTCATCTTAAGGATATTGATATCTAAACTCGATACCCAATAATTATCGGTTGTGATAATCAATGTTTCATTAATCTGTATAAAAATTTATTACGTTATTCTAGGTCAAAATACATGATTATTATATATCATATCACTAATGAAAATGTGGTTTAAGGAATAATTAATGTCAAATATTTTTCATGAAATGAAAATAATTTTGGCATAGTAATTTTGTTCTAACCTATCCCAATATTTCATAAGTTTTATTAATGAGTTTTTCTTAAGTAATTTTAGGTTAAAAATTAATATTTTCATAAGTATTATTCTATTGGGAACATTTTAGTTCAATCCTACGTTATTCAATTTTGAATAATTTTTTGGAGTAATTTATCCAACATACATGAAAAAACATCCTATACTATGTCTTAAAAAGTTTATGCTGGAAATTCTAATTTCTTAGAAAGGTATATTATCTTATGAGTGGTATTAAATACCCTTTAATATAAGATAAATTTCCTAAACTATAATGTAAATTTCATACAACTAAAAAAATACCCTATTATGAGGAAATTTTTTATGATATGAGGCTTCTTACATGAATTTATTTTTCAGAGGAAACTTCCTATAAGAAATGCCTTACAATCTCAAAACATCATATGTGATGAAATTTTTTCAAATTAAAATATCCTATGGAGTCAATAAATCTCATATATATTGTCAAATTTCTTATATATGATAAAAATTTATTATTTTTTCACAAAATGTATTATGGAAAAGAAAATAATCTTATATGAATAGTGTTTCCATATCATCTTATACAAGATTGTTTTAAATAGAGTTTAAATTTCATATGTCACAAAATGTATTATGAGGAAAAAATATCTTATGTGAAGAAAAATTCTTTTGATACTTAGAAATTCCTCTTGAAGTTAAAATGTATTATTAGGGAAAAAAATATTAGTAAATAAAATTAAGTCAAATGACTGGAACAAATTCTTATAATTAGAAGACTTGTAAAAAATTCAGATTTGGATTTAATATTTTTTGAATCAATAATATAATTATTTCTTCTTATATGGAAAAATAATCCCTTTATATATATAAAATAATTTTTTTTATTTTTTTAAGGTTTCTATTGATTCATAAGAACAACAATTGATTCTACATTCAATTTCTTGTGTTTTTAAGGTGTTTCTTACCATCTCAACTTTATGATAAAAGTCATACCATAATTATATTTTATAGAAAATGGTGTTTTATGAATGAGTAACTATCATGTTAATTAATTATTCTATTTCCAATAAGTCATATAGTTTCAAGGGAGATTATAGTCATACTCATTGGATACCTATCTTTTACTATTTTTGGAGGATAATGTAACATAAAAAATGATAAATTCTGAATTTTATCAGTATTATATATTTTTCTTCATCCATTTTAATTAAATAGAGGAGTTTGAATAAAAAATTTAAAAAATCAATTATCAAGATAATATGTATCACATAATCTATTTTTAAGCATACTCTATTTTCAATATTTTGAAAAGATTTTTTTTGTTAATCTATAATATCATCTATTAGAGGAAAATAACCTTTAAAATATACATGTCACAGACATATTCATCATTTGAGAGTTCTTTATTGACAATTAGTTGTTTCTTACGACTATGTTTAGAATATATTATCTTTTCTGCATCTAATTATTTGAAAAACTAAACGCTACTTTTACTGAGTGTATTGATGGTTATAGAATGGTAATGTAATGTGAGCGCCATGTTAAAAGATATTGGACCTCTGTACCAATTGAAAGTGATTTTCACTCAACTAGGTACACCCTCAAAAAATGGCTGGTTGATTAAAAATCACTAAAATCATATTTAGTATTGGTGGAGTTAATTAGGGGAAGTTCTACTTCTCCAAAACCAATAACAATGACTATAACCATTTCCTTTTTTATTTTTTATTTTATGTTTCATTATTCCAATAGAATAGATATGGATAGATTTTATTCAAAATTAATAGGGTTATTTGTTTGGGATAAAACTTAATGAACTAAAATCACACCCCCTATTGAGTATTGTGAAATACAACTAAGAAAATAATACGTATTGGATATCATAATCAATCTAGTCACAAAAACTTTATTTAAGAATTTATGTCTACAAATGGTAGTGCAGCTCAATATCCAGTACTGAGGTATGAATATTTTTTTATTTTTCTCCTATATTATATCATACTAAGATTTTTAGGTGATTTTTTTAAATAGGGGGGAATTTATTCTACTTTTTTAAGTTGTTTTAAAATATGTATTTAGTGATATGGGATAAATTTTTTCAAATATGTTTTATATTTTGAATGATTGTATTGTTTAAAAGGTCTTGAGTTGAGTAATTTTAAGGAAAACATTGGTTTATTATTTAATTTCACTTGTTTTCTACACCAAGATAGCTCACATATACTTAGAGATAATTATTTCATTACTATTTTCATTGATAATACAGAATGCATCCCAAAATGTTTTTCACTTTGGTTTAATTTTATTTTTTGGGGATATGAATGATTGGTATTGAATGTAATTCTTATGATGGAAATTTTGAACAATCTAGATCATGGTGTTTAATTTTTTTCAATACTTTTTTAAATTTTTTAACTAATGAACTATTCATGAGGTCAAATACATGTTTTTAGTATTAGAGAAATATTTTATTCTATATAAGAATATTAAATGAGGGAAATATTAAAGCATTGGTGTGAATTACTTGGTGATAATTATCATTTCTTTAATGAAAGGTTTCTTTTATATGATTACAAGCACAAGCATTGGGGATAGTGATAATCAGTTTCATGAAAATATTTTTATTATTACCTTTGATATCAAATATAATGGTCATCATTTTTCCATAACTGATTTGGATGTTCTGAGATATGTTTAAGAAAAATATGGATGATCTCTAATCGAGATCAAAATTTGGTTAATTATGGAATCTAATACTTTTATGGAACTAATGTATGATATTATGCACCCATGCATTAATTTTCTCAAAAAAATTATAATTATAGAGTGTAAGATGTTTGAGAATCCTACTTATGGATTTGTACACCCGTGTATCTTATGGATTTAAAAAAATATGTTTGGATCATAATTTGTATGATATTCTATTAAAAACTTTATGCATCACATATGAATTTTAGTCTTCATTTAATAAATTTATGTTTTATGAAATTTGGAAAAATAACTCCCTATGTTTCCATGTACAAATTATTTGGTGAGATTTTAATACGTTTATTAAGGTCATAAAACATCAATTCTAGTGTGTATGTCTTTTTTTTGTTTTAATACATCAAAACAACTATGTATGAATTTGTTTCATATAATGAGAGACTTTGTATGACTCTGATCCAACATGTGAAACTTTGATTTGTTTAATGACTCTGCGATCCATAAAACATTAATATCTTATAAGATATGATAAATACAGAATTTAAATATTCTATTAAGTATTAGAATGAAAATTCTAATAAATTATATTTTAAATCTGAAAATGTTTTATAAGTTGGTAATTAAATTCATGAAATATCCTGAGGTAGCTACACATTATTCAGGTAGTGATGTTGGAGGAAGTTATAAAGAACATTGAGCTTTAACCTGAGGCTCCACAATCGCAACTACTATGCAGCCCATCCTCATATAGTTTCTTTTGTAATATTATTGTAAAATAAATTTATGAGAAATAACAACTCAAAATAATATTATTGATATCTTTTAGAAATGGTGAGTTTGATTCGTCAAATTAATTGAAGTGTTGAGAAAATTTTTAATAGTATTCTTTATATTTAGTGAATATATGATAATAAATAGGGATATACGAGAGATGTTTGAGAATTTTTGTTTCAACTAGAAATAATTGTTTCTAGGTATAGAGAATAGTTTTAAAATGATACGGTTAAAATAATAAAAACATATTATTATATTAAGTTCACTAAAGCTCATGGTTTCTATGGATGATCTATGTTTGAGGATTTATTATTGTTTCTATTCAATAAGAAACTATCTATAATTTTCTGGTTAGAAATAATATCTTTTATCAGGTAAAATCTCATATACATTCATGTATCTGTCTTAATAATAAAAAAATAATTGTGTGTTAGTGGGATAAAAAACAAACACACACTGAGGTTGGAGTCATCCATAGGGAGGAAAGCCTCATTAAAAAAATATTATGTTCTCTAAATTTTAGTTTATTTTTTTGGTTGATGAGATCACTACTAAATAAATATAATTTCTCATAGGTTTTAAAAATCACTTATAATAATTGATTTAACCCACCCTATAGTTCTTATAATATATGTTCACTCCATTTTAGGAAAAAATTAAGAGTGTACCTATTGTAATGACATTGGATATCAATAAACATTGTAGGATATACCATATGAAAACATGTGGTCATAATTGGCGGGAATGTGATCTTTTCCATGCAATTTTAGAGGTCCCATGTTTTGTGGTATATATATTAGAAATTTGGTGTTTTGGAAACAAACCATCAGTAATATAAAATGGTGGTTTTATAAATCCTAATGATATCCATAGAATCTAGAGTGAGGATTTTTGAATGGATCTATAAGGATTAAATGAGCACGGGTCATGAGATACGGTGTTTGGGAAATGTAATAACCATGCTAGTAGATGTTTATTGAACCATGATATGGGAAATAAAAAAGAAGAGTACCCACAAAAAATTTTGTGATTGTTACACTTTTTTAAGTTTATTATAATGAATTTTGATGGATATGTATGGAATGAACCCAAACCATCAGTACTTGAGGCCAATATATGCTGTTTGGATGATTTTGAATAAGGTATATTATGTTAGTAATAAAATCCAATAATTAGGTATCGATCTGTGAAAAATAGGTGAAGTCGTTATATTTGGTAATTGAGGGATATGAGAGTCAAGAAACTAACCAATGTAGTAATTGGATTATGGAATGTTATTACTCATGATGGATGTATTTTGAAATGTAAAATTAAGTAAGGATTCATGTGATAGATAGTGTATCAACTGAGAGGTTGTTAATTATGGATATGAATAATTTGTAGACAATATATTATACCTTTAGTAGGATGGTGATATAGTGTATACAAATCACAGAAACTAATTAAGTATGATTTTAGAAATTAATTGATTTTATATTGTCACTTGGATTTGGAAAATTTCATGATGAGATATTATTAGTTGGAATTATATTGTATACACCATTGAGTTTACTTGAGAAGTCATTATAGTGTGGTATCACCTTTTGTTTTGTATGAATGATAAAGTATGTAGAATAAAAAATCAACTAAAGCATTTCATTTTGGGAACAGATGTATCATATAATGGATTATGGTTTGAAACATTCAAATAAAGGTTGGAATGATGGAAAACATTGAGGAAACAAATATGAAGAGGAAGAACTAGATCTCCATGAATAGTGTAATACATTTAAAGTTCTAAATATTACTTCTATTGGATGAGATAAGGTATGGATTTTTCAATGACCTTGGTGGCCTGGTGATAGTGGAACTCGAAAATGTTAAATTCCAATTATGGAGAATCTAGAGGGAAATTAAAATTTTTATATATAGATTAAAGAGGAGTATATTTTAGTATTTTGGACCACATAAATTATAGTTTACGGAATTGATAAATGGGTATAAAAGTGATATAATTCAATTTATATAAAATTACACAGTATAGTAAATTTTAGGAAATATATAAAACCACTAAGTGGTTATTTGATTAGCAGTGGAAGGATTGTGGGGTTGTTTGTGGAAATATTCCACTAACAATTCCACCAAAAACCCTACAATAAGTCATTAGGAACCTTATATTCCTATATGGGATCTACTAAGAAAGTAGTGTTAATCTTAACCCTTACTTTAAGTGGTGTACTTTTAATATTTTCCAAGGGTCTTAGTAATAATTTATCTTTTTTGATTATTTATGGGATATAAAAAAAGTTGATATGGGCCTTCCATTTCTCCTTATTCTTATCCCATCCCATTTATGGTTTGAGGTGGTTTTATAAGATTTGGTTCATCAATGGAGGTCATTTACATTAATTATTTCTCTTCTTTTCATTCTTCTTTATTATTACTTATATTTTTAATGATTTAAGAAAGGGATTTAAGTAATATTTCACTAGAGCATAGTGGAATACATTTATATAAATGAGGATTCAACAAGTAATAAATTTATTCTATTAGTGTATATTTTAAAAATGTTAAGTCACTTAGTCAATTGTTCTTTGGTTATTATTAATAATGTTATGATATTATCCTATAAATAGAAATATAAATTTTGAAATATTTCTTATCAGGTTTATAAGTAATCTTCATGCTATTGTATATTTATTTCCATTGTAATTTGGAATAGTTACACCATTCAGTGAGTCTTAACCTGATTTTTTCAAATAATAATTAGTTATATAAATTAATGATTGATTTTTAAATATTAATTAAATAAATCTATTAATGATATGGGGATCATAGGTATATAAATGATTCTGTGATATTGTATGGAATGGAAGAGAATCATTGAAAATGGTTAACTATATGAACCAAGAAAGTGTTTCATTATATTTTTCAATTTTATATGGTAATATGGTATGACTTGCCCAAGTGAAATATATGGGGAATTTAATGAATATAAGGAAATAGATATAAATTATTTGGTCCATGTGGAATGTTCTACATGTGACCCCTCAATTCAATATCACTTCAAAATCCTTTTAAGTAGTTATTCTTGGACAAAACCATAAGAGGACAACATAAGGGGTGTCTAATTTTGAGTAAAACCTCATGTAATCTATTAGGTTCTTTTGTGGAGATGAATGATGCTTCACTCAGAGGGGTGAGATATATATTATAGGTTCTGGGAACAGCGGAATCACGTTGGTGGGTTTGCCGAACTTTAATTTTAGCGTTAACAACGATCAATCTGAGATCCATCATGATGTAAAACGCCAGATCTTCGGAATAGAATTAAGAACAAAAAAAGGGGAGTCTCAGAACCACAAAGATAGGATCATAATATGTTGGTTATAATTATTTTAATTAATTCACACGAATTACCTCGATGGAATTATTTCTTCATTGATATCTCCAGTCACGATCATTTGATCTGTCGTTCCGGCATAGAATTCAAGTGTAGGATTCCTCTAGTGGTGATCCACACGTATAACACGTATCTCAGGATGTCACCGAAGGGATCTACAGGTGATGGTGTGGAACAACCTTCATTTGTGATGTCCACCTATAATCTCCTTAATCCGATGGAGGAGGATCTCTCTCGGTCTTGAGAGCGTTCTTGGAGGAAGGAGTTCATTCGGCCTTGAAAGAATTCTCCAGAATTTGTGTGCACAATGATTATGGAAAAGTGTTGGAGTTGTGAGGATATTTATAATCGGGTTTGAGGTTATAGTGTTATGACAATAAATAATTGTGTTATGTATTTTATTTATTTCATTAACTCCTATTGAAAACCCCCATTTCGAATCATTACTTCCTTGACATGTGCCCACACTGATTATAATAAATATCATTTAATAAAAAAATATTATTTCCTCAAAATCCCAACTGGAAAAACTACACAGCGTGTAATCAAAAATACATGACGTGTACTTGTTTTCCAAAGGGAAAACTACACGGCGTGTAATCATTAATACATGTTGTGTACTTGTTTTTCATTCCCTTTCAAAATTGAAAACTACACGGTGTGTAATCATTAATACATGGCATGTAATTGTTTTCATTTTATTCTTCCACCAACATTAAAATGATTTAGGCTTCCCTGAATAATTATTAAACCACGTACGAGAAAAATCATTATTCTACTTGAGATACTTGGATACAATTAGCGTGTGACCCTCTAGGCCTCTTTATCATTGGCATTAGGTGGGATTTCCTAAAGTCCAAGATTACTATCTAGAAATGGGTCAAGGAACCCAAGAGAACTAATTTGATGCTGCATTGATGTGTCACCTCATACAAACGCTTACTAGCTATTTTAATCCCTTTGTCTCGATATCTCTAATCAAGTGGGTTGCATGCTAGTTCCATCAACCCATGTGCTCGATTATTCTTTCTTTGACATCCCAGAATTGAACTTTCCCTTACCTTACCATGGCCATGTATTTATTTAGGCTATATCAATTCCATCAAAGGGCATGAGATATCTACTTCCGTTATGGAACAGAAGGGACAGATCTTTTCTTACATTATCTAATAATGTAGTATTACGTGTGACACACCCAACGTATCCTACCTCATCGTGATCAGTGTGTCGTCACAGTTTTCATCAATACATCTAAGTGAGTGAGTTGCAATACCCATCAATAATAATATTAAAGTCTAAGGAACAATACACACGTCCGCAGATAAGAACATCCAATGACACTATGAAATGTGGAATTCCTACTGGCGGGTCTCATTCTCATAATATCCTCCTGGATATTACCAAGGGATCACATCATGAGAAGGTGCCTCAATGTTTTATGAGTCCTCACCCCTAATGGATTGTATTATTTATGTCCCTCAAATAACATCATCCGACCATAGAACATATATTCAAGAACAGTGTTATGGAACTTTCGGATTCTCATCATAGCAGGGATCCACTATGACCCTTTAACGCAACAGTTGTCCTTAGGGTATTATCACATGCATTTTCACATAGATGAACGGTCAAGATGTGATAAATAATTTATTAATGAATAAATTACAATGTAGTTGGTTATAGTACACCAACTCCAACATATATGAGCTAGTAAATAGTTTTTTCGCAACCTTGTAGAGTTTTGTTTTTAATGAGTGGTGACCTAAAACCTTTTATTGAGATTATTATGATATGTACTGTGAAGAATCATATGATTTATGAAAATAGGATCTACCAATGGGTGACTAGTAGGTAGGATTATTGGTGATTGGTTTTCTTGGTGGATCGTGTGTAGAAATAGTCTAAGTTGTTCCATAAGGGATAAGTCATCACATGACGGGTAAATCCTAAGTTGAATGTGGATCTATGGTAAATACCATGGGTGGTATCTTGTGACTATGATTGATGATTATCCATGGATGGAGTATCATGTAACTAACTAAAAATAGTTGTATTTTTTAATCATAGATGTCAATATTATGAGTTATTGTATAAGTGCCTTCATCACTAGCTATGTGAATACAAATATTTATAACATAATCATGTGATATCCAAACCCCACACCTAGTGTGATGGGATACCCAATACATTATACGTGATAATAAATATCTTCTATGGACTAAAAATTTTGTACATTAGGACATTTTTTATAACGTGTCATGGTTTATTATTTTAAATCTTGTAATATAGTCTCTATGATACTGAATTATTTTGATTTATTTTAACATTTTATGCTAAGGTGATATACTAACGAACCCTTAGAACATATGATGATAATGAGACTATTATTCTGAAATTTCCAAGAACATTAGATATACTAATTCCATTAAAAACTCAAATAGATACACCACTAATATGGGATTCATTTCCCACCAATGAAACTATTATACTAGCTAAAATATGGATTTTTATATTATCTATTATATAGAGAAAACATTGGGATACAATTAATTTTCCACTCATGATACTAGATAATACCTCTAGGATGGAACATATTTCCTTCTTATGATAGAGATACTTCCTCTAACATACTATTTGTTTCATTCATGTGATATAAATAAAATTCCTCTAAGAATAGAAGGGTTACATTCCCTTGTTATTAAGATATTAATTCAAGGAAAGGATTTCTTTACAACCTACAATTATATGATTAGTTATGGATATCATGGACCAACCTATTAATAATTGGTACCACTAAATACTTGGGAAATCTATCCCACTCTTAACATGGAAATAACCATTCCACCATACAGACGTAGATCAAAGAAATTAGGTTCAATCCTCATGGAATCTTGTTTAGAACATAATGACTCAATAAATGTGATATGTTTTATATATTTCCATGACATTAATGATTAAATTTTCTTGTATGTTAGTTTTATTTTATTTATTTTTACCTTTTATCATGATTTTTAGGATTAAAATTTGAATTTTTAGAAAATTACACGGGTGAACAGTTAGGGTTGATAATTACCATAACCATCGATATAAACCACTGGGATAAAATTTGGGTTTCCAATAAATTATACACAGTCAGATCATGGTTACCCAAAATATGTATCCAAACTATGTATATTATATTTTCTATTCCATTACTTGAATAACTTTTGGTGCATAGTTAGATTAACCAATCACTAAACTGTTTAGAATGTTAAAATTTTAAATATTTTAGATTTTTTAAAATTATAATTAAAATATTTTTGGCTTATTTATTTTCTAATTTAGTGGGGTATTTTCTAGAGCTAAACCCACTTGAATCGTAAACTCTACTAGATTCACATTCATCATGAAGTGGATTTAATTCTTTAACAAGGTGTCTCTAATTTTTATCATCCATATTATTCTTACCTCATCATCAATTTCCTCTCAATACCATGGACATGGTGGCCTTCGGTTTACCCTTGAATAATTTTAATTTGGGGTTTTCCAATGTTACATATTTTCTTTTCCTTATTAGGGTTTCTCTTTCCCTCAATGGGAGGATTAACATCATTTTCAATGAATTCAATGTTTTCAAATAAATATTCTTATTTTTAAGGTTGTGTTTTGTTTATTTAAAGTGATTATTACATGCTTCAACCTTTGATTTAGATTCTTAATTTTTGTTATAAAACTCATGAACATGATTGGTTTTATTAATGGGTTATGTTTAGTGGAAAAATGATGGTTTTGTGTATTATATTTGGATGCTTTAAATCTCATTGATTACTGAAAATACATGGTAGACTTAAGTACATATGAGGGAGTACAGTGATAATTATACCGCTAGGTGGGATCATGAAATAACTTAGTTTTCCTCTAGTTTAGATTTTATACTAACTAAGATAGACTAGTTTAGGATGATTCTATAGATAGTTCTATGAATGGTTTCATCCCATGAACCTCATATGACCTCCCCATATATTAGTAATTCATAAATAAAAAAATATATTGTTTTGAAATTAAAAAATAATAAAAAAAGTATAAAATGAAATAATAACTAAAAATTCATTAACATTATCAAATATTGATGGATATAATCCACAATATACTTATAATATAAGAAATGAATTGTTTCATATACAAAACTATAACATAACAAAAAACTAAGATGATGGGATAAAACCTGATATGGCTAAGTGTAAAAAAATAACCCATTATACATATCTAATATATAAAAAAATATGTCAAAAACAATGTCCCATATCTATGTAATAGGTAAGACCCATAATCTTCTCACTTATTCTCAACCAGAGAGGAATCTATCTCAGCCTCATAGAGATTTGTGATTTAAATCCTTCAAATGATGAGGCCAAGTAAAAGGGCTATTTCCTATGAAAAAAGAGAAGTTTTATATCTATAAATATCATTTTATACCACCTTCACAGAACCCCATTCATTCTTTACTAGTCCATTGACTCATATTATTACAAGATCACAAATCCAATCAAAATTAATATTCATGAAACAACTATGTTCTTTGAAGCTTACCCAATGACCATGCTCAAGGATGTAATGAAAATGGAAATCATACTATTTCATGAGGGGACTAAGAATAGGAGAACATTAATTTTACTTAAAAATTACACTCAGATATAAGATAATAGATCATGATATAACATTCAAACTAAGAAATTTTCTTCGAGAGTCATTGAATTCGGCATCATTATGAAACTCCCATATAACCCAGCATCACATCGCAGGAAACAAACACCATGCGGAAGAACCAGAACCCATGATAACTTCATTAAACCATGGTTTTATAGACCCATGTAGGTAAAACAACTGAAAATAAATACCTAATAACCCCCCAAACATTTTCCATGTGACCACTTTCCACTATCCTTCAACAAAGATATGAGATATTGATTCATCAATGGAAGTACCATAGTTACTGTATTTTAACGCTAACTAAATTCCTTTATTTTTCACTTCTCCATTAATGGGAATAGAAATATTATGGACACTCTAAACCAATAAATTATATTTGGTATGATTTCCATTATAGTATAACCTCACAGACTAATAAAAATTGTCTTGGTACACATGATATATTCTATGGAAGTATACAAATCTAAAATAACCATACCTAGAAATAATGAAAACGCATTGATCATACTCTTTATAAAAATAAATATCCTCATAAAAATATTCATGGGCATTGGAAAGAATATCCTCGATAAAACATGGAAAGTCACTGGATTCCTAGAGTGAGATGTTTGGAATGGGTCATCCTGGAAAGGAAATAAAATATCCAACCCATTTATATTTCCAAAAATATACCTCACCTCACCCAATGATACATCTCAAATCGTTGTAATAATCTAGGAAGTATCCTTGGAATAATTTCCAATGCTTTTAAGTATTTCCAATCATGTGAGATGAGGTAGAGTCTATGAAATTTGATTTATCCTGCATGACTCTAGTCCCAAGAGTATCCCATTCCATGATCTCCCATGAATGTATATCCTGAAAGTATAATAAGGGATCATCAACATTTACCATATTAATTCCCCCTCCAAAATGGGTTTTTTCTAATCTCCCTCATCTTTCCCAATGAAACATCCCTTCATTATGATAATCCCAAAGTAAATTATTTAGGATTTTTTAAATATTCTTGATAATTGTTTTAGGATCCCAAAGCATAGACATGACATTAAATGAAATAGAGTAAATTAAAATGGTCACAAGAGTGATTCGGTTACCAAAGGATAAGATCCTACTCTTTTTGTACGTAATCTAGTGAGTAATATTATTCATGAAATGGTCGAAATGGGGAATCCTAGTTCTAGCTGGAGAGGTTGGGGCCCCCAAATACTACATAGTAAAACTAATTTGAACCATTACCAAGACTTTATAAATATTTTTCACTCTATGGATTGAAATTACCTTGGAAATATTGACAATAATATTGGACTTATTAATCCTTTGACCTCTACATTTACGTAATTCATCCATAACATTATTGAACGATTAAATGGATCTAGATGAGTTGTTGATAAAGAACAGTATGTAATATAAATAAGGAAGATGAGAAAATCCAGTGAAACTAAACTTACCTCTAAAAGAATAAATATTTCCATATATCATTATTTTTATTCCACCTTTGTTTTTTAATAAATACATGTTTGGGAAATATTTTTGGAATGTTATGATATATTCCCTGAAGTTATGATTTCTATAATGATATTTTTCTAATATATTAAACTTTTATCTTTTTTAGTCATTATTATAGATGTGGAAGAAGATTAATTTATATTAATATCATCATTCATCTTATTCTCTATTCCTTGATAATAGTGTATTAAGAAATTAGATTCCATGCTAAATTCTACAAACATTGGTGGTGTTTTTTCAACTCTTTTTATAATAATTTGGAAATTATGTTATTTTTATTAGCATATATATCTCATTTTCACCATAAATTTAATAAATCCATGAATTTAATAAAATGACTACCCCTATTAATTTAATATCAAATTTCAGGTAATATTTTAAATTTATCACTAAATTTAAGGATATATAATCTATAATATTATAATTTTTTATGAGGATGTGGCCGAAGAGCTTCTTTAATGAATCCTTATATTTAGAAAACCTCTATCCACTTGAGGGTAGTTTTAATAAATGTGTGGTGACCAATCACTTATTAATCTAAATGATTCTTTCTTTAAAAAAATTTTATAAGATTTACTTTACTTCCTTTTATATTAACATAGTTAATTGGGTGTAAAATAATGACAAATATTTCTCAATGAACAAATATAAACCATAAAATCCAAGAAAACTATAGATATATTTTACAGTTCTTATTATAATTCATTCTTTATTCAACTTTCCCCTTGAAAGATTCATGTAAATTCCCATAATAATCATGAAACATGCCACAAATATGTTTTATTACATCAAAAGGTAACATCTATAGAATTTTTATAATAACGATTAATTATTTTAAGTGTTAAATACAATCCATAAAAACTCTTCATGTTGATTCTTAGTTTTGGAAAACATAACAGTGTCCTCTATGATGAAAATGGTAATTTTACCAAGGAATTATCTAATGATTATATTATTTAAATGCATGATGATTTCTAAATTATTTTTGAAACTAAATAAAATCACCATGAACTTTGAGTGGTAATATCTCATAAGAAAGAAGTATATAATAATATCCTCTTTTTTACCATTAGTTAATTATATATAGAACAATGATCCACATTGGATATGTATTCAGATATAAAAATGTATAAAAAAGGGCATCAATTTAAGGTAAATCAAACATATTATTTGTCATGATCACAGTTTTTCCCCAATAATTAATTCAAATCCACATTTTTATAATATTCTTCTTGATAATGATCTATGGTTTAACCCTATGTAACACACAAGGTCTTATAAGTCGTATGTCTAAATTCTTTATCAACTTCTTATTTAATTTCTCTAGTTCAACTAAGATTATTATATAAGGTAGAATTGATTGTGTCGTTGTAATAAGTATAAGATATATTAATAAATTGAACTTTTGATTTAGGTAAAAATTAAGAAATTGTTTTGGGAATATATCAATATATTTATTTACAATATTATTGTATTATAGTTTGATATCTTCCTTAGTGTCAACCATTTCATCCAAGTATGATTATTATTTTTGTAACAATACCAATACATGAGAAGTAGTTGATAAATGATATTTATAATTGATCATAAATTTATATGGTAATATGGGATGTTTTGCTTTATGGAATGATATTACCTTTTCATGGTAGTTGATAGGGGATCTCCATATTGGGAGATATCCAAATATTTTCCATTATGAAATAAAATTCCATCCATTGATGAATCGCTATATTTTCTATAATAATCCACCATTAATTTTTAATAAAGGAATATTAAGACACATGATATCAAATAATTACAATAATATGTGTTTTTATAAATATATTAACATTTCCATATTGAAGAGGTGGTTCATTATTTCTATTAAAATTTAATAATGTCAAATAATTTATCAAATCAAAATAAATTATTATATTCCCCATTCATATATTGATAATAATTGTAGTAATAACATCTTTTTTTATGGTATTCCCCCTTAGTGATTCATATGGAAAGATATCATTCTTTATCTCTTAGATTTTGTGGCTACAAGCACCAATTGTCATCAAGAGCCTTCAATTTTGAGCTTTCTCTAATATAATTCTCAATTTCCTCTAAAATAAATGCATTGGATCATGGGTAGTTCAATGTGTAAGGATTTATATTAAACTATCATGTTGAGTTTCCTCTTTAATTACCTTATATAATCCTCTTATTTATCTAATACATTTCTAAACACATATAATTTATTAGTTCTCTTAATATAGATCCTCAAGTGCTTAATTAAACTATTTTTCTTGTGTGAAAACAAATTTTTATCCAATTATATCCCTTTTTATTTCAATATATAGCATTATTAATTTTTCTTACCATTTTATCTATAGGTCTATGGGGACATTATATCTCTCTAAAATATATCTCTATTTAAGAGAATATTACACAACTTCCTCACAACTCAGAAAATCTCAAAGAGATTTATATTTATGTTGATTTATTTTGAGACCACTAATAAATCCTTAAATGTTTTAATCATGATTTATAAAATAACAAGAGTTTTACCATAAAATATTGATGAAACTTAATTCAGAATTCAAAGTATTTTCATTCCAGTTTTTTATTGAGCTCTAGGAGTTATATCTCTATTTTTATATGGATATTTTAGTTAAATTACTTAATAATAAATATTGTCATTAATTCATCAAACTTAATTTAGTTAATATCATCTTCAGGCTCCATAATGTTCCCAAATTTCCACCACTGATCTGTTTCTCCTTTTAAATGGTAAAAAATCAAGGTTAATTTCTCTGTATCATAATAATGAAGGAAATATTATAACTTTTTTTTAATTTATTCATTTATCTATAATTATTGTACCTTAATATCCACCAAATGTATTTGGTCATTGTCATAAAAAGTACTCAATATATAATTCTATGTTCTTTGATCAAGCTATAATCCCTATATGCTATTATTTATATTTAATGTAATAGAAAATAGCATTGAACACTCATTTTCCAGAGAGTAAAACTATATTATAATAAGATCAATCCAAATAATAAGAAAGTAAATGTAGAGACCCGTAGCCTGACGTACATGGACATTACATTACATTTGCGGAATACTTAGTACATAACAAAAACACACACACACAAGGATCGTAATAGTTTAGTGTCTTTGGAAACTCGGAATGTAATCTTCTAATCGTGGTGAAAGTTCTTCAATATCTCCCATAAAGGTCATCCCTTTTTTTTACCTAAAACCTTTCATTATATCCTGGGGAAAAGAAAACATAAAAGGGTGAGCTCAAATGCTCAGTAAGGGTATACAAAAGAAATAAAAATCATATCATATCTTTTTTGAAAATCATAACCTGCAAAAGAGATCATAATATCTTAACATGGACCAAATCATAGAAGTGAAAATAAGATCACCATAATCATAACATGAAACTTGAAACTTTGTGGCATGCACACATAATCATGGAAAATCATTTCTTGTTAGTCATGACTCATTGCCAAGACTATCTTAGTGGACAAAGTCCCTTTCTGAATCGAGTAACCCTCGTTTCAGTCCTGTTTCACTGAACCGGTATAACCTACCGTTCCAGCCATGTCTATCTCATGAGATATAAAATCTTTACCCAATGCATTGGAGGGAGATATAGGTCCCACCCATCTTATAATGAATCATTTCTTATGTGTGCCACATAATCATAAATCTTACATCATCACATAACCCATGTAATAAAAATGGGATTCTTAAACAACATGACATCATAAAACAATTCATATAAGATAAAGGAATTCATAAAAATAATTCCATCACAACATGATCAAATCAATTTAATAATAGGGATAAAAACAGAACCCTTTATTATCTTAGATGGAAATTAATTTTGATAAAACACTTGAACTCCATTCTTGAGGAAAATATCCTTTCTTCTTCAAAAACATTTTTCCTTTCATAACATGTCATACAACTTTAAAATAAAAGAAGTTGATTAAAAATAAACTTGAAAACTTGTAAAGGAAGCTTCTTGGAAATAATGTTTTAAAAATCCATTCAAGTCGTATAAGTTAAAAAAAACATTCTTCGTACTTTTGTCGGAAAAGTCAAAAAGTACCTCGTACGACAAAAGATTCCTTTCATAGATATTACTAAAAACTCACCGAAGGGTAAAAATGGATTTAAACAATTGTAGGTGGATGGAAATAATATTACATATTGATGAAACATGGATGTGGATGATAAAATACACCCCAGTAAATACTTACGAATAAACAATCTCGGATAAAAATGAGATTGTGATATTTCCCTTACCTTAGGTCCGATTAGCTTTGTACGTGTCCAAAGCTCCTGTATAATGGTTTAAATAATGTTATTGACTTATTCCAGAATCATACATATTGATATGATATCATATATGGTCATATTATTAGCTTCTTGTTAGTAATATTTCATTGTTACTTGTTACTCGGGTCTTTATAACTTTTTGTTCTTATGCGTGTTTTGTCGAATAAATTCGTATTCTTATCTTTAGGTTATAGATAATTCATTTCCAGAATGGTATTAGTGTAGTATATACCATATTCATTCATTCAATTCATTTATATAATCATTATGAAATGAAGATCATGTAGAACGAGTCGCATCACATCGTGGAGACGGTATTCCGTACGTACGCACGAGTGATGATATCGTTCCTATGATCGTGGAATTGTATTGGAGTATATATATATTATTTCATTATCAATATTACTTCATAATAATCATATGTAGTTACTCATTACACCATTATACCCATCCTTGTAAGGTGATGGTGGAAAATAGATTACACCACGGCGTGGAGACGGTATTCCGTACGTACGCACGCGCGGTGATTTCATTTTTCCGTAGGATGGATAGAAGGTGAATTAGGGTTGTTTCATATTTATAATAACATATCAGTATGTAAGTAATACTGATGTTATTACTTTATCATGAAACAACTAAAGAAGAAGAAGTTGAAGAAGAAAGAAATTGAAAAGATCGGTAATGGATATTACCTCTTCTTTGGAACGCCTCTTTGAATCCTCCACTTAAGGAACTAAGATTGGTCTTTGGAGAAGACCAGAACCTCTAGGATTATTCTAGGAAAGTGGAGAGGAGAAAATGGCAGGGGTTGGCCGAGCTTGAGTGCTCAAAATTGGTGTGAGGAGGAGGGGGAGGAGGTGCCCTTTTATAAGGGAGGAGAGGGGCACCTTAGGAATTCTTAAAAATATTAATTTATAATAAATATAACCCCACTTAAAAACCTCCAAAAATGCCTCATATTCGAAGATTAGATGAGATAGGGTTGTAATCTCATCAACCAATCAAATTTAGACATTTTTGGATATTATTTTAAACCTTATCAATTATATTTAACTCTAAGTTAAATAATTTAACTTTTACCGTGTCTTTTTGTTTTCTTTCACTATATGGTTAATAAACTTACTATAACATGCCAAAAGAACCACAAATTGTTTATTATTAATATATATATCCTTATCTAAGTCATTTGGCCGAACCTTAGATTTTTAGGAATAAAATAACAATT
Source organism: Viscum album (assembly GCA_963277665.1). Classification (NCBI taxonomy): domain Eukaryota; kingdom Viridiplantae; phylum Streptophyta; class Magnoliopsida; order Santalales; family Viscaceae; genus Viscum; species Viscum album. Next base: position 1,841,714,541 of record OY728135.1, read on the forward strand.
AATAATATAATATTTGATTTAAAAACTATTTTGTGTCAATTTTGACACTATTTGATATATGATTTTTGTGAAAGTCATAACAGAATTATATGTTCGAACCAAGTTGATTAAATCAACATTAATATATCATAGTAACCTAGAAAATTAGTTTATTTCATAAAAAATCTCAAATTACATTTATTTTGGTGTTTATAACATCAATTATGTCAATATTTCATTAATAAGATAATTACTGCATCATCGTTGTGTCATAAATAAATTAAATTATTTGATGTCTAAAAATTACAAATAAAATACCATCATGTAGGAAATCGTTTTAGCTTTCTAATTAATATTTACAATCGAATTTATCTTATGTATAACCCCATATTAAAAATGATTTACTTATTAAACTTTGATTTTAACTATTTTAACCCTTCTTTAAATAAATTCATAATAAATGTCCTAATCTAATCCAAGTGGGCCTAAATGGTCATATTTTTTTCCTAAGTTTGTTTTTGGTCGAATTACACTTGTCCAATAGAATTAGGACATGTGTTCGGGTAATAGTAATATCATATTTACCCTTAGTTACCCTATTTACTATTAACCGCGGTAAAAAAAAGTAAAAAGTTACTATTCACCAAAAATTATTTTCATCTCATTGAACCACATTTTAGTCCTTGATATTAACCGTGTCTCTCGGATTTTCGAAATTCCATTCACAGAAGTGGTAAAATTATGTTTTATGCAAAATTCAGTTTTTAACCTACCACTTAGTGGTTTCACTATTCATCAAAAATTGAAAGTTTTCAGAAAAATGCCAAAATTTCATCCTAAGCTATATTTCATATTCCGAATTCAAAAATGAAGTCTATTTTACCAAATTCATAACATAGAAGTTGAATTAATTAATTTTATAATTAAATCCCGCTATTAAAACAAATAGCGTGTTTTTACGAAACAATATCTATCAAAAGATTGACACTTGTTTATGTCAGGTTTAAATGTGAAATTACGTCCAATGACCAACATTGTATTAAATTGTAAAAATATATTCTAAATATACTTTAAAACCACTCAAATTAATAATTTATCACTATTAATTATTTCGATTAAAAAAGTTGTTTTTAATTATAATTTAGTAATTTTCACTATTCATCAGAATATGAAAGTTATCCGAAATGTACCAAAATTTCACCTTAGGCTAAATTCGATACTCCGAATCCAAAAATGAAATCCATTTTGAAAAATAAAATTTACAAAATTTCAAAAAGTGGTTATTACTATTCATAACGGCTAGTTTTAATAGCATATCGCTGTTTAGTGAAACTCGTTATTGCGTACTACACACACTATCGAGGAAGGTTGCGATTGCGTGTAATGCAAGGCAAGTCAAGGATGCGTGTTGTGCAAGCTCCTTTTGGTGAAGCGTACAACACAAGACATTAATAAAATTAAAAAGAATATTTTTCATAAAATCTTGGGCTGTTACATTCTACCCCCCTTAAAATGAATTTCGCCCTCGAAATTCGTCGGGGTTATAAATGGTTTTCTATTCGAAAGTTTCCCACATCGTAAAAAGGAATACCAAAACTTGGCTTTAAAAACTAATGTATGAAATGTAACGATTACCCAAATAAACTAATTGTTGGGTTTCCACATAGGTAAAAATATGGATATGGAAGAAATATCTAACCATCATGTTCTGATGGAGAGTGGTAGAGAACATGGCTATGGAAAAGCCAAAAATCACAAATCCATAAATTTGTGATGATATAAGGTACCATCTGATTCCTCGGGTATAAGATCACTAGGACAACATTTTTTGTTTTCAAGATCATTTCCCTAAAGTTGAAAATTTGAATTAGAATAAATACTTACTTTATTTTGGTACAATCTCACTGTTGTTCGTGCCTTGAACAATTTCCACTTCATCTCTTAAATAAATGAAGTTGAATTTGTTATTCGTGAAGTGTTAGCAGATAATGTGATAGAATGACGGGTCATTCCATCTGTCTCAAACAAAAGGTTAGCAAAAATTATATGCATAAATCGATCTATAGTGAGATTAATCATATATGGTTCCTAAAATGGACTTATACTTCATATATCATACTGCTTAATATAATAAAACTAGTTTCTACTAAATAGGGACTTCCTGTAGGTCAGTGGTAGGCGATAAAGGCCAGTCGCACTTCGGTTGTGGGTTCGATTCCTACAGCCTTGTCCGAAGCGATGGGCTGTCGCCCGTCCTGCAGGTTGTCCTTTTTCTAAAACTATATTACTATAACATCCCATCAATAATATCGAGAAAACTTCGATCCTTAAACAATACTCACTTATGTCCAACATAATCCATTTCAATCTTTAGGCTTATCCATAATACTGCAGTCCACTCTCATAATATAGTGACAACGATTACCAGAGATTTAATACTGTCTTTGATCCCCACATATCATAAGATATGTTTTGTTGGTCACATTCTAAACATTCAAAGTCCTTAATCATGTATTCTCTTGAATAACTTAGTGAAAACATGAATGCAGTTAAAAGTTAACACCTTCCACATACCAAAATCCTCAAAATTCTATATACTCAAACCATGATATCACTTAGTCCTTATATCAATCATGAGCTCATGAATATTGTTAAACATTTCATTTTCTTATTTTCCCTTCATTATGCGCATATCATCTTATTTCCAAAAATATCTCAATCACTTTGAATACCACATTAAACCAATACATAAATATTCCAATACTCCATGATACAACATTATTTTGGAATCCCATTACATAAACACTTAATCATTCCACCACATCGTTATCATATTCAACATTGCCAATAGTGATCGCATGTGATTTCCCTTTGTCCTTTGCCTTCAGTGGTTGCTCATGTTGATCATCACTAACCCTTGGATTAGGGCAATTATTAGCATAATGCCCCATTTCCTTGCACTTGAAGCATTGAAGTGTTGGCAGTGCGTTCTCTGCAGTGTTTGCTTTATTCACATCATTAGAAACCCTTTTTCCATTACTTCGACACTCAGCTGCTCGATGACCTTCTTTTCCACACTTAAAACATTTTCTAGTCCCTTTTAGACAATCTCCACCATGCTTCTTTCCACACTTTGTGCATAAGGAAACATTCATCTTCTTTTCACCATTATTCTGAGATTTCTCCTTGAACTCCATCTTTCGTTTCTTGTCAAAACCATGAGATGGATATGTAACACCAACTTCCATTTCTACCTTGATAGCACAACGCACAATTTCTTCATAGCTACTGAAGTCTCTTATAGCTAATGCCCTTCGAAGACTTGGTTTCAAGCCACTGAAAAATCGATCAACTTTACTTTCAGGTTGGATGATAATGCCAGATGCATACCTTGCAAGCCTTGTAAAATTCGCTTCATATATACCAACAGATTCATCATCCTTCTGCTTCAGCTCAATAAACTCCTTTTCCATCTTTGTTCGAAGAATACGAGGGAAGTACTTACTGAAAAACAAGTTCTTGAACTCGTCCCATTCCATGAACTCAATTTCATCCCTTGGCCTCGTATTCTTGATAAGATTACACCATTGATCAGCTTCACCTTCCAAACGATATACTGCTAAGATGACTTTATCATGTTCAGAACATTGAAGAACTGAAAATATCTTTTCAGTGGTACTGATCCATTGTTCAGCAACAAGTGGATCGGAAGTCCCACTGAAAGAAGGTGGACGTTGCCTCATGAAGGACTCAATAGAATATTGTTCCCTTCTCTGCTCATTTGGAAGTCCAGAATGATTCATAGCTTGTGTAAGTATAGCAATAAGATTTTGCACTCCATCTCCCATAACATTTGTTTGTTCAGGAGGGCAATCATTGCATTGTCCATTGCATTGATCAACACGGTTCCTTCGGGTTCCAGCCATCGTCTAAAACCCAAAAAGAATAGTGTGAGAGGCAAAAATCATGCTAGGGAAAACAACATAATAAAGGGGGAGTACCTTCAATATCCAACATCTTAGGTTTAATTCTATGATCGTTAGCGTAATTCTATTACTATAACCTATACGTATACTTATCCCTAGGGACATCCCTAGACATACCTTAGAAATATCTCTAGGGATCTCACTAACGTTTTCGCATCCTAGTTTCCAAAGGTTGACTAAACCTTTCCTCTGATACCAACTGTAGAGACCCGTAGCCTGACGTACATGGACATTACATTACATTTGCGGAATACTTAGTACATAACAAAAACATACACACACAAGGATCGTAATAGTTTAGTGTCTTTGGAAACTCGGAATGTAATCTTCTAATCGTGGTGAAAGTTCTTCAATATCTCCCATAAAGGTCATCCCTTTTTTTTACCTAAAACCTTTCATTATATCCTGGGGAAAAGAAAACATAAAAGGGTGAGCTCAAATGCTCAGTAAGGGTATACAAAAGAAATAAAAATCATATCATATCTTTTTTGAAAATCATAACCTGCAAAAGAGATCATAATATCTTAACATGGAACAAATCATAGAAGTGAAAATAAGATCACCATAATCATAACATGAAACTTGAAACTTTGTGGCATGCACACATAATCATGGAAAATCATTTCTTGTTAGTCATGACTCATTGCCAAGACTATCTTAGTGGACAAAGTCCCTTTCTGAATCGAGTAACCCTCGTTTCAGTCCTGTTTCACTGAACCGGTATAACCTACCGTTCCAGCCATGTCTATCTCATGAGATATAAAATCTTTACCCAATGCATTGGAGGGAGATATAGGTCCCACCCATCTTATAATGAATCCTTTCTTATGTGTGCCACATAATCATAAATCTTACATCATCACATAACCCATGTAATAAAAATGGGATTCTTAAACAACATGACATCATAAAACAATTCATATAAGATAAAGGAATTCATAAAAATAATTCCATCACAACATGATCAAATCAATTTAATAATAGGGATAAAAACAGAACCCTTTATTATCTTAGATGGAAAATAATTTTGATAAAACACTTGAACTCCATTCTTGAGGAAAATATCCTTTCTTCTTCAAAAACATTTTTCCTTTCATAACATGTCATACAACTTTAAAATAAAAGAAGTTGATTAAAAATAAACTTGAAAACTTGTAAAGGAAGCTTCTTGGAAATAATGTTTTAAAAATCCATTCAAGTCGTATAAGTTAAAAAAACATTCTTCGTACTTTTGTCGGAAAAGTCAAAAAGTACCTCGTACGACAAAAGATTCCTTTCATAGATATTACTAAAAACTCACCGAAGGGTAAAAATGGATTTAAACAATTGTAGGTGGATGGAAATAATATTACATATTGATGAAACATGGATGTGGATGATAAAATACACCCCAGTAAATACTTACGAATAAACAATCTCGGATAAAAATGAGATTGTGATATTTCCCTTACCTTAGGTCTGATTAGCTTTGTACGTGTCCGCAGCTCCTGTATAATGGTTTAAATAATGTTATTGACTTATTCCAGAATCATACATATTGATATGATATCATATATGGTCATATTATTAGCTTCTTGTTAGTAATATTTCATTGTTACTTGTTACTCGGGTCTTTATAATTTTTTGTTCTTATGCGTGTTTTGTCGAATAAATTCGTATTCTTATCTTTAGGTTATAGATAATTCATTTCCAGAATGGTATTAGTGTAGTATATACCATATTCATTCATTCAATTCATTTATATAATCATTATGAAATGAAGATCATGTAGAACGAGTCGCATCACATCGTGGAGACGGTATTCCGTACGTACGCACGAGTGATGATATCGTTCCTATGATCATGGAATTGTATTGGAGTATATATATATTATTTCATTATCAATATTACTTCATAATAATCATATGTAGTTACTCATTACACCATTATACCCATCCTTGTAAGGTGATGGTGGAAAATAGATTACACCACGGCGTGGAGACGGTATTCCGTACGTACGCACGCGCGGTGATTTCATTTTTCCGTAGGATGGATAGAAGGTGAATTAGGGTTGTTTCATATTTATAATAACATATCAGTATGTAAGTAATACTGATGTTATTACTTTATCATGAAACAACTAAAGAAGAAGAAGTTGAAGAAGAAAGAAATTGAAAAGATCGGTAATGGATATTACCTCTTCTTTGGAACGCCTCTTTGAATCCTCCACTTAAGGAACTAAGATTGGTCTTTGGAGAAGACCAGAACCTCTAGTATTATTCTAGGAAAGTGGAGAGGAGAAAATGGCAGGGGTTGGCCGAGCTTGAGTGCTCAAAATTGGTGTGAGGAGGAGGGGGAGGAGGTGCCCTTTTATAAGGGAGGAGAGGGGCACCTTAGGAATTCTTAAAAATATTAATTTATAATAAATATAACCCCACTTAAAAACCTCCGAAAATGCCTCATATTCGAAGATTAGATGAGATAGGGTTGTAATCTCATCAACCAATCAAATTTAGACATGTTTGGATATTATTTTAAACCTTATCAATTATATTTAACTCTAAGTTAAATAATTTAACTTTTACCGTGTCTTTTTGTTTTCTTTCACTATATGGTTAATAAACTTACTATAACATGCCAAACGAACCACAAATTGTTTATTATTAATATATATATCCTTATCTAAGTCATTTGGCCGAACCTTAGATTTTTAGAAATAAAATAACAATTAATAATATAATATTTTATTTAAAAACTATTTTGTGTCAATTTTGACACTATTTGATATATGATTTTTGTGAAAGTCATAACAGAATTATATGTTCAAACCAAGTTGATTAAATCAACATTAATATATCATAGTAACCTAGAAAATTAGTGTAATTCATAAAAAATCTCAAATTACATTTATTTTGGTGTTTATAACATCAATTATGTCAATATTTCATTAATAAGATAATTACTGCATCATCGTTGTGTCATAAATAAATTAAATTATTTGATGTCTAAAAATTACAAATAAAATACCATCATGTAGGAAATCTTTTTAGATTTCTAATGAATATTTACAATCGAATTTATCTTATGTATAACCCCATATTAAAAATGATTTACTTATTAAACTTTGATTTTAACTATTTTAACCCTTCTATAAATAAATTCATAATAAATGTCCTAATCTAATCCAAGTGGGCCTAAATGGTCATATTTTTTTCCTAAGTTTATTTTTGGTCGAATTACACTTGTCCAATAGAATTAGGACATGTGTTCGGGTAATAGTAATATCATATTTACCCTTAGTTACCCTATTTACTATTAACCGCGGGAAAAAAAAGTAAAAAGTTACTATTCACCAAAAATTATTTTCATCTCATTGAACCACATTTTAGTCCTTGATATTAACCGTGTCTCTCGGATTTTCGAAATTCCATTCACAGAAGTGGTAAAATTAAGTTTTATGCAAAATTCAGTTTTTAACCTACCACTTAGTGGTTTCACTATTCATCAAAAATTGAAAGTTTTCAGAAAAATGCCAAAATTTCATCCTAAGCTATATTTCATATTCCGAATTCAAAAATGAAGTCTATTTTACCAAATTCATAACATAGAAGTTGAATTAATTAATTTTATAATTAAATCCCGCTATTAAAACAAATAGCGTGTTTTTACGAAACAATATCTATCAAAAGATTGACACTTGTTTATGTCAGGTTTAAATGTGAAATTACGTCCAATGACCAACATTGTATTAAATTGTAAAAATATATTCTAAATATACTTTAAAACCACTCAAATTAATAATTTATCACTATTAATTATTTCGATTAAAAAAGTTGTTTTTAATTATAATTTAGTAATTTTCACTATTCATCAGAATATGAAAGTTATCCGAAATGTACCAAAATTTCACCTTAGGCTAAATTCGATACTCCGAATCCAAAAATGAAATCCATTTTGAAAAATAAAATTTACAAAATTTCAAAAAGTGGTTATTACTATTCATAACGGCTAGTTTTAATAGCATATCGCTGTTTAGTGAGACTCGTTATTGCGTACTACACACACTATCGAGGAAGGTTGCGATTGCGTGTAATGCAAGGAAAGTCAAGGATGCGTGTTGTGCAAGCTCCTTTTGGTGTAGCGTACAACACAAGACATTAATAAAATTAAAAAGAATATTTTTCATAAAATCTTGGGCTGTTACAGTAAATATAAGGAATGAATAACATCAATTACCATCAATCTTCTCCTAAAAATGGATATATTTATAATCAAAATGGAGTCATAAAAATAAGTCTTTGGTATTTGCATCCATGTTTTATAAGAAAAGAGCCTCAAAATATTCCATAATATCCACTTATTCCCATAATCATTAGTCTATGATCAAATATTTAACATTGAAACATTTAGTGAGAATACTATATTTCTTATAAATCCAAGATAGATGTGAATTTGAGTGCTTCTTAATGAATCTTTTAGAAACTACCATGTTTCCTTCTTCTCAATTCTTCCATAAAAAAATATGCCCCTTGACCCCCCTTTCCATTTTTATAAGCACTAAAAATTCTTGATGAGTAAAATATTCATCTTGAGAGTTTTAGTTTATTCATTTCCTAAATACCTTTGAGGTAGAAAAATCTCATTTAATGAGTGATCCTTAATTAGAGATCTATTAATCATTATTCATTTTTCCCTAAATAATATTTATGATATTGAGATTTTATTGGTTGATAAAGAGTGAAATAATCATCATCAATAAGAGGAACCTTCCCTTTCTGATTTATAGATCTAAATAAATTTTCAAATCATTATTAAACGAAAGTTTAAGGAACAACCAACTCATATTTTTTTGACTCTGGAGATATACTAACTTGACATAAAATATGGAAAACAGGTTCCAACTAATCAACTATAATGATCGAAACTGGATTATTATCGAGGACCCCCTGATGCCCCTCCATGAGTACTAGAAATTGATAAAATTATTGATTAATTTATTTCACAAATAAAATTTATATAATTTGATCGATCATAAAAAACATTTCAAAAAAATTACATTTCACCCTTAAGAAGTATAAAATACTTTCATTTAAACATACACACTTTAGGACACCTAGTAAAATCATAATATTACCATAAAAACAATATAAATAATAAATATATTATTTATGTAACATGGTAAACCATTTCCATATCACTATTACAAATAGAATAACTATTACAGTTAACATCCACCATAATTCTCTAGATAACATAATTATTTCCCAATGCATTAGAGAGTTATAACAGACCCACCCATCCTTGGTTTATGAAGTGACCGCCCATCCATGGTTTAAATAGAAACACTCATCATGGGATTATGAAATAAACACCCACCAATATATATAATTCCCATGATCCATTACATAATTATAACACATGAAGTCTTGAATATTAATAAAAATATTCCTTGCACGCACAAGAAAAATATTTCCAGATATCCAAATATTCATTCCAATTACATTTTTTGAAAATTATTAGAAAATTGTGAAATACAGTTTTTATGGGAAGAAAACTTGGAATCTTGTGCTATAATCCAAACATAAAATAATTGTTACATTGGTAGGAAAACTTATTAACACCGTATAAATTAAAATAGAACATTCATTTTTTCCATTTTTAAAGAAATTCAAAAAATTATGTATAAAATATGTAAAAAATTAACATTTGAAAACTTTTGAAATAAATTCAAAATTGAGATAATTTTTCCGTTCTAATTAATTCATGTCCATATAAATCCACTAATAAAATAATTTTAAATGGGTTTTTTTAAATTAAAGTATTCCCTACCTCGAGTCTGAAGCATCAAATCTGTTCCTTATCTTCCTCAATAATAAAATTATTTTAATTATTTACAAGATTAAGAACATTTTTCAAGTTTATTATTCCATTTTTCACTTATTACCATGTTATATATTATTACTTAATCAATTAAGTTCACATAAGATGTTTTGACTATATTCCACTCATATGTCCAAAATCTAATTGGTAAGTTGTATATGATCCAAAATAAATTTATTGAATCATATAAAGAATAATAATAATGATATACTTATCATTTTTATACTAAAATTATAACTTTAAAACCAACCATAAAAGATGGTAATGAAAAATGAAGTTTGTTACAATCAAGGAGACTGAATGTCGTATGTTTGAAGGAGTAACATTTCTATTCTTAAAATATCATAATAGGAAGAATTTAAATATTATATTATCTTTAAAATATATCAATATATCATATTAATCATTTTATTTATATAAATACACATATATATACAATCGATGTGATGCGATAATGAAAAATTAATTAGATAGTTTCATGGTGGTGGTAATCCACATGTACGAATGAAATATGTTATCATTTTTCAATGGATGAGGTAAGAAATTATATTATATAGTATATTTAAAAATGATATTTTTTCATGAATATACAATATATATATATATATTAAATAAACCATTATAATCTGTCTTGAGTTGTGGTGATGGAAAATGAAATACATAGGTCTGTGACGTTATAGTCCATCATACCCATGAATGATGGTCTCGTTTCCCATTGTATGAAAGAAAAATATGGATATCGGTTATTTCATTAACATAATAACATATAATAATATGTAAGATATTTTTTTATTTTTTTTACATGTTTTAATAAGATTTTAAGTTGGTGTAAGAAAAAATAAAATGAAAACACTCAGTTAAGTATTATACCTTTTCATAAGAAAATCTCTTTAGTATTATACATAAATCCTTCCTAGATTGGTTTTCTGATAAACCCAGGTACTCTGGGACATGGATATGGATTTAATTATTTGATATTTTAACAAATTTATTGATATAGAGTTCTAAAAAATGTGTTAGTAAGAGAAGAGATGAGGTTCCCTTTTATAAGTGGGGGAGGGGCACTATTGGAATTTCTTAAGGTAATAAACTAAAATAAATTAATTTTCATTGGAAAATAAATCCAAATTTATGTATTTTAAATATAGGATTATGATGATTCTAAATTCTCACATCCAATAAAATTTATTCTATTTAATGTGAGGTTTTCACATTTATCTCTTTATTTTATCACCCCAGTATCCCTTTTTCAAATTATGATGATATTCATTTAGAGCCATGAAATTTACTATAAAGGGATAAAATGATATATTAATAGACCATGATTTATATTTTCATACATATAACATTAAATTGGATGAATATAGGGTCTTAAAGAATATTTAATCATTTAATAAAATGTTTTTTATTATAAATTATCATTAATTCTATTTTTATAACTATTTATTTAACTTGAAATTAAAAAAAGGAATTTGAATATAATCCTTTTCTATATATGTAACATGTTAAATTTATCTACCAAAATATTTTGAAACTTTAACTTATCCATAAATATTAGTTTTAGTATTTTTAAAAAACACTTACTTGATTTTTCTATTTCTTGCAAAAACACTGTATCGACATTGCATAAGCATTTAATTTTATTATTTCATCCCTATAAATTTTTATTAAAATACCATGATAAAAAAATTACTCATATTTAAAATAACAATTTTTATCAAAATATAATTTATTTTTATCCCTATCAAAAAATATTATAAATATTAAAAATAAGAGAGTGATGTTTTTTAGTTTATTATTTATATAAATTTATAAAGGTCCCAATCAGTGATAAATGGAAAAAAGGTTATATTATTTAAATTTTTATTATTATGGATGTAATATAGTCATAAAATTAAATTAAGATAAGTTTTTTGATTAATTTTAATCCTCATCGCATTAGTTTTAACTCTAATAACCATTTTATCATTACAAAGGTAACAAAAAATTAACAACAGTTACAATTCATAATTATAAAAAATAAAATCTATTTAAAAATTTTTTCTCCCTTGATTGAAAATATAAAATGAATTTTTCAATATTTAATTTCTATAAGTGGAAAATTTTAATTTAAAATTAAATCCGCAAAACTTGGTAGAAACAGTGATTAAAAAAATGACTTTTTAAGTATAAATTTTTTTTTAAACCAAAGTAAAGTATAAAAATCATCCCAAATAACATAATTGGTGTTTTTTATTCATAATTAAATAATAAAATTTTAAAATTAATCTCAAATATTTTTTTGGCTTTGTAAATACATGAAAAAATTTACATCATGCAATAAAAATCAGTATTTTTCACTATTTGTTAAAAAATAAATTTTTTTGAACAATTATAAAAAAATAATCCTAATATAATTTCACACAATTTGTTAAAAAATTTATTTACTTTTTAAAATTAAAATTATAAAATTTTAAAATAATGATTTAAAATGAATCCAGAAATTAGTAAGAATAAAACCATTTTTAATAAAAAAATTAATTAATATTATTATAGTGAATATATCTCAATTAATGAATATTAATAATAAATGGAAATTATTTGTTACAGAATTAATTGGTTTTTTAAATTATTCCCCCTTTTAGAAAATACATTATGATTATTTTATTCATTTCTCAGACAAGCGGGTACCTCTTTCCTTCATAGAAATTTTATATTCTCATGTTTCATCTTCAATCATATAGATTTTACACAAAACAAATGACACAGTGAATCACATTATTCAATAAAACCTTCATTATATGTTTAATAATAATAATTGTTTGTTCCTCATGTAAAATTTTGTCTTCCAACTAAACGACTTCAGGGATCAAAACTTGAGATTTATCCGGTACATATTTTCATAACAATGATACATGAAATATGTCGTATACCTAAGATAAACTTTTAGTCTAGGATACCCAATAGGAAACTAATCTGAATTAATCTATGATTTGTAATGTTCTAATGAAATATAGACTAAACTTTCCCATTTAACCAAAACACATTCTATTTTTTCATGGATTGATTTTAAGAAAAACATGATCACTAACCTCGAAGGAACAATCGTTTCTCCAGTTATCTTCAAATTTTTTTGACTTTGTTTGATCGATCCTCATGTGTTGTTGAGTCATGTTCACTATATACTCCATTTATTCTAAAAATTCAGGTTCATAAAATTTTCTTTCCCTTACTTCATCCCAACAATATAGATTATGACACCTCTTTCCCTATAATGCTTCAAAAGGTACCATGTACATACTAAAATGAAAACATTTATTATAAGAAAACTCAACTAAATTCAGATGTTGATTCCAAAATCCATGATAATCCAATGATCAAGCATGAAGTTTATCCTCCAAATTATGAATTTTTCTCTTTCATTATTCATCAGATTGAGGATGAAAATTTGTACTAAAATTTAATTCAATACCTAATGAATTCTAGGACTTTCCAAAATATTAGAGGTAATCCTGGGATCATGGTTATATAAAATATGGAGAGGGAATACATGTAATATTATGATCTATTTAATATAATGTTGTTTGATTTTATCAAATAACATATTTTCTTGAATGGGAAGAAAATGAGGATATTTAGTTAATTAATCAACAATTACCTCTATTTTATTATTACTTCAATAGGTCTTTCGTAATCGCACCATGAAATCCATGTATATATTTTCCCATTTCCATTTTCTTAATGTAAAAAAGCTGAAGCCTCCCATTGGTAATTTTTAATCATATTTTAAATATTAAAAATCCAAAAATATCAAATTAATATAAAAATATCTTTCTTCATTATTTCCCACCATAAATGTTCTTGAATGTCTCAATACATTTTTTTTGCTTCCAGGATGAATCAATAATGGAGAGTTATAAGCGTTAATAAATAGCTCTTTCTTAAACTTGGAATATTGGGGCACACATAATCTCTTTCCAAATCTGATGAAACCTTCATCATCAATATTCAATTCAGTAAAATTACCTTTATTAATAAATTCTACCTTTTCCTATAAATCATAGTCTTCCTTCTAATATTTATTAATTCTATATAACAAAGATGATTGCAGTAAAACTCAATAAAAATATGGAATTCATTTATGCATAATTTATATGCCAAAATTAATCAAATCATTTACCAAAGGATCATGTTCTATCCATATCATAATTAACGATTCATTATATTTCTAAATCAAAGCATTAGATACTCTGTTTGTGGTACCTGGATAGAAATTAATTGAGCAGTTGTAATCATTTATAAATTTTTTTCACCACCTATGTCTCATGTTAAAAAATTTCTAAGTGAATATATACTTTAAACATTTATCATCAGCATATATATCACACTTTACTCCATATAAATGTTTTCTATAAATTTTTAAATAAAACATTATAGTTTTTAGTTCAATGTCAAGTGTAGGATAATTTTTCTCATGAGGTTTTAATTGACATGAATCATAAGAAATTACCCAATCATTCTTCAATAAAAAAACCCATTTCATTCAAATAATAATTTTTTTGGTTAACAAAGTTACCAATTCAGGATATCAGGGCCAAAATTGGAGTGTTCATTAATCTTCTTTCCAATTCTTAGAAACAATCACCACAATAATTTTTCCAGATGAACCTAACTCTTTTTTATGTTAACTTGATTCTTGGACTAGATGACCATGAAGTGGTTTCAAAAAACTACTGGTAATATACCTCTAATCCATGAAAACTATGAATCTTAGTCATATTTTTAGGACTTTTCCATTCATAACCATCTTTAGTATTAGCGGGATCAAAAGTTATGCTATATTTATTTATGATATTTCCATCGAATGATATCTCCTATAACTAAAAACACATTTTATAAATTTTCTATATAACTTATTTTCTTTTAGGGTTTTTAATTAAATACATATATGTTTTTCATGGTCCTTATAAATATTAGAATAAACCAAATTTTCACCAATAATATCAACCAAAAATTTGTCCAAACAGTCATAGAAAACTCCATTAATAATATCCATGAATATAGCTACATCCTTCATCAACCCAAAGGGAATAACTAAAAACTCATAATTCCCATAACTAGTCTGGAATTTTTTCTCAAGTATGTTATCCTCCTTCACCTTCACCTGATGGTACCCAAATAAGATATCAAACATCAAAAAATATTATTCTCATGAGATATAATCAAAAAAATCATTGACATGAGGGAACAAGTACTTAATCCTAATAGTAATATTAATCAATACACTATAATCAATGAAAATCCATACAAAATATCGATCTTTTTAAAAAAAATATAATAGGAATACCCCATGGTTAAGTTCTAGGGAACATGAAACCTTTATCTATCAATTATTACAACATCTTTTTCAATTATATATGTTCTACTTGAGAAATTTGATGTGGGGGGTTTTGAAATTTACTTAGTAGCACTAAGTCAATTATAAATTCAACTTCTTGATAATGTATAAAATCAAGACACTCGTCAGAAAAAACATCCACAAATTATTTTGTGACCAAAACGTCACTAATACAAACAATAATTTTATCTTAAATAATATGATTTTGATAACTTTAATTTCCATAATTTAATAGTTTTCCAAGTTCATGATATCTTATTAATGTATGAATTCTTTGTGATATGTAAATAGAAACTCATTTTGGAAAATAATTTAATTTGACCATCAATATATCTTAGAATTATAATGTAAAATATAATCCATAAACAGAATAACATCAAATTATATAATGTACAAGATAGAAAATTTTTCAATGAAAATTCTTTCATAGATGATAACAGGAAGATATCTGTAAATTCTTATCACATTAATCATACCCCCATGTTTTTCTTTCAGAAGTTCCCAATTCATTTCATGATGTGGAATTTTTATTTTACCAGCAAATTTATCCAAAATAAAATAACATTTATACCCTGAATCATACCAGACATTAACATAATTTTAATAGACAAGTAATGTTCATGTTATTTCTTTTTTTTGCATACCACTATTTACTAAAGTTTTTTCAAGTGATTTCATCACAACCTTATTCTTATAGTCTTATTGTTTCCCTTAATTAGTCCTATTTTTTGGACATACATCCACATAATGATCCACCTCGTTACTTTTAGAACACATTATTACCTAATTATCAAAATTGGTCCTACCACTACGAAGATCTTTTCCTTTAAAAACATGAGCCATATTACCAAACTTACCACATCGAAATCACTTCTCATATATCATAATGAATTCCCTAGGGTTATTTTTACTAACCAAATAAAAAGATTATTCTCTTACTCTTAGATTTATTTGATAGATTCTTTCCCATTTCCTTCTACCTAGACCTCTTTTTATTCTTTTTTTATGAGAATACATGATCCTCAAAAAACACTATGTCCATATTCTCGTCATAGAAAACAATTTATATATATATTTTAAATCCATCATAGGCCAATGATCTTCTTTATCTTGGATATAATCAAAATTAAAACTGATTATTTTTAATATCAGGATCCCAAATAAAATATTGTGCATGACCTGCTAATTGGGTAAAATTTTATACATACACATACACTGAATATCCTTTCATTAATATCAATTCCAATAATTTTTTATCTATCGTAAGTCAAAAAACCTTCATAAAATTTTTCTCTCAGGAAAATATTTTTAAATTTTTCCCATTCAATGGTGTAATGTCTTTTGTTTCTCTAGTATTCTTAACCATTTACCACCATTTAATAGCTTCACATTAAAAAATTTAATACAAAGAGTTTCCTTTTAATGATTTGAACAACCCATGAATTTTAATATATTTTATAAGTCTTTAATATGTCCTATATCTATAATGCATTCAAATGATTCACTGAATGTCGGAGGGTGCTTTATTCTAAAAGTCTCTACTAGTGACACGTCCCTTTATGGTAGATCTAGTTTCTATCTAGAATAGATTCCAACACCATTTACAATGTGTGATAACTTATCTATCACAATAAAATACTACTTAGTTCCAATTTAAACCAATCTAGATTCCTTATTTTGAAGAATATTATCCCCTTGGTTGCTTTTGGGAAAAAACCCCTCAAGGTATCATAGAATCATTTTTGAGGTGATTGTGTTTGTGGAAAAAGTGGAAGATTGGAATATTGCACACCAGAAATGTTTTAAAATCAAAAAATTAAAATATGAAAAAGGAAAGAAAGTGGCATGCATGTGAAGAATTGGTGTCCAAGTCATTAAGTGGCATGCAACCCATAAAGTGGTGCACAAGTATTAAAGTGTCACACAAGTCATATTTCATGATCATCACATCAAAATATGACAAAGGAAAGAAAGTGTCACGCAAGTGTAGAATTGGAATGCATGTCATTAAGTGGCGTGCAAGTCATGAAGTGGCACACAAGTAATATGGTGGCATGAAAATCTTGAAGTGGCACACAAGTCATATTTTAATATCAACACATAAAAATATTATAAAGGAAATAAAGCAGTATGAAATTCATGAAGTGGCACGCAAGTAAAGAAGTGGCACACAAGTCATTAAGGGGAACCCAAGTGAAGATTTCGAACACAAGTTATATTTCAATTTAATGACACTAAATATGAAAAAGTAACGAAAGCGGTGAACAAGTTAACATGTGGTGTGCAAGTCATCAATGGACGCACAAGTCATGAAGTGGCATGCAAGTTACAGAGTGGTGTGCAAGTCACGATGTGGCGCTCAGGGTGAGTTGTGCACCTCATGCACAGGGTCACCAAAATTACTATAAATAGATATCTACCCTCCTCATTGAGAAGTATCTCAACACTTATAAAAAATATGAGATTTTATTGTGCAAGTCGAAGTGTCTCTCAAGTTCTTAGTGGTGTGAAAGTAGTGATGTGCGCAGTCAGTGGCACACAAGTAGTGGCCTGCAAGGAGGGGAATGCAAAAAGTGGCACGCAAGGAGTGGCATGCTAGAAGTGGCTTGCATGTAGTGACATGAAAGCATTGGAACACAAGCAGTGCGGTGCAAGAAGTGGCGTGCAAGCTATGGCACGCAAGTAGTGGTGCGCAAGTTTAAAATTGGCACCCAATTTGGTTTACCTGCAACAAAGGCAGAGGCTTCACACTAGTTAAAGGGGCACACAAGTCACCCTAGGGTTGCATGAAAGTTGAAAGTTTCATGGTAAAACTGCAGCACTCAAGTGAAGAAGTGGCACACAAGTCATAATTCAATTTCATCACACAAAAATATGACAAAGTAAAGAAATTGGTGCACAAGTTAACAAGTGGACCGGAAGTCATCAATGGATGCACAGGGCATGAAGTGGCATGCAATTTACAGAGCAGCGCACAATTCATGAAGTGTAACTCAAGGTGAGTTGTCTACCTCACGTGCAGGGTCACCAAAATTCCTATAAATAGATGGATACCCTCCTCATTTGGAAGAATCTCAACACTTAGAGAAAATATGATATTTGATCGTGCAAGTGGAATTGGCACGCATGTTCTATGTTGTGCGCAAGTAGTGATTTGTGTATTCAGTGGCACACAAGTACTGGCATGAAAGTAGGGGCGTGTAAGCAGTGGTGCATAAGAAGTGGCATGAAAGCAGTGGTGATCAAGCAGTGGGGTCTAAGCAGTGGCGTGCGATCCGTGGTGCATGAGCAGTGGTGTGAAAGTTTAAAATTGTCACCCAAGTTGGTTTTCCCGCTACAATAGAAGAGGTTTCAAACTAGTTAAAGGGGAACAAATGTCACCCTAGGGTTTTATGAAAGTTTCAAGTTTCCCAATACACATGATGTAAAGGTTAATTAATTAGTGGAAGAAAATTAGACATCATCAGGGAATCTACACATAGTGTAGGTTGCATTGGTTAGAGATAATGAAAGGACCTACAGGTCTTTATAACATGATAGGATCTTCTGAAGATGTATAGAGCTCCCTTCAGTTGAGATAGTAGTTAGATTTCAAATTGTGATTGGTTGTAAACTTGGAGGGACAATGATTATGCTCTGAACTTTGTAAATAGCAGTGTGATTTTAGTATATTTTTTAAATCGGCACACTGTTGGTGTATGCTCCTTGGACATAGCCCATTAAGGGTGAACCATGTAAAATTTATATGTCTTGTGTTTGCTTTAATATTTGTTCATACTCTACAACAGGAAAGAGAGAGAATAGATTTTTTTCTAACAATGAAACAAGATCAATAGGGGCAGTTGTTTTAATATGTCATACCCTGATTCACCCCCCCCCCATCTCAGGGTATCTAACCTAGTAGGCCTAACAATTGGTATTATAAGGAAAGGTTGATATCATTGTTTGTATATCGATAGAGGTCACCAATCATAAATGTATTCAGATATTTGACATTAATAACTTTCAGTTATGGAATAATCAGATACAACACTACTTCTGATCTTTTGGAATGGATGTGTTTACAGAAGTGATGCATCATATCTTAGTTGACATCAATAGTGGTGCATTATCAGAGGCTCAAAGATTGGAACTGGATGCTAATGCTAATGGAATCAACACATTAGGGTTGAGGGCATATCCAATGCTATCTATACAAAGGTGATGTCATGAAAAAAATCACATGCTATGTGTGAAAAGATATTTAATATACATGAAGGAGATACAAAGGTCAGAGAGGAAAAGATGTAAGTTCTGTGGAACAAGTACGAATATCTGAGAATGAACCCAAATGATTCTATTGATGCATTCTTTGACAGGGTAAATATCATTGTGGAATACATCCGGGGTATTGTAGAAGTTATTGAAGGCATAAAAATTGTTAAGTGCATCTTGAGGAAACATCCACCTCAGTTCAATCTGAAAGTTTTAGTTTTGGAAGATAAAGAGTTGAAAGAGATGACATTAGATAACCTTCACATCACCCTTATTGCATATGAAATGAGAAATGATGATAATGATGCTATGAAAAATGGGAAATATAAAGAGGTGGCATTCAAGTACATGAAGAAGATCACCATTAAATATTCTCAATAATATGAATAGATAGATGAGGTGATGTCATTCCTTTCATCAAACCTACAAAGAGGAAAAAGAATGTTCAAAGGGAAACATCCACTAGCATGTTTTTGTTTTGGAAAGATTGGAAATCTTGCAGCAAGGTTCCCCCAATAATTTATAAGAAGATGATAAGGATGAATATGAAATTCCCAAGAAGAGGTATTCAGCCTATGTGAAAGGTATGAAATAGGTCAAGAGAATTTTATTTAATAAAATGAATCTTCTTTCATAAGAATGTGAAAGTTTAGATGAGTTTAATGTTGATGAGGTTGAAGTGATAGAGAATTGTAAAGATCGTAGAGAAAATGATATGATGGAAGTTTTCGGCATTTATCAGAAAAAAGAAGAAATTGACCCTAAAGAAGAAGAATAAGTTGAAGGAAGTGTTGATATGGAAGATGAATTTGAAGTAGCTCTTGTGGAGATAGATGTTTGGATTGAAAAAACAAAAAAATCCAACAAATTGTTATATGATACCAAACTCTATATGAAAAAAAGGAAGAATATAAGTTTGAGGTGGAAAAAGAAATTGAGAAACTTAATTCCTCCAGGGAAGAGAGATAAAAAAAGATTGAAGAACATAAACTAAATGTTGAATAACATAAAAGGGAGATCGATGGCTTGAATAACATAGTGAAAAATAAAATCAATCATATCAATGAACTTCATGAAGAAGTTGTCATTATATGAAGAAAAGTAAAGGATATAGAGAAACTATTGACTACTAGTATGATACTTGTAAAGAAAATAATTCAAAAGATTGAAAAGTTGAAAGTGGAGCATATTAGCCAAACTGAAAAAAGCAACAATTGTTTTCATATGTTAAGGCAAATGTGGAGCTTGAATGAAAATAGAAAAATTTGAAAGTTGAAGTCATACAGTAAGAAATCACTCTGAGATTGAAGATTTCTTTGGGTTCAAAGAAATATCAAAAGATTCAGAGAACCCAAGGGGAAGTTAGAAGTGTATAAGTGACACACAAGAATGCTCCCTGTATTAGATTTTATTGCTGTGGAAATATGGGATATTCACAGAATGAATGTTCCATAGCCAAGAGATATAGAAGGGAACAAGAGCAATAGTGGAAGCCAAACAAATCACAATATTATAGAACATATTTTAAGGGACATGTTTTTTTGTGGGGAGTATTTAAGAACATGGCTAGATACTGTACATCAATCATGTAGAAGAATGTACCAAAACATATCCTGAGCGATCGGAAGAAGCAAATCTAAGAATCAAAAAATTATCTGAAAACAAAAAAAATTGATTTTGACCTCTGCAGGATGAAGATGGTCAATCATTATCTGAGGAATATCATGATTTGAAATCCATTCTGAGTATGAGTTCAAAAACATAGATTAATAAAAAGTGAGAAAAGAAGGAAATGGTTTCATAAATTGCCCTTAAAGAATCATAACGTTCTGGTGTATGGATTCATGACAATGATTGCACATCTCACATGACAGGTAATAATTATCTTGTTATAGGCATAAAATATTACAAAGAAGGATTTTTCAAGTTTGGAAATGATGAAATCCTAATGATTATTAGCTTGAGAAAGGCCAGGTTTGGGGGAAAATAAATAAAAAGCCTTGATGTATTAGTATTATATGGTCTTAGTCACAATTTTCTCAACGTTAGTAAACTATGTGACTCAAGTAATTCTATAAGGTTTACTAAGAAGATGTGTATCATCAAAGGAAGAGATGGTGTAGTGATTCTACATGGAATTATCACAAAGGGAAATCTTTACCTTGTAAGTGATGATGAAGATGTGTACTTTTTATCCAGAGAGTAGTAAAAAAATTTATGGCATAAACAACTTGGTCGTCTATTATAACCTTTCTTGTAAGATTTTGTAAAGTGTGATACATCTAGAGATCTCCCCATGATATCACATGATCATACACATATATGCGATGATTGTCAATAGGGTAAGATCATCAGAAAGACGTACAATGTGAAGGAAAAGAAGTCAACTAGAGTGCCCGAATTGGTGCATGATGATGTTTGTGGACCTATCTCACCAAGATCCATTGAAAAAAAAGATATTAAATTTTATTCATTGATGATTATAGAAGAATGGCATGGGTATTCGTCATTTCTCATATGTCTGATGTTTTCAGTTTCTTAAAACATTATCGGAGGGAATCTAGAATGATGCTTGGGAAAAAAATCAGTAGTTTCGTACTGAAAATGGTACAGAATTCACAAACAGTCAAGTAGAATACTATCTAGAGAAACACAAGATAAGGAATAAATTTTATTCAGTAAGAACTTCCCAACAGAATATAGTGGTAGATAAAAGAAATCTGATCATCGACAACATGGCCATAATGATGCTTATAGAAAAGGACATACTAGATAAATTTTGGAAGGAAACAGTATTAAAATTAGTCTACATTTCTAATAGGGCTATGTTGTGTCTGAAGGAAGGAAAGAATCTGTATGAGATGTTGTATAGAAATAATCCCCAGTAAAATACTATAGATTCTTTGGAAGCAAGTGCTTAATTCTCAAAAAATAAAAACATAGAAAATTTGATTCATGTGGAGATGAGGGGATATTCTCTAACTAATCAAGAGAAAACAAATCATACAAACACTTTAACAAGAGGTTGGGAAAAGTATATCGGATAAATGATGTCACTATTTTGGAAAATGAAGAGAATACTCACCAGCATAGTGAACAGTTTCTTAATGAAAGTGATGAAGATGAAAGTAACAAAGGGGGAACAGAAGTAGAAAATACTGACATAGAAGAAGATATTGATGATGAACAAGAAGAATTAAAGTTTATATCTACAAATAAGCCAAACAGTTGACCTGAAATTGATAGGAAAAATATCATTGGTGATTAGGCAGTGCCAATTCAGACAATAAGAATGAATTCACTGCAACAGACATCTCTATTATCTCAAGTTGAACCTAAATGATTTTTTTATTCAGATGAAGATGAAAACTAGGTTCAGGTGATTAATGAAGAGCTAGGACATATTGAGATGAATCAGACTAGGTAGATTGTTTTGAGGCTGGGAGATAAGAATGGCATCGGAAAAAATGTGTCTTTTGCAACAAAATGAATGAACATGGTGTTGTGATCTGAAAAAAAAAGCACATCTCATGTGAAAAGTATACTCCCAAATAGAGGGTATCGATGTTGATGATACATTTTCTCCTATGTCAAGGCTAGAAACAATTAGATTATTCTTGTACATTGTAGTGAAACGGATGTTCAAAGTGTTCTAGATGGATTTCAAGTCATCATTTTTGAATGGGGTTCTAGAATAAGAAGTTTCTATTGGGTAGATATATGGTTTTCTCATTCATGAAGATGAGAACAAAGTTTTTCGACAGAATAAGGCTTTGTATGGGTTGAAGCAAGAACCAACAGCTTGATATTCAAGGATAGATCAATTTTTGAAGAATCCCGGTTTCCAGCATGGTGGAGTTGATTAAAATTTATATGTGAACAATGATAATAATAAAAGGATTATGGTGTTGGTATATATTGATGATATAATATTTTTAGGATTAGATGAATCATAGTGCTGACAGCTTTTCGAATTCATGAAACATGAGTTCGAACTGTCTATGACTGGTGAGCTGAAGTTTTTCCATGGTTTATAGGTAAAAAAAGGAAGTAATTGGACATTTATCTCTCAATCCAAATATACCAAGGTGGTTTTGAGGATATTTGGGATAGAAAATTACAAGGAAAATTAGACTTTAGTTTCTACGTAGATGTAACTATCGAAAGATAATAAAGGCAAGGTGATTAATATCATAGAATAAAAAAAATTATTGGAATTTTACTATACTTGACCACAACAAGGCCTGAAATTGTATTCTCCACATGCCAAGTAACAATATATCAAAGTAATACCAAGGAAAGACACATTATTTCAGTGAAAATAATACTTTGGTATATCAAGGGAATGAATGATTTTGGATTAATGTATAGTGAAAAATCTCATCCAGATCTTTTAGGATATACATATGAAGATTGGGTCAGTTCAGCAGATGAAAGGAAATCAATGTCTGTATGTGCTTTTTATCTTGGTGGATTTTGTATTTATTGGTTGAGAAAGAAGAAAGATTTCATTTCTTTTATTACCATAGAATCTGAGTATATTACAGCCACACAATTATGCACGCAATTATTATGGATGAAGTAGTAGTTTGATGACATGGTCATGAAAGTGAAATCTCATATCAGAATTCAGTGTGATAACTCAAGTGCTATAACCCTTAGAAAAAATATTTTCCATAATTCTAGGACCAAGAACATTGATATTAAATATCATTTTATTAAGGAGAATGTGGAGAAAGGGATCATGAAGTAGAAATATGTGCCTACAGAGCTACATGTTGTTAATATTCTGACGAAGGCCTTGCATAAGGAAGAGTTCGAGATGCTTAAATTGTATTTGGGAGTTTAGTTGACTCCCCTAACTTGAAAAAGTGTGGATGTGGGACCCTTCACCTCTCCTAGAGGTATGTTGTGTTTTTCCCTGATGTACTGATATGTGTTTTCACCCTATTGCATACCACAAATGAGTAACCTTTGGGTTTCTTGAAAAAGGGGGACAAAGAGCGTCTCCTAAAGGAGGAGAAACTATGACTAATGAAGGGAGAAAATGTCTTAGTTAAAGAAACGGGGAGAATTTGACAGGTGGAGAAGTGATATAGGGGGAGTAGGAGTTTTAAATATGATGATGCAAGTAGTGATTCATCAAAGATTGGATATAATGATAGATTAGGTTCGTAGTGAAATAATATGAGTGGTGTTGGAATAATATCAATAATTGGTTTTCAAAATGAATTTATTCATTGATGAAAATTTCATTATACTCTTTTTTCTCACTCTGAGAAAATCTCATGTGGGTTTAGAGTATGTGTTGAGTAAATCTTTGGTCTCTATTAGAATGGCAAGAGGTGAATGGTGGTTACTGATGGAAGAATCATTAATGAGGTATCGAATTATGAACCTTTTTCAACAAACCCAAAGGGGGATATTTTTTGGAAAAAACCCCTTAAGGTATCATTGAAGCATTTTTGAGGTGATTCTGTTTGTTAACAAAGTAGGAAATTGGAATATAGTGCACCAGGCATGTTTCAAAATCAAAACATCAAAATATGACAAAGGAAATAAGGTGGTGTGCAAGTGAAGAATTGGTGCGCAAGTCATTAAGTGGTGCACAAGTCATAAAGTGCCGCAAAAGTCTTGAAGTGGCGCACAAGTCATATTTCAAGATCATCACATCAAAATATGACAAAGGATAGAAAGTGGTGTGCAAGTGAAGAATTGGCGTGCAAGTCATTATGTGGCATGCAATTCATGAAGAAGAATTCAAGTCATAAGATGGAAAACAAGATTTTATGAGGTGTGAAATTAATATTTCAAGAGCATCACATCAAAATATGACAAAGGAAAGAAAGCGGCGTGAAATTCATGAAGTGGAGCACAAGTGAAGAAGTGGCGCACAAGTCATTAAGGGGATCACAAGTAAAGAAGTGGCGCACAAGTCATATTTCAATTTTATCACACAAAAATATGAAAAAGTAAAGAAAGTGGATCATAAGATAATAAGTGATGTGCAAGTCATCAATGGGCGCACAAGTCATGAAGTGCCGCACAAGTTATGGAGTGGCGCGCAAGTCACAAAGTGGCGCACAAGGTGAGTTGTGCACCTTAGGCACATGGTAAAAAAAATGCCGATAAATAGATGGATATCCTACTCATTTGGAAGTAGCTCAACATTTAAAGAAAATATGAGCTCTGATCGTGCAAGTGGAAGTGGCTCGCAAGTTCTGTGTGGTGTGGAAGTAGTGATTTGCACAGTCAGTGGCATGCAAGTAGTGGTGTGCAAGAAGTGGCGCGCAAGTAGTGGCACCCAAGTAGCGGCGTGCAAGCAGTGTCACACAAGCAGTGGAACTCAATAAGTGGCGTGCAAGTATAATACTATCACACAAGTTTGTTTTTACATAATAAAGGCAGAGGCTACACATTAGTTAAAGGGGCACAGAAGTCACCCTAGGGTTGCATGAAAGTTGGAAGTTTCCTAGTACACCTGTGGTAAAGTGGTGTTCATTAGTGGGTGAAAATTGTACTTCAACAGGGCATCTACATAAAGTGGAGGATTCATTAATTAAAGATAGTAAAAGGACCTACAAGTCTTTAAACTGTGAGTGGATCTTCTGAAGAGGCAGTGAGCTCTCTTCAGTTGATAGAGGAGTTAGCTTTTAAATTGTGATTGGTTGTAAACCAGGAGAGACAGTGAGTCTGCTATGAACTATGTAAATAGTAGTGCGCTTTCCGTGAATTTGATACATCAGCACATCATCGGTGTATACTCCTTGAATATAACCCAGTGTGGGTGAACCAAGTAAAATTGATGTTTCTTATTCTTGCTTTAATATTTTTTCATACTCTATAATGGGAAGAATAGAAAAGAGAGTTTTGTCTAATGACGAAACAAGATCAATAGGGGCGGTTGTTTTAATCTTTCATACCCTGATTCAACCCCTCAGGGAATCAAACCTAGTGAACCTAACAGGTCATTTCTACATATACTTCCCAATTTCCTCTATGGAATAACATTATTAAAAAACATAGATTAAATGAAGAAGAATAGAAATATAAAAATACTTTATCATGATAACCATAATGTGGAATCTCTTTGTATTCATACATACTTTACCCTAACATCTAGAATTATCTAAACCTTTATTATGATACCAATAGTAAATCCATAGCCTTAAACAATACATATTCTAGTATATTTAGATAGAAATTCATTTTCTTACATTCTTGAAGATGTTTTAGGTTTAATTTTTATACAATTAGGTCATTACCCTAACATAAAGAAATATTACATCATAAATTTGAAACATCTACTCAATATCTATTTTCCCATAGTATAAAACTTTTAAGATATAAGATGTTTTCATTTCATGACATATTGTCACAACTTTTATCTTAACCTCATCCCTGTCACAACTCATCCTTAAAACCCTATGAAAAAAATTTCATAACATGGGATGAGAAAAATATCCTTGTAAGGAACATATAATAACTAATAACGAAATATTTTATTCTAAGAACACACATAAAAATTTCCATTTAAAAAAATTGGACTCAAAATAATCATTTTATTAGATAAGAAATCAAATTATCAGACAAAATATTTTCATAGAATATTTCATAATGAATCTTATAAGAAAATTAAAACTCAAAAAGGTTTCTCTTGAATCATTAAAAAATCATCAAATTTTTTCAAAAATATATATAATTCACCCTGAAGACATGGAAAATAATTTCATTTAAATATAATCTCATTTTCTTACCTCATGAAATCATTATACTTCCATAAAACCATAGAATGAATAAATATATCATGGAGGTTACATGGGATTTAATTTCCCATATCACTCTTATAAATTTAACAACCAATATGGTCAACTTCCAACATAATACATTACAGAACATAATAATTACCCAATGTATTAGAGGCTTATAACATACCCATCCATCCTTTTTTAATAACTTAACCAATTGTTCATGGTTTATAATGAAACCCCATGTACATAGGATTAAAAAATAGAAAAAATACATAAATAATTCTTATGAACCATAACATAATACTAATATATTAAATCTTTCATACTCATATATATATTCCTTGAACCCATAAGAAAAACATATCCATATATCTAAACATCCCTTATATTTATAAAACTTTTTGAAAATAAATAGAAAAAAATGAAATAGTGTTTTTATTTCATGATACCATGAGATATTTTAAATAATTCCAAATATCAAATAATGGTTATGGTGGTAGGAAGTTTTTTTCAATGTTTTATACATTAAAATAGGACATTCCTTTTTTATTTTTTCAATAAATTCAAAAAATTGTGTATAAAATATAAAAAAAATATACCTTTAAAAAAATAAAGTAAAAATTCACATAACATGTTCTTTATAATTAATTCTTGTATATATAAATTTATAGATAAAAATATTTCAAGAATATGTATATGGAAGAAACCAATTTAGAAAATAAATCCTTAAACTATTGAAAATATGGTTATTAAAGTGTCCCTTTCCTTAAGTTTGACACATCACATGTGTTCCCAATCTTCCTAAATAATAAACATATAATAATAAATTTTATTTTATTCTATCCTTTTTCAAGTTTATTATTACATTTATTTTACCTATTACCATGATATATACCGTTAATTAATAATTTATGTTCATGTAAGATGTTTTGACAATATTCAGATCATATGTACAAAATCACATTGGTTGACTTTGGTCAAAGAGATAATTATTTTATCATATCCAAAATAATAATCATGATACAATTCAGTTATTTATATATAAATTCTAATTTTAAATCAAACCATGAAATATGGTTATGGAAAATGAACAGCATTACAATCATTGAGATGGTAGGTCATATATATGCATGAGTACCATTTCCATTTTTCAATGATCGCAATAGAAAGAAAAAAAAGTATTATATTATCCTTATAGAATGATAATTATATCATAAATATAATTAATTTTGTTATTAAAATACACTTATATATCATCTATGTGAAGTGGTGATAAAAAATGAACCACATTGCTTTGAGGAGCTGGTAATCTGCATGTATGTGTGAACGACGTTGTCATTTTTCAATAGATGGAAAGGTAAGAACATATATGATGTATTATATTTAAAAAAATGATAAATATGCCATAAATTATATATATATATATATATTCATTAAATCCATAATTATAACCAATAATGAGAGACCATTATTAAAAATTAATTAAAATGTTTTGTGATGCAGTATTTCACCTTTCACAGAAACGATGGTTTTGTTTCCCATTTGACGAAAGAAAGAGATATATATAATTTTTTACATTAAAAAACAATACAATTATAATTAAGATACTAATGTTTTTATTTAATCATATTTCATGAATATTTTAAGGAGGTAGAAGAAGAAATAAAACAAAAACATTCAGTTAGGAACTATACCTCCTCTTTAGAAAACCCCTTTAGGATAATGCCTAAATCATTCCAAGATTAGTTTTATGATAAAAAAATGGAAGATAGGATGAATTTATAGTTTTAAGGATGGTATTTTGGTAGGTATTGGCTGATTTTGTGTGCTCAAAAGTTTTTATGAAGAGAGGATGAGCGACACCCTTTTATAAGAGATGAGAGGGCACTCTTAGAATTTCATAAATTATTAAATTACTATAAATTAATTTTCGTGGAAAAAGTTCATCCAAAATGATATATTTATAATATAACAGTATTATGATTCTAGATACTCTAATAAAATAAAATTTGGACATATTTAGTTTATTTTTTCACCCTTATATATTTATTTCAATCCCCTCATTAACCCTTTAGACAATTATGGTAATATCAATACTTTTTACTCTTTAAGGGTCATAAAAGATACTATAATGGGAATAGTTATCCATAAATAGACCATGGTTGTTATTTTAAACCATATAAAACTCACTTGGTTCAAGATAGTATTTTTAGTAATTTTAAATAACTTAATAAAAAAAATTCATGAAATTTCATTAATGTCATTTTTGGAAATATTCATTTAATTTGTCTTCAGAAAAAACACAAAAAATAGAGGAATTAGAATATAATACTTTAACACATTTATAAAATTTTATATTTATCTAAAACAATCAAGTGACACTTTAACTCACCCAAAAATATTACTTTTATATTTTTTGAATCATTTACTTGCTTTTTCTACTTCTTGCACAAGAACTATATTAGTGTTGCGTAAGAATTTAAGGTGATTATATCACAAGTAAAAATTAAAGTTAAATTAAAATGATATCAAAAATTTATTCTTATTTCAAATAACTATTTAAAACTTAACATAACTTATTTTTATACCTCTAACAAAATTTTATATATGTTAAAAACAAGAGAGTGACATTTTTTACATTATCCGTTTCCTAAATATTATAATGGTAAAAATAAAAGATAAATGGAAAAAATAATATTTTATAATTATTTAGTATTATTAATGAAATACAAAAATCCAATTAAATTTGTAAAAAAATCAATGAAATTTAAGACATATAACATTAGTTTTAACATTATTTAACCCATTTTCTCTTTTCCAATGTATCAAAAACTAACCATGATTACTATTCATAATAAAAAAGAATAAAATGGTACTATTTACCAAATTTTCTTCCCATGCTAAAAAATATAGAATCTATTTTTCATGATTCAATTTCCAGAAGTTCCAGAATTTAATTTAAAATTAAACTCTCAAAATTTGATGAAAAAAAGTTTTTTCTAAAAAAAAATTTTAAGTAAAAAAAATGTTTTATTAACAAAAATTAAATCATAAAACTCATCTAAAAGACCTTAATTAGATTTTTTTTATTCAAAAGAAAGTAATCAAATTTTAAAACTCATCTAAAATCGAATTTAACTTTATAAATACCAGAAAATTGAATATTGTTTTTAATAAAAAATCCCATTTTTCATTATTTATTCAAGAATCTAACTATTTAGAAAATTAAATAAAACCAACCACAAGATAATTTTCATTTGATGAATTCAAAAAATTATTTTGTTTTTCCAAATTAAAATTTTAAAATCTATAAATCATGGTTTTAAATAAAACAAAAATTTAGTAAGAAAAAAACAATCTCTTTTTTTATTAGAAAAGTACTTAATATTATTATATTGAATATATATATTAAAGAAAATTAATTATACATAAAGATGATTTATACTAACATTACATGAGTTGTTATATTTAATCACTACTATAATTTTTTGAACATAATTTCACATTATATTTGTTAAATCATTTGGATAATCATTGGAATTTTCATCAAATTTGTTATATGGTTGAATCCTCTTAGATTTAATAACGTACTAAAATAGATATACTTTTAAAAAGTAATTTAATTTAATAAATAATATATTAATAAATATTCATTTATAATAATTAATTTTTATGTCTAACATACTTTAACATCATCAACTTTTTGGTTCAATATGTGTTTTTTAAGGTAAATCTATTTATAGTTGCTTATGTATTACCTAAAAATAGATTATCCTTGATATGATTCTAACTTTGATTCTTAATAACTTTAAATTTATAGTTATTTTAGGTAAATCTATTTATAGAATCTTCTGTAATCCATTTATATGATACTAACTATGATGATTAACAAATTGAATTTATATCTTTACATTGTATGGATATATAATAAATTAAATGTTATTATATATCCTATAATCAAAAGGTTTTGTGTCATAAAAATTAAGAACACATTACATTTTCAAATAATATAATATCACAATATTTTATTTAGATATTCATTATCAACCAATTATAAATTTTTTGAAACCATATTTATATATGGGACCGCATGGGATCATACATAAAATATAAAGGGTGAACTAAAAACCCTGTTTGGGATTAAAAAACAAAAATATTGAAGCTAAAAATCAACATGATGTATATGGAGATCATGGATCATCATGAAAAATATGAACATAGGATAAAAATGTAACATGGAATAATAATATGGAATTTTAATAATAATAAGATATCATAAACAAAATCCAACTCTATTTACAAATAATATATCATCCCTTAAATTATATATGTGAATTTTACATCATTTTTATAGAAATATATATAATATTCTAACTCCCAAAATAGAGAGGTTTTATGTCTTTAGAAAATTAGGTTCACATATAAAACTTTGAAAATTATTTAAATATTTATACATCTTCTTCATATAGGATTAGTAAATGTAATCATCTCAGTCCATATATCAAATAAATAGTGATAGAAAAATCTTAGTAAGAGGTGGAACAATAGGGAGGAGCATGAGGCATGAATTAATATGAGTGCATGGGGGATCATAATCATCACCATAATATAATAATTATGGGATCATAATAATAAGAATCACATGAATAAGTATTGTAAAGTGGAACATTCGTAGTAACAAAACATCATAACATTTTAAATAAAGATAATTACATCCAACCCACACACAGAATGTGAACAAAGATAGCCTCAAGATCACGCATAACATATATGTACAAAGATAACACTATTATATGAAAAAGATGATGTCATCATGTTCACACATAATAAAATATTGAGATATATCAATTTACCGAATTAATTAGAAGGATATATAATTTTAATATAACCCATAACATCATAATATTATCATGATCGTCCACTCCATATTGAATAGAAACATATATCAGTCATAAACATGAAATGAACTCATGATAAAATAATTTATAATAATGAATAAAAAAATTTGAATATTTTAATATCCATAATAAAATATAATTTATTGTTAAATATAATACATTTAGAGGTTTTTTATAAGAAAATAAGGGGAAAGAGAGATAAAGATGGAGTATAGACTAAATTAAAAGGGAAGAGTTGATATTCCCCTTACATTTGATCTTGTTTTGTTTCATTATGTTTTCCGCAGCTATATAAAAAACTATTCCCTATAAACACTATAATATTTATATATAATACATAAATTTATGTTATTTTTTATCAATAATATTATTTGGAATTTATTTATTAAGATTATGCTAAAGAAAAACTGGTTTGATGATATGTTTTTTTGG
Organism: Viscum album; assembly: GCA_963277665.1. Lineage (NCBI taxonomy): Eukaryota > Viridiplantae > Streptophyta > Magnoliopsida > Santalales > Viscaceae > Viscum > Viscum album. The sequence goes on from OY728135.1 coordinate 1,841,747,077, forward strand.
GATTATCCCATTTTCAAATATATTTTATAGTTTGGATTAATTTTAGTTAAACCATTATTAAAATGACCTATATATGAAAAAAAAAATACACAAAATTTATTATATATTAATTATACTTAAGTTACACTAACCAAATATAATTAATCTTTTAAGTGAATAATTGACAATGTCCTTATGTGTGGGTAAACTAACCAATAACAATAATTTGTGAAGGAGGGAGGGAGAGATAATTCTTATATATTACAGATACTTTATAATGAATATATAATATTATGATGAAATTTTAATATAGAAATACAATTTCCAATATCCATATATAAAGTCACTGAGAAATAAGGAATTGGTAATGTCCTCATATGTGAGTAAACAAACCATTAACAAGACACTATCAAAAGAGGGAGAGATATTATATATAAAATATTAATATAAATTATATTTTTATAGTGAAGAATTAAATTAATATAATTTTAATATACTAATTATTGTGTTATTTATAATTTTTTTAGAGGGTTACTGTAGAATAAATGAATGAAATAAGAAAACATAATGGAAAAAATTATGGGATGTTACCTTGTTTTTAGTGTTTCTCCTTTACTAAAAAACCTTAATGCCTTGAATGATTTGTGTTCAGTGAAAAAAAATGTATCTATATATCCTGTGAGGCTTAAGATAAGGTAATTGGGAAGATACTTGGTAATATAAAGTGTTTGGGATATGATTTTATAAATACTTGAGAATGGGTATTTATATTTTAAGGGGAGGGGAATTTAATTTTAAAAAATTAATATAATAAAATTTAAAGACTAAGACTTGTAAGAGTGATATTATTTTATACTATTAAAATTATTTAATTATAAATACAGGTATTTATGACTTTTAAACCCTTCCACCACCAAGTGTAGTTTTTTATACAAAAGATAAGAAGAAGAAAATGGAAATTTTTTAATGGAATATTTTATATTTCGGGACTTTAAAAAAAAAATTTCATGTTTTTAATTTAAATTCATTTTCTATAAAAAGAATAATTGTATATATTATACCTATTTTGGGTCAATTGAAAAATTTTATGAAATATTACGTCATTATTACATCAATATTATGTTGTAAATCATGCATTATTTGAAAAATTGTATTTTTATTATTCACCTAATAATTTAAGATTTTATGAAAATTAACTTAAAATTATAGGGGAATTTCAATATGCTGATTCTAAAAATAAATTTTTTTTTATCAAACTAATTCTCAACATATAAAATTTTGAAATTTAAATATTAACATTATAAATAGTGTTCTAAACAGTATAATTAAATCATCTTACTTAAATTATCCATATGTATTGTACTATGTCAAAAAAATAAATCAGATTTTGGTTTTGTTATATGGTTAATTTCTTTGACACATTAACTTAAATTTAAATATGACACACATATATATATTTAAATGGAAAATATCATATAGAAATTTCTGGGTTATTACATTCTTCATTGATTTAGAAGTTTCTTCTTTAAAATTTAAATTCATATCCTTAGTTAAAAATAGATGGGGGTACATATTTTTAATTGCATCCTCAGGTTCTCATACTTCCTCTTCAAACTTATGGTTTCTAAAAAAATAGGTTTATAAGGCCCCAGCCTTAAACCTTACTTAATCTTGAGTTATTAAAAGATTACACATTGAGGATCTTTTCAGGTTTAGAGTTTTCGAGAATTAGATCATGAAACTTGCATTACATTCCACATTTAAACAAAGTGGTTACATAAAAGACAGTATTCATTCGTCCCGTCAATGGAAACATAATTAAAATATAACACGGATTATTTCTTGACACATCCTTGACACTATCATCACATCATGTACCTTTCCCTTGACCTGTGAAAAACATTTCAAAAACTTGGGATGAGCATAAAAAGCTCAGTAAGGGTTATAAAAATATGGAAAGGAAACATGAGTTCATATATACATTAGAATGAAATCACACTTTACCCATAAAACATAGGCATATCAAATCATGAATAAATCATAGAAAACATAAGACATAAAGGTAAATTTAGGAATTCATAACATTCTTATGTAGGGAGTAACCCTCTTGGTTACATTAGGAATACCCATCACAGTATATTCCCTAAATCTCTTCGGAGAAACCTTAACGTTTCACTCCTTCGCGTTACCCAATGCATTGGAGAGCTATATCGGGCTCACCCGCCCTTAGTTTATCACGGAACCACCCGTTTTCATAACAATGCCCAAGAACCATAACATAAATGTGTCACATAAAACATGAATAAAGGAAACATAACATTTCCACATTTCAATCACAATATAACATTTTAGTATATTGAAATAATGAATCCATTCAAAAAGAAACCATTTCCAAAACCATTTAAAACATTTAATAAAGTGATTTTTGAATCAAAGTGTCCCATACCACCTTGAAGCTTAAAATTTTAAACCATTAATATCCATATAAATAAATCCTTCAAACTATTTTTAAAACATGTATATTAATAAGAACAAATAATTAAAACATTTAAAATGATATTTTGGTTAAAGGGGTTTTACCAAAATTAGAAACACTTGAATACAATAATTGAGGAATAACATTTAGTCAGAACTTTATAATATAATGAGAATAAATGGATTCATGATATAATACTCCAAAGGATAGTATATACACCATATAAGAGTGAATTGGTGCATAACAACAATGAACCCTCAATAGAAATGTCAAATGTGATGAAATCCCTTATAAAGAAGGTATCCTTAAATTAAGGACAAATCAATCTCAAAAATATGTGTGACAAATATAAATACACCCAACATAAGTGGATATTAAGTGTAAAACAATAAAAGGTCATTCACACATATTCAATGGATGACATATTCAATGACTACATGTTGAACCCAAAGAAATCAAAATTGGGTTAAAAAGTTCCCTTGACAGCCTAACGGCATCACATCAAAATGAGTTGATGAGAGATAAAAAGTGTATCTCATCACTTGGACAACAAATTTACATCAATAAGGATATATGAGAACATATCCAAACATAACAATATGTAAATTAAAAGACCCAACAAAATAAGTCTTTTAAAAAAGAGGAGGGTGAAAGGTTCCCTTACCGACTAGGGTATCTTTCAAAACATACACCCCATGAAAGAAGGACAATAGATCATTGATGTAAATACTCATTAATGAAAGCATATTACACAAATAGTAGAATAATGGGAAGTACATACACCACTCGATGGAATTTGTGGCAAATGTACCATAAATCTCACGGGAATAAAAGTGAGATGAAAAATCCCTTACGAAAACTCGGCAGCCTAACGGCGCCACATAAAACATCCGAATATGGATTGATGAGATCAAATAGGGTATCTCATCACATTACAATAAATTGTACATCAATAGGAATATAAAATAACATCCCCCAACATTACAAAGAGGAGCTTAAAATAAGTGACATAAAGAAGAGTACTTAAAAAGAAAGAGAGAGGTTAGATATCTTACGAAAGTTCGGCAGCCTAACGGCGCCACTCAAAACATCCAAAATGGTTTGATGAGAGAGAATAGGGTCTCTCATCACATGAAAATAAAAATTACAGTAAGTGTAATATAAAAGATCATACCAATAACAAGAAATATGAGCGTTAAAAGGAATGACATAAAAGTGTGTACTTAAAAAGAAAGAGAGGAGTAGGATCCCTTACCTCGGGTCCGACTTGACTCGATCGTTCTTTAATCTCCTGAATAATAAACTTGAGTTAATTTATACTTCCTTAAGAACCTTTTTCAAGTTCATTATTCCTTTTATATCACTTATTACCATGTCATAAACATTATGTAATCATTTAAGTTAATAATATTTGTTTTGCCGATATTTGGTTCTTAAGTCGAAAGTGGACTTCTTACAATTACATGTTGTTCGTGTGGCCAAATTTTTATTATATCCAGAATTGTATTCATGATGTAGATAGCATATATGTCATATATCCAGTAAATGCATGCATTTATAACATTACATAATCATTTAGAGGTAAGAAATGAAATGCACCGTTCATGGAGACGGTAAGCCGTACGTACGCATGAACGCTACTTTCATTTCTATTTCGTATTTTATAGAATGGAATAATAATGATATAAAGGTATATTATAATTACAGTATAATATCATATGTAATATCATAGTTCCATCCTTTATACGTCCCGCATATGGTATTTAATGAATCAAATCACTTTGAGGGGGCGGTAGTCCGCACTTCCTTAAATGAAGATATCGCGTTTACCCATAATGGAAACCATAAAGGTATGCCCAAAATGAAAAAAAAACATAAGATTAAGGAAAAAATAAGAATATTATATATCATATATAAAAATAGTGACATCATAATGGCCACCTTTGAAGGTGTTAAATGAGTATTGAACAATCATCGTTTCGGGAGGCAGAATTTCACCATCCACGGAAACCGTATGTTATTTAACCATTTGATGTAGTTTTGTGAGATTGTAGCTCGAATAAATCTTATAACAACATCCTAGTATATTGAAGATACTGGTGTTGTTACAAAAGAAGTAAATAAAAAGAGTTTAGGGGGTTGGAGAAGCAAAATAAAATAAATGAATATGAGATAATGAATTACCTTTAAAAGTGTAACTCCTTTTGATTTGAGCCTAAAGGCTTCCTCTGAAAGGATTATGCCCAAAGGGAATCCTCTAGGATGAGGAGAGGGATTTGGAGAGAGTAAATGGGAAGGTTTTGGCCGAGCCAAAGTCTTGAGGAGTGTGTGAAATGAGGTAGAGGTGGGGGCCTTTTATAAGAGGAGAGGAGGGGCACTTTTGGAAAGTAAAGAAATATTACTTTATTTGAAAATGTGTTTCGGTTTTAAAAGGTCCCACATTGATATAATTCATGTATACGGTGATAATGATTCGAAATCCACTCATCAAATTGGTTTTGTCCATGTTTAGGTTGTAGATTTTACATTATCTTTCCATTTTATTTAAATCGTTAAATAATGAGGTCATCGCTGCATCATCATGATTTCATAAATAATTTAATTTATTTAATGTCTAAAAATTATAAACAAACTACTATGATGTAGGAAATAGTTTTATCTTTCCAATGACTATTTATAATCTAAAATCGGATCTTTATAACCCCATGTAAAAATTGTTTTCGTAAAACATATTATGTTTGTGTCATTTTTACTTTTACATTAAATAAAAAGTTATTTATGTCATTTCACAACCAAAGTGGATCCATGGGGTCCCCAAATTGACCCATGTCTTGTCTTGGTCGGTCATGACACAACCAATGAGGGTAATACATGTTTCAAGTTCATTTCTTATTATTAAAACATTATGTTTACCTTAAACTACACTAATTACCTCTAATCGCGATTAAAAACATAATAAGTTGCTATTCACAAAAAAATTATTTTTATCTCATTGAACCACATTTTACTTCTTAATGAAAACCATGTATGTCGGATTTTTGAAATTCAAAATACAATGGTGGCAAAATTTCATTTAAACGGAAAATCAGTTTTTATAAGTACCACTTAGTGGTTTCAGTATTCATCAAAAATTGATGTTTTTCAGAAAATTACCAAAAATTAATCCTAAGCTATTTTTGATATTCCAAATTCAAAAATGAAGTCTATTTTACAAAATTAAAAACATATAAGTCACATTAATTAATTTAATAACTAATTCCCGCTGTCAGAGCAAATAGCGTGTTTTTATAAAACAATAAGTATCAAAAGATTGACACCAGTTTAAGTCTAATTTCAAAGTGAAATTGATTCCAATGACCACCATTGGATTAAATGGTAAAAATATATTCTAATTTCACTTTAAAACAAATTAAAAAGATAATCTAATCATATAAATAAATTACATTAAAAAGCGGTTTTGAATTAAAATACAACATTTTACACTATTCATTAAAAAAATGAACTTTATTGGAAAGATACCAAAAATTTACACAAAGTAAATTTTGATGTCCCAGTTCTTAAGAAGAGTATTATTTTGTCTAATAGAATGTATAAGAGTGAACAAAACTATATTTAATGATGGTTCGCCATCAAAAGGCGATAAGTGAACCTTTAGTGAGAACTAGGGCATATACGCCTAAAATTGAATTCTTTCTGTATTTTAATCCTTTATATTTTATTGGATATATCTAAAAACATTTAAAAACATATATAATCATATTTTAGTTATTTCTATCCATTCCTTCCAATACAATGGCTACATGTTAACTACCATTTAAAATAATATTATTTTATTATTAGAGTGCAACGTAAGATTTCAATGAAACTCTTTGTTGTGTATCGGGTACGCTATAGAACATAGCATCCCTTTAAAGTAATATTAATACTTTATTCACAAATATGGATAAATATGAAAATGTCTATTCTTTATTTACCTGGGGTGTTACATCCTTCCCCCCTTTTGGGAATTGCGCCCTCGCAATTTTAAAATTGGGCTTGGAAACATCTTTGAAAGTCCCACATCAGAACAAGAGTTGGTAAAACAATCAATTTAAAATAAAGGAAGATAAGTACAGAGGTCACCCGAGTTAACCCATACTAGGATTCCAAGTAGGAAAACATGGACATGGAGGAGAAAACATAGGGTCATGTTCTGATGGAGAGTGATAGAAAACATGTTTAGGAGAAGGTTAACCACAAGAAAATCACCAACTTGTGATGGGTTAAACGGTATTTGATTCCCCAGTAGGAAAAGTTAATAGACAAAATTTTTGTTTTAAGTTACTTTTTATTGAGGAATTTATTCATAATGAAACATAATCACTTATCATGTTGACTTTCAAATTTTACTAGATTCCTTAATCAAACTCATATTTTTTCCAAAAGACGAGTATTTAGGAAGACTTGTTCACATTAAGAGTACTATAAAAAACTTCTAGAGAATCACCTAATCCAAAAAAGAGAACTATATACATCCCATGTCTTTAGGCTTTAACCAAAACCAAAACCAAAAAGGTTAGTACAAGGTCAGATAATCCAGAAAAGTATAACCCATTAAAAAGAAAATCCATGCTTAATCTCCAAAATTTGTCCAACAAAACCCAAAGATCAACGAGGACCATCCGATAAACAATTTGTACATAAAATTCTTCAAAGTAAACCAATATGAGATTGAAACCCAAATATTTGAAGGATTTAGTCACATAGTCCTCCAAGTTAAATCATAACATTTATCTCCAAACAACATCAGTTGCTCCTAAAGTCTCGTATTGAAAAGTAATTAACCTAATCACATATCCTCTATGATAGGTTAATCATTTTCATAAATAACCCAAAATAAATTTACTCTTAATTCATAAAATAATATAACTAAACAGAATCAGTCAAACTAACTAGGGACTTCATGTAGTCCAGTGGTAGGCGATAAATACCAGTTGCACTTTGGTTGTGGGTTCGATTCACGTAGCTTTGTCCGACGCGACGGGTAGTCACACGGTCTACGTGTTGTCCTTTTTCCAAAACTATATAATTCTCAAATCATTCCCCAAAAAGGGATAAAATCATCAAAAATAACCATAACATAATTTAACCTCAATTTTATCTCATGCCTTTCACTTCAATCATAACATATAGTAACCCATAATTACCTCAAAAGTAAGGATCATATAAACCCAAATGGTTCTTTATAACTATGTCCACAAAAGAAAATATAACTATTACTTGGATAAAATTTGCCTATATTAAACATCATGGTTACACATAATATAAAAAGTCGTCTAATGTAACCCCATCATCAAAAGGGACTTAATACTCTTAAGAATTTCACCATAACACTTGAATCCCTTATATGTTGACATCTTACTCATTAAACATTATTCATGATCCATTATCCATTACTTTCCAACTTATTCCGAAATACCTCTTTCCTACAAACAAAATCATGAATCATATCCTAAGATTCCAAAATAGGAAAACAATAGTCATGAAATAGTACATACATTTGATTGGTCATTGTCAGTTTCTTCATCCTCAATCAGAATGGCATTAGGTATTGGTAAACGAATATTGGTACGCTCTTGGCAACCCCATTAATGAAACTTCTTCATAGGACATGTGTTTGCATAATGACCATGCACACCACATTTAAAACATTCAATTGATCCCTCAGAAATAACTTCTTTCCCTTTCCTCGAGTCAACTGGATGCTTCCTTTTTCCATGGCAGGTTCTTGCTTTATGACCTTCATTTCAACATCTATAGCATATTTATGTCCCATTGAAACATTTTCCTAGGTGTTTCTTTCCACATCTTTGACACATAGGTTTTTGAACACACTTACCTTTATGATTATTACCTGTACTTCCGTAGGGATTTGTTTCTTGCATATATGATTCCTTAGAGAAATCTCCAAGGTTTAGGTGGTCAATAAAGACTCTAAATAGTTGGTTGAGGATAATCACAAGATTTCTCATTGCAGCTCCCATAACATTCAGTTGCTTGCTCAAAAAACTATCACAGTTTCCTTCACATCCACTGTTACTTTGGTGCCTGCTAGATCCAGCCATTTACTAAAACCAAAAAGGTCAGTGTGAGTATATCAACAAAACCATCATGTACTAATGAGTAAGATAAACACTAAGATATACTTACTCATTCACTTTATCTAAAACTAAGACTCTTTCTGAAATCCTAACCACTATGGTAATTGTCACTTATGCTTAAAGAATACTCTAACCTTTAAAGTTATCTAAACCGACCTCTGATACCAACTATAAGGCCCCAGCCTTAAACCTTACTTAATCATGAGTTATTAAAAGATTACACATTGAGGATCTTTTCAGGTTTAGAGTTTTAGATAATTAGATCATGAAACTTGCATTACATTCCACATTTAAACAAAGTGGTTATATAAAAGATAGTATTCATTCGTCCCGTCAATGGAAACATATTTAAAATATAACACGGATTATTTATTGACACATCCTTGACACTATCATCACATCATTTACCTTTCCCTTGACCTATGAAAAACATTTCAAAAACTTCGGATGAGCATAAAAAGCTCAGTAAGGGTTATAAAAATATGGAAAGGAAACATGAGTTCATATATACATTAGAATGAAATCACACTTTACCCATGAAACATAGGCATATCAAATCATGAATAAATCATAGAAAACATAAGACATAAAGGTAACTTGAGGCATTCATAACATTCTTATGTAGGGAGTAACCCTCTTGGTTACATTTGGAATACCCATCACAGTATATTCCCTAAATCTCTTCGGAGAAACCTTAATGTTTCACTCCTTCGTGTTACCCAATGCATTGGAGACCTATATCGGGCTCACCCGCCCTTAGTTTATCACGGAACCACCCGTTTTCATAACAATTCCAAAGAACCATTACATAAATGTGTCACATAAAACATGCATAAAGGAAACATAACATTTCCACATTTCAATCACAATATAAAATTTTAGTATATTGAAATAATGAATCCATTCAAAAAGAAACCTTTTCCAAAACCATTTAAAACATTTAATAAAGAGATTTTTGAATCAAAGTGTCACATACCACCTTGAAGCTTAAAATTTTAAACCATTAATATCCATATAAATAAATCCTTAAAACCATTTTGAAAACATGGATATTAATAAGAACAAATAATTAAAACATTTAAAATTATATTTTGGTTAAAGGGGTTTTACCAAAATTAGAGACACTTGAATACAATAATTGAGGAATAAAATTTAGTAAGAAATTTATAATATCATGAGAATAAATGGATTCATGATATAATACTCCAAAGGACAGTATATACACCATATAAGAGTGAATTGGTGCATAACAACAATGAACCCTCAATAGAAATTTCAAATGTGATGAAATCCCTTATAAAGAAGGTATCCTTAAATTAAGGACAAATCAATATCAAAAATATGTGGGAAAAATATAAATACACCCAATATAAGTGGATATTAAGTGTAAAAAAATAAAAGGTCATTCACACATATTCAATGGATGACATATTCAATGACTACATGTTGAACCCAAAGAAATCAAAATTGGGTTAAAAAGTTCCCTTGACAGCCTAACGACATCACATCAAAATGAGTTGATGAGAGATAAAAAGTGTATCTCATCACATGGACATAAAATTTACATCAATAAGGATATATGAGAACATATCCCAACATAACAATATGTAAATTAAAAGACCCAACAAAAGAACTCTTTTAAAAAACAGGAGGGTGAAAGGTTTCCTTACCGACATGGGTATCTTTCAAAACATACACCCCATGAAAGAAGGACAATAGATCATTGATGTAAATACTCATAAACGAAAGTATATTACACAAATAATAGAACAATGGGCAGTACATACACCACTCGATGGAATTTGTGGCGAATGTAGCATAAATCTCACGGGAATAAAAGTGAGATGAAAAATCCCTTACGAAAACTCGGCAGCCTAACGGCGCCACATAAAACATCCGAATATGGATTGATGAGATCAAATAGGGTATCTCATCACATTAAAATAAAATTTACATCAAGAGGAATATAAAAGAACATCCCCCAACATTACAAAGAGGAGCTTAAAAGAAGTGACATAAAGAAGAGTACTTAAAAAGAAAGAGAGAGGTTAGATCTCTTACGAGAGTTCGGCAGCCTAACGGTGCCACTCAAAACATCCAAAATGGATTGATGAGAGAGAATAGGGTCTCTAATCACATGAACATAAAAATTACAGTAAGTGTAATATAAAAGATCATCCCAATAACAAGAAAAATGATCTTTAAAAGGAATGACATAAAAGTGTGTACTTAAAAAGAAAGAGAGGAGTAGGATCCCTTACCTCGGGTCCGACTTGACTCGATCGTTATTTAATCTCCTGAATAATAAACTTGAGTTAATTTATACTTCCTTAAGAACCTTTTTCAAGTTCATTATTCCTTTTATATCACTTATTACCATGTCATTAACATTATGTAATCATTTAAGTTAATAATATTTGTTTTGTCGATATTTGGTTCTTAAGTTGAAAGTGGACTTCTTACAATTACATGTTGTTCGTGTGGCCAAATTTTTATTATATCTAGAATTTTATTCATGATTTAGATAGCATATATGTCATATATCCAGTACATGCATGCATTTATAACATTACATAATCATTTAGAGGTAAGAAATGAAATGCACCGTTCATGGAGACGGTAAGCCGTACGTACGCATGAACGCTACTTTCATTTCTATTTCGTATTTTATAGAATGGAATAATAATGATATAAAGTTATATTATAATTACAGAATAATATCATATGTAATATCATAGTTCCATCCTTTATACGTCCCACATATGGTATTTAACGAATCAAATCACTTTGAGGGGGCGGTAGTCCGCACTTCCTTAAATGAAGATATCGCGTTTACCCATAAGGGAAACCATAAAGGTATGCCCAAAATGAAAAAAAAAACAGAAGATTAAGGTAAACATAAACATGTTATATATCATATATAAAAATAGTGACATCATAATGGCCACCTTTGAAGGTGTTAAATGAGTATTGAACAATCATCGTTTCGGGAGGCAGAATTTCACCATCCACGGAAACCGTTTGTTCTTTAACCATTTGATGTAGTTTTGTGAGAGTGTAGCTCGAATAAATCTTATAACAACATCCTAGTATATTGAACGTACTGGTTTTGTTACAAAAGAAGTAAATAAAAAGAGTTTATGGGGTTGGAGAAGCAAAATAAAACAAATGAACATGAGATAATGTATTACCTTTAAAAGTGTAACTCCTTTTGATTTGAGACTAAAGGCTTCCTTTGAAAGGATTATGCCCAAAGGGAATCCTATAGGATGAGTAGAGGGATGTGGAGAGAGTAAATGGGCAGGGTTTGGCCGAGAAAAAGGCTTGAGGAGTGTGTGAAGTGAGGTAGAGGTGGGGGCCTTTTATAAGAGGAGAGGAGGGTCACTTTTGGAAAGTAAAGAAATATTACTTTATTTGAAAATGTGTTTCGGTTTTAAAAGGTCCCACATTGATATAATTCGTGTATAAGGTGATAAGGCCTCGAAATCCACTCATTCAATTGGTTTTTTCCATGTGTAGGTTGTATATGTTACATTATCTTTCCATTTTATTTAAATCGTTAAATAATGAGGTCATCGCTGCATCATCATGATGTCATAAATATTTTAATTTATTTAATGTCTAAAAATTATAAACAAAATACTATGATGTAGGAAATCTTTTTATCTTTCCAATGACTATTTATAATCTAAAATCTGATCTTTATAACCCCATGTAAAAATTGTTTTTGTAAAACATATTATGTTTGTGTCATTTTTACTTTTACATTAAATAAAAAGTTATTTATGTCATTTACCAACCAAAGTGGATCCATGGGGTCCCCAAGTTGACCCATGGCTTGTATTGGTCGGCCATGACACAACCAATGAGGGTAATACATGTGTCAAGTTCATTTCATATTATTAAAACATTATTTTTACCTTAAACTACACTAATTACCTCTAATCGTGATTAAAAACTTAATAAGTTACTATTCACCAAAAAATTATTTTTATCTCATTGAACCACATTTTACTTCTTAATGAAAACCATGTATGTCGTATTTTTGAAATTCAAAACACAATGGTGGAAAAATTTCATTTAAATGGAAAATCAGTTTTTATAAGTACCACTTAGTGGTTTCACTATTCATCAAAAATTGAAGTTTTCCAGAAAATTACTAAAAATTCACCCTAAGCTATTTTTGATATTCCTAATTCAAAAATGAAGTCTATTTTACAAAATTCAAATCATATAAGTCACATTAATTAATTTAATAACTAATTCCCGCTGTCAGAGCAAATAGCGTGTTTTTATAAAACAATAAGTATCAAAAGATTGAAACCAGTTTAAGTCTAATTTCAAAGTGAAATTGATTCCAATGACCACCATTGGATTAAATGGTAAAAATATATTCTAATTTCACTTTAAAACCAATTAAAAAGATAATCTAATCATATAGATAAATTATATTAAAAAGAGGTTTTGAATTAAAATACAACATTTTACACTATTCATTAAAAAATGAACTTTATTGGAAAGATACCAAAAATTTACACAAAGTAAATTTTGATGTCCCAATTCTTAAGAAGAGTTTTATTTGGTCCAATATAATGTATAAGAGTGAACCAAACTATATTTAATGACAGTTCTCCATCAAAAGGTGATAAGTGAACCTTTAGTGAGAACTAGGGCATATACGCCTAAAATTGAATTCTTTCTGTATTTTAATACTTTATATTTAATTGGATATATATAAAAACATTTAAAAACATATATAATCATATTTTAGTTATTTCTATCCATTCCTGCCAATACAATGGCTACATGTTAACTACAATTTAAAATAATATTATTTTATTATTAGAGTGCAACGTAAGATTTCAATGAAACTCTTTGTTGTGTATCGGGTACGCTATAGAACATAGAAACCCTTTAAAGTAATATTAATACTTTATTCACAAATATGGATAAATATGAAAATGTCTATTCTTTATTTACCTGGGGTGTTACAAGTTTTATAAAGCGAGTTGTATTTTTTCATAAAACATTGTATTTACATTATGAGATCTTTATATGTTTCTATTCATATTCAAGGTCATGCTCAAGTTTTACCACATTAATCTTGAATGGTATAACATACCTATAGTTGTTATTTCCCATCCTTACAAACCTCATGACTCTCTTTTAGATAAATTTTTATTATATAAAATTTTTTCCAACTTCAAACATCAAGTATCTTCAATGATTTTCAACATATCCCTTCTATCAATATTAAGTATACATATTTTTTTAATTGGAGTTTAGCTTTTCTATAATTTTTTTCACATTTCAATCACCCATTATCTTATATTTTCCATTTTTTCCCCATCATGTTGACAATCTAAATCTCTTCCCTTTTGTTGCGTTATATGGGTCCATATGATTACTTGAGTTAAAACTAGTATTTTATGAGAATGAAAATAAAGTAATATATTGATCCTAACCTCTATTAATGTCCATCATGTCAACACTCATAATATATTTAATATTCTTAATGGTACTTTCAGGTTGATCATCAATATGGTGGTGATAGGTTTCAATGATGTTCAACATATTATTTACGGAATGTTTAATTATAGTTAATAACATATAGCTAAACCTTATATTTCAATCAAATATGATCAAAAAAAATTTTCCCAAATAGACTCATCACTTCATTGAAATATATCTTGGAATTTTGTTAAAATGAAAAATATTACCATATGATGATAAAGTGTGTGTTATTTGTGTGTTGATCTACCAAGATCCATATGGTGTTTTTTATTTATATGTATTCATGATACCTATAATAAATTCCATGGTGATATCTTATCATTTTTATTTTGGTATGGGTAATTTTTTTTATCTATCCCTTGGTAATTTCTTGTTGTCTTATCTTGTGGACATACCAATAACATTATGATGTACCCAACAATTTCCTAAGCCATTTTTTCTCAGAAAAATTTCACTTAAAGATCAAAATAAATATTAGTTTTTATAAAGTGGAGGGAGATAGATGATCTATGTGAATTATCAAGTATATAATTTATATATTTGGTGATGACAACACACAATGTATTATTACAAACTGAATGACTCCTTAATGGTCAATGTTTAATTCATCAAGATTTATTTCCTTTACTTCTCAAATATTATTTTGAATATATAGATCATTCTTTTTTAATCCTTGATTATCTATAAAAAGGATGGTTGAATGAGAATTTTCATCTATTACTAAGAGATAAAAAAGACCACCATAAAGAATATTATTCTTTATTCTGTATCCACACCCACACCGTTGAAAAAAAATTTAAAATATATTTATATTCTACTTTTTATTTGTATCATAAAATTGGGTGTTTCGGGATATGGAAATAGATTTATTTTTATCATCAGTTGATATTAACTCTATATAATGATATAAAATCCATTCCTAGTATAACATTGTATTCCACTAAATAAAAAATAATGAGATTCATTGGAAGAATATTACCCTAAATTCTAATAAAGAAAGAGTCAAACACTTGGGATATAATTAATGTACCACTAGATCTTTTCAAATATTTCTATACTTCAAGGTATGATGGAGATGATTTAATATTTATAAAAAACATGTATGATATAAATAAATGTTTTATCACTAATTAAATAAAAAATTCAATAGTATTGAATGAATATTAAATTTATCGCTAACCATTTTTTTAATTCATTTTGGTTACCACCATTTTCTAGAGAATAAAATTTTTTAAAAAATATAAATCCAATATATAATGGATTAATACTTATTCATATGATTAAATTGATGTTATTCCCTTAAATGATGAAACCCTTAAGTTTATCCTAGGTTTTATTTTACCAAATTAACCAAACCATTCTATAATACTAACAATAGAATCACATATCTTACATAGATTATTATTACATCATTTTTAATAAAAAAATAAAAAATATTATAACTTCTAAGACTTAGAGGTTTAGTGTCTTTGGAAAATTGGTTTGACATAAAAACATTAAATATTATTTAAATCATTATTCTAAATCCTCGTATAGGATTTATTAATCCTCTTAGTAAATGTAATCACCCGAGGACATAAATAAAAGAAATGGTTATCTACAAAACATTGTAAAGGGGGGAATGATAGGGATAATATTGAGATTTGAATTAACATGATTATAGGGGTGATCATAATCACCATCATCATATCATAATAATATGATCATATACATAATAATTATATTAATAAGGATTTTAATTTGTCACATTCATAATAATTAACCATCATAACATCTTGGATAAAGCTAAATGAATCATACCCTTACATAATATGTGAAAAATTCTAGCATTTTGTTCCCACATAACATATGTATAAAAATCCAAATATATTATGTGAAAAATGACAAAACCATGTTCACACTAATAATATAATGAGATATATCACTTTACCAAATCAATTGTAGGCCTATATAATTTCAATATGCTCATAATCATGAATTTATTATATAATAAAAATATATATCAATTAGAAAGACAAAATAAACCCATGAGAAAATAATGTGTTTTATACTACTCTTATAAAGAATATACTAATGAATACAAAGTGGGATCAAAAAATAAAAAGATTGATTCATTATTTTTTCATTTTAAAAGTTATATTAACTAAAAAATGATCATATTTTATGGATAAGAGAAGACTAAACATAAGAATTGTCAATGGTAGATTTTAGAAAACAAGTATTTATCAAAAATCATGAAAGTGGATAAGAATGTATACCAATGAATTAGCTACATTAAAATACCATGATAGAGTAATTTTTAAGTATAATAGGTTTAATTTTGAAGATATTTTAGAATAATCATAGGTAAAATATATATAAAGTGAGAGTAAACCAAAATGAATTGGTACGAATTCAAAATCCCCTTATATTAGGATACATTTTATATAGTCATACTTCCACCTCCTATATGTCCACCATATTACTATTAGAATATAATAAATGAATTATATTACATCCATTTATTTTTTTATTGATCATTAAATACCATTGGAATTTATTTATTAACATTCGATTGAAGATATAATGGTTTGATGATATACCATTTAGATAATCCCAATTTTTATTATGATTTTATGTTTTGGAATCATCATTGTTTTTCCATTATTAAAATTTTCATCAGTAGAAAAAATATTTATATAATTAAATATTTATTCAATATACATAATTTATTCTAACCAAATTTTAAGTTAGTGATAAGTAAATAATTCACAGTGTCTTCATAGGTGGGTAAACTGGCCATAAATAAGAATTTCTCAAATAATTAAACAGATTTATACCTATAAATTATAATTTTTTATAGTTAATATATAGTATTATAATACAATTTTTATATAGACATATAATCTACATTAAAAATCCTTAAATTCAGTGATAGATAAATAATTAAAAATGTCCTCATACATGGGTAAGCAGACCATTATGAGGACATTTTCAAAGGGAGGAAAGAGATTTTATATAAATTATGATTATAATGTCATAATGTTACTATGAAATATGAAATTAAATTAATTCTAATATAATAATTTATTGGTTTGAGGAATATTTTTTAAATAGGTATTGGAGAATATAATAATTAAAGCAGATGTTTGGACGGGAAAATGGAAAGAACACAATCTTGTTTTTGATTTTTACCCTTTTGTAAGAAACTAAAATCCAAAAATAATTTTTTTTGAGTGAAACAAGAAGGTATTTAAGGATACTAAGAGTCCTAGTAGAAGATAATTTTATATATCTTTTTCAATGATATGTTTTTAGGAAGTGATTTTCTATAGGGTGAGAGAGGGGATTTATACTTTGATAGGTGGAGTATTTTAGGTTAAAATAATTGAAAAATATTATTTCAAGACCAAGACATGTAATAGTTTTAATGGTTCATACCTTCATGGGTTAAATTTTTTTATAAGTATTATTTGTGTCTATGAAGAGTTTTAGTTGTTTAGAGTCATTTTTATCCAAATCATAAAACACCACAAGTGGTTTTCAAGATGTGGTGGCCCTGGTCTCCTCCTATCTAAAACAGGAAAGTGGGAATACCCAGGGAAGGTGTGGTGTTGGGAATATAATCATGAGGTTCATACTGTCTAACTTTTATATAATGGAAATCGATTTCTAAGCCATTTTGGAAGCTGTGGCAAGGTTAAAATTGTTTATATATGGGAAACATGCCTAGGGGATATCATTTTGGGATAATATACTCAAGAATCACTTTGATAATGGCCAAAAAAAGATGGAAGTAACAAAAGTGATTGGGATTAATTTGAAATGGCTAAAAGGGCCTCTAATATTCATGGATATTTAATTATTCAAAAGAAGAAACATGTGAGGATATTACTGGGGCCTAAAATTTGATTTTTTTTCTTGATTTTTCCCCTCCATTAACTGAACCACACTCCTCTATTAGAATTAATTCAATTTTAAGATGCACTTGAGGAAGTAGGGATAGGTTGAATGATTTATACCATATAGGTTTTATTGAAATGATTTTTTTGGGAAATGGTTGGTTTCATAACCCTTGGAAACTAATTATTGAATCCTTGATAATATAACCTCTAGTTAATGGAGAATAAAATTATTTTGATTTGAGGTATGCTAATCTCATCTCTCTTTACCATTATTATTAGCTTCAACTTTTCTAATAAGATCTTAGTTATAGGATTCCATGTTATGGGTGTTTATTAGTATTCTTTTATGGTTGTTTGTGTATACAGGGTTCCAAGAATATTTTAATTCAATTGGTGGTGTTTCTTTCAGTGGTGGTTGAACCTTGTTCATCTATTCTTGTGTGAATAATGTTGAACCACTAAATGGAGGTAGGTATTAATTAATTATCCTATTATTTTATATGAAATTGTAATGTTAACATGATTTATCTCTTTGGTTGAGTATGGAATTAACCTTCATTAAGATTATAAAAGATTAAATAATGATCCTTTGTTTTGGTTGTAGCAATCCCATGTGTTTCCACCATGATAAAACATTGTCTCTTGTTTTACTAGATAGTGTGTTATATATATTTATGATTAGTTTTTCATTTTTGTTTATTCTTGGTATTAGCATTTTTTTTAATATATTGTTAAAATAATATAAAGAAGATAATTTTTGTTGGATAAATAATCAAAGAGTAATGTTTAAATAAAACCATACATTATTAATATTTTATCTAAATTTATGTAATTATTGAATCATGTTTAATTGAAATTTTTATTCCTTATTTTAATGTATTTTTGAAAAATAAAATGAAGCTATAAATTCTTGATGTTGAAATAATGAAGTGTAATTTTTTTTGAAAATGTTCTTCCTTGTAATTTATTGAAACTAGAAGTCATGCTTAAAGTTTTTTTATATAATTCATAGATTTTAAAAGCTGATGCCTTGGGGTTTTTTGTTAAAAACACTGATAAATTAATTAGTTAACACAAGATTCTAACAAACTAGTTATGGAAAAAAAAATTTATGGCTAAGTGAGCTTATTTTATTATAAAGGTTAGAAGCCCTGGTTTTTTGTCATAGATTCCATATTGATGTTTTTTGTTTTCTTAATTTCTTGTTTGATTTATTCATATGTGATCCTTTCTATGTGATGAGATATAATCCTAGGATGGTTGATGGTTTGATGAAAAATGGGTAGGGAGTCCTAGGCTTGTGGTCATAGTTGGAGTCGGTGATGGTGGGATGGATGCATGGTGATATGAATAGTGGTTTCATGATGGAATATGGAATGATGTAGTGGGTTTAATTTGGTCTTTCCCATTGTTATTTTTCAAAAATATATGATTCTTCGTTATTAGAGAACATTTTTAAAAGTCTGGATGTCCTTGAAGCATGTTTCTTTATTACTTCCTCTATAAATTGTTTCAATTGGTGGTGCTTGGTTTATTTATCCCTTTTATAGTATCTTAGGAAACATCCTAGAGTACATAGAAATATATAATGACAATGAATAAAAAAAATTCTAACCCATAGGGTTGATGTCCTTTTGGAATGAAAATGATGATAATTTAAGAAACCATGGGATCATATGGTTTATGCTTGGAGGGCATGGGAATCAGTTCCTGATCATGTTAAAGTAATTATAAATTCAATATTTAATGGTTAAAAGTAATAAATAACATAAATTGGAATGAATAATTTTAATAAATAAATGAAATTATCCATGAATTCTTGTGTGCTTATAGTTTACAAAGTCCTTATTAATGGAAACTAGGTGTTTGAGATACGATAGTTACAGTTGATATTAGGACAAGGTTCATTTATATAGTGTCATTGTAATATATATATGTTATATGACTTCATATTCTGCCCCACCAATGATGGTATGGATTCTAACAACCAATGGAATTTGAGAGGGTTTTTTCCCCAACATCCAAGTTTGCTTGGAACAGATGGCTGACTACCCCCTCTTGCCCTATTATCTTCTCATGGTAATAATATATGTTGGTGTTCATAGTGGTAACCTTTATCATATATATGAATAGAGGGATGAAATCACTTTTATTAATTTCACACTCATCTATCTCTAGATATAGTATCATATGAATTATTATAGGTATGACTTATATGTGTTATTATGGAATGAGGTATAATACTCAACAGATGGTTTCTGGTGGCCCCTAGAAACCACTAGGATATTACTTTAAGATGTATAATGGGGTGATGAGATGTTTTGATGACTCAGGTTCACTATATTTGATGATGAGATAATGAGATACATGGGGTTTATATTATGACATTGTAGCCTAGGTGTCTTTGGGTTGGATTACTTTTGTTGAGAGATGGCTCAATGTAAGTAGTTCTAGGGTAGAGTGGAAAACCAGTGGGGAAGTGGTAGTAGGGTACTTTATTTTGTAATTATTATATGATCACTTGTATTCAATACTTCGTGAGAGAGCCATGGTGAGGATGAGAACTTAGTATACCCAATTAGGTGATGAGTTAGCTCCACTTGTTCTTCATTGGGATTTAGCATGCTATCTTTATCTTTTTCATGAGAGGATTTGAGGAGGATCATACTGAGTATACATTTTATGATAACCCTACATTTATAAATAGCTTTTAAAGATCATAGGGTAGGGTTAGTGATCAAGATAGACATTTTTAGCTCCGAATGTTTTTTTAAGAGCTATTTGGGTTTCAAAGTCACTACCAAGGATATCTTTCGGTACTTGTAGTTACTTTTGTAGTTTTTTAGTCTATATGACATTACATGGATGTACTTGGGATATTTTATATTATCTTGAGTAGAAGTATCATGGTGATTTTATCTTATCTCTCTATACTCATGTTCTACATAGAGGGTAATGCATCCCATCGACGTGTATGATATACGCTCGGTGCTTGCCTCTAACTGGTGGCCTATTTGAGGTAGGATTTGGGTGTCATTGTCTCCCTTATCCCATTGTCGGCTCATGAAGGGTATCTATGGGGTGTCAAGACAATAGAGTTAATATTCAAGATTTTAAATAGTATTTAATTATATATATGAATGACTTTCAAACCCATCCACCATCAAATTTTGATGTTTAAACAAAAGATAAGATAAAATATATAATTGTTTTTTAATAAAATAATTTATCTTTTTAGACTTTGGATATTTCTTTTTAGGTTTTAAATTTAAGTCTATTGTTTTTCAATATAATTATTTATCTTATTAAACATATATTTTTTGAGAAATAAAATTTTGAATTTAATAGGTTAGTAATACATCAATTTTATTTCATAAAACATGGAATATTTGAAAAAAATTATTCTTACTTTTCATTAAAAAAAATTTCTTAAAAATTATCAAAAAATAACACTTAGAAAATTTAAATGGTTTTATTCCAAAAAATAGTTTTGTTCTGTCAAAATTATTTTTAAATTTTGGTTTTTTTAATATTTAAATTATAACATTAAAAATAGAGTTTTGGATAATATTTTGAACTACACTATATTAAAATTATACTCCTATATTTTTTTAAAAAATTTGAATGAATTTTTATAACATTATAATTATTTTATTTACTTAATTTATTCATAAGAAATATTATTTATAATTCATTTTACTATTCTAATTGTGAATTTACTATTTTCACGGTCAGATGAACATTCAAACAATCAAGTTTAAATTCTAATGATGAAATTACCATTATAAAGTTTATATTATATTCGAGTAGTCATATATCCTTTATAAATCGTATAAGTACCTATAGTTTTTTTCATACATCAATAACTTAGTTTTCTCAAAAAAAATCTATATCTGTAAAAAAATTCCAATTATGTTTGTATGAGCCCATATTTTGAACCAAATGGAATCTCAAAATGAATTTGAATGTTTCAATTTTATTGTTTTATGGTATAAGTCTCAAACTAATATTTAGAATATAAATACGAGCTTTGTAAAAATTAAATTTTTTGTTTTTATTTGGGCCCTGATTTGGTCCTCGAGTCCTTTAAGACCTTCGGGCCACCAAGGCCTTCAGGTCAGTAAGGACTTCAGGCCACCTCAAGGCCATCGAGCCACCTTATGTGTAGATGAAACCCAGACAACCTTCAAGGAATAAGATTCATAAGGAGGATGAGAAAGGAGCTTTCACCATAGCAGATGAAAAAAGGATTGCAAGAATGAGAGGGTATGGCACCTACCATCGGGACAAGCCTGTGCATGCATAACGAAACCTATTTGAACAACCATGTGAAGGTGGAGAGCTGATTTCATGATGATGATGTTGGGGAGGAGAAGTTCCAAGTAGTTAGTCTGGGTTGTATGTAATGTTTGAAGCCTATGGGAAATGAATTACTCTAAGGCCTATGGTCCATGTAATACTTATGCCTACGGGCCTTGTAAGGGTTGCACCTCACCCCTTTAAAGGTGGATTATCAAAAATCAAAAAAAAAATGAAGGCCTTCGGGACATTATAGGAGGATGAACCTCAATCATGAGCGGACTAGAGGGTTCCATTTGGTTTGGTAAACCATGCACCATAGTCATAACGACCATGAAATATATTGTAGATAGGTTTCAAATGATAATTGCATGGGTGGTGCAAGGTTAGACAAATTGCACACCTAGTCCTGTGTGGAGGGTTCCACCTTAGGTAGTACTAGAGAATGATTGGTGCATGATTTTCCCAATTGTGTATCCAAATCATGACCATCATAAAAATGTTTAAAATTACCTTTTCCCCTGAATTTTTTTAACCTTTCTCAACCATTCTTCTCATCACTCTTTTATATTTTCTCCCTTACTCTCTTGGGTATTATTCCACTCCTCCTAGTCATAAATGATTCTCCTTTATTAGAACTTTTAATCGAGCATCATTAGCCATGTTTGATCACCCTTGGGTATTCTGTGATTCCACCTCCCTCATATTTTGGTTTGTCATGTTTTATTGAATTTTATTTCAATGTGAGCTTATATTCTCTATTTTCTAGGAATTTTAAAATTCTTCTTCTTTCTCTCGATCTGGATCAAATCAAATCCTGATAATGGATGAGTAATGAATCCTAATCCTGAGGTATGTGGTTGTATTCTTTTACTTATTTTCTTGATGTTTATTTTATTCATAGTTGTTCAATTCACTGGACATTCAATGTGACACCTCTGAAATATAAAATTAATTAAATGACATGGTACCACCTTTCATACGGTAGTCCTAGAAACCCAAATTTTATCATCAATGGATGTTTAACTCAACACAATCCATCCCTTAGGAGTGTAATTATTAAAGGCATGTGATACTTATGATTTAAAATTAATTTTAACCACCACATAAGTAGTGTTGATTTTTCCCTTGTGAATGAAATGTAATTTGAATTTATTCCAAATGAAAGTGGTAGACCACGTTCATATTCCCTTTATTTTCTTATTTATATATTGATTTATTCTTAAGAAATGAAATTCACAATTTTAATTAAGTTAATTGTTTGATGGTATGGGTTTAATGTTAGCCCTGGCCATCCTTCGTGACATTTTGAGGGTGATACAAGGGTTCTGATTCCAAAATCCTTAGATAGGATTGTCAAGCATAAAAATTGAATGTTTATTATTGAATTATGTAGACCTTGAGAAATACTTGGGTTCCTTATACAAATTTCGTTATATAGTCTCATAGGTTGAATGAATTCTATTTTCCTTGATTGATAGTGGGGTTAATTATACAGATCATGTTGGATGGGTTCATAGGCTTATTGAGATTATATATACCATGAGCGACACTCAGGTTCCATACATAAAATTATTTCGACCACATTATGGGATTTAAATGAATTATAATAAACTATGAGAAATAAATAAGTTCCTAATATATAACTCCTTGGATAGGATCATTTATTAAATGATTCACATTATGCCTTGAGTGATACATGTATTCCCAAGTAGATACACCATACATGGGCTCATAGGAAAAATGAATTTTATTACATGCTCAGTCACTATTATAATCAATATCATGGATTTACCCTATGTCATATATGACTATTATACTTTTATGAAATTTTCTATGATCCCTTGTTGGAATTTTTTAGCTATTTCATTAATTAAGTAAGTTAATCTTGTTCTGCTATTATGTGTACGCCTTAGTCTTATGCCTCAGGTCCTCAATGAGTCATGTATATATCTGCATATACTCATTTATACATATATATATATATCTATGTGTGTGTGTTTTTGTTTTTGTGTTTGTATGTGTATGTGTGGGTGTTTACATATATGAATATATATACATGATGTAATGTCAGAGATATTCTAGCTTAGACCAAAAAGGACATGGTCATCCATGCGTCGTTTGTATAACCTAATCCCAACTTATTTACATTTATTTATTTAATATCTCATTGATATACCTGAGCACTATTGTATTTTATATGCATAGACTGGATATAATTACACACTTTTGGTGGTGGCCTAATGATTTTATCTCACACCCTATTTGGGCAATTGTTTGGTACCTAGACAGACCAATTGGCTGCAATTTAGGTTATGGATTTGGATTGCATGTTATTATTATTTCTGTGCTATTATTATTAAACATGGGGACTTAGGAGAATGAGACTGAGCTACAGATTAAGAATCTCATAGAGATATACTTTTGGGATTTGTTAATTTTGTGTGTGTTAGTTATGTATTATTGTTTTATTTATACCACTTTCATATTTTAGCATCACATGGACATTCATGGTTGTATTTTAGATTGACGTCACCCATTTTATCATTTATTATTATCTTCCACTACTCTATTGTTTAATATGTTTCTAATGTGTTTTATACTAATTCATATTGTATAGTATCCTCAATTTATCTCTATTGTACCCTCGCTTTTAATGGTCATTCTTTGGAATATGGGGAGGCATAATTGAGGCCACATGGAAACTGGTTCGGAAACTATTTATATAGTGATTCATATCATGACATTACAAAGTGATATCAGGGCTTTATTTTCCTTTTTCTTACAATTTTTTTGAAGTTATATAGGAGAGTAGGAATATTTTGGAACTTAGTAATATCTCATGTCTCACAGTGATCAACACATATTGGGGGAAATACTAGGTGGATGGGATAAGACTATTATTTGTGAAAACCATTATTATAGTGGATTATTATTTCACCTTGAGTGATTAATGTGATTTTTTCTACTTACAAATTTATGGTATTTATAGTATTTTACCCAATGGAAGTATTATTACATGAATCATTATGGTCACATAGTGATTAATATGCCATGCATATTCCTTTCTATATAGATTGAATATCTTGATTTCTTGATAAATGTTGGATGTTCCTTGTTTGATTTAGCCACATGCTTACCTATATTCCATGTTTTGGTCACTATTTAGCATGTTTTTCATATATTACATGATTTTATAGTTGTGTTTTTTTATTTATGTATTATTTACAACTATGTGATATCATACATTATTATATTTATATGATAGGTTATTAATGTATCTGCATCAATCTAAATAGTGTTTCACCAAATAGCTTGATGGTGGAACCTTAATTAACCATTTGTGAGATTTTTGAGATTTGAACCATTGGTTTTATAGTCTAAAAAAATAGTGGTTATGATTAAATGGGATCCAAATACAATTTATAGGGTATGGGCCTTTACAAATTGGAAATGTTGACACATATAATCAAACCATATTAAATGTACATGTTATATTCTTATATAAATTGTAAAAACCTATTTTTAGCGACAATAATACCAATTATAACTTATAAATAAAAAATACCTTTATAACTTGGGAGTGGTAATTCATATAACTAAACCATGGTTCTTATATATATATAACTTGATTTGAAATTATTATGGGGAATATAGTTACTAAAAAATGAAAAATTATTTTCAATTATAAGGGAATTTACCTATATGAATTTGGAATTAAGACCCATTTGACTAAATTACTAAACACACAACTGGACCAAAGTTGGTCAAGTGAAGCATGTTATTTATGAGATAAACCCATTAAAGGTGTGTTAAATTTTTAATAAAATATTAATTACAGGATTCATTTAACTGGGATTCCAATCGTAATTTATAAAGAGTTGAATCCATAAATTTGGAATGGATTCCATTATAACTAAACCCAAAATGGCTTAACGGGGTTCTCATAGGTCACCTTTATTATGATATGACTCACTAATTAACCCCATGGGGTTATACTCATGCTATAAGGGTATTGTTATTTAAAGTGTTAGAATGCACATATATAGTGTTACGTATGAATATATGGTGGAATCTCACTGAAACAATGCCCTTAAAATGATAGATAAATTTTAGTCTACTTTTGTCCCTTATTTTTATACAAGTATTTAGTTACTTAAACTTTCAATAAAAACCTAGAATAGATTTTATCCTATTTCATGGATTTGAAATTTTCTTTAACAAATCATGATGTCAGAATCATTGTGAATAAAATTAATTTATATGATAAATTTCCTAAATTATGATAGGATGTCATCTAAATACATAATTCTTGAAATGAGGTTTGATATAACTTGTATTTGTTTCTTTATTCCATTAGATAAATAAATTACCAAGAATCGTTTTATTTAATAATTGGTGCTTGATTTTCATAAACCGGTCCATTGAAATGTTTTAAAAAATAAAATGTGAGTTAGTGTAATTGCTTAAATGAAATATTAATGTGGTGTTCATAGTCTCAAACCTCGTGTAAGGATAGTTTAGATATTTCCCTAAGTTTTTCCTTGAATGGGAACAAATACATTTCCCACAAGTCTCTATTGTTCTTTTTATTTTATAGTGATCTTATAGGATAGGCTGATAATCCTAGTTACCATTTTAGGAGGACCTATTTATAAAATAAATTATTTATATTTCTGTAAGGTGTTTTACTAGGGTAGGTAGTGCCATCAAAAATTAAAACCATCCTAAATTCTTATGAATAGTATCAGATGTGGGGTGTCATTAAAGTGATTTTTGTTTAGAGTGGGACTCTTAGTGATGATACGACACCTGGACCCCTGGTAGAAAAGTGGTTATTCAGTAATTTGATCCTTGTTGATGGTTTGATCATTATGTAATGGTCATATTTAGTGGGTTTGATATGCCTAGGTAATTTTTGAACTCTTTTCAAGTAGTTTGACCCTTATTTTATAATGATGGATGACCCGGTAAGTTGTCGGCTAGGTTAACAGTCATATGGCATAATGAAAATCTTAGTTAAATATTTTGTACATGCCATTAAAAACTGGGATTCATGTGGTTCATTGGCCTATGTATAGTATCAATTGTCGTGTCACTATGTTGATGAAATCTCTGGGTAGTATGCATCAATACATGTTTTACATATCGAGTTGGTAAAATGGTATAGAAAATCATACAAGTTTAGAGGTGAATTTTTAAACTATGAAATATCACGAAACATTCATGGGACTTCTATGGAGTAGTGTGACCTACGAATTAGAGGAAATTGGGTTTTCCCAATAATTGGGATGATGTTAAAAAAATATTAACTATTGTAACACTACCGATCGGTTTAGTTTTGGTATCTATTCTGAATACTAATGGCGTTTGTAAGGGAATATTGGGAGAGTTTCACACATACTTCTAGAGTAAATTTGATCTAGAATTCTTTTAAGAGGCTCGTTTTCCCCTCCTTTTGGTTTGGCACTTTGGAAAAATTCATGTTACACACAACTGTAACACGTGTTTGGTGGTAGATGGAGCATGTTCCCTGGGAAGAGTTCTTACTATATGTAAATAATGGCTACGACACTCCTAAGTATGATAATTCCATGATGAATATGTTTTATCATATCCTTCCAAGTAGTGGGAGTAAAACTAAAAAAAGATATTTGGTCATGGTCAGAACATATTTTGGATGCCCTGAGGGTGGTATGTTCATGTTTTATAGACCTTGAAATAATACAAGATATAAAAATTGATTATGGGTTTGGATAGAGACTAGATTCCAGATTCAGGCTCGGGGTACATGATCATACCATGGAATGTAATAATTCTGAGGCATGCAGGTGCTTGTAAGTTCAGATGATTATAAAATGGTGTGTTGTGTATAAAACCTTTTCGCACACCATGAGATGAGGTTGGTCTACTTTGGTGTTTTTTGAGAAAAATCATGGAATGACTTGGTTGTTTGGGAATCATCATCTATTAATGATTAAATGTCAACAAATGCATTGAGCTCTTAAAAGGAAATCATCCAGAGGTTGTTCGACTATTTTTTCCTATGTGTAGTTGAATGTGGTTGGTTAGAAACCATGTCAGACACTTTTTCTTGGATTTGATGGGAGTGTCTCAATTCTCATTATAAATCACCGATATCATCTTAGTGCACCTTTGGATTAGTGATTATCATGCCCTTATCATGACATCATCCAGGGTACAATAAGAAAGCATCATTTATACATCGATCTAAATAAAGAAACTAAAAGACTTATTATCTAGATAAATATACTCTTTTATAGTTAAAATCTAGGAGTGTAAATAATGTTATAGGAATGGATTTTCCGAAGTGATATTTGGGTTATCATATATGAATCCCTTGTATGAACTAATAAACACCATTCGATTATTTCACTCGATCTTCAGGAAAGATATCATTTTCAGGCTCAGTTAGTGTTCTTAATACATGGATGTATCAACTCTGTACTGACATCTCACTTGAAAACTCCTAATAATATAATATCTTGGATGATATACTAGGATTTTTATAGTTTATTCTGAGGTTACCCTTGACTTACAATCTATCTTAGTTGGTATGTTTAGTGTGTGATGATCCAAGGGTGCTGCATCCGGTATACACTTATGGTCGTGCTGAGGCATGATGACGAGAATGATCAGTTTGTTAAGAAACATCACCATTATCCAATTACTATCTTCAGTAATCAATATTAGAGTAAACATGGTATCCGATGGATTATAGGTGCTGTAATTAGGTTTTCTATGCATTGGATACTAAAGTAAAGTGTTTTTTGATACATTAGGTCAATAGGGGATTGAATTTCCTTTCACTTGGTTAGATGAACATGGTTAGTGAGAAATGACATCATGAACTTTCTCAGGATGATATGAGTTCATTTAAGAGGTTATTCAAGTATTTTCATTTAAAATATAGGATTGTTAGGCAATATGTCATCATTTGGGAGTCAACAGATTGATCATGTTCCGAAAATGTTCCGAGTGTATTGTTATAATGATAAGGGATTTATTGTATTGGAAATTTTAATGGTGGGAATTACCATGTCCTGAAATTGGACATTAAATATTAGAATATATAGTGGGGATTTACATAGTATGGTTGATAAAATAGATGATGAATTGATCATATCTCAAGTTAGGTGGTCTCAGGTAACTGTCATCTCAATTTTGAAATTTTTTATGTGAGCTTTCGATTGAGTTTTATGGATGAAGTAACATGTATTTGAAGGTGGTTCTTACATGTGAGTTTGGAGTTTGAAATTAAATAACGTTGTTTTAGTGGTAGTTCCTCAACCCAAGTAGGTTTGGTGACATTTAATTTTTCCCATATTATTCTTGAGGATAAGAAGTTCTAATATCGAAAGATTTTAAGTTCCCATGTTTTGAATCAGATGTAATTTCAAAAGGAATTTGATAATTTCAAGCCAGTGGACTCGTAAAATCATAATATATGATTTATAATGGAAATATGATTATTGAAACTATAAAAAGAGTTGTTTTTTGTATGGGGTTTAAACCCTAAGAGGTGACCTAGGTGTTTGGTTGAGTTTCGGGAGATTCATGATTTGGAAACCCAATTTTTATAAAGACAAAGTGAGGATCATGGTTAGTGAACGGTTCATACTAACCATGAACCTCAATTTTGGAGGTCCTAGAGGGAGCCATCTAATTTATCAAAACATTCACCCAAGGTTACAAATCCATAAAATATGTTGTAGAGAGGTTTTATGGGAGAACTACATGGGTTTCACATTATTAGATAAACTGTGTGATTAGCTCTATGATTTTGGTTCCACCTTATGCAGTAATTTTTTACGGTTGGAAGATAGTTTGGAAAAATGTGTGTCCAAACCATACACCTCATATCTGCTCGTCTAGAATAATATTTATAATTTAATAATATAATTACATATGCCTTGTACAATAATCTAGTCCTTTAAACAAAACAACTTGGTTGTTATTTTTGGTTGAATAAATTATTTATTCCTTAAGTGACCCTCATGTTCCTTAAAAAATGAATTTGATTGGTTCATAGGATACTTGGGATTATATGTACCATGAGTGAAAATTTGGTTCCTTATGTGGAATGAGTTCAATGGGGTTATTTAATTTAAAGGAATTATATTAATATTTGATTGATAACAAGGTTACTTCTATAGAATTACATGGATCTGATCATTTTTTAAATGATTTACATTACACCTTCAATGATACATGGATTCCCTAGTAAAAATTTCATGAACGGGCACATAGGATAGATGGGATTTATTAAATGCTTGAACACTAATATACATGGATGTGGTGAGTTTACCCTACTTCATATATGACTATAATACTTTTATGAATTTCATTATGTTCCCTAGTTGGGATATTTTAGTTTTTTTATAACTAACTTACTCTTGTGCTACTATTATTTGGATAAATGGTCTTATACCTTAGTTCTTCATCGGTTCATATATATCTTTGTATATATATATATCAGTGTGTGTGTGTGTGTCTGTTTAATTATATGAACATATATACATGATGGATTTTCATAGATATTCTGGATTATGGTGAAGTTGTTATGGTCGGCTTAGTGTCCTTTGAGGAACCTAAGACCAACTTATTTACATTTCTTTATTACAATCTCATCGATATAGCTAATCATTATTGTATTTTATACTCACAAACTAGATAAAATATTACATGGTTGGTGGTTTCCTACTGATTATATCTCACACCCTGTTCATACCTTCATTTGGTATCTAGATAGACCTCTTGGTTTTAGGATAGGTTCAAGATTCATCTTGCTTGCTGCTATTCATTTTGTGTTGTTATTCTTGGACATTGGAGCTTAGGAGCAAGAGATCGAGCTAGAGCTTAGTAATCTCATAGATATAGCCTTTGGGTATTTGTCCATTTTTTTGTATTGGTTATCTATTAATATTATATGTCTACTTCTTGTATATTGTAGCATCACATGGACAAGAATTCATGTATTTTTTATTTAGAATTATCCATTTTATCAGTAATTGTTATCTTCCACTACTTTATAATTTAGTTTGTTTTTGATGTGTTTGATACTAATATAGAAAGTATATACTATAACACTCGTGAATTTTATGAGAAATATTTTGTTTTTATATAAATCATCAAAGTAATCTCTCACTACACACAACACTAGCTTGGCTTGCTTTACGCACAATCTCGACCTTCCGCGATAGCTTGCGTCGTACGCAATACCGAGTTTCACTAAACAACGATATGCTATTAAAATATTATTAAAACTAGTCATTAGGAATAGTAATACCCACTTTTTGAAATTTTGTAAATTTTATTTTTCAAAATGGACTTCATTTTTGGATTCGGAATATCGAAATTAGCCTAGGGTGAAATTTTGGTATTTTTTTGAAAACATTCAATTTTTTATGAATAGTGAAAGCAATGTGTTACTATTTAAAAACAGACTTTTTATTTAAATAATTATTTATTTTATTTAAATTTATTTTAGGTCAAAATTGATACATAATACTTATATAAGTTCAATGCAATTCATTGGAGTCATTTTATAATAATTTTAGATATATAAAAATTTTATTGAACTTTTCACCGTCTTTTACCCACCTTCTAGGAGAATTTCCAAATTCAAATAAAACTTAATTTTACCGCATATGTGAGTGAAATTTAGAAAATCTGAGAGACACGGTTAATATCAAGGACTAAAATGTGGTTCAATGAGATGAAAATAATTTTTTGTGAATAGTAACGTTTTACTTTTTTTACCACGGTTAAAAGTAAATATGGTAATTAAGGGTAAAAATGATATTATTATTACCTTAATACATGTCCTAATTCTATTGGATAAGTGTAATTCGACCAAAAACAACCTTAGGAATAAAATATGACCATTTAGGACCACATGGATTAGATTAGTACATTTAATATTAATTTATTTAATGAAGGGTTAAAATAGTGAAAATCAAAGTTTAATAAGTAAATCATTTTTAATATAGGGTTATACATAAGATAAATTCAACTATAAATATTAATTACAAATATAAAAAGATTTACTACATAATGGTATTTTATTTGTAATTTTTAGACATTAAATAATTTAATTTATGTATGACACAATGATGATGCAGTATTTATCTTATTAATGAAATATTGACATAATTGATGTTATAAATAATCAAATAAATGTAATTTGAGACTTTTTCTGAATTCCAATAAGTTTATAGGTTAATATTACATATTAGTACTTATTTAATTAACTTTTTTTGAACTAATCATTCTGTTATGATTTTCAGAAAAAAAAACAATTACCAAATAGTGTCAAAATTGACATAAAATAGTTTTTAAAACAAATATTATATTATTAATTGTTATTTTCTTACTAAAAATGTAATGTTAGGAAAAATTACTTATATAAGGTTATATATAATATTAATAAACAACTTGGGGTTCGTTTGGCTTGTTATAGTAAGTTTATTAACCTTATAGTGTAAGAAAACAAGAAGACATGGTAAAAGTTAAATTATCTAACTTAAAGTTAAATCTAAATGATAAGGTTAAAATAGAAACCTAAACTTGTCTAAATTCTATTGGATGAGAGGATTTCAACCCATACCCACATTTTCATGGAAATAAATCAATTTGGAGTTATTAAAAACCGAATATGACTTTATAATAAAATAATATTTTTAGTTTTTCCAAAGGTGCCCCTCTCCTACCTTATAAAAGGGCACATCCTCCCTCTCTTCCTCAACACACATTGAGCCTTCAAGCTCGGAAAACCCCTGACAAATTCTCTTCTCCACTTTTCTAGAAAAATCCTATAGGTCCTGGTCTTCTTCAATTACCAATTTTAGTGCCCTAAGAGGAGGTCTCAAAGAGGCGCTTCAAAGAAGAGGTAACGTCTGTTACCGATTCTTTCAACTTTATTCCTTATTCCACTTCTTCTTATTTAGTTGTTTCATTATTAAGTAATAACATAAGTATCACTCATATACTGATATGTTATTATAAGTATGAAACAACCATATTTTACCATCTATCCATCCTACAGAAAATGGAATCACCGCGCGTGCGTACGTACGGAATACAGTCTCCATGCCGTGGTGTAATCTATTTTCCACCACCACCTTTCATGGATGGGTATAATGGTGTAAATAATAACTATATATGATTATTGTAAATTGATATTGATTATTAAATAGTATACATACACTCCAATACAATTCCACGATCATGGGAACGATACCATCGCTCGTGCGTACGTACGGAATACCGTCTCCACGATGTGATGTGACTCGTTCTACATGATTTTCATTGAATAATGATTACATAAATTAATTTAGTGAAGAAATATGATATGTATTACACTAATACCATTCTGGAAATGAGGTATCTATAACCTAAAAATAAGAATAAGAATTTATTCAACAAAACACGCATAAGAACAAAAACCAATAAACACCCGAATAACAAGTAACAATGAAATATTACTAATAAGAAGCTAAGAATATGACCATATATGATATCATAAAAATATGTATGATTATGGAATAAGTCAATTAAATTATTTAATTCATTATACAGGAGGTTCGGACACTTACGAAGCAAATCAGTCCTAAGGTAAGGGAAAATATCACAATCTCATTTTTATCCGAGATTGTTTATGCTTTGGTATTTAATGGGGTGTATTTTATCATCCACATTCATGTTTCCTCAATATGTAATATTATTTCCATCCACCTAAAATTTTATAAATCCAATTTTACCCTTAGGTGAGTTTTTAGTAAAAGATATGATAGGAATCTTTTGTCATTTTTTGTACGAGGTACTTTTTTACTTTTTCGACAAAAGTACGAGATGAATGTTTTTTTAACTTATACGGCATGAATGGATTTTTAAAACATTATTTCCAAGAAGATTCCTTTACAAGTTTTAAAGTTTATTTTTAATCAACTTATTTTAGTTTAAAATTTTATGACATGTTATGAAAGGAAAATGTTTTTGAAGTAGAAAGGATATTTTCCTCAAGAATAGAGTTCAAGTGTTTTATCAAAATTATTTTCCATCTAAGATAATATAGGGTTCTGTTTCTATCCCTATTATTACATTGATTTGATTATATTGTGATAAAATTATTTTTATGAATTACTTTATCTTATATGAATTGTTTTATTATTTCACGGTGTCTAAGAATCCCATTTTTATTACATGGGTTATGCAATGATGTATGATTTATGATTTTGTGGCACACATAAGAATGGTACCATTATGAGATGGGAGGGACCTATATCTCCCTCCAATGCATTGGGTAAAGATTTATATATCATGAGATAGACATGGCTGGGACGGCAGGTTAAACCGGTTCAGAGAAACTTGTCTGAAACGAGGAGTGAACTCGGTTCAGAAATGGAATTTGTCTGCTAAGATAGTCTTGGATACGAGTCTTGACTACTAAGAAATTATTCTCTATGATTATGTTTGTATTCCACAAAGTTTCCTATTTTAAGTTATGATTATTGGAATTACATTTCACTACTATGATTTATCCCATGTTATGAAATTATGATCTCTTTTGCAGGTTATGATTTCCAAAATGATATGTTCTTATTAATATTATGTGATTGATATTTCTTTTGTTTACCCTTACTGAGCATTTGATCTCACCCTTTTGTAAGTTTTCTATTCCCAAGGTCAGGAAGAAGGATATTAAGTAAGATATGCCAAAAGGGTCTCTAGATATGATAAAATAAAAGGGAGACAATGTAGATGATTTATGAACTAGTTGTTTATGTTTCCCAGTTTCTAAAGACTATATACCTATATGGTCCATTCATGGTTTTGTTATATATTTTAATAAGTGTACTTCAATTTTGAAGTATTAACAATGTATGTAAATTATGGGTCGTTATATATACTCCCCAATATACCTATATTATACACTTTTTTTTATTCAGGAGCCTCTAGTGTGTGGGGAGGCTCACTTGAGGTTGGTCTGGCAACTTTTTATAGAGTGAGCCAGGTTGGGGAAGTAAAATATTCATAATGTTTTTTTCTTGTTAAATTAATATTCAGGGGTGGAATATTTCTTATAAAATAGGACTCGATAGATTTTTAAATATAAATTATTTTGTTTCTTTATATTCATTACCCAATGTAATCCATTTAATTTTATATGGTATATTTATTCTCTATATTTAATAATCTTTGTAAATTAAATAAATTAGTGTTGGTTTTTGTTCTGTTTTTTTACTATTTTATAGTATAGCTTATATATTAATCAGAAACATATATATTCAAAATGAAACTATCATATAGAAATGTATAATTCATTACAAATTCAATATATTATAGTAATTTTGGGATCATTTTCCTTTCCTTAAACATAGAATATAATTAAATGTGTGTACTTTGAAATGTATTAAAGTTATATATAATTACAATCCCACACATCAAGTGATAATATGTAAAAAATTATTAGTTTTGGATATAAATAAAGTTATCAAATGAATCATTCACAAATTTTTAATCATTACATAGATAACAAGTTGCAAAAGAGAAATAGGTTTTATTGAAATTTCATTGATCGTAACACAAAATCAATCACAAATGATAGATTATAATGAGAATGAAAATACACATGATGATAAAATAAAAAATTCATTATATACTATTAATCATTTGAAAAAAATAAAAATAAATAATATAGGGAAAATATAAATATGACAATAACTTAACATAAATATCAAGAAGGAATGAAGAGGAAAATTGAGAGGTGATAGTCTTATAAAATTTTTAACATGTGAATTAGGAACCAATAAAAGTAAATATTCAAAATGATATATGAATCCTTATAAATAATGTTAAAATGGATTTAATATATTTTTAAAGGACATGGAATTTAAAACATAAAATAAAGTAAATGAAGGAAATAGACTATAAATTATTTGAGAAAAGATTGAGAATAGTTCCCTTTAATAACTTTAAAAGGTATGAATAATTATCAATTCTAGTTTTTTATTTTATTTAAAATAACATTAGAGGGAGTGACCACCCAAGAATAATAATTAACATAATAAAAACTATCAAGATGTATATTTATTCATTAGTGAGGAATCACATGCACAATGAGTGATTAAAAAGTCTAATACCATAGATAGTTTTTAGAAAATTGAGAATGTCCAAACTGACTCTAAAAAAGAAGCATAATTATCCATAAATTTTAAATACTAAATCATTTCTATTTTTACGTTTAGTTATAAATAATATAAAATATATTATTCAAAGAAATTAGAGCTCTGATTTTATTAAGTATCCTTTGGGGAAAAGGCTCTATATTAAATATACATTACAAAACCTCATTGATGTTGAGATAATTTTAGACACTCTGTAGAATAACTATAGGAACATTTCTATAAAACATTGATGTCACACCATCCCAATTGATTCCTTTAATACTAGTAACATTTTTTACATCTAAGAGGAGAAGGTTGGGGAGTTATAATTTATATTACTATCTTCTGAGATTTTTCCAGCCTTAAAATTTATATTCTTAGTTTTATTTATTTCTTACCTTACTATTTTTATGATTTATCATATTTTTTTAGATCAACAATAGATTTTCCAATGTATTTTTTATTTTTTATTTTTTATTTTCTCTTATTTTCCTTTATCTTTAGTTATTTTTTCTTTTAGTCAGTCTCCCTTATATTTTATTTTGAGTTTTATGAACATCCCATCCAATTATGAAAAAACCAACCTCCTTCAACATGGAACCATTAACTATTTCAAAATCCTCCCTTAGAACTTTCAAACCTATAAATGAGAGAATACCCCTTACCCCGGGCCCTCAATTTTCTTGATGGACTCTAAATTCATGTATAAACAATTTTATTATATTAAAAACGTAGAGAATTTTAATTATGTTATTATATATTATTTATTATCATTTATTTATATTATTAATTAACTGATTTTAATTTATTATCAATATGGGTCATCACTATCTATTCATTTAGAAAGTTTAATATTCAGTTTAGTGTCATGGTATAATTTTTTTATCATTCCTAGAAGTTACAAATCGTTAAAAAGTAAAAGGAAATGGTTCTATGATATTTTTAAAATTACTAAATTTATATGTTCAATCTATTAAATGGAAAGTTCAGTTTCTAAAATCATTGTATTACTATTAAATATTTTTAGGTTTTTTAAATGAGCATAAAGAAATAATTAAATTAGTTATGTGAATATAAGTTAAATAATTCTACAATATTAAACATAAATTAAAATGAAATTTTTATATACCATTTATGTGATTCTATATATTTCTGAAAATTTTAATAATTATAAAATGATAATGTACATATAGGTGGTAAAAACTGATGATGTAAGGATGTGTTGAAATAGTATAAAATAAGAGATTTTAGAATAAAATATTATATCATTATTATAAAGGTATAAAAATTAATTTTAGGTTCATATAATGGTTAAATATATAGATAAATACAAATAAATGATATGATGATAAATTTTAAAGATTAATTGTTGTTACCTCTATGAATGAAGTAAACCACTACATTTTTTTCTTAAAATCATTGGTGCTTAGTGATTTCTTATGATAATGGGTTCACCAATGTGTAAAAAAATACTTATTAGGAAGAAAAAGGGTATATTATTTGTTTAGGAAAGATTTGTAGTTATTTTTTTAAAATAGGGGTGAAAGGGGGCCTTATAAGTAAAATATGATGGTGTTTTGGAATAAAATATTGAATAAAATATAATTTTTTTATCAATAGTTGAAATTGTTGGATTCATTATTAATATCAATAGTATTAAACTCGGTTGGGATAAACCAATGTCATGTTTAATTATTATATAAATATTCAATATGAAAATTTCATTGTTAGAACAACAAATTTTATTTTTTTCATTTTCATAAAAATTCAAAATTAATTATGATCACATAATATTTGATTTTTAATTATACATATTTAAAAAAAATAATAAAATAAATTTTAAAAAATAGAAGATAATTAAATAAATAATACACCAAATATGTAAACAAATAAATTTCTAATATTATAATTAATCCATAACAATTAAAATAACATCTTAAAATTTATATTCTCTAATTTAATAATTACTATTTATAAAGCCAATTTTTTATTTTTGTAGTATTAATAGGTATCTCTAAATATTTATTGTTTTTAATAGTTATAGAATATTTATATACCCAAAATTCACATGCATCATGGTTATATGTCCAATAACCATGTTCTCTTTATTTATACGACCCAAAGGTAATATTATGACTTACCATCCAATATATACCCTTAAATAATTATACTAGTATACCCTCATTCATTAAGTTCTCCATAAATTCATTTTATTTTTTCTATATATTGATCTCATTACAAAAATTATTTTTTTTATACAATTATTATCTTACACATCAATCTATTGGAAGATTATGATCCTTTAGATTTCTACCATGGATTCATGATATTAATTTATGTATTTTTGTATTATTAGTTATAGTACCATTGGTCAGTATATATACAAATAATTTTTAACGGTATAATTATAAATTTACAACATAATGTTTATTTCATTATACGGTATATATGATTTATTATAGTAATATTTTATACTCAAGTTCCTTAATTCAAAAGGATATAAAATTTATTTAATTATGACGCACATATAAGTTATGTTAGATAATTTATTGCTAAAACGTCTTGGTTATTATAATTATGTCTTTAAACATTAGGGTAATATTAAACCTTTATAAATAATAATAAAAATATTTAACCAATATTCTTCTATGTACAATGCAAATTTTTATCAACAACCAAATAAGGTACACCACTATAAATGAAGTAACCATATAAATAGTACAATGTATGACTACTAGTTCAAAACATAATTTCATAAATTGGAAAGTGTTTTCATGGGAACCTTTCATAAATCATGGTTATTTTTTATTTGGGTTGGATTTTCTAGTTATATTTATTATTTATGTAGTTTGTGGATCCTATAAATTTTTTGTACTAAAGATAAATAATGAGTGATGAACTTCAGTAGTAGAGAGTGGTGTACATTACATAGGATACATACATACATATATATATATATATTCATGCTGATCATATTATGGGTTTATATCCTAATAGGAATATCAAGGCAAGTCCATGTTTAGGGTATCAATTGATTTGAGATAATTGCATAGAGATATCTCACTGTTTTCTAGTGGGATCTAAAAACTCCAAGTGGTTTTTATTGAATAATGGTGAATTTATTTTTCATAATTATTGTTGAACTATGAATGATGGTATTTATATATTTAGGTTGATTTAGGGGATGAAATTTGGTAGATTATAGTAATCTCATTTTATAATGGCGTGAAACCATTTAGTTATCCATTGATGGGTTCTTTATTTTGATATTGTTTACTAGATTTTTTGGGGTGATCTTTTATTTATTAATGTGTGATCTGTGAGAATATTTTGATTTTATTCTGTGTATTTTTTTGTTGATTTTGTTCCTAATATGACTATATATTTCTACAGGAACTATTAAAAATCCCCTTATAAATTATTTATTACATCTAATTTTTACTATTTTTTATCTTATATTATTTTCAGGGTTTTCACAAAATAAAAAAACATATTCTTATGCATAAACATTTATCAAACAAATATAGGTGAGAAAAGGATAGAAAATAGAACCTCTTAAATCATTTTTCTTGACCTATACACCTGAATATATACTTGGTTTTCAATGAGTATTGGAATTATTTATTTTCTTATATGGTTAAAAGTTATTAAAAAATATGAAATATTGTAAATTATAGTTATTTTGATCATAGAGATTGATATTTTATAAGAACAATGTCTCTATCAATGTCCTAGAGTCCTTTACCTTTATTATGGTTATCTATCATTCATTTATATTTCAATATTTAATTTATGCATTATTTTTGTCATTATAAATTTTATGAATGAATATATAATTTTTTAAATACTTTTTATTTTTCTAAGTTTCATATTGGTCACGTGGATTTCCTAGTTTTGATTACCATTTTGATTTTTCTACATGGGGTTATGTGAGATTTATAAAAGGGTTATGTCAAAAAAAATTAAATCCAAACATGAAAGACTTTGGATAATTAATATGGGATAGTATCTATGGGATTATGTTAAATCCCTTACTACTATTTGGTTTCCTCTGGAATATAGGCAGTTTGTAAAACGTAATGCGACGTCTCAATGCTCATGATCTAGTTTTTCAAGGTTAATAGATTACAAAATTGTATCAATGGGTTTTGGAATTTTTGGAATGGATCTGGTTATAGGATGAAAATTTTTATTAGAAAATTTAAGGTCAGTTTCTTTTATGATGGTTAATAATTCCATGATAAAAAATTAATTTAAAAAGGGATTAAAGTTATTAAATATAAGCATCATACATTGACAAACAGGTGTGTCTAAAAGCACAAGTATAGGATAAATACGGAGATAGGTTCAGTATTTGGGATTGGGAAATTTCTAGTTTTTTCATTGGTCTCATGTTCCATTTTGTGACGAATATGAGCATATGATTATTCCTATGAGTTCATGTGATTGTGTATTACGTTTTGAAAATTTATTTTTATTTTTTTGTTAAAAATAGTTAGAATCATTGGAAAACATAGATGCAGACGCAAGGAATTTTATAATAGTTTTATATGATATTTCCACAAGAAATGCATGTTTTATTATAAAATTAACATGAATTAAAAAAAATTAAAGTATGGTTTTTTTATTATTTTGTATAACTATGTAAAGGGTTATTTTAGATATCTAAAATTAAAATAGGTTTCTTAAATAATAATTTATAATTGGGTTGGTTGTATTTTAAATTCATAAATGGTAGAGTTTACCAAAAACCCATTGGATACCAAAAATAATTATGAAAGAAGAACCTTAAGTTACTGTTATTATTTGTATATTATTTTTTAATAGACATAAATTTTATGAATGATATATGTTTAATAATTATCCAAAGATTTTAAATAATGGGAATGAAATTCCTATTCGGTTGGAATTTTTTTATAGAATTCATACGTAATACATTTAATCTTTTATTAAATTGGTTGACTTGAGGTGAATTTTGGGAGGATAGGTTAGGATATATATTTTTTAATTCAGAACTATTTGGAAAACACTTAGGGTTTAGAGCACAATAAGGTAGGATTTTTTTGGATAAATTCTATAGAAGATGTAGTTTATAGTGGAATGATATAATAAGGATAGTTTCTATAAATATTAGGTGAGTTATAAAGTGGGGAGTAATATTATTAGCTTTTGTAGACAGATTCAAGGGGAATTGAAATGTGTTAATAGAGAGTATACTGGAGTATAATTTGGATGTCTGACTAAAGATGATTACCATGGTATGGTGAATGACTTTAGAGGGACTTTTGGAAGACATGATGTTTTTATGGTAGTAATGTTATAATTCATAATGTTTTGGTAATTATATATAATTAAAATTTTAAATGTCTAAATGGAACTAATAAAAATGAAATTGTGGATGATTTTTTTGGGTTTAAAAGTGATAATATGACTATTTAAATGAATTTTGGATTAAAAAAAACATTAAATATATAAAATAATATGTTAATTGGTGTTAAGTTTGTACCAAGTTTAATTGGGGGGAAATGGAACATGAAATTATAATCTTGGGGTTATAGATGATTTAAATGAATAATAGAAAACCCATATAAGTAGAACCAATCACTTGTTGGATAATCATGATAATGTGAATTATTTTTAATATGAGTATATTAATCATTTATCACTCAAAACCCTAAATTTTAATTTTGTTTCTATTAACTCTATATCTCTCTTATGGATTTCTTTTCCTTATCCCACTCACATCATGTGACTCTATATGGTTTATCCTAGTATCTTCCTTTATCTATCAAGTATTTCATATCATTTATTCCATAAATTAAAGGAAAATATTTTCGTTCCTTATCTTATCTTCTACTATTTCTTTTTCTTCTTGTTTTAATTTATACTGGATTAATTTTTCTAGATTTTACAATTTCATTTTACTGG
Source organism: Viscum album (assembly GCA_963277665.1). Lineage (NCBI taxonomy): Eukaryota > Viridiplantae > Streptophyta > Magnoliopsida > Santalales > Viscaceae > Viscum > Viscum album. The sequence continues at coordinate 1,841,789,486 of OY728135.1, forward strand.
AGTATGGAAAAATCCACATAACGATGAGGTGATGTCTTAATATTTATTTAGAATTATCAAATTTATTTAATTCACATAACTAGAGACTTGGTTATAATTATTATGGTTCCTATTGAGTGTTTCTAAAATTTACTATTTATAGATATTTTTAGAAGTATTTTTATAAAATTTATTGATTTTTTTTTAAATATTTATATGTATAATTTATGGTTTGGATGTTGCTATATTTATTTTCGGAAGCATTATAAAGTAGGTGAAAATTATTATCATGTTATTTTATACATAACTATAATAGATATTTTTTTTATATGTTAATCATAGTTTTTGAATGTTTTTAATTTAAAATATTTTTCAAGTTAACCCATAAAGTGCAAGGGACATTTCAAATTAATGGATACTAAAATTATATACAAGGATAGAAAAATAGTTAATTATTGTTCGGAGTTATCTATCCATGTTTGCATTTATTTAGTATGAGTTAATGTTTCTTTGGTGCTTCAACTTTAAATGTAAGTCTTTTATATATTTTTTAAAAGTTGAAATTATTTGAAATTTATTTATATGGAACGAAATTAATTCAAAATGTGAAATTTATATGAAAATAATATTTTGAATTTAAGGGAACTACTTTCTTAAAATATGATTTTTTAGTGATAATATAACCTTGGTGTGGGTTTTTAAATTTAATGATTTTTTTCATTATTTATATATAGATTAGTTTCTAAATTAACTGACATTGTTTTATTAATTTTAATATTTTATTTATTTTATTTTTTGGTTTTGGGATACGATATAGATCTAATGGAATGGAGATAGTGTTGTTGGTTAGTATAACATGTTAGGTAAATGAATAAAGAATATTTGTGTTCATTACATTAGTTAATTGGATGGCAAGGCCCAAGATTTTAGTTTTTATAGTTGAATTCTTAGATTGTGTGGGGTTTTTTAGATATTAAATTTTTATAGTTCAATTCAGGTAATGAAATGAGATTTTATTTTAAAACAATATATAAAATCCTCATTTAGTTTGGAAAACCAGAAACAAGAAAATTTTGTCCAATATAATGCGACCCCATATAAAAGGTTGGATTAAATAGAAACTCCAGGTCAAATATAAACCTATAATATCATCACTTGAATGTAACTTTTACATCAAGAACCCACATATGAAACACAACACTATGGGTCACATAAATATCAATTCTCATCATGGATAAAAACACATTATTGAATAAGTATAGTATTCATGAATTTGAAACTAGATATACAAAATAAGGGGGAGTATATTTCAATTGTTAAATGAAATTCCCTTATGGGAGACTGGATCTTTGGAGAATACGAAAACAAATAATGATGAGATAAGGAACACACTAGTAAGGGGTAAAAATATGAATATATTGATACATTTATGATGTAATTTAGGCAAAAAATGGATTCTTGTGATAACACACTACAAAAGGTTCATTAATGATGGACAAGGGGCCATCCAACCTCTTTAATGGAATGTAATATCAACAATGATAACAATGTAGAAACAAACACCACCAAATATAGAGAGTAAATAGTGAACAATAATTGCTAAAAAATCATGGATACCACAAAATTCAATTTGATTAAGTATTTAACATGAAAAGTTATATAATTTCCTAGGATTAAGCTGTAGGTTGATAACTTGGGGTAGTGATGAGCTGTGATTGGGATAGTGATCATGATATATTTTTTATTATGGTTATATAACCTTATGATTGGAATTAATTTTTATTTAATAGTTTAGACATCATGAATTTTTGGTATAATAATTTATTATGATGTTCTCAATGGATTCTTGTGTTCTAGTTATAGAAATGGGACACCAACAAAGGATTTTAAGGTTGGATCATTGTTTTTATGAAAATGTTGAAGGGTTTTGATTTATAGTTCATAAAATATATAGGGTAATATTTATAGGTTTATCATCCCATATTTACATTAAAAAATTCAATTAAATTATATTTTCAAAATACAATTATTTTATTTCACTCTTAATTGCATGTACTATAAATTTCCTTAAACGATTATTCAAACAAAAATTAGTATGCCATTTTTTTAAAATAATGATAAAATATTCATATCTTATCCTTATTGAAGGTTAATTTGAATTTTATTTAACATATTTATATATTTCATGAAATTATTATTGTATCATTATTAATATTATATTGAATAATAATACATATTTTTTATTAATTTATCAAATTATTTTTTTTGGAAAAAACTAATTTTGTGAAATTTTTCTACAAAATATATTTAAGTGAATCAATGTTTATTTTAATAAATTTGGTTTTCTTTGATAACTACATTAATCATATTAATTATTTTATTTTCATATTTTCTATTTAAATATTAATTTAATCATAAAAAATTAATTTTAGAAAAATTATAATACATATTTTTATTTTCATAAAATTATAACATATAAATACTGAAAGTAATTTTACAATTTTTAAGGTAATATTAAACTTTATATACATAATAAAATAAAAATTAAATTTTTAGATAATATTCTTACATTTAAATAATATTTTAGGATGTATTTTAAATTTAAGTAAATGATATTTAATTTTTAAATGATTTTTATCATGTTCGATGTGCATATTTTATTACTCTAAATATTTTCTTTTAAAATACTAAATGAAAATTTTTATACTAAAATAAAATTATGAAGTATTTATTAATAAAAAGTATAATTTCTTAAATGTATAGTGTATTATTTTCATAAAATTGTTATAATTAATTAAATTGATTTTGTCTTATAATTCCTTAAATGTATGGTATTTTAGCCCCATGCACGAGGCTGGGGTGGCAGGGCGGGAGGGGTTTGGGGTGTAGGTCATGGGGTCAAGTCCTCAGGCCTGTTTATTTAACTACGGCTTTGTACATGTTATGTGCTTCTGTTGGTAGTTGCAACCCAATTTTTTAAACATTATTCTTATATTTTGATAATTTAGTTGTTATAAAAGTAAATTTTCATTCACAGAAAATTGTAAACATTGTGTATAATGTTTTTTACACCAATGATGTTTTATTAATCATGTATTTAAAAATCCAAATTTCTCTTACATAGAAGATGAATTGTAGGGAACATTATTGTTTTAAATTTATAGTGAATTAATTACCAAAAATAAAATAATTAAAAAATAATAATAGCAATAAAAAATGTAATCACTCGTAGTAGAAGTAATAATCTTAATTTGAGCTAAAAATGTTTCCAAGTGTTATATGATATTATTTGAAAATTATATTTATAACAATTAAAATTTTAATTTGATAAAATAAAATTCAATTTTTGAATCATAATTTTAAAATTATTTTAGTGTCAATTTATGTAATTATTTGTAAAAAGTTAATTCTTTAGTGGATAGTTAAAAATACCTTTTTATGTGTTCTTTAACATTTATGACCTCATCGTGATATAAATACGACTAAAATTTTGACAATGAACTTTTCATGAATTAAAGTTTATTTAATGAGTAAATTAATGCATTTAAAAATAATAAACATTATTTTTAATCCTATAAATCAATTTTTAAATCATAATTTGTGATTTTTAGAATAATAACTATTTTTAATACTTTAATTTATAAAAAATATTTTAAAGATTCTTTTCAGTTTTTTGTTCGTTAAAATTACAAATAGACCATAATTTTTAAATCATATGATAATAAAATTCATATGAATCAACACTATTCAAGGTATTTGTAATAAATAATAAAAAAATACATTATTCTAAAATACCCCTCCCGCATAGTTATATAAAACTCTCTCCTCCACCCCCTTCTCCTCACTTCCAAAACACTTTTATTTTTAAATTTTTTTACCTAATTCCTCTCTTAGATCTCCTAGACTCATCCAAAAGGATAAGTTCTAGGAAAAAATACCCCCTCTAAAGGCCTCAAACTCCATCAAAAATAGTCAACTCTAAGAGAAAGGTAATTATTCCTCATCCTATAATCGCACCGTGATTCACTATTCATATTCACCCTTGCACTATAGTGTTAAACTAATTTTTTATTGTAAATTAAAATTATTATAAAAAATTATACTTTATGTTTGATTAAATTATTTAATTTTTATCACTTTTAAAAAGGTAAATTATACTTGTTTTGATGATTTCGTTGTAGGAGGAGGTGATTTGGAGGGTCGGAGATGATGGAGAAGGGAAATGGGCCAAACTGCATGGAATCCCATGAACAGTTGTTCATTTCATTCATGTTCCAAGGAATATTTTCATTCAAATTCGATAATTTTTTTTAATATGATCCATAAACCTATGGGATACAAATCCTCTCAATAATCCCAAGCCCAATTCGTCCATTTGTGGGCCCATCTGAACTAATCTGTCGAGGTGACCAAATCTGCACGAATTCAAAACATAGGTTCAGTATTTTGATAATATCTACCAATAAAGATGTCTAATGGCCATAAAAAATTTACATGGAGATATTAATTAGGACTTAAAACAACTCCCCTCTTTTTCCCAAGTCGTGATATGGTCGTTTACTAGTTCAAAACCGAGATACAAGTGTTATAACCAAACCTAGGTTCCCAAAACCACTATCTATTTTCACTATAAAACATCACCATGGGAAACTCATTTTAATGTTTGACCAATGAGTGAATTGATACCATTTTTGAGTTCCATATAAGTCCTCTCATACCCTTAGAGGTTCTGGAGCTTCATATATTCATAGGTATAGATGAAATTAAGAAGTATATCCACCCAAATTTCCTCCTCCTCCTTATGTTGGGCTAAATATTCAGTGTTCATTATGAGAGAGATATACATATTGTAAAGTGAGTTACATCACTTTTAATGCTAATGGTTTTTTTTATTTTGGGTTTGAAAACATTTCATTCTGAATTACCTTATTTTTATTCATGTTTCAATTCTTTTTTTGATTAAACCGAATGAAATGCTTCTTACTTTTAACTGATTAGTGTGAATTTTTAAGTGTGTGACTTGTGTTATTCAGATTAGAAAACACAAGAATCATTTTATTGACCACTTATTTTAGATTTAAATATTCCTTTTAAGTTATTATACCATTGATAATATCTGGACCTTGGATATATGATTATAGTTTCATGTTTTGGTTCAACATGCATAAAATATAAAATCATGGAAAGTAATCTGGATTTTGATTAATTTAAACCAAAGACATACTTCAAACCTTAATTAAAATATAAGAGGGATGAACTTTATATGTGTGTATTAAACCCACAAAGAACCATTTATCTCATATTTTTAAAAATCCATTTCGTTTTTTCAACTATTAAACTCTTTAATTTATGTTATTTTCTTAAAACTGTTTTCAAAACCACCCCCCACTTTTAGTAATTTTTATTAAAAATACACATTATAAACCTATCAATTTTCCTTTAGTGATTACCTAGGGTTTTCCCTAGACTAAAAAATAATCTTTAGATCATAATAAATTTTATGTTTCATGACAAAAAGTTCAAATTTTATTTCCATTTCCGAGGAGCACTTTAATTTTGTGCATTATTTATAAAAGCATTATGTATTTTGTAATTATTTGTTCACTTCTTTTATTCGTTCATTTTTTAAAGTTAATTTCAAAAATAATTATTTTTTAGGATTTTTTCATTACACAATATTCATGGTAAAAACTAGTTCCATTCAAACACGAACCATAGAGGATCTTACGTCATCGACACCAAGTATAACTGAACGATATATTGAAGGAGGAAAAAAACACCAACACACTTATTGATTCTTATTCTTCTTCTTGAACCCTTATCATAACTAAAATGAACTTTTATAACATGGAAGAAAATAATAGAATTCTAAAATAACTAACCTCACCTGATCTTGATATCTAACCCAATTATATTCAAATGAAAGGAGATCTACCTAATTTTGAACATAAATATTGTTTAATTCACTTATTACCAAGATTCATTGGACTTGTGGGAGAATATCAGAATAATCACTTAAAATAATTTCATAGTTTGTTATACATTAAAATTCGCTAATGTGAATGAATAACTAGTAAATCATAGAGAATTCATTTTTTATTAGAATACACTACAAAAGATTGGTTTTATTATGTTAATTCCCCTATTAGAGGTTTGTGTAAATGAAATGAAATTTTATTGAAAAACATTTCCAATCCTATCGAACTGAAACTATAATGAAAAAAAATTGTATTATAATAAAATTACAATGGGAAAAACTTCATGAATTCTAGGAATGATTTAAAAGGATTTGTTCAATCTGTCCACACCACCAAATCAGTGATCATCTTTTAATACTATATTTTTATGAATGCATAATTCCTATTGATGGAAACATGATTTATTCTTCTGTAAGTGGTTCTCTAGTGTATAATACCTCAATTGATTCAAGGACCCTCATTAAGAATACGACACAAAACAATAACAATTCATTTCCTTGAATAGTGTACCCATTCGAGGTATTCATGAGGTGTAGAGTTCTGAATTTGAGAAGAAGGTGGACCCGATGTTTGAAGAGTTAAGTACCCTTCTTCAATTACATTTTCTCTTCCAAGGTAAGTCCCTATATCCTCCTCCCATCCATTATAGTATATGTTCTTCTGAAACCCACAAATGCGACCAATGAACTCAACTGAGAGAAAATTCAAAGAGTTGTGAGACAATCTTCCCTGGATTCCCCTATATCCAACAAATTAGGAAAGAACCTTACTACCAATATAATCCTAGGTTGAAATAAAACCAATCTTATAGGAAATGGGAGTATTCAATCCAACCTCAACAACCATGGAATCAACTGGGGAAGAGTAGTCATCCAACACCACCACCCATAAATTCACAACCACCTAAAAGGTCTTACCTAAAACCCCTTCCAAAACCAAAAAAAATTACAAAATACCACTCAAGACACCATACAAGACCTAAATACTAAATTAGTCCAACTAGGTTATTCATTGGTGTAAATCCAAAATCATGGGTCGGTTATCTACCATTTAAACCGATATTGAACACTAGGGATAAGGGAAAGGTCAATTCCATCACCCTTCAGAGTGAAACTCAACTTGAAATATAAATTACCTCCCAATAGAGTCATCCCATACTAAGGAAACTTCCATTCCAACCTTCTAAAATTACCTAAATAAGAAAAATACTTGTCTTGAGAAGAATCCCACTAATGGAAAGAGTGTGTATGTCAATAAGACTCTTAGCCCGACCATTCCTCTTCCATTTACCCAAAATACCACCCAACCAAGAAGAAAAAGAAACTGAACATAACAATAAAATACTGGAAACTTTAAAAGAAGTGAAGGTTGGCATCCCCTTGATTGATTCCTCCAAGAAAATTATATGACATACCAATTTTCTGAAGGATATTTTTACACACTAAAGGTGACTTAAAGGTGATGAGAAGGTGATATTTGTGAGGAAAGTCTCAAAATTGATATATAAATCACTTTCAAATAAATTCAACAATCTTGGAACATTCTTAATTCAGTGCACTGTAGGGAGTATTTCTTTTCCAATGTTATTCTAGATTTGAGTGCCTCTATAAATGTAATACCTCACTCAATTTTCTCTTCAAAGAAGGTTAGAAAATTTAATCCCACTGGAATTGTTGTTCAACTCAAAAACCATAGGATATAATACCAACTAGTGTGTTAGAGGATGTTCTTGTGGGGGTGACAATTTTAATTTTTACTTCTGATTTTTAAGTGATTAAAATGGAAGATGATGGGATGAATGGACACTCCCTGATTATATTGGGGTGGCCTTTCTTGAAAACCACGAAAACCATAATTAATGTCCATAATGGTGCATTATCTATGTATTTTGGTGGTGAAACTTTCAATTTCAAAATCATTGATTTCATGAATCACCCCTTGGAAGAACATTCCTCTCTCTCTATTAATTCAATTGATGCGCTCTCTTCCCTTGAAAAAACTTCATTTTATTCCCCTGATCCCCTTTCAGAGTTTTTATCATTGTTATAAATGCTATTAAATGAATCGTGCATTGAATTTTTTAGTGGTCTAGAAAAATTTCATGCATGTTTATTGATTGATTATTTCTTGAACAATAAGGATCACATGACCATCTATGATACTGCTAAGCTTGTAAAATCTTATTCCACATTTGAGGATGTTTTTATTGTGCTATTAGATGATATCATTGACCTGCCATTTACACATTCACTCCCATAAATCCAAAGTATATATGAATTAGACCATAAAAAACTACCTTAATATGTAAAATATTCCTATCTTGAGAATGGAAACAAGAATCCTATCATTATTTCTAGTTCACTCACTCCGGAGCTTGAATTGCAACTGCTTGAAATTTTGAGGGAGTATGAAAAAGATTTGGTATGGGAACTTTCTAACATTACTAGTATTATCCCATAAATTCTCACACATCATATATTGTTAAATGATGAGGATAAACTAGTGAGGAAGGTATGGAATTGACTAAATCCAAACTTTATAGATTTTTTAAAAAGGAGGTATCAAAATTATTATCTGCTGGCATCATTTACCCTATCTATAATAGCCAATGGGTCAGTACTATGAAATTATTTCCCAAGAAAACTAGTGTTATGGTAATTAAAAATGAAAATACTAAATTTGTAACATCTCCAACCTAAAAGGCACTAATCGGGTGTCCAGGCTAGGTCGCTACATGTCTTCAAGTGAACCTCCCTATATGCCAGAGGTTGCTGACTAGTAGCGAGGGTATAATAGGTCATGTTGGGAGACTATACACTCATTACCATAGTATGTCACAGTATATAATAATTAAATAATGTAAACAAGAAAATCATCAATGACATACATAAACTACCAATTCCTAAAACTGGGTACAAACATATATATCCGTAAATATGTCATGCTATGCTATAGTTCCAAATGAACAAAACAAAAAATAAAAAAAGTGGTAGAATCCCAAAATGGTCTAGACTCTAAGTCTAGAACCCCACCTGACCATGTCCCATATCCAACTCAACTACCTAGAATAGGGCCTTTTCCCTTGTCCTGGCTTGTAAGCATGAGGTCTTCTTGGGTACCCAATGGCGGCCCGAGTAGGGTGTGAGTATAAATCAGTAGGCCACCACCAACGATGTCTACAAAAATATCTTGAAAAGGTCGATATTTCATGAAAATGATAATAATGACAAGAAAAGATAATAGTTCAATAGGACATTCTAGACTATGTTCCTTAAATTATATTATCGTTGAGTTCGGGTTCACTACTTAGGAACTTCAGGATTTAATTTACCTTTTTCATGTGTTTAATGGATTTGTCATGTGCAATTTTCTCAATCGTATGAGGATTTACAATTCCTATTTCAGTAAGAATCATTTCACACAATTCCCAATATCCTCACATTGAAGCCTCAGTCTGAGTGGAATGCAACCATTAGGGGAATATAACTTTGTCCCCTTCCCTAAACCATGAATTTAGGGGTGGAGCTAGAAACTCAATCCAACTCAACCCATGGGCATAGAACCTCAAGTCAATGCCCCATCAACCAATCCATGTGCACATGCTTATTTATCATTCACCACAAAACACCATACCACAACAAGATAGCCAACATCATTCAATTGGAATTTAACATTTTTTATTAGTCCATTAACACATTAATTATTCATATTACTTATCCCCTTTATCCTCATTCCCATTTTCCATGCCTATCTCACTAAGAATATTCAAGTATAAATCTAATCCCTAGAATTTTCCCATATATCCATTTAACACTTATTCATGCCATCCAAACAACTTCTTAGGTAATTACCAAACCTAAGGGTATTACTAAACACCAATTACACATCATTTAATTATATTAACATATTCATCATAGGCCCTATGTTCTTTCACAACAACATATACTTACTAAGCTGACACTAAGTCTGAGGAATATCAGCACACCCCATGGGTGGTCCTAAAATAGGTCACATCATCCTCCATGCATTCCATGGGGATCATAAATGATTTATTAGGTTGTTTTAACACCCAATACATCACATCATGTCAAAGGCACCAAGAACTCATCAAAAAGGGCATGAAGAAAACCCTACATGGACAAATCTACATAAAACAAAAAGGATATAACGTGTAGACCACTTACCTTGAATATGTTGATGAACGAACTCTCAACTGAGGCCTTAGATATTGATTCGACTAACCCTTGAAGCTTTACCCTAAATCTAACTGAAAAATTAGGGTTTGATAGATTCGTATGAAGATGGGAAAGAAACTGAAACCCTAAACTGAAAAGAAAAGAAAGATGGAGATTAGCCTTACCCAGATCTTCAATCCATAACCGAAGGCACACCAAACAGACCAAATAGGTGGAATATTTTTCCTTGGAATCTCTTGGAGCATTTGGAGAATCACTAGGATTGGAAGAGGAGGAAGGGATAAAAATCCCGAGTTCCCCTTATTTTGACTGTAATGGCATTTTTTAAAATTTTTAGAAGTTCCCAGACTACACAGTTTCTCACACGGTTTGCTAGACTGTGCAGAAACCATGAAGATAGCCACTGCCTACACGGTATCCCCTCACATATTTTTCCAAACTGTACACAAACTGTGTAGATTACTCATAACACCCCATTTTCCCCCTTTTTTGTGTCCCGAACCCCCAGAATACCCCCAGCGACTTATTAAGGACTTAGGAAAACATTCAATTAACCACAATAGGGAAGTAGAACTAAAACATAAACAAGAACATACTTTACAAATAAATACGGGATCTTAAAACCTCCCCACCTTATAATAGCTCGTCCCCGAGCCACTCTTCCTGGGAATCATTGAGTTCCCAAAGAAAATAGATCAGTCCACTAGGCCTGCATATATGATTCCCCCTACCATGTTTCTTCCATAAAGTTTCCATGTTGCCAAAGAACTTGAACTAAGGGAAAAAACTTTCCCCACAAAACTTTTTCACTTTGATCCACAATACGAACTAGGTGGTCCTCAAATGACGCTTCAGCCTCAAGCTTGACATTCTCGACAGTTAACACATAATATGGGTCAGTTTGATACTGTCGGAGTTTTGAAACCTGTAAAACATTGTGCATCACACTATACCATTGTGTAATATCCAATCAGTAAGCCACCGTACCAATACTCTCCACAATCTCAAATGGCCCCACATATCTAGGCACAATCTTGCCCTGCTTGGGAATTCGATGGTGACCCAACCTTTGGAACACCTAAATAAACACACTATCACCCACCATGAAATCAATAGGTCAATGAAGCTGATATATATATGAATTATGACTACTTTGAGCTATTTGAATATGCTTTTTAATCAAACGAACCATCTTTGACGTCTCCTGCACAAGAATTGGCCCTAATAGACCAGACTCTCTGACCTCTAACCAACACAACGGATATCTACATAGTCTCCCATAAAGGTCCTCAAAAGGTTCCATCTAAAATATAGACTGGAAATTATTGTTATAAGAAAAATCAACAAGAGAATAATGCTTTTCCAAGGAACCACTGAAATACAGAACACATTCTCTCAACATATCCTCAAACACCTTAATTTTATGATCTAATTTCCCATCGGTCTGCGGGTGGTAAGATGTACTCAAAAACACCTTGGTGTCAAGTGCCTTCTGTAGTCCCTTCCAGAATCACTAGGTGAAATGCGGATCACAATCCAAAACTAATGTTCTCTGTAAATACCTGTAAATTTCAAGGGAAAGTTTTTCTTAATTTTCTTTGGTAGTTTACGAGTACACGGTTTCTGACGGAACCTGATTTTGAGGCCCAGTGTGCCCGAAATCATTTCCCGAAGTTTAGCTCGAGTACGTTCAGTGAACGGACGAGCAGGTTTTCCTAACTTTTGAACAGGTGATCGGAATCAAAATCTGAGGGCACCGATGGAATCGCAGCGCCGGTAATTTCTTAGGAACACCTTTTTTGGAGTTGTGTTTTCTTGGGTGAGGTTATTAAATAAATGGGTTAACTAAAGAATGAAATAAAAATTTGTGCCACAATTTTTATTTTCTATTCTAAGTAGTTTTAACCTATGCATGGATGTTGGAGTGGTTCCCACTAAATCCTAACTCCACTTGGTAGGATATTAGTGAAGTGGGGCCCATACGAGCCCCACCCCTTCAATTCCATTAAACCTCCCTCATGCAATTTGTTGTGTAACACACCGCTCCCCCAATTAAATGACATGTCAACTCTAAAAATTAATTGGATTATTAAACACTCTTCAATTAAGTCATTTAATTGAATGTGATCTCTTTTGTAAATTTCAAATTTAATGTTAGCATGTGTGTGTGATAATAAAGTAAGACAATGTCTTATTTTATTGGGGGATGATTCGTTGTGCGGAAACAAGGAGAGAACTCTCACTGTCTTGAAGATCTTCATCTTCTTCACGAAGAACACCGAGTCTACGACAAAGGACTCCATCACCGCAAGGGAATACAGTCGTGCCATCTTCTCTCCTCTCTGCAGCCAGTGAGAGATGCCTTTTACGGAGAACGATGACACGCCACATCCTTCATCGGGTGAACACTGATGATGCTTACGGAGCCTCGTTCCACGACGTCATCTTCAGCAACGTTAATTTTCAGCAACGATCCTCATTCGATGACTTCATCGAGGTAGGGGTTTGAATTTTTGATCGTGAATATTCTTTGTGTTCTTCATTAAATATTTAGGCCGCCTGTTATCAATTTAATGGGAGGAGGTCAAACCGCCCGAACACGGCCGATCCTCCTCCCCCTTTGTGGTTGTATTCGTTGCGGCCCGAACGAAGGCGGCGCGGTGCAACGGCACCTCGCAGAAACAAGGAGGAACGGGGCGAAGAAGCACGACGTCGTCGCGCCGTGCTTTTGAGTATGAAAGAACCCGCAGCCGAAGTCGGGCCGCGGCGGAGGGGCGGGGCGCCGTCGCACTGCGCTGGAGGACCACAATGAGGTTGTCTCCATAGCGGGGTTGTGGCGGAGGGGCGCGACGCCATCACGCGGCGCCAGTCGGACCAAGGCCGCGGCCTTTGGCCGTGGCGGAGCAAGGGAGGGCGGCCGGAGCCACCGGCCACCGTTGCTCAGGAGGTGGGACAGGCTGGTCCTGCGCGACACACTGGTCGGCCATTATGGCCAGCTAGATCCAAAAAACAAGGGGTTTAAACCCCTGGTCAACGCAGCAGGCGGACCCCCCACGGGTCCGCCGTCCGTTCGAAGGGGGTGGCGGTTCCCCCCCTTCCGCGCTCACGGGGCGTGCAACGCCCTTACCGGGTCGACCGCTCGCGCCTGGCCGGACCGGCCTTGCCGAGCCGGGATGCCTGCACCGAGTCGAGAAGCGCCCTAATGGGCCGGACCCGCACCCGAGTCAGGTCAACCCGGTTCGGCCCGACCCAGGGGGTCTCTGGCCGGGTCGGTCCGGGCCCAAAACCCCCTAAAAACGGACAGGTTCGTTCAAATGCCTGTAACATCGGCTACAGACCTCCGATCGACGCATCTTCAGTTGCGATGAGATCCTTGGATCAAGGCGGTCGTTTCGGTATATTACACTCAAGGTTTTGGAGAACTTTGGGTATGTCCAGGTTGGTTCGAACACAAAACCAACCGGGCCCTCGGAGCGGAAACGCTTATAACTAGAGCTCTGGACGTCCGATTGACGTGCCGTCGACTTTGTTGGTTTTATCTTAGTGAGACAGTTCTTTTGGCTTACTCCGCTCAAGGTTTGGTCTCAGTTGGAGTATGGTCGGTTTGGTTTTGACTTGAAAACCAACCGGGCCACTGGGACGAAAAAACAAATAACTCTCAGACCGGACGTCCGATTGACGTGTCGTCTGTCGTGTTGAGTTCATATCGACGAGATGGAACTTTGGGATACATCAAATTCGGACTATGTGTCAGTTGATGTATCGAACCCCCCCTTGGATCGTGGAGCGGACCCTCCCAGAAATGATCATGTTGTGTGCGGAAACCCTAGAGCTAGCTGCGACTGTTACGACGATGACGGCTGCACTGAAATCCTCCGTGGGTTCGGCAGTGACGACGACTGTAATACCCCGAGAATTTTTGAAAAATATTTTTTTTAATTTCATTAATGTCTTGTGTTGTATGCTACACAAAAATGAGCTTGCACAACACACACCCCTGACTTGTCTTGCATTACACGCAATCGCGACCTTCCACGATAGCGTGTGTTGTATGCAATACCGAGTTTCGCTAAACAACGATATGTTATATAAACTAGACGTTATGAATAGTAATACCCACTTTTTAAAATTTGTATAAACTTTATCTTTCAAAATGGATTTCATTTTTGGATTCAGAATATCAAAATTAGCCACAGGTGAATTTTTGGTATTTTCTGAAAACGTTCAATTTTTTGATGAATAGTGAAAACACTAGGTTACTATTCAAAAACCGACTTTTTATTTAAATAATTATTTATTTTATTTATATTTATTTTAGGTCAAAATTGATACATAATACCTATATAAGTTCAATTTAAGTCATTGGAGTCATTTTATAGTAATTTTAGATAAATAAAAATTTTATTGAACTTTTCACCGTCTTTTACCCACCTCCTAGGAGAATTTGCAAATTCACATAAAACATAATTTTACCGCTTCTGTGAGTGTAATTTCAAAAATCCTAGAGACACAGTTAATATCAAGAACTAAAATTTGGTTCAATGAGATGAAAATAATTTTTGGTGAATAGTAACTTTTTACTTTTTTTACCACGGTTGAAAGTAAATAGGGTAATTAAGGATAAAAATTATATTATTATTACCCTAAAACATGTACTAATTCTATTTGATAAGTTTAATTCGACCAAAACCAACCTTATGAATAACATATGACCATTTAGGCCCACTTGGATTAGATTAAGACATTTATTATTAATTTATTTAAAGAAGGGTTAAAATAGTTAAAATCAAAGTTTAATAACTAAATCATTTTTAATATATGTTTATACATAAGATAAATTAGACTATAAATATTCATTAGAAATATAAAAATATTTCCTACATAATGGTATTTTATTTATAATTTTTAGACATTAAATAATTTAATTTATTTATGAAACAATGATGATGCAGTAATTATCTTATTAATGAAACATTGAAATAATTGATGTTATAAATACCCAAATAAATATAATTTGAGACTTTTTATTAATTAAACTAATTTTATAGGTTAATACGACATGTTAGTATTGATTTAGTTAACTTTTTTTGAACTAATAATTCTGTTATGAGTTTCACAAAAATCAATTACCAAATAGTGTCACAATTGAGATAAAATAGTGTTTAAAACAAATATTATATTATTAATTGTTATTTTATTCCAAAAAATCTAAGTCTCGGCCAAATGACTTATATAAGGTTATATATATTAATAATTAACAACTTGGGGTTCTTTTGGCATGTTATAGTATGTTTATTAACCTTATAGTGTAAGAAAAAAAGAAGACATGGTAAAAGAAAAATTATTTAACTTAAAGTTAAATCTAAATTATAAGGTTAAAATAGAAACCTAGACTATTCTAAATTCTATTTTATAAGATTCTTTCGACCCATCCCCACCTTAGCTTTAAAATAACTCAATTTAAGGCTATTAAAAACCGAATATGACTTTATAATAAAATAATAATTTTAGTTATTCCAAAGGTGCCCCTCTCCTCCCTTATAAAAGGGAACCTCCTCCCTCTCTTCCTCACACCACTTTGAGACTTAAATATCGGACAAACCCTAAAAATTACTCTTATGCACTTCCCTAGAAACATCCTAGAGGTTCTGGTTTTCTTTAAAGACTAATCTTAGTGCCCTAGAGGAGGTTTGAAAAAGGCGTGTCGAAAGAAGAGGTAATATCTTTTACCGATTCTTTCAAATTTATTTCTTCTTCTACTTCTTCTTCTTTAGTTGTTTCATTATGAAGTAGTAACATCAGTATCACTCATATACTGATATTTTATTATAAGTATGAAACAACCCTATTTCCCCTTCTATCCATCCTACGGAAAATGAAATCACCGCGCCTCCGTACGTACGGAATACCATCTTCATGCCGTGGTTTAATCTGTTTTCGACCACCACCTTACTTTGATGGGTATAATGGTGTAAATAAATAACTATATATGATTATTGAAAATTGATATTTATTCTGAAATATTATACATACACTTCAATTCAATTCTATGATCATGGGAATGATATCATCGCTCGTGCATACGTACGGACTACCGTCTCCACGACGCGATGAGATTCATTCTCCATGTTAACCATTCATGAATGGTTTTAAAGTATATATAATAAGTAATCATGAAATATATGTCATAATAATGATACTGGATTTATTTTTATATATATTTATGCCATCTACTTAATTTCATTCAATTCAATAAGGAATCGAAAACAACGTTCATGTGTACGTACGGCCTACCGTCTCCATCAACGGTGTATTTCATTCCATTTAATCAATATATCATATATATATGTATATACTGAATATATATTATATATAAATCATTTTTTACATTTTTTAATTATGTAAATCAGGATATAAGTAATAATATCAAGAAAAAAAGTCCAAACACATATGATAAATAAAACGATTTAACCCAAAACGTTGCTTTAACATGGAACTTACAAAAGAACGGGTAATATAAAGTCATAAGTGAACCATATATGATATCATAACAATGAATATTATTCTGTAATAAGTCAATGACATTATTTAAATCATTATACATGAGGCTCGGATACGTATGAAGCATATCGTACCTAAGGTAAGGGATAACTACTCCAATCTCATTATTATCCGAGTTGTTATTCGTAAGTATTTAATGGGGTTATTTCTATCATCAATTTCCATGTTTTATAAAAGTGTTTTCATGTATTTTTTAAGTCCTTTTTAACCATTTTTGACTTTTACTATATGTTTTGTATGGAATCATTTTTTTACCATATGAGGTACTTTTTGACTTTTCCGACAAAAGTACGAGGAGAATGTTATTTTTAACTTATACGGCGTGAATGTATTTTTACTGTTTCATAATGTATCATTTTCATGAAGATTACTCTACATGATTTTATGACTATTTTCAACAAAATAATTTTATTTTGAAAGTGCATGGCATTTTTTTGAATAGAAAATTATTTTGACGAAGAAAGGATATTTTCCTCAAGAATTTATTTCATATGTTTTATCAAAACCTTTTTTTCATCTAAGATGGAATTATTTCATACGTGTATGTTTCAAGTATAATGTCTCAATGATTTACATGGTTTCACTTTTCTTATTATGAAATGATATCCATTTAATTTATATGGATTATGTGATGATGGGATGATGTTTATAAAACCCATTTTATTCTTTGGGTTATTATGAATGATGTATGTTTATTTTGTGGCACAAGTAAGAATTATTTAATTATGATATGGGTGAGACCTATACCTCACTCCAATGCATTGGGTAAAGATTTATATCTCATGAGATAGACATGGATGGAATGGCAGGTTAAACCGGTTCAGTGAAATAGGACTGAAACGAGGAGTGAACTCGGTTCAGAAATGGACTTTGTCCGCTAAGATAGTCCTGGAAGCAATGCCTTGGCTACAATCGAAATCAAAACATGTGCTTAATGGTTTCCACAATTACATATTTTATTCCCATGCTATTTTATCATGATTGATGTTCCCTTATGATTTATGCCTTACGTACTTCCAAGATTCATGTCTTTGCTCAAGATTTTGATGTTTAGATTTTATGTTCAAGTTTTTGCATTAAAATGTTTATGGATTGTTTTATGTTCTCTATGTTTACCCTTACTGGGAATTTGAGCTCAGCCCTTTTCTGTTTTATTTTCCCCAGGATATAAATAAAGGTTTTAGGTAAGAAAAAAATGGGAAGATCTTTATGGGAGATGTTGAAGATCTTTCACCATGATTAGAAGATTATATTCTGAGTTTCCAAAGACACTAAACTATTACGGTACTTGTGTGTCTATTTTGTTATGTACTAAGTATTCCAAAAAAGTAATGTAATGTCCATTTACATCAAGCTTTGGGTCTCTATAGTTGGTATCAGAGGAAAGGTTTAGTCAACATTTGGAAACTAGGATGCGAGAACATTAGTGAGATCCCTAGATATATTTATAAGGTATGTCTAGGGATGTCACTAAGGTTAAGTATAAGTATAGGTTATAGTCCTAGAATTACAGTAACGATCATAGAATTAAACCTAAGATTTTAGATATTGAAGGTACTCCCCCTTTATTATGTTGTTTTCCCTAGCATGATTTTTTCCACTCACACTATTCTTTTTGGGTTTTAGACGATGGCTAGAACCCGAAGGAACCGTGTTGATCAATGTAATGGAAAATGCAATGATTGTCCTCCTGAACAAACAAATTTTATGGGATATGGAGTGAAAAATATTATTTCTATACTTACACAAGATATGAATCATTCTGGAGTTCCAAATGAGCAGAGAAGGGAACAATATTCTATTGAGTCCTTCATGAGGCAACGTCCACCTTCTTTTAATGGGTCTTCTAATCCACTTGTTGATGACCAATGGATCAGTACCACTGAAAAGATATTTTCAGTTCTTCAATGTTCTGAACATGATAAAGTCATCTTAGCAGTATATCATTTGGAAGGTGAAGCTGATAAATGGTGGAATCTTATCAAGAATATGAGGCCAAGAGATGAAATTGAGTCCATGGATGGGATGAGTTCAAGAAATTATTTTTCAATAATTACTTCCCTTGTATTCTTCGAACAAAGATGGAGAATGAGTTTCTTGAACTAAAGAAAAAGGATGATGAATCTATTGGTATATACGAAGCAAATTTTACAAGTCTTGCAAGGTATGCATCTGGGTTTATCATCCAACCTGAAAGTAAAGTTGATCGATTCTTCAGTGGCTTAAAACCAAATATTCGAAGGGAATTAGCTATAAGAGACTTCAGTAGCTATGAAGAAATTGTGTGTTGTCCTATCAAGGTAGAAATGGAAGTTGGTGTTACATATCCATCTCATGGTTTTGACAAGAAACGAAAGATGGAGTTCAAGGAGAAATCTCAGAATAATGGTGAAAATAAGATGAATGTTTCCTTATGCTCAAAGTGTGGAAATAAGCATGGTGGAGATTGTATTAAGGGACTAGAAAATGTTTTAAGTGTGGAAAAGAAGGTCATCGAGTAGCTGAGTGTCAGAGTAATGAAAAAAGGGTTGCTAATGATGTGAATAAAGAATAGACTGTAGAGAACGCACCACCAACACTTCAATTCTTAAAGTGCAATGAAATAGGGAATTATGTTAATCAATGCCCTAATCCAAGGGTTAATGATGATCAACATGAGCAACCACTTAAGGAAAAGGACAAAGGGAAGTCACATGTGATCTCTATTGGAGATTTTGAATATGACAACGATGTGGTGGAATGACTAAGTGTTTATGTAATGGGATTCCAAAATAATGTTTTATATAGTATCGTGGAATATTGGAATATTTATGTATTAGTCTATAGTGGTTTTCAATAATTTTATGGTACCGGTTACCATGGAAAGTGATTGAGATATTTTTGGAAAGAAGATTGTTAGGGACAATAGGGGCCTATATACCCTGAGAGGGGGGGTGAATCAGGGTATGGATATTCTTTTTCAATGTTCTTCCTGCCCCACTAGATCTTGACCAATTTATTACAATGGTCACATTGTTTGTTCTTGTGCGATTATTATGATCAGTTCTTTTCTGGTTTGTCTGATAATGATTCTTTTAATGCAATGTAGGGAAGCGACTAGGCAAACACAGAGATTTTTACTTGGTTCACCCGCACTGGGATACGTCCAAGGAGCATACAACGGCGATGTGTCGTTGTACCAAATCCACTAAGGCTCACTGCCAATAATTTTCACATGGTTCGGGCTAGATCACTTTATGCCTAGGCTCACTGCCTTTACAAGATTTAGGGTCAGCTCACTGCTTTCCCAAGGGTCACTCCCTGTTTCTCTCTCTCTAGATCACTACCGGTGGAGAGGATCACCTTCTTCCTCTTCCTAAGCTCACTACTCTGTGAAGGGATTCACTCATAGTTTATAGACCTGTAGGTCTCTTCATTTGAATGAAATAATGCATCTTCAACTATTGATAGATGCTCTATTGAAGTCCAACATTCATCCACTAATAAATACCAGTTTTCCTCTGACCACTGGGAAACTACCTTTGGAAAGTACCTTCGTAAAGCACCCTACTTTGTGAGGCTTCCAATTTCGTGAAGCTCAAACAATCCTTCACGAAGCTCCTGCCTTTTCGCGAAGCTCTCTCACGAAGAACTCTTGAGAAGAACTCCCACGAAGCTCTCCAGCGAAGCTCAAGATGTTTTAGACCAACTTCCCCTGCGAATCTCACTGAGCCAACGTGGAGCTCACAACTTTCGCAGAGCTACAATAGCCGCCGTGAAGCTCCTCTTTCGCGAAGCACACTGGCTCCGCGAACCACCTTCACTATACGAGAGCAAAACATTTTCTCTGAAAATTCTCTCCACTTCTCTCAAGGGGGTCGGCCTCTATTTATAGGCGATTCCACCAACCCTCGACCCTTCTGTGCGAAGTCAACGCCACGTCATCGCCAATCGCGAAGCTCTGAAGTTTCCGTCGGAATTCTGTCCAAATCGCGAAGCACCATGGAAATTTTCAGATTGCGGAGCTCGTCATAATCGCAGAGAATCACTGTCAACATTACTTCTCACGTTCGCCGCGAAGCTTCCTCACAAAGCCCCTCATCGCCGTGAAGCTCCGTTGCAAATCCCTTCACCGCCACGATGCTCTTCAGCCTCTGTCGTTCTCAAAGCTTGTCGTAATCACGAAGTATCGCCGCCTCCATTCTTCTGGTCTTCGTGAAATCCAAACCATGAAGTCTCTCTTCGCGAAATTCATTCCATTGCCATATTTAATTATGATCTTCATGGAAATACTATTTTCGCGATGCTCACC
Source organism: Viscum album (assembly GCA_963277665.1). NCBI lineage: Eukaryota > Viridiplantae > Streptophyta > Magnoliopsida > Santalales > Viscaceae > Viscum > Viscum album. The sequence continues at coordinate 1,841,810,491 of OY728135.1, forward strand.
AAACTCCAAATTTTGGACCCCAAGAATTTGGCAAACACTGGGAAACGGCGCCACCATGTACTACTCTTTTGTACCACCTCTAGATTGTCCTTTCCTTTGTCATCGTTCATTATCAAAAAGGATTGTCAACAAATTCTCAGGAACTCGACAATTCTCCATATAATCCTGCTTTGTCAACAAACACAATCAACCCAAAAATACTTCAATGTTACCTTGAGGGATTTTTTCCCAACAATCTCCCCCTTTAGGTTTGTTGACAACTCTTCACAACTCTGCTCAGAATGATTTTATGCACTTTGATACCTCACTGAGTCTTCTTCCAGACACTACCACCATTCACCTCTTGCGATTATGATAGCGTTCAAGGAATCACTTAACACGTACTCTAAGCCCACATGAGCAATGCTCGGCATGAGAAACAAGAGTAGTATGAAAATTTCATAAATGAATCACTTCATGTCAAACACCAATTGTCGATTCCAACCTGATACAAATTCATAAATTGATACCAATTGGTGAACCACACTGATCCCAATTGGTGATATCTGGAAACCCTCTCTCACCATTCCAACACCACTATTCCGCTTTTATCACAATCCTCAGCTTTCGTGATATCTAGTCTTTGATCGATCACTACTAGCATCGTCAGATTTAAACTCTCCCCCTATCTCATTACTCTCCTCATATCTCGCTGCTCCACCTATCAGCTTCTCCCCATATCTGTCATGATTTCTCAAATAGCCACACTGTGTCCCCCTTGAACAATCACTATTTTATCCCCCTTTGTCAATGAACCCAAAGGTTAATCCTTTTTAGTCTGTAACATAGTAGAGAACATATATCAGCACATTAGGAAAAACACATCATACCTCAGGGAGAGGGGGGTCTCCACATCCACACGCTTTCAAGCACGGGGAGTCGACTGAACTCCCAGAGCCAGTCGATGCCTCTCAAAAGCTTCCTTGGGTAAGGCCTTTGTGAGAATGTCTGCAACCTATAGTTCTGTAGGCACATACTCGAACATCACGATCCCCTGCTCAACTTTCTCTTTGATAAAATGATACTTTATCCCAATTTGCTTTGTCCTTGAGTGATGTACGGGATTTTTACTGAGATTTATATCACTTGAGTTGTCACACTGTATTCCGATCGGAGACATCACCTCAACTCCCATATCTTCAAGTTGTTGCTTCATCCATAATAACTGTGTGCATGCTTGAGTAGCCGCAATATACTCAGCTTCCGCGGTGCTCTACGAAATGCAATATTGCTTCTTGCTTAGCCAAAAATACACAATCCACCAAGATAGAATGCACCATCTGACGTTTATTTTCTATCATCTGTAGAACCGGCCCAGTCTGCATCAGTATATCCCAATAACTCTGTCTGAGATTTATCAGTATATTTCAAGCCGAATTTACTGTGCCTTGGATATACCGAAGTATTATTTTCACTGCAATAATGTGGCTTTCCTTGGGATTACTCTGATATCTCACTGCTTGGCATGTGGTAAAAACAATATCAAGCCTTGTTGCAGTTAAGTAAAACAGACTTGCTATAATTTTCCTGTATTCTGTGATATTAACTACCTTGTCATCCTCATCTTTGGACAACTTCATCCGGGTAGCTTCTGGAGTCTTCATCTCCTTTGAATTTTCAATTAAAAGTCTTTACAAAACCTCCTTCAAATATTCGGATTGAGAAATGAATGTTCCATTCTTTCCCTTTGTCACCAACGTCCTTTGATTACTGTTGTGGTTGAGATAGATATTTTAAGAAGCTCCACCACACTGGAAACCAAGTTTCTTCAAATACTGATGTAGCCTTGGGTTCTTTGCTCTTGGTGCTTGTTTCAGCCCATATAAGGCCTTATTCAGCCGACAAACCTTATTCTCATCTTCATGAATGAGAAAACCATTTAGCTGCTCGATATGAAATTCTTCCTCCAGAATCCCATTCAAGAATTATGATTTGATGTACATCTGGAATACTTTGAACTTTCTTTGCACTACAATGGATAGGAATAATCTGATTGTCTCCAGCCTTGAAACCAGTGCAAATGTCTTTTCAAAATCAATTCCCTCTCTTTGGTAGTATGCTATGCACACCAGTCATGCTTTGTTTCGAATCATTGTGCCATCTTCCTTCATCTTATTGTGAATGATCTATTTATTCCCGATGAAATTTTTATCTGCTAACCTCAAAACAATCTCCCATGTGGTGCAATGGCTTCATTATTCTTGTCTGAAGTGGAGCTCACTGATCACTGATGATATTCTGATTGTCAATTTTCGCTCGACTCATTGGATTTTGTGCAGATTAGGACTTTACTTCCTTGTATATAGCATCCCACCTTTTTATAACATAAACTTTCATTACATTTTACAAAACTGAGGATCTTTAAGGTTTAGTGTCTTGGAAACCAGGAACATAAAACATGAAAACAACATAAAACATTCTTCTTAAACACTTTATAGGATTCTCCTTAAGTTCATCCTAGGTTCATTACTGCATCTCATAACCTGGGAACATACATAAAAATAAAGGGTGACCAGAAGGCCCAGTAAGGGAAACAAGTGAAACATTTTACATATGAACTTGAGATACATCAATAAAGTCATGTAAAGAACATTAAGGCATGAGAATGAAATCATGAGGCATATAATAATAAAAATATCATTTTTCATAACTTGAAGATGTGGCTACAACATTTAATATTGAAAATCATTTTGTTTCACCAAGTTCTATCCCCAAGGAGTCATTAAAAAATTACCAAGGTTATTCACCAAGGTATCAGTCTAAAAATTCATCTCTAGAGATTAAGTCTTTACACAATTCATTGGAGAGCTATCTGGCCACACCCTTGAAATGTCTTTATTATCATGTGATCCACATATGTCATCATCATTCATTTCTTAAAGACCCCATATATCATAAATTAAGTGGGTTTCATTTCATAATCATAACGTTTTAAAAACTGCTTTATAGACAAGATCTTTTTGTTACTCTAAAACCCACAGAAAAGGAATGTGGGTCTCATGTATGTAAATACAAGAATTTAAAATATAACAACATGGTATATATGTTAATACCCATATAGAATAGAGATCTTTGAGTATTCACTTAATAAAATAAATGAACTTTCGAAAAAGGGAGAGACATTTTGAGACGGAAATTCTGCAGCATAACGGCTATGTTTCGGGGTTTTAGAAAACATTGAAAAGGGAGAGGACATGGATCAGACATTCATAAATGATCCATAAAACAGTAGGGGGACAGAATAGAAAGGATATGAGAACATGGTAATGAAATATTAACGATATACCATATGAAATTAAGAACATGAAAGGAAGACAAAAATAATATTTCTCTTATGAAAATTTGACAGCCCAACGACGTCACTTAAACTTCAACAAAAATGAATTGATGAGATCAAATAGAGTCTCTCATCATATGAAAATAAATGATAAGTATGATAGATATAGATATCATACCCCAACATAATACAAAAGGAACTTGAAATATGTGACATGAAAGTAGATCTTTGAAAAAATGAGAAAGGTGAACGAATCCCTTAAAAATTTGGCAGCCTAACGGCATCACTTAAACATCAACCAAAAAATGAATTGACAAGATCAAAATAGGATCTCTCATTATATGAACATAAATGATCAGTATGATAGATATAGAGATCATACCCCAAAATAATAAAAAGTAACTTGAAAGACATGACATGAAAGTAGATCTTGAAAACGATAAGGGTGAAAGAACCCCTTAGAAATTCGGTAGCCTAACGGCGCCACTTAAACATCAACAAAAATGAATTGATGAGATCAAATAGGGTCTCTCATAATATGAACATAAAATATCAGTATGATATATTTAGAGATCATAACCCAACATAATAAAAAGGAACTTTCAAGACTTGACATGGAATTAAAACTTTGAAAAAAGAGAAAGGTGAAAGAACCACTTAAAAATTCGGCAGCCTAACGACGTCACTTAAAACTTCAAAATACTGAATTGGAGAGATCAAATGGGGTCTCTCATCATATGATCATAAAATATCAGTATGATAAATTTTAGATATCATACCCCAACATAATAAAAAGTAACTTGAAATACTCTACATGAAAATAGATCTTGAAAAATGAGAAGGGAGAAAGAATCTGTTACAAAAATTTCCGCAGACTAACGTCGCCACTTAAAACTTCATAAAACGAAATAATGAGAGTAAGAGGAGATATCTCATTATATGAATATGAAAAGGGCAGTAAGAGGAGTATAAAAGAAAATCCTTTAACATAAGTACATGGAGCATAAAAGAAATGACATAAAAGAGATTACTTGAAAAGAAAGAGAGAGGTCGAATCCCTTACCTTAAAACGTAACTCTTAAAACTCAATGGTTGGGACCTTGAGGGCTTGGGGGAACCATGGAAGGACTCCTTGGGAGGTAATGACACCATAAATTCGTTGGGGAGAGTGGGGAGTCGAAATTGATGAGAGGATGGCTTGGTATTTATATGAAAAGTGAGGGGACAAGGCATTAATGGCCAAGGGACACCTCAAAAGTGGTTTTCTCATAACCATGTGCTCTCCCATGATATTTCCCATGAACATAGGCCACAAGGGGCCCCCAATACAATAATTCATCACCTTTGGTCGGTCAACCCATAAAATATCTCATGACATCATCATGACACTGCTATGATGTCATTAAACATACTGAAACCCTAAAACTGTATTTTTACTATTCATTGAAAATTCAACTTTCTCAGAAAAATCCCAAAAATTCACCTTAATCAAATATCAATGCTCTGATTTCAAAAATGAACTCCATTTTATAAAAATAATTTTCTAAATAATTTTAATTTATTTTTTAAATAAATACACTATTCACCAAAAATTCATTGTTTTCAGAAAAATCCCCAAAAATTACCATAACATAATATTGATGCTCTGAGTTCAAAAATGAAATCCATTTTATAAAAATAATTGTGTAAATATTTTTAATTTATTTTTTAATTAAAAAAACACTATTCATCCAAAAAAACTAATACTTGAATAATAATTTATGCAACCGTTATTTAACCATTTTATTGAATCACGTTACTTAATCAAGGTGCCTAGATTATATTAATGCTTTTATTAAGTGAGATTACTAATCCATTTTGTCACATTACTAATCCTAAGCATAAAATCACTATTCATAATTTACTATTCATCAAAAAACATGTTGATCTTATTAGACTCTAAATTTCGTACTGAACATAATTTTAGAAGACCATTTTTTGAATATCGTTACACATTTTTAATTACTTAAGGTTTACATAAACGTTTTTAAAATATCATTTTTCTAAAAATTCATCAAAAATATGCATACTAAATTTTTCCGGTCATTTGAAAATTCATAAACTTCATCATAAGAAGAAATCCCAATTTTTATTTAAATCAAAGGATTACACAAGGCAGTTACGGTCTCCTTACATAGCCCCTTATCACACCAGCATAGGACCTAAGTGTAAGGTGTACTAAGGTGAGAGAATCTGAGGGAGGCTCGGCTAACATCGCACGAGTAGTCATTTCTATCAGTTTGAACTTCTCGCAAAGGCGATTCCGTTCTAGCTTCACACGATGAATTTCGGCTTGGGTTTGGTCCAGAGAAAATCCCAGTGGTGTTACCTCCTTCCCATGTTATATTAGATGGGCTTCGATCGGTACAAGACTACTGGGTGAGGCCATCAAATCATCTTTCTATAATAATTAACCAAGATTACTTGTATTTAGAGACAATAATCAAAACGTTTAGTTTCCAGGGGTCATATTGACCAATGGTCATATAACAGTCAAAACCCAATGGTCTCATTTTAATTATAATCATGTTATCAAATGAAATATTTTTTTTGAGTAAAAAAATAAAATAAAATAACACATAAAATTAGGAAACAAGATATATTCAAAATTTCGGGTCGTTACAATCTTCCCCCCTTAAGAAATTGCATCCTCACAATTTTTAAAATTGGGTTTCGAAATTTCATTGAAAGTCCCACATCGGAAAAGGAGTCAGTAAAACTATTACATTAAAAGAGGGAAAGGGAAGTACAAAGGTCACCCGAGTTAGCCCACACTAGGATTCCATGTAGGAAAACATGGACATGGAGGAGAAAACAAAGGGTCAAGTTATGAGGGAGAGTGATAGAAAACATGATTAGGGGAAATTTAACCATAAGATAATCCGAAACATATGATGTGTGTAAACAGTCTTTGATTTCCTAGTAGGAAACGTAAACCAACAACGTTTTTGTTTTACGTTTCTTTTCATAATTTTGAAGAATTCATTTACTACATAGAAAAAAAATATAAGGAAAATATACCTACCTTCATTTAGAGTTTCATCCTTTAATAAGTTTCTACCAAAACTAATATTTTCTCCAAACGCTGAGCATTCAAAACTACTTGGTCTCATCAAAACACAAGAATCATCTTCTAGAGAATCACATAATCCAAAAAAATATTAACTATATATTTCATCTATCTTTAAACTTTATCCCAAAAACAGAAAGGGTAAGGTAAAACAACTCTTCAAAAAGAAAAAAAACCATAGGAATGGAAACTACTTTTAAATATTCAAAGTTCCATGGTACTGCCCAAAGTTCATCATAGACCATTCCATAAATAACGGTCCTTAAAATTCCTCAAAATAAACCAAACTAAGATTGAAACCCAAATACAAGAGGGATTTGATAACATAGTCTTCCAAAATAAACTTCATTGTTCATATCCAAACAACATCAACCACTCCTAACATATTATAACAAAAGTAGCTAACCTAAACATATTTTAGCCATGATAGGTTAATCATTCCCATAAGTAACCTAAATTACTATAAGTCCACCTTAAATTCATCGATTCTTCAAAATATAAGTCAACCTTACTCCTCAATGAAAATACCATAGTAATCTATTTACGTCTATCATATAGAGTCCCCAAAATAGTGAATGTCTTCCAAAATAATAATCATCTTTTAATCCCCTAATCATCTTTGTCATATTAATACGGAAATCATCGCATTTCCTATCACATTGGTTGTTGGGACATGTTCTTCTATTTCCCAACATTAACTAAGAAGAGAAAGTATAATTAGAGGTTTAAATACTTAACCAATAATCATTAAAATGAGCTTAAAGCATATAAAGATAACTTTTAGAAGAAAAGTATACCCTAACTTGTGATCCCCTAGGACTCAAACTAGGTTATCCATGATCATATATTCTTATGTGAATCTTTATTTTGTTTTATCCTTGTTCCTTTAATAATGGTTTATACTAAGCTTATGAATTTACCAAAGCATATCCCCTAGAAGTGTCGTAACCAAGAGTACAGCAAGGCCCGTTGTCGTGTACCAGTTCCGTTCGAGTCTAGCTCAAAGCGGTGTTTTCAGGTTTTACCCCTATGTACATCTGTGCCAGAGCCACCTCTACCTGCTCGTATCCAGACATGGATGTATTTCCTTGAAACCCCTTACTCAATACTCACCAAAATACCAGGAATATTTCCTATATTTAAACTTTTCTATAGGGTTATTCCTAGAGTTTTCATATCCTAATTTCCACAAATAACTAAACCATCCTTTGATACCATCTATAGAATCCCACCTTTTTATAACATAAACATTCATTACATTTTACAAAACTGAGGATCTTTAAGGTTTAGTGTCTTGGAAACCAGGGACATAAAACATGAAAACAACATAAAACATTCTTCTTAAACACTTTAAAGGATTCTCCTTAAGTTTATCCTAGGTTCATTACTGCATCTCATAACCTGGGAACATACATCAAAAGAAAGGGTGAGAAGAAGGCCAAGTAAGGGAAACAAGCGAAACATTTTACATATGAACTTGAGATATATCAATAAAGTCATGAAAAGAACTTTAAGGCCTGAGAATGAAATAATGAGGCATATCATAATAAAAATAACATTTTTCATAACTTGAAGATGTGGCTACAATATTTAATATTAACAATCATTTCGTTTCACCAAGGTCCATCTCCAAGGTGTCATTAAAAAATTACCAAGGTTATTCACCAAGGTATCTGTCTAAAAAGTCATCTCTAGAGATTAAGTCTTTACCCAATGCATTAGAGAGCTATCTGGGCGCACCTTTGACATGTCTTTATTATCAAGTGAGACACATATATCATCATCATTCATTTCATAAACAAACCATCTAGCATAAATTAAATGGGTTTCATTTCATAATCATAACGTTTTAAAAACTGCTTTAAAGACATGATCTTTCTGTTACTCTAAAACCCACTGAAAAGGAAGGTGGGTCTCATGTATGTAAATCCCAGAATTTAAAATATAACAAATTGGTATATATGTGAATACCCATAAATAATATATATCTTTGAGTATTGACTTAATAAAATAAATGAACTTTTGAAAAAGGGAGAGACATTTTGAGACGGAAATTCTGCAGCATAACGGCTATGTTTCGGGGTTTTAGAAAACATTGAAAAGAGAGAGGACATGGATCAAACATTCATAAATGATCCATAAAACAGTAGGGGGACAGAATATAAAGGATATGAGAACATGGTAATGAAATATTAATGATATACCATATGAAATGAAGAACATGAAAGGAAGACAAAAATAAGATTTCTCTTATGAAAATTCGGCAGTCCAACGGCGTCACTTAAACTTCAACAAAAATGAATTGATGAGATCAAATAGAATCTCTCATCATATGAACATAAATTATCAGTATGATAGATATAGAGATCATACCCCAACATAATACAAAAGGAACTTGAAATAAGTGACATGAAAGTAGATCTTTGAAAAAATGAGAAAGGTGAATGAATCCCTTAAAAATTCGGCAGCCTAACAGCATCACTTAAACATCAACCAAAAAATGAATTGACAAGATAAAAATAGGATCTCTCATCATACGAACATAGATGATCAGTATGATAGATATATAGATCATACCCCAAAATAATAAAAATGAACTTGAAAGACTTGACATGAAAGTGGATCTTGAAAACGAGAAGGGTGAAAGAACCCCTTAGAAATTCGGCAGCCTAACGGCACCACTTAAACATCAACAAAAATGAATTGATGAGATCAAATAGGGTCTCTCATCATATGAACATGAAAGATCAGTATGATATATTTAGAGATCAAACCCCAACATAATAAAAAAGGAACTTTCAAGAATTGATATGGAATTAGAACTTTGAAAAAAAAGAAAGGTGAAAGAACCACTTAAAAATTCAGCAGCCTAACGGCGTCACTTAAAACTTCAAAATACTGAATTGAAGAGATAAAATGGGTTTTCTCATCATATGATCATAAACGATCAGTATGATAAATTTAGAGATCATACCCCAACATAATAAAAAGGAACATGAAATACTTTACATCAAAATAGATCTTGAAAAATGAGAAGGGAGAAAGAATCCGTTACAAAAAATTTGGCAGCCTAACGGCGCCACTTAAAACTTCATAAAACGAAATAATGAGAGTAAGAGGAGATATCTCATTATATTAACATGAAAAGGGAAGTAATAGGAGTATAAAATAAAATCCTTTAAGATAAGAACATGGAGCATAAAATAAATGACATAAAAGAGATTACTTGAAAACAAAGAGAGAGGTCGGATCCCTTACTTTAAAACGTAACTCTTAAAACTCAAAGGTTGGGACCTTGAGGGCTTGGGGGAACCTTGAGAGGACTCCTTGGGAGGTAATGAGATCCGAAATTCGTTGGGGGAGAGTGGGGAGTCGAAATGGATGAGAGGATGGCTTGATATTTATAGGAAAAGCGAGGGGACAAGGCATTAATGGCCAAGGGACACCTCAAAAGTGGTTTTCTCAAAACCATGTGCTCTCCCATGATATTTCCCATGAAGTTAGGCCACAAGGGGCCCACAATACAATAATTCATCACCTTTGGTCAGCCAACCCATAAAATATCTCATGAAATCATCATGACACAGTTATGATGTCATTAAATATACCGAAACCCTAAAACTATATTTTTACTATTCATTTAAAATTCAACTTTCTCAGAAAAATCCCAAAATTTCACCTTAATCAAATATCAATGCTCTGATTTCAAAAATGAAATCCATTTTATAAAAATAATATTATAAATAATTTTAATTTATTTTTTAAATAAATACACTATTCACCAAAAATTCATTTTTTTCAGAAAAATCCCCAAAAATTACCTTAACATAATATCGATGATCTGGGTTCAAAAATGAAATCCATTTTATAAAAATAATTGTCTAAATATTTTTAATTTAATTTTTAATTAAAAAACACTATTCATCCAAAAAAACTAATACTTGAATAATAATTTATGAAACCGTTATTTAGTCATTTTATTGAATCACATTACTTAATCCAGGTGCCTAGATTATATTAATACTTTTATTAAGTGATATTACTAATCCATTTGGTCACATTACTAATCCTAAGCATAAAATCACTATTCATAATTTACTATTCATCAAAAATCAAGTTGATCTTATTAGACTCTAAATTTGGTACTGAACATAATTGTAGAAGACCATTTTTTGAATATCATCACACATTTTTAATTACATAAGGTTTACATAAACATTTTTAAAATATCCTTTTTCTAAAAATTCATCAAAAATGTGCATACTATATTTATCCGGTCATTTGAAAATTCATAAACTTCATCATAAGAAGAAATCCCAATTTTTATTTAAAACATAGGATTACACAAGGCAGTTACGGTCTCCTTACATAGCCCCTTATCACACCAGCATGGGACCTAAGTGTAAGGTGTGCTAAGGTGAGAGAATCTGAGGGAGGCTTGGCTAACATCGCACGAGTAGTAATTTCTATCAGTTTGAACTTCTCGCAAAGGCGATCCGGTTCTAGCTTCACACGATGAAGTTCGGCTTGGGTTTGGTCTAGAGCAAAGCCCAGTGGTGCTACCTCCATCCCAAGTTCTGTTAGATGGGCTTCAATCGGTCCAAGACAACTGGGTGAGGCCATCAAATCTTCTTTCTATAATAATTAACCAAGATTACTTGTATTTAGAGTCAATAATCAAAACGTTTAGTTTCCAGGGGTCATATTGACCAATGGTCATATAACAGTCAAAACCCAATGGTCTCATTTTAATTATACTCATGTTATCAAATGAAACATTTTTGTTGAGTATAAAAAAAATAACACATAAAATTAGGAAACAAGATTTATTCGAAATTTCTGGTCATTACATTGTACTCACCATCAGTATCTTCTTATGAATCAACTTGAGCCACTTCTTCTCTCCCTGAGTCTCATACCACTTCCTCAATTTCAATAGAAAACTTTTCTCTATGTCATTTTCTTGGTATCCTGAAAACAGTCAGCTGATACCATATTGTTAGAGAAAATAGATAAGCATGAAATGCATTGCTATTGCTGCTTCTCCATGTGTTTCTTTCTTCCCTCGATAGGAAACACCTGATCTGAGTCATCCAATTATTGCATTGATGGCTCTTGAATCTGATTTGGATATAGAATGCCCCCCCTGTGTTTCACAACACTTCTATCTATTAGGCCCAACGGTAGAGACCCATAACCATTCTTCTCCGGATGCACCATTTATACTAATCTGGAACTCCTCATCGAGCCATTAACCAAATCTCTAAGCCTACTGAGTTGTAACTCGGTGTAGAAAACAAGAGATAAAGCTAATAACACAATCACATTCTATTGTGCTCTGTTTCTCCCTTTATTCTTCAACTCGGGTACCTAATTTGAATCAATTGAAATTGTAGAGCATATAAAATCTCCACTTAGCATCCTTAGATGCCACTTCCCCTTGTATCGTATCTCCCTATAACCTGAAACACATGAATCATTAGTTAATAGAATTTATATACATATGGAGAGAGGTATTCTTCTGGACTCCTCAAGATGAGGATTGTGGTTGATCCTGATGGGTCAACCCTTTGATTCTTTTATGTAGAGAATCACACTCCTTCCTGGATTCTTCTATCTGCCTAGCCAACTTCAACTGCTCTGGACATATGATTAAGCATTCATTACCCACATGCTGATCCATTTTCTGATATGTGGATTCTGCAGGCTTGGCCTTTCTCACCATTTGGGGTTTAAACCCACGAGTGCACATCTTCGTCTTTGATGTTCCACCAAAATTCCACTTCCCCTGATTCTTTCTCTGAGTAGGAATCTATTTTATTTCCATCTTCCCTTGCCTCTTTCGCCATTGCATGGATTGTTCTCTTTCCCCCACTTCTCGCTGAGGAACACGACAAGCAAATTTTTCAATGTAATCTTTGTTTATCTTTCTTTTATCAGATTTTTGAGTCACTACACTCTCTTTCACTGGTGGTGATTCCTCTACTGAATGTGCATTCTTCTTATTCACAGCTTAAGTAGATCTCCCCTTAATATTCCGGGTTTTTTCACATTCTCTCCATGAGTGTTGTTCACTTTTTCTTCCAGTGCATAATTCCTTATCATGCACACCTGGAGTTGAGAATATCTTTTCGAGTTCCTTTTCCTTTCCTGTTTTCTTTTTGCTACATTGTCCTACCAAATGCCCATAATCAGAACATATAAAACATTTTACATCAAAGGCATACCTCATTTCATCATTTCTCTGTCGATATGTTGATGCATCTTGAGTTCTTCTTCTAAGATTGTGCTCCTGAGCTTCCTGACACATACTCATGGTATGTCCCATTCTTCCACAGTAATAGCATCTAATAAGTGATTTCTTCTGAGAGACTCTTCTCTCGGATTTCTCATGATGCATCTTCTTATTCTCAGATTTTTTACACATTCTATTTTCATAGCCTGAAATGTATTCCAGAGCCTCTGAACAAAAGCTTGATGTGCGGCCATGAATCTCGTAGAAATAGCACATGTCATCACTTCTTCTTGTAGCTATCCTCTTAGTCCTATCTCCAACACCTACATGATTTTCTCCATTTCTGGAGTTATTCACAGCTCTCTTCTTATCATGCATGGGAGGTGATTTATCAAATACAATACTAGATTTTCCAATACTTGCTGGTCTTTGAGATGAGAAAATATTCTGTTGTTTCTCTTAAGAAATAGCATATCTGTTCTTCATTTTATCATCACTTGTCGAAGGATGATCAAATAGCAAGTGTAAGGCATCCTTCATTTTTGGAATTCCTTTAGTATTGGATTCATCTAATTTCATCTTTACTGATTCTAGGCCTTCTTCCAACTTTTGAATCTTCATATCCTCTGATTCAAGTTGGACATCAAGTTCTCCCTTGAGAAGCTTCCCTCTACTCATCTCATCTTCTAACTCACGTGTCAGCTTATCCACCATGTCACTCTGCTCCTTTACTTTCAATTGTTATTGAGCAACAGAATAAGAACAACATGCATTGTCTTGTTGTAGTCTTTGATTCTTATGAACTAGATCAGATAGCTGTGTAGCAAGATCAACATTTTTGGCTTTCAGATCCTGAACTTCATCTGACTTTTGACTCTCTTCATAATCACCAACCTTTTGTTTTACTTTTATTTTAGCCATATTTTGTAGTTCCTCACCCTGAGAATCATTCTTCTCCTTTAGGTCAGTTTCCACATCAATAATCCTTTGATTTAAGCCTCTTAGCTTGTTGGTCTTAATTTCTAGTGCTTGGATCTGAATGTCTTTTGAATTAATCTCATCAGTGTTTCCAACATAACTTGGAATATCAGGTTCTTCAATGCACTTGACTTGATCTTTCACTTTTCTATTCAATCCATCGATCTCCATTTTCTGTTATTCAATCTTATTCTTATACTCACCAACTGATTCTGAGTTCTCTTTTGCTAATAACTTCAGTTTCTCAATTTTATCCATCAACTCAGACTTCTCTTCTTCCTACTGCTACATATAGACTTTGGCATCACGAACCACTTTTTTAGCTTTCTTGGTTTTCGCTCTCCAAACATCTATCTCTTCAAGAGCAGCTTATAACTCAGCTTGCATATATATTATTCCTTCAATTATTTATTCTTCATTATCATTTTTTTCAATATCACTTTGAAGTTCATGTACTTCACTCATTACTGCATCATGCTTGAGTGAATCAATCTTTTCCCTATCAGATTCATCCAGACCTTCCTTCTGTAAGCTATTTGATTCTTTTAATTGAATCACACTTTTTCCATACACACTTCCACACTAAGGAATGCCACCTAACTTCTGCTTCTTCTTTGATGTTTTTCCCTTTTCCATGGCACACCGAGATAATAGAAGACAGATTCTTTGACTACACAGATCGACTACACCAAGTTGGAGCAAGAAAATCTGATAACAGCAACCTCACTCTGATACCAATTGTTAGGGCCAATAGGGGCCTATATACCCCGAGAGGGGGGGTGAATTAGGGTATGGATATTCTTTTTCAATGTCCTCCCTTCCCCACTGGATCTTGACCAATTTATTACAATGGTCACTTTGTTTTCTCTTGTGCGATTATTATGATTAGTTCTTTTCTGGTTTGTCTGATGATGATTCTTTGAATGCAATGTTGGGAAGCGACTAGGCAGACACAGAGATTTTTACTTCGTTCACCCGCACTGGGCTACATCCAAGGATCATATAATGGTGATGTGCCATTGTACCAAATCCACTAAGGCTCACTGCCAATAATGTTCACAAGGTTCAGGCTAGATCACTTCTATGTCCAGGCTCACTGCCTTTACAAGGTTTAGGGTCAGCTCACTGCTTTCCCAAGGGTCACTCCCTGTTTCTCTCTCTATGGGTCACTGCCGGTGGAGAGGATCACCTTCTTCCTCTTCTTAAGCTCACTGCTCTGTGAAGGGATTCACTCACAGTTTATAGACCTATAGGTTTCTTCATTTGCATGAAATAATGCATCTTCAACTGTTGATAGATGTTATGTTGAAGTCCAAATTTCATCCACTAATAAATACCACTTTGCCTCTGACCACTAGGCAACTACCTTTGGAAAGTACCTTCGCAAAGCACCCTACTTTGCAAGGCTTCCAATTTTGCGAAGCTCAAACAAGCCTTCATGAAGCTCCTGCCTTTTCGTGAAGCCCTATCGCGAAGCACTCTCGTGAAGCACTCCCGCGAAGCACTCCCGCGAAGCTCAAGCCGTTGCAGAGAAACTTCCCTCGCTAAGCTCACTGAGCCAAAACGGAGCTCACAACATTCACGGAGCTACAATAGCCACCACGAAGCTCCTCTTTCGCGAAGCACACTGGCTCCGCGAACCACCTTCGCTATAAGAGAGCAAAATAGTTTCTCTAAAAATTCTCTCCCCTTCTCTCGAGGGGGTCGGCCTCTATTTATAGGTGATTCTACCGACCCTCGACCCTTCCGCGTGAAGTCAACGCCATGTCATTTCCAATCGCGAAGCTACGAAGTTTCCACCGGAATTCTGTCCAAATCACAAAGCACCTCGGCAATTTTCGGATTGCGGAGATCGTCGTAATCACGGAGAATCACCATCAACATTATTTCAAACCTTCACCGCGAAGCTCCCTCGCAAATCCCCTCATCTCCATGAAGCTCCCTTTCAAATCCCTTCACCGCCGTGATGCTCTTCAGCCTTTGTCGTTCGCAAAACTTGTCGTAATCGCGAAGCATCACCGCCTTCATTCTTCTGGTCTTTGCGAAATCCAATCCATGAAGTCTCTATTCGCAAAATTCATGCCATTGCCATATTTAATTATGATCTACATGGAAATCCTATTTTCAAGATGCTCACCAAACTCCAAATTTTGGACCCCAAAAATTTGGAAAACACTGGGAAACGACACCACCTTGTACTACTCTTTTGTACCGCCTCCAGATGGTCCTTTCCTTTGTCATCGTTCTTTGTCAACAAATTCAAAGGAACTCGACAATTCTCCATGGAAACTTGCTTTTTCAACAAACACAATCAACCCAAAAATACTTCAATGTTACCTTGAGGGATTTGTTCCCAACAAATATGATATGCGTATAATGAAGGGATAAGGAGAAAATGAAATGTTTGACAGTATTTATGAGCTCATGGCTGATATAAGGAAATAGTTATATCATGGTTTGAGTATATAGAATTTTGGGGTTTTGGTATGTGGATAGTGTTAACTTTTGACAGCACTCATGTTTTCACTAAGATTCAATGGGTATTCATTTTTCAACAGAATACATGATTAAGGCCTTCGAATGTTTGGAATGTGACCAAAAAGACATATCTTATGATATATGGGAATCAACGATGGTATTAACATGCTTGTTATATGAAATATATGGTAATAGTTTTCACTATAATATGAGAATGGACTGCAATATTATGGATAAGCCTAAATATTGGAATGGATTATGTTGGTCATAAGTTAGTATTGTATTTTTAGAAAAAAATGACAACCTGCAGAACGAGTGACAACCCGTCACATCGGACAAGGCTGTGGGAATCGAACCCACACACGAAGTGCAACATGCCTTTATTTCCTACCACTGGCCTACAGGAAGTCCCTGGTTAGTAGAAACTAGTTTTATCTTATTATACAGGATGATAGATGAAGTATAAGTCCATTTTGGAACCATATATGATTAATCTCACCATAGATGGAATTATGTATATAACTTTTGCTAACTTATTTATGAGACAGATGGAATGACCTATCATTCTATCACATGATCTGATAAAAATTCGTAGAAGACAAATTAAACTTCATTTCTTAAAGAGATGAAGTGGAAATTGTTCAACGCACGAACAACGATGAGATTATACGAAAATAAAGTAAGTATTTATTCTAATTTCAATTCTTCAACTTTAGGGAAATGATCTTGAAAACCAAAAATGTTTTCCTAGTGCCCTTATATCTAATGAATCAGATGGTACCCTAGATCATTTCAAAAATATGGCTTTCTGATTGTTGTCTTTTTCATAGCCATGTTCTCTACCACTCTCCATCAGAACATGACAGTTAGATTTCTCTTCCATATCCATATTTTCACCTATGTTCTCCTATGTGGAAACCCAGTGATTAGTTAATTTGGGTAACCGTTACGTTTCATACTTTAGTTTTTAAAGCCATGTTTTGGTATTCCTTTTTACGATGTGGGTTTCTATTAAAGAAACCTTCGAGTAGTAAACCTTTTATAACCCTGATGAATTTCGAGGGCGAAATTCATTTTTAGGGGGGTAGAATGTAACACCACGAGATTTTTTGAAAAATATTCTTTTTAATTTCATTAATGTCTTGAGTTCTACACTACACTAAAAAGATCTTTCACAACACGCATCCCTGACTTAGCTTCCATTACACGCAATCGCGACCTTCCACGATAGCGTGTGTTGTACGCAATACCAAGTTTCGCTAAACAACGATATGTTATATAAAGTAGCCGTTATAAATAGTAATACAAACTTTTTGAAATTTTATAAATTTTATCATTCAAAATGGAATTCATTTTTGGATTCAGAATATTGAAATTAGCCTAGGGTGAATTTTTGGTATTTTTCTGAAAACATTCAATTTTTGATGAATAGTGAAAACACTAGGTTACTATTCAAAAACCGACTTTTTATTTAAATAATTATTTATTTTATTTAAATTTATTTTAGGTAAAAATTGATACATAATACCTATATAAGTTCAATTTAAGTCATTGGAGTTATTTTATAATAATTTTAGATATATAAAAATTTTATTGAACTTTTCTCCGTCTTTTACCCACCTTGTAGGAGAATTTGCAAATTCACATAAAACATAATTTGACCACTTCTGTGAGTGAAATTTCAAAAATCCGAGAGACATGGTTAATATCAAGGACTAAAATGTGGTTCAATGAGATGAAAATAATTTTTGGTGAATAGTAACTTTTAACTTTTTTTACCACCGTTAAAAGTAAATAGGGTAATTATGGGTAAAAATGATATTATTATTACCCTAAAACATGTCCTAATTCTATTGGATAAGTGTAATTAGACCAAAAACAACCTTAGGAATAACATATGACCATTTAGGCCCACTTGGATTAAATTAGGACATTTATTATTAATTTATTTAAAGAAGGGTTAAAATAGTTAAAATCAAAGTTTAATAACTAAATCATTTTTAATATAGGGTTATATATAAGATAAATTCGACTATAAATATTCATTATAAATAAAAACTATTTCCTACATAATTAAATTTTATTTATAATTTTTAGACTTTAAGTAATTTAATTTATTTATGACACAATGATGATACAATAATTATCTTATTAATGAAATATTGACACAATTGATGTTATAAATACCCAAATAAATGTAATTTGAGACTTTTTATGAATTCAAATAATTTTATAGATTAATATGACATGTTATTATTGATTTAGTTAAATTTTTTAGAACTAATCATTCAGTTATGATTTTCACAAAAATCAATTACCAAATAGTGTCAAAATTGACATAAAATAGTTTTTAAAACAAATATTATATTATTAATTGTTATTTTATTCCTAAAAATCTAAGGTTCGTCCAAATTACTTACATACGGTTATATATATTAATAATAAACAACTTGGGGTTAGTTTGGCTTGTTATAGTAAGTTTATTAACCTTATAGTGTAAGAAAACAAGAAGACACGGTAAAAGAAAAATTATCTAACTTAAAGTTAAATCTAAATGATAAGGTTAAAATAGAAACTTAATCTTGTATAAATTCTATTGTATGAGAGGATTTCGACCCAGCCCCACCTTAGCTTCTAAATAACTCAATTTGGAGCTATTAAAAACCGAATATGTCTTTATAATAAAATAATATTTTTTGTTATTCCAAAGGTGCCCCTCTCGTCCCTTATAAAAGGGAACCTCCTCCCTCTCTTCCTCACACCACTTTGAGCCTTCAAGCTCGGCCAACCCCTGCCAATTTCTCTTCTACACTTCCCTAGAAACATCCTAGATGTTCTGTCCTTCTTCAATGACCAATCTTAGTACCCTAAGAGGAGGTTTCAAAAAGGCGTGTCAAAAGAAGAGGTAATATCCGTTACTGATTCTTTCGAATTTATTTCTTCTTATACTTATTCTTATTTAGTTGTTTCATTATGAAGTAATAACATCATTATCACTCATATACTAACATGTTATTATAAGTATGAAACAAACCTATTTCACCATCTATCCATCCTACGGAAAACGAAATCACCGCGTGTGCGTACATATGGAATACTATCTCCACGCCGTGGTGTGATCTGTTTTCGACCACCACCTTACTTGGATGGGTATAATGGTGTAAATAAATAACTATATATTATTATTGCAAATTTATATTTATTATGAAATATTATACATACACTTCAATGAAATTCCATGATCATGGGAATGATATCATCGCTCGTTCGTACGTACGGACTACTGTCTCCACGACGCGATGAGATTCATTCTCCATGTTAACCATTCATGAATGATTATAAAGTAAATATAATAAGTAATCATGATATATATGACATAATAATGATACTATATTTATGTGTATATATATTTATTTCATCTACTTGATTTCATTCAATTCAATAAGGAAACGAAAACAGCCTTCATCCTTACGTACGACCTACAGTCTCTATAAACGGTGTATTTCATTCCATTTAATAAATCTATCATATATATATGTATATAATGAATATATATTATATATAAATAATGTTTTACATTCTAGAATTAAGTAAATCAGGATATAAGAAATAATATCAAGAATAACAAGTCCAAACACGTACGATAAATAAAACGATTTAACCCAAAACGCTGCTTTAACATGGAACTTACAAAAGAATGGGTAATATAAAGTCATAATTGAACCATATATGATATCATAACAATGAATATTATTCTGTAATAAGTCAATGAAATTATTTAAATCATTATACAGGAAGTTCAGATACGTACGAAGCATATCGGACCTAAGGTAAGGGATAACTACTCGAATCTCATTCTTATCTGAAATTGTTATTCATAAGTATTTACTGGGGTTATTTCTATCATCCATGTCCATGTTTTATAAAAGTGTTTTAATGTATGTTTAAAGTTCTTTTTATCCATTTTTTACTTTTACTACATGGTATGTAAGGAATCTTTTTTTACCATACGGGGTACTTTTTGACTTTTCCGACAAAAGTACGAGGAGAATGTTATTTTTAACTTATACGGCGTGAATGGATTTTTACGGTTTCATAACGCCTCATTTTCATGAAGCTTACTCTACATGATTTTATGACTATTTTCAACAAAATATTTTTATTTTAAAATTTCATGGAATTTTTTTGAAAAGAAAATTATTTTGATGAAGAAAAGATATTTTCCTCAAGAATTCATTTCAAATGTTTTATCAAAACCTTTTTTTTATATAAGATGAAATTATTTCATATTTGTATGTTTCAATTATAATGTCTCTATGATTTACAAGGTTTCTCTTTTCTCATTATGAAATGACATCCATTTCTTTTATATGGATTATGTGATGATGGGATGATGTTTATGAAACCCATTTTATTCGTTGGGTTATTATGAATGATGTATGTTTATTTTGTGGCACAAGTAAGAATGATTTCATTATGAGATGGGTGGGACCTATATCTCCCTCCAATGCATTGGGCAATTATTTTTATCTCATGAGATAGATATGGCTGGAACGGCAGGTTAAACCAGTTCAGTGAAACAGGACTTAAATGAGGAGTGAACTCGGTTCAGAACTGGACTTTTTCCGCTAAGATAGTCTTGGAAGCAATGACTTGGATACTATCAAAATCATAACATGTGCTTAATGGTTTCCACAATTACATATTTTATTCCCATGCTATTTTATCATGATTGATGTTCCCTTATGATATATTCCTTACGTACTTCCAAGATTCATGTCTTTCCTCAAGATTTTGATGTTTATATTTTATGTTCAAGTTTTTGAATTCAAATGTTTATGGATTGTTTAATGTTCTCAATGTTTACCCTTACTTAGAATTTGATCTCACCCCTTTTATGTTTTGTTTTCCCCAGGATATAAAGAAATTATTTAGGTAAGAAAAAAAGGGGAAGATCTTTATGGGAGATGTTGAAGATCTTTCACCATGATTAGAATATTATATTCCGAGTTTCCAAAAGACACTAAACTATTACGGTCCTTATGTGTCTGTTTTTGTTATGTACTAAGTATTCTGAAAAAGTAATGTAATGTCCATGTATTTCAAGCTTTGGGTCTCTACAATGACTGCACTGTAATCCTCTGTGGGATCGGCTGTGATGACGACCGTACTAAAATCCTTCGTAGGTTTGACCGCGATGACTACTGTTCTTGTATCCTATGTGGGTCCGGCAGTACTAGTCTTCTTGTATCCTACATGGGTCCGGCAGTATTTGACGTTGTACTTGTATCCTATGTGGGTTCGAGGCTGGTCTAGTATCCTACGTGGGTTTGACAGCTTAGCTGGTCTAGCATCCTATGTGGGTCCCAGCTAGATGAATCAGTGGCTACATCTAATCATCTCTATCACCTTACGAAGAATTATACATGTGTGAGCTGAGTCTTGACATTCAATCAATATCTTCGATATGGTTTACTTGATTTCCTATTTATATTGGGTTGTGTTATCTTGTGTGGATTAGATTGTGCTATCATGTGTGGATGTGATCGATCTTGGGCTTGGATGTTGGAGCTGAACTGGAATTGATGACTTAGGTATATGTATGGGCATATACCTAAGTAGTGTTGGATGTTACTTCATGATTGTATTTTTCCTTTGTGGATTATGGGAGACCTTCGGGGGTCTTGGGGTCCCTTATTAGTATCTTATACTCGCCCATGCACGGGCTATGCCCGCACTACATTGTATTGGATGTAGATGATGGACAACGCTGATCGTGGTTGAGGCTTCTGGAGCAAGTCGGTACCTGGAGGTGGACCACTGGGCGGGACGTACACGGAGCAGATGGTTGGACCCGAGGAAATGAGGAGACTATCTGTACCCACCCTTCAGGTGGGATTCCCGGTGGACGGCTCGACGTTGCTGCTTTACTTTTTTAGTTGATGTACTTTCTTTCCAGTTGTACTTTACTTTCAGTTTGGGTTTGTATTCTGGCCCACTTACTTTTCCTCACTTACTATTGTACACAGTTTTACTTAGTATTTACTTCTGCTTGCTTACTCTGTGGTGTTTTTTTACTTTATAAAGGCAATGCCTTCCCCTTTTTGTTGGGATTTACGCCTTGGTGCTAGTTGCCAACCCCTGGCCTATGGAAGGTGGGCTTTGGGTAGTTACGACAAAGGTCTCAAGGACGGGTCATGAAAAAATAGTATCAGAGGAGTTCGGTTCTACCATAGAACTCAGGCCTCTGATCGTTCTTCTATGTGACACAATAGTGTTAAGGTTATTGAGTGTGTTTATAAGTCCAGGGAGTCCAGTGTTGGTGCGGGGGCCGACGTATCCATACACCAGGACCCTGACTTCTGATTCCCAACTCAGTACACAAAAACATTGATTGCATGTTTGTTTCAAAAGTTTTCTTTGTGATTACTTTGTGTCAGCTCACCAGGAATACTGTAATGACCGTGGCACACCTGTTTCTTTTCAGGATGGCCCCACGACGGCAGCCAGCTGGGGCTCAGAGCTTTGTATGAGACGACAGCCCACCGAGAGACGAGACCTCTGTGCAGGGCCCTTTTACAGCGGAGGCACCAGCGGTACCTCTACCCACCGAGCCATTGATGCCACCAGCCACAGCCACTGGGAGTGCACGTCGCCTTAGTGCACTGCATGAGTTCTAGTGTCAGAGACCGCCCAGGTTTTGCAGGGAGATGAACCCTAAGGTAGCCGAGGATTGTCTAGAGGCTGTAGTTCAAGTTTTCAGGTTAGTGGGGACACTAGCTGACCTCATGGTGATCCTTACAGCGAGCCTCCTGCATGCAGCAACAGATAGATGGTGGAGCCTGATGCTCCAGGTGCACGATGAGGCATCTCTCATCTGGATGGACTTTGAGAGTCTCTTCCACTCATAGTTCGTCCCAGACACCCTCCGTGCGGTGTGCATTCAGGAGCTACTACAGCTGCGGCAGGGCAGCATGACGGTAGCCCAGTACGCTGCGAGATTTACTGATCTCTCACGCTATTCCATGAACATGGTATGGGACCCATTCTTCTGGGCCCAGACCTTCGAGCAGGGACTGAGGTAAGAAATCAGGGTTTCGATGATCTCCCTCAGCATTCCGACGCAGTCCGGAGTACTAAAGAGATCCCTTCTCATAGAGACCTTTCTTGCTGATCCTACACCAGCAGCGAGACCTACTGTAGGGCGGCACGTAGCAAAGTCTTCTGCAGCTGGCAGTCGTCAGACTTCATAGGGGTCCAGGAGGACCTGACCAGCAGGCGGACAACCTCAAGACACTGGCTCAGAGGTGCGGGGCACACGGTGCAGAGCCATCCATCCGAGGAGTAGACAGTGCTACGCATGCGGTGGGCAGGTCCACATGGCTCATGACTGCCCGACCCACCGTGCAGAGGAGCAGCAGATAGTTGAAGGACCACCCAGGCAGAGGTAGAGGGTCGCCCGTGGAAGTCCACAGGGAGCAGGCAGATGAGGCAGAGGAGATGGCCGAGCAGCAGGTGGTGGGCGACGCTTTGAGGCTTTACCACCACCACCACCAGGAGGTCCACCCCGACCACAGGGAGCTGGCGGGCAGAGGGAGGATCAGCTTCAGGCAGCGGAGGCCTACGACCATGGTGCACTAGAGATGATTCGAGGTATTATCTATGTCTACTCCACACTTGATGCAGTTCTTATAGGCACAGGACCGAGCCATTATTTCATTTCCGCTTCCTTATTCGGAGCTCGGAGATTCCGACAGAGCCGTTTGCTCGATCCTTACGGCTAGAGACTCCAACGGGAGCAGACTCGTTGATTACGCATTGGTTCTGTAGTGTGAGATTACTCTAAGAGGTGAGACCTTCGGCTGGGATCTTCTTGTAGTGGCGTCAAGGCCTTACGACGTCATCTTGGGTATGGATTGATTATCTACAGTCCATGCTCAAATCGACTGTATTAGGCGCAAGGTACGGTGTGTTCACACTGATGGAAGCAGGTTCAGCTTCACCGGTGAGAAGGGAGCCTTAGTAGTGCAGGATTGACTCACGTAGAGGAGAGGACATTCGATCACTCATCAGTTGGATAGCCTCATCCTAGGAGCAGTTGACGCGCGGAGTCCGAGTTTTCCTGTAGTTGTGGATCAGTATGCGGACGTTTTTCCTGACGATGTTCCAGGACTACCTCCTTGTAGATAGGTAGACTTTTATATTGACTTATACCCCAGTACTGCCCTGATATCCACTCCAGAATATCGGATGGCTCTCACTGATCTTCGAGATCTATGATTATAGCTGGAGGACTTGCAGGGCAAGGGTTTCATCCGACCCAGTGTTTTACCCTGGGCTTCCCCGATTTTGTTCCCCAAGAAGGCGGACGGGAGCTTGCGACTATGTGTCGACTATCGTTTCCTGAACCAGGTGACCGTGAGGAACAAGTATCCACTATCGAGGATTGACGGCCTATTAGATCAGCTCAAGGGAGCACGGTAGTTCCCGAAGATAGATCTCAAGTCAGGCTATCATCAGCTCAGAGTTCGGGATGAGGTCATGCAGAAGACGACCTTCAGATGTCTGTATGGCCACTATGAGTTCTTGGTTATGCCTTTCGGCATAACCAACGCTCCAGCAGTGTTCATGAGTCTCATGAACAAGATCTTTCAGCCTTACCTTGATCGATTTGTTGTGGTCTTCATCGACGACATATTGATATACTCGACCACTAAGGAGGAGCACGCCTACCACTTGCGGGTTGTACTGAGCACACTCTGAGAGCACCAGCTTTATTGTAAACTCTCTAAGTTTCAGTTATGGTTACGTGAGATCCACTTCTTGGGACACGTCATCTCTGAGGAGGGAGTTGAGGTGGATCCTGTGAAGATCAAGGCAGTTCTAGCTTGGGAGCCACCTAGGAGCGTGATGGAGGTGCGGAGTTTCCTAGGACTGGTTGGTTACTATAGGAGATTTGTGCTAGACTTCTCCAGAATTGTAACACCACTTTCAACTCTGAAGAAGAAGGGGAAACCCTTCGTGTGGTGAGACAGATTTCAGCAGAGTTTCCAGGAGCTGAGATAGAGATTGACCAGTGCACCTATCTTGAGGCTACTGGAGGAGGGAGTGGGGTACGTAGTCTACTGTGACGCATCAGGGACCAGACTCGGATGTGTCCTGATGCAGGAGCGGGTAGTGATCGCTTATGGATCATGTCAATTGAGGAAGCATGAGCAGAACTACGTTACCCATGACCTGGAGTTAGCAGCAGTTATCTTCGCTCTGCAGATGTGGCGACACTATCTGATGGGCGAGTGTTTTACAGTCTATTCTGACCACCAGAGTCTCAGGTACATCTTCTCACAGAAGGACCTGAACCAGAGACAGCGGTGATGGCTCTGGTTCCTCTAGGACTATGATTTTGAGATAGTCTATACCCCTGGAAAGGGGAACGTAGTAGCCGATGCCCTCAGCAGGAGGACGGGAATTAAACTACTTGGGGAGGCGACAGAGCAGCTAGCCTCTTTGCAGATATCCTTTGTGGATTGAGATAGAGTAGCCTTTCTTCAGTCACTCACAGTCACTCCTCCACTTCTTCAGTGGGTCAGAGAGGCACATCATGGTGATGTTGACTGTGTGATGTGGCGTGCACAGATATCCTCAGGACAGGCACCTGATGGATTCTCTGTGGGAGGAGAGCACGTCTTCCTTTTCAGAGGACGTACCATGGTACGAGCTGCTTTTCAGGAGGAGGTACTGAGGGATTTTCACAATTACCCTTTAGCGGTACATCCAGGAGTGGCAAAGATATAGCAGGATCTCAGACGACAGCATTGGTGCCCGGGTATGAAGATGGTTGTAGCAGAGTTCATTTCTCGATGCCTCACCTGCCAGCAGGTGAAGGCAGAGCACCAAGTACCAGCATGCTTGGTACAGCCCTTGGAGGTCCCAGAGTGGAAGTGGGATGGAATATCTATGGATTTCGTGACTGGACTACCACATAATTCCATAGGTCACGACTCCGTTTGGGTGATGATCGACCGACTCACCAAGTCGTCCCACTTCTTACCCATCAGAGAGCAGGGCTCAGTGGAGAGCTTGGGATGCCTCTACATTTAGGATATCGTATGGATTCATGGTGTTCCATCATCTATCATCTCCGATCGAGATTCTCGCTTTACTTCCCGGCTTTGTATGGGGTTGCAGGAGGCATTCGAGACGCAGCTACGTCTAAGCACCGCCTTTCACCCTCAGACAGATGGTCAGATGGAGAGGACCATTCAGACTCTCGAGGACATGTTCTGTGCATGTTTCCTCGACTTTGGTTGCATCTAGGAGGACCACCTACCCTTGGTGTAGTTTTCGTACAACAACAGCTACAACTCCACCATCGAAATTGCACCATACGAGGCATTGTATGGTCGACCTTGAAGATCACCGTTGTGCTGGAGAGACCCTAGGGAGTCAGCACATGTAGGACCGGAGATGGTCCAGGCCACGATAGAGAAGGTCCAGGTCATCCAGGAGCGGATGAGGACATCCCAGAGCCGATAAAAGTATTATGATGACAGGAAGTTGAGACCACTAGAGTTCGAGGATGGCGACCACGTTTTCTTACGGGTCTCACCTCGACATGGTTTACGAAGATTTGGTCGGGGCAGCAAGTTATCTCCGCGCTTCATCTGACCATTCCTGGTTCTCAGCAGGATATCGGAGGTGGATTATCGCCTGGCTCTACCACCTGATTTGCACCGGGTGCACGACGTCTTCCATGTATCTCAACTGAGGAGATAAGTGCATGACCTGACGCATATCATCGACCATGGGGAGCTGGACATTGATGAAGGGACGACTTTTGTGGAGGTCCCGGTGGAGATCGAGGATAGACAGGAGCAGGTCCTACGTGGGTGTTCGATTCCTCTAGTGCACATCAGATGGCAGCACGGGAACCTCCAGGAGAGCACTTGGGAGTGGGAGGCTCAGATGCGTGCTCAATACCCTCATTTGTTCCCCTAGTTGGTGATGTATCTTTACGGGGATGTAAATCCCCGAGGTGGGAGTTATGTAAAGACCCGTAAATTTCAAGGGAAATTTTTTCTTAATTTTCTTTGGTATTTTACAAGTATGCGGTTTCTGACGTCACCTGATTCCGAGGCCCGGTGTGCCCGGAATCATTTCCTAAAGTTTAGCTCGAGTACGTTCAGTGAATGGACGAGTGGGTTTTCCTAATTTTTGAACCGGTGCTCGGAATCGAAATCTGAGGGCACCGATGGAATCACAGCGCCGGTAATTTCTTAGAAACACCTTTTCTAGAGTTGTGTTTTCTCGGGTGAGGTTATTAAATAAATGGGTTAACTAAAGAATGAAATAAAAATTTGTGCCACAATTTTTATTTTCTATTCTAAGTAGTTTTCACCTATGCATGGATGTTTGAGTGGGGCCCACTACATCCTAACACCACTTTGTAGTATATTAGTGAAGTGGGTCCCACAGGATCCCCACCCCTTTAATTCCATTAAACCCCCCTCATGCTATTTTTTGTGTAACACACCTACCCCCCAATTAAATGACATGTCAACTCTCGAAATTAATTGAATTACTAAACGCTCTTCAATTAATTCATTTAATTGAATGTGCTCTTTCTTTTAAATTTAAAATTTAATGTTGGCATGTGTGTGTGATAATAAAATAAGACAATTTCTTATTTTATTGGGGGTTGATTCGTTGTGCGGAAACAAGGAGAGAACTCTCACGGTCTTGAAGAACTTCATCTTCTTCGCGAAGAATGCTGAGTCTACGACGAAGGACTCCATCACTGCAAGGGAAGACTGTCATGCCGTCTTCTCTCATCTCCATAGCTGGTGAGAGATGCCTTTTCCAGATAACAACGACGTGACGCATCCTTCATCGAGCGAACACTGATGACGCTAACAGAGCCTAGTTCCTCGACACTGTCTTCCGCGACGTTAATTTTCTGCATCGATCCTCATTCGACGACTTCATCGAGGTAGGGTTTTGAATTTGATCGTGAATATTCTTTGCATTCTTCGTTAAATAATTGGGCCGCCTGTTATCAATTTAACGGGAGGAGGTTGGACCGCCCAAACATGGCAGATCCTCCTCCCCCTTTGTGGTTGTATTCGTTGCGGGCCGAACGAAGGCGGCGCGGTGCAACGACACTGCGCGGAAACAAGGAGGAATGCGGTGAAGAAGCGCGACGCCGTCGTGCCTCACTGTTGAGGCTGAAAGAATCCACGGCAGGAGTTGGGTCACGGCAGAGGGGCGCGGCGCCATCGCGCCGTGCTAGAGGACCACGAAGAGGCCACGACCGGATCAGGGCCGCGACGCCGTCGCACCGCACCTGTCGGACAAAGGCCGCGGTGGAGTAGGGGAGGGCGGTCGGATCCAACGGTGATCAGGAGGATGGACCGGCCGGTCCCACGTGACACACTGGCCGGCCGTTACGGTTGGCTAGATCTGGAAAACCGGGGGTTTAAACCCCCTGTCAACGCAGCAGGCGGACCCCCCCCCCCCCTCGTGGGTCAGCCGTCCATTCGAAGGGGGTGGTGGTTCCACCCCATCCACGCTCATGCGGTGCCCACGCCGGGCTGGTCCGGGCCGCACCAGCCGGCCCGGGCCACGCCCTGATGGGCCGGACAAGGACTCAGGTCGGGTCGACCTGATTCGGGCCGACCCAGGGGGTCTTGGGCCAGGTCGGTCCGGGCCCAAAACCTTAAAAACGGAAAGGTTCGTTCAAATGACCGTATCATGGGCTAAGGACTTTCGATCGACGCACTATCAGTTGAGATGTGATCCTTGGATCGAGGCAGTCGTTTCGGTATATTACACTCAAGGTTTCGGAGAACTTTGGGTATGGCCGGGTTGGTTCGAAAATGAAACCAACTGGGCCCTCGGAGCGGAAATGCTTATAACTAGAGCTCCGGATGTCCGATTGACGTGCCGTCAATTTTTTTGTTTTCCTATTAGTGAGACTGTTCTTTTGGATTACTCCTCTCGAGTTTTGGTTGTAGTTGGAGTATGGTCGGGTTTCTTTTGACTTAAAAACCAACAAGGCCCCTGGGACGAAAAAGCCAATAACTCTAAGACCGGACGTCCGATTGACGCGCCGTCTGTCGTGTTGAGTTCCTATTGATGAGACGGAACTTTGGAATACTTAAACTCCTGACTATGTGTCATTTTATGTATCAACCCCCCCCCCCCCCCCCCCCCCCCCCGTGGCTGGTGGAGCAGACCCTCCCAGAAATGAGCATGCTGTGTGCGGGAACCCTAGAGCTGGCTGCGACTGCGACGATGATGACGACTGCATTGAAATCCATCGTGGGTTCAGCAGTAATGACGACCGCACTGTAATCCTCCATGGGATCGGCAGCGACGATGACCGTACTGAAATCCTCCGTGGGTTCGACGACGATGACTACTGTTCTTGTATCTTATGTGGGTCTGGCAGTACTACTGTTCTTGTATCCTAAGTGGGTCTGGCAGTATTTGACTCTATACTTGTATCCTACGTGGGTCCGATAGAGAGGCTGGTCTAGAATCCTACATGGGTCTGACAGCTTAGCTAGTCTAGTTTCCTATGTGGGTCTTAGCTAGATGATTCAGTGGCTACATCTGATCATCTCTATCACCTTACAAAGAAGTATACATGTGTGAGCTGAGTCTTGGATTTCAATCAATATATTCTATATGATTGACTTGCTTTTCTATGTAGATTGGGTTGTATTATCCTGTGTGGATTGGGTTGTTCTATCATGTGTGGTCGTGATCAATCTTGGTCTCAGATGTTGGAGCTGAACTGGAATTGATGACTTAGGTAAATGTATGGGCATATACCTCAGTCATGTTGGATGTTACTTCGTGATTGTATATTTCCTTTGTGGATTATCCTTTGTGGATTTTGGGAGACCTTCGGGGGTCTCGGGGTCCCTACTGAGTAGCGTATACTCACCCCTGCATGGGTTATGCCCGCACTACGTTGTGTTGGATGCAGATGATGGAAAGCGCTGATCGTGGTTGAGGCTTGTGGAGCAAGTCGGTACCTGTAGGTGGACAACTGAGAGGGACGTACACGGAGCGGATGGTTGGACCCAGGGAGCTGAGGAGACTATATGTACCCACCCTTCAGGTGGGATTCCCGGTGGACGGCTCGACATTGCTGCTTTACTTTTTTAGTTGTTGTACTTTCTTTCCATTTGTACTTCACTTTCAGTTTGGGTTTGTATTCTGGCCCACTTACTTTTCCGCACTTACTATTGTACACAGTTTTACTTAGTTTTTACTTCTACTTGCTTACTCTGTGGTGTTTGTTTACTTTATAAAGGCAATGCCTTCTTCTTTTTGTCAGGATTTACACCTTGGTGCTAGTTGTCAGCACATGGCCTATGGAAGGCGGGTTTGGGGTAGTCACGGCACGGGTCTCGAGGACAAGTCGTGACATTCTCAGCATTCCATGCCACCATACTATTTATAGAATATAAAAATCTCCCAATTGGTCGACATTATAGGTCTCCTGTATCAGCATGAAATTGGCCAATTTTGTCAGCCAATCTACCACCACCCAAATTGCATCATTCTTCTGAGGCATCCTCGAAATACCCACCATAATTTCCATCGTGACATCATTCCAATTCCATGATAGGATAGAAAATTACTACAACAACCCACCTAGATGCTGATATTATACCTTCACCTACTGAAAGGTAAGGAATCGTGCCACAAAACTCATAACTTATTTCTTCATTCCTGTCCACCAAAACTGCCTACGTAGATCACAGTACATCTTAGTCAAGCCCGGATGCACTGCCCACTTTGACGCGTGGAACTCATGCATCAACTTCGGCTGTACACCTTCCAGAAACACAACACAACCATGAACATAAGAAACTCTATCAGCACCAAAAGTCCAAACAGAAAGAGACTCCCCACCTTTAAGACTATCCATCATTGACAAACACAATGGATTTACCACCCGACTCTCCATAACTCGGCTCAAAAGCATGGAGTCAACTACTATAGATGCAAGGGTAATTTGTATGTGCCACTCTGGTACCTCCAAATTCATCTTTGTAAACAAGGCCATCGTCATCCACTCTGAACTAGATTTCTGAACTACCTAATTCTGAGTCCTTCGGCTCACAGCATCGATGACACTATTCCCTTTCCCTGGTCTGTACATCAACTCGATATCAGAGGACTGCAGGTACTCAACCCACCATCATTTTTGAAGATTCAAATCCCACTAAGAGAATACATATTTGAGACTTTTATGGTCTGTGAACACCATGAAAGGTTCTCCCAACAAGTAGTGCCTCCAATAATTCAAGGCATGAGCCACAACAGCAAGCTCAAATTCATGAGTAGGATAATTAATTTCATGTGGTCTCAACTGCCTCAACCCATAAGCTACAACACAATCATCTTGCATCAACATGGCCTCAATTCCAACACCAGACGCATCATAAAACAAGGTGTACATATTACCTAGTTTGGGTAAGATCAAAATTAGTGCGGTAGTCAACTGATTTTTCATCTACTGAAAATAATTCTCACAAGCCTATAACCAGTAAAACTTAACCCCCTTCTTGTTTAGGCCTGTGAGTGGCACTTCCAAATGAGGGAAATATCTAATAAAGCTTGGGTAATAACCGTCCAAACCCAGAACAATATGGGTATCAGAGATGTTCTTGGGCTACTCCAAAGACACCATTGTCAGCACCTTTTCTGGATCCAACGATACACCTAACTTAGATGTGATGTGTCCCCAAAAGTACAACTAATCAATCCAAGACTGACATTTTGATAGCTTGGTGTAAATACTATGCCCTATTAGTGTACTCAAGATGATGTCAAGATGTTTGGCATGATGATAATCACTTCTGGAGTACATCAAGATGTCATCAGTGAAGAAAAATACAAACTAATTGAGATATGGTTGTAATATCTGGTTCATCAAGGCCATGAACACAGATGGTGAATCAGTTAGACCAAACTACATTACCAGAAATTCATAAAATCCGTACCTACTTCAAAAAGTTGACTAGGATAGATCCGAAGTTCTCACCCTCAAATGATGGTATCCCAATCTCAAATCGATCTTAGAAAACACCAAGGTACCTCTGAGCTGGTCAAATAGGTCATCAATTTTAGGAAGAGGGTATTAGTTCTTAACTGCCATCTAGTTTAGTTTCCTATAATCGACACATATCCTCAGTGATCCATCTTCCTTCTAAGAAAACAATACCAGAGAGCCCCAAGGTAAAGTACTAGGATGTATAAACCCCTTACCCTCAAATTCCTCTAAATAAACCTTCATTTATTGGAGCTCTTCTATCATCATTCGATAGGGTGGAATGGAAACTATCTCCGCTTTTGGTAATAATTCGATCGTGAACTAAATATCTCTCTGAGGTGGTAACCCCATAAAATCCGTAGGAAACACATCTTGAAACTGGTCCACAACAAAAGGGAAGACTAGTTTCCCTTTCTCCCCATCATCAAATACAAGTCATGTCACTTTTTCTATGAGTTCCCCCATTTGTTGGCATAGCAGCCCTGTGCGGCCCACTCAAGTATCCCACTCACCACAAAGGACATAAGTGCTCCCATCGAGAGATGTAAACATTACCCAACTTCGGTAACAGTCGATATGATCTTGATATAACACCAACCAATCCATCCCCATGATTAGGTCAAAAAGCATCACCTCTAAGAACAAACTGATCACAAAAAAAACGATACCCAACGACCTCCAGAGCACAACCCTTACATTTCCTGAGGTCATCCAATCTTACCCCTAGTGGAGTATCAAGAGAAATTACCCCAAATTAAGTCTCCATGGTTAATCCCAACATAACTACCAACTATGCAGAAATAAAGGAGTGCGTTGAAACTGTATCAAATAAAGCACTAAAAAATGTGGAAGCTACAAGAATCATACCTTGAACAGTAGATGGTCCTGCCTCACTACCCTTAGGTGTATCCTGAACTACATGGAGATAACCTTCCCCTTTTCCATGGGCTCTAGCCCGAGTTCCCTACACTGCACTTCTCTGTTGGTAAGGGTGACCTCACATCGGAGTTCCACGTCCACTGCCCCTACCAGTATGGCCTGTGGAGCTCCAACTGCCTAGCTGATATGGGGTAACCGACCCCCTTCCTACACTTGGAATCTACCTATGACCTCTATCATTCCCTTACATTCATGGGTTCTTACAGAAACATTGCACATGGCCCAACCGGGAACATGCTCCACACTCAACCAGTGGGCGGGGACACTGGTCACACTTGTGCCCTGGCCTGCCACACTAATAGAAGAAGAACCAGTCGCTACCCTGACATGTTGGCCCCCTCTTCTGACTGCCCTTCATGCTTCCCTCATACTAAAAGGTACCAAAGTGGTGCTTCCTACTATCATAAGTCGCACCACTTGTTCTCCCAACTGGTGCCACAAGTTCACTGCCTCAAGCTCCCTTCAGGTTCCCCTATGAGATGAGTTCTTGATCCACTATTTCAACAAACCTTTTTATATGAAAGATATTCACTTGAGATCTGATCTCATGTCTCATCCCATCCTGGAAGCGTTTCCCCACAACTGCCTCATCTCCCATCAACGTCGGAACGAATCATCTCAAATCCATGAAATGACAAGCATAGTCCATTACCGTCATTGTCCCTTTATTCAACCTCAAAAAAATCGGTATCCTTCTCCTACCTCAATGTTTCTGGGTAGAAGTTCTCAAGGAACTTCTCCTAAAAATATTTCCACATCATTCATTCATCCTGCTTTGTCGAAACCAAGAAGTCCAACCAACATTTAACTTGACCTCTCATCATATAGGCCTCCAACATGACTCGCTTCTTGATAAGAGTCTCTAGATGTTCAAGAATAGTTTGGTTGGACTCTGTCTATAACTCTGCTGCTTCTGGACCACCCTCTCCAGTAAAGGTCGGATGGTTCTACAGCTAAAACTCCCTGGTCAACTCAAACATACTCAGTGCAACCCACCAAGGGTCCCTTTTGATCATATTCATAAAACAAGAAAAGTTCTTGAGGAACTTCCCTTCCCTATCTCCTTGGATCACTATGTTCTCTTGTTCCACTACTAGAGGAGTGTTCTCGTAAACTTCCTCATGTCTCCCAACCAGCACATGTCTTCAAGGTGGCATTTCTCTACAATGCCAAATATGATCTTTATAACTCAACCATAACACCTTTATGAAAGGAAAAGGAAACATAGGTAGACTCATCACTTTTCATAACCAAACCGTCTTGCATAAACTAACCAAACAAGGCCACAGACAACCAGATCACTACCCTTGTCCATCTCTCCTAATGCTATGGCTAACACGGGTAGCTAATTCATAGGGTTACGAGCCTTATCTTTTATCTATTTCAAAACAGATTCCCTATTCCAATTTACACTTACAACATGTTATTATACTTTTACTTCTTTATCAATAAACCTTTTCTACTTACTACTTGACATTCTCACTTCCTTTTTTTCTCATTCATATCATCTTATTAGGCATAATTTTCCATTACTTTTAAGAAATACTATGAATCCTAACCTTTATATCCCGCACAACCATCCCATGTGTGTGCCTGTCATGATTCATGTCCCTTTCCTACATAGGTTCCTAGAATGATGCATGAATGAAAAAACTTGTACCTTTCCAACCATGAGAGTAATATTAGCAAACTGTCAAATCACACAATATGTGCATCACCCAATGGTGAAATATCATCAAATATAACAACCCAAAACAAGAACAACAATACCCTCCTAGGGTGACTTAGGTTTCCCCCCGTGCATGGGTTAGATACTCCCAAGAACGAGATCATTACCAAGGCCCGACAAATTCCTAACCTCCTGACTACCATCCCCAAATAGTAAGAAATAGAAAATGGCCCCCTTTGATACAACTTTTTAATGTCCCCATCCTGGGAGCCGCTAATCCGGTGCCCTGTTCTGGTCACTACACATCCTCAAGTGTGCCTCCCCGTATGTCATAAGTTGCCGACTATCAGTGAGGGTATAATAGGTCACATGGTGAGACTATACCCTTATTAACAGAGTAATCCACATAGAGAATAATTAAATAGTGGAAATAAGATAACAATCAATGACATGCATAAAAAATGAATTCCCAAAACTGGGTATGACCATATATGACTGTAAATATGTCATGCTATTCTATAGTTCCTAGTGAACAAAAATCAAAATAAAGAAAGCAGTAGAATCCCTAAAATAGTCTAGAATCCATGTTTGGAACCCCACCTAACCATGTCCCATGTCCAACTCAACTCCCTAGCATAGGGCCCTTGCCCTTGTCCTGGCCTGCAAGCATGAAATCTTCTCGGGTACCCAATGGCGGTCCGAGCAGGGTGTGAGTATAACTCATTAGGCCACCACTAACGGTGTCTACAAAAATATCCAGCAAAGGCAGATAATTCATGAAACTGATAATAATGAAAAGTAAAGATAACAGTTAAATAGGTCATTCTAGAATATGTTCATTAAACTATATTACCATTGAGTATGAGTTCACTACTTAGTCACATCATGATTTAATATACCTTTTTCGTATGTTCACTGGATTATTCGTGTTCAGTGTTCTCAAGTATATGGGGATTTACAAGTCTTATCTCACTAAGAATCATTTCACACAATTCCCAATTTCATCACCTCGATGCCTCAGTTCGGGTGGAATGTAACCATTATGGGAATATAACTTCATCCCATTACCTAACACATTAATTTAGGGGTGGAACCAGAACCTCCGTCCAACTCAACTCATGGTCATAGAACCTCAAGTCAATATCCCATTCAACCAAGCCATGTGCACATACTTATTTATCATTCACCACAGAACACCATACCATAACGACATAGCCATCATCATTCACAACATCACAACAATATAAATAAATGGGAATTTAACATTTTTTCCTCAATCCATTAACACATTAATTATTCATATTACTTACCCCCTTTATCCCCATTCCCATTGTCCATGCCTATCTCACTAAGCATATTCAAGTATAAATCTAATACCTAGCATTTTCCCATTTATCCATTTAACCCTTTCCTTGCCAACCAAACAACCTATTAGGTAATTAACGAACCTAAGTTTATTAATAAATACTAATTACACATCATTTAATCATATTAACATATTCTTCATAGGCACTATGTTCTCGCACAATGGCATACACTTAGCTAACTCTAAGTCTGGGAATATCGGCACACCCCATGGGTGGCCCTAAAATAGGTCGCATCATCCTCCATGCATCCCATGGGGATCGTGAGTGTTTAATTAGGTTTTTTAGACACCCAATACATCACATCATGTCAAAGGCACCATGAAATCATAAAAAGAGGGAAAGAAGAAATCTCTACAAGCACAAATCTACATAAAACCAAAAGGATATAACCTATAGACCCCTTACCATGAATTTGTTGACGAACACACTCTCAACCGGCGACTTAGATCTTGATTCGACCAACCCTTGAATCCTTACCCTAAATCTCACTAAAAAATTAGGGTTTGAGAGATTCGTTTGAGGATGTGAAAGAAACAGAAATACTAAACCGAAAAGAAAACCAAGAGGGATATTAGACTTACTCGAATCTTCAATCCACAAATGAAGGAAGACCAAACAGACCAAAGATGAGGAAGATTTTTCCTTGGAAGCTCTTGGAGCTTTTGGGGAATCACTAGGATTAAAATAGGTGGAAGGGAGGAAAATCCTGAGTTCCCCTTATTTCCCCCATAATGGTATTTTTGTAAATTTTTAGAAGTTCCCAGGCCGCACGGTTTACCCGCACGGTTTTCCAACCCGTGTGAAAACCGTGTGGAGGCTAATACCCATACAACCTCCCTCTCGCACAGTTTTCTAGACCGTATACAAACCGTGAATATCACGGTCTCCCCTTGCACGGTTTTCAAAATCATGCACAAACTGTGAAGACTGCCCAGAACACCCCCTTTTCCCCATTTTTCGTGTCCTAACCCCTATAACACCCATGATCCTTCTTAAGGACTTGGTAAAACATTTAATTAACCAAAAAATGGAACTATAACTGAAGAATAAACAAGAACATACTTTATGGAGAAATATGGGATCTTACAGAATTGGTTCCAAACTTTGTGTGGAATAGTTGGTGTGTGTGTATAGACTATCTCTGACTAAACCAACACACTAGGAAGGATCATTTCTTATTTCCATTAATTGATCAAATTCTAGAGAGGTAAGAAGGGGATTCCCATTACTATTTTCTTAATGGGTATTCTGGATACTTTCATATCCATATTTACCCCAAGGATCAGAAAAAGACAACCTTCACTTGCCACTTTGGCACATTTTCATATAAGAGAATTCCAATTGTTCTTTGGAATGCTCCAGGGACATTCCAATGATGCATGGTCAATATTATTCAGATTACCAAGAGAATAGCATGGAAGTATTCATTAATGATTTCACTATTTACGAATCCTCTTTTTATGAATGTCTGAGTAGTCATTGCTCTATACTATTTCACTATAATAAAAATAATCTTGTATTAAATTATGATAAATTCTATTTCATGATGCAAAAAGGTATAGTACTTGGGAATCTAATTTCTGTGGTTAGAATCCAAATTGATAAATCAAAAGTGGATGTAATTACTTCCCTACCATTCCCCAAATATTTGTGGGATGTGTGGTAATTCTTATGTCATGTTGGATTTTACCTTTGTTTCATTCATTACTTTAGTAATATTTCACCCCCCTCTCTCGATAACTCAAAATAGAAAAAAAAAGTTTATTTATATAAAAACTATGAGGATTCTTTTACCAAATTAAAATGGAGTCCCACATCACCATCGATAATCCAACCACCTTGATGAGATTTACTATTTGAACTCATCTGTGATGCCTCTAACTATGCATTTGAGGAAGTCTTATCACCAAGGGTCGACCAAGCTCTACATGTCATTGCCTATGCCTCACGTACACTGTACCCTACCCATGCAAACTACCCCCAACTGAAAAAAAAAATCCTTGCCATTATTTTCATTGGATAAATTTACGTTATACATTATAGGTTACAAAGTCATTGTGTTCTCAAACCACACAACCCTCTACTATCTCCTTAAGAAAGCCAAATCCAAACCACGACTCATTCGCTGGATTCTCCTAATTCAAGAATTCTATTTTGAAATTAGGGACAAAAAAGGAGCATAAAATTTGGTGGATGACCATATCAGTAGGATCCTCCCATCCTTGGATATTGACTTGTCCCCCTATATTCCAATAAATGGAATGATTCCTAATGAGATATTATATCAAGTGAAATATTCTATTCCTATGTATACAGAAATTGTAAATTTTTTGGTAGCATCTTGTATTACTACTAATTTAAACAAACCTAGATGACCATATAAAAAATGAGTGTCATTGACAGATTTGGTATGACCCATACCTTTTTCACAAATGTAGTGATTAATTCCTCAAACATTGTGTTCTTGATGGCGAGTTTTAGTCTATCCTAAGGTTATTCCACACTCTTGCTTGTGGGGTCCACTTTGGTCCCCAATGGACAACTCGCAAGGTCCTCAATTCAGGTATCTTTTGGCCAAAATTATTTTAGGATTCCCATGATTTATGTAAATCTTATCCTCGCTATCAAAGAATGGGGAATGTCTCTAAAATACATGAAATTACACAACAACCCTTGCTCTTCCATGAAATTTTTTATGTTTTGGGAATTTAATTTATGGTTAAATTTTATGATTCAATTGGAAACATGTAAATTATTCTATAATTTGATTATGTGTAAAAATGGGTAGAGGAATGAGCCACGGGGACTGATGATTCCAAGACAATTGTGGAATTTTTGAGAACCCAAATTTTATGTAGGTTTGGATTACCTAGGTTCACCATCAGTGAGAAGGTTTCTCATTTCTTCAACTGCACAATGTAATCACTTTTTCATCAATAAGGGGATAGACATCGAGTTTTTAATGCTTATCACTCACAAAACCATGGTCAAGATGAAGTGTAAAATATATAGGTAAAACAAATTCTATAAAAAATGGTTCACCCCAATAGAAAAGGTAATATTCTTAGACTTGAGGATTTATTATAAGATTACATTACTATTTTCAAAACTACCATTGGAATTTCACCCTATAATCTTGTTTTTGGAATGACTTTTCACCTACCTATTAATATAGAGCATCAGGCCTACTAGGAAATTAAAAATTGAAATTCTAATATTTTTTGTGGAGGTGCTGAAAGGAAGTTACAAATTCAAGAGCTCGAGTAAATGAGAATAGATTCATATGAGAACTCCCTGATTTATAAGAAGATAACCAAATCTTCCCATGACCACCTCATCCTTCATCGTCAATTCCACATTGGTCATAAGGTCATCCTTTTCAATGAAAGGCTGAATTTACATCCATGTAAGCTTCATTCCCACTAGCTTGTGTCATATGTTGTTACTAATGTTTTTCCATTTGGTGTTATTTAGGATCAAAATAAATAAATAAATAACCTTCACTGCCAATGGGAAGGGGATGAAGCACTTTCACACAGCCATTCCAAAGTCCTCGATTGAGGAAATCCATGTTTAAGAGGAAACCTTTGAGTGAAACCCACTAGGTTTTATCCTCCCTTCCCAAATTCACTTTTATTACAGTAAGGACACTACACACTCTAGGTGTGGGGAATGGGTACATTCCTAGGTTAGTTAGATATTTTTATCTTTCTTCTTTTTCTCTTTTTCTCTTACTAAATAGTATTGTTACCTTTCCTCCCCCATTACCCCCCTCAGTTTTTTCCAGAAGGTTAATTTTTGATTCCCACTTTATCATGGAAAATTATTCCCACTAAAACATGAAATTTATTGAAATTTCATGATGAATTTATCTATTTAATATTGTTTAATTATTTAAAAAAAATCAATGATGAAATGTTCGTTTTAGTATGAATTTAACATTGATGTGTGATAATTTCTTGAATTTGGGTTGTTTTTTGATGATATAAATGGTTGTATCATTTTGAAACCATTGAGAAGAATGGTCTTCTTTGTGTGAGTAGTTTATAAGAAATTTTCACTTAATATATCCACACATCTTTTCACCTAACCATGATGTGTGAATTTTTCATACTCAATTGAAGGTTAATATAAGTTTTTTTAATATTTATCATCTTTCCAAAAGGATTTGTCCATGCGTTCGTTCCTTATCCAATCATTTTCATTATTGTAATGGATTAACCTATGTGTGTGTACCTGTTATCAGACTGTTGTATGCCCTAAAAACCATAAAACCCAAAATAAAAACAAAAATTAGGTTGTGTATTAGGAAATAAAAAAACTACCCTTCCTCTACCTTTGATTTTACTATAACTATTACCGTTAGTATCCCGAGGAGATCACACAAGGGTTGAAAGAAGAGTGTGAATTTGTTCCAAGTGAAACATTTCAAAAAATAATAATAATAATAATAAAATATGGGATTGATGAAATGTGTAACATATAGGGATATCAGGTTTGGAATTGTATGGTGTGAATTTTAGGAATGGTTAAGTGAGTTGATCTTGAAATTTGATTGCAAAGGATGTAGAATAGGTTCAGTAGACAACGTCATTTAAGTAGAATTTTTTAAAAATAACCAATATTTAATGGACAGAAAGTGGGAAGAATAGAATGAAATGGTTTTCACACACACACGTGGAGATTTACTAATATTGTAAACCTTTGAATTAGTTTCTTAAATTTTTATCATTAATATCCTTGAATTTTGTTCTGATACAATTTATGAGACATATTTTTCCAATGATCACTGAGAATAACTTCTTAGTGTGATTTTTTCTTTGACCACATTGCTATCAACAATTAAATTTTCATTGAATATTAAATATTCATATATTTCAGAATATATCCATGCATCATTTTTTAAAATGTGACGTTTCCTAGGAGTGAAAATATTTAGGTGTGGGGGTGTGATCGCATCGTGATTCACTAGTAATATTCACCATTGGATGAATGTGATAAACTTATTTTGAATTGTAAATTCCAATTATTATAAAAAATATATTTTCATGTATGATTCAATTATTCAATTTTTATAAATTTTTAAAAGGTAAATTATACTTTTTTAGACATTCATTGAAGGAGGAGGTGATTTGGAGGGCCTGAGATGATGCATGATGGTAAATGGGAAAAACTGAAAGGAA
The DNA here is from genome assembly GCA_963277665.1 of Viscum album. Classification (NCBI taxonomy): domain Eukaryota; kingdom Viridiplantae; phylum Streptophyta; class Magnoliopsida; order Santalales; family Viscaceae; genus Viscum; species Viscum album. The sequence goes on from OY728135.1 coordinate 1,841,851,837, forward strand.
GAACATGAACACTTTTCCATTATTTTTAATGTTTTGATGGATCTGTTGATCCAAATGTGATTAAATTTTATAAGATGATCCAAAACTCCATGGGATACAAATCCTATAATGATTCCAAATCCCAATTCGTCCTTCTGGTGGCCCATCCAAACTAATCTCTCCAGAAGACCGAATCTGCATGAATTCAAAAGATAGGTTCGGTATTTTGACAGTATCTCCTAATAAAAATGTAAAATGGCCACAAGATTTGATAAGGAGATATTAAAGAGTCTTTAAAAAAACTCTACCTTTTTCCAAAGTCCTGATATAGTCGTTTACTAGTCCAAAACTGAGATACAAGTGGTATAACCAAATCTGGGTTCCCAAAACCACTTCCCATTTTGGATATAAAAGGGAACCTTGGGAACCTCATTTTTAAGTTTGACCAAGGAGTGAAGTTATGCCATTTTTGAGTTCCAAATGAGTCTTATCTTTTCCTTATAGGTTATGGAGATACCTATCCTCATAGGGATAACTGAAATTAAAAAGGATATCCACCCTACTTTCCTCATCTCAATGTTTGGATAAACTATTGGTGTTTGTTGTGAGGGAGATACACATATTGTAAAGGGAGTTACAACACTTATATTTCTATTGGATTGATTTGTTTTTGATTTTAAAACATTTCATTCAGAATTATCTTACTTTGATTCATGTTTTAATTCTTTGTTTGATTAAACAGAATAGAATTCTCTTTACTTTTAACCAATTGGTGTGAAGTTTTTAGTTCAAGTCTTGTGTTGTTCCGATTAGAAAACACAAGAATAATTTTTCTTCAAAATTATTTGAGACTTAAATTTTATTTTTTAGTTATTATACCATGAATATGATATGGGCCTTTGATATATGATTGTTATGTCAAGGTTTGGTTCAACATTCATTGATATAAAATATAAGGAAGTAATCAGGACTCTGAATACTTTCAACCAAATAGATAAATCAAACCTGAATTAAACTATAAGATAAATGAACTTTATATGTGTGTATTAAACTCAAAATAATCTCTTTATCTAATATTTTTTAGAATCCACTTGGTTTTTCAAATATTAAACTCTTTAAATTAAGTTATTTTCTTAAAATGTTTTTCAAAGCCACCCCCCTTTTTAGAAATTTTTCTTAAAAATACATAATTTAAACCTATCTATTCTCATTAAGAGATGACCTAGGGTCTTACCTAGACTATAAAATAATCTTTAAATCATAAAAAATTTGACGTGTCAGGAAAATGCGTTCATCCTCCTCCTTTTTTTATAAATATTATTTTAAAATATATTTCTAAATTTATCTTTGTATAAATCAATTCTTATAATTGAATGGTATTCTCTTCCTTCTGAATTATTATCAACAATAGGTCACCCCTTTCCTCTCATAGAACACATTTCCATAATTTGATATTTTGTTAAAGGTATCATTCTCAAATATCTCTTTCATTTATTATTTAATATTCTGTTGAAATAAAATATTTTAAAAATCTTATGAATTTTCATCCATAATTATATTTTTGTGTTATTAATATCTTACTAGTTTATTACTGATTTGGGATCACCCATTACCTATCACTGAACCATTTTCATTGGTCATTTCTATATCAAAATACATGTTTCAAAACCTATGTCTCCACATTTCAATTCTCATATTAGCCATTATAATATAGTTGATCATTAAAGGTATCTATATAAATTTAGTTTAATTATAAAATAATCTTTTTAAAAAAATTAAATATTTATTAGTTTTTCCTCCTAATAAAATAATAAAAAAACAACATTCACTATGGTGGTTTTACAATAACTAAATGAGTGGTGATGTTTTATTTTGACATAATACCTTTAGGGATATTATTAAAAAAATTATGATTTAATATAACATTAATAATAAAATAATTTCATGTTATGATTCTGTAATGATATAAATTTCATGATAATTAGGATGTTAAAACTAAATAATCTAAAGTCATTTTAATTATTTAAAACATGACTATAGAGGAAGATTATCTAAATTATAATTGAAAAATTAATGATATAGAAATCCATTAATTCTATAATTACATAAAACCTATAAATGGAAACATCTGTAGCTTATTATACCATTTGATTAGAACCCTTGACCATTATGGATATACCAAAATAATTTTAGAGGTTATGAACTCAATAACCTCAATAAGATCAAAGTGAATAACATTAATTTAGTAAGTAAATAAAAATTATAATAAATAAATTAAAAGGATTTATAATAAATAAATAAAAATTAAAAAGTACCTAAATCTAGTTTATAATTAATAAAATTTAATTATTAAAGTATATATAGGACATACAAAGTGATCTAGGACTCAATGTAGGAGGTTTTTCTTAAAAATCTCCTTTCTTATTAATTTTTTTTCTCTATTTCATATCTTATGTTATATTTATTATCTCAAATTTTCAATGAATAATTATTTATTATCACTTTATTTTTATTTAATAATTTCTATGTAATTATGTTATTGAATTTTTGGTTCATGCTTTACATAGTTTGTATAGGGGTCTCTCTCACTTTTCCTTTATCTTGTGGTTATATTCTCTATCACTCTATATCACTCTAACTTCCACTTTCACTATTTATAATATGATTACATAATTTTATTTATTTTTAATTATCCTTCCTTTCTCAAAGATACACTTGTATTCAGGTCTCACTTTCTATATATACCTTCAGTCAAAACATATTATATTTATAAAAGAACATTAAATTTTTTCTTATCTTCCTCCAAAATTTTATTCTATTTTAAACATATTTCGTTTTAGGGATTTATTATTTTGAAATTTTTTATTAAAATATTATTTTAATATCTACATAACTCATTATGAAAATTATTTTTGAACGTTCCTTATTTCATTGTTATTATAAAAATGAAAACAAACAATATGAAACAAAAATCATGTTTTCATGATCATTTCCTACTATATTCTTATCAATATTATTTTATTAAGACTTTAAATATATTATATATTATAATAATTATTAATTTTTAAAATGTCAGTTTATATAAACATTCTTACATTTATTTATTTCCACAAAAATAACATTTTCCTTATTTATTTGTGTGTTTTGTAAAAATTAATAATTTTTTTCTTAAAACCTACATAGTTACTTATCTTACACTGAAATATTCTTCACATATTTATATCCTATTTTCTTTAATCATTATAAATTTATTATTTCATATTTCCCATGATTTTTTACATAGAAACCCATACTTTTCATATATAAATTACACATAATACTATATTAATATTCATTACATAACATTACGATCCACATCATAATTGTATAGGTTTAGAATATTTGGAAACATGGATACATAAACAAATGGTTTATAAGTGAACTAAAAAAATCTTCCAATATATTATTCTTAACTAGAACCCTTCTTATATATATCATATTTAATAACATTCTTCATAACTTGGGGAAAGGAAACATAATAATAGATGAGCATATATTCTAAGTAAGGGTAAAAAAGGGATATATCAATGACCACTTAATAATAACATAAGAATAATGGTATGAGAACATGAGAATAACATTTTAAACTCACACATAGTATGTCATAAATTATAATCTTGAATCATGTAAAATAAATTGGAAGTTTATAAGACATGATTCATTAAGAAATAAAAGAATGTGATCTATAAAAAAATGGAATTTTCATAAGAGATAACTTTGTGTAATACACATAATTATATTAATCTATTTCCTTATTTTTCAAACATCACTTCCAAGAATATCATAGTTGATTGGATTCACTACCCAAAACATCATATGCAAGATTAAGTTTCACAAAGATGGATATCATAGTTGGTTGGGTCCCTTACTAAAACGGGTTCACTTCCCATTATAGTCCTAATTATCCCGTGAGAGATCCATCTTTACTCAATGCATCGGAAGGATATATAATTCTGGTCCCACCCATCACATGAAGAAAATCATGTATATATTTTCCATAATACCATAAAACATTAATCATATCATAACCCATATAAAAGAAATGGGTTTCATAAACATTTTATCATATCATAGCACATGGAAAAGAAATGAGTTTCATAAAAATTTCATCAATTCATTATAACATAGCCTGTAGAGAATAAATGAGTTCCATAAATATCTTGTTATAAAATTAATAAACCATCCATATAAATAATAATGATGGTATAATTAATTTATATCCCCAGTAAAACTCAAGTAATATAATATGATTTTATCATATATGAAATTTTTCATTAAAATATCACTTGGAACATTTCTTGAGAAAACCTCCCTTGTCACTTTAAATTCACTTATTTAATATTAAAAAATTACAAATATCAAAGAAATTATTTTTTAAAATAACCATGAAAACTTATAAATGATCCTTCAAATCTATGAACATTCATGGTGGTGGAAAAATTTTTTCATGTCATATAAGATAAAATTAAATATTTCTTTCACACTTTAGTAAAAAAAGTCAAGAAGGTCATCTTTCATAAAATGGAAAGATTATTCCTTTTAAAATATTTCATTAAAAATTCAATCATGGATAAAAAATAATTCCAAAAATAATTGGATAATATTAAGAGGATTTTTGGAAAGAGATTTAGAAAGCATGTATATGGAAGAAAATGGATTTTTGACGAAAGAGAGAAATATAGTTAGTTTTCCTTTAAAATAATCTTTCAATCTCTACAGTGCCTAAAGAGTGGAAAATGAAAGTAAAAAATGTAATATCAAGAAATAATAAGAGATTAAAAAAATTATGGGTTTAATTAGATATATAACATAACATTTCTTAATTGTAAAATTGGTTAAAAAATATCCTGATAAACAATGAGACTGTAACATAAACCCCTTTCCTCAAGTTTTAATTTCTTAAAAATCACTTTAAAATCTTGTATAATTAATATAAATTTATTAAAATTATAAACAATATTGATTTATATATTTATAATATTATATATTATTCACTTATAACATTTCAACACCCATTTATTAATAATTCTTTATTAAAATCATCATTTTTGAGTGTTAATTGTTTTGTTTTTCATGAGAATTTCATTTTAGTAGATCTAGTCCTTGTTCATTAATTAGGGTTAAATAATCTCAAAAATTTTAATAATGATATAAATATTTTATATATTAATAATATATATAGATTAAATCATCCACAAATGATAGAAATAAATAAATGAATTACATCGTTCGTGGAGATGGTAAGTCGTACGTACGCATGAACATTGTTTTTCGTTTTTGATGGTTGGAATGAAATAAAGGTGAATATTAATTTAACTTTAATGAATTATTAAATAATATATATCATATATATTTATTAAATATATCATTATTACCATCCTTTTAAAGTGGAAATTAAAAAAATCACATAGCTTTGTGGAGGTGGTAGTCCACATGTACAAACGAGCGACGTTATCATTTACCAATGGATATGAAGGTAAGAAGGTAATATAATATTATAATTATAGATGCATAATTATTCTATTAATATCATATATAATCTTTCAACCCATCATAATAACCATCTATGAGACATGATGAGGGAAAATTAATTGTATCGCTGTGTGGAGGTGATAATATACATGTAAGCACAAGAGACACTTTCACATCACATTTTATATAATATAGGGTATATATTGGTTTTTAAATAATCATAATAAAATTTAATTATTTTTATGAAATTTAATTTATTATTTTATAATGGATACCATATAATTAAATTACTTATAAGAAGAATGAAATTAAAAGTGACCGGGTAAGACTATTACCTTTCCTTCAGCTAGAATCCTTTAGATCATTTCTTAAGGAAACATTGAATGTTCTTTCAAGAAGTAAAGAACATATAATTCGAGGATATTGAAGTTTAGAAGATAATTTTAATGGGTTTGGTCGAGATATATTTCTCAATGTGGTGTAAATATAAGACAGAAGGGATGTCCTTCTATAAGGGAGGGAAAGGACACCCATGGAATTTCTAATTTTTTTAAATATAATTAAGTAATTATCAAGATAAAAGCTTCAAAATTGATATATATGTTAATAAAAATAGTTTAATTTCAAAATATCATCATCCTGTGAAGTGTAGATAGGTTTTTGTGTCATTTTAAACCTTATATTTTGGTTTAACCCTTTGGTTAACCAATTTTAATCTTAATCATGGTAATGATGTTTTTAATATTAAAGGGTAATAATTTTACATTTAAGTTATAAATTAGTTATTAAATGGTAAATGGAATACATGTTTGATAATTTCTCATCCTAATTTTCCTATGTCAATATTTTTATGAATTTTATATAAGTTAATAAAATATCATTTCATAAAAAATATCATTAATGTAATTTTGGAGACTATTAATTTAATTAGAAATTATAGACAACATGGAAGAAATGAAATTCAAATATAAAATTTTAAAAAATTCAAAATATGTTGGATTTATCTTTAAAATTCATATAATACCATAATTCACCCAAATTTTATTAGTTTTAATATTTTTAAAATCACTTATTTTGTTTTTCTATTAACTGTATAAATACATCCTCAGTATTGCGTAAGTATTTAGGGTAATTATTAATTCACTAAAAATTATAAATAAATTAAAATAATAAAAAATTATATTATATTTCCAATAATAATTTATAGACAAATACATCCTTTTTTTCATGTGTAAAAAATTTAGAGTTTAAATGTCAAGAGAGTGACAGTTTGTATTTATTCTTTGATTAAATTATTATAAAAGTAATAATCAATTGAAAATGGAACCAAGTGGCCATATATATTATAATTGGACATAAATGGTAATTTGTTTCCCATAAAATAGGATAAAGTCATGTTTTAGAGTAATTTTAATGCCTTAAACTGAAGTTGCAACACTCTTTTACCAGTTTTACCATTATCGTGGTGAAAAATATTTAATAAGGCTACTATTCATAATGACCACAAATAAAAGATACCTATTTATTGAAATTGAATCTCATTATTCAGAATATTGGATCCATTTTTTAAAATTCAATTTCTACAATGTAATTAAATTCATTTTAAAATAAGTGCATAAAACATGGAAAACCCATTTTTTAGAAAAATACAATTATAAACTTAAAACTGGATTTATTCTTATCATATTCCTAGAAAAATAATTATATGAATGTTGAAAAATTTAATTGAAATATAATATATATAAATTTCCTTAAAATCATTCACCAATAGTGATTAATTTAATTTATTAAGATAAAAACATGTTGTGTACATAAAAACAATTTATTAGAAAAACATCTATTTTTTATTTCAAATGATTTTTATTTAAATTTTTAATCAATTTATAAATGATGAATTCATTTTATACATGTGTAAACCACAAATGTTTCATAATTTAGTTAGTTCTATTCATACCCTCCAATCCAACAGCTGGGTAAGAACTATCACATTAAATAATAATATTTTCAATAGTATATAGTGAATCATTAAAATATGGTATTATGTGTAATGAAAGATATCAAAGATATAAAGTTTATTTATAGATATATATATATCATAAAATAATATGGTGTTACATTATTCCTTATTTAAAATGAATTTAACCCTAAAAAATACATCACTTTGATTTAAAAAAATGATTATATCTATGTGTCATCACATCCACATATTCCCAAGTAACTTTATGAAATTTTTGATTCCTCATCAAAACGTTAAATAGGTGTTGTAGTCTTGTTATGTATCACTTTATTTATATTATCCAAGATTTATATCCATTTTTCTTTGTAGTAAATATCATGCTCCATTGTTATAATCTCTGATTTTAGTGCATGTGATGGATCATATATTTACTTCCGGAGGAGGGATATATGGAATACATCATAAACTTGAGATAGGTTCAGTGGAAGTGCTAAGAGATAAGACACCATACCTACTTTATAAAGGATCTCAAAGAGGCCAATATACCTAGGGATTATGTTTTGTTTCTTTAAGAATCTCATAACCTTCTTCTATGGAGAAATTCATAGAAATAATTTCTCATCAATATTGAATTTCAGATTTCAATGATGATATTCAGCATATATTTTCTATCACCATTGGGATACCTTGATGTGTTTCTGAATTTTTATTACATTATCTACCATTTTCATAGCTAAATCAGGTCCCAATAGCTTTATTTATCTAAATTTATCCTAGTACAATTGATTTCTACACTTATTTATATAGATGGCACCATAAGGATTCATCTAAATGATCAAGTGAAAGTAGTTTTTTTAGAAAATTTGATAAGAGGAAGGTGTTAGTCTAAACAACCTTTTAAATAAATAGAACAAGATATTATCATATCCATAGATGTTTTAATAGTTATCTTAGATTGAATATCTATTTTAGTTTGATAATCAGTAATAAACCCCAACTCTATATCCAAAGCCTACTACAGAATTCACTATAACGTCAAAGAAAACCTTGGATCCTGATTAGATACAAAAATATACATTCACATTAATTTTTATAAGCCCTCATTGATGAGATTTACAAACAAAAACCGAGTTATTTTATTCTTTTCATGGACAAGAGTTTTTCTCCTTTACTAAACAGACAATAATTTAGCCATAGGACAACCACGGACTAGGCGTGACATATGTGTAGCCCAAAAAATGGTCACCTGAGGTTTATGGTGTTAAGGAAAAAAGAATCATCCTAGGTCATGGTCATCTAAAACTGATCAAAATTGGTATTTTAGTCCATTCCATCAACATCCAGCTTAAACTTCGACTCCAGACCCTGCCTCTAATCAGATAGAATAGAATTTGGTACTCCATGCAAACTTCCCACTTAATTAATGTATATTCCTAATAACTAATCTAGTGATTAATATTCTATGATATTAATGAAGCATGCTAAATGTGTATAGTGATTTAATACAACCCAAACAGGATTATAGTCCTTAGTTGTTTTGGGGAGTCTGATGATAAAATATATGGTGATGTTTTACCATTTCTATTCTGGAATGGGTAATGGTCGTAACATCCCCATAGACTTCTATCACTCAACATTAACTTTATAATAGACCAATCGGTGAGATACATACTCTATAATATCACTTTTCATGTTGTCCCACTAGAAATACTCTTTCTTATCTCTATAAATATCAATACTTCCAGAATGAATAGATAATGATGAACTATGAGAATCATTCAATATATCTTTCTAAATATATGGCATGGATAGAAAAAAAATACTCAATTCAAAAACTATAACATTCTATGATAATCAAGGTTGATCTAAGGAAAAAATTTATCCTCCTTCTACAGCTCCACATCTTCTTTCTGCACCTCTTTAATCCACTCATAGATAGATGGTTGAACACTCATTTAAACCATATAATATTTATACATTTTCTTAAAGATTTATATATCCATAATTTGAAAATCAATAAATATGGGATCTTTTGTGACTCTCATCATAAATAATCTAGCATGATACTTTCAACCCAATTTATCTCCCACCTTGTTCACTTTCCTAGGGTGACAACATATTGATCGTTCATAATCTTTAATCAACTCCAAACATCTTCTCTAGAACATTCTTGTCTCTTTTTAAGTTAATATATAATTGAAACTCTTATGATAAGTATATATATTACACCTTTCTATTTAATGATAATTCACCCATATCATTAATAAAATATTACCACAGCTAACTCCAAATAATGAGATGGTAATTTTTCTCAAGAACCTTCAATTTTCATAAGGCATAATCCATCACAATATCATTCTTCATGGGGACACATAACAATCCCTTATTTGATGCATCATTATAGATCACAAACCCTTATCCCCTATAGGTAAATGTAAGTATAGGTGTGCTGACTAAACTTCTCTTTAGTTCCATGATATTTTCTTCACATTCATCTATCCAATGTTACTTCGATCCATTCCAAGTTAATTTGGTGAGTGGATTAGATAGTGTGATAAAATCCCCACAAAGCATCAATAGTATCCAACCCAACCAAGAACAGTATGGATCTCGGTCACTATGGTTTGTTTGGTCCAACATTCAATTACCTATATCATTGATGGATCCATATATATACCTTCCCTAGAGATTATATGACATAAAAAAACATTTTGTATCCAAAAATTCACAATTTGAAAAAATTTCATACAGATTTTGCTTCCTTAGGGTATTCAGAAAAATCCTCGTGTGATCTTTATAAACTTCCTTACTCTTCATATATTTAAACTTATAATCATTAAATTATTCCAAAAATTGATCATATTAATTTATTAAGACTCTATTTATTAAATACTTTAAGATAATAGGGTAGTTAATAAGACCAAATGTTGTCACTATAAATTCATAGTTGTCAAACCCTGTATGGAATGTTGTCTTGGGTATATCTTCCTTCTTAAAACTCAATTTATGATATCTATCATGAGTATCAATATTTGAAAAGTATTTAACTCCACATATTTTATCAAAAAAGTCTTCAATACATGGTAGAAGATACTTTTTATTCACATTTATTTTGTTATGTTCTTGATAATCAATGCTTAGTGGCATGATCCATATTTTTTTAATAAAAACAATAGGTCCAAACCAAGTTTAACTACCATGAAAAATGAATCCCTTATCAATATTCCCCTAGATTTATTTCTTGAATACATGAAACTTAATTAGGATCATTCTCTATAGAGTCTTTGAAATAGGTGTAGAACTAGGTATGATTTCTATTTAAAAATAAACTTTACAATTTGGAGGAAGATGAAGAAATTATTCTTTAAAACATTAGTAAACTCTCATACAATAGGTATACCATTGTTTCTTATCTCCTTGAAACGTGCATTCTATATTTAAGAATCACTATTTTCAGGCAGTTTCCATTGGATTTATTCATGGAACCGGAAACATCCAACAGTTCTTTATCCAAAGAGGGTCTGCTTTCCAAAGGCAGGCGTTCGTTAAGTTTTGAACTTTACAATATTTAATAACATGCATTGGTCGAGAGGATAGGAGGTCGGGCTCATCACACCCTTTTGGGGGGAATTATTGTCTACTCTGGGAATCTCTTTGAAATTAAAATATATTTATGAATCCTTATTAATTCACCAATTATACCATAAATATCCCTCGAAATTTAAAATGTATAAAATTTTAGAATTATTAGTATGTATTCGAGATTTTCCATCAATGGTATCCTCTAATATACTGATTAGAGATTATTTTAATCATTTTTATGATGATACTGGTTTTTAATCCACTCAGTGGGGCACTCTAGAATTTATTTTCATCCAAGGAGACAAAGGTTTTGTTTTAATCTTGGGATCATGCTCATAAAATGAGCTACCAACGTATCCTTGTGAAAGGAATCATAACCATTGTAGTTCGATTCTGCTTAATAGGAAACATCATACCTTTTAAGGTCATGTGATAAGGACCTATAAACAGAAGGTGCTTAGTTGAAACTTAGTGTGGGACTTATGCTGAAGATGCCCAAGGATCTTGGTAAGGATATGAGTTTCCAAGTAGGATCAGACCCTGTTGGGAATATGGCCCAAAGAGAACATGGTTTATTTGAAGTGTTGGGTTTGAACCTCAAGGAGTATTCCTATGTATCCCATATGGATGGGAATCCAATCCCATGTAGTTTAATGTATCTCATATGATAGTATGGTCTCTGAGAGAAATGATTTTGGGCTTACATCCTGAAAAGGATGCCTTGATTATTTGAGGATTAAATTTGGGGATTATTTCCTAAAGAGGATACCCAAATTGGGGGAATTAGGGTTAGATTCCTAAGGAGGATATCTAGTGAGATCCAGCTCTGAAAGAGCTTCCTACGTATCCTGGTTTGAATAGGAATCAGAGTTATCGTAGTTCCTTTTGTGGGAGTGTTTCTGCACATGTTGTAATCATCATGTATCTTTAATCCTATGTGATTAATGCTCAGTGTGAGAAACAAGAGGTTGTGAAATATTAAACAATGACACTTCACACTTTCAAATTTTTCCTCCATGCCGATAGAAGAGGGCGCATTGACCGTGGAAGAGGGTGAGGTGAAAAACATTCCCTCTATTCTATTCACATTGGACAAGGGTCCAATGGAAGGAGGAAGGGGTGAAGGTGAGGGGCTTAAACTAGGATGGATTACCTGAAATTGATCTTGGTAAGAGAGGGAGACATATCCTATGCTTGTGCGGAATGGAAAGTGGGATGTGTACCTTCTCTACTTGAGACCTGAGGTTCTTGGTCACCTCTTTGAAAAGGGCGAGGCCGAAATCCCACCATCTTCTAAACCGGGAACTTCCCAACATTGTTTTTGGGAGAAAAGTCCATGTGACTACGGATATACAAATCCTCAAACATCCCATGAATCTTAACCCCATTGTGAAAAAAATGTGGTAAAAATCTTACTATAGAAATACAAACCCAAATTGGAGACACACTGATGTGCGTTACCCAAAGGTTTGAGAAGTCAGGAGGTTTGGGGGGGTTCAACTTAGTCCCTTTTAGACAAGGGAACCAAAGAAGGAGATACCCTACCATGGATGGATTTTAAGAAGGGTAATTAAGTTGGTCACGTAGGTACCTCACACAGGTATGTTTCATAGGTACCTCGCATAGGTATGTCGTGTAGGTACCTCACGCATGTATGCCGCATAGGTGACACGCGTTACTCTGTCACGCAGATATGATGCGTAGCTGAACCACACAAGTGTGGTGCGTAGTTATACCACATAGGTATAGATGAGGAATGAAGAGAATATGAAGAACTTCAAGACATGAATATCCCCTTTAATTATCCCTTCATTTTTAGTTATAGAACTACCTAATACAATTTGAGAGATCTAGGTGAAAGAGCTACGTAATGGGAGCTTTATAGATCTTTCACTCTTTTTTCAGTCCGAAAATGAGGAGCCCAAGGGTCCTATTTATAGGAACAGATGGTCCTGGTAGAAGAAACATTGGTTGTGCAGGTATGCTGTATCTCTCCACCGCGCAGGTGCTCAGTGTAGAGGAATCCCAAATCTTCTCACACATACCTCGGACATGTAGCTATTTTGTGAATCTCATCCATGTAGCTCTCTCGCGAAGTTGGGCCGCTTAGCTCACTCACGAAGCTGGGCCGTGTAGCCATCTCATAAATCTTCGAGATGATACTTCTTGGGAGTATTTTGTGATGTTTCCTTTGTACTATTTGAATCTTTTTAAAGAGTTTCAACCAAATCCCCCCCTCAGGATTGGATCTGAAATATCCAAAGAGGATCAATTCTTGAGGTGAATGTCTAGGAAAAAGATCTGGATGGATTAATGAATAGCATAATTGTGTCGTGCAAGAATTTCGTGCAAAGCCATAGTGTAGGTATGCCACGTAGATATGGCACGTAGCCATGGAACGCAGTCATGAAGCATATATATTTTGTTTCCTATAAATAGGTATCAACCTTTTGCATTTTTCTTCACTTGCGCTTTCTCCAAAATTTAGAGCTCTCATTGTGTAGCTCGTTCATTCAGCTGCATCGCATTTTTCTCTCACGTAATTATATTGAAGTTTCTTCAATGTAGGATTATTCACGCAATCGATCTATGACAAAAGTAATTCACCGATGGAGTTGCGCTAACATCTTTATCAAAGGGCTTACGTGAATGACTTTGTTGAAGGACCTTGTCGAAGGACTTTGTCGAAGGACCTTGTCGAATGACATACGCAACAAGTGCCCTTTGCTAAATTTCTTACTTTCTTCATTATAAATATAATCTTAAATTTTGGTCATTCTTTTGTCGGAAAAATTGACTCATTTGATGACCCATACCGAGGAATATAAGGCTAGCCAAAGTGAAATGATGAGGATCGTCAGGACAGATTATTATGACACTGTTTAGAGTACCCTTCCTGGGCTATGGAAGGGTATAATTCCTACCAGCCTGACTATCCACAAAGTCCTTACTTACCCTCTGTACGAGCATGGACTTTTTCAAGATGCCCATTTTCCATCTATTAAGAAGTACTTTCCAAATAATTGGTTTCTTCAGTATTCCAACTGTAACAACATGAATATTAGTGCTAGGGGGTTCCGATACAAAAAGGCATGGTCCCAATTGGTTGTATCCTTCATCACAATGGTTTCACTCTAGATATGAATGATCATGTTGTAGATCCAAGACCACATTGTTATGATTACACTTTTTGGGCTTCTCAAATAGATCAATAAAATGGTTGGAAAGGATACTGGGACCTTTGTTCTAGAGGGGGTGTAAAACCTGAGTGGATGTGGGCATTCTGGGTACGTCGGACTTGTGCAGAATTTAGAAAAGAATTATCATACATTCAAATTTATGAAGCTGTCTGGATGGGGAAAAATTATGTTTACAAAAATGAATTCATTCCTGAATTACTGAGCCGATGGAGTCCACAAACGAATTCCTTCCATTTGACACATGGTGAAGTTGGTAATAGCCTCTATGATGTTTACCAAATAGCTAGAATCCCTATTCTTGGGGAAATGTATGATGAATTCATCCTGACTACTTCAACATGGGGTTATGTTACCAGAGCACCACCGATGGCCCATGAATTACTTAAGATAGTGAAGAATTTACCCAAGGATAAGAAATATATCCATACTAGAGTGTGGATGGAAGCCTTTTTAGAACCAACAACATAGAAAGGTCCAATATGTGGACGTCCTACAGTTTTTCCTTCAGCCGATAACCAAGATAGTTCAGGTACATATTGTCCTACACTATAAAGAGGTGATTACAAGCACTGGGGTTATAAAGTCAAACCTAATATATATTCAAATGTATGATTAGATGCCTTCCTTGATATGTGGATAAGTGTTCATTTTCTTCCAGTTCATGAATCCGGTGATGATATAAGATCAGGGACTTTTTTAATTTCCACTAAATTGGTAGAGGGGAATTATATTGGGCTAGAAACCCCTATTTTGGAAATAATTTACCATCTCCTGCTATATTTATAAAATGGTAAGGATCCATTTATAATTTCAGGGCCATTTCAAGTGTTGTGGGGATGGATTGCAGCAAATTTTTCTTCATACTCAGTACTGAACTCAGTCAGAGTTCCAAATGGTCGATTCACCCCGTTTTTACATAATGTTTCTGGTATTAAGCCTCTGAACTTAAGACCTGATGAAGTACTGAAGGTATTGAATGTCTCAGGAGAATTCAACATCTATCCTTTTGGTAATCCACCAACTAGAACATTTATTGATGATGTTAAAGAAAAGAATTATGAGCTGAGATCTTATATGATGGCATTCGGGGATGGTGTACTATCAACTAGTATTGATGGTGAAATTATCTACGAGGCTTATGTGTCCTATAGGTTTACACGTCAGTTCAGGTGTCTTCAACAATGATGCACCTTTCCACCCACATATGTTATACATTTGAAGCACCCAATGGTAGCACAACAATTATGGGTTCTCGCAGCTTTAGAGGTATCCAAACTGTCAATTACATTACCACCACCAGATGCGTCAATCGGATTGGAAGGTGGGTATGCCAAAGCTTGGGTTTCTTAATATCCTCAAGGGGCTCTGACATAAGGAGTATCTAGAGTGGCGGCTACAACGAATGTTGAATGTGGAAATCATGGAAAAAAGTCTAAGGCCGGAGATAATACCGAAATTTTAGAGGTTTTAGATCCTTCAAAGCGTCTTTGTAGGAAGTACACCAAGAAGACCAAGGCTAAAGAAGCAATACCTCCAATGCTAAGGCGATCCAGTCGCCGCCATCAAACAGAGGTTCCTATTCCACCTGTTGAATTTTCTGAGGAAGAAAGGTATGAAGAATATCTTCAATTGGAAGGTGTCGAACCTCTTCCACGGTCAACCAGGCCTAAATCAAATTATGTGCGACCTTCGACCATTCATCATTGGGAGAGTATAACTCATGATCTCAGGGATGCATGAAAAATTCTTCAGAATGGCATTTGAATACTAGATATTGGTGATATCAACGAACCTTCTGATTTCAATTCGGAAAATAACTTGTCTAAAGTAAAAAAGTATATTGTGGAGTTAGAGACTTTTATATATGAAAATGATGAATAAATCCTAGCTTCTAAACTAGTATTTTATATGCTAAATTTAGGAGTCTGTGATGGGTTAATTATCGACTCTGAGGATGATTGGTATATTTATGTTAATACTGAGAATGTATTTCCATTTTTTCTTTTGTCTCAACTCTGCTTTATAATTTGAAATCATTAATCTTCATTAAAATGTATTTCTGCAGCTTGAATATAGAGAAGGAAGATCTGGACCGAATCTTGAATCGCCTCAGTATAGTCATGCGGGTTCTCTCATTGGCACAACGAATAATCCTCCCACATCACTAGAACTTTCTCCAAGAGAAAGAATCATGACTGGGGTAATGGCGACAGATAATCCTCAACCATTACCTCAAGTTTCCCCTACTAAGAGGAGTGTTTCAATCTCTCCTCAAGATTTTGAACAAAAACGAAAAAGATCCATGAGATTGCTTCAAAGCATTTGCCGAAAGAGTAAGTATTTATACAATATTTAGGGTATACAATTTTCTCAAGACGTTTTGGTAACCATGTTTTATCCTCTTGTAGTATCTATGTCTATTTCCTTTCTCAAGGGATTAAGAGCTGATGCTTCACAACCAGAAAAAGAAGTCCCTGGGGAAACCCAGGTTCATGTTGACGTATCTATACTGTCAAAAGATTCAGCTATACCTACTCCAGGCTCTGTTGAGAGAGAGGAAGGCCAAGGTAATATTAAATACATTCCCCAGTTACTTTTGTCAAAGGATCTTGAAAACAATCAATAATGATATTCCTATTGCTTCAGAAGAAAGGACTAAAGATCCAGGGCAATTTGAATCCAATGCTACAATTAACCTAAACCCAGAAAGATCTAATGTTGGAATACCAATTGAATATTCAGCAGATCAAAATGTCAGCAGAGCCAATTTGGGCATCAACCAAATTTTTTTGGATACCTTAAATGGTGAGGATGTTGTAACATTTCAGGCCATATACACAGAAATGATGGATACCCTTAATCAGAATATTGATATTCCAGGTTCCATCAAGGATTTTGGATATTTCCATAAGGAATTGAAAGGAAGTAGGTTCCTATTCCTGCATTTTCCATACATAATTTTTTCTTCAACTTATTTCATTACATAAAAATTCACTTTAAAGAAGATTTATCTACAGAAAATGTTGCAAAGGTTCTTCAAGAACAGGGTGTTCCACATTATCCTTCTACTGGGGTTGAAGAAATACTTATAGAGGATCCTTCATCAAGAGACATTCTGTTGCCTTTGAATGTCATATCTGAACAAATTCAACGGTATCCCCCTCCTCAAGAAACACCTTCTCAAAACACCAGAGTTGAAAATACAGGGGATGAATCCAATCAAGTAGCTGACTAATTGTTGGGTAAATATAGTCAGCCGTCTGAGTCATATTTGTTTCCTCCATTCGAAACTAATAATGAACTTGATTTATTATTTAGGGTTATCATCTCTTAGATCATAGGGTGAAGCTTCTACCATTCCAAGAGAAGCAGAAAGAAACAATTATTTAAGAAAACTGTTTCCAGAGTACATTTTACCTCATGGTAGTGACTCATATTCAGATTTAGAGATGCATTATGCTCTTGTTATGGCACGTAAGAAGACATGGCAACAAATCTGGAACATAATTGCTAAAAATACTTTATATGAATTATCGTCCCATTTTCCAAAACTCACAGCATTTTTCTATGTGTTGGGATTTATTGGGTTCAATTATCGGGCGGTCTACGATGCTATGAAATAGACTATTCGCCGACGGGAGTAGGAGCATAATCTACAACAAGATTTTGAAGAGGCAAAACAACTCGTCCATATTAAGGGCCTTCAAGATGTAGTGGTTGAGGAAGAGGAAAATCATAGTAATAAATCACTTGAGATTAGCCTACAAATCAAATAAGCCACGAAGGAGTTACTATCTCTTCAACATCAACTAGATGTTATTCATAAAAATCTTGAGAAACTGAATTAGATATTAGGAGAAACCCAATTGGAGAGGATAATTTCCATTTTAATGGATAAGGAAGCACTTCATCAGGTATATGAGGCTGGATTTGTTCAATTATCTCAACTTCAACAGGCAGCTGATAGAGCTTATGAAGCGGTTCAACAAATGAAAATTCATGTTGAAAGTTTATTTTAAAACATGATAGAGAGGATCCTCTTTGTGGATGGCCCTCCATTTTCTCATGAATGATATAAATTTTTTTTCCAATCATATACTTGTATCCATTCCTATTCTTCTTTCATGATTAAAATTTGAAAGGTAAATGTTGATAAGGATTCCTTTATTCTAAACAATCATTATTATAATAAAAAGAATGAGGTGTTTAAAATTTTCTTATTAAGCCGAGGGATTTAAGGAGTGTAATTTGATTTTTTCTAGGGATAGATGGATAACCCAAAAAATTTTGTATATTTTGATTTTTTTTTGCTCAATATTACCTAAATCATAAAAAAAATGTATATTTAGTGAGTTGGGACTTGACTTTTGTTCAGGGCGCCCTTTGTGGGTTCATAGCCAGATGAGTATCAAGTCTTTTGTTTCCAGCAGTTTTAAAGTCATGCATATTAGACTATAAAGTGATAATATTTAGGTTCGAATAGCTTTGACCATAAATTTTGAATTAGATCTCAAACAAAACACTATGACTAAGAATTTCATTAACATTATTTAAATATTTCCAAGGGGAATCTTGGTCCATGATGATTTTTTTATGGATACCAAATCTTAAAGCATGTATCAACAAAATGTGTGTCTTTTCCAAGAATGAAGTTACCATTATTTGACAAACCCCTTTTAGGGGTTTTATTCTGCAGGGCCAACTGGGGCATATGCTGCATAGACAAATAGTGGCATCTTTTGATCGATAGGCCTATAATGTAAGCAACTTATACAAGGCCACCTATGGGCACGTGATGCATAGTCAGGAAAAAGAGATCTTCATGAATTTAACGTTTTTCTATTGATAGATAGGGGAAAATAAGATTTGGGTGATTTAAGACCACAGTAGGAGGTTTTTCCAAGGAAATAAATTTTAAGAATGAAAAATGGTTATTTTAAACCAACTGTGAGGACGTGGTACTATGTAGTTTTAAGTCTTGTAGTGAAGACTAGAAATGGAAATAATATATAACATGAGGAAAAGCGATTTCAAGATTATTTCATAGTGTATCGAGAACATGATGAGGGAAATGTGTAAACCATAGCCTTGATGATTTTCAAACTGTGAGAAAGATAATGGGACAAGTATACTTGAATAAATATTTTAAAATACAGACTCTTGTATATTGTCATCAAATATTAAAGGGGACAAAGATACTAAGACCAAGAACGAAGTTACCATTATTTTACAAACCCGTTATGGGGGTTGTATTATGCAGGGCCAACTGGGGCACATGCTGCATATTCAAATAGTGGCATCCTTTGACTGACAGGCCTGTTATGTAGGCAACTTATACAAGCCCGCCTAAGGGAACGTGTTGCAGAGTCAGTCAAAATAGCACTCAGATATTGAAAACCTTGTTACCAGAAACCGTAAGAAATATTATAAAAATCTGAAATAAAAATTCATGATTAAGATTGTGAGATATAGAAGGGGGTCATGCCCAATGTATATGAGAAATTTTTGAATCAATATTCACCATAAATTTGATATCCTTTACATAGATCTTACTCATATGTAAAATGGAGGCTTTCTTTGTTTCCTTTGAATGAAATATGGTAATGTGCAGTTTTAAGTCATGCAATGAGAATATTATACTATACAGTATTGATTCATGCAGTGAGGACATCGATAACCCCATAATAAATTGAAAACACCCTATTTATATAAAGAATCCATTTACACAATTCCTAAACCCACGTGAGCTATGCTTGGTGTGAGAAACAAGGAGTAGTAAGGGTTTATTTTATAATATAAAGGCGATTCAAGTAAGAAATTGGGGAGTTAAATTTCCATGCAGTTTAATGTCATGCGTTAAGGATGAGAATGAACCAATATGAGAGAAAAGACACATTTTAACTAGATTAAGGGATAAAACTAAAATTTCATTATGTGTCTTACTGGATAAAGAATCAATTCATGCATAATTCTTAAAACATTTCCTATGTAGATTTTAGTCTCATTAAAGATATAAAGGGGGTTTGTTGTTTTTTATCATGGATGGGCCCAAAAATTGTAAATTTAGGAGTCTCTACGTATCTCATTGGAAAAAATAAGAATCAAGATATACATAGTTCTTTAAACAATCATACCTAATGTCAATCAGATTTAGCATGAAAAATGGGGGCTTTTAAGGTAGATACTCGAAGCTTGACATACATAGACATTACATTACTTTTACGGAATACTTATTACATAACAAAAATAGACACACAAGGATCGTAATAGTTTAGTTTCTTTGGAAACATGGAACGTAATCTTCTAATCGTGGTGAAAGATCTTCAACATCTCCCATAAAGATCTTCCCATTTTTTTCCTTACCTAAAATCATTCTTTTAATCCTGGGGGAAAGGAAACATAAACAGGGTGAGCTCAAATTCTCAGTAAGGGTAAACATGGATAAAATAAAACATACCATATACATTTTAACTTTAAAAAACATGAACATTAAAAAACTTGAGCAACGACATAAAACATGGAAGTACAAAAGGCATAGATCATAATGGAACATAAATCATGATAAAATAGAATGGGAATAAAACAAGTTATTTTGGCATCCATTAAGAACATATAATGATTTCCATACTAGCCAAGAAATTACTTCCAAGACCATCTTACTGGACAACGTCCCTTTCTGAATCGAGTTCACTCCTCGTTCCAGTCCTGTAATACTGAACCGGATTAACTTACCGTTCCAGCCATGTCTATCTCATGATATATAAATTTTTACCCAATACATTGGAGGGAGATATAGGTCCCACCCATCTCATAATGAAATCATTCTTACTTGTGCCACAAAATAAACATACAGCATTCATAATAACCCAATAAATAAAATGGGTTTCATAAACATCATTCCATCATTACATAATCCATATAAAAGAAATGGATATCATTTCATAATAAGGAAAGTGAAACCATGTAAATCATAGAGTCCTTATACTTGAAGCATACACATATGAAATAATTTCATCTTAGATGAAAAATGGTTTTGATAAAACACTTGAAATGAATTCTTGAGGAAAATATCCTTTTTTCTTCAAAATCATTTTCTTTTCACAAAATGTCATGAAATTTTAAATGAAAATGATGTTTTTGAAAATTTTCATGAAATATTTTGGAGGAAGCTTCATGAAAATACGGATTTATAAAACCGTAAAAATCCTTTCATGTCGTATACGTTAAAAAAACATTTTTCTCGCACTTTTGTCAGAAAAGTCAAAAAAGTACTTTGTAGGGTAAATAAAAGAAGATTCCTTCCATAGCAAGGGGTAAAAGTAAAAATGGGTAAAAAGGACTTTAAAAATACATGAATAAATATTTATAAAACATGGACATGGATGATAGCAATAACCCCAGTAAATACTTACGAATAAGCAATCTTGGATAAAAATGAGATTTGAAAAATTATCCCTTACCTTACGTCTGATATGCTTTGTATGTATCCGAACCTCCTGTATAATGATTTAAATAATATCATTGAATTATTACAGAATCATATTCATTGTTATGATATAATATATGGTTCAATTATGACTTTATATTACCCATTCTTTTGTAAATTAATTTTAAAGTAGTGTTTTGGGTAAAATCGTTTCATTTGTCATTCGTGTTTTAAATTGTAATTATTCATATGATTACATAGATCATGGTTACATACATCCAGAATGTAAAACATTATTTATATATAATATATATTCAGAATATACATATATATAATAGATTGATAAATGGAAAGAAATAAACCATTCATGGAGACGGTAGGCCGTACGTACGCATGAACGTTGTTTTCGTTTCCTTATTGAATTGAATGGAATTAAGTAGATGAAATACAGATATATATATATATATATATACATAAATCCAGTATCATTATTAGGTCATAAATTTCATTATTAATTATTATATATAATTTATAATCATTCATGAATGGTTAATCATTGAGAATGAATCTCATCGCGTCGTGGAGACGGTAGTCCGTACGTACGCACGAGCGATGATATCATTACCATGATCGTGGAATTGTATTGAAGTGTATGTATAATATTTCAGAATCAATATCACTTTAAAATAATCATATATAGTCATTATTTACACCATTATACCCATCCAAGTAAGTTGGTGGTGGAAAATAGATTACACCACGGCGTGGAGACGGTATTCCGTACGTACGCTCACGCGGTGATTTCATTTTCTGTAGGATGGATAGATAGTTAAATAGGGTTTTTTAATACTTATAATAACATATCAGTATGTGAGTGATACTGATTTTATTACTTCATAATTAAACAACTAAAGAAGAATAAGTAGAAGAAGAAATAAATTTGAAAGAATCGTTAACCGACATTACCTCTTCCTTGAAGCACCTCTTTGAGACCTCCTCTTAGGGAACTAAAATTGGTCTTTGAAGAAGATCAGTACCTCTAAGATGTTTCTAGGGAAGTGGAGAATAGAATTTGGCAGGGTTTGACTGAGATTGAAGTATCAAATTGGTGTGAGGAAGAGACGGAGGAGGTGCCCTTTTATAAGGTAGGAGAGGGGCACCTTTGGAAATATAAGAAATATTAGTTTATAATAAATCCCAACCCCACTTAAAAACTTATAAAATGACTCATATCCGAATATTAGATGAGATAGGGTTGTAATATCATCATCCAATAAAATTTAGACATGTTAGGAATTTATTTTAAACATTATCAACTTGATTTATCCTTATTTAATCAATTTTATTTTATTTGTGGTAATAACTTCTAAATTTTAAATTCTAACAAATAATTACTTATTTGTTGTTAATTGTCCGTAATTGGATACTTTATAACATTTTAGACCATATAAATTTAAATTTATAACTTTTAAATATTTATTTGTGATTTTTAAATTTTTTTATAATATGTTATTTTTATAAAATAACAATAGTGTCAATTTTGACACTATTCATTTATTTGAATTTAAATAAAATTTATACAGAAGATATGTTCAAAATAAAATCTTTAATAGATTTATAAAATGTCATATGTGTCTAGAAAATTAGTTTAGAACATTAAATAGTTCATATAATATTTATTTTATTATTTTTAAAACCATTTATTTGGTTTATCTCTTAATAAAATAATTACTACAACATTTTTGTATAACTATTTAATATACTTATTTGTTGCATAAAAATTAAAAATAAAATCCTATGATGAAGATAAATCTATTAAATTTCACAATAATACTTTTACTAGAATTTATCATCTTAAAATGACAATATGTAAATTGTTATATTTATTAAATTATGAAATTGACAACTTTGGCATCGTTTAAAATAAAATAATATAAGTGTCATAATCGCCTTAATAAGGATCCATATGGTCAACAATTCGGCAAGTGGATGATTAGGGTTTATATAAACACTAATAATAATTTTTATGCAGATTTTTGGGCCTTTTGATATGTATTACTATTTCGATAAAAACTATATTATTGATTTTTCACTAAATAAATAATTTCTACATCATTAATGTATAAGATAATAAGGTAATTAAATAACTCTTAAAAATTAAAAATAAATTACCATGACAAATAAAAACATTTTATATTTCAAATGAGTGTTTATAACCGAATTTATATTCTATATAAACTTATATTAAAAATACTTTAATTATTAAAGTTGAGTGAGACATATTTCACTTTCCTTTAAATAAAATAAACTAAAGGACTTAATCACCTCCAAGTGGGTTCTAATGGATTCAATTTCTACCCAAATATGACTTAGGAAAAATTATAATCATCCAATTGTATTAAGACAGGTATTAGGATAATTTTATAATATTATATTTACCCTTAATTACCCAATTTACCTTTTATTATGGTAAATAAAATTTACCATTGTTACTATTCATAAAGCCCAAAAATAAAAAGTAGTATATTAATATAATTTGGACCCACTGATTACAAATATAGAATATATTTTTCCAAATTCAATACACAGAAGTTACAGAAATTAAATTAAAATTAATCCCATTGTCGAAAGAAAACAGGTTTTTGTTTAAAACATTGCAAAAGATTGAATTTATTTAACCTACCAATTCAATGTAAAATCAAGGCTAATGACATAAATTATATTAAATGGTAAAAATATATTATATTTATACTTTAAAACCATTAAATATTATAATTTAACCACATAAGTTATTACTATGAAAAAAGTTGTTTTTAATTAAAATATAGCGTGTCTTTACTATTCATTAAAATATGAAAGTTATCAGAAAAATATCAAAAATTTATCCAATGTAAATTTTTATATCCTGATTCAAAAGAATTATTTTATTTTGTCAAATTTAACTTATAAACATGTCAAAAACTAGATTTAAAGTGGGTGCGCCATCAAAAGGCGGCAAAACTGCATTTCTTGAAAAATACTTATTTTACCCAAAAATTTTATTTTGATCTTATACTATGTTCTAGAAAAATGTGTAAGTTTAATAATAATGTTAAAAAATTCAAATTATAGTTAATACTATTCATAACGGCTAGTTCATAATAATATTATAATAATATACCCTTGTTTAGTAAAACCCGGTATTGCGTACAACACACGATATCGAGGAAGGTCACGATTGTGTGTAATGAGAGCCATGTTAGGGTTGTGTGTTGTGCAAGACTCCTTTGTTGTTTCATATAGCAGAATCCAACCATATTTCATTTATACATTGAATATATATATATATATATACACTCAATGTTGCGTAGAATGACTATTATCAAACGAACTTGAAATTGTGTGTAACACAATCTAAGAATAGTGTTGCGTATACTTCAAGCTAATAAAGTGTGGAGTATAGCACAAGATAATCTTTTTGTAGCATAAAAAACATGACATGAAATAAATTAAAAGGAATACGTATCATAAAATATCAGGTTGTTACATTCTACCCCCCTTAAAATGAATTTCTCCCTCTAAATTCGTCGGGGTTATACATGGATTTCTTCTTGAATTTTTTTTAATTGCAACAGACATCGTAAAATTAAATACCAAAACATAACTTTAATAACTAAAGTATGAAACTTAACGGTTACCCAAATTAACTAATCAATGGGTTTCCACATAGAAGAACATAGGTGAAAATATGGATGTGCAAGAAAAATCTAACCATCAAGTTCTGATAGAGAGTGGTACAGGACATGGCTATGAAAAAGCCAACAATCACAAAGCCATAAATTTGTGATGATCTAGGGTACCATCTGATTCATTAGATATAAGGGCACTAGGAAAACATTTTTGGTTTTCAAAGTCATTTCCCTAAAGTTGAAGAATTTGAATTAGAATAAATACTCACTTTATTCTGGTATAATCTTACCGTTGTTCGTTCCTTCAACAATTTCCACTTCATATCTTAAAGAAATGAAGTTGACTTTGTTATTCGTGAAGTGTTAGCAGATCATGTGATAGAATGAAGGGTCATTCCATCTATCTCAAACAAAAGGTTAGCAAAAGTTATTAAATATATATAAGTCAATCTATAGTGAGATTAATCATATATGGTTCCTATAATGGACTTATAATTCATATATCATACTGCTTAATATAATAAAACTAGTTTCTACTAACCAAGGACTTCCTGTAGGCCAGTGGTAGGCGATAACGGCCTGTCGCACTTCGGTTGGGGTTCGATTTCAACAGCCTTGTCCGACGCGATGGGTTGTCGCCCGTCCTGTAGGTTGTCCTTTTTCTAAAACTACATTCCCATAACATCCAATCAATAATATCGAAAAAAAGTTCTATCCTTAAACAATACTATCTTATGTCCAACATAATCCATTCCAATCTTTAGGCTTATCTAAAATACTTCGGTCCAAGCTTATAGTATAAAGAAAACAATTACTAGAAAGTTTATCTAACAAGAATGTGAATACAAGCATTTATCCCGCATATATCATAAGATATATATTATTGGTTGCATTCCAAACACATGAATACCTTAGTCATATATTCTCTTGAAACATAAATTACCATAGAACCTTAGTGAAAACATGAATACTTTCAAAATGTAACTCTTTCCACATACCAAAATCCCAAAAAATCTATATAATCAAACCATAATATCACTTAGTCCTTATATCATTCATGAGCTCATGAATACAATCAAACATCTCATTATCTTCGTATCCCTTCATTATGCTCATATCATCTACTTTTCAAAAATATCTGAATAACCTTCCACGGTTACCGGTACCATTCATCATATACTTTTATATAATTTAGGAAAAACAATAGTGTAACAATGCTTAGAAGATTCTTTATTCCATAGTACTATAAATTATTCTTTATAAACATACAATCATTCCACTAACTTCTTAAACCACTGGTTGAGCTTCATCATTTATTTATTCTCATATTTCATTTGTAGTCTCTTCATCATCATCCACATAAATACTACACGTATGACCATGCTGATTCTCTTCATTAGATTTTCCCTTAGGGCATTGGTTTGCATAATGCCCATACATTCCACATTTAAAACATCTAATCATTTTTGATGTCGTAGAAATACCATTATCCTTGTCCATGGTGTTAACTGAACCTTTTCCTTTTCACTTACTGTCTTTGTGTCCTTGTTTTCCACACCCAAAGTATCTTTCAGTTCCTTTGAAACAATCTCCCTGATGCCTCTTCCCACATGATTTACATGAGCGAAATTGAACTTTCTTTCCTCTATGATCATCATGAAACTCCATCTTTCTATTATTAGTCGAGTCATGAAACTTACCAAATTTGAGTTTATTGATCATATTATGAAATTAATGATTAGGCATAATAACGATGTTTGGACTTCCAAATCCTGTTTCATTTGGTTGCTCGTGAAGAATATCATTCCATTGTCCGTCATATCCTCCATTATCGTGAATCTTCCTGTTTCCAGCCATTTTATAAAACCCAAAAAGAATAGTGTGAGAGGAAAAAATCATGCTAGGGAAAACAACATAGTAAAGGGGGTGTACCCTCAATATCTAACATCTTAGTTTAAATTCCAGGATCGTTACCGTAGTTCTAGGACTATATCCTATACGTATACGTATCCTTAGGGACATCCCTAGACATACCTCAGAAATATCTCTAGGGATCTCACTAACATTTTCGCATCCTAGTTTCCAAAGGTTGACTAAACCTTTCCTCTAATACCAACTGTAGAGACCCGAAGCTTGACGTACATAGACATTACATTACTTTTGCGGAATACTTAGAACATAACAAAAACAGACACACAAGGACCGTAATAGTTTAGTGTCTTTGGAAACATGGAATGTAATCTTCTAATCGTGGTGAAAGATCTTCAACATCTCCCATAAAGATCTTCCCATTTTTGTTTCCTTACCTAAAATCCTTCTTTTAATCCTGGGGGAAAATAATACATAAAAAGGGTGAGCTCAAATGCTCAGTAAGGGTAAGCATGGATAAAATAAAACATACCATATACATTTGAACTTAAAAAAACATGAACATTAAAAATTTGAGCAACGACATAAAACATGGAAGTACATAAGGCATAGATCATAATGTAACATAAATCATGATAAAATAGAATGGGAATAAAACATGTAATTATGGCGTCCATTAAGCACATATAATGATTTCCATAGTAGCCAAGGCATTGCTGTCAAGACTATCTTAGTGGACAAAGTCCCTTTCTGAATCGAGTTCACTCCTCGTTCCAGTCCTATAATACTGAACCAGATTAACTTGTCATTCCATCCATGTCTATCTCATGAGATATAAATTTTTACCCAATTCATTGGTGGGAGATATAGGTCCCACCCATCTCATAATGAAATCATTCTTACTTGTGCCACAAAATAATCATACATCATTCATAATAACCCAATAAATAAAATGGGTTTCATAAACATCATTCCATCATTATATAATCAATATAACAGAAATGGATATCATTTCATAATAAGGAAAGTGAAACCATGTAAATCATAGAGTCATTATACTTGAAACATACACATATGAAATAATTTCATCTTAAATGAAAAATGGTTTTGATAAAACACTTGAAATTAATTCTTGAGGAAAATATACTTTCTTCTTCAAAATCATTTTCTTTTCACAAAATGTCATAAAATTTTAAAATAAAAGGATTTTGTTGAAAATAGTCATGAAATATTTTGGAGGAAGCTTCATTAAAATAAGGATTTATAAAACCGTAAAAATCCTTTCATTCCGTATACGTTAAAAAAACATTCTTCTCATACTTTTCTCAGAAAAGTCAAAAAAGTACCTTGTAGGGTAAATAAAAGAAGATTCCTTCCATACTAAGGGGTAAAAGTAAAAATGGGTAAAAAGGACTTTAAACATACATTAATACATATTTATAAAACATGGACATGGATGATAGCAATAACCCCAATAAATACTTACGAATAAGCAATCTCGGATAAAAATGAGATTTGCAAAATTATCCCTTACCTTACGTCCGATATGCTTTATATGTTTCCGAACCTCCTGTATAATGATTTAAATAATGTAATTGACTTATTGCAGAATCATATTCATTGTTATGATATAATATATGGTTCACTTATGACTTTATATTACATATTCTTTTGTAAATTAATGTTAAATTAGCGTTTTGGGTAAAATCGTTTCATTTTTCATTCGTGTTTTAACTTGTAATTATTCATATGACTACTTAGATCATGGTTACATACATCCAGAATGTAAAAAATGATTTATATATAATATATATTCAGAATATACATATATATAACATATCAATAAATGGAAAGAAATACACCATTCATGGAGACGGTAGGCCGTACGTACGCATGAACGTTGTTTCGTTTCCTTATTGAATTGAATGGAATTAAGTAGATGACATAAATATATATATATATATACATACATAAATCCAATATAATTATTAGGTCATATATTTCATGATTACTTATTATATGTACTTTATAATCATTCATGAATGGTTAATCATTGTAAATGAATCTCGTCGCGTCGTGGAGACGGTAGTCCGTACGTACGCACGAGTGATGATATCATTCTTCATGATCATGGAATTGTATTGAAGTGTATGTATAATATTTAATAATCAATATCACTTTACAATAATCATGTATATTCATTATTTACACCATTATACCCATCTAAGTAAGGTGGTGGTGGAAAATAGATTACACCACGGTGTGGAGACGGTATTCCGTACGTACGCATGCGCGGTGATTTCATTTTCCGTAGGATGGATATATGGTGAAATAGGGTTGTTTAATACTTATAATAACATATCAGTATATGAGTGATACTTATGTTATTACTTCATAATGAAACAACTAAAGAATAAGAAGTAGAAGAAGAAATAAAGTTGAAAGAATCGGTAAAGGACATTACCTCTTCTTTGAAGCGCCTCTTTGAGACCTCCTCTTAGGACACTAAAATTGGTCTTTGAAGAAGACCAGGACCTCTATTATGTTTCTAGGGAAGTGTAGAAGAGAATTTGGCAGGGGTTGACCGAGCTTGAAGGCTCAAATTGGTGTGAGGAAGAGAGGGTGGAGGTTCCCTTTTATAAGGTAGGAGAGGGGCACCTTTGGAAATATAAGAAATGTTAGTTTATAATAAATCCCAACCCCACTTAAAAACTTCCAAAATGACTCATATTCTAAGCTTAGATGATATAGGGTTGTAATATTATCAAAAAATAAAATTTAGACATGTTAGGAATTTATTTTAAACATTATCAACTTGATTTATCCTTATTTAATCAATTTAATTTTATTTGTGGTAATAACATTCTAAATTTTAAATTATAACAAATAATTACTTATTGGTTGTGAATTGTCCATAATTGGATAATTTATAACATTTTAGACCATATAAATTTAAATTTATAATTTTTAAATATTTTTTGTGATTTTTAAACAATTTTATAATATGTTATTTTTATAAAATAACAATAGTGTCAATTTTGATACTATTCATTTATTTGAATTTAAATAAAATATAAACAGAAGATATGTTCGAACTAAAAGATTTAATAGATTCATAAAATGTCATATGTGTCTAGAAAATTAGTTTGGAACATTAAATAGTTCATATAATATTTTTTTATTATTTTTAAAACCATTTATTTGGTTTATCTCTTAATAAAATAATTACTACAAAATTTTTGTATAATTATTTAATATACTTATTTTTTGCATAAAAATTAATAATAAAATCCTATGATGAAGATAAATCTATTATATTTCACAATAATACTTTTACTAGAATTTGTAATCTTAAAATCACAATATGTAAATTGTTATATTTATTAAATTATGAAGTTGACAACTATTCCATCATTTAAAATAAAATAATATAAGTGTCATAATCGCCTTAATAAGGATCCAAATGGTCAACAATTCGTCCAGTGTATGATTAGGGTTTATATATACATTACTAATAATTTTTGTGCAGATTTTTGGGCCTTTTGATATGTATTACTATTTCGATAAAAACTATATTATTGATTTTTCACTAAATAAATAATTTCTGCATCATTAATGTATAAGATAATAAGGTAATTAAATAACTCTTAAAAATTGCAAATAAATTACCATGAAAAACAAAAACATTTTATATTTCAAATGAGTATTTATAACCGAATTTATATTCTGTATAAACTTATATTAAAAATACTTTAATTATTAAAGTTGAGTGAGACATATTTCACTTTCCTTTAAATAAAATAAACTAAAGGTCTTAATCACCTCCAAGTGGGTTCTAATGGATTCAATTTCGACCCAAATATGACTTAGGAAAAATTATAATCATTCAATTTTATTAAGACAAGTATTAGGATAATTTTATAATATTATATTTACCCTTAATTACCCAATTTACCTTTTACTATGGTAAATAAAATTTACTGTTGTTACTATTCATAAAGCCCAAAAATAAAACGTAGTCTATTAATATAATTTGGACCCACTGATTCCAAATATGGAATCCATTTTTCCAAATTGAATACACAGAAGTTGCAGAAATTAAATTAAAATTAATCCTATTGTCGAAAGAAAACGGGTTTTTTTTAAAACATTGCAAAAGATTGAATTCATTTAACCTACGAATTCAATGTAAAATCAAGGATAATGACATACATTATATTAAATGGTAAAAATATATTATATTTATACTTTAAAACCATTCAATATTATAATTTAACCACATTAGTTATTACGATGAAAAAAGTTGTTTTTAATTAAAATATAGCGTGCTTTTACTATTCATTAAAATATGAAAGTTATCAGAAAAATATCAAAACATTATCCAATGTAAATTTTTATATCCTGATTCAAAAGTAGAATTTTATTTTGTCAAATTGAACTTATAAACATGTCAACAACTAAATTTAAAGTGGGTGCACTATCAAAAGGTGACAAAACTGCATTTTTTTAAAAATATTTATTTTACCCGAAAAATTTATTTTGTTCTTATAACATGTTCTAGAAAATGTGTAAGATGAATAATAATGTTATAAAATTCAATATTTAGTTAATACTATTCATAAAGACTACTTCATAATAATATTATAATAAAATACCGTTGTTTAGTAAAACCTGGTATTGCATACAACACACGCTATCGAGGAAGGTCACGATTGCGTGTAATGAAAGCCAAGTTAGGGTTGCGTGTTGTGCAAGACTCTTTTGTTGTTTCATATAATAGAATAAAACCATATTTAATTTATACATTGAATATATATAAATATACACTCAATGTTGCGTAGAATGACTATTATCAAATGAACTTGAAATTGTGTGTAACACAATCTAAGAATAGTGTTGTGTATACTTCAAGATAATACATTGTGGCGTATAGCACCAGATAATCTTGTTGTTGCATAAAACACATGACATCAAGTAAATTAAAAAGAATAATTATCATAAAATATTGGGTTGTTACATTTAACACATTCTAAGTGAATGGAAAATCTTAAGACATAAAATGGTATACAGACAAAATCATATGTCTTAAGAAAATACTCTTTATAGATCTGATTCATATACAGGAGGATAAAAGAAAATAGAAAAATTGTATGATTGTGTCTGGGCCCCGAATTGGAGATTCAGGAGTCTCTATGTATCTCATTGGAAAATGAGAATCAAGACATACATAGTTCTTGAAACATAGTCTCTATGTAAATTTGACTCCGACATAGGAAAGAGAGGGACTCATGTACTACTAAATAGTAATGATGATGTCGATGACGCTTGATTATGGAATCTTTTACCGTTTTATAGAGAAAATGTTAAATGGTGTCATGCAGTTTAATGTCGCGCGACAAGGACGAAAATGCTATGCATTTTAATGTCATGCAGCATAGATGCTTATGATTATTATGAAGTTTAATGTCTTGCAACTAAGACATGGGGGCTATGCATTTTTAAGTCTTTCAGCAAGGATATGGTACCATGCAGTTTAAAATCTTACAGTGAGGACAATTTATGAAAAACTATATAATGTATTTCATCAAAAATCTTGCATTGGTTGGGGTTGTGATGATCTCTCCATCCATTGAGATTAAGGCATATTCTCCATTTGAATAAATCTTATTTCTGGAATAAGGTACTTCCCAATTTGGCTCATGTTTTGGAGGATTCTTTCTAGGTATCATTGGAGTTCTAAGGACCAATACCAATTTCCCTTGAAGTAATGAATGAAGATGAACTTTCTTATTAAAAGCTCATGGAATTCTGTTCTGATAGACTTCTAGATGATGAAAAGTATGTAAACTTTTCTCATATAATCGTTCCAACTCATTGAACCATTTATAAGAACTTTCATCTGTAGATAATTGATCACATATTGCAACTCTTAGTGAAGGATGTTTCATTTCAATTGGTAAAACTGCTTCAGTTCCATATACCAATGAATAAGAAGTTTCTTGGGTGGTAGTATAGATAGTTGTCTGATAAGCCCATAAAGCATTCAAAAATTTATCAGGCCATGATTTCATATCTTTATCCACCATCTTGTGGATTATATTTGATAGGGTTTTATTGAAAGCCTCTATCTGTCCATTGGATACCGCATGATAGGAAGATGAATGGTTGGATTTGATATTATATTCCTGATATAACTTTTTTACTTCAATAGGACAAAAATTGGTGCCATTGTCTATCAAAATAATATGATGTACGCCAAATCTAGTGATGATATTATTTTTGACAAAACTAATGATGTTTTTAGCTCCAAATTCCTTGAGAGGTATTGCCTTAGCCCACTTAGAAAAGAAATCAGTAGCATTGAGAATATACTTGAACTGCTTAGCCGTGGCTGGAGGTAAAGGCTCTACTACATCCATTCCCCATTTGGAAAATGGACAAGTGTATTTAGCTATATGTAGTAACTCTGGGGGTTGATGAATGAAGTTTACATAAACTTGACTGGGATGAAATTTTTTTGTAATGTCTGTACAATCATGTTTCATTGGAGGCCAAAAGTATCAAAGCCTTTGAATCTGATTGGAGAGTCTGTTCCCAGATTGGTGGGCACCACAAGCTCCTGAATGAACTTCTTTCATGGCAGTCACGGTTTATTCTCCATAAATACATCTGAAGATAATCCCATCAAATCCCCACTTATAAAGGATCTTTTGGTGGTTTGGTCCATCATAAAGAGTAAAATTAGCTACTCATCACTGGATCTGCTCCTTCTCATCCCTATTTGGTGGAAGTATCCCATTTTGAAGATATTCGATGATGGATGTTATCCATCCCGTGGTATGACCATACAGTTCATAAATAGGGAAAATTTCATTAATTTCCCCCTTATGGTTTGAACAAAAGGTGAAACCATGCGGCGATGGGTTATGCTAATAACTGTCTCATCCTGATTTGGATCTACCAAGGTTGTAGCTGCATTATCTAGTGCATCTTCTTGGGAATTTTGTGATCACGGTACATAGGACAATGTTGGTTCTGAGGGAAGTTCATCCATTAATTCTCTGATGTAATCACACAAAGGTATTAAATATTCTTTTCTAATAGAGTATTCACCCTTGATTTGTTTGATTACCAATTCTGAATCACCTTTTACCTTTAAATGATCCATTCGCAACCTAAAGGTCCAATTCCAAGCCTGCGATGGGAGCATGATATTCTACCTCATTGTTGGTACCACCTTCCAATAATAGAAAAGAATAAGGCAATACTGCCTTTTCTGGGGAAATAAGGACTATTCCTAATCCAAACTTGTTGAGTTTAGGATTTTACATTCTTTTCCCTATTGGACTTCTAGAATCACCATCAAAAAAAATTTCCCATGTCTGAGAATTATCTTGAATAGAGAAGACATCTTCATCATGAAGTTCAATATTAAATGATGTATCTTCCGTGGATGGATGCTTAGTAAGGAAGTCAGCCAGGGCTTGACCCTTTTTTGCCTTTTGAGTCACAAACTAGATATCAAACTGCTGCAAAATAACCACCCACCATGCTAGAAGTCCTGTAAGCATAGGACAACTGGGGATAAATTTGAGTGGGTTATTACAAGATAACAATTGGACCTCATGATGTTATAGATAATTCTTCAATTTATAAACTACAAAGATTAATTCTAGAAAGCACTTTTCAATACTTGAATATCGAGTTTCCGCATCAAGCATAATGAGACTGAGATATTAAAGGTTGTTTTCACTCCCAATATCATTCTTTTGGGCGAGGAAGACACCTAGTGATCACTCTAAAGATCTCACATAGAGAATAAGTGGTCTTCCTTCAGCAGGATGCATTAATATCGGTGGACTCAAGAGATATTTCTTAAGGATATAAAATTCCTCTTGGCAATCTTCGATCCATTGGTAGGTAACTCCCTTCTCCATTAATCTAGTGAAGGGTAAACATTTTCCTTCCAAATTAACGATAAAGCACTGAATATAGGCCAAGTGTCCTTGAAGTCCTCCTAATTCTTTCAAATTTCGAGGAGATGACATACCAAGGATTGATTTGGTTTTCTCAGGATCAACTTCAATACCATGATGGCGTACAACAAAACCATGGAATTTTTATGAGGTTACCCCGAAAGCACATTTCAAGAGGTTCATCTTCAAACTATGTTGTCGAAGTTTGTTGAATATGATTTCCAGATCAGACAAGCAATCATAATTTTGTTTGGATTTAACCACCAAATCATCCACATAACATTAAACAAATTTCCCTAAATTTTTTTGAAGATATGGTGCATAGAATGTTGATATGTTGCACCTGCATTCTTCAGGAAAAAGGGAATTATCAGATAGAAAAACACACCTTAAGGAGCTCTGAAGGCTATAGAATCATTATCTTCTGGGGCCATTCGTATTTGATTGTACCCAGAGTAACCATCCATGAAGGAAAGAGCTTCGTAGCCAGCTGTTTCATCAATTAAGAGTTTTATGATCGGTACTGGAAAATCATCCTTGGGACAATGCCGATTAAGATCTCTGAAGTCAATGCAAACTCTAATTTTTCCATTATTCTTTTTTACAGGAATAATATTATCCAACAATTTGGGATATTGAACTTATCTAATGAATTTAGAGTTGATAAGATTATCAACTTTAAATTCAATTTTTGAAGCATAAGTTGGGTGTGTTCTTCTTGCTACTTGCTTGAATCCTCGATGTTCTTCTGGAAAACCCAAATTATGAGTGGTAACATCGGGATCAAGACCAAGAATTTTTGTATAATTGCATGAAAATACATCTCTATTTTTCTTTAGAAATGAAGTATACATTTCTCTCTCTTCAAGAGTCATGGCTGCACTAATTAATGTGGGGCGTGGATCTTCTTTTGTACCCAGATTTATTTCTTTGAGTTCATCCATAGTGGTAGAGATACCCTCTTCAAATGTTGGAGGATCATCCCTGAGATCTTCCTCTTCTTCTTCAATATGTGTTACTTCTTCTGTTTCTACTTGAATAGTAGATAACAGAGCAGAATTTCCATGGTTAGGGGAGAAGTTAAAATTTTAACATCCTGAAGAATATGCTACCATTTCTGACCCTATTGATGATGAAGGGTCTTCCTGGGGTGGTAGAGAGGAGATGATGGATTAAGAATTGACATAATTATTTTCCTCTATTATTACTATAACTTCTTCTGTCCAGGTTGATGAAGTATATAATTGATGGATTTCAGTGGGTGAAATGAAGACATCTCCATTTAAGCTTTCATTACTACTTGGAGAATCAACAATTTCTTCCATGTTGTCTGGCTTGGTAGCTGTAATTGACATTATGGATGTTTCCATAAGAGGGTCTGGATTTACATTCATCTTGTCAATGTGACTGATAGTCAACACATAATCCATACTCAAATGTATTAATGGGTTTACTGGAATCCTTTCCAAACCATTTGGAGCATTAATTTTGCTGACCTTCTTTGCTATGGATTTTTCCTTTCACTCCATGTGATAAAATTCTTCCTCAATATATTGAGATTCACGCGTTTGGAATGGGGCCTTGTTACCATACAATTTCCCAATTTGACCATTGAAATAATATTTGAGACATTGATTTTATGACGAAGGTACAGCCGTAAGTTGATGTAGCCATGGTCTTCCAAGAAAAATGTTGAAGGTTGTGTCCTGACGAACAACCATGAAATCTGAATTAGACACAAGGTCTCAAAACTGAATTCTAAGTGTAATTTTTCCTAGAGGTTCTTATTCATTCTTATCATATCCTTGCAACATCAAAGTAGAATGAGATAAATCAGATTTGATGAGGCCCAATCAATGAAGTGTACGAATAGGAATGAGGTTGACTCCCAAGCCATTGTCAATGAAATCTCGTCGGATGCCTATGTCATTGACTTTTCTTGGTAGATACAAAGGCCTAATATATCCATGTACAACATCATCTTCATCTTCATCTGTAAAAGATATCACCGCATTGAATTCTACAGGATCATTATCTATATGGTAGACCTCAGCCGCAACAATTTCAAATTCGAATTCTTGAGGTCTTGACAAAGCCTCAATAAGTACCTCCCAAAGATCATTTGATAGATTCAAGGAATCCAGAATTGATAACATGTCTGGTACCTGGGCCAAATGTATCAAGACTTCATACTTTTGGTCCAAAGGTCTACGTTTCCCATCATGAAAATGTGGGTTTACAGGTTCTTTGGAAGTTAATGCTTTGGCATTAGATGCATCCCGTATCGGGACAGGAATTGGAAACACTCATGGATTTGGTAGATTAGACTGACCAGGTCTATCTATTTTCTGAGAGTAAGAAGGTGTAACCTCTAACCGGTCATCCAAAATAACTGTGTCAGGACCGAATCTTCCATGTGTGGATGAACTTTCTTGTTCCTGTTGACCCCGCTGAATGGATTTTCCATGAGTTTCTGCCGCATATACAGTTCTAGTAGGGGTAGGATTGAAATAGTGGTTTCTGGAATATCCACATCTTCCCCTGTATCCTAGAACTCTGTCTCTTCCTTTAATTCCTCTGTTAGATACAAGGAACATAAGCTCATCATGATCAAAACTGTCATTGGCATAGGAGTCTGTTAAATGAATAATGTTAACAGAACCAAAGATCAATTTTTCATATGATGAATAATCTTCCTGATGAACGATCTTAGGATGTGGTATTTGGTGGGGCGGTGCCCGTAATTTTGAAGCAGATTCCATAAAATCTGCTAGAGTCAAAGAAAACTTAGGCTTTTACACGAGCTCTTCTTTTTCTGACTGCTCTTCTTTCTTCAAATTACGCTTCTTTTTTGAGGATTTTTCTTCCGATGAAGGGGGTTTTTCTATTGCAGAAATAGAAGAAGACATAGTTGGTTGATTTAATTATGTTCTTAAAATTCAATGAGTTCGGTTGATCATTTTCCTGACCATCCAATCACCATATTTCTACACATTTTTACTTTTGACTTTGTGCCACTTGCCTTCTTCCTCTGGAACAGTAGTAGTAACACATGCTACCTGGGCTAAAGAACCTTTCATTTTTACTTGTCCAGAGTCCACCAACTTTTACAGGAGGTCTTTGAAGTCAAACCACTCCTGAATGGGATGACCCAACATCTGATGAAATGGTCAATAGTTGGGGTGGTCTTCATCTCCTTCCTTGTTCAGCCTTTTGGTCCTTAGAAATTGAACCAGATTGTTTTCCAGAGCTGAGATGAAGTAACCAGAAACTTGTTCATTCCGGAAAGAATAAACTTTCTTCATTAAATCTTCAAACTGTTTCCGTATATTATTTCTTTGATCATCTTGACGATTCGGCCATTGTTGTTGATGCTCAGGAAGTGGATCCCTTCAATATGATGACGGTTTTTAAGTGGAAGCAGGTACAAGTGCTTGTTTAAGTTTAACTATAGCATCTTGTTCATTTTCTATACTCCTTCCTAGAACTGATGGAATTACATGAGTTTTACCCCTAGTCTGTATAAAAGAGTCTTCTATCTGATGAGAGATTGAAGCAAGGTCTCGAAACCCTCCTGTGTATTTCACAGGGATAAATGGTGTGTGTAATTCATCACACAGATTCGCCACATAGATTGGAAGAAATTCTTCTTGAGGGAGTGCTAAACCTAAGGAATATGTTAATCCCTTCTAACGAGTAGTGAAATCTGAAACTCTTTCATTTTTCTTTTTTTTTTACAATTGGTCAGATCAGAAACTGTCTTCTTTGGTAGTGTTGAACTAAATTGAAGAAGGAACTTTTGTAAAAGATCTTCCCACCCAGTAATTGATAGAGATTGTAAACTTGTATACCAGACAAAAGGATTTCCTTATAATGACTGCAAAAAACATATGAGCTTAACTGCTTATTGTTGTTGAGGAGTTCCCATCATAGGATCACTACGAGAAAAAAAATTTGTTAAGTGTTATTCTGGGTCTCCCAAACCATTAAAAATTTGGAATGTTGTATTCGAAAAATTTGATGGGGGAGGAATTGCATCCACCCATTCAGGGTAAGTTCTCTTTTCCGGTTGAACTGGTACACATCGTCCTTCCATAGCTTCCAACCAAGCTGTTAATGACTCAATGGTAGTCATTAATGCTTGAGAAATATCTGGTTGAGCTTGGACCTGAGTAGGTTCAATAACTAGAGTTTGGACGAGTGTGGCGACCTGTATTTCCACTGATGGTAGTATTTCCAGTTGTTGTCGCATATGACCCATAGAATTGGACATTGAGGGTGTACCTCTAAAGGGGGATATTCTTGATCCATCCCAATAGCTGCAACAAATTCCCTTGATTGATGAACTCCAACATGCTTAGGAGGAAGACTACATTGAAGTAGTTCAACATTTAACCTCCTTAACTCCTTTATTTCTTCTTCTTCTTGTGCGAACCATTCCTCTAATGAGAGAGATTGGACTTCTCCAGAGGTAGGATGGAAGGTAACCTGACATTTTTCTTTACCCTTGTTAGATGCCTTTCAGAGAGAGGGAAGTTGGTTATTTGAAGGAATACCTCGATTCTGGGTAAGCTTTTGATTTCGGGTACGCACACCTTCTTCATTTGTTTCTGTGTATACACCTCTTGAATAAGAACTTCTTCATCTGATTCCTCTAAGTGAGACTCATGTTCTGGTGGATTAGGGACAAGGACATTGATTCCATTTATCGATGCATTACACATTTCATCCCTTCTATCAGTGCCTCTACGATACTATCTTTTTCTATGTCCTTTATGATACATTGCCTTTTGTTTAGTTCATCCATTAGAAACTTCTTGATGAACTGTAATTTGGAGGAAATTTTCTGATAATTCGGTTCGGCGTTCCTCTTGTGGATTCTTCTCTAATCAGGAGAAAACTAACTTCCACTGCGGAGGAGATTGCAAATGTGAAAAATCCCCCAACCTTGTAGGCTGGGGTTTTTCTTGTTATTCTTCTTCAAATCATTGAACATTGATTAATGAATTCAAAGACTGATTTAGATGAGCCCCCAGCCTCACAATCTGAGGGTGATTCTTGAGCTGCTATAGCTGTAATCCGTGCAACTATTCTTCTGATTTTGCGGATTTTGGTTCAGACATTAGCTGGGTGCATTACCCTATCATTTTTTACACCACCTTTTTCATAAGATCACTGTGCAATTTCAGACATTTGTATCCTCTGACGTTTGACATCCTCTAAAAGAGACGCCTGCTCAAGATTCTCAGAGGCTTGATGTAAGAGTAACTCAATAACCTCTTTTCTTTGAGTCTGAATCTGATTAGAACTGGTTGAGGTCTGTTCTCGAGCAAACATTTGATTACATACAAAACCCATTGATTGGGGCTGGTTGTGGGCAATAACATTGCATGAAACCACTTTTGGCGGACTTTGCTGGTTTTGGAGTGCAGTGAAATGCAATGCTTCATATGCACCCCATCCTCTGATGAAAACATTAGATAGGGAATCAAAAATTAATTGGCATAGCCTCTTTAGAGCATAGAGACATGCACGTTGAAGAGTTCTCTGTTTTTTTTCAACCCTTGGATGTTGGGAAACTGAAAGAGATACTGTAACAACCCGAGATTTTATGAGAATTATTCTTTTTAATTTCATTTATGTCTTGTTTTATACACCACACAAAAATTAGCTTATTCTTTACGCGACACTGTATTAGCTTGCAGTATACGCAACAGTATTCTGGGCTCGTGTTACACACAATTTCAAGTTCGTTTTGTAGAATTTATTCTACGAAACATTAAGAATAGATTTTGTTTAATGTATAAATAAAGATTATGGTATACACAACAACAAAGGGAGCTTGCACTACACACAGCCTTGACTTGGCTTGCATTACACGCAATCAAGACCTTCCTCGATAGCGTGTGTAGTACGCAATACCAAGTTTCACTAAACGAGATATTATTATAATATTATTATGAACTAACCATTATGAATAGTAATACCCATTTTATGAAATTTTATAAATTTTATCATTCAAAATGGACTTCATTTTTGGATTTGGAATATCGAAATTATCCTAGGGTGAATTTTTGGTATTTTTCGGAAAACTTTTAATTTTTGATGAATAGTGAAAACACTGGGTTACTATTTAAAAACCGACTTTTTATTAAAATAATTATTTATTTTATTTAAATTTATTTTAGGTCAAAATTGATACATAATACCTATATAAGTTCAATGTAACTCATTAGAGTCATTTTATAATAATTTTAGATATAAAAATGTTTTATTGAACTTTTCACCGTCTTTTACCCACCTCCTATGAGAGTTTGAAGATTTACATAAAACATAATTTTTCCGCTTCCATGAGTGGAATTTCGAAAATCCGAGAGACACGGTTAATATCAAGGAGTAAAATTTGGTTCAATAAGATAAATTTTTTTGGTGAATAGTAACTTTTTATTTTTATTTACCACGGTTAAAAGTAAATAGGGTAATTAAGGGTAAAAATGATATTATTATTACCCTAAAACATGTCATAATTCTATTGGATAAATGTAATTCAACCAAAAACAACCTTACAAATAAAATATTATCATTTAGG
This sequence comes from Viscum album, assembly GCA_963277665.1. Lineage (NCBI taxonomy): Eukaryota > Viridiplantae > Streptophyta > Magnoliopsida > Santalales > Viscaceae > Viscum > Viscum album. Next base: position 1,841,893,594 of record OY728135.1, read on the forward strand.
TCCACTTGGATTAGATTAGGACATTTATAATTATTTTATTTAAAGAAGAATTAAAATAGTTAAAATCAAAGTTTAATAACTAAAACATTTTTAATATAGGGTAATACAAAAGATAAATTCGACAAAAAATATTCATTAGAAAGATAAAAATATTTCCTACATAATGGAATTTTATCTATAATTTTTAGACATTAAATATTTCAATTTATTTATGACACAATGATGATGTACTAATTACCTTATTAATGAAATATTAAAATAATCGATGTTATAAATACCCAAATAAATGTAATTTTAGACTTTTTATGAATTACGATAATTTTTTACGATAATATGACATGTTAGTATTGATTTAATTTACTTTTTTCTAACTAATCATGCTGTTATGATTTTGAAAAAAATCAAGTACCAAATAGTGTCAAAATTGACATAAAATAGTTTTTAAAACAAATATTATATTATTAATTGTTATTTAATTCCTAAAAATATATGGTTCAGCAAAATGACTAAGATAAGAATATATATATTAATAATGAACCACTTGGGTTTCGTTTGGCTTGTTATAGAATTTTTATTAACCATATAGTGTAAGAAAATAAAAAGTCACGGTAAAATTTAAATTATTTAACTTAGAGTTAAATCTAAATGATAAGGATAAAATAGTAACCTAAACTTGTCTAAAACCTATTGGTTGAGAGTATTTCGACCAATACCCACCTTATCTTTGAAATAAATCAATTTGGAGATATTAAAAACCGAATATGAATTTATTATAAAATAATATTTTAAGTTTTCCTAAGGTGCCCCTCTCCTCCCTTATAAAAAGGGAACCCATTCCCTCTTCTATTCACACCCTTTTGAGCTTTTAAGATTATCCAACCCCTGAAAATTCCTATTCTCAACATCTCTAGTTACATCATATAGGCTCTATTATTCTCAAAAGACAAACTCTAGTGCCCTAATAAAAAGTTTAAAGGAGGTGCGTCGAGGAAGAGGTAATCTCTTCTACCAACTCTTTCAAGTTTCTTTCTTCTTATACTTCTTCTTCTTTAGTTTTCTCATTATAAAGTAATAAAATAAGTATTAATTATATACAGATATTCTATTATAAATATTAAACAACCCCATTTCACCTTTTATCCATCCTACGGAAAACGAAATCACCGCGCGTGCGTACGTACGGAATACCGTCTCTACGCTGTAGTGTAATCTATTTTCGACGACCACATTACTTGGATGGTTATAATGGTGTATATAAATGACTATATATGAATATTTTAAAGTGATATTGATTCTGAAATATTATACACACACTTCAATACAATTCCACGATCATGGGAATGATATCATCGCTCGTGCATACGTACGGGATACCGTCTCCACGACGCGATGAGATTCGTTCTCCATGTTAACCCTTCATGAATGATTATAAAGTATATATAATAAGTAATAATGAAATATATGACATAATAATGATACTTTTTTTATGTATATATATATATGTATGTCATCTACTTAATTCTATTCAGTTCAATAAGGAAACGAAAAAAGCGTTCATGCGTACGTACGACCTACTGTCTCCATGAATGGTGTATTTCATTCCATTTATCGATCTATCATATATATATGTGTATATGATGAATATATATTATATATAAATCATGTTTTACATTCCGGAATTAAGTAAATCAGGATATAAGTAATAATATCAAGAACAACAAGTCGAAACACATACAATAAATGAAACGATTTTACCCAAATCATTGCTTTTACATCGAATTATAAAAGAAAGTATAATATAAAGTAATATATAAACCATATATGATATCATAAAAATTAATATGACTCTATAATAAGTCAATGACATTATTTAAATCATTATATAGGAGGTCCAGATACATACGAAGCATATCAGACATAAGGTAAGGGATAATTTTGCAATCTCATTTTTATCTGAGATTGTTTATTTGTAAGTATTTAATGGGGTTATTGTTATCATCCATGCCCATGTTTTATAAAAAAATTTCATGTATTTTTAAATCCCTTTTTACCCATTTCTAAAATTTACTACATGTTATTAAAAGAATCTTACTTTATTTTACCACACGAGGAACTTTTTTACTTTTCTGGAAAAGGTAAGAGAAGAATGTTTTTTTAACTTATACGGCGTGAATGGATTTTTACAGTTTCATAACTCCTTATTTACATGAAGCGTACTCTACGATATTTCATAACTATTTTCAAAAAAATATCTTCCTTTTAAAATTGAATGGAATTTTGAGAAAAGAAAATTATTTTTAAGAAGAATGGATATTTTCTTCAAGACTTCATTTCAAGTATTTTATCAAAACTATTTTCCATCTAAGATGACATTATTAAGTATGTTTATGTCTCAAGTATAATGTATCTAATATTTACATGGTTTTATTTTTCTTATGATGAAATGATATCCATTTCTTTTATATGGATTATGTTATGATGGGATGATGTTTATGAAACCCATTTTGTTCGTTGGGTTATTATGAATGATGTATGTTTATTTTGTGGAACACAAAAGAATGATTTCATTATGAGATGGGTGAGACCTATATCTACCTCCAATGAACTGGGTGAAGATTCATATCTCATGAGAGATACATGGTTGGAACAGTAAGTTAATCCGGTTCAGTGATACAGGACTGGAACGAGGAGTGAACTCGATTCAGAGAGGGACTTTGTACACTATGATGGTCTTGGCAGCAATGCCTTGGCTACTACGGAAATCATAACATGTGATTAATGGTTTCCACAATTACATGTTGTATTCCCATTCTATTTTATCATGATTAAGGTTTCTTTATGATCTATGCCTTACGTACTACCATGTTTTATGTCATTGCTCAAGATCTTGATATTTAAACATTATGTTCATGTATTTAAGTTCAAATGTATATGATTTGTTTTATTTTCTCCATGATTACCCTTACTGATCAATTTAGCTCTCCCTTTTATATGTTTTCTTTTCCCTAGGATTTAAAGAAAGGTTTTAGGTAAGAAAAAAAAGAAGATCTTTATGGGAGATTTTGAAGATCTTTCACCACGATTAGAATATTATGTTCCGAGTTTCCAAAGACACTAAACTATTATGGTCCTTTGGTTTTTGTTTTTGTTGTGTATTAAGTATTCCGAAAAAGTAATGTAATGTACATGTATTTCAAGATTTGGGTCTCTACAGTTGGTATCAGAGGGAAGGTTTAGTTAACCTTTGGAAACTAGGATGCGAAAACATTAGTGAGATCCCTAGAGATATTTCTAAGGCAGTTCTAGGGATGTCCCTAAGGTTAAGTATACATGTAGGTTATAGTCCTGGAATTACGGTAATGATATTAGAATTTAACCTATGATGATATATATTGAAGGTACTCCCCATTGATTATGATTTTTTCCTCTCACACTATTCTTTTTGGATTTTAGAAAATGGCTGGAAACAAGAAGATTCACGATAATGGAGGATATGATGGACAATGAAATGATATTCTTCATGAGCAACCAAATGAAACTGGATTTGGAATTCAAAACATCATTATTATACCTAATCAGAAATATCATAATATGATCAATAATATCAACTTTCGTATGTTTCCCGACTCAGATAATAAGAGAAATATGGAGTTTCATGATGATCATAGAGGAAAGAAAGTTCAATTTATCTCATGTAAATCATGTGGGAAGAGGAATCAAGGAGAATGTTTCAAAAGAACTGGAAGATTCTTTGGGTGCAGAAAATAAGGACACAAATCCAGTAAGTGCAAAGAAAAAGGTTCAGTTAACACCATGGAGAAGGATAATGGTATTACTACTACATCAATAATGATTAGATGTTTTAAATGTGGAATGTATGGGAATTATGAAAACCAATGCACTGAGGGAAAATCTCAGGAATGGAATCAGCATGGTCATATAAGTAGTATTTATGTGGATGATGATGAAGAGACTACAAATGATATATGAGATAAAAGAAATGATGAAGCTCAGTCAGTGGTTTAAGAAGTTAGTGTAATGATTGTATGTTACTATGGAATAAAGAATCATCAAAGGATTGTTACACTATTGTTTTTCCTAAAGTATTTGAAAGTATATGTTGAATGTTACTGGTAACCATGAAGGGTTAATTCATATATTTTTGAAAAGAAGATGATATGCACATAATGAAGGGATAATGAGAAGATGAAATTTTGATAGTATTCTTGAGCTCATGACTGATATAAGGACAAAGTGATATCATGGATTGAGTATATAGAAATTTTGGGATTTTGGTATGTGTAATGAGTTAACTTTTGAAAGAATTCATGTTTTCGCAAAGGTTCTATCGTAATTCATGTTTCAAAAGAATACATGATTAAGGTATTCACATGACCAACAAGATATATCTTATGATATATGGGAGATAAATGATGGTATTCACATACTCGAAAGATGACATTTCTAGTAATTGTTTTCTTTATACTATGAGTTTGGATAGAATTATTTTAGATAAGCCTAAAGATTGGAATGAATTATGTTGTAAATAAATTAGTATTGTTTAAGGAAAGAACATTTTTCGATATTTTTGATGAGATGTTATAATAATGTAGTTTTAGAAAAAGGACAACCTGTAGGATGGGTGACAACCTGTCACGTTGAACAAAGTTGCGGGAATCGAACCGATAACCAAAGTGCGACAGGCCTTTATCGCCTACCTCTGGCCTATAAGAAGTCCCTAGTTAGTAGAAACTAGGTCTATTTTTTTATGCGGTGTGATAAATGAAGTATAATTCCATTTTTTGGAATCATATATTATTAACCTCACCATAGATGGACTTATATTTGATAACTTTTTCTAACATTTTGTTTGAGATAGTTGGAATGACTCATCATTCTATCACATGATCTTCTAACACTTCAAGAATGAAAAATTCAACTTCATTTCTTTAAGAGATGAAGTGGAAATTGTTCAAGGCATAAAAAACAGTAATATTGTACCAAATTGAATTAAGTATTTCTTTTAATTAAACAATTCTTCTACTTTAGGGAAATGATCTTGAATACAAAAAAATGTTTTCCTAGTGTCCTTATATCTGATGAATCAAATGGTACCTTAAATCATCTCAAATTTATGGCATTTTGATTGTTGGCTTTATCATAGCCATGTTCTCTACCACTCTCCATCAGAACATGATGGTTAGTTTTCTCTTCTATATCTATGTTTTCACCTATTTTCTCCTATGTGGAAACCTAGTGATTAGTTAATTTGGGTAACCGTTATGTTTCATACTTTAGTTTTTAAAGATATTTTTTGGTATTCCTTTTTACTATGTGGGTTTCTATTAAAGAAACTTTCAAGTAGTAATCCATTTATAACCCCGACGAATTTCGAGGGCGAAATTCATTTTAAGGGGGGTAAAATGTAACAACCCGAGATTTTATGAGAATTATTATTTTTAATTTCATTTATGTATTGTGTTATACACTACACCAAAATTAGCTTATTCTATACGCAACACCATATTATCTTGCATTATATGCAACACTATTCTTGGCTTGTGTTACACATAATTTCAAGTTTGTTTTGAAGATTTTTTTTACGCAACATTAAGTATAGATTTTGTTTAATGTATAAATAATGATTATGTTATATGAAACAACAAAGGGAGCTTTCACTACACGCATCCTTGACTTGGTTTTCATTACACGCAATCAAGACCTTCCTCGATAGCATGTGTAGTACGCAATACCGTGTTTCACTAAACGAGATATTATTATAATATTATTATGAACTAGCCATTATGAATATTAATACCCATTTTTTTAAATTTTATAAATTTTATCATTAAAAATGGACTTCATTTTTGGATTTGGAATATCAAAATTATTCTAGGGTGACTTTTTGGTATTTTTCTGAAAACATTCAATTTTTGATGAATAGTGAAAACACTAGGTTACTATTTAAAAACCGACTTTTTATTTAAATAATTATTTATTTTATATAAATTTATTTTAGGTCAAAATTGATACATAATACATATATAAGTTCAATTTAATTCATTGGAGTCTTTTTATAATAATTTTAGATATAAAAATTTTTATTGAACTTTTCATCGTCTTTTACCCACCTCCTAGGAGATTTTGAAAATTTACATAAAACATAATTTTACCGCTTCTGTGAGTGGAATTTAGAAAATCCAAGAGACACGGTTAATATCAAGGAGTAAAATTTGGTTCAATAAGATAAAAATAATTTTTGGCGAATAGTAACTTTTTACTTTTATTTACCACGGTTAATAGTAAATACGGTAATTAAGGGTAAAAATGATATTATTATTACCCTAACATAGGTCCTAATTCTATTGGATAAGTGTAATTCGACCAAAAACAACCTTAGAAATAAAATATTATCATTTTGGTCCACTTGGATTAGATTAGGACATTTATAATTATTTTATTTAAAGAAGAATTAAAATAGTTAAAATCATAGTTTAATAACTAAAACATTTTTAATATATGGTTATACAAAAGATAAATTCCACTATAAATATTCATTATAAATCAAAAAATATTTCCTACATAATGGTATTTTATTTATAATTTTTAGACATTAAATAATCCAATTTATTTATTACACAATGATAATGAAGTAATTCCCTTATTTATGAAATATTAACATAATTGATGTTATAAATACACAAATAAATGTAATTTTAGAATTTTTATGAATTAAACTAATTTTATAGGTTAATATTACATGTTAGTATTTATTTAATTAACTTTTTCTGAACTAATCGGGCTATTATGATTTTCACATAAATCAAGTACCAAATAGTGTCAAAATTGACATAAAATAGTTTTTAAAACAAATATTATATTATTGATTGTTATTTTATTCCTAAAAATATAAGGTTCAGACAAATGACTAATATAAGGATATATATATATTAATAATGAACCACTTGGGGTTCGTTTGGCTTGTTATAGTAAGTTTATTAACCATATAGTGTAAGAAAACAAAAAGACACGGTAAAAGTTAAATTATTTAACTTGGAGTTAAATCTAAATGATAGGAATAAAATAGTAACCTAAACTTGTCTAAAACCTATTGGTTGAGATGATTTAGACCCATCCCCACCTTATCATCGAAATAAATCAATTTAGAGCTATTAAAAACCGAATATGACTTTATTATAAAATAATATTTTAAGTTTTTCTAAGGTGCCCCTCTTCTCCCTTATAAAAAGGGCACCCCTTCCCTCTTCTCTTCACACCCTTTTTAGCCTTGAAGCATGGACAAACCCTACCAATTCCTCTTCTCAAACTATCTAGTTACATCATAGAGGTTCTGGTCTTCTCAAAAGACCAACTCTAGTTCCCTAAGAAGATGTTTAAAGGAGGTGCGTCGGGGAAGAGGTAATCTCTTCTACCAACTCTTTCAAGTTTCTTTCTTCTTCTACTTATTATTATTTAGTTGTCTCATTATAAAATAATAAAATAAGTATTACTTATATACTTATATGTTATTATAAATATGAAACAACCATATTTCACCTTCTATCCATCCTATAGAAAATGAAATCACCGTGCATGCGTACGTACGAAATACCGTCTCCACGCCGTGGTGTAATCTGTTTTAGACCACCACCTTACTTGGATGGGTATAATGGTGTAAATAAATAACTATATATGATTATTTTTAAGTGATATTTATTCTAAAATAGTATACATACACTTCAATACAATTCCACGATCATGGTAATGTTATCATCGCTCGTGCGTATGTACGGACTACCGTCTCCACGACGTGATGAGATTCGTTCTCCATGTTAACCATTCATGAATGATTACAAAGTATATATAATAAGTAATCATGAAATATATGAAATAATAATGATACTGGATTTATGTATATATATATTTATGTCATCTACTTAATTCCATTCAGTTCAATAAGGAAACGAAAACAGTGTTCATGCGTACGTACGGCCTACCGTCTCCATGAACGGTGTATTTCATTCCATTTATCGATCTATCTTATATATATATATATGTATATTCTGAATATATATTATATATAAATCATGTTTTAAATTCTGGAATTATGTAAATCAGGATATAAGTAATAATATCAAGAACAACAAGTCGAAACACGTACAATAAATGAAATGATTTTACCCAAATCGCCACTTTTTCATCGAATTTACAAAAGAACGGGTAATATAAAGTCATAATTAAACCATATATTATATCATAACAATAAATTTGATTCTTTAATAAGTCACTGACATTATTTAAATCATAATATAGCAGGTTGGGATACATATAAAGCATATCGGACATAAGGTAAGGGATAATTTGGCAATCTCATTTTTATCCAAGATTGTTTATTCGTAAGTATTTACTAGGGTTATTGTTATCATCCATGCCCATGTTTTCTAAAACTGTTTCATGTATGTTTAAATAAATTTTTACCCATTTACTAAATTTAATACATGTTATAAAAGGAATCTTACTTTTTTTACCACAAGAGGAACTTTTTGAGTTTTCTGGAAAAAGTAAGAGAAGAGTATTTTTTTTATCTTATACGGTGTGAATGGATTTTTACAGTTTCATAACGCCATATTTTCATGAAGCTTACTCTACGATATTTCATTACTATTTTCAAAAAAAAATACCTTCCTTTTAAAATTTCATGGCATTTTGAGAAAAGAAAATTATTTTGAAGAAGAAAGGATATTTTCCTCAAGAATTCATTTCAAGTGTTTTATCAAAACTATTTTCCATCTAAGATGACATTATTAAGTATGTTTATGTCTCAAGTATAATGTATCTAATATTTTCATGGTTTGATTTTTCTTATGATTAAATGATATCCATTTATATTATATGGATTATGTTATGATGGGATGATTCTTATGAAACCCATTTTGTCCATTGGGTTATTACGAATGATGTATGTTTATTTTGTGGCACACGAAAGAATGATTCCATTATGAGATGGGTTGGACCTATATCTCCATCCAATGCATTGGGTAAAGATTTATATCTCATGAGATAGACATGGATGTAATGGTAAGTTAATCAGGTTCAGTGATATAGGACTGGAATGAGGAGTGAACTCGATTCAGAAAGAGACTTTGTCCACTAAGATGGTCTTGGCAGCAATTACTTGGCTACTATGGAAATCATAACATGTTATTAATGGTTTCCCCTATTACAAGTTTTATTCCAATGATATTTTATCAGGATTAATGTTTCTTTATGATCTATTCCTCACGTACTACCATGTCTTATGTCATTGCGCAAGATCTTGATGTTTAAACATTATGTTCATGTATTTAATTTCAAATTTATATGATTTGTTTTATTTTCTCCATGCTTACCCTTACTGAGAATTTGAGCTCACCCTTTTATATGTTTTCTTTCCCCCAGGATTTAAAGAAAGGTTTTAGGTAAGAAAAAAAAGAATATCTTTATGGGAGATGTTGAAGATCTTTCACCACGATTAGAAGATTATGTTTTGAGTTTCGAAAGACAATAAACTATTACAATCCTTTGGTGTTTGTTTTTGTTATATATTAAGTATTCTTCAAAAGTAATGTAATGTCCATCTATGTCATGCTTTGGGTCTCTACAGATGCCAAGTCAATTTGGCGATGTAACACTTCTATTACCTTTATATGATTTTGATATTCATCATATGGTAAGAGTTTGGTTTTATAATGAAGAAGAGTTTTCCATAAGATGAGACAAATGTCATGAATACAATTTTCTTTCATCAGTTCTGTAATATCAAACTGAGAATTTGTTGAAGGCTAGAACATGACTGGTATTTCTCCTTTAGCTAATTGTTTCCTCATATTCAACACATCTTCATAATATTCTACTAGAGGTTTCTCCACTTGGTCTGACCAAAGTAGATGCTCTGTATTTGAGGATAAATCACCTAAGGGAGGTTCGAAGAATGAAAGTTCCCTTAAGATGTCTTCTGACTAAGAAAGTGTTTTACCCGTAAATGGAAAGGCATCAGACATGACTGGCCTTGTGTTTGCAAGTGCCTCCAGATAGGAGGGCTTTCTTGTTACTACATTGTCAATTATAGAACTGTTTTGACAATGTGAAATACTACTATGGAGAGGAATTTAGTAGTGAAAGGCACCATGGGGAGGATCACTATGGTAGACTACAGTGAGGGATAAATCTTCTTGCTCCTTGGTCTTCTGGCCACACAGAGGGTTTCTGTGGCTCTCATTCAAAGATAGGAATTCTAGATTGACTGAATTTTCATGAAGATAGTATTCATGATAAAGTGTCTAATGAGAAGCTTCAAAATTACAACTACCTCTCTTAAAATTTTGTAATGAGAGAGTAGGATCTCGAGAAGCAATAGATAAATGTCTGAGGGCTTCAAGAACTCCAGCATTAAGAGGAGCTAAATTACTGCGTGACTCTTGATTTTCCAATTGTATTTGTTTATATTTCTTCTTGGATGTTATCTTATACTTAGTTGGGAATACTTTCTGGGAAAAGTGGTTATCATGGGCAGGTATATGTAACTTTCTTGGATTATTTACTGGAATAGACTGGGTATCACCAATTGGAAAGGGTGTATGTTCCCAATCATACTATCCGTATGATATGGGGGAGTATTCCCCATGAACCACCTAGACTGGAATAGAGGTGCGTATTTTCTCTGGGATGGCATGTCGTTGTGTCATCCCATGTGTGGGGATAGATTTATGTGTCTGCTTCCCTGATACTGCTGAAGTAGTTGTTAAAATATCCTGACATGCTTCCAAAATATTGGCTGGAATATGAGTCTGCCCTTTCACCATTGACAAGATGTGTTTATTGACTTTACTAGATAGAACGGGAATATATATCCATTCTGTATCTATATTAGGTGTATGTTCCTTCTCTTTTCCTCCTTTTCTTGTCAATGGATATTGACAGTACTTATGCATAGGGTCAGAGAGTTGAGTCTGCTCCAAATTTATCATCGGAGATTTCCATCTGACTTCTTCAGGTGCTACCAAACGAGACTATTGGTAGACTTGATGAACATTTGAAGGTGTATGTGCATGCTGTATATTCTCCGTCAAGTATGGTTGATGGGTTTCCTTCAATACTAGAAGACGAGGATGCTGATAGAATTGGTGATTATAAATAGGTGTGTGTTCCTGCTTACCAGTTGCCACCATATTAGATTGGCGGGTCTCTTTAATTGCAGTAAGACGAGCCTATTGACTGAATAATAACTTGTAAACAGGTGTATGTGCCTATTCACGGTACTCCACTGGGTTTACCTAGTGGGATTGGTGGGTTTTTGTTAGATGATACTGCTGAGCAACAAAATTAGGATGAACGGGTGTCTGTGCCTGCTCGTTGTTTTCCATCAAGTTTGATCGATGGGTTTCACCAGGGGAGGTAGAGGTGGGTACCTACTTCCTGTTAATTGGACGTTGTCCTTGGAATTTTGTCTTGTGTGCTTGGGTATGAGAGACCTGGGCCAAACATCTAGAGGCAACACCACCATCATGTTGGGGATATACTACCGCATGATTCTGGTGGCGATTGCTGGTGGGAGTCCTTAGGAAGGACTCCAGTATTCTTGAAGTAAGGTCTTCATTGACCTCTTGATCTACCTCCCTGTAGTATGTGAGAGATTGATTATTTTGTTTTGGGGATAAAGACCCAAAATGGTTGGAAATGGTGGTTGGAACCATTTGCTTCTTGAACATTGGTCGTTGTTGGCCAGATGATTAAGGATTATTGTTGACCTGGAGGGCCTGTCGAGCAGCCTCCAAAGTAAAAATTGTACCGTGTTGGTGATATTCCTTTATCAGCACATTGGAGGCCCAATGTTGAAGATGTTGGGTTAGTGATAACGTCTTTCCCATGTATGGAGATCCAACTTGAGCAGCAGTCGGGAAGTTCACATATGTTTTCTTTGAGAAATCCATTTTTTGGATTGAAGGGAATTCTATGGAAAACTGAGAATAGAAACAAGTTATATTAAAGTGATGTCTTGTCAGATATATAAATGCATGATTAATTCATTTTTTTGGCCTTCCTTTATCAATTGATAGGGGCCTAACATGTGGGTAACATTATTAACATGGTTAAGGATTAACGTCGGGTTCACCATTTTTGTTTCGTAAGTCCTTGAAACGTGCATTCTAGATTTAATAATCACTGTTTCTAGGCGGTTTCCATTGGATTTATTCATTGAATCGGAAACTTCAAACAATTATTTATCCAAAGAGGGCCTTCTTTCTAAAGGCAGGTGTTCGTTATGTTTTGAACTTTATGATACTTAAGAACATGCATTGTTCGAGAGGATGGGAGGTCGGACTCATCACACCCTTTGGGGGGAATTATTTTCTACCCTGGGACTCTCTTTGAAATTAAAATATTTTTATTAATCCTTATTAATTCACCAATTATATCATAAATATCCCTTGGAATTTAAAATAACTTCTTTAACATGTATAAAATTTTAGAATTATCAGTATGTATTTGAGATTTTCCATCAATGGTATCCTCTAATATACTTATTAGAGATTCTTTTAATCATTGTTATGATGATACTGGTTTTTAAGCCACTCAGTGGGGCACTCTAGAATTTATTTTCATCCAGGGAGATGAAGGTTTTGTTTTAATCTTGGGATCATTCTCATAAAATGATCTACCTACATATCCTTGTGAAAAGAATCAAAACCCTCGTAGTTTGGTGACGCTTAATAGGACACATCATACCTTTTAAGTTCATGTTATAAGGAACTCTAAACGGAAGGTGCTTAGCTGAAACTTAGTGTGGGACTTATGCTGAAGCTGCCCAAGGATCTTGGTAAGGATATGAGTTTCCATGTAGGATCAGACCCTGTTGGGAATATGGACCAAAGAGACTAGGGTTGATTTGAAGTGTTTGGTTTGAACCTTAAGGTGGCTTCCTACGTATCCCATATGGATGGGAATCAAAGCCCACGTAGTTAAATGTATCTCATATGAGATTATGGTCTATGAGAGAAATGAGTTCGGGCTTACTTCCTGAAAAGGATGATTTGAGGATTAATTTTGGGGCTTATTTCCCAATGAAGATTCCCAAATTGCGGGAATTAGGGTTGGATTCCTAAGGAGGATATCCAGTGAGCTCAGGCTCTGAAAGAGCTTCCTATGTATCCTGGTTTGAACATGAATCAATGTTCTAGTAGTTCCTTAAATGGGAGTGTTTTTTCACATGTTGTAATCATCACGTATCTCTAAGACCACGTGAGTCATGCTCGATGTGAGAAATAATAGGATGTGAAAGATTCAACAATGAAAATTCACACTTTAAAATTTTTCCTCCATGCCGATAGAGGAGGGCGCATCTACCGTGGAAGAGGGCGAGGCGATGAACATTCCCTCTGTTCTATTCACATTGGACAAGGGTCCAATGGAAGGAGGAAGGGGTGAAGGTGAGGGGCTTAAACCAGGATGGCTACCCTGAAATTCATCTTGGTTGGAGAGGGAGACTTCTCCTATGCTTGCATGGAATGGAAAGTGGGAACTATACCTTCTCTACTAGAGACCTGAGGTTCCGGGTCACCTATTTGAAAAGGGCGAGGCTGAAATCCCACCATCTTCCAACCCGAGAACTTCCCAACATTGTTTATGGGAGAAAATTCCATGTGACTGCGGATATAAAAATCCAAAAACATCCCATGAATCGTAACACCATTGAGAAAAAAATGTGGGAAAACAATGACTGTGGAAATACAAACCCAAATTGGAGAAACACTGATGTTCCTTACCCAAAGGTTTGAGAAATCAGGAGGTTTTGGGGGAGGTTTCAACTTAGTCCCTTTCAGGAAAGGCAACCAAAGAAGGAGATACCCTGTCATGGATGTCTTTTAAGAAGGGTACATAAGTTGGTCGCATATGTACCTCACGCAGGTATGCCACGTAGGTACCTCGCTTAGGTATTCCACGTAGGTACCTCGTGTAGGTATTCCATGTTGGTGACCCGCATTACTCTGTCGTGCAGATACAGCGTGTAGGCGAACCGCACAGGTGTGGTGTGCAGTTATACCACATAGGTATAGATGAGGACTGAAGAGAATATGAAGAACTTCGAAACATGCATATCCCCTTTAATTATCCCTTATTTTTTATTTTAGAGAAATACCTGATACAATTTGAGATATCTAGGAGAAAGTTCTATGCAATGGGAGCTTCATAGATCTTTCACTTTTTTTTCAAACCCAAAATGAGGAGGCCAACGGTCCTATTTATAGGCATGGATGAGCCTGGATGAAGAAACTTTGGTCGCCCATGTATTCTGTGTAGCTCCACCACGCATGTGCTCCACGTAGAGTCGTCCCAAATATTCTAACATGTAGCTCGGACGCGTAGCTATTTTGTGAAGCTCGACTGCGTAGATTTGTCGCGAAGCTAGGTCGCGCAGCTTGCTTGTGAAGTTGGGCCACATTGTAAAGACCAGTAAATTTCAATGGATATTTTTTCTTAATTTTCTTTGGGATTTTATGAGTATGCAGTTTTTATGGCACCTGATTCCAAGGCCCGGTGTTCCCGGAATCAATTTCCGAAGTTTAGCTCGGGTGCGTTCCATGAACGAACGAACGGGTTTTCCTAACTTTTGAAACGGTGCTCAAAATCAAAATCCGAGGGCACCATTGAAACCACATTGTCGGTAATTTCTTAGGAACACCTTTTCTGGAGTTGCCTTTTCTCGGGTGTGGTTATTTAAAAAAAAGGGTTAACCAATTAATAAAATAAATGTTGTGCAACAATTTTTATTTTAAGTTCTAAGTAGTTTAAACCTACTTATGGAAGATGACATGGGACCCACTATATCCTAACCACTCTTGATAGGATATTAGTGAGGTGGGACCCACACAAGCCCCACCTATTCAACTTCCTCAAACCCCCATTATTTTGTAACACACCTGCACCCCCTTATTAAATGCCAAGTCAACTCTCACATTAATTGGACTGTTAAGACTCTTCAATTAATTCAATTAATTGAATGAATTCTTTTGAATTTCAAATGGAATTTTGGCTTGTGTGTGTTAATTAAATAAGACAAAGTCTTATTTCATTAGGGGTTTCTTCGTTGTGTTGATGGGGAGAGTTCCACAAAGAACTTCATCTTCCTCCTTGAAGAACGTGAATAACGCACCGACACTGACGAAGAACTCTAATTCCTCAGAGATCGATGACGTGACGCCGTGTACCGTGACGCTGACGATCCTCTTCACCGCGACATTGTGTACCGCGATGTCGACGATGCTTACAGAGCCTCCTTCCATGATGCCATCTTCTATGATGTCTTATTTCCACGACAAACCTCATTCGACGACTTCATCGAGGTAGGGGTTAATTTTTGTTCGTGTTTTCTTTGTCGTTCATCGATTTTAATATTGGCCCGCCTGTTATCGTAATAACGGGAGAAGGTCAGACCGGCCGAACATGGCCGACCCTCCTCCCCCTTTGATGGTGTACTAGTTGTGTCACGAGCAAAGGCAGTGTGGTGCAATAGCACCGCGCAGAAGCAAGAGGAACGGGTGAAGATGCCCGGCATCGTCACGCCGCGCCGTTGAGGCTGAACGAAGTCGCGGCGCAGTCATGCCGTGCCGGAGAACCATGAAAAGACTGCGGCCAGAGAGGGGCCACGGCGGAGGGGCACGACGCCGTCACACTGCACCGGTTGGAAAATGCCATGGCCTAAGGCCGCGGTGGTGAGGGGAGCGGGGGCCGGAACCACCGGCCGCCGGTGCAAGGAGGGTGGGACCCGTGGGGGTCCTGCGGTAACACACCAGCCGACGAAACCGGCTGGCCAGTTTCTGAGAAAACTCGGGGGTTGTAACCCCCAGGTAGTAAGGAGCAGCCCCCACGTGGGGACCATGGTTTTTCAATCAGGGGGGAAGCGCCCCTCCCCCTCCCCCCCCCCCCCCCCCCCCGCCCCCCCGTTTTAGCGACAGCTCGACTGAGCCGAGCTGTCTGGCCACGCGGGTCGCGCCCGTGCCAGGCCAACCGGCCGCCCAGGTCGGACCAGCCGCACCGGGCCGGGCCGCGCTGGCTGGGCTAGGCCGCTCCCTAATGGGCCGGACCTGGACCCAGTTCGGGTCGACCCAGGGGGTCTTGGGCCGGGTCGGTCCGGGCCAAAACCCCCTCTTTCCAGACAGTTCCGTTCAAATGCCCATAACATAGGCTACGGACCTCCGATCGCCGCACTGTCTATTGCGATGAGATCCTTGGATCGATAGGTCGTTTTGGTATATTACACTCAAGGTTTTGGGGAACTTTGGGGTATGGCCGGGTTGGTTCGAGCACGAAACCAACTAGGCCCTCGGAGCGGAAACACATATAACTTGAGCTCCGGACGTCCGATTGGAATGCCGTCAACTTTTTTGGATTCCTCTTAGTGAGACAGACCTTTTGGGTTACTCCGATCAAGGTTTGGACGCAGTTGTAGTATGGTCTGATTGGTTTTGACTTAAAAACCAACTAGGCCCCTAGAACGAAAAAGCCAATAACTCTCAGACCGGGCGTCCGATTGGCGCGTCGTCTGTCAGGTTGAGTTCCCTTTGTCGAGACAGAACCTTGGGATACATCAACTCCAGACTACATTTCAGTTAATGTATCGATTCCCATGGCTAATGGAGTGGACCCTCCCGGAAACGAGCATGTGGTGTGCGGGAACCCTAAACCTGGCTGCGACTGCGACGACGATGATGACTACACTGAAATCCTTCGTGGGTTTGGCAGTGACGATGAGTGCACTGAAATCCTCTATGGGTTCGGCAGAGATAAAGACTGCACCGTAATCCTCCATGGGTTCGTCGGCAATGAAGACCGTACTGAAATCCTTCGTGGGTTCAATGGGGATGACTACTGTTCTTGTACCCTACGTGGGTCCGGCAGTACTACTGTTCTTGTATCCTATGTGGGTCTGGCAGTGTTTGACTCTATTCTTGTATCCTACGTGGTTCTGGAAGAGTAGCGGGTCTGTATCCTGTGTGGGTCTGACAGCTTAGCTGGTTTAGTATCCTACGTGGGTCCCATCTTAGATGAATCAGTGGCTATATCTGATCATCTCTATTATCTTACGAAGAAGTATACCTGTGTGAGCTGAGTCTTGAGTTTGAATCAATATCTTCGATATGATTGACTTTCTTTCCTATGTGGATTGTATTCTTCTTTCCTGTGTGGATTGGGTTGTACTATCCTATGTGGATGTGATCGAACATGGGCTCGGATGTTGGAGCCAAACTGGAATTGATGAGTAAGGTATATGTATGGGAATATACCTAAGTAGTGTTGGATGTTGCTTCGTGATTGTATGTTTCCTCTGTGGATTATCCTTTTTGGATTCTGGGAGACCTTTGGGGGTCTCGGGGTCCCTACTGAGTAGCGTATACTCACTCCTACATGGGTTATGCCTGCACTACGTTGTGTTGGATGCAGACGACGGATAGCGCTGATCGTGGTTGAGGCTTGTGGAGCAGGTCGGTACCTAGAGGTGGACCACTAGGCGGGACATACACGGAGAGGACCGCTGGATCCGAGGAGTTGAGGAGGCTATATGTACCCACCCTTCAGGTGGGACTTCCAGTGGACAGCTGGACGTTGCTTCTTTACTTTCAGTTGCTGTACTTTCTTTCCAGTTGTACTTTACTTTCAGTTTGGGTTTGTATTATGACCCATTTACTTTCCAAACTTACTATTGTACCCAGTTTTACTTAGTGTTTACTTCTGTTGGCTTACTCTGTGGTGTTTTTTTACTTTATAAGGCAATTCCTCCCCCTTTTTATCGGGATTTACGCCTTTGGTTCTAGTCGCCAGCCCCTGGCCTATGGAAGGTGGGATTGGGGTAGTCACGGGACGGGTCCCGAGGACGGGTCATGAAAAATTGGTATCAAAGGAGTTTGGTTCTACCGCAGAACTTGGGACTCTGATATTTCTTCTATGTGAAGCAATAGTGTTAAGGGTATTGAGTGTGGTTATCGGTCCAGGGAATCCAGTGTTGGCACGGCGGCCGACGTATCTATATACCAGGACCCTGACTTCTCATTTCTGACTCAATGCACGAAAACCTTAATTACATGTGTGTTTCAAAAGTTTTCTTTGTGATTACTTTGTGCCAGCTCACCAAGTATACTATTTTGACCATGCCACACCTATTTATTTTCAGGATGGCCCCATGACGGTAGCCAGCTAGGGTTCGGAGATTTGTGCGAGACGACATCCCACCGAGCGACGAGGCCTCGGTGCAGGGCCCTCTTATAGTGGAGGCACCAACGATACCTCTACCTGCAGAGCCACCGATGCCACCAGCCCCAACCACTGAGAGTGCACGTCACCTTAGTGCACTACATGAGTTTCAGCGTCAGAGACCGCCCATGTTCCGTGGGGAGATGGACACTCAGGCAGCCAAGGATTGGTTGGAGGCTATAGTTCGAGTTTTCAGGCTAGTGGGGACACCAGCTGACCTCATGGTGATCCTTGTAGTGATCCTCCTGCACGCAACAGCAGGTAGATGGTGGAGCTTGATGCTCCAGGTGCACGACGGGGCATCTCTTATCTGGATGGAATTTGAGAGCCTCTTACGCTCTCAGTTCGTCTCATCCACCCTCTGTGAGGTGCGCATTTAGGAACTACTACAGCTACGGTAGGGCAGCCTGACGGTCACTCAGTACTCGGTGAGATTTTCTGATCTCTCACGCTATTCGACAGATATGGTATGGGACCCCTTCTTCCGGGCCTGGACCTTAGAGTAGGGACTGAGACACGAGATTAGGGCATCGATGATCTCCCTTAGCATTCCGAAGTAGGTAGGAGTACTGGAGAAAGCCCTTCTCATAGAGATATTTCTTGCTGAACCTACACCATCAACGAGACCTACCGTAGGGAGGCATGTAGGAGAGTCATCTGCAACTGGCAGTCGACGGATGTCACAGGGGTCCAGGTGGACCAGACCATCAGGCGGACGACCTCAGGACACTGGCTCAGAGGTGCGGGGCACCCGGTGCAGAGCCAGCCTTCCGAGGAGCAGACAGTGCTACGCAAGTAGCGGGTAGGGCCACATGGCTCGTGACTGCCCGAACCGCCGTGCAGAGGAGTAGTGGACGGTTGAGGGGCCACCCAGGCAGAGGCATAGGGTCAATCGTGGTGGTCCACAGAGAGCAGGCGGATAAGGAAGAGGAGCTGGTCGAGCAGCAGGTGGTGGGCGATGCTTTGAGGCTTTACCACCAGCACCACCAAGAGGTCCACCCCGACCACCGGGAGCTGGCAGACATAGACAGGCTCAGCTTCAGGCATCGAAGGCCTTCGACCAAGACACGCCAGAGATGATTCGAGGTACTATCTGTGTCTACTCCACCCTTGTTTCAGTTCTTATAGACACAGGAGTGAGTCATTCTTTCATTGTCGCTTCCCTTGTTCGATGCTCAGAGATTTCTACGGAGCCGTTGGCTCAATCCTTACAGCTAGAGACTCCTACGGAAGAAGACTCGACGATTACACACTAGTGCCGGTAGTGTGAGATTACTCTAGGAGGCGAGAGATTTGGTTGGGATCTTCTTGTAGTGGCGTCGAGTCCATACAATGTTATCTTGGGAATGGATTGGTTATCTACAGTCCATGCTCAGATCGACTGTATTAGGTGGAAGGTGCGATGTGTTCGCACCGATGGGAGTAGGTTCACCTTCACCGGCGAGAATGGAGCCTTAGAAGCGCAGGATGGACTCACGCAGAGGATTGGACAACCGATCACTCATCAGTTGGATAGCCTCATCCTAGGAGCAGTTGACGTGCAGAGTCCGAGTTTTCCTGTAGTGGTGGATCAGTATGCTGACTTTTTCCCTGACGACGTTCCAGGAATACCTCCTCACAGAGAGGTAGACTTCTATATTGACTTGTACCCCGAGACAACCCCGATATCCACTCTAGCATATCGGATGGCCCCTGCTAAGCTTCGAGAGCTACGGGTACAGTTGGAGGACTTGTAGGTCAAGGGATTCATCCGACCCAGTGTTTCACCCCGGGCTTCCCCGATTTTGTTTGCCAAGAAGGTGGACAAGATCTTGCGACTGTGTGTCGACTATCATCATCTGAACCAGGTGACCGTGGGGAAAAAGTATCCGCTGCCGAGGATTGACGACCTCTTCTATCATCTCGAGGGGGCACGGTGGTTCTCGAAGATAGATCTCAGATCAGGCTATCATTAGCTCAGAGTTCGGGATGAGGACGTGCAGAAGACGGACATCGGATGTTGGTGTGGCCACTATGAGGCCTTGTTTATGGAATTCGGCATAAAAAATGCTCCAGCGGTGTTCATGGGTCTCATGAACAGGATATTTCAGCCATACCTAGATCGATTTGTTGTGGCCTTCATCGAAGACATTTTGATATACTCGACCACTGAGGAGGAGCATGCCTACCACTTGCAGGTTGTACTGGACAAACTCTGAGATAACCAGCTTTATAGTAATCTCTTGAAGTGTCAGTTTTGGTTACATGAGGTCCACTTATTGGGAAACGTCATCTCTAAGGTGGGAGTTGCGTTGGATCTTGCGAAGATCGAGGCAGTTCTAGCTTGGGAGCCACCTAGGAGCGTGATGGAGGTGCGAAGATTCTTGGGTCTAGTTGGATACTATTGGAGGTTTGTGTCAAACTTCTCCAGAGTTGCGACACCACTGTCAGCTTTGACGAAGAAGGGGAAACCCTTCATGTGGTTAGATAGATGTCATAAGAGCTTCCAGGAACTGAGACAGAGGTTGACCAGTGCACCTATCTTGAGGCTACCGGAGGAGGGAGTAGGGTACGTAGTCTACTGTGATGCATCAGGGATCAGGCTCAAATGTGTCCTGATGCAGGAGTGAGCAGTGATCGCCTATGAATCACGACAATTTAGGTAGCATGTGCAGAACTACGCTACCCATGACCTGGAGTTAGCAACAGTGGTCTTCTCTCTTAAGATGTGGTGACACTATCTGATGGGTGAGCGCTTTATAGTCTATTCTGACCACTAGAGTCTCAAGTACATCTTCTCGCAGAAGGACCTCAACCTGAGACAGTGATTATGGCTCGAGCTACTCTAGGACTATGACTTTGAGATAGTCTATACTCTTGGAAAGGGAAAGATAGTATCTTATTCTCTCTATAGGAGGACATGCATTCATCTACTGGGAGAGGCGACAGAGCAGCTAGCCGCTTTGTAGATATTTTTCCTGGATAGATATGAAGCAACCTTTCTTCAGTCACTCATAGTCACTCCTCCACTACTACAGTGAGTCAGAGAGGCACAGCATGGGGACGTTGACTGTGAGACGCGACATTCATAGATATCCCCAGGACAGGCACCTAATGGATTCTCTGTGGGAGGAGAGCACGTCGTCCTTTTTAGAGGACGTACTATGGTACTAGTTGCTTTACAGGAGGAGGTTCTGAGAGAGTTTCACACTTCCCCTTTATCATTACATCTAGGAGTGGAAATGATGTACCAAGATCTCAGACGACAGCACTGGTGGCTGGGTATGAAGAAGGTTGTAGCAGAGTTCGTTTCTGGATGCCTCACCTGCCAGCAGGTGAAGGCAGAGCACTAGGTACCAGTAGGCTTGGTACAGACCTTGAAGGTCCCGGAGTGGAAGCGGGACTCGATATCTATCGATTTCGTGACTGGACATCCAAGTACTTCCAGAGGTCACGACTCCACTTGGGTGATTGTCGACTGACTCACCATGTCGGCCCACTTCTTACGCATCAGAGAGCAGGGCATAGTAGAGAGATTGGGACGTCTCTACATTCAGGAGATTGTATGGCTTCATGGTGTTCCATTATATATCATCTCCAATCGAGATGCTCGCTTTACTTCCCGGCTTTGGAAGGGGTTGCAGGAGGCATTTGGGATGTAGCTACGTCTGAGCACTGCCTTTCACCCTCAGACGGATGGTCAGACGGAGAGGACCATTCAGACTCTTGAGGACATGCTCCGTGCATGTTTCCTCAACCTTGGTCGCATCTGGGAGGACCACCTGCCCTTGGTGGAGTTCGCGTACAACAACATCTACCACTCCACTATCAGGATGGCACCATACGAGGCATTGTACGACCGACCTTGCAGATCACCTCTGTGCTGGACAGACCCTGGGGAGTCAGCACTTGTGGGACCAGAGATGGTCTAGGCCACGACAGAGAAGGTCCAGGTCAACCTGGAGCGGATGAGGACAGCTCAAAGCCGGTAGAAGTCTTATGCTGACAGGAGGCGGAGACCACTAGAGTTCGAGGATGGGGACCACGTCTTCTTACGGGTCCCACCTCGACGTGGATTATGGAGATTTGGCTGAGGCGGCAAGTTGTCTCCGCGCTTCATCGGAACTTTTCAGGTATTCAGCAGGATAGGTGAGGTGGCTTATCGCCTGGCTCTACCACCTTAGTTGCACCTAGTGCATGAAGTCTTCCACGTATCTCAACTGAGGAGATACGTGCACGACCCGACGCATATCATCGACCATGGGGATCTTCACATTGACGATGGGGTGACTTTTGCGGAGGTCTTGGTGGAGATTGAGGATCGACATGAGCAGGTCCTACATGGGCGGTCTATTCCTCTAGTGCACATCAGATGGCATCATGGGAACCTCCAGGAGAGCACATGGGAGTGGGAGGCTCAGATACGTGATCAGTATCCTCATTTGTTCCCCTAGTTTTGTATTGTAACATTACGGGGATGTAAAGCCCTGAGGTGGGAGTAATATAAAGATCCGTAAATTTCAAGGGAAAATATTTCTCAATTTTCTTTGAGATTTTACGAGTACGCAGTTTTTGACGGCACCTGATTCCGAGGCCCGTAGTGCCCAGAATCAATTTCCAAAGCATAGCTCGGGTGCGTTCAGTGAACGAACAAGCGGGTTTTCCTAACTTTTGAAACGGTGCTTGGAATCGAAATCCGAGGGCACCAATGAAACCGAAGCGCCGTTAATTTCTTAGGAACACCTTTTTAGGAGTTGCGTTTTCTCGGGTGTGGTTATTTAAAAAAAGGGTTAACTAATGAATAAAATAAAATTTGTGCAACAATTTTTATTTTATGTTCTAAGTAGTTTAAACCTACTTATGGAAGTTGAGGTGGGACCCACTATATCCTAACTAATCTTGATAGGATATTAGTGAGGTGGGACCCACACGAGCCCCATCTATTCACCTTCCTAAACCCCCCATTATTTTGTAACACACCCGCACCCCCTTATTAAATGCCAAGTCAACTCTCACATTAATTGGACTGTTAAGACTCTTCAATTAATTCAATTAATTGAATGAATTCTTTTGAATTTCAAATGGAATGTTGGCTAGTGTGTTTTAATTAAAAAAGAAAAAGTCTTATTTCATTAGGGGTTTCTTCGTTGTGTTGATGGGGAGATTTCCACGAAGAACTTCATCTTCCTCCTTGAAGAACGCGAAGAATGTACCGACACCGACGAAGAGCACTAATTCCTCGGAGATCGATGACGCGACGACGTGTACCGCGACGCCGACAATCCTCTTCACCGTGACGCCATGTACCGCTACATAGACGAGGCTTACGGAGCCTCCTTCCACGACGTCGTCTTCTGTGGCGTCTTATTTCTACGACGAACCTTGTTCGATGACTTCATTGAGGTAGGGGTTAATTTTTGTTCGTTTTTTCTTTTTCGGTCATTGAATTTAATATTGGGCCTCCTGTTATCGTAATAATAGGAGGAGTTCGAACCGCACAAACACGGCCGACCCTCCTCCCCCTTTGATGTTGTACTTGTTGCGGCATGAGCAAAGGCAGCGCAGTGCAACGACCCCACGTAGAAGCAAGAGGAACGGGCGAAGATGCGTGGCGCCGTCACGCCGCGCCGTTGAGGCCAAATGAAGTCGCGGCGCCGTCGCGCCGTGCCGATGAACCACGAAAAGACCGCGGCCGAAGTGGGGTCGCGGCAGAGGGGCACGGAGCCATCACGCCACGTCGGTCAGAAAAGGTCGTGGCCTAAGGCTGCGGTGGTGCAGGGAGCGGTGGCCGGAACCACCGGCCGCCGGTGCAAGGAGGGCGGGACTCGCGGGGGTCCCTTGGCGACACACAGGCCAGCCAAACCGGTTGGCCAGTTTCCGAGAAAACCCGGGGGTCATAACCCCCAGCTGGCAAGGAGCAGCCCCCATGTGGGGGCTGCGGTTTCTCAATCAGGGGGGCAGCGCCCCCCCCCCCCCAATTCCGCGACAGCTCGGTCGAGCCGAGTTGTCTGGCCACGCGGGTCGCGCCCGCGCCAGGCCAACCGGCCGCCCAGGTCGGACCGGCCGCACCGGGCCGGGCCGCCCAGGCCGGGCCGGGCCGTGCCGTCTGGGCCGGACCCGGACCCGTTTCGGGTCGACCCGGTTTGGGCCGACCCAGGGGGTCTTGGGCCGGGTCGGTCCGGGCCCAAAACCCCCTATTTCCGGACAGTTCCATTGAAATGCACATAACATGGGCTACGGATCTCCGATCGATGCACCGTAAGTTGTGATGCGATCCTTGGATCCAGATGGTCGTTTTGGTATATTACACTCAAGGTTTTGGTATACTTTGGGGTACGACCGAGTTGGTTCGAGCACGAAACAAATTGGGCCCTCAGAGCGGAAACACTTATAACTTGAGCTCCGGACATCCAATTTACATGTCGTCGACTTTATTGGATTCCTCTTAGTGAGACGGACCTTGTGGATTACTAAGATCAAGGTTTGGATTTAGTTGTAGTATGTTTGGGTTGGTTTTTAATATAAAAACCAACTGGGCCCCGGGAACGAAAAAGCCAATAACTCTCAGACCGGGCGTCCGATTGACGCGCGGTCTGTCGCGTTGAGTTCCCTTTGTCGAGATGGAACCTTTATATACATCAACCCCGGACTACGTGTCAGTTGATGTATCGAACCCTTGGCTCGTGGAGCGGACCCTCTCAGAAACGAGCATGCCGTGTGCGGGAACCCTAGAGCTGGCTGCGACTGTGATGACGATGATGACTGCACTAAAATCCGTCGTGGGTTCGGCAGCGACGACGACTACACTGAAATCCTCTATTTGTTCAGCAGCGATGAAGACTGCACTATAATACTCCGTGGGTTCGGCAGCAATGGAGACCGTACTGAAATCCTCCACGGGTTCGACGACGATGACTACTGTTCTTGTATCCTACATGGGTCCGACAGTACTACTGTTCTTGTATCCTAAGTGGGTCCGGTAGTGTTTGACTCTGTTCTTGTATCCTATGTGGGTCTGGAAGAGTAGCTGGTTTGTATCCTATGTGGGTCCAACAGGTTAGCTGGTTTAGTATCCAACATGGGTCCCAGCTTAGATGAATCAGTGGCTATATCTGATCATCTCTGTTATCTTATGAAGAAGTATACCTGTGTGAGCTGAGTCTTGACTTTCAATCAATATCTTTGATATGATTGACTTGCTTTCCTATGTGGATTGTGTTGTTCTTTCTTGTGTGGATTAGGTTGTACTATCCTGTGTGGATGTGATCGAACTTGGGCTCAGATGTTGGAGCCAAACTGGAATTGATGACTTTGGTATATGTATGGGCATATACCTAAGTAGTGTTGGATGTTACTTCGTGATTGTATCTTTCCTCTGGGGATTATCCTTTGTTGATTCTGGGAGACCTTCGGGGGTCTCGGGGTCCCTACTGAGTAGCGTATACTCACCCCTGCACGGTCTATGCCCGCACTACGTTGTGTTGGATGTAGACGACGGACAACACTGATCGTAGTTGAGGCTTGTGGAGCAGGTCAGTACCTGGAGGTGGACCACTGGGCAGGACATACACGAAGTGGACGGCTGGATCTGAGGAGATAAGGAGGCTATCTATACCCACCCTTCATGTGGGACTTCCAGTGGATGGCTCGATGTTGTTTCTTTACTTTCAGTTGCTGTACTTTCTTTCCCTTTGTACTTTACTTTCAATTTGGGTTTGTATTCTGGCCCATTACTTTCTACACTTACTACTGTACCGAGTTTTACTTAGAGTTTACTTCTGATGGCTTACTCTATGGTGTTTGTTTACTTTATAAGGCAATTCCTTCCCCTTTTTATCTGTATTTACGCCTTTGGTTCTAGTCACCAGCCCCTGGCCTATGGAAGGCGGGCTTGGGGTAGTCACGGCACGGGTCTCGAGGATGGGTCGTGACACACGTAGTTATCTCGTGAAGCTGCTGGATGATACTTCTTGGGAGTATTTTGTGATGTTTTATTTGTACTCTTTGAATCTTTTTAAGGAGTGTCAACAACCATCAATGCTGAGTTTCTCCCCAACAATATTTGATAAATAAACCATTTTAATAGGAATCAAGACCCATATAATGGATGAGATTTCCATTATAAATTCATATGTATCATCACAATGATAGATGATCATAGGTTAGTTTGGAATATCAAATGTGAATTCTCTTCATTGAAAATTAATGTGGTATTTATGAAAATAAATCCAATCCATACCTTATATAACATCAAATTCAACTAGATAGTGAATAATAATATTTGAAAAAATCACATCTGAGGATCTTCAAACAGATAATAATCATAGACTTGAGATGAAATCATCATTCCATTAGTGGTATTCATTATTAATTCAACATCCAATCATTGAGGTGGTATTGTGATACCCTTAGAAAACTCTTAAGATATAAAATAGTGTGTAGATCTAGAATTAAATAAGATATTAGTAGCTCTAGAGTGGATGGTAAGTGTTCCTTTCACCGTGTCATTATCAAACCCTTCATTAGTAATAGTGATCATATTAGATTTTCATTTGTATTAAGGATTAAGTGGTTAGTGATGTTAATCATTGTCATTAATGATCATGTCTTTTCATTGGTTATAAAACCACCTATACTACTTTCATTTGAAATGATAAAGTGTGGGTGGTTC
This sequence comes from Viscum album, assembly GCA_963277665.1. Taxonomy (NCBI): domain Eukaryota; kingdom Viridiplantae; phylum Streptophyta; class Magnoliopsida; order Santalales; family Viscaceae; genus Viscum; species Viscum album. The sequence goes on from OY728135.1 coordinate 1,841,920,529, forward strand.
ATTAGATGGTTCTTTTCCTTCATCATTGGATAAATTCTTCCCAATAATATAGAATTTGATTTCCATATGACATTACTTTATATATTTAAAACATTTAAAAGTTACCATGAGATAATCTCCTCTATGTTTCCTTCTATAATTTGACCATAAAGGAAGTAACATCTTCTTATCTCCTTGGTTTTTAGAATTTACTATGAATTTATTCTTTTTTTATCAAAACAATGTGATTGAGGGGTAACTTCAATCTCATTTTACAGATTGATGTCACATCAAATGATTTCTTCATACTTACTAAAATACCATAAAGATAACATCATTCAGACACTTTTTTTTGAACAACTAAAGAATCGATCAAACTTACTTTCAAGTCAGATGATAAAACCAGAAGCATGTCTAACAATTCCTATTAATGTTTCCCCATAGGCACTAACAAACTCATTATCATTATGAATTATCTCAAGGAATTACATATCCATTTTCACATGAATAATATAACGAATGTACTCCTTGAAAAATAATCTCTTAAATTTTTCCCACTCCATTGAGTCAATTTTGTCATGTTTCCTTATGTTCTTGATAATATTCCACAATTGATTTATTTTCCTTCCAAATGATAATCATCTAAAATAATTTTTTCATGCTCTGAACAATGGAGAAGAGTAAATAAATTTTTCAGTGGTATTGATCCATTACTCAGTCACTTTTCAATTAGTGGACCAACAAAAAGAAGGTGGATGTTTCCACATGGGGGGCCCAAAAAATGTGTTTCCATACATTGTATGTTTGGAATCTCAACATTATTTGTGGCTTTAAGAACTTGTATAAGTATAGAAAAATTATTTTTTATGACAAATCCAATAACATTTGTTTCTCAGGGTAAGGATCATTGCATTGTCTTTCATATTTAACATTATCATGGTTCCATTGGGTTCCAACCATTGGAAAAAATAAAAATTCATAACGTGAGATATAATAATCAAAGTGGGAAATCAAAATATCAATAAAAATCAAGTATAGTTTGTCTAAAACATGATAATTTTTTCAATCTATGGCACCTTAGGTTTAACTGAGGTCATTCATAGTCATCATCTATTCAAATCCAGCAAAATGATTTGAAAATAAAATGTGAACTAAACTAATTATATCCCCTAGGAGGGTCAAACTATGTGTGCAGTATAAGAATGCTCACCAAGTACCAGAATAGTTTTTGAGATGTAGTCAACCAACATTTTTGGTTTTATTACCCCTAGATGCATCTATACCAAAACCACGTCCAATTTTGGTATCCATATAGGAATGTTTTCATAGGAAAACCACACTCATTTATTTACCATATATTAAGAAATTCTCTTATACATAGGACTATACAAAGGGTTCTTACTAATGTTTTCACATCCTAGATTCTAAATGTGGCATAACAATAATTTGATACAGATTATAGAGGCCTGAAAGTTTCTTACATAAATAACACATCGTATTAGATGAATATTCATTAAATAACATTACTATCCATGCCATAATAGTATTGTTTTATTATCTTTTGAAACATGGATATATAAAAAACAAATTCATAAGTGAACTACATCATCTATGACTAATTACTTCGTAACTAGAACCCTTCTAAGACATATCGTACTTAATACCATTCTTCATAACCTAAGGAAAGGAAACCTAATAAAGTGTGTGTATAATTTCATAGTAAGGGTTAACATAGTAGATATCAATTATCACATAGTCATAAAATGATAATTAAAGTATGATAACATTAGCTTAAAATTTTAAAACCATAACTAGAATTTCATAAATCATAATATTGATTCATTTAATAAATATTGGCAATTCATAATACATTAATTAAAAAGAAACCAAATAACTTGATCTATGAGAGCATAACATTGTTATAAGTTATAAATTTTGATATTACCATTATCATTTAAAATCATTTACTTAGTATTCAAGTATCAAAATCAATACTATCATAGTTGGTTGGGTTCACTCCCCAAACCATCGTATCCTTGGTAAAGGTTCACTCCCAAGACTATCATAGTGGATATAGTCCCTTAGTGAACTAGGATCACTCCATATTCCAGTCCTTATCATGACATGAGATATCCATATTTAAACGATGAATTGGAGGGCTATATAATTCAAAGACCACATTTAAAATAATTAAAATCATATATATGTTTTCCACAAGATCATAAAACATTAATCAGGGAATAACCGATAGAAAGGAAATGGGTTGCATAAATATTTCATCATACCATAACTCATGGAAAAAATGGGTATCATAAACATTTCATCATTTCATCATAGCATAACCTATGGAAAAAATAAATTTCAAAAAAATATTTCCATCATAATTATAAACCATCTCAATAAAGAATAAGTATGGTATTATTGAATCATATCCCTATTAAATCTTAGGTGACATCAAAGGATTTTATCATAGTTTAAAAATTACCATAAAAGATCACTCAGAACATTTCTTAAGTAAAATTTACTTTTCACTTTGAAATAACTTATTTAAAATCTAAAAAGATACCAAATGTTAAAGAAAATATTTTCTTTGAAAATAACCTTGAAATTTATAAAAGCAATCTTCAATGTATTGAGTGGTCATGATGGAGGATAATTTTTTATATACCTTATAATTTTAAAGAAACATTCGTTTCACACTTTTGTAAAGAAATTAAAAAAGTTACTCATTCAGAAAATGAAAAGAAGATTAATTTTAAAACATTTTTTAAAAATTTAATAATTATTAAAAAATAATTTAAACAATCAAATGAGAAAATTAAAAACATTCTTGATAACATTTTTATAATACATGAATATGGACGAATATGGATTTTTGATCAAGGAGGGAAACATAGTAGGTTTTCATTAAAAATATTCTTTTTTCCTCTCTAGTATATAGAGAGAGGAAAATTAAAGAAAAACCTGTAATATCCATAAAAAAATTGGATAAGAAAATTCATGGGTTTATTGAGAGATATAAAACAAAATTACACTATCAGAAACTTGATCATAAACAATCTCGATTAATAATGCGATTGTAACATAAATATCTTTCCTCTAGTTCAACTTGCTTCCAATTATCTTCAAAATCTTCTATTGTAATATTTGGGATCTTTCTTAAGGTATATTTTTGTCTATGTTTCATTTTAAGTCCCTTATTTTGGTCAAATAAGTGTTTCCTAATGTTCATGAGAAGGCTTGTGGATGTTCCAGGGGTTCGAGGAACTAAAGAGGATGAAAAATGAATTTTTGGACATGTTTCACAATTTGCGCACGGTTAGTGCAAACCGTGCGGTGCATCCCAGGTAACCGTGTAGCCTTGGATGGATTCTTGAGCAAGGTTACCACATGGTTAAGATAACTATGTGAAATTTCTTGGAAACTGTGCGAAGGTGTGATTTTGGGATAGTATCTCTTGCATAGTTTCCACATGGTTTGGAAAAACATGTAGGTAAACTGTACAGAATGGTAATGTTGATAAATTTACAGAAATTCGATTACCAAATTTTTAACCCCAACTCAGGATTTCATCCTTTCTTCCCCTTTCAACCCTAATGGTGAGGAATATCTCCGAAGAGCTTCCAATAGTGTTTCACCCTCATCTCTAGGTTGTTTAGAGTGCTGTCAGTTATAAATCAAAGATCTGGGTACGTATAATCTCCCTCTTGGATCCTCATCTCGATTAGGGTTTTCACCTTTCTCAAATATCCTTCTGAAGCTCTAAACCCTTCTTTTTTTAGTGAAATCTAGGTTGAGGCTTCAAGGGTTGGTTGAATCGAGATCTAAGGCTTCGATTGGGGGTATGTTCATCAATATATTCAAGGTAGGTGGTCTACAAGTTATATCCTATAGTTTTTTTTGAGATTTTTGCATTCTTGGGTTTATTTCTTGGTTACCCCTTATTGTGATTTTGATCATTTGATGATATTTGGTATAATTGATGTACAAATGATGAATGGAACCCCTAATATTCCCCATGGGACACATAGAGGATGACTTGACCCTTTGTAGGGCCACCCATGGGGTGCACCAATACCTTCTGAACGTAGAAGTTAGCTAAGTATGAGTAAGGTTATCTTGTGAAAATGTAGAACCCTTGATAAGAATTTTGACATGTTTAATGGTATTCAAAATGAACTATTGTCATGTGCCTATTCATGGTAATGGATTAAGGGATTGTTTGGCATGGTAATAAAAATGGGTTAAATTAGTTAAATGGGGATTGTGCCTTGTGGCTAATGAATTATGTTGAAAATCCTAAGAGGGTTAGTTTATATGAGACATTGAACATGTGGGATTGGTAATGGATTATTAATTGATAAATATGGCTAATGGTGTGAGTCCTAAGGAAGAGAATAGGTCTAATAGATTATGTATTGTAAAATGGCATTGTGAACGGTCTATGGTATAACATAAAATCCCATATTGATTTTGATGAATCATGATTGTTATATTTGTTGGTTGTATTGGTTGTGAAATGGATGAATATGGTGAATAGATAAATAATAATTTGCACATGGCTTGGTGGTGGGATAAAGGACTGATGCTCCTTCCATGTGTAGGTTTGGACTGATGCTCTAACCTACCCCAAAATGAATGGGTTGGGGAGTCACACTGATGAACTATTCCCCAAATTGTTGTATTCAATGAAAACACATGGGCTGGGGCTCCTAGGTATGTTTGGTGATTACTTGATATGATCATCCCTAGTGAGATAGGGACTTAAATTGTTCTCTTATGCAGAATGATATATGTCATGTATATAGTGTGAATGAGTTAAATTTCTAACCCATGGATTACATGTAGATGATGAACTAAATTATGAGATGATGTATGTAATGAACTTGGCATAATAATCCTAATAGTAATAGAAAAGTAGAGATTCTTAACTAGTGGGCCTGGTATTTTTTCACTTACTTTCCATTCATTTTTACTTGTATGCACTATCGGTTTATACTAGATATTTTGTAGACGCCATTGGTGGTGGACTACTGATTTGTAATCACACCCTACTTAAAACTCTATTGGGAACCCAAGCATATTTCATGCTTTCATGACAAGGAAAGGGAAAGGGACCAATGCTAGGGGTTGAGTTGGACATGGGAAGTGCATGGATGAGGTTCTAGGCATGGAGTCAGGAAAATTTTGGATATTCTATTGTTTTCCTTTATTTTGGTTTTTTTTCACTTGGCATTGTTGCATGATATGACATATTTAATGTTTCTTGTGGATTGTATGTAGTTTGGGATATGTTTGGATTTGCATGTTATTGGTTGTCTTCTATTATTTCTGTTATTTATATTGTGATATGTTGGGTCTTGCTCTATTAAGGAGGGTATAGTCTCTCCACGTGACCTCCTAGACCCTCACTGCTAGTCGACAACATATGACATACGAGGAGGCATGCTTGAAGTCATGTGATGACCCGACTTGAGGCCCCAATTTAGTGGCACCCGGTTCAGGGACATTACAAAGTGGTATCAGATGAGTTTTTTCCTCTTTCATACTATTTGGTGATGGTAGAAAGAATATTAGGACAGTGACAGACCTTGGTAATGAGCTCATTCCTGGGAGTAGCTAAATCAAGTATGAGGGAAAACTAAGGTCACCAGGGTGGGAATTGTTGTTCTTGTTGTGTGTTGTAACATTTGATGATATTTCACCATTGGGTGGTTCCCATGTGGTGTGATGTGACTATTTTATGATATTTTTCTTTTGGATGGAATGGAACAAGGTTGTGCATTCATGCATCATTTTAGGAACCTATGTATATAAGTTACATGCATCATGTTAGGCACACACACATGGGAAGGGGGTGTGGGATATTAATGGTAGAATTCATTTGACTTTGTGTTGAAAATTGTGTTTTATGAAACAATATAAATGGGTTTAAAAGGGGAGAAAATGTTAAATGATAATTAAGTGATTATAATTGATAAAGGATGGTATGTGAAATAAAATGTTATTAGAGTAAGTTGTGATGTGAGAATAGTCTTGAAATAGTGTAAAATATAGGTCGTTTAACTATGTTAGTTAGTTACCCCATATTATCCATGGCCTTAGGAAGGATGGTTGATGTTAGTGTTCTAGATATAATAAATCCCAATGGGTAGTTTATACGAAATGGTCTGTTTATGGACAATGATGAGCCTTTCTTTATAATTTGTGAAATTTTCATAGCTGCATTCTATTTTTTTTGAATTGTAGATAAATAACACCCTGAAGGCATGTGTCGGTTGGGAGACAAGAGGACGTTTCCATGAATTCTCCCCTAGTATTGGAGTAAGAATATCTAGTTTTCAGGATTATAGGGAAGATAAGTTCCATTAGAACCTTTCTTTTTTCATGCAGACGATGGAACGGGACCCAGGGTGGGTTGTTCCAAGTATGTTCGAGATGACCAAGGATTTTCAGCTAAAACACCCTCTATCCATTACAAGAGAGGGTGTTCCAGAGGTAGACGAGTTTTGGAAAGAGTCTATCCTAACTATTCTTGATCATTTGGAGACACCTTATGAGAATCAAGTTAAGTTAGTAGCCTATATATTGTGGGGACATGAAAAGTGTTGGTAGGATATTTTAGTTCAGGATGAACAAGTAGAGGGAGTGGTGTGGAAAAGTTTTTAGGAAATGTTTCTAGAGAATTACTACCTAGAAACCTTAAGACATAAAAAGCTTGTGGAGTTTATGAGTTTGAATCAGGGGATGATGTCAGAAATGAAGTATGCAGGTCAGTTCATGGACCTGCATGGTTTTCTTCTTAATTTAGTGGGGGATGAGGAAACAATGAAAAGACATTTTAAAGATGGACTTCATCATGTTATCAGATCCTAGGAAAATTTCTTTTAGTTTAATAGGTTTTTTGAAGTGATGGATCAGGCACTCATCTCAAAAGGAAACCTCAAAGAGGCCCCTGAAGACAGACATGAAGTTCCGGTGGGGAAAAAAAGTAGTGAAACTTTCAATAGTATTAAGTGTCGCACTAAGAATTTCCACTAGGGCAGTGGTGGACAACACTGCCTAAAAAGGAACAGTCTCTCTGGTTAGTGATCGACTTTGCTTCTATCGGTGTGGTAGGTTGGGGAATGTGCAAAGTCAGTGTTCCTGAAAACCTATTGAGTGTAGAGAATGTGAAAAAGTGGGTCATGTGTAGAGGTTTTGTAGGAACCCATGGCAGTCAGAAAATGTTGGAGGATAGAGACCCATGAAAAGTGCATGAAGGGGGACAATTACCCCATATCAGGCTGGTAGTTCTTGCTCCCCAGGTCAAATCGGTAGGGTTGGTGGATATGGAACTCCGAGATGAGACCACCTGCACCAGAAGAGAAGTGCAGTGTAGGGTACTCAGCTCGGATCCCAGGGTAGAACGGTAGGCCATATTCACGCATTTTAGTATACACCTAGAGTTGGCGAGGTTATACCTTCTACTGTTTGTGGTATTATTTACCTTCCACACTTGAAAAATCTCTATTTGACATAGGTTCCACACACTCTTTTATCTCTGCACAATTCATAGTTGTGTTGGGCCTAGCCGTGGATCAAGTGTACATGGTTATTTCAATTGATACTCTATTAGTGATGCGAGTTGAGGATATCAGACAATGTAGAGGTTGTGCCTTAGAGGTTGGTAGTTGTCATTTTATGAAGAATTTGTTTGTTCTCAAGATGTCAGGTTTTGACCTGATTTTGGTCATGGACTAGTTAGTGTTGTATCAGTCCTATATCGATTGTTACCATCATAACGTAAGGTTAACATCTCCTAATGAAGACACTTATAATTTTTGTGGTGAGTGGTATGTTCAGGCAGACCACACATGGCCAATTTGTTAAGAGTTGGGAGAACTCACAGCTCAACTGGAATTCCTTCTTCTTAATGATGGAGAGGTGGAACAACATGTATTTCCTCATATGGTGGATAAATTTCGGGATGTGTTTCTTGTGGGTTTATCTAGACTTCCTCATGAAAGGTATGTGGAGTTCCCAACCAATTTGCTACTAGGGGCATAACCAGTTTCTATTCCACCATATCAAATGGCACCGAGAGAACTCTAGAATCTTAAGGCTCAGATGGAAGATTTGGATCAAAAGGGATTCATTTATCCTTGTACATCACCATGGGGATCACCCATGTTGTTTGCTAAGAAGGCTGATGGTTCGTTGAGGTTATGTATCGATTATAGGAATTTGAATCATATGAAGGTTAATAACTGATACCCACTTCCTTGAATTGATGATCTGTTTGACCAACTGAGGGGTGACTCAATGTTCTAGAAGATCAATTTGAGATCTGAATACATTCATTTGAGGGTGAGACCTTTTGATGTATCATGGAGAGCTTTTCAAAGCATGTACTAGTTGTATGAATTTTTGGTGATGCCATTCGAGTTTACTAATACACCAGCATAGTTTATGGAATTAATGAACTGTATATTTCACCCCTATCAGTATCAGTTTGTGGTTGTCTTTGTTGATGACATCTTGGTGTACTCACCAACTCTTTATGATCATTTAAAACACCTTGACATTTTCTAGAGTACACTAAGAGAGTATAGGCTTTGCTCCATTCTATCAAAATTTCAATTTGGGATTGATAAAGTGCATTTCTTGGGAAATATCATTTTTGAGATAGGTGTGTCAGTGGATCTGGATAATGTGTAGTTTGTGGCGTATTGAAAGCAGCCGAAGAATGTTTCTGATGTTTTTAGTTTTCTAGGTTTGGTCGGTTATTACTAGATGTTCATTAGGGATTTATCTTGTTTGGAAGCACCACTCTCAAGATTAACTAAGAAGGGTTTTAAGTTTGAGAGGTTAGAGGCGTGTGAAACTTCATTTCAATAACTGAAGAAGTGGTTTATCACCACACTGATTCTGATCTTATCTGAACCTAGTAAGAAGTAAACTTTTTTCTATGATGTGTCTGGTGTTGGAATCGGTGTAGTGTTGATGCAAGATGATTGGGTTGTAGCTTATGTGTTGAGAAAGTTGAGGCCTCATGAAAGAAATTACACTACCCATGATCTCGAGCAAGCTGTTGTGGTTTATTCCTTAAAGTGTTAGAGGCATCACTTGTTGGGAGAACTATTCATGGTGTCTAATCATCATAAAAGTCTTAAGTACATCTTCTCTCAGTGGTATTTGAATCTTCGATAGCGAAGGTGGTTCAAGTACCTAAAATCCATAGATTTTGAGTTGGTTTTACACACCAGGGAAATGGAATAGTGTTACAGATGATCTAAGCTGGAAGACTCAGAATCAAGTGGTTAAAGAATCCAAATATAAATGGAAAATGATTCCCTTGTTTGCTGAGATGCACTTCGATGTGGAGTATGGGCACAAAAAAATGACCCTTTCATCTATAGCGTTTTATTCTATGCTTTTGATCCAGGTTAAGGAGAGTCAGCTAGAGGATCCATAGTGTTTGACTATGAAGGAAAGTCTAAAAGTTATGGAGTAACCTTCTAGTTTGGTTGTTGGTGCTGATGGAGTTGTCTATATTTATGGCCATATTGTAGTGTCGAAAGGTGAGTGAGAAGAGTTGATGCGGAAGTTCCATGCCTCAAAGTGGGAAGTATGTCCAAGGCTGATTAAAATGTGTTGTGATCTTCATTGGAAGTATTGGTGGTTGTGAATGAAGAAAGAGGTTTTGGTTTTTGTTGCATGATTTGTAGTACCCCAAGCTTCTATGGTACGCATCTCTTTGAATAATAAAATAGCTTGTTTTGTACACAACTTCGAGTTCTAACACACCAAAACCAATCAAACTAGCCGTTATGAATAGTAATACCCACTTTTCGAAATTTTATAAATTTTATTTTTCAAAATGGACTTCATTTTTGGATTCAAAATATCGAAATTAGCCTAGGGTGAATTTTTGGTTTTTTTCTAAAAACATTCTATTTTTGATGAATAGTGAAAAACACTGAGTTATTAGTTAAAACCGACTTTTTATTTAAATAATTATTTATTTATTTTAAATTTATTTTAGGTCAAAATAGATAAATAATACAAATATAAGTTCAATGTAATTCATTAAATTCAATTTATATTAATTTTAGATATATAAAATTTTATTGAACTTTTTACCGTCTTTACCCACCTCCTAGTAGAATTTGAAAATTTGCATAAATCTTAATTTTACCGCTTCTGTGAATTGAATTTCAAAAATCTGAGAGACACGGTTGATATCAGTATGTAAAATGTTGTTCAATGAGATGAAAATACTTTTTTGGTGAATAGTAACTTTTTATTTTTAATTACCACGGTTAAAAGTAAATAGGGTAATTAAAGGTAAAAATGATATTATTTTTACCCTAACACATGTCCTAATTCTATTGGATAAGTATAATTCGACCAAAAAATCCTTAGGAATAAAATATGAACCTCTTTGGTCCACTTGGATTAGATTAGGACATTTATTATTATTTAATTCAAAGAAGAGTTAAAAGAGTTAAAATCAAAGTTCAATAACTAAAACATTTTTAATATAGGGTTAAAATAGGATAAATTCGATTATAAATATTCATTAGAAATAGAAAAAGATTTTCTTACATAATGGTATTTTATTTATAATTTTTAGACCTTAAATAAGTTAATTTATTTATGACACAATGATGATGTAGTAATTACCTTAACAATGAAATATTAAAAAAATTGATATTATAAATACCCAAATAAATGTAATTTGAGACTTTTTATGAATTATAATAATTTTCTAGGTTAATATGGCATGTTAGAATTGATTTAATTAACTTTTTTTGAAGTATTCATGCTGTTATGATTTTCACAAAAATCAATTTCCAAATAGTGTCAAAATTGACATAAAAGAGTTTTTAAAACAAATAATATATTATTAATTGATAATCTATTCCTAAAAATCTAAGGATCTTCCAAAAAACTTATATAATGATATTTTTATCATTTATAAACCACTTGGTGTTCTATTGGAAGTATATAGTAATTTTATTAAACATATAATATAAACATTCAAAGAGACATGGTAAATGTCAAACTAATTAACCAAGAGATAAATCTAAAAGATAAGGTTAATATAGTGACTCAAACCTGTATAAAACTTATTGGTTGAGGGGTGTTCGACCCATAACCACCTTATCCTCAAAATAAGTCACTTTTGAGCCATTAGAAACCGAATATGAATTTATTATAAATTAATATTTATAGCTTTTCCTAAGGTGCCCTTCACCCCTCTTATAAAAGGGCACTCCCCCTTCTCTTTATTTCACACCATCAAAGACATTTGGCTCAGCCAAACCCTGACCAAATATCCTCCCAACTATCATACCTTTATCCTAGATGCCTTCCTTTAGTCAGAAAGCCATCCTAAGAAGCCCTTTTGATCAAATAAAAAGGAAGAACCCGAAGAAGAGGTAATAATTTCACCACCCTCTTTCAAGTTCCTTTCTTCTTCCACTTCTTCTTTCTTTGTTATTTCAATTCTAAAATAATAACTTTAGTATCATCTATATACTGTGATGTTATTATGAATATTTCAAAACCATATTCATTATTCTATCCATCCTTTGAATGACATGTCACCATACGTGCGTACCTACGGCTTACCGTCTCCACATCGTGGTGTAATTGTTATTCAATACATTATTATTTGGATTGATATGATAATGATGTGTAATTGTTTTAAATAATAAATATAACATGATAATGATTCTTTATATATGACATACCATCCAATTATATATTATTTTAATATCAAAAGAATGATATTTTTGCTTGTGCGTACGTACAAAATACCGTCTCCACGAACGCAATGAGATTCATTCCTCATCGTATCCATTCGAGATTAATTTTCATTTGATGGTTAAAAATAATGTTTAAAGACTTAATATCATTCTGGATATTAATAAGATACAACCTATCCATATCAAACATGGTTTATATAAAAAAAAATATAAAAGAAAACGAGTAAGTAAACACCTGAAATGATGATAACACTAAAATATTAATAACAAAGAATTATTAGAAGATCATATATTGTAAAACCCCAAGCTTCTATGGTACGCTTCTCTTTGAATAATTCAATAGCGTGTGTTGTACGCAACATCGAGTTCTAACACTCCCAAACCAATCAAACTAGCCGTTATGAATAGTAATACCCACTTTTTGAAAATTTATAAATTTTATTTTTCAAAATGGACTTCATTTTTGGATTCGGAATATCGAAATTAGCCTAGGGTGAATTTTTGGTATTTTTATGAAAAACTTCATTTTTTTGATGAACAGTGAAACCACTAAGTGGTAGTTAAAAAATCTGAATTTTTCATAAAACTTAATTTTATCGCTTTTGTCAGTGGAATTTCGAAACTAAGAGAGACACGGTTAATATCAAGGAGTAAAATGTGGTTCAATGAGATGAAAATGATTTTTGGTGAATAGTAACTTTTTACTTTTATTTATCACGGTTAAAAGTAAATAGGGTAATTAAGGGTAAACATGATATTAATATTACCCTAAAGCATGTCCTAATTCTATTGGAAAAGTGTATCTTGACCAAAAACAACATTATGAATAAAATATTATCATTTAGGTCCACTTGGATTAGATTAGGACAGTTATTATTATTTAATTCAAAAAAGAGTTAAAAGAGTTAAAATCAAAGTTTATTTACTAAAACATTTTTAATATAAGGTTACACATAATATAAATTCTATTATAAATATTCATTAGAAATATAAAGATATTTCCTACATAATGATATTTTATTTTTAATTTTTAGACATTAAATAATTTAATTTATTTATTACCCAATGATGATGTAGTAATTACCATAACAGTGAAAAATTAAAATAATTGATATTATAAATACCCCAATAAATATAATTTGAGACCTTTTATGAATTAAAATAATTTTATAGGTTAATATGACATGTTAGTAATTATTTAAGTAACTTTGTTCGAAGTAATCATTCTGTTATGATTTTCACAAAAATCAATTTTCCAAATAGTGTCAAAATTGACATAAAAGAGTTTTTAAAACAAATATTATATTATTAATTGATATTAAATTTCTAAAAAATCTAAGGATCATCCAAGAGACTTATATCATGATAGGTGTATCATTAATGGACCACTTGGGGGTATCTTGGAGGTATATAGTAAGTTTATTAACTATATAATATAAAAATACAAAGTGACATGGTAAGTGTCAAACTAATTAACTAAGAGTTAATACATAAAGATAAGGTTAATATAGTAACCCAAACCTATCTAAATCATATTTCTTGAGTGGTTTTCGACACATCCCAACCTTAAACTATAAATAATCTACTTTTGAGCCATTATAAACCTAATATGAATTTATTATAAAATAATATTTCTAGCTTTTCCAAAGGTACCCCTCACCCCTCTTATAAAAGGGCACTCCCCCTTATCATTAATTCACACCTTCAAAGCCCTTTGGCTTGGCCAAAATCTGCCCAAATAATCTCTAAACTTCCCTCAATTCATCCTATAGGCCTTCCTTTAGTCATAAATCCAACATAATGAGCCCTTTTGATCCAATCAAAAGAAAGAACCCGAAGAAGAGGTAATGATTTCACCACACCTTTTCAAGTTCCTTTCTTCTTCCACTTCTTCTTTCTTTGTTATTCCCATTATAAAATAATGAATCCATTATCTCCTATATACTTTAATATTATTATAAATATGGTACAACCATATTCATTATTCTACCCATCCTTTGAATGACATTCACTATACGTGAATACGTACGGCTTACTGTCTCCACGTCGTCGTGTAATTGTTATTCAATATATTATTATTTGGATGGGTATAATAATGATTTGTAATTCATGTAAATAATAAATATAAAATTATAATTATTCTTTATATATGATATACCATCCAATTATATTTTATTTTAATATCAAAAGAATGATATTGTTGCTCGTGCATACGTACGGACTACCGTCTCCACGAACGCGATGAGATTCATTCTCCATCATAATCCATTAAAGTCTAATTCTTATTTAAAGATTAAAAATAATGATTAAGGACTTAATATCATTCTTGATATGAATAAGATACAATCTATACATAAAAAACATGTCTTACGTAACAAAACATATAAAACAAAATGGGTAAGTTAACACCCGAAACAACAATAATACTAAGATATTATTAACAAAGCAATGTTAAAAGATCATATATGATATCATATTAATATATATGATTCTTGTATAATTTAATAACAATTATTTCACCATTATACAGGAGGTTAACCTACCCCAACTACGGAAAAGTACAAGGAAAGGGTTTATTTCGGAATCTCTTCATTATCCGAGGTTGTTTATACGTAATAATCTACTGGGACTTATTTATCATCCACATCCATGTTTCTTAAAAATGTTTTTCAAAACATTTTTTACTATTTACTAGAATATTTTTTAATGTCATTTATACCCATGTTGACTTTTATAAGTGGTTTATAAAGGAATCTTTCGGTCGTTTTCCAAACAGGGTCCTTTTTTACCTTTTCGACAGAATTAAGGTAAGAATGTTTTTTTAACTTATACGGAGGGTGCAGCTATTTTTTACCGTTGTAAAATATTTGAATCCTCCTTACAAGCTTATAAGAATATTTTCAAAGAAAATGTTTTATTTTATAAATATATGACTCTTAAATGATTTCAAAATAAAAATAGATATTTCTCTAAAAAGAGTTTTGATTTAATATATGTCAACATCCTTTGATGGATTTTACTCTTATTTGAAGTTTATTTATTATGATACAAAACATCTATATTGTATTGAAGGTTTTGTGATATGTTTGACTATGGATGTGTTATTTTTGTACCATTCATGGTTTATGGATGAAGTATTTACATTTCGTATGCTAGTTTTATTATGAATGTTTATGTTTTGTTTAAAAATTTTCATATGGGAATGAATTAGACTTAATATGTGACGGGTGGAGCCCGCTATAGCTCCTCGATGCATCGGTAGGTCTCATGAGACAAACTAGTGTCTTGGAACAAGGCCTTGGAAAAATATTATTTGTAGTTTTGGCATGAGGCCTTGGCTATGTGGTTATGATAGTCTGGCATTATGCATTCCATTATTATGAAAGTGGTTATTGATATTGCATGTGATTATTCGATTAGTAGAATATCCATGTGAATAAGTAAATGACATTATTTCATTTTATTTTTTCCATACTATGTTGAAGTTCAAGTTTAAAAGGCTTTTGTTTTAGTTATACATTTCCTTGAATGTTTATTCTTATTTATGAAAGTTTCCGCTATATTGTTATCCTTACTAGGCATTTGAGCTCACCCCTTTTCTATGTTTTATTTTTCCCAGGATGCAAAGAAGTAATTTATAAATGACCTGCAGGGATATTATGAGGGGATAAGAGTGTGGACTATGGAGAATTTATTGTTGTAGTTTTCATTTAATGATGTAATGTAAAACTTTATGAATATATCTAGTGTTTCCAAGGCTACTAAACTAATCGGTCATTTGAGATTTGATCTTTCTTGTGATCATGAAAATGTTATGTAATAATGCTCCGACTCTAGGTAACTGGGGTCGGGGTGTTACTGTTGGTATTAGAGGATGTTTAGTACCAACCTTGGAAGCTAGATTTATATAAACTCTGATTAGAGCACATAGACCTAAGATGGAATTTGAGGATTAGTATAGAAGAACATCCTAGAATTTTGGTATTGTAGAGATTCTGTGAGTTTTCCGAGCAATACATCCCTGTCTGGATACGAGCAGGTAGAGGTGGCTCTGGCACAGATGTACCTAGGTGTAAAACCCGAAAACAACGCTTTGAACTAGACTCAAACGGGAACTGGTGCATGACAACGGGCCTTGCTGCACTCTTGGTTACAACACTCCCGGGGGATATGCGTAGGATAAATCTCAGTTTCTTTACAAATAGTTATGAAGGGTTTATGAGTATGTATTTTCTCAAAGAAAACATTTTTATGATTATGGATTATAACTATAAATAGATCAATTTATGTTATGTGTTTTATAAGAATGAAATTATGTATTTTGATTCATAAAATATTCTAGTTTATTCCATTGTTTAGAAATGGTTCCTAGTGGAAGAAATGGAAATTGTATCAATACATACACACCATGTAGGGATTTCCCTCCTGATCAAGATAATTATAGTGGATCTGGTGATGCAACTGGTGTCGATCAGCTAATCACCATACTGGGACAACTCACTCAGGTTATGAATAATAACCTTACCCGTATGGAGAACCCTGATCCGCAGCATGGAGGATCAATGTTAGATCGCTTCATGAGGCAGAAACCACCAACGTTCAATGGGAGTACAAATCCCTTAGTATCTGAACAATGGATAAGTTCCTTAGAGAAAATATTTCAGGCTTTGGGGAGTAGTGAAAGGGAAAAAGATGTCATGGCAGTTTATCGCCTCACTAGAGATTCTGATCAATGGTGGTCATTGATTCAAAACACAAAGGAAGATTATGAAGTATCAAATATGGAATGGAGGGAGTTCAAAGATCTGTTTTTAGAAAAATACGTTCCTTGCGACCATCGAGCAGACATGGAAAGGCAATTTCTGAGTCTGAGACAAAAGGAGGATGAAAATGTCGCAAAGTATGAGGCTAGCTTTACAAGGTTAGAAGGGTATGATGGAGATTATATACGTAACCCAAGAAGTAAGTTTGATCATTTCTTTGATGGGTTAAAACCATTTCTCCGTCGAGAATTAGTCTCACAATCCTTCTCGTCGTACGAAGACATTGTCTCATGTGTTATCAAGACCGAAAAGGAATTCTCTAAGTCATATGACTTTAAAGCTAAGTAAGAGAAGAAGAGATCTTCTGATCAATCTGGGAATGGAATTAAGGGGAAGAAAGGAAAATTTGAATACCCATCCTATAGTAAATGTGGGAAGAAACACCCAGGTACTTGCTTAAAAGGAACGAGAGTCTATTACAAGTGTGGTGAAAAAGGCCACCAAGCTCGTGATTGCAAGGGGAATAAGGAAACTACCGATTTCCAATGCTACAATTTCAGGGACATGGGACATTATGCAAATGAATGTCCTAATCGTCAGGGGAACTTACCTCAGAAAAGTCCAAGGGATCAAGGCCAAGCTTCTGCTATCACTACTACAGAGGTATAAGCTTCGAAAGATGTGGAGGCAGGTAATTTAATGGTTTCCCCAAGTTTACCAAATGCATTATTTGATTCTAGATCATCGCATTGTTTCATATCTTCCCAGTTTTCTAAGAAAATTAGATATTTCCAATTTGATTTAACAAGGGATTTTTCAGTTAAAACTCATAAGGGAAGTATCATTGCAATAAAGTTGTGTGAATCAGTCCCCATTAGAGCACATAAATGTTCTTTATTCGTTGATCTCATCGTCATACCTATGATTGAGTTTTATATAATCCTCGGCATGGATTGGATTTTGGACCATGATGCAAAGATTTATTGTAAGAAGAATGAGGTTGCAATTTTTGATGATGATGATAAGGAACACCTTATCATTAGAGCAGAATCGTCACCGCCTAATTATTTTCTAGATCTGCCCCCATTAGCTCAACTAAATTCAATTATTGGGGAGGAAGATGATGAAATTACAGTGGGTGAGGAAAGGAATGTTCAAATAGAGGATGTACCTATTGTGAAAGAATATGTAGATGTGTTTCCGGAAGATTTACTTGGACATCCTCCAGAACGAGAAGTTGAGTTTTCCATTGATTTAATTCTTGGATCAAGGCCTATATCGAAGACCCCTTATAGAATGGACACTGTAGAATTACTTGAACTAAAGAAACAACTAGAGGAATTGAGTAATAAGGGATTTATTTTCCCTAGTGTTTCTCCATGGGGAGCCTCTGTTCTTTTTGTTAATAAGAAAGATGGATCTATGAGGTTATGTATCGACTACAGGGAGATCAATTCTATAACAAAAAATAACAAGTATCCCCTACCTCGCATTGATGATTTATTTGACCAACTGCATGGAGCTCAATAATTTTCAAAGATTGACCTTCGATCTGGATACCATCAGTTGTGTGTGAAGAAGGAAGACATTCCGAAGACAGCATTTCGAACTAGGTACGGGCATTACGAGTTTACAGTAATGCCTTTTGGATTGACCAATGTACCCTCTGTATTCATGGATCTGATGAATAGAGTTTTCAAGGAATATCTCGATGAATTTGTGGTTATATTTATTGATGATATCTTGGTATACTCCAAAAGCTACAAAGATCATGAGAATCACTTGCGCATTATCCTAAAGACTCTGAGAAGAAATGAATTATATGGGAAGTTTAGCAAGTGTGAATTCTGGCTTCAGGAGATTTCTTTTCTTGGCCATATTGTCTCTAAAGATGGAATCTCTGTTGATCCTTCTAAGACCAAGTCAATCCAAGAATGGCCAGCACCTACGAGTATAACTGAGGTACGCAGTTTTATTGGTTTGTCTGGTTATTATCGACCTTTCGTCCAGAATTTTACCCGATTGGCAAACCCATTAACGAAGCTCACATGTAAAGGGGTTAAATTTGTTTGGACAAAAGAGTGTGAAGAATTTTTTGAAGAACTGAAGAGAAGATTAGTCAATTCTCTTATATTGAATCTACCATCAGGTAATGATGGGTTCGTTATTTACAGTGATGCATCGAAGAAAGGACTTGGTTGTGTCATTATACAGCATGATAGGGTTATTGCCTATGCATCACAACAATTGAAAATTCGTGAACGAAACTATCCTACTCATGATCTTGAGTTAGCAGTTGTGATATTTGCTTTGAAGATATGGAGACACTACCTCTATGGTGAAAAATGTGAGATTTATAATGATCACAAGAGTTTGAAGTATATTTTCTCACAAAAAGAACCCAACATGAGGCAAAGGAGATGGCTTGAATTACTCAAGGATTATGATTGTACGATACACTACGACCCGGGGAAAGCAAACAAGGTGCCAGATGCTTTGAGAAGAAAAGATCATGGAGTTTTGAACAATATGATAATTGAAAGGGATCCAATTTTCATGGATCTAGTAAAGATGGACTTGGGAATAACCAGGGAAGGTGAAACATAAATTCTTTTTCAAATGGATTCCAAACCATCTTGACTAGAAAGGATTAAGAGTTCTTAGACTGATGATGAAGAATTTAAAAATAATATTAAAGATGTGAATGATGGGAGATTGAGAGGCTTTGTGTATGAAGATGGAATTTTGACATTTGGGAAGAGACTTTGTGTTCCCGATATACCTGATCTAAAAAGGGAATTGTTGGATGATGCTCATAGTTCCAATTTCTCTATACACCCTGGGATCACCAAAATGTATAGAGACTTGAAGGAACATTTTTGGTGGGATAACATGAAGATGGAGATTTCCGATTTTGTTTCAAGATGTATGGTTTTTCAACAAGTTAAAGCTGGAAGGCAACAGCCTGGTGGAGTATTGTAACCTCTTCCCATACCTGAGTGGAAATGAGATAATATCATGATGGAATTTGTCATGGGACTACCAAAGACTCCAAGAAGGAATGATGCAATATGTATTATTATTGATCGTCTTACCAAGTCAGCACATTTTCTTTCTATAAGAGAAGATATACCACTGGAATGTCTAGCAATACTATATTTTAAGGAAGTGGTGAGACTTCATGGAGTACCCCTATCGATTATTTCTTATCATGATCCCCATTTTACTTCAAGATTCTGGAAAAGTCTTTAGAAAGCCTTGGATACTGAACTTCATTTGAGCACTGCATACCACCCTCAAACAGATGGACAAACAGAACGAACTATTCAAACCTTAGAAGGCATGTTGAGATCCTGCTCACTTGACTTTCACGGTATGTTGGATCAATATTTACCTCTGGTAGAAGTTTCCTATAACAATAGATTCCATTCGACTATTCAGATGGCACCATATGAAGTGTTGTACAGAAAGAGATTCTGCACACCAACCTGTTGGGATGACGTTGGTGAAAGAAAACTTGTAGGCCTAAAACTGGTGGAGAAAACGATGGAAAAGGTGAAGCTAATCCAAAATCATATCAATGAAGCTCAAAGTAGGCAGAAGAGCTATGCTGATAATCAAAGGAAGGATTTAGAATTTCAAGTCAGTGATCATGTTTTCCTGATGCTATCTCCATGGAATGGAGTCATACGTTTTGGTAAGAAAGGTAAATTGATTCCCAGGTACATCGGACCTTTCGAAATTCTAGAACGAATTGAGGTTGTAGCTTATCAATTGGAAATGCCGCCAAGTCTCTCCAATGTTCACGATGTGTTCCACGTATCTCTGTTGAGGAAATACATGCCTGAACCAACGCATGTACTCACCTGTGAGGAATTAGAACTGGAAGCCGATCTGTCTTATTACGAAGATCCTGTCAAGATTCTTGATACGAGAGAACAAGTACTGAGAAACCGGATGACTCGTCTGGTAAAAGTCTTGTGGAGAAACCATAAGATGGAAGAGGCAAAGTGGGAACCCAAGGAACATATGATGAAGAACCACCCGAGTCTTTTCATGCGGTAGTATTATAGAAATTTAGAGGATGAAATTATTTGAAGGAGGGGAGAATGTAACACCACACGCTTGTACGGTACACTTCTCTTTGAATAATGCAATAGTGTGTATTGTACGCAACATCGAGTTCTAACACACCACAACTAATCAAACTAGCCGTTATGAATAGTAATACCCACTATTTGAAAATTTTTAAATTTTATTTTTAAAAATGGACTTCATTTTTGGATTCGGAATATTGAAATTACCATAGGGTGAATTTTTGGTATTTTTCTGAAAAACTTCATTTTTTTATGAATAGTGAAACCACTAAGTGGTAGTTAAAAAAACTAAATTTTTCATAAAACATAATTTTACCACTTCTGTGAGTGGAATTTCGAAAATCCGAGAGACACAGTTAATATCAAGGAGTAAAATGTGGTTCAATGAGATGAAAATAATTTTTGGTGAATAGTAACTTTTTACTTTTATTTACCACGGTTAAAAGTAAATAGGGTAATTAAGGGTAAAAATGATATTAATATTACCCTAAAACATTTTTTAATTCTATTGGACAAGTGTATCTCGACCAAAAACAACCTTATTAAGAAAATATTATCATTTAGGTCCACTTGGATTAGATTAGGACATTTATTATTATTTAATTCAAAGAAGAGTTAAAAGAGTTAAAATCAATGTTTATTACTAAAACATTTTTAATATAGGGTTACACATAAGATAAATTTGATTATAAATATTCATTAGAAATATAAAACTATTTCATACATAATGACATTTTATTTAAAAAAATTAGACATTATATAATTTAATTTATTTATGACCCAATTATGATGCAGTAATTACCATAATTGTGAAAAATTAAAATAATTGATATTATAAATACCCCAATAAATATAATTTGAAACTTTTTATGAATTAAAATAATTTTATATGTAAATAAGACATGTTAGGAATGATTTAATTAACTTTTTTCTATGTAATCATTCTGTTATGATTTTCACAAAAATCAATTTTCCAAATAGTGTCAAAACTGACATAAAAGAGTTTTTAAAACAAATATTATATTATTAATTGATATTCAGTTACTAAAAATATATGGTTCGTCCAAGAGACTTATATAATGATAGGTGTATCATTAATGGACCACTTGGGGGTCTCTTGGAGGTATATAGTAAGTTTATTAACTATATAATATAAAAATACAAACTGACATGGAAAGTGTGAAACTAATTAACTAAGAGTTAATACTTAAAGATAAGGTTAATATAGTAACCCAAACCTGTCTAAATCATATTGGTTGAGTGTTTTTCGACCCATCCCCACCTTAACCTTTACATAATCCACTTTGGAGCCATTATAAAACTAATATGAATTTATTATAAAATAATATTTCTAGCTTTTCCAAAGGTGCCCCTCACCCCTCTTATAAAAGGGAACTCCCCCTTCTCATTAATTAACACCTTAAAATCCATTTGGCTCGGCCAAACTCTGCCCAAATAGTCTCTAAAATTCCCTCAATTAATCCTAGATGCCTTAATTTAGTCATAAAGCCAACCAAAGGATCCCTTTTGATCAAATCAAAAGAAAGAACCCGAAGAAGAGGAAATGATTTCACCACCCCTTTTCAAGTTCCTTTCTTCTTCCACTTCTTCTTTCTCTGTTATTCACATTCTAAAATAAAGAATCTAGTACCTCCCATATACTGTAATATTATTATAAATATGGTACAACCATATTCAGTATTCTACCCATCCTTTGAATGACATGTCACCATACGTGTGTACGTACGGCTTACCATCTCCACGTCGTCGTGTAATTGTTATTCAATATATTATTATTTTGATGGGTATAATAATGATTTTTAATTCATTTAAAAAATAAATATAACATGATAATGATTCTATATATATGATATACCATCCAATTATATATTATTTTAATATCAAAAGAATGATATTGTCGCTCGTGCGTACGTACGGACTATCGTCTCCATGAACGCGATGAGATTCATTCTCCATCGTAATCCATTCAAGTCTAATTCTCATTTGAAGATTAATAATAATGATTAAGGACTTAATATCATTCTGGATATGAATAAGATACAATCTATCCATAACAAACATGGCTTTCGTAACAAAACATATAAAAGAAAATGAGTAAGTTAACACCCGAAACAACGATAATACTAAGATATTATTAACAAAGCAATGTTAAAAGATCATATATGATATCATATTAATATATATGATTCTTGTATAATTTAATAACAATTATTTCAACATTATACAGGATTTTAACCTACCCCAACCAAGGAAAAGTACAAGGTAAGGGTTTATTTCGCAATCTCTTCATTATCCGAGGTTGTTTATACGTAATAATCTTCTGGGACTTCTTTATCATCCACATCCATGTTTCATAAAAATGTGTTTCAAAACATTATTTACTATTTACTAGAATATGGGTTAAAGTAATTTATAACCTTGTTGACTTTTATAAGTCGTTTATAAAGGAATATTTCCATCGTTTTCCAAACCAGGTCCTTTTTAACCTTTTCGACAAAATTAAGGTAAGAATGTTTTTTTAACTTATACAACGGGTGTGGCTATTTTCAGCCGTTGTAAAATCTTCGAAGCTTCACTTATAAGCTTATAAGAAAATTTTAAAAAAAATGTTTTATTTTATAAATATATGAATCTTTAATTATTTCAAAATAAAAAGATATATTTCTTTAAAAAGAGTTTTGATTTCATCTATGTCAACATCCTTTGATGGATTTTACGCTTATTTGAAGTTGATTTATTATGATACAAAACTTCTATATTATATTGAAGGTTTTGTGATATGTTTGACTGTGGATGTGTTATTTTTCTACCATTCATGGTTTATGGATGAAGTATTTGCATTTTGTATACTAGTTTTAATATGAATGTTTATGTTATGTTTAAATATTTTCATATGGGAATGCATTAGACTTAATATGGGACAGGTGGAGCCCGCTATATCTCCTCGATGCATCGGTAGGTCTCATGAGACAAACTAGTGTCTTGGCACAAGGCCTTGGAAAAATCTTACTTGTAGTATTGGCATGAGGTATTGGCTATGTGGTTATGATAGTTTGGCATTAAGAATTCCATTATTATGAATGTGGTTATTGATATTGCATGTGATTATTCGATTAGTAGAATATCCATGTGAATAAGTAAATGGAATTATTTCATTTTATTTTTGTCATACTATGTTGAAGTTCAAGTTTAAAAGGCTTTTGTTTTAGTTATACATTTCCTTGAATGTTTATTCTTATTTATGAAAGTTTCCTCTATATTGTTTTCCTTACTGGGCATTTAAGCTTACCCCTTTTCTATGTTTTATTTTTCCCAGGATGTGAAGAAGTAATTTTTGAATGACCTACAGGGATAACATGAGGGGATATGATTGTGGACTATATAGACTATATTGTTGTAGTTTTCATTTTATGATGTAATGTAAAACCTTATGAATATATCTAGTGTTTCCAAGGCTACTAAACTAATCAATCTTTCGAGATTTGATCTTTCCTGTGATCATGACAATGTTATGTAATAATGCACCGACTCTGGGTAACTGGGGTCGGGGCGTTACATATATGATATCATAATTATGTATAGGGTTCTTGTATAATTTAAAAAAAATGTTTTAACTATTATACAGGAGGTTAACATACCATCGACTAAGGAAAAGTACAAGGTAAAGGTTTATTTCACAATCTCTTCATTATCCGAGGTTGTTTATACGTAATTATCTACTGTGACCTCTATATCATCCACGTCCATGTTTCTTAAAAATGTATTTCAAATTTTTTTACTATTTCCTAGACTATGGGTTAAAGTCATTTATACACTTATTTTACTTTTTATAATATTTTTATAAAGGAATATTTCTATCATTTTCCAAACAAGGTACTTTATAACCTTTTCGAAAAAATTAAGGTAAGAATGTTTTTTTAACTTATACGGTGGGTGCGGTTATTCTCTGCCGTTATTAAACCATTTAATATTTTCTTTAAAATCTTATAAGGATATTTTAAAAATAAAGGTTTTCTCTATAATTACGTGACTTTTAAATGATTAAAAAAAGAGATATTTCTCTCAAATAGTTTTGATTTCATCTATGTCAACATCCTTTGATGGATTTTAAGAATATTTGGAGTTGATTTATTATGATACTAAACTTTCATATTGTATTGAAGGTTTTGTGATATGCTTTATTGTGGATATTTTATTTTTATACCATTCATGGTTTATGGATAAAGTATTGACATATCATATGCTAGTTTTAATACGAATGTTTATGTTATGTTTAAACCTTTTCATATGAGGAATGCATTGTACTTAGTAAGTGACGGGTGGAGCCCTCTATAACTCCTTGATGCATCGGTAGGTCTCATGAGACAAACTAGTGTCTTGGAACAAGGCCTTGACAAAATATTATTTTTAGTCTTATGACAAGGCCTTGACTACATGGTTATGATAGTCTGACATTATGCACTCCCTTATTATAAAAGTTGTTATTGACATTGCCTGTGATTATTAGACTAGTAGAATATCCATGTGAATATGTAAATCACATTATTTCAATTTATCTTTTCCATATTATGCTGAAGTTCAAGTTTAAAAGGCTTTTTTTAGTTATACATTGCCTTAAATATTTATGCTTATTTATGAAATTTATTTCTATATTGTTATCCTTACTGAGAATCTAAGCTCAACCCTTTCTATGTTTTATATTTCCCAGGATGCGAAGAAGTGTATTATGATTGACCTGCAAGGATAGTCTAAGGTATAATTGTGTTCAAAGGGGAAAAGATGTTTTTTTATTACATGATGTAATGTAAAGTTTATAAATATATCTAGTGTTTCTGAGGCTTCTAAACTAATCGTTCTTTCGAGATATGATCTTTTTTGATCATGCCAATGATACATAATAATGCACCGACTATGGGTAACTGAGGTCGGTGCGTTACATTTGGAATTAGAGGATGTTTAGTAATAAACCTTGGAAGCTAGATTTAGATAAACTGTGATTATAGAACATAGCCCTAAGATAGACTTTGAGGATTAGTATAGAAGAACATTCTAGAATTTTGGTATTGTAGAGATTTTGTGAGTTTTCAAAGCAATACATCCATGTCTAGATACGAGCAGGTAGAGGCGACTCTGTTAAAGATGTACCTAGGGGTAAAACCCAAAAGCACCGCTTTGAGCTAGACTCGAACGAGAATAAGTGTACGACAATGGGCCTTGCTGCACTCTTGGTTGTGACACTCCAGGAGGATATGCTTAGGATAATTATCATTTTCTTTACAAACCATTGTGAAGGGTTTATGAGTATTTACTACTCAAAGAAAACATTTTTATTATTATGGATTATATCCATAAACTCTTCAATTTATGTTAAGTATTTTACAAGTATGGAATTATGTATTTTGATTCATAAACTAATCTAGTTTATGCCATTGTCTAGAAATGGAGCCTAGTGGAAGGAATGGAAACCTTATCAATGCACACACTCCATGTAGGGATTTTCCTCTTGATCAAGATAATTATAGTGGAGATGGTGATATAACTGGTGCTAATCAGCTTATCACTATACTGGGACAACTCACTCAGGTTATGAATAATAACCTTACCCGTATGGAGCACCCTAATCCGCAGAGTGGAGGATCAATGTTAGATCGCTTCATGAGGCAATAACCACCAACACTAAATGGGTGTACAAATCCACTAGTAGTTGAGCAATGGATCAATTCCTTAGAGAAAATATTCCAAAACTTGGGGAGTAGAGAAAGGGAAAATGTTGTCATGGAAGTTTACCACCTCATAGGAGATGCTGATCAATAGTGGTCATTGATTCATAATACAAAGGAAGATGAAGAAGTATCAAGTATGGAATGGAGGGAGTTTAAAGAGATTTTTCTTAGAAAAATACTTTCCTCATGACCATCAAGAGGATATGGAAAGACAATTTCTCAGTCTAAGGGAAAAGGAGGATGAGAATGTCGCAATGTATGAAGATAACTTTACAAGTTTAGATAGGCCTGTAGTAGATTATATACAAAACCCAATAAGTAAGATTGATAGTTTCTTTGATAGTTTAAAACCATTTCTCCATCGAGCATTAGTATTGCATTCATTTTCATCGTACAAAGATATTGAATCATGTGCTATCAAGATGGAAAAGGAATTCTCTACATCCTATGACTTTAAAGTGAAGCAGGAGAAGAATATATCTTCTGATCACTCTGGAAATGGAAATAAGGGGGAAAAGAGAAAAGTTTAATATCCATCCTACAGTAACTGTGGGATGAAACACCCTGGTAAATTCTTGAAGGGAATGGGAGTCTACTACAAGTGTTGTGAAAAAAGCCGCCAAGCTCGTGATTGCAAGGGGAATAAAGAAGATACCGATGTTCAATGCTACAATTTCAGGGAGATGGGATATTTTGCAAATGAATGTCCTAAGAATCAGGGAAACATACATCAGAAGAGGCCAAGAGATCATGTCCAAGCTTATTTTATCACTACTATGGAGGTTGAAGCTCCTAAAGACGT
This sequence comes from Viscum album, assembly GCA_963277665.1. Classification (NCBI taxonomy): domain Eukaryota; kingdom Viridiplantae; phylum Streptophyta; class Magnoliopsida; order Santalales; family Viscaceae; genus Viscum; species Viscum album. Next base: position 1,841,947,670 of record OY728135.1, read on the forward strand.
CGTGGAAGGTAATTTAATGTTTTCCTCAAGTTTTGACAATGCTTTATTTGATTCTAGATCATTGCATTGTTTCATATCTTCCTAGTTTTCTAAGAAAATTAGATATTTCTAATTTGATTTAACAATGGAGTTTTCAGTAAAAACTCTGAAGGGAAGTATCATTGCAACAATGTTTTGTGAATCAATTCCCATTATGGAATATAAACGTTATTTATCTGCTGATCTCATCATCATACCCATGATGGAATTTGATACAATCCTTGGTATGGATTGGATTTTGGACCATGATGCGAAAATTTATTGTAAGAATAAGGAGGTTACAATTTTTGATGATGATAAAGAACACCTTATCTTTAGAGAAGAATCGTCACCACCTAATTCTTATCTAGATACACCCCCATTAGCTCAACTAAATTCAATCATTGGGGGGGAAGAGAATGAAATAACTATGGGTGAGGAAAGGAATGTTCAAATAGAGAATGTAACTATTGTGCAAGAATGTGTTGATGTGTTTCCAGAAGATTTACTTGGACATCCTCCAAAACAAGAAATAGAGTTTTCTATTCACATAATTCCTGGTGCAAGGCCCATATCAAAGACCCCTTATAGAATGGCCACTGTGGAATTAGTGGAACTAAAGAAACAGCTAGATTAATTGAGTAATAAGGGATTTATTCTCCCATAGTGTTTCTCCATGGGGAGCCACTGTCATTTTTGTTAAGAAGAAAGATGGATCTATAAGGTTGTGAATTGAATACAGGGAGATCAATGCTATAACAATAAAGAACAAGTATCCCCTGCCTCGCATTGATGACTTATTTGACCAACCTCATGGAGCTCAATATTTTTCAAAGATTGACCTTTGACCTGGATATCATCAGTTGTGTGTGAAGAAGGAATACATTCTTAAAAGAGAATTTTGAACCAGGTATGGGCATTACGAGTTTACAGTAATGCCTTTTGGATTGACTAATGCAACCTCTGTCTTCATGGCTCTAATGAATAACATTTTCAACGAATAGCAAGATGAATTTGTAGTGGTATTTTTTTATGATATCTTGGTATACTCCAAAATCTACGAAGATCATGAAAATCACTTGCATATTATCCTAAAGACTCTTCGAAGAAATGAATTATACGAGAAGTTTAGCAAGTGTGAATTCTAACTTCAAGAGATTTCTTTTCTTAGCCATATTGTCTCTAAGGATGGAATATCTGTTGATCCTTCTAAGAAAAGAGAAATCTATTAATGGCCAGCACCAACGAGTATAACTGAGTTATGTAGTTTTTTTGGTTTAGCAGGTTATTATCGACGTTTCATCCAAAATTTTTCCCGATTGGCTAACCCATTAACGAAGCTCACACATAAAGGGGATAAATTTATTTGGAAAAAAGAGAGTGAAGAATGTTTTGAATAATTGAAGAGAATATTAGTCAATAATCCTATATTGAATCTACCATCAGGGAATGATGAGTTTGTTATTTATAGTGATGCCTCAGAGAAAGGACTTGGTTGTTTCCTTCTCCAGAATGATAGAGTTATTGCCTCTGCATCATGACAGCTAAAAATTCATTAGCAAAACTATCCTACTCATGATCTTGAGTTAGCAGCTATAATATTTGCTTTGAAGATATGGTGAGACTATCTCTATGGTGAAAAATGTGAGATATATACCGATCACAAGATTTTGAAGTATATTTTCTCACAGAAGGACCTCGACATGAGGAAAAGGCGATGGCTTGAGTTACTCAAGGATTATTATTGCACTATACACTACCACCCGGGGAAGGAAAATAAGGTGGCAGATGCTTTGAGCAGAAAGGATCATGGAGTTTTGAACAAGATGAGAGTTGAAATGGATCATATTTTCATGGATCTAGTGAATATGTATATGGGAATAACCATGGAATGTGAAACATTTATACTTTTTCAAATGGTTGCCAAAACTTCGTTATTAGAAAGGATAAAAAGTTCTCAAGCTGATGATGAGGTGTTTCAAAATAAGATTAAAGGTGTGAATGATGGGAGACTGAGTGACTTCATATATGAATATGGAATTTTGAAATTTGGGAAGAGGCTTTGTGTTCCCGATATACCTGATCTAAAAAGGGAATTGTTGGATGATGCTCATAGTTCCAATTTATCTATACACCCTCGTAGCACCAAAATGTATAGAGATTTAAAGGAACATTTTTGCTGGGACAACATGAAGAGGGATATTTCTGATTTTGTGTCAAGATGTATGGTTTGTCAACAAGTGAAAGATGGAAGGCAACAACCTGGAGGAGTCATGCAACCTCTTCCCATACCTGAGTGGAAATGGGATAATATTATGATGGAATTTGTCATGGGACTACCAAAGACTCCTAGAAGGAACGATGCAATATGGGTCGTTGTTGAGCGTCTTTCCAAGTCATCACATTTTCTTTCTATAAGAGAAGATCTACCACTTGAACGTCTAGCAAGACTATATATTAATGAAGTTGTGAGACTTCATGGAGTACCCATATCGATTGTTTCTGACCGTGATCCCCGTTCCACATCAAGATTATTGAAAATTATTCAGAAGGCCTTGAATACTGAACTTCCATTGAGCACTACCTACCACCCTCAAATAGATGGACAATCATAATTAACTATTCAGACCCTAGAAGACATGTTAAGATCTTGTTCACTTGACTTTCAGCGTATGTGGGATCAATATTTACCTATGGTAGAATTTTACTATAACAATCACTTCCATTCAAGTATTCAGATGGCACTATATGAAGCGTTATACGGAAAGAGATTTTTCACACCAACCTGTTGGCATAATGTTTGTGAAAGAAAACTCATAGTCCTAGAACTTGTGGAGGAAACGATGGAAAAGGTGAAGGTAATCCAAACCCACATCAAATAAGCTCAAAGTAGGCAGAAGATCTATGCCGATAATCGAAGGAAGGATTTGGAATTTCAAGTCGGTGATCATGTTTTCTCGAAGGTATCTCCATGGATGGGAGTTATACGTTTTGGTAAGAAAGGTTAATTGAGTCCCAGGTACATCAGACCTTTCGAAATTCTAGAACAAATTGGGTATGTAGATTACCGTTTGGCAATGCCTCCAAGTCTCTCCAAAGTTCACGATGTGTTCCACGTATCACTATTAAGAAAATATATGCCTGACCCAACACATGTCCTCACCTATGTAGAATTAGAACTAGAACCCAATCTATCTTATTGCGAAGAGTATGTCAGGATTCTTGATACCTGAGAAAAAGTGTTGAGAAACCGGACGACTCATCTGATAAAATTTCTATGGAGAAACCATAAGATGGAAGAGGCAACGTGGGAACCCAAGGAACTTATGAGGAAGAATCACACAAGTATTTTTATGCAGTAATATTCTTGAAATTTCGAGGATGAAATTATTTGATGGAGGTGAGAATGTAACACCCCAAGCTTCCATAGTATGCTTCTCTTTGAATAATACAATAGCGTGTGTTGTATGCAACTTCGAGTTCTAACACACCACAACCAATCAAACTAACCATTATGAATATTAATACCCACTTTTTATAATTTTATAAATTTTATTTTTCAAAATGGACTTCATTTTTGGATTCAGAATATCAAAATTAGCCTCAGGTGAATTTTTGGTATTTTTCTGAAAAGTTTCAATTTTTTATGAATACTGAAAAACACTGAGTTATTAGTTAAAATCAACTTTTTATTTAAATAATTATTTATTTTATTTAAATTTATTTTTGTTCAAAATAGATACATAATACCTATATACGTTCAATTTAATTCATTAGAGTCAATTTATATTAATTTTAGATATATAAAATTTTATTGAAATTTTACCGTCTTTTACCCACCTCCTATGAGAATTTGAAAATTTGCATAAAAATTAATTTTACCACTTTTGTGAATTGAATTTAAAAAATACAAGAGACACGGTTGATATAATTATGTAAAATGTGGTTCAATGATATGAAAACAATTTTTGGTTAATAGTAAGTTTTTACTTTTATTTACCACTGTTAAATGTAAATAGGGTAATTAAAGGTAAAAATGATATTATTTTTACCCTAACACATGTCCTAATTCTATTGGATAAGTATAATTCGACAAAAAACAACCTTATGAATAAAATATAAACCTCTTTGGTCCACTTGAATTAGATTAGGACATTTATTATTATTTAATTCAAAGAAGAGTTAAAAGAGTTAAAATCAAAGTTTAATAGCTAAAATATTTTTAATATTGGGCTATAAATAGGATAAATTAGATTATAAATATTAATTAGAAAGATAAAAATATTTACTACATAATTATATTTTATTTATAATTTTTAGACATTAAATAATTTAATTTATTTATGACACAATGATGATGTAGTAATTAACTTAATAATGAAATATTAAAACAATTGATATTATAAATACCCAAATATATGTAATTTGAGACTTTTTATGAATTATAATAATTTTATAGGTTAATATGACATGTTAGTAGTGATTTAATTACCTTTTGTCTAATAAATAATTCTGTTATGATTTTCACAAAAATCAATTTCCAAATAGTGTCAAAATTGACATAAAATAGTTTTTAAAACAAATATTATATTATTAATTGATATTCTATTCCTAAAAATCTAAGGTATAAACAAAAGACTTATATAATGATAGGTGTATCATTAAGAAATGACTTCAGGTTTTCTTGGAAATATTTAGTATTTTTATTAAACATATAATATAAAAATACAAAGAGACATGGTAAATGTCAAACTAATTAACTAAGAGATAAATCTAAAAGATAAGGTTAATATAGTGACCCAAAACATTCTAAAACCTATTGGATGAGTGTTTTTCCGACCCATCCCCACATTATACTAGAAATAAGTCACTTTGGAGCCATTGGAAACCGAATATGAATTTATTATAAATTAATATTTCTATCTTTTTTTAAGGTGCCCCCCACCCCTCTTATAAAAGCGCACTCCCCCTTCTCTTTATTTCACACCATCAAAGCCATTTGGCTTGGCCAAAACCTGCCCAAATATCCTTCCAACTATACTAACTTAATCTTAGTGGCCCTCCTTTAGTCATAAATCCAACCTTAGGATCCATTTTGATCAAATCAAAAGGAAGAACCCGAAGAAGAGGTAATAATTTTACCACCCTCTTTCAAGTTCCTTTCTTCTTCCACATCCTCTTTATTTGTAATTTCCATTATAAAATAATAACTACAGTGTCTTCTATATAATGTGATGTTATTATAAATATGGTACAACCATATTCATTATTCTATCCATCCTTTTAATGACATGTCACCATACGTGCCTACGTACGGCTTACCGTCTCCACGTCGTGGTGTAATTGTTATTCAATTCATTATTATTTGGATGGATATGATAATGATGTGTTTTTGATTTAAATAATAAATATAACGTGATAATGATTCTGTATATATGATATACCATCCAATTATATATTATTTTAATATCAGAAGAATGATATTGTCACTCGTGCGTACGTACGGAATACCGTCTCCAGGAACGCGATGAGATTCATTCCACATCGTATCCATTCGAGAGTAATATTCATTTGATGGTTAAAAAAATGATTAAATACTTAATATCATTCTGGATATTAATAATATACAATCTATCCATAACAAACATGTCTTATGTAACAAAACATATAAAAGAAAACGAGTAAGTTAACACCCGAAATGATGATAATACTAAAATATTAATAACAAAGCATTATTAGAAGATCATATATGATATCATAATTATGTATATGGTTATTTTATAATTTAATAACAATGTTTTAACTATTATAAATGAGGTTAACATACCATATACTAAGGAAAAGTACAAGGTAAGGGTATATTTCACAATCTCTTCATTATCCAAGGTTGTTTATACGTAATTATCTACTGGGACCTCTTTATCATCCACATCCATGTTTCTTAAAAATGTATTTCAAAACATTTTTACTACTTTCTATACTATGGTTTAAAGTCATTTATACCCTTTTCTGACCTTTTATAAGATGTTTATAAAGTAATCTTTCCGTCGTTTTCTAAACAAGGTACTTTATAACCTTTTCGACAAAATTTAGGTAAGAATTTTTTTTAACTTATACACCGGGTGCAGTTATTCTCCACTTTTATTACACCTTTTAAGCTTCCCTTACATGATTATAAAGACATTTTCAATATAAATGTTTTCTCAATAATTATGCGACTTTCAAATGATTTCAAAAAAAGAGATATTTCTCTCAAATAGTTTTGATTACATCTATGTAAACATCCTTTTATGGATTTTAAGCTTATTTGAAGTTGATTTATTAGGAAAAAAAATCCCATATTATATTAAAGGTTTTGGGATAATTTTGATAGTGGATGTGTTATTTTTATACCATTTATAGTTAATGGATAAAGTATTGACATTTCGTATGCTAGTTTTATTACGAATGTTTATGTTATGTTTAAACCTTTTCAAATGAGGAATGAATTAGACTTAGTAAGTGACGGGTGGAGCCCGCTATAGCTCCTCGATGCATCGATAGGTCTCACAAGACAAACTAGTGTCTTGGCAGAAGGCCATGACAAAATATTATTTGTATTCTTGGGACAAGGCCTTGACTATGTGGTTATGATAGTTTGGAATTATGAATTCTCTTATTATGAAAGTGTTTATTGATATTGCGTGTGATTATTTGACTAGTAGAATATCCATGTGAATATGTAAATGGAATTATTTAATTTTATCTTTGCCATATTATGCTGAAGTTCGAGTTTAAAAGGGTTTTGTTTTAGTTATACATTTACTTAAATTTTTATGCTTATTTATGAAAGTTTCCACTATATTGTTATCCTTACTTAGCATCTGAGCTCACCCCTTTCTATGTTTTATTTTTCCCAGGATGTGAAGAAGTGTATTATGACTGACCTGTAGGGATAGTCTAAGGGATAAGTGTGTTCAAAGGGGAAAAGATGTTGTTGTAGTTTTTGGTACATGATGTAATGTAACCTTTATGAATATATCTAGTGTTTCCAAGGCTACTAAACTAATCAATCATTCGAGACATGATATTTTGTGATCATGCCAATGATACGTATTAACGCACCAAATCTGGGTAACTGAGGTCGGGGCGTTACATGATGCCTTACCTATCAATAGGTGAAGCCTGAGAATCAGTGTCCAAGTGGGTTTCTATAGTCAATTTCCCATTCCAAAGTAGAAGTGGAATGATGTAATGATGGAATTCATAGAGGGTCTTCTGAGGATGAATCGAAATAATGATGCAATCTGGGTCATTTTGGATCAGTTGAATAAAGTGGATCATTTCTTTCCTATCTAGAAAACCTAAACTATTGACCAGTTTGGTGATTTATATGTTCGAGAGATAGTGTGGTTTCCTGTTGTGTCGAGAAACATAGTTTTGGATCATGATCCACATTTCACATTATGCTTCTAGAAGGGGATACAAAAGGTTCTTGGTAACCATGTTTTTTTGAGTATGACTTATCAATCACAGACAAATGGGTAGTCAGAATGTAAAATTCAGGTATTAGAGGATATGTTGAGATCCTGTGTTCTGTATTTTTGTAGTTCGTGGGAAAAATATTTGTCACTTTTGAGCTTTCCTACAACAACAGTTTTCGGGATACGATTTAGATGGTACCTTTTGAGGAACTCTATGAGACGTCGTGTGGATATCTTTTGTGTTGGTTATAAGCTGGAGAGTCTGAACTATTGGGACCAATTATTGTGAAAGAGATATTAGAGAATTTTTTGTTAATTCAAAAGCATATGAAAATGGATTAGAGTAGGAAGAATTTGTATTCAGATCGGAATAAAAGATATCTCTACTTCATAGTGGGTGATATTGTATTTCTTTAGGTGTCTCCAAGGTTGGGTAACCATCAAATTCGAAATTAGGGAAAGTTGGAACCCATGTATGTGGGGTCATTTGAGTTTGGGGAGAGGATCTGATAGATGTATTACCGATTGGCTCTTCAAAAATGGTATATTGGGATGCATAATGTTTTTTATGTTTCCCAACTTTTTCAATATCATCCTGATCCATCTCATGTAATATACATTGATTATATTGAGCTAGAGCCTAATGCATCCTTTAAGGATCATCCGGTTTGTATTGTGGATCACAGTGAGAAGGTTTTGTGGGTCAAGGTTGTACCTTGGGTTCGTGTTCTTTTGAATCATGTAAATGTTTAGGAAGAAACTTGGGAGCAATAATTAGATATGTGGGACCAGTGTCCTGATCTCTTTGCTTTAAAATCTCAATGATGCTCGGGAAGAGTGGCTTAAGGATGATCCTTCCTATGGTGGGGAGGTTGTAAGATCCGGTTTGTTTCTTAAGTTATGTTTTTGTCTATGTTTTAGTTTAAGTCCTTTATTTTGGTAAAATAAGTGTTTCCTAAAGTTCATGAGAAGGATCGGGTGTGTTCTAGCGGTTTGGGGAACTAAAGAGGAGGAAAAAAGGAATTTATGGACATGTTTCACGGTTTACGCACGGTTAGTGAAAATCGTGTAGAGGAACCCAGGTAACCGTGAAGCCTTAGATAGAGGCCTTTGAATTGTTATTTCAAGGTTAAGCTAAATTTGAGGAATTTCTGGGAAACCATGCGAATGGGTGATTTTGGGATAGTAGCGCTCGCACGGTTTGTGCACAGTTTGGTAAACTGTATGGGTAAACCGTAAAGCCTAGTAAAGTTGAGAAATTTACAAAAATTCCATTACATTGTTTTTAACCCCAAATTGGGATTTCCTCCATTATCCCCCTGTACAAACCTAGTGGTGAGGAATATCTTCCAAGAGCTTCCAAGAGTGATTCTCCCTCATCTCTAGGTCGTTTGGAGTGCCGCCAGTTGTGAATCAAAGATTCAGGTAAGTCTAATATCTTCCTTACTTCCACTTCTTGATTAGGGTTTTCATATTTATCCCATATCCTTCTGAAGATCTAAAACCCTCTTATTTTGGTGAGATATAAGTTGAGGCTTCAAGGGTCGGTTGAATTAGGATCTAAGGATTCGATTGATGGAGTGTTCATCAACCGATTCAAGGTAGGTTGTCTACAAGTTATATCCCATAGTTTCATTTGAGATTTGTGCATTCTTGGGTTTATTTCTTGGTTAATAATTGTTTTTATTTTGATCCTTTGATGATATTTGGTATAATGGAAGTCTAAATGATGAATATAAATCCTCATGGTCCCCATGATACATATAGAGGATGACTTGACCCTTTACAGGGCCACCCATGGGGTGCGTTGATACCTTCCAGACTTAGAAGTTAGATAAGTATGAGAAAGGTTGTCTTGTGACAATGTAGATCCCTTGATAATCACGTTGAAATTTTTAATGGGAGTGAAAATTAATTATTGGAATGTGCCTTTTCATATTAATGTCTTAATTTTTTTTGGTATGGTAATAAAAGTGGGTTAAATTAGTTAAATGGGGATTTTACCTTATGGCTAATGAATTATTTTGAAAACACTACGAGGGTTGGTGTATATGAAACATTAAACATGTGGGATTGGTAATGGACTATGAGTTGATGAATATTCTTAATGGTATGATTCATGGGGAAGAGAAATGGGATAAAGTGTTATGTATTGTAAAATGGCATTGTGAACAGGCTATGGAATAACATCGAATCCCATGTTGATTTTTATGAATCATGATTGGTATATTTGTTGGTTGTATTGGTTGTTATATGGATGAATGTGGTGAATGTATAAATAAGTATTTGAACAGAGTTTGGCGGTGGGATAAAGGAATGATTCTCCTACTATGGGTAGGGTTGGACTAATGCTCTAACCTACCCAGGAATGTACAGGTTGGAGAGTTAGACCGATGCTCTATTCCCCCAATGGTTGTATTCAATGAAAATACTTAGACTGAGGCTCCAAGGTTTGTGTAGTGATTACTTGATATGATAATCCCTAGGGAGATAGGGAGTTAAATTGTTCTATAATACAGAATGATAAATTCCATGAATATAGTTTGAATGATTTAAATGTCTAACCCATGGATTACATGTTTATGTTGAACTAAATAATGAGGTGATGTACGTAATGAACTGAGAACAATAATCCTAATAGTAATTGAAAAGTAGATATTCTTAAATAGTGTCCCCTGTATTGTTTTTTCACATTCTTGCCATTCATTTTTACATTCACGCACTATCGGTTTATACTGGATATTTTGTAGACACTATTGGTGGTAGACTACTGAGTTGTACTCACACCCTACTTGGACCTCCGTTGGGAACCCAAGTAGATTTCATGCTTGGAGGCCAGGATAAGGGAAAGGTCCCTATGATAGGGGGTTGATTTGGACGTGGGAGATGCATGGATGAGGTTCTAGAATTGGAGTCAAGATCATTTTTGGGATTCTATAGTTTTCCTTTATTTTGGGATTTTTTTTTTCACTTAGCATTGTAGCATGACCTGGAATATTTACTGTTTCTTGTGGATTGTACCCAGTTTGGGAGAAGTTTGGCTATGCATGTTATTGCTTGTTTCCAATTTTTCCAATCTTTATATTGTGATCTGATGTGACTTTATTTCATAAGGAGGGTATATTATCCCAATGAGGCCTCTTAGACACTCATTTTTAGTTAGAAACCTTTGGCGTACGGGGAGGCACACTTGAGGTCATGTGACGACCCGACTTGGGCATCGATTTAGTGGAACCTGGGTTAGGGATGTTACATCTATAATAAATTTAAATTTATTATAATTCTATACCAAAGTAATTTATATGTTTATAATATAAAATATAATTCACTTATAACATTTCAATTCCAATATATTAATAATTCCTTATTAAAATCCTCATTTTTGGGTGTTAACTGTTTTGTTTTTCATGAAAATTTATGTTCGGTAGTTCGGGTCCTTATAATTTGATAATGATTCCATAATATTTATAATTGTAATCATGAAATAAAGATTATATATATTTATTATACATATATATATATTCATCCATAAATTATAGAGATGTAAAATTGAATTAAACCATTCATGGAGACAGTAAGTTGTATGTACACATGAAAAATGTTTTCCCTTTTTGAAGAATGGAACAAAATAAAGGTAAATATTAATTCACCTTTATATGATTATTATATCATATATATCATATATATTAATTAAATATATCCTTCTTTTCATCTATATAAAGTGTAAATAGAAAACAAATCACATCGCTTCATAGAGGCGGTAGTCCACACATACACACGAGTGATATTATTGATTTCCAACAGATTTGAAGGTAAGAAGGTAGATGTGGTATTATATTTATAGAAGAATTATTAATCCATAAATATCATATATAAAAATTAAATTTATCATAATTAATATCCATGAAATATTATGGTGGAAAATTAATGGTATAACTATGTAGAGGTGGCAATCCCCACATATGCACAAGCAAAACATTCACTTCCAATTTTATGGATTATTGGGTGAATATTGGACATTAAATATCATAAGAAAATTTAATTATATAGATTATACTTTAGTTATTATTTTATGATGAATATAATATATTTATAAGAGGTAGAAGAATATGAAATTAAAAGAGGTAGGGTAAGACGATTACCTCTCCATCAGTTAGAATCTTTTAAATCCTTTCTTAATGACTCATTTAATGGTATTTTTATAATTCTATCACATAGACTTTGTGAATATGGAATTTTAGGAAAGAATTTTTTAGGGTTTTTTCAATCTATATTACTCAATGAAGTTTAAAGAAAATAGTTAAAGGGTGTTTCTTTATAAGGGTAGGAAAGAACATGCTTGGAATTACTAAAAGAATTAAAATATAATTATTTCATTTTTAAGAACAATGATTCCAGGTGGATATATATTAAAATAAACTAATTATAATCTCAAAAATCATCGTCCAATGAAATTTAGATAGTTTTTTGTTCCATTTTAAACCTTCTGTTTTGGTTTAACCCTTTGGTTAATCAGTTTTTATCTTAACTGTGTTTATGAAATTTTTAATATTAAAGGGTTAAATTTTTTCCTATTGGTAATAATTATCTCATAAATATTCAATTTAATTTATTTTATACAATTTCAATTATACTTTCCCGATTTTAATATTTTCTTGATTGTTAAATAATTTAATAAAATATTATTTAACATAAAATATCATTAATGTCATTTTTAACACTGTTCATTTAATTCGACTATAAATACAAAATGACAAAGAAAAATATAAATCATTCAAACATTCCTAATATTTCATATTTAGATAAAAAAAAATTATAAATATATAATTCATGCAAATAGATTTAATTTTAATATTTTTAAACACATTTCTTTTATTTTTCATTTAATATAATAAATATTGTATCATCTTTTCATAAGCATTTAATGTAATTATTAGTTCAATAAAAATTATAAATAAATTACTATGATAAAAAAATTAACTTATATTTAAAATAAAAAATTATAACTAAATGTATCCTCAATTTATCTTTGTGTAAAAAATTTAGAGATTCTAAAGTCAAGAGAGTGATATTTTGTATTTATTATGTACTAAAATTATTATAACGGTCATAATAAAAAAAATGGAACCATGTGGCCATATATTCAAAACTTGGATATAAATTTCCAAAATAAACTCATGAAATTGGATAAATTCAAGTGTTATAGTAATTTTAAATCAATAACCTAATGTTTTAACCCTGTTTTACTTCTTTCACCCTTACCGTGGGGAAAATTTTACTAAGATTACTATTAATAATGAACAAAAATAAAAGGATCCAATTTAGAAAATTTTAATCTACTAATTCCAAGTATGTGATACATTTTTAAAACATTGTTTCTATAAGTAATAGGAATTCATTTTAAAATAAGCGTGAAAAGCATGGCGGAAACCACTTTTTATAAACATGTTTTTAAGTATAAAAATAGATTTATTCTTATACCATTCCTAAAATAAACTTTATATGAATGTTAAAACATTTAGTTTAATATATAATATTTAAATTTCATTAAAATAATTCACAAATAATGATTAATTTAATTTATTATGACAAAATCACACTGAACACATAAAAATGGTTTTTCAAAAAAACATATCTTTTTACTTTCATGTGATTTTTATTTTCATTATAATCAATTAATAACCAATGAATTCATTTTATAAATGTGTGAACCAAAATTTTTTCATAATTTATTTAATCCTATCCATACCCACCATTCAAATGGTTAGGTGATAATCGTCACATTAAATAAAAATATTTCAATAGTATATCAAGGATCATTTAAACTTGGCATTGTGTAAAGAAAGATATCAAATAAAAAAATATTATAGAGAAATATATCGTAATATATCAGGATGTTAAATGATCATTTTCATATCTGGATAATATGTTAAATTAACTCTATAATTCATTATCTATTTTCCTATATATATGTAGTGTGGTGGAAAAGAAATATATTTGTGATGAATAATCTATCACATCTTTTATATTTCCTTGGAATCAATACTTCATAAAGATAATATTTATTATATAGAATTCCATTTTTAATACCTTATAAATCCATATTTTTTAAAGAATAGTGTTCACTTAGATATCTATATGTTTGATTGACTGAGGAAATTAATGACTTGTTCATATAAAAATTATTCTTAATGGAGTAAATACCCAATAATTCATTATCATAATTGATAGTTGTTTACCTAGAGAGAAATTTTATTTCTTTATATTCCCATTTTATTTTATTGTGTTTGTCATGATATTATTTTGATGGATTTTTTTTAATATTCATGTGGAACAAAATTGTATGGATATATCATTATTATTATGGGAGGGAATAAAATTATATATCCCTATAACGCATTGGTTTAATATTTATATGACAAGAGATCAATATGTGTAAGAAATATGTGGTTAGTCTTGTCTATAATGTTGTGTGTGGGCTAAATGTGGTTAGTCTTGTCCACAATGTTATGTGTTGGAAAAGTGTATCGAGCCTTTTTCAGGGTTATAATGGTTTTTTAAGTGATATTTAATAAATTATTTTGATTTTATATGATTATGTATGTACCGCATTCTTATATCATGAGAAAAGTGTGGACCCTGGGGTTGTTGGTAAGAGTATTAACTAGTAATTATAGCTACCCATGTAATGATCTGATAGGTTTATTCCATGGTTTAATGATTATTCATTAAAAAGATTTATTCTGTGATATATGATTACTTTAACATGCTTCATTTTCACTTATTATGACTTCATGATCTTATTTCATTAGTTATTACTTTTCTTAGATGATCATATCTCTCATTTTTTTATAGTCCATTGATAATTCATCAATTTATCATTGTTAGATTTTCCCATCTTATTGATCATTTGATTTTATTCCTTTTTAATATCCCCCAATTTCCACATGTGATCATTGGTGAAAATTTATTTTTACTAGATTATAATGGGTTTAAGATGATGGAATTTTATAGGTTGGTTATGTAATATGTTTCTACTTCCCAAACACACCAAAAATTTTATTATAGGAGTTATTTTTAATTTTATGTTATGTGTAAGAGTTTTCAGCATCATATCTACATGTATAGTTTTGTTGGAACTTTATTTCATATTGTAGTGATGTTTGGGTTATTTTATGAATTAGGATTGTGGAAATTTGGGTATAAACCCTTAGATAGATAAACTTTACCATTGTAGTACTAGGTTAACTATAATTAGTATGACCATATAAAGATTTACATTTCTCATCAATATATATTAAGTCATATTATAAACTTATCATAGTCACTGTTTAAGATAACATTAGATTTTAGTGATTTGGTTCATGTAAATAGTATTCAACATTAACAAGTGCTTATCAGTGAATAAAAATTGTGTGAATGTAATTTTTAAGGGGTTAGGATATAACTTCTTATATTTTCAAAAAAAAATTCCCCCTTAAATCATATATTTATAATAAAATTATTTCTTTTTGTTTTTAATGGTATGAACTATGAAATTATTAATAAAACCATTTAAATAAAAATTTGTTAATAAATTTAGTGAAATAAGAATATATTCTATATTTTTATCATTAAAGAATTATAATATGAATTTTATTTTTCATATTTATATATTTAATAAAATTAATATTATATTAATTAATAATATTGTGTTGAATAATAAGAAACGGGTATTTTAAATTCATGTATCATAATTAATTTTTTGTAAAATAATTAATTTGAAATATGTCAATATAAGATCTATTTAAATGAATTCATGATTATTTTTACACATCTAGTTTTATTTGATAAGTATATTACTCTTTTATATAGTTTTATATTCATATTGATATTTAAATATCAATTTATTAATCTAAAACTAATTGTAAACAATGTATATTTAATTTTATCATAATCATATAATTATAACATATAAGTATTGAAATAAATGTGATAATATTTAATTTCATATGACAATTTATATACACGATATGATAAAAATAAACTATCAAATTATATTTTTACACTAAAATATTTTTTTATAAAGAATTTATTATATAACTAAATTTTGATTTAATTTTTAAATGATTGTTATAATTTTCTATGTGCATCAATTATTGCTCTAGAAATTCCCATTAAAGAAGTTAAATAATATGATTTACACTAAAATAAAATTATGAAGTATTTATTATTTTAAAATATAATTCCTCACTTGTATAGTGACTTATTATCACAAAAAAATGGTTTTAAAATTTTGATAATGTGGTTTAAAAAAGTAAAATGGTCACTGATAGTAGATTGTAATCATAGTATATAATGTTCATTATATAAAACACGTTGGTTTAGTATATATTGAACAGCTAAATCGTCCTTAATTAAAATATGAATATAATGAAATAAAATTATTTTAAATGTATAAATAATTAATTATCTAAAATATCATAACTAAAAAAATAAAAAAAACTCACCACTCATAGAAATACAAATATTTTTATTGAGATAAAAAAATTACATGTGTTATTTCATTTTAAATAAAAAATTAAATTTATAAATTTTCAAAATTTTATGTAATAAAATAGAAATAATTTCTATATTTAGTATATCAAAAATTATATTAGGGTGATTTTTTTGTTTTTTCTGAAAAAATATAATTTGGTGGTGAATAATAAAAAATATATTTTTGTGTATAATGTAAATTTTATGAAGCCAACATGATATAAATACAACTCAAAAATTTATTAAAAAAGTAAATAATTACTATTTTTAAAATAGTAAAATAATAAACTGAATTTCAAAACCGGTAAATCAAATTTCAAATCCTATGTTCTATTTTATTTGAATTAAAATTTATATTTGATTCATTACTTTTTATAAAATATTTTCAATATTATTTTTAGTTTTTAGTGTGTTAAATTTTTAAAGAAACCTCCATTTTAAATCATACACTAATAAAATTCATAGGGACACACCCAATTTTCTCTTTTTGGTATATTTTTTTTTGAAATATTTAAGTGCTAAATGGTGAGGTTTTTATGTATTTATTCAATTTTACGTGTATCATTACTAGTATGCATGATCCTAGTAACCATGAATGGAGGCATTATATATCTTGAGTTTAACCTAGAACTTTGAATTTTATGTCATGATGTCTCGAGAGAAGTTGGCATTATTTATTAAACTGTTCTCATATTATTTTTATATTCCTTATACTATAATTTAATTAATTAATAATGGTTTAAGATATTAAAAATGCTCTTATTTTTAAAACATGTATTTTTCAAGTTTATTTTTAGGTTATGAATACTTTAGTGCATGTAATTATATATATGTGCACTTGATAGGTGCATGTGTGGAATTATTTTTTTGATTACGAATATAATCTATAATGATATAATTTGAGTTATTCACTTATTGTTATTATTATTGTTATCATTATCATCATCATCATTATCATTTATTAATTAATAATACTGTTAAATTTTCATTTATGTTAAATGAGAGGAATGTATCTCCTCTGCTATTTTTTGGGAGTCCACACACACAAGTATAGGACAGGGAAGCTCTCCTCTTGTATATCTTTGATCATCATCGTGCTTCTATGTTGCTTATAAGTTAATTCCAACCCTCTTTTATTCTCTACTTCCTCATCTTCTTACTTCCTTTCATTCCACTTGAGCCTTTTTTATGGTCATGTTTTTGGTAAAAGAGCGACATTTCAAACAATTCCTTTCTCACAATCCTATTTTTGTTGTTTTAGGTCACACATGTCTCTCCTGTTTTCAAAAGGAATGAATTATTTTGAACAAATGGGGTTGTTATGGTTGAACATTTTTTAGATTAGAGGATGGGAGTTTAGATCATCCAATAATGGGTCTTGTTTCATGTATGTAACTCTCTTATAAATTTAAGATGTATTCATAAAATCATTCCTGGTAATAATATTGATTACCTTAGTAATCAAAGATATTGAGTGTTACAAATAATCGATAATAAAATCCATATATATTAGAGGTTTTCCATCTATTTTTATGATATGATCTCCATCTTCCCTATAATTGGATAGTTATTCCATGGTTTATCACCATACCCTTTTACACTCTGGAATTTATTTAAATCCAGGTAGGTGGAAGGTATTTTAAATTCAGTAATGGGTCCAGGAAAAGGGATTTTTATGTATCCCAATTATGGGAATCATAACCAATGCAGTTCAACTCCACTTAACAGGACAAATAAAACCTTTTATAGTCTTATGAAAATGACCAATTTGGGGTCTCTAAAGGTCATATAGGCATGATTAAATAATTTCATTTTAAGTTCATCCATCCAAGACTAATGAGGTGTCTTTTAAGGTTCTGTTTTCATAACTAATGGTGTTCCTTTTAAGGTTATTCATTGAGTAATATGGTCTCTTATAGTTTTAGTTCATATGCCAAGGCCCAATATTCGGTAGTTTATAGTGTTTTAGAATGGCATACTATGTGAAAGGAACCTAGATTTTATTTATTGGACTCACAAATGAGTGTCCCTTTTAGGTTCATATTTTTTTCCATTAGCCGAACAAGAGAGGGTATAGTTGGGGATTACACCTAATAATAGGACCTTCTGTATTATTTTCACACTAATTAGACTTTAAATAATGATGGTTTTGAGTCAGGAGATTGAATACTGTCAGGTCAGATAATCTCCCCCTAATCCTCTAAGAGAGAAAGTATTTGTTATTAAGGGAATTCATGATTTACAGTATCCTAATTTTTTTATCGGTTGGGGAGGAAAACTATGGAATATATCTTATAGGATGCTCAATTATCATTATAAATGGAATTCATGATTAAGTGGGAGAACTCTAGTGTGAATATCCCAATTGTGTATCTTAGTAGGCCATGGATGAGGCATTGGTGAATGGGACTCAGTATCATATTAGTTTGTTCTATAGTGTGTCAGTAATTTTTTGAATCATTTTAATATGATTAATAAACCTCATAGGTTGGTTTCATATCATATGTGTATTGTGAACTGGGCACAATGTTGTGTAGAGGTCTAGGGTGAAGGGGTACCCAGTTTATTGATCTAGAAGAATGGGTTCTCGATTTATAGGAATGGGTGCATGAGCACCTGGTTAATTGAATTAGTAATGTATCTAATAGTAAGGACCTAGGTTCCATGTGAATGATACCTTATATGTTTAAAATATTTTAAAATTGGAATGATTGAGTGAGAGGGTGATCTTTTTAATGGTATCTATAAACTGGGAATGGCCTCTTTAAGAAATATAGGGCTTAGCCTCCTTAGGTTTGATAGGCCATTTCCTCCCTAGGGTAGGTATGGTGTTGCCTCCCTAGGGTAGAGATGGTTCGTGGGCATATTTCCATGTTTACATTGGATAAACTCTTAAGAACTGTCCTTCATCATAGTCCTGGTGGTTACATGGGTGATCTAGTATCTTTCAATTACCATAATAACTAAAGGATTTAAATACCCTTAATTTTCATCATGTTTCCCTTAATTTGAATATGATAATTACCTAAAGGGTAATATTGGAATTCTTGGGTGTGTTATTCACGTTTTTATAGGTTTTGGGGTTTTCTCTACCATATATGGGAGTATGAGTTTCCTTATATAGTTAATTGGAATTGGGAGCCCATATAATTATCAGTATCCATTCATGGTTCAATGTTTCTTCAAGAAGAGCCTGGGCATGAGGTTTATTGGGCACAAAACACATAATGATGTGTCTGGAAAAAACATCAATGAAAATATCCCAAAAAGTATCTATAATGGATGTGTGGGAACTATGGTTATATAGGGCACACAAGTTTTGTATTATGTATATCATTAGGTGTGGGTTCCTAGTTGTTTTATCTCACATATAATATAATTTAGTCCGTTTGAGAAATTAATTTTTTTTCTTCCTTTTATAAAATTCAACCGACAAAAAATGACCCCTAAAAATAGACTCAATTAGCATGAATAGTATAAGATTATAAGGTGAATATGGGTTAGACATGAATCAATATTAGTTTACATCTTAGGTTGATGGATCAATAACACACTCATATAAAAAAAGTGAAGTATTCTTTTTCTAATGTGTGGTGACTAATTTGGGATGTGTTCATCAATAATAAATAAGAGGGGATCACCTCAACAAAGCACACATATAACCTAAGAAAATATTGTATACGTGTCTCTCTCTCTCTCTCTCTATTTTCCTAGTTCATGTAGTGTGTTTGGTATATCATGGGCACCATTTCATTTTGGAAATGGGAATGAGTGTCATAGAATAAAGGTTTAGATCAAATTAATAGGTGTAGTAACTTTTGTATAGATTTACTATGAAAGTAAATGGATCACAGTTGACTAAGTGAATTCGCATAGTTATGTGTATCTTTATATGAGTAACTGGGCATCATGATTTGGGAACCATGACTTGGGCATGAGGATCTTGCTGAAATTTCATATTTAGTGAAATTTTTACAAACTTATTCTAACACATTCTTTGGTGCTCTCATCCATGAATTTCCTTTTATTGTTTTTCATTCCAATACAGTATTGGTTCTAACTGTATCATGTTTTATTATAATAAATGGGAAGGTATTATAATATAATTATTAGATTGGAGCCTAAAGCTAAAATTAACTAGATGGTTAACAATTTTTTAGAAAAGAAAATCTCACTTTTGTAGACCATATCCTTTATCACCTACAGAGGTTATATTTGTTCACTATCATATACATTAAGTGTTAGACTATATTACTCTATACACCCACAGAATTATAATGGAAATTGATATACCAATCCCAGATGTTAATTTAAATGATTATCAGTTCACTCACTATACATACTTAGAAGTATAGAAAAAATCATCAAGGGTTGTATATATTAAATATGGTACTAATAATCCAACATATATTTGATGGAAGTCCAAGGAAACTCTAGAAAATAATAATTATGAGTTAAAGAATTAAATATATTGTTATGAATACATTTTTAACCAATTAATATTCATATAACTTCAAGAATATAATGGAATTTGGGATCTACATCTCGGGGAGGAATCATGCCTGAATAGATGTGGGCATATTGGATCTGATAGAAATACACTAAATTCAAATATTATTTGAAGTAAACTAAAATATATGATCCCATTTAGATATCACATATGTATGTGTTCAATAATTTCCTTATCATTCCATGTTTTTAATCTTCTGGAGTCCCCAGACTAACACTTCGTATCTTTCATATGAAGAGATAAGAATAATTTTATGGGGAATATATAATATCATTGGGTGGTAATCCTCAGGGCCATGTAAGATGAGTTTCCTTCCCCAAATAATATATGGAGAGACTCTAGATATACACCACCATTGGATCAAGCATTATTAAAGGATACTTTAAAGGATATAAATAATCAATCTCATCCATGAACAAAAATTAGTTTTTATGAATAGATGAATATAATCATTATCAACCATGGTGAGGTACCAACTTCATGAAACACTATAGTATGCTCCACAATGAATAATAAAGTAACTCCAAGCACTTATTATCTTAAAATATAATGAGTTTAATATAAAAAATGGGTATATATATTCAATCTATAAATGGAGATCAAAACTCATATTATTGGTTTTTTTTGGGAATGTCGATCTACAAGTACTTACTGCTAGTTTTCAATTAACACATGGGTGTAAGACCTAATAATGTTTTATGAAAGTTATGTTGGCAGAGTAATGGTGTTTAATTGACTTGAGGATGGGTTTTTATTTGATTTAAATTCATTTGAATTTATTATATTGATTTAAGCTGATGTAGAGTGTATCAATATTCCTTGAGAAGTTTTAAAGAGTTTTTGAGGCTATTTTAAGAGATTTAGATATTTTGGGTAATGTTGAAAGTAATATGTAATATATTTATCAAAATTAGAAATTTGGATGAGTGTTTACATTGTCAATGAGATGTGTAAGTAATTATGGAGAATTTGGAAATGAAATAGATAATTATCCTTGAGAAAAATAATATCCTCAAGAAATATATAATATGGAAAAGGCATATTATGTATAAGAAAGATATTCTCGAGTTCATGAAAAATGGAATAAGATATATTTACACTACGATAAGTAATATCCTTAAAGGAAAATATAATATTTTTTATGATACAAAGCATTTTCTATTGATGCATAATATATTCAAGAAAATGGAAATAAGACAAAGTAAAAAAAAAACATTATATAATGATTAATATTTTCAAATCATATGTAATATGTATAAAATGGAATGTATGATTTTGTATTAGGGAATATTAAAAATATACCAATTCTCACAAGTGATATGTGAGATACTTTCTTTGGTGAGTACATAAATATGTGAAAGGAAAAAACCTTATGTTTATTCATAATATATTTATGAGTGCCTACTAAAATGTGAAAATAGAATGAATTCATTGTGATTCATAATATATATCAAGATAAAATGTATTATATTTGAGGATACATAACATCCTTCATGGTGATACATCAGATTCTAATAGTCAATAACTAGTAATTTGATGAACTTTCCATGGTGATTCATAAGATATTTCTTATATAATAATTTTTATATTCATGAAACATGTTAACTCTGGATGTTTTAAGGTGGTTATGTTAAGTTTTTTATAAAGTTTTAAATATATCAATTATAATTGTGATTAAAAATGATTCAAGAAGATATAAATTTGTTTATATGAAGAAGACAACTTCTTCATGAGAATATCCTTCACACTATGACAGTGTCGATGCATGTTATCATGAAAAAATAGAAATAAATGTGGGTATTAAGGAAATAAAATTTTGTGATAATTCAAGATATCACATAGAGATTAAAAAGAGTTTCTTAGAGAGTTATAATTTATTATTGGTAAAATGATTTTTTATGACCATGAATGTTGGAGAACAAAAATAATGAGATTGATATGTTTTCTTATTCAATGTATGAAAAAATAATATCCAGGTGACATGTTAAGTATATAAGAATAAAATAAAAGGTTAATATGTGCTTAATAATGCTACAACAATTCTAAAGGAATACTATAAGTTTAGAACAATGTAGAATGATTTTTATACAATGATAGGAGTAAAATAATCAAGATTATATTAGTGTAATTATGGATTTCTCTTGCATGGGTGATCATTATTCAAAGTATTTTTTCTGGTTTGGTTGTTATAATTTAGTGTTTTTTCAAGTCTATTTAGTTCTAGTAATTTTAGTAGGTTCAAGGTAATTCCCTTTCATATAGACACTTTTTTAAAATAAATTAATATTTTCATATGAATTTTATAAAACACACCATACACCAAGGATGTTGTCATCCATCTTGGATATAAACCTCATTAACAACTTGATGTGTTCCTCATTTTATTTTTCTACCATGGTGATTAAGAGGGATATCTATTGAATAATAATAATGGTGATTGTGATTTTTGAAAATAGGTATTAATACTATTTCACCCCACCCCATCCCCTTAGGTTTGATCACATCCCAAGTAATCCTATCAATTTGTATTGGAGCCCAGTCTTCTCTTAAAGACCTCTTTAGAAATTACTATAGTTCAATTAAACTTATAAAATCATAAATAGATTCCAATATTTTATGGAAAAGGATTCAATTAATGGAAGGTAATAATATTTTAACTATTTAATTTGACTTTTACATGACAACCTTTATTATATTCTTTAAGTATTTACATTTCCAAAAGAGACTTCTTCTTAGACTCAAATAGATAAGAAGAATGTTGAAAGTGATGAGAAGGAAAGGAATCCTCTTCCTTCCTCATTATCTTATAAGGAGATAAAAAAATTCATGGTATGAAAAACTACTAATGGTATTTGAAATAAATCATAGTATTTATAAATGGAATAATAAGGTGAAAGAAGAAAAGTTATAAATTTATATGCAACAGTTTTATGAATATAATATGCATTAAGATGGATTTATTGATGAATTCTTTTCCATGGTTATTGTGATTTTCTGCACTATCAATGGATTTAAAGAAAATTTTAAATACTCCACTACATTAAAGAATATCATTATAATTTTAATATATAGTTTGGATGTTAAGACCATAGTAAATTTATTTAAAGATATTGATGAATTCACCCCTACTGAACATTACAGTACTCTTATTAATTATGAAATTATAAGAGTAGTTTCAGTAAAAAGAAAATTCATTAATGAGAAATAAATTAATTTTAAAAATTTCAAGGATTTAATGATATAAGATATGAATAATTTTTATGATAATGATGAGAGTATGGAATAATAATTTGATACCCTCTCCATGATTTCATGAAAATTAAGAATATGAAAAAGTAAGTAGGAAAATTCTTATTAAATTCATAAAATGTGGAAAATTGGGTATTACTCTTCCATGTGTCCTTTAAAAGAAAAATTGAAAAAAAGATAATGATGTTTCTAATACATTCACCAATATAGGAGACTAATTTGGGTGAAATAAATGTCAACAAAAAATTAAGAAGAAAATATCACACGAATTATTTATAAGAATTTTTTATTTATTAAAGGGGTCATTTATAAAATTAAGGGTAGTTATGATAATGAGGAAACTCATAAGGATGGTTCTAAAAAGGTCCTCATGGCTCTAGAAGAATAATAAAATTATTTATTTCAGTCTAACATAAAAAAATTATAGTGGTTTTTTAAGAAGTATAATCATCTATTAAGTACACCATGAGAATGGGGAGAAAGATGTTCTTCAAGGAGATTGGAAGGTTGAGATATGATAAATCACTTCTCAAAAATAATATTGATAATCATAATCAATTCTAGATATTGAAAGAAATTATTTTTAATGAATTAAAAATGTTAAAGATTGATAATTATGATAAATGAAAGATTATTGATGACATGACTTCCAATATCATCCTTGTGGATAAAGAGGGAAAAAGATGAAAAATAACATTTTTAAAGCTAATAAGAAAAAAAATTCAAAAATGACTACAATAGATATATTTTAAGTGAAACCAAGCATTATAATAAATAATCATCATGAGATTTTAATAAAAATGATGCTGGACATAAAGAGTGGAAATATTCCTAGGTTATACATCGATGAAAAATTTTAGTTACAGATGAATAATGTGGTGAAATTTCCTACCACATAATTTGTATAATTGATTTCTTGAAGACAATAAATATACATAGTTTTGGGGAATTTAATGTGGCCTTAATTTGATTCATTTTTACACATCCAATTTGGATAAAAAATTGGGTTTTTATTTTTAAAGTTTTATTTAAACAGAGATTTATTAAATATTAATAATTTTTTAATAAATATTTCATTATTTAAATATCTTAATGAAATTGTTTGATTTTAATGTTGAATTCATTAAATCATCAGTGGGTTAATTTTCTCATGAAATTAAAATCATACATTTGTTTCTTATTTTGATTGAATAATCATTGAAAATTGATTTTTATGTAATCTTGATGATCTTGGGTTTTTGGAATTAATACCTTTGAATTCCATGTTTTATTTTAATTTATTATTTATAGAAAAATATCTAATTCTTCTATGAATTGTCTAGAAATTTATTTAAAAAAATGGTAAAGTCTAATTTTCTGAATGAATTTCATCATAGTACTTTTTATGTTTTTTTATATGGATTTTTAATATATGAATTATTAGTTAGTGCCCATATGATATTTTTTACAATTGAATAAAATATGATATTTTTTCCACATTGGACATTTCATGAGGTATGATCATACTATATTTTTGTTATTTGATCCTCATATGATATTTCATCATCCACTGGCCATATAAAAGACTAATTTTCTCATATGATATTTATCTTACACTATAGAATGTTTCCACCTTCTCCTAAAATTTGAATCTAATCAATGTAAAATACAAATACAAGTGTTTAATCTCAATTAAACTATGATGAAACAAATAATGAAAGAGATTCCCAAAAAGTGAGGAGGTAAAAATCTAATAACTTATGAAGCCTAATGGGCCTTGATTGGGACTACAATTAGTTTCATCAAATGAAAGATACGGAAAAAGTATTGAAGAATTATTAAAAGTTTAATTTAAATCTATTATTAACTGATGTTTTTGGTTGAAAAATATGAGTGATGTTTAGATGTACTAAAGTAGAGAAAAAGACATTTGAGCCCAATCTCGCACATGGAAAATGAACAAGAGAGATCTTGAATATGACTCGCCATCAATTCCCTAAGAGAAACTCAAACCCAATAATACCTAAGTAAGTTAACCAATGTTTTTTCTTGAATATCTTTCATAAAGATAACTAATGGATAACTGAGGCTCAAGAGACTGAAAGTCACTCTATAGGTCTAAACTAAAATCAAAATCATGAAACTACAGTATATTGGGTCTGAATAATATTTTCCAAATTTTGGATAAATAAAATAAAACTAAGATTAATTGTAGAAGATAGTTTCTATTTAAGTGGACAAGTTTTAAAGTCACTTTTAGATGGAAGTGACTGGAATTCACACATATATCAAATCTGGTGAAGAAATGAGGAGATCAAGACTTTTTTAACCGGTAAATTTTTATGTAGGTGTGTCTAAAGAAGATGATTTAGAGTCCTCAATAATTGTCAATATTTTGATATTGAGGAAAAATATGATTAATCATTAGATGCTTGGTGAAATGGTGATGAATAAATTCCATCTCAAATCACACTGTTTCTTACCGTACTAGATCTGGAAACCTGATTTTGATAGAACATGAAAATCCTCAAGCATAGTTTGGGAACTGAGGAAGAATCCATGATTATTTTTGTTGACAACAAGTATTCAGTCAATATTTATGTTGATGTTGAGTTGGAGCAGTTTTATCTTGAATTATTTTTTATATCTGTAGAGGATAATGCATTTTACTATTATATTGAGAATTTATATGGATATACACATAGGTTGGAATCAAAAGGAGTCAAAACTAGGCATTCCACACCAAAGCAGAGGCATGGTTCATTTAGAGAGTACATAAAATTTAGGATGAGAAAGATTGGTTTCACATTCCAAATTAAAAATATCAGAATAAAATACTAGGGTGTAATTTGGGTACCAGGTGGAGCAATAAAATTTCTAGTCATGTGGCATAATTTTCTGGAAGATCTTTATTAAAGTTATAATAGCATTGACTAAATGATAAAGAATAAAAACTCCCATTTGGATTTAAAAAACGATTCATATGAATTAATATTTTAATTTAGATGGAAAAAATATAAGATTACAAAAAAAAGGAAAATTGTATTGACACATTCATTTTTCTAGAGGAGATGAACCATGCAATGAAGGAGACTCGATGTAGGGACTCAATAGAGTTCCAACTAGATAGATGAGGTGATTTCTCATGATAATATTATTTATCAATTTCTCTTTACTTTTAAATGTATTGTGTTGTGATATTTTTTCTGAATATTTTTGTTGTTGTTATTATTAGAGTATGTAACTAAATGTCTATATGTTTTGGTTGAAATGAATTGATATGTTTTCCCACTCTTGTTCAGTTTAATAGGGGTATTTTTTTGGATTTTTTGTACTAGAAAAAACTTTTTTTTACATTGATTACATTAATATTTAATGTATTTAAATATTAAACATCTTATTATATATTTTTCATTGTTACTCTTGATTATAATGTAATAATGTTCTAGAATATTTGTCTCATTAATAAGGTCATAACAGTCCCCCGATATGATAAAATCCTTTAAGTGATATGAAAATATTCTTAAATATAGTTCTATGGTTGGATGAAATACTATAATGGGAAACATAGTATATATACTGTCAGGTGTGAGTACTCATAAGTAGATGCACCTTCTTCTCAGGAAGTTCACACTTGGTAATCTTCAAGACAAGAGATTTTGTGAACATACCCGCTAGTAAAAATTCCTTGTGTTTTGGTGTCATCGGGTATACCTATCTGTAATCAGGTGTAATGGTCCTTTTAATTTAATATTATCATTTACGTATTTCATGACTCATGCACTTAGATTTGCTGAAGAAAACCATCATGCCATGTGTTGTTAGGAAGTAGGTTACATTGGGTGCTTCATGAATGACATGTTATTAATGGATAATTTGAGGAAGGATTTATACCTTCCATTTATGGAATTTGATATCTCATCCCTTTGATTTAAATAGAACCATCCCCCTATATTCCATGGTCATGGTGTAAAGATGAGTTTATTTTAGGTAGTCAAAGAATGACTTATCAATCATATAGCTTGACGAAACTATCATGAAACCATCTTGATGAGATATTGTGACAAAGGGATTATATTACACAATGATCATTCATATGTGGAAGTTATCATTGTGACTTTAAGTTCTTTATCATGGGTGCCTTGACCCATTACTAGATAGTAATCTTAGACTTTAGTCAAGATGGCCTAATGACAACGAGAAATAATCCTAGAGGGTCACATAGTGATTGTTTATGGTGGTCTCGATTAAATTTTATTTGAATTTAACTAATGGAATAAATTTTATTCTCAAGACCGAGGAATAATTTTATTCAAGATAAAATGATCTCATAAATTAAATATATATTTATTCACTGGATTATGAATAAAATAAATTTATTTATTTTATTGAACATTATATAAATATTTATTTACTAGTTTGTAAATAAAAATATTTATTTAAGTGATTAAAATATTTTATTCGGGTGATCAATAAATGGAAGAGAAGTTTAAACGGACCAAGACTGTGTCCTATGATAAATTAATTATTTACAAGTCGGTAAATAATTTTTATCCAGTTGGTGCAAGAAATAATAATAATACTGTTTTTATTATGTGGCATGGGATATCATTTATGCTTCCATTTTATGCAAGTTGGGGCACCCAAAATAATGTCTATGTCATTTTTTTCAGGTGGAATGGGTTTTCTCTAATAGTTATAATTTCATTTTAATTGATGTTTCAAAATTAAATATTGTAAATAAAACTCCATGTCGATTAACAGGAAGGTATACCTATTGTACCAATCCCTGGTGAATTGAGAATTGTTGAGAAAATTTTTTTCTCTCTCGACTCCTATCATCTCTCCCTCTCAAGAAAAAGAGAATTTATTCAAAACTGAAAAACAAGAGACCAAGAAAAATTGATTCAAGATAATCATTCCACTACACTAGCACCAGGAGAATGAGTGGCATGGATTAGAGACCATTAGAGTACATGTGGATCACCTCTAGAGGGATTCTACATTGTATCCTCCCAAGTGCGATGAAGGAAAACCGGAAGGGTCATTACGGACGATCAATGATCGTCAACGAAGAAAGTACCAAAGTCTTGGGTATTTAATTTCTTCAGAAATTATTAAATTAATTATAAACATGATGTGCAAGATCCTCTTTCTTAGGTCTAGTGTTATTCTTATCTTTGTCTAAATATTTTATTTCAATCCATGGATACTAGCATTCATCATCATATTGATCCTAAAGTGGTCATTAAATACGAAAAAAGAAAAGATGGGCCCTCCCAATGGCCATGCTTCTGCTGCATTTGGAACCTTCAAGTTATATCAGAGGGGGATCATCATCTTTTATAATTATAAAAATAATTTTATGATGATTTTCACTTTAATAATTTTGTTCTTCAATTCATTTTTAATAGTTCTTGTAATCTGAATTTTGAGGTTTTTTCTTCCTATTTTTGAATATCACATATCTAGCCAAAATGAGTAAATTTTTAAATAAAATTAAATTGAGGATCTTATCAGGAGGTGTAGAAAATTTTTTCGAGGTAAAACGACGGTACAAGTCATGTATTCAGAGTTACATGCCATGTAAGCTTCCATACACTTCGTGTAATCCGGATTACACACCATGTAGTTGTGTTTAGTACATAGAGAGTAATTTTTCAATTACTCAAGCCATGTGCATTAATGACACATGGTGTAGTTAATTCATACACCATATGTTGACCAAGTTATACTAGCACCCGGTCAGCCAGATTACACACTGTGTGGCCCACCAAATTCGGTGGGTAGTCCCTTCAGTTCAAGGTCCATACTGTGTTTCCCATACACAACTAAGTTGACCTGTAACCGTGTAACCCAGAGACAACATGATATGTAGCCCACTGGACACGTTTTTTACCCAAAGATTTCTGAAATACGCCTCACGCACCAAGTCCCAAGGCATGTAATTTGGATAAGATGATGATGGTAGTGCAGAACCTGTAGTCAGAACTACATGCCATGTACTTTACAAAATTACATATAATTAAAACTTTAATGTTTGTGTAATGATCATAATTACATATCATGTAGATTCTAATGGGTGTTCACCTTGTTATCTCCAAGGTTATGGATGAGAATCTCAAGGAAATTCAGAAAAGGATTATGCTAAAAATATTGATTAATTAAGGATAATAATTAATCATTTCAATCATAATTTATCTTAATAATAATGATTAAATAATTAAATTATAGTTTTATTAAATGCATAATTCATTCCATGTATGTGGATAATCATGAGCTAGACCAGACCTTTGTATGTGATTAGATTCCTTTTAATTTATTATAAATTAAACTTGTTGGTTTGTGTGCCATCTCTCTTCATTAATATGTAGGGAATATATTCCCATGGTTTCTTTAATGTAAACCCCATTTTCACCCATCACCTACATGTGAGTTAAAAATCATATTTAATGGATTGAGCTCCCAAGCTTAAGGAGGCAGTTTCAGTAAGGAGCCAAGGTGAAACCAATACAAAGAGATACAAAGGTGCACATGTGGAATGTTGTAGACACAAACCATAAATGTTTCAAGGTTTTTCTCCCCTTGGTCATTAGTTAGTTTATCAACTACTAGATAAACTAACCATTAGAGGAGATCATGATCATGCCCTTTTCTTTATTTTATTTCTATCAGTTGCATGATTTTTTCATTATGGATGTGTTGTAGCAACTACATAATTACTGAATTAAAAAGCATGCAAGATGGAACTAAAATAAACCAGGATTATGTGTAAATATTATCAAGACATGGTTAATCACTTAAGTATGTTCCACTTAATATTAACGAGCATGTGATAAAGAAAATAAATCAATTTATGTGTAATTGATAAAAATATCTCAATAAAATATTAAGTTATAATAAACCTTCTGTTACCTGTTTAAGGACAAGACTCAATAAAACTATGTGTTCGACCAACCTATTTTGGGACACATAATTTTATACAGGAAGATCTTATGAAATTTTTGGGTTGACTTAACCATTTTATATCAAGAGAAGTATCCCTTTCTAGACTTGGTGTAAATTTGGAGGCAAGTGTTGAGGAAATCCAATTAAGGATTTTAGTATTGGGGGTCCACTCAATAGATCAAGGAGCTGTAAGCCCGTAGTTAGAAAAGACCTTCCAACCTAAATTCGTTCAAATTTCTTGAACAACCCTTGTTGGGGTTATGCGAAGGGGAATATAGATCATTTCCACTAGAATTTCCATGAAATTATACATTCTGAATTCAATGGTGTGGGCCATTAGGAGTTGATAAAATAGTGGGATACTTAATAAAATTAATTTATTATATCTCATAAAATTTAATAAAGAAAGTACTACTTATATACTTTTTTAACTGTACGATAAAAATGAAAAACTATTCAACCACACTATCCCAGTGATCAATACTAGATAAAGACAACATCCTCACCGGCAGTAACTTCCTGGAATGGTATAGATGCCTTCAGGTAACTCTACACCATGAATGAAAATATTACGTGATGGGGTCCTCATTACCTGATCCACCTGCCCAAGAGGTGAGTGATGAATAATTCATAGTTTATGAAAAAAATATGAACGACACGATCGATGTTTAATGTTTGATGTTATCATCAATGTGTAGTGAACTCATGAAGTCTCACGAAAATATGAATTCATATACAATGCATGAGCACCTCCGTGGTTTTTACTTGGAGGGAGAAATACATGAATGGTTTGAGAACTATAAGGAAATATTTTAGAGTAATATTGGAGAGGGTTCCCTAGCTGGGCCTCATATAGTCAAGCTCATTTGCTACATTGAGCATTTGGAGGTTCTAGGGTTTAAACTCCTCGAAGAATTGGGTACCGATATCATTCTCGCATCACTCCCTCAGAGCTTCTATAATTGTTTTTGTGAATTTCATTATGAACAACATTGAGAAGTCTCTACCATATCTTCTTATCCTACATTGCTAAGTGGACAAATACATGAGGTGAGAAAATCCTTTTGGCTCTTATGGTGAATAAGAGGAAAGGTAAAGAAAAGAGGTGTAATCCCAAAGATTATTCATTTAATTGCATGAAAAGGAAGATCATAGTGGATAGAAGGGAACAATAATCTATTTGTTTTTCATGTGGAAAGAAGGGCCATTGGAAGAAAAACTGCACCTAGCTAAAGAAGCAAGGGAAAGTTTCAAGTGCATTTGTTATCGAGTGAAATTTATATGTTTCTACAAATTGGTTATTAGATATAGATTGTGGTGATCACATATATATACAAATAAGGGAACCAAGTAGATTCAATAAAATTGATAGTGTGGGAGGTAGATCTACGAGTAGCCAACAGAGCTAGACTTTCTGTTGTAGCTGTCGGGGACTACCACCTCACATTACTAAATGGGATGATCTTGGTATTAAAAGGTTATTATTATGTGCCTTCTATAACAAAAAAACATTATTTCTGTATCCATACTAGATACAGATGGATTTATTTTCCTGTTTAAAAATGAATGCTTCTTCTTTTATAAAGATAGAATTTGTTTTGGTAAGGAACGTTTATATAATGGCCTTTATGTGTTGTATTACACCAACCAAGTAATGGAAATCGATAACAAAACTACTTCACATGACTCATACCACATCCCGATTTGGCTTCACCGGCTAGGTCATGCAAATGAGAAATTCTTGAAAAAGTTACATCAATATGGATATTTATATTCTTTCGAACTAAAACCACTTGGTGTATGTCACACATGTTTACAAGGCAAAATGACCAAAGCCCCATTTTGTGGGAAAGATAAAAGATCCAAAGAGATTATTTAATTAGTTTATACCAATGTGTGTGGACCATTTCTATTTGAAGAAAGGGGTGGGTACTCTTCATAAAATTTGCAGATTATTTTAGTAGATATGGATATGTCTATTTAATGAGGTATAAGTTGGATTCACTTGATAAGTTCAAGGAATAAAAGAATGAAGTTGAGATCTATAGTGGTAAGAATATTAATAAACTAAGCTCAGACCAAGGTGGAGAATTTCATAATCAATACTTCATTTATTACTTATGGGAGTGTGGGATCCTTTCCCAACTCACTCCTTTTTACACACCCCAATGGAATGGTGTAAGTGAAAGGAGGAACCGAACCTTGTTGAACATGGTGAGATTAATGATGAATCATGCAAGTCTTCCATTATCCTTTTTGGGATATGAGTTACAAAAAATGTAACACATACTAAACCAAGTACCAAATAAATCAATAAATGGTATTCCATATGATCTTTAGAGTGGAGGAAAAGCTATGTTATTGAATTTATATGTTTGGGGAAGAAAGGCATTTTTTAAGGCCTCTTCAAGTAACAAACTTGTACCCCGAGGCACAAAGTGTACCTTTATAGGTTACCCCAAGGAAACAAGGGGATATTACCTATACGACCCCTCATAAAAAGGTTATAGTGGCAAGACACGCCATATTCCTTAATAAGGAGAACATATTTAAAAGAGATAGTTGTAGCGATATAGACTTCTATGAAGTTGAGGATCAAGGTACAGAAGAGTTGGTATAGGAGCAGATTCCACAAAGCCTCATGGAAGAAAAATATGTTCCAATGACAGAAGTACTTCATAGGATTACAAGATAAGTTAGAGAATCAGAATGGTACAATTTTCTAGTTACCGAGGATGGTGACCCATTATTAGTTAATAATAATGATCCTACAAGGAAATAGTAAGTGGAAAATATGTTGCCAAGTGGAAAGAAGCCATAAATTATGAAATGGATTCCATGTACCAAAACCAAGTCTGTTTTTTGGTAGATCCTCCAGTTTATTTAAATCTTGTTGGTTGAAAATGGGTATTCAAGAAGAAACTGGACAAGGAAGGATATGTCAGTTCCTATAAGGCATGACTAGATGCAAAATGGTTTAAACAGTGTCAAGGCATTGACTATGAAGAAACCTTTTCACCAGTTTCAATGATGATGTCCATTAGAATTCTATTGGCCATTGCCGCTTAACATGATTATGAGATTTTATAAATGGATGTAAAAATAGAATTCCTTAACGGGAACCTTCACAAAGATATCTAGATGGCACAACCTAAATGGTTTGTGACTCCAAAGGATGCCAATAAGATATAAAAGTTGGAAAAATACATTTATGGATTAAAGAAAGAATGCAGGTCATGGAACATTCATTTTGATGAAGCCATAATGGAATTTGGTTTTATAAAGAATGAATGTGAGCCTTGTGTCTAAAAACAGTTTAGTGGGAGTGCAGTTGTTTTCCTAATAGTTTATGTTAATGAAATATTACTTATTGGAAACGAAATACTATTCTTACAGTCTATTAAGGAATGTTTGAATAAATTATTCTCCATAAAGGACTTGGTCTAGGCATCATATATTCTTGGGATCAAGATCCATCGTGATAGATCCAAGGGATTTCTGGGTCTAAGTCAAAGTACATACATTGACAAGACACTAAAGTGATTCAGTATGGAACAATTCAAGAGGGGATTGTTTACAACGTCACATGACATTCAAATTTCTATGAAAATGTGTCCTTAGAAACATGAAGAAAGAAATTTAATTTCAAGTATTCCATATGCATCAGCGGTTGGGTCAGTCATGTATGTTATACTATGTACTAGGCTAGATGTCACCTATGCATTGAGTACGGTATGGGGATATCAAGTTGATCTAGGTGACCTCTATTGGATGGAAGTCAAGATTATCCTTAAGTATCTAAGGCGTACTAAAGTATATATTCCTAGTTTATGGAGGAGATGAGAAGCTAGTCATCATAGGATATATAGATGCTAGTTTCTAGATTGATCAAGATGGCATGAAGTCACAAAAGAGACACATCTTCACTTTTAAGGGAGGTTTTATGAGATGCAAGAGCTCAAAGCAAGGTGTGGTAACAGATTATACAGCAGAGTCCGAGTATATCATAGATTCTGAGGCAGATAAAGAAGCAGTTTAAATGCAGAGATTCATTCGAGAGTTGGATGCGGTACCTAGCATTAAAAATCACATCACACATTATTATGATAATACTGCAGCGGTGGCTCTCGCAAAAGAGAAAAGGTCACATCAGCGGAT
This sequence comes from Viscum album, assembly GCA_963277665.1. Classification (NCBI taxonomy): domain Eukaryota; kingdom Viridiplantae; phylum Streptophyta; class Magnoliopsida; order Santalales; family Viscaceae; genus Viscum; species Viscum album. Next base: position 1,841,982,512 of record OY728135.1, read on the forward strand.
GAAGAACATGCTATGTAAGTATCATCTCTTGAGAGATTTTTCTTAGAGAGGTGAAGTTTTAGTGAGTAGTATTTCCACAGAAGACAATTTGGTGGAACCCTTGACTAAATCTTGACTCATCAGAAACATGATCATCATGTGAGGTGTAGCGGATTGAATGTCGTAAGCAGTTGGCTCTAGTCCAAGTGGGAGTTTGTCGGAGTTGGTATCTTAGAACCAACTATTTTTACATTGATTACATGAATATTAAATTTATTTAAATATTAAACATATTGTTACATATTCTTCACTATTCTGTATGACTATAATGTAATAATGTCTTAGAATATTTTTCGCATTAATATGGTCATAGAAGTTCCCAGCTATGATGAGAACAATGAAGTGCTATGACAATATTATTAAATACAGTTTTGTGGTTGGATGAAATACTATGATGGAACACATAGTATACAGACCTTTAGGTGTGAGTACTCATAAGCATATGAGACTTATTCCCAGGAAGTTCTCATTTGGTAATCTTCAAGACGAGTGATTATGAGAAAATACCCAACAGTAGGAATTCCGCATGTTTTGGTGTCATCGGATATTCCTATCTACGAGCCTATGTAATGGTACTTAGACATTAATATTATCGTTAATATGTGTCATGAATCACGCACTTAGATTTTCTGACAAAAACTATAACACCATATGTTAGCAGGAAGTAGGGTACGTTAGCTGTGTTACAAATGACTTGTTATTAATGGATAAGTCAAGGGAGGATTTGTCCCTTACATTTATGGAAGTTGATATCTCAACCCTTTGTTTGAAATAAAATCTTCACCCTAAATTTCATGGTCATGGTGTAACGATGAGTTTATTTCGAGTAGTCAAAGAATGAAGTATCAATCATATAGGTTGATGGCACTATCATGAAACCTGCTTGATTAGATATTATCAAAAAAGGATTACATTACACAGTGATCATTTGTATGTGGATTTCATCATTGTGACTTTAAGTTCATTCTCTTGGGTTCCTTGACCCGTTACTAGATAGTAATATTGGACTTTATGCAAGCCCGCCTAACGCCAATGAGAAATAAACAAAGAGGGTGACACACTAAGTGTTTCTGGTGGTCTTGATAAAATTCTATTTGAATTTAATTAGTGTAATAAATATTATTCTCAATATTTAGGAATAATTTTATTCAAGTTAAATTGATTTCATAAATTAAATAAATTTTTATTCATAGGATTGTGAATAAAATATATTTATTTATTTTATTGAAAATTTAATTAATATTTATTTACTAGCTTTTAAATAAAAATATTTATTTAAGAGAAAAAAATATTTTATTCAGGTGTTCAATAAAAGGAAGAGGAGTTTGAATGGACCAATATTGTTTATATTAATAAATTAATTATTTAAAAGTCAGTAAATAATTTTAATCCAGTTGGCACAAAAAATAATCATAATACAGTTATCATTACGTGGCATGAGATTTCATTTATGGTTCTGTTTTTGCAAGTTAGTTCACCACAAATAATGGTGTTGTTATTGTTATTATGTGTCATGGATTTTCTCTAATAGTTATAATTGCATTTAATTGTTTTTTCAAAATTAAATATTGTAACTAAAACCCCATTTCGATTAATAGCCAGGTAAATCTATTGTGCCAAACCCCGGTTAATTGAGAATTGTTGATATTTTTTTTCTCTCTCGACCCCTCTCATCTATCTCTATCAATAACGAGAGAAGTTCTTTAAGACCGAGGAATGGGTGGTCAAGAATGATCGATGAAAGACATTTGTTCTGCCATGCTAACACCCAGAGAATGAGTGATGTTGATTGGAGAGCATTGGAGCATGTGTAGATCACCACTAGATGGATTCTACTTTAGATCCTCACAAACGTAATGAAGTAAATCTAAAAGGGTCATTCCGGACGATCAACGATCATCAATGAAGAAAGTACCAAAGTCCTAGGTATTTAATTTCTTTATAAATTTTTAAATTAATTATAAATATGATGTTCAAGATCCTCTTTCTCAGATTCGGTGCTATTCTTATCTTTATATAAATATTTTATTTCAGTCTGTGGATATTGGTGTTCATCGTCTTATTGATTCCAGATTGGTCATCGATTATGATAAAAGAAAAGTTGGGCCCTCCCAACATCCATGCTTCCACTGCGTTCAGAACCTTGAATTTTCACCTATGTTCTCATATTTTATTCTTCATAATAATTTATTTTTCACTACCATGACTACTAATAGGTGAATAATAGTTTATTCTTGGTACTTAAAGTCTCAACCAAAATTACTTCAATAGAAAAGTTTAAGGATAGGCCTTCAATATGTAGACTAATCCCTATCCTAATGCTTGATAGACTTATAGTCCACTAGGGAGAGAACGTTGTTTTGGATGATCATCAATGATATTTCGGTGCTACAAATTCCCATTTTAATTGTCTTTTACTAGTTTTAAATCTTGATTCAGTAGTAGATCTTTCACAATTCTATTTAATTAGCTTCCCCTAACTCTCATAATTTTTAATCCTTTCTTTATTTTTCTACTTCTTCATAGTTCTTATAGTTAACTTCCATAATCATCATATTTCATTCACTTCTATATTCTATGTTTTTTTTGTTTTTTGTTTGTTTTTATTTGTTGGGTTTTCAATCAACTATCCTTCTACATGGTTCAACTCTACTTACCACAGTGCTAATAGTTATTAGGTTTTAGAAATAGTAAATATGATAATAGTTGATTACCTATCTATTATCCTTAATCATGTTAGAATAAGGGAATGCCCATTAATGGATGCCTTTGTATCTTAGTGACATACTAACTCAAATGTTCCTACAGTGACTGATGATGTATCTATAAAAAAGGGTAAATGGGGTACCATGAAGCCCCATAAGAAGGTAACTATAGTTGAATCATCTGAATATCCTAAATAAACCCACTTATGGGATTCTCAACAAATTATAATTGAAGAACCAATATAGTGTGAACCTGATGTGAGGCATTCCAGGCTTAGTTAGGGAAATCATCTTTGTGGAAATAGTGATTCAAACTCTTCAAAGTTGATGAAAATTATGATTTTCCTATTATTTTAATTGATTGGAATGATATTATCTAGATACTTAAGGTAATTAAACTCTATAATAAAGTTATATTTGATCAAATTATCAGCCTCAACAGCCACCTTAGATACTACATAGGTTGGGTGTATTCTTTTTCTCTCTTTATAGTAACTATACCTGTGTTCTAGCATTCCCAAATGATGAGTTTCCACCTGGGGATCTAACCTAAGAATTTATGTATAATTCCATGTAAACACTTCTTAATGATTCTTAAGGAAATGGATTTATTTATCCATTTCAAAAGGGTTTATTATGAACTAATTAATATGGGTCACATGTCTTCTTCTACACCCAAATTCACCTGAGGAAGTTCATTTATGGTAATCAAGACACCTTTATGAAATGCTGGTGGAGTATCATTTAGAATTATTTATCAAAATATTATTCAGCATTATGAGGAGTGTAAACTTGAATCACTCTTTGATATTTGGGATATGATATAAGGTAAATCTTTCTTCCACTGAAATCACAAACCTCAGTTGAATGACTGGATTCATTAGTTGTAGCCAACACTATGAGAATATAAGAGAATGTTTGTAACACCCCGAGATTTTATGAAGAATATTCTTTTAATTTCGTTGATTTCTTGTGTTGTACGCTACACAAAAGGGAGATTTCATTACATGCAACTCTGACTTGGCTTGCATTACACACAATCATGAATTTCCACGATAGCATGTGTTGTACGCAATATCAGGTTTCACTAAACAATGATATTTGGTTATAATAATATTATGAACTAGCCGTTATGAATCGTATTAACTAAATTTTGAATGTTATAACATTTTTATTTCATCTTACACATTTTCTAAAACATGGTATGTGAACAAAATAAATTTTTCGGGTAAAATAAGTATTTTTCAAAAAATGCAGTTTTGCAACCTTTTAATGGCGCACCCACATTAAATCTTGTTTATGACATGTTTATAAGTTCCATTTTACAAAATAAACTTCTTATTTTTAATCAGGATATAAAAATTTACATTGTATAAAGTTTTGATATTTTTCTGATAACATTCCTATTTTAATGAATAGTAAAAACACGCAATATTTTAATTAAAAACAAATTTTTTCAACGTAATAATTTATGTGGTTAAATTATAATATTGAATGGTTTTAAAGTATAAATAGAATATATTTTTACCATTTAATATAATGTATGTCATTATCATTGATTTTACCTTGAATTCGTAGGTTAAATCAATTCAATCTTTTGCAATTTTTTTAACAAAAACTCGTTTTCCTTCAACAATGGGATTAATTTTAATTTAATTTTTGAAAATTTTGTGTATTGAATTTAGGAAAATGGATTCCATATTTGGAATTAGTGAGTCCAAATTATGTTAATAAGCTACTTTTTATTTTTGGGCATTATGAATAGTAACTACGGTAAATTTTATTTACCCTAGTTAAAGGTAAATCCGTTAATTAAGGGTACAAATAAGATTATAAAATTACCCTAAAACTTTCCAAAATCCTATTGGATAAATAAAATTAGAACCATATCACCTAAGTGTTGGACTATATTCATTTCATTGAATTTTGACCATGAAATAATATAATTATTATTAAAACCAAAGAAAGTCACAACATGTCACTCTCTTAAAGCTTATAAGTATATTAATTTTAATTTAGTGATAAACTTCATGAAACTTAGAACATGAATATTCTACAGAAATATAATAAGATTATCTACATCATATAAATTTATTTATAATATTTAGGTATTAAATAATTATCATTAAAGGTGACATAATAGTGATGTTGAAATTATGTTATTAAGAGAAATATCAAATAAATGGTTTTAAAAAAATTAAAATAATTATTATATGAACTATTTAATGTTCTCCAATAATTTTATAGATAAATATGACATGTTATGAATCTATTAAACTTTTTAGTTCGAAAATATCTTCTATATATGTTTTATTTAAATTCAAATAAATGAATAGTGTCAAAATTGACACTATTGTTATTTTATAAAAATAACATATTATAAAATTGTTTAAAAATCACAAAAATATTTAAAAATTATAAATTTAAATTTAAATGGACTAAAATGTTATAATGTATCTAATTATGGACAATTCACAACAAAAAAGTAATTAGTTATATTAATTTAAAATTTATAATGGTATTACCACAAATAAAATTAAATTGATAAATAAGGATAAATCAAGTTGATAATGTTTAAAATAAATTAATAACATGCCTAAATTTTATTTTTTGATGATATTTCAACCCTATCTCATCTAATATTCGTATATGAGTCATTTTGGAAGTTTTTATGTGGGGTTGGGATTTAATATAAACTAATATTTCTTATATTTCCGAAGGTTCCCCTCTCCTCCCTTATTAAAGGGCACCTCCTCCCTCTCTTCCTCGCACCATTTGGAGCCTTGAAGCTCAGACAAACTCTACCCATTTTACTTCCCCACTTCCCAAGAAACATCCTAGAGGTCCTGGTATTCTTCAAAGACCAATTTTAGTGCCCTAAGAGGAGGTCTCAAAGAGGCGCTTCAAAGAAGAGGTAATGTCCATTACCGATTCATTCAACTTTATTTCTTCGTATACTTCTTCTTATTTAGTTGTTTCATTATAAAGTAATAACATAAGTATCACTCATATAAAGATATGTTATTATAAGTATGAAAGAAATATATTTCACCATCTATCCATCCTACGAAAAACGAAATCACCGCGCATGCGTACATACGGAATACCATCTCCACGCTGTGGTATAATCTATTTTCAACCACCACCTTACTTGGATGGTTATAATGGTGTAAATTATGACTATATATGATTATTTTAAAGTGATATTGATTATGAAATAGTATACATACACTCCAATACAATTCTACGATCATGGGAATGATATCATCGCTCATGCGTACGTACGGACTACCGTCTCCACGAATGCGATGAGATTCATTTTCCATGATTAACCATTAAAGAATGATTATAAAGTATATATAATGAATAATATTGAAATATATTACATAATAATTCTACTGTATTTATGTATATATATATGTATTCCATATATTTAATTACATTCAATTCAATAAGGAAACGAAAACAGCGTTCATGCGTACGTACGGCCTACTGTCTCCATGAACGATGAATTTCATTCCTTTTATCGATCTATAATATATATGTATATGATGAATATATATTATATATAAATCATTTTTTACATTATGGAATTATGTAAATCAGGATATAAGTAATAATATCAATAACGACAAGTCGAAACACATACGATAAATGAAATGACTTTACCCAAAACACTGCTTTTACATGGAATTAACAAATTAACGGGTAATATAAAGTCCTAAGTGAAACATATATGATATCATAACAATGAATATGATTATGTAATAAGTCAAAGACATTACTTAAATCATTATACAGGGGGTTTGGATCCATACGAATCATATCAGACCTAAGGTAAGGGATAACTTTTCCAATCTCGTTCTTATCCGAGATTGTTTATTCGTAAGTATTTACTGGGGTTATTGTTCTCATCCATGTATATGTTTCTAAAAAAATGGTTTCATGTATTTTTAATGTCCTGTTACCCATTTTTTACTGTTACTACATGGTATGTATGGAATCTTTCTTTTACGAGGTACTTTTTGACTTTTCCGGCAAAAGTACGAGAAGAATGTTTTTTTATACGGCACGAATGGATTTTTACGGTTTTATAAAGCCTTATTTTAATGAAGCTTCCTCCAAAAGATTTCATGACTATTTTTAACAAAATATTTTTCTTTTAAAATTGCATGATGTTTTGTGTAAAGAAATTGATTTTGAAGAAGAAAGGATATTTTCCTCAAGAATTCATTTTAAGTGTTTTATCAAAACCATTTTACATCTAAGATGACATTATTTCATATGTGTATGTTTCAAGTATGAAGTCTCTATGATTTACATGGATTCACTTTTCTTATTATGAAATTATATCCATTTATTTTATATGGATTATGTGATGATTGGATGATGTTTATGAAACCCATTTTATTCTTTGGGTTATGATTAATGATTTATGTTTATTTTGTGGCACAAGTAAGAATGATTTCAATATGAGATGGGTGGGACCTATATCTCCCTCCAATGAATTGGGTAAAGATTTATATCTCATGAGATAGACATGGCTGGAATTCTAAGTTAATCTTGTTCAGTGTTACAGGACTGAAACGAGGAGTGAACTCTATTCAGAAAGGGAATTTTTCCACTAAGATGGTCTTGGCAGTAATGCCTTGGCTACTATGGAAATCATAAAATGTGTTGAATGGTTTCCACAGTTACATGTTTTGTTCCCATTATATTTTATCAATATTGATTTTCCTTTATGATATATGCCTTACTTACTTCCACGATTTATGTCTTTGATCAAGATTTTAATGTTTAAACATTATGTTCATGTTTTTAAGTTCAAATGTATATGGTTTGTTTTATTTTATCCATGCTTACCCTTACTGAGCATTCGAGATCACCCATTATACGTTTTCTCTTCCCCATGATTTAAAGAAAGGTTTTAGGTAAGAAAACAAAGGGGAAGATCATTAATGGAGATGTTGAAGATCTTTCACCATGATTAGAAGATAATATTCCGAGTTTCCAAAGACACTAAACTATTACGATCCTTGTGTGTCTGTTTTTGTTATGTATTAAGTATTCCGAAAATGTAATGTAATGTCCATGTACATCATGATTTGGGTCTCTAAAGTTGGTATCAGAGGAAAGGTTTAGTTAACCTTTGGAAACTAGGATGCGAAAACTTTAGTGAAATCCCTAGAGATATTTCTACGGTATGTCTAGGGATGTCCCTAAGGATAAGTATACGTATAGGTTATAGTCCTAGAATTGCGCTAACGATCTTAGAATTAAACCTAAGATGTTAGATATTGAAGGTACTCCCCCTTTATTATGTTGTTTTCCATAGCATGGTATTTTCCTCTCACACTATTATTTTTGGGTTTTAGACGATGGATGGAACCCGATGGAACCGTGTTGATAAATGTAATGGACAATGCAATGATTGTCCTCCTGACCAAACCAATGTCATGGGAGATGGATTGCACAATCTTATTTCTATACTTACACAAGCTATCAATCATTCTGTACTTCAGAATGAGTAGAGAAAGAAGCAACATTCTGTTGAATCCTTTATGAGGCAGCATCCACCTTCATTCAGCGGGTCTTCTGATCCCTTAGTGGCTGAATAATGGATCAGTTCCATTGAAAAGATATTTTTAGTTCTACAATGTTCTGAGCATGATAATGTCATCTTAGTAGTATATAATTTGGAAGGTGGTGCTGATCAATGGTGGAATCTTATCAAGAATATGATTCAAAGAGATGAAATCGAGTCCATGGAATGGGACAAGTTCAAGAACTTATTTTTCAGTAAGTACTTCCCTCATATTCTTCAAACAAATATGGAAAAGGAGTTTCTTGAGCATAAGCAAAAGGATGATGAATCTGTTGGTATATACATGGTGAATTTTACAAGACTTTCCAGGTATGCATCAGGCTTCATCATCCAACAAGAAAGTCAAGTTTATCAATTTTTCAGTGGCTTAAAACCAAATCTTCAAAGGGCATTAGATATAAGAGACTTTAGTAGCTATGAAGAAATTGTACGTTGTGCAATCAAGGAAGAACTGGAAGTTGGTGTAACATATCCATCTCATGGTTTTGACAAGAAACTAAAGATGGAGTTCAAGGAGAAATCTCATAACAATGGTGAAAAGAAGATGAATAATTATTTATGTTCAAAGTGTCGAAAGAATCATGGTGGAGATTGCCTAAAAGGTACGAGAAAATGCTTTAAGTGTGGAAAATAAGGTCATCGAGCAGTTGATTGTCAAAGTAATGGGAAAAAGGTTTCTAATGATGTGAATAGAGAAAATACTACAAAGAACTCTCCACCAACACTTCAATGCTTCAAGTGCAAGGAAATGGGGCATTATGCTAATAACTACCCTAATCCACAGGTTAATGATGATCAATGTGAGCAACCTCTTAAAGAAAAGGATAAAGGGAAGTCTCATGCGATCACTATTTTTGATTTTGAGTACTAAAATGATGTTGTGTAATGATTAAGTGTTTATGTAATGGGATTTCAAAATAGTATCATGGAATCTCATTTATGGTATTGTGGAATTTCAGAATATCTATGTATTGGTTTTCAATTATTATATGGTACTGGTAACCATGAAAAAGTGATTGAAATATTTTTGGAAAGAAGATGAAATGCGCATATGGAAGGGATAAGGAGAAAATAATATGATAGTAATCATGAGCTCATGACTAAAATAAGGACAAAGTGATATCATGGTTTGAGTATTTAGAAATTTTTGGATTTTGGTATGTGGAAAGAGTTAACTTTTGACAGAATTCATGTTTTCACTAAGGTTAAATGGGTATTTATTTTTCAAGAGAATACATTATTAAGGTATTCACATGATTGGAATGTGATCAACAAGATATATCGGGGATAAATGATGGTATTCACATGCCTTGTAGATGACATTTCTAGTAATTGTTTTCTATATACTATAAGCTTGGACAGAAGTATTTTGGATAAGAGTAAATATTTGAAATGGATTATGTTGAACATAAGTTAGTTTAGGCTAGAACTATTTTTTATATTATCGATGGAATGTTATAATGATGTAATTTTAGAAAAAGGACAACCTGCATGACAAATGACAACCTGTCGTGTCAGACAAGGCTGTGGGAATCAAACCCACAACCGAAGTGAAACTGGCCTTTATCACATACCACTGGCCTACAAGAAGTCCCTGGTTAGTAGAAACTAGTTTTATTTTATTAAGAGGTATGATATATGAAGTATAAGTTCATTTTTGGAATCATATACGATTAACCTCACCATAGATGGACTTATGTATATTTGATAACTTTTTCTAACCTTTTGTTTGAAACAGATGGAATGACCCATCATTCTATCACATGATCTGTTAACACTTCACGAATAACAAATTCAACTTCATTTCTTTAAGAGATAAAGTGGAAATTTTTCAAAGCACGAACAGCAGTGAGATTGTACCAAAATCAAGAAAGTATTTCTTCTAATTCAAAATTTTCAACTTTAGGGAAATGATATTGAAAACCAAAAATGTTTTCCTAGTGCCCTTATATCCGATGAATCAGATGGTACCTTAAATCATCACAAATATATGGCTTTGTGATTTTTGGCTTTTTCATAGCCATGTTCTCTACAACTCTCCATCAGAAGTTTATGGTTAGATTTTTCTTCCAAATCCATATTTTCACCTATGTTCTCTTATATGGAAACCCAGTGATGAGTTACTTTGGGTAATCATTACATTTCATACTATAGTTTTTAAAATTAAGTTTTAGTATTCCTTTTTACGATGTGGGTTTCTATGAAAAGTAAACGATTTATAACCCTGACGAATTTCAAGGGCGAAATTCATTTTAAGGGGGTTAGAATGTAACACCCAGAGATTTTATGAAGAATATTCTTTTAATTTCGTTGATGTCTTCTGTTGTATGCTACACTAAAGGAATATTTCACTACACTCAACCCTGACTTGGCTTGCATTACACACAATCGCGACTTTCCTCGATAGCGTGTGTTGTACGCAATATCAGGTTTCACTAAACAAAGATATATGATTATAATATTATTATGAACTAGCCGTTATAAATAGTATTAACTAAATTTTAAATGTTATAACATTATTATTTCATATTACACATTTTCTAGAACATGGTATGTGAACAAAATAATTTTTTCGGGTAAAATAAGTATTTTTTTTAAAATGTAGTTTCGCCACCTTTTAATAGAGAACCCACATTAAATCTAGTTTTTGAAATTTTTATAAGTATAATTTTACAAAATAAACTTCTTATTTTGAATCAGGATATAAAAATTTACATTGGATAAAGTTTTGATATTTTTCTGATAACTTTCATATTTTAATGAATAGTAAAAACACTATATTTTAATTAAAAACAACATTTTTTCAACGTAATAATTTATATGGTTAAATTATAATATTTAATTGTTTTAAAGTATAAATAGAATATATTTTTACCATTTAATATAATTTATGTCATTAGCATTGATTTTACAGTGAATTCGTAGGTTAAATCAATTCAATCTTTTGCAATGTTTTAAACAAAAACCCATTTTCTTTCGACGACGGGATTAATTTTAATTTAATTTCTGCAACTTTTTTTATTGAATTTGGAAAAATGGATTCCATATTTATAATCAGTTGGTCCAAATTATGTTAATAAGCTACTTTTTATTTTTGGGCATTATGAATAGTAACTACGGTAAATTTTATTTACCATAGTTAAAGGTAAATCGGGTAATTAAGGGTAAAAATAAGATTATAAAATTACCCTAACACTTTCCAAAATCCTATTGGATGAATAAAAGTCTACCCATATCACCTAAGGATCGGACTAGATTCATTTCATGGAATTTTGACCATGAAATAATATAATTATTATTAAAACCAAAGAAAGTGACAACATGTCACTCTCTTAAATCTTATAAGTATATTAATTTTAATTTAGTGGTAAACTTCATGAAACTTCAAACATGAATAGTCTACAGAAATATAATAAAATTATCTACATAATATAAATTTATTTATAATTTTTAGGGATTAAATAATTATCATTAAAGGTGACATAATAGTGATGTTGAAATTATTTTATTAAGACAAATATCAAATAAATGGTTTTAAAAATATTAAAATAAATATTATATGAACTATTAAATGTGCTCCACTAATTTTATAGATAAATATGACATGTTATGAATCTATTAAACTTTTTATTTTGAACATATCTTCGTTATATGTTTTATTTAAATTCAAATAAATGAATAGTGTCAAAATTGACACTTTTGTTATTTTATAGAAATAACATATTATAAAATTGTTTAAAAATCACAAAAATATTTAAAAATTATAAATTTAAATTTATATGGTATAAAATGTTATAAAGTATCCAATTATGGACAATTCACAACAAATAAGTAATTATTTATAATAATTTAAAATTTATAATTTTATTACCACAAATAAAATTAAATTGATAGATAAGGATAAATCAAGCTGATAATGTTTAAAATAAATTCCTAACATGTCTAAATTTTATTTTATGATGATATTACAACCCTATATCATCTAAGATTCAGTTATGAGTCATTTCGGAAGTTTTTAAGTGGGGTTGGGATTTAATATAAACTAATATTTCTTATATTTCCAAAGGTGCCCCTCTCCTCCCTTATAAAAGGGCACCTCCTCCCTCTCTTCCTCACACCATTTTGAGCCTTGAAGCTCGGCCAACCTCTGACCATTTCACTTCCCCACTTCCCTAGAAACATCCTAGAGGTCCTGGTTTTCTTCAAAGACCAATTTTATTTTTCTAAGAGGAGGTCTCAAAGAGGCGCTTCAAAGAAGAGGTAATGTCTGTTACCGATTCTTTCAACTTTATTTCTTCTTCTACTTATTATTATTTAGTTGTTTCATTATGAAGTAATAACATCTGTATCACTCATATACATATATGTTATTATAATTTTGAAACAACCCTATTTCGCCATCTATCCATCCTACGGAAAACGAAATCACCGCGCGTGCGTACGTATGGAATACCGTCTCCATGCCGTGGTGTAATCTATTTTCCACCACCACCATACTTGGATGGTTATAATGGTGTAAATAATGACTATATATTATTATTGTAAAGTGATATTGATTCTGAAATAGTATACATACACTCCAATACAATTCCACGATCATGGTATTGATATCATCGCTCGTGCGTACGTACGGACTACCGTCTCCACGAACGTGATGAGATTCATTTTCCATGATTAACCATTCAAGAATTATTATAAAGTATATATAATGAATAATAATGAAATATATGACATAATAATTCTATTGGATTTATGTATATATATATATATATGTGTGTGTGTATGCCATCTATTTAATTTCATTCAATTAAATAAGGAAACAAAAACAACGTTCATGCGTACATACGGCCTACCGTCTCCATGAACGGTGTATTTCATTCCTTTTATCGATCTATAATATATATGTATATGATGAATATATATTATATATAAATCATTTTTTACATTCTGAAATTATGTAAATCAGGATATAAGTAATAATATCAATAACGACAAGTTGAAACACATACGATAAATGAAATAATTTTACCCAAAACGTTGCTTTTACATGGAATTTACAAAAGAACGGGTAATATAAAGTCATAAGTGAAACATATATGATATCATAACAATGAATATGATTATTTAATAAGCCAATGACATTATTTAAATCATTATACAGGAGGTTTGGATCCATACAAATCATATCAGACCTAAGGTAAGGGATAACTTTTCCAATCTCGTTCTTATCCGAGATTGTTTTTTCGTAAGTATTTACTGGGGTTATTGTTCTCATACATGTCCATGTTTCTCAAAAATGGTTTCATGTATGTTTAATGTCCTATTACCCATTTTTGACTTTTACTACATGGTATGTATGGAATCTTTCTTTTATGAGGTACTTTTTGACTTTTTCGGCAAAAGTACGAGAAGAATGTTTTTTTATACGGCACAAATGGATTTTTACAGTTTTATAAAGCCTTATTTTCACGAAGCTTCATCTAAAAGATTTCATGACTATTTTCAAGAAAATATTTTTCTTTTAAAATTTCATGTTGTTTTGTGAAAATAAATTAATTTTGAAGAAGAAAGTATATTTTCCTCAAGAATTCATTTCAAGTGTTTTATCCAAACCATTTTCCATCTAAGATGACATTATTTCATATGTGTATGTTTCAAGTATAAAGTATCTATGATTTACATGGATTCAATTTTCTTATTATGAAATGATATCCATTTCTTTTATATGGATTATGTGATGATTGGATGATGTTTATGAAACCCATTTTATTCTTTGGGTTATGATGAATGATTTATGTTTATTTTGTGGCACAAGTAAGAATGATTTCAATATGAGATGGGTGGGACCTATATCTCCCTCCAATGCATTGGGTAAAGATTTATATCTCATGAGATAGACATGGCTGTAATGGTAAGTTAATCTGGTTCAGTGTTACAGGACTGAAATGAGGAGTGAACTCGATTCAGAAAGGGACTTTGTCCACTAAGATGGTCTTGGCAGTAATGCCTTGTCTACTATGGAAATCATAACATGTGTTTAATGGTTTCCACAATTAAATGTTTTATTCCCATTATATTTTATCAAGATTGATGTTCCTTTATGATATATGTCTTACGTACTTCCACGATTTATGTCTTTGCTCAAGATTTTGATGTTTAAACATTATGTTCATGCTTTTAAGATCAAATATATATGGTTTGTTTTATATTCTCCATGCTTAACCTTACTGAGAATTTGAACTCACCCTTTATATATTTCTCTTCCCTAGGATTTAAATAAAGTTTTTAGGTAAGAAAACAAAGGGGAAGATCATTAATATAGATGTTGAAGACCTTTCACCATGATTAGAAGATAATATTATGAGTTTCCAAAGACACTAAACTATTAGGATCCTTGTGTGTCTATTTTTGTTATGTATTAAGTATTCCACAAATGTAATGTAATGTCCATATAATTCAAGATTTAGGTCTCTACAATGTTCCTAAACCTCATATTATTCTTCTAGGATTCATGACAAGCCAATCGAAGTGCCTTTCCTGTGTTCACCAATTATCAATAAAACCTATTTTCAAGTATTGGTTCCTAAGGGAAAGAATAATTAACACAAACTACATGGTTTTCTCTTCCTCTATTAGTGGAAGCTTCTTAATTGAAACATATTCTTGACCATCATATGAGAGAGATGTAATTTGAGAGTTTACATCATTAGTAAATAAAACTCAGTGGTTTCCCATATCTGGTGTTTTCACATCAATTAGGTTAATGGAAAAATGAAAATTTTCCATCGAGCCTACTATAAGGGTTGACTGAAGAAACAAAAAACCCATTATAGGCAACAAATTATACGGTTTTGTTTATCAGTGGTTTTTTCCCCTCAATTCTATAGTACCTTACATCAATGTAATGAGATTTCAAAGATTTAAAAGGGGAGATATCACCGTACAGTACCCAGACCTACCCATCAAAAGTTTATTTTATTCATTGGTTATAGAAGGAGGACATTGATTCATACATACAAAACCTTTTTCTTCCTAATAATAATTTGAGTGCAATATCATGGAATATTATCATGAATTTAGATTCGGAAATGAGGTCTCCAAATTGGGTCTTCATCCAGATCCTCCAAAGTGGCCTTTGCTTAATATTTTCATATCAATGGATTATTAAGTTGGATAGAGATAGGTAATATTTATTGTATCCTAAGCATTGGTGGTTATGGATTTGTATGAGATTGATTCTAAAACCATTGTCAACTAATGATCAATAAATATTAAGTCATCAAAATTTCAAAATATATACATGAGTTTTATATTACCCTATAAGAATACATCCCAATCTTATTTCATGAATTAAATGATTGTGAGACAATCCATATAGAATGTTTCTATGTGATATGTTTTACCTATGGACACATCATTCTTGAACTCTTAAGGGCTTGAGATACCCCCAATAATGTCCCCTATGAATTCTTTTGGCAGGTGATGGAAATATAATATTGAGATTATATCAATGATGATAGTGATATGTTCAGAAAAATTCATATTTTTGAACAAAATTTTGTGTTTCCTATGCTACGGCTATTCTCCATCTTTCAACTTTGAGAGCACAGTTGATTGTGTGGGAAACACCTTCCCTTGGTTAACACTATGAGGTCTTTGTGTTGTCCAATGGTTGGGTTGTGTTGAATTCCCCATTTCATGATGTCAAATTGTTGAGGGTCTTCTTATAACCATCACACCAATATAATCATATTCAAATAATTCATAGGTAATTTAAAATCAAACTGATTCTCCTTATAATAATGTCGAAGTTCATGCCTTCAAGTATTGGTAGCAGGTATGAATTCAGTGAGGATGATTCTTGAATGCCAACGTTTATTTTGACGTATCCTTCCTCAACCTATGTGACCGCCTACCATATTATTGATGGGGAACACAATATCATATTAAACATTCTCATATGTAAAAGGTTTTATTAAGTGATTGATATTAATGGATTCATACTTCAACTCCACATATGATGAAAATTCCTTTTGGCAGTGATGGGGGTAAGAAATCAAGAAGATTCTATGATATTTTGGGTACCTGTAAGGGATTCTCATCCAATTGCTTTCTCTATTTACATTAGTTATAGTGACTATTGTAATATTATGTTGATGAATATGTTGCCTCCAATATCACTAAGGGAATTAGGTTCATGGCTAGTTGATTTAGTCATTGTGTTGATTGTATGTTCCTGGTGACTAATTTATTGACCATCTAGTTATCAAATTTTAGAATATGTCTGTTCAAAACCTATGAAAAATGTATTCTCCCGCCCAGAAGAATTTTACTAATGTGTTACCACCATTTCAAAACTTTTTTAATTTTTCATCCCTGTCATATGCACCATCTCAGGCGGGGCTCGCCTCTCCGACAGTCATTGATATTGGGACTGTAAATGAATGGTCTACTGGTGCAGCGATAATCACGAGATAAAATAAAGTGAAAAATGAGAAAATAAAAGGAACACCATATGTAACATGGAAAAAACCCCAAATGGAAGGGGTAAAAACCATAGTAAAATAGAAGGATCACTATGGGTAAAGTTGGTACACACTCCCTCACTTATTACAAGGAGAAAACACTTATAAAAACTCTCTTGAATATAATGGGGAAACCGCCTCACAAAACACCGCAAATAAATGGAGAATTTGTGAACTTGATGAGATTTGATGATAAGATGATCTTTAGAAGAGGGGAGAGCATCCTTTTATAGGCATCCTCACCCATTCTCATTTCCTTCTCCTGCTAAATGGATTGGGAGGGGTTTTCCACACACCATCTTCCCCGCTAGCCACCTTTGACAAATAAGGGGAGGTAGTGTCAGCCTGTGGAGAAACATCTATCAACACATCTACCACATAGAGATTGATTGAGAACAATTCACATCTCCAAATCCTTTCTATCTTCCAAACCATGCTGCTCAAGTCTCTACAAGGCTTCTTGAGGATCAGCACCATCTAAACTTATCAGAGTAAATTACCTTTGTCAGGAAATCTTCCATATTTTCTTTAGTGTGAATTCTCTGCATGTCCACACTTCCTTCCTCCACCACATATCAAACAAAGTAATATTTTACACCAATTTTATTCCTCCTGGAATGAAAATATGGGTTCTTTGCAATATTCAAGGCACTCTGACTATCACAAAACAATAGAGTGTTCTTCTACCTATGCCCGAGGTCCTCCAACAACCTTTTCATCCAAATCACCTCTTTGTAAGCCTGTGTAGCTGCCATGTACTCTGCCTCCATCATAGATAAATTCACAACTGATTGTAACTTTGAAATCCAGCTCACAGCTCCTCTTGTAAGAGTAAACACATAACCAGTGGTAGATTTCATCCAGTCAGAATCACCTGAAAAATTTGAATCAACATAGCCTCTGATAGAGTAATCTGATCTTCCATAACATAATGGAGCATTTGAGGTCTCCTTGATGTATCTCAGGATCCTCTTCACTATGCTCCATTGCTCCCATCCTGGATTCTCTATGTACCGACTAACTAGTCCTACTACATGTGAAATGTATGGTCTAGTACAAACCATAGAAAACATTAGACTACCCACTTCCAATTCATATGGTACTTGAGGTATCTCTATCCTCTATACTTCACTACTAGGACTCATCGTGGAGGATAACTTGAAATTAACGAGAATAGGGGTAGACATTGGATTACAGTCTTGCATGTTGAAGCGTTTTAAGACTCTATATAAGTAACTCTTCTGTGATATCCAAATCTTACAATTATTTCTATCTCAGTAAATCTACATCCCAAGAATCTTGTTTTCTAGTCCCAAGTCCTTCATATCAAACTCCCTAGCTAAATGTTACTTATTCTCCTGGATATGATCGTTGTTGGGTCCTACAACCAACATAACATCCACATACAATAGAAGAATGATAAAATCATTACCATCCAAACCCTTTAAATATTCACAAGTATTTGAATGAAGTCTGTCTTATCCAAGGCTCATGATATAGGAATCAAATCTCTTATACCAACATCTTAGCACGTGTTTGAGACCGTACAGAGATTTGTTCAACCCGAAAACCAATTTCTCGTTTCCTTCTTCTAAAAGCCTTCCAGTTGGATCATATAGATCTCTTCATCAAGATCACCATGTAGAAAAGAAGTCTTCACATCCAGCTGCTCTAGATGTAAGCTTTATATATCACACATAGACAAAACTAATCAAATAGTCTCCAGTCTAACAACAGGATAAAATATTTCATTGAAATCAATACCTTCAATCTCAGAAAATACTTTGACCACTAATCATTCACGATATCTTTCCACCTGGTTCTTTCTATTATACTTGATCTTAAATACCCATTTGTTTCTGATAGCCTTCCTTCCATGAGGTAATGGAACAAGATCCCAAGTCGTATTCCAGTGTAGGTCTTCAAGTTCCTCCTGCATCACCGTCATCCATGAGGATACATCTGGTCTCTAGGCTGCCTCCACAAAAGAAGATGGCTCTCCATCCTCCATCAATAAGAAGTATGTAATATTTCTCTCAGTGACATAGTCTGAGTTCCATACTAGTTCTCTTTTCTCCTCAGTTGATAGTCATGGTCCATAATCAACTAGTACTTAATCATCATGCTATGGTAATGTTTCAGAGGAAATTGATTCTTCCTTGGATTTTCCCTCTACTTTGACTATTGTATTTTATGTATTCTCCTTCTCTGTGTCTTGATCAGTTTTCATTTTCACCTTGTCTTTTGCAAAAATGAAATCTATGTTGATCATAAATTTGTGGGTAGTGGGGTCCCACAAACGATACCCCGTCACACCATCAGCATACCCCAAGAAGATATATTTCCTGGATCTCGAATCCAACTTCGATCTTTCCTAGTCATTAAGAATTGAATATACAGGACTTCCAAAAGTATGTAACTGAGAATAGTTAGCGGGTTTACTAGTCGACATCTCCATCGGTGTCTTCAGTTAAATCTCCATTGAAGGAGATCTGTTGATCACATAACAAGAAATATTCAATGCTTATGCCCAAATTTTTTTGGCAATTCCTACAGTCTTCAACATTTCGCTTGTTCTATCCAACATGGTTCTATTCATCCACTCTGCAACTCCATCCTACTGAGGAGTGTACGCCACCGTGAACTATCTCTTGATTCCTTCCTGTTGAAAAAAAAGTATCAGAGACCTCACTAGTATATTCTCCACCATCGTTAGTCCTCAAACACTTGATCTTCTTTCTAGAGTAAAGCTCATTATGCGCTTTTAATGTTTTGAAGACTTCGAAAACATCTGCCTTATTCTTGATTGGGTACACTCAACATCTCCTAGAATAATCATCAATGAATGATAAAAATTACCTTTCTCCTACCAGGGATATAACAGGTGCTTTCCAAACATTGTAATGGATCAACTCTAAGATCTCTTTGCTTCGTGTTGTTGACATCCTGAACTTTAACCTATGTTTCTTGCTCAAAACACAATTCTCACAAAATGGTAAGGATACACTTATCAGCCCAGGAAGAAACTTCTGATCTGCAAGAATCTTCAGGCCTCATTCTAACATATGACCAAGCTTCTGATTCCATAACATCATCAACGCTTCCATCGAGGTAGTTGATACAACAACTTTCTCTGCCTCCTTGTACCTTTCACCAATAAGAAAATATAGGTTATTTGATATCCTCTCCGCCTTCATTACCACAAGCATAACCTTCACAATTCTCATCACTCCATTTTTGGTTTGAGTCTTGCATCTGATGTCATCAAATTGTTCCAAAGACAATATGTTCTTCTTTAGGCCCTTCACATGGCATACTCCTTGGACGGTTCGAACAATAACATCATGAAAATTTAGTTTCATGGTATTGAATCCAACGATCTTCAGAGTGTGATCATTCCCCTTGTACACAAGTCCTCCGATATTGTTTCATATTGGTAAAACAATTCTTGTCGAGACGTCATGTTCCATGTTTCTCCTGAGTTGATAATTCATGCATCGTTGAGATGTTGTCTGCTTCCAGCAGTCCTCGCCGCTTCACTGACGAGTATATCTCTAGAATTAATCACCACATTTCTGTCCATGTCATTATTCTAGATCCCACTGGAACCATGCTCCATCATCACATCTGCTGGTCTTTCGTCAATTTTTAGTCGACAATTTTCCATCCGCAACACGACATGTATCTTCATTTTCCATAACGAAAAATTATTTCCATTGAATTTTTCGATCTCAAATTTCGCCTCTATATGAACACGCCATCATTCTAGAACCTCCTTTGTTTCACAATGGTGTATTGAATAATCTCAATAAAGTTTTTCTGATGCGACAGATTAACTGGAGTTGCAATCACATAGTATACTCAAATTTACGAGAATTATTAATACTCGAATATGTGAACAACACCAGGCCATAACCTTCCCTTTGATACCACTTGTTGGGACTGTAAATGATTGGTAAACTAGTGCAACGATAATCATGAGATAAAATAAAGTAAAAAATTCATAAATAAAAGGAACACTAGATGTAACATGGAAAAACCCCCAAATGGAAGGGTTAAAAACCATAGGCAAACAGAAGGATAACTATGAGTAAATTGGGTACAAACTCCCTCACTTATTATAAGGAGAAAATACTCGTAAAAACTCTCATGAATCTGAAAGGGAAACCACCTCACAAAACACTGCAAATAAATTGAGAATTTGTGAACCGGATGAGATCTAATGATCGAATGATCTTTGGGAGAGGGGAGAGCCTCCTTTTATAGGCCTCCCCAACCTTTCTCATTGCCTTCTCTCGCTAAATGGATTGTGTGGGGTTGGCCACCCATCATCTACCCCGCCATCCACCTTTTTCAAAGAAGGGGAGGCGGTGCCGGCCTATAGAGAAACATCCATCAACATTCATCCCTAGTTCCCTTCCTCCTGGAGATATGGCTCCATCATGTCTGGATGCAGCATAGTCTCATAATTAGATTCCACATCTTGGAATCTCATACAAATATCCCCTTCTTCATTATCCTCATGGCCCCTGCATCCTCTTCTTCCCTGAGTTTCCATGGGGCTTCTGTCTACAACTCTTGATTGAAACTACCTGAAGTTGAACGTTATGGTATTCTCCATTGTGGAAGCAACAGAGTGTCTCAAGTGGACACGGGTGGCATGATTTGGTTTTGATAGCCACCACTCCTGATTTTCCAGAACCTCATGGATTCTTGGGGCATGGATTCCCCATATCAGGTCTCATCCTTGAATCTCAAATAATTCTATGTGTTATGTCTTCAATGGATGATTTTGTTCAAGCATGGTGGAAATATATTAGATATGTAGGGCGACGATGCTTCAACTTATCCCGTAAGGTTATAGAGATCCACCATGTCCAAAATTCCTCCCGAGCGGTGATGTGGATCAACCTCCCTATGCTCCCACTCCTAGTCCAGAACACCTCCTTCATGAGAGCCATTGGATATTCTCTGGGAGGTTTTCTGTGTGAGGATGAGTGTACCCTTTATCTTGATGAATCTTTTGTTGCCCAGATCTATGTTCAGTTAGAAATCTCTCAGCCTCCCTCGAATCGGATCCGTATTCGAGTGTAGGACTTGTTCGTTTGGTGCCAAGATCCCATCTATCCACCACCCCATGGTACTGTTAATTTTTTCATCTTCAGGGGAATTCCTTACCCATATATAGGATATGCCTCCCCGGATTTACCTAGTGTTTGAATGCAGGTTCCCTAGAGAAGTGTAGTTTCCCCCACCTTGACCGGTGTTAGAGTGGCCATCCTAGATCTACCGAAAAAGGGTAAGTATTTGTCTAGGAATTTGCCTTCCAAGGAGGTCTGGGGACCAGTTTCCAATTCTTTCTTTGAGTCCCTGGGAGTGGAAGATTCTCCTTGTCTAGCCTTGGTTCATTTTAAGTCTTCAGAATCTCTCTCATGAAATGGGGGTGTACCTCGCATTTCACATCTTATTTGAATGGAACGAGGCGAAGGAATTTCTTGTAGTTCTCTAGATCACAAACTTTCTCCACATGATCCAGGTCCTCAAATCTGCTGTGTTTTGGGGATAATTATTTAGACCCTAAATAAACCAAGATCCACTATCACATTTAATAGTGAACATATTGATGAGTTCAATTAACAGATTGATTATAAATTAATTGGATTGAGAATGATAATCACAATCAAGAAATTAAAGCAAGATAAATAGCTGGTGTAGGAAGATAAAGAGGAAAAAAAATGTAACGTGCTTCGGTTCAAAGAGGACCTATGCACACAGAGAAAACACCAATAGGGAAAAACATTTATTAAAATTCAAGAAGATAAAGCAAGAACAGATACAGACTTGAATGAAAATATTAAAGGACCGCAGAAATTATTCGAGGAGGCCAAGCTTGCTAAAATAGATGGCATTGGTCAACCCTGTCACGTAGAGTTAGCCCCATCCAATCCTGGATGGACTCATGTACACACACAAGAAGGATACAAAAACATACATGACAAAAAAAAGTTAAGTCGCTACAGAGCCAAGAACTACAAACCAGATCTTGGTTATGATAGAAAGAATGTCAAAATTGTTACCACTTGAGGCGTATTCATCCGAATACCCAGAATCGATATGATCTCCACTGAGTCTCCACTGGAGAAGGAATCTGATTGCAAGAGGTGGCACGTACAGCTGTAGAGGGGAGTGCGGGTGGTCGGTATCTCATGGATGGTCATCTTTCTTCTACATAGAGCTGGAGTAGAGCTTTCCCATAGAGAGGTCTCCACCAAAAACCAGAGAGTAACAAAACTCTCTCAAGGAAGAACCATGGTGTAGCATAATCAATGTGCTCCAGAGGAAGTTTCAGGCAAGTCAGGAAGAGGCACGGGATTGAAGCTGCATGGAAGGCTCATATTGTCACGACAGTTTAGATTATCACATGTAATACAACGCACATGAAAAGTGGTACAACTCAAGTGGAGTAGCCAAAAGCATGACATATTAAGGCCAGAAGAAGACACACATAGAGATCAATCCCGGATCGTTCGATCATGACTTTTCGATGATCCACATCATGCACCACTAACTAGGTAAGGAAAACATGTATACATGATACAAATAAACCAAATAATAAAGAAATAAAATGGTCATCCAATATATAGATGCCACGTACTGAATCCCACATGGAATCCATGCAAACCATGCAAAATAAAAAAAATTAATCATATGATTCAAATATAGAAATGCAACGGCATAATTAAAATAATCTCCAACTTGCAATCAAATGAACTCAATGATGGTGTTCTTGCAACCTACATTATAGAATTGGGACTAAATTCATAGGCTTAAGAAAATTCATGAATTTAAATAATGTAAAAGCCCAAGTAAAACTATCAGCCATGTTATATTTAGTGGGTATCTTTGTGACACTCACTTTCCCAGATTCTATAATATCGCTAACAAAATGAAACCTAATGTCTATGTTCTTTGATCTACCATGACCTACATAATTTTTATATAGATGCAAGGAAGATTGGATATCACAGTGAACTACTACCCTATCAGTAGATAGTGACAACTCAGAAAGAAAACCTTTAATCCAAATGGCTTCCGTAATATCTTCCGTCAAGGTAATGCACTCTGCCTTGGTAGTGGAATGTGCAACCACTGATTGAATGTTTCATTTCTAGGAGACCGGTCCTCCAAATGAAAGGAAAAAAACTAGTGATAGGATTCTAGGTGACAATATATTTAACATAATTAGAATCAACAAATAAAACAATATCATCATTAAAACTACTATTCAATCCATATCGAATACACAATTGATCATATATAGAAACATACCTTAATAACCATTTTAAATCATGCCAATGAGCCTTACTAGGTTTCCCCATAAACCTACTCAGTATAAATACAACAATGGCTATATCGGGACTATAACAGAACATTGAATACATAATACTTCCTACAATATTTGCATATGGAATCTTATTCATAAAGGAAGTTTCATCATTATTACTAGGGTATTGATTCAAGAACAGTTTAAAATGTTTTCCTAAGGGAATGTTTATAGGTTTGATGTGCTCAAACATGTATCTCCTTGATACCTTTCTAACATAATAAAATTGGGATAAGTACATGGTTTTGGCCTTCCTATCCCTAATTATGTCCATACCAAGGATTTTATTTGCAAGGCCTGAGTCATTCATTTAAAAGGCACAATTCAATTGGTGCTTTAAAGAGTTTATAGTCCTCATGTTTTTACAGATTAACATCTTTTCGTCAAAATATAATAGAAGCTAAACAAACTCATGTTTAACAGTTTTAAAATACACATATGCATCAAATATACTTCTAGAAAACTAATTCTCAGTCATAAAGGAATAAAACCTTTTATACCATTGTTTGGAAGACTTATTAAGCCCATACAATGAATTCTATAAAATAAAAACATGATTAGGTTTAAACAGTTTTGGAAATACTTCAGGAGGAGTCATATAAATTGCTTCATAAAGGGTACCACATAAAAAGGCAATTTTTGCATCAAGCTGTTCAACATGTATATCAAATTTGGCAGGAAATTAAAGAAAAATTCTAATGGATGAATGCTTAACAACATGAGATTTTTTTACTATAATCAATAGCTTTACATTGAAGGAAGACTTTATCTACCATGTGAGTATTGAATTTGATTTCAGTTTCTCCTTAATTATTTTCTTTCTTCTTATAAATCCATCTAGAACTTGTAACTTTTTGGTTATTAGGTTTTGGAACAACAACCCAAGTATTGTTCTTAAGAAGTGAATTCATCTCCTCTTACATTTCTCTCATCCAGCTACCAGCTTATTTGGACTTAATGGATTGCTTATAGGTTTAGGGATCATCATTAAACAAGTCCTAAGATGTGTTGAATGCATAGGAAGTAATGTATTCGTGGTTGAAGTGGGATGGATGTCTAATAACTCTCCTCTCTCTATATCGAGTGAGCTGATAGTTTCTAAAATCATCAGGTTCTTGTACCTCAAGTTCTAACTCCAAAATAGAATCATATTTAGGTTGGGCTTCGGTAATAGAAGGTGTAAGGCCAACACTAGACTGGGTTTGGTCACCAGATCTCAAAGGAACTGCAACACCTAAAGGTGTTAGGACCCTTGAGGGTCCTGTAGCTTCATCAAAAGTTATAACCGGTTCAGGATCTTTATCATTGGACACACCAGATTCATGGAAGACCACATTATGGCTAATGATGAATTTTTGGTAACCTGGTTTGTCTACCCATAACTGATACCCTTTAACACCCTATGGATATCCCACAAATATACACTTAACAGCTCTAGGATCTAGCTTATAATTATGTTAATGTGCATAATCTATGGATCCAAAAATCCTTAGGTGAGCAAGATCTGGGGGTGTGCCTTTCCAAAGTTCTTCAGTTGTCTTAAAGGAGTTGGCAGATGATGGGAAATAGATAATGAGATACACTACTGTTGAAGCTGCCTCGACCCAAAAGGACTTGGGGAGTTTTGAGTGGGACAACATACACCTTACCCTCTCAAGGAAAATCCTATTCATTCTATATGCTAACCCATTATATTGTGGGGTTTCCACAATATATTGGTATCTTTTTATTCCTTTAGATTCATAATATTCAATGAATTCAGTGGATAGATATTCTAAACCATTATCAGTCCTTAGAGCCTTATTTTTTTATTACTCTCACTCTCTACAACATATTTCCATTTCAAAAATGTTTGAAATGTATCAGACTTGTGCTTGAGTATATAAATCCAAATTCTCCTAGAAAAATCATCAATAAAAGTCACAGAGTATAGGCCTCCACCATGGGAGGTGACCCTAAAAGGACCCCAAAAATAAGAATGTACACATTCAAGAGGTTCTTTATCCTTATACATGGACTTACTTAAACTGTCTCTCCTAGGCTTCCCATATACAGAGTCCTCACAAAAGGGTAGACTGTTTGGAGTGATGTTACTTAGAAGGCCTTGTTTATTAAGCTCACTAAGACCCTAGGAACTAACATTCCCTAGTCATATATTCCATACGGTAGTTGAATCAATTTCTGAACCAGAAGAGGTATTCAACTGATATCTATACACTTTACCATCCAACACATACAGGTCATTCCGAAGGGTTCCTTTAATAATTTTGAGGGATCCTAGAGAAACTCTAAGGCATCAAAATACACATTTTAATTCATACCCTTTCCGGTCAAAAATTCCAAGGGATATTAGGTTTCTTTTCAACTTGGGTACCCACCTAACTTCCTCAAGAGATTTTACAAACCCATCATGAAGCTCAAGTAAAGTTGAGCATATTCCTATAATGTGGTATCTCCTGTTATTCCGTATAAATACCTCACTTGACTTGACTTTCCTTAACTCAGTAAAGAATTCCTTCCTAGTGAACATGTGGAATGATCATCTTGAATATAGGATCCATTCATCTAAGATGGCTATGTCAGTAACATTTAACACATGAATGGTGTAAAAGTCTTGATCAACTAATAGGGAATGATCATTATTGGTATCTTTATAGTAACCCTTCCTATTAGGGAAGTTCCTCTTAATATTTCCAGGTTGTTTACATTGAAAAAATTTGATTACCTTGACTTTAGACTTGCTTCTATATTTCTTAGACTAACCCCTCTCTTTTCTCCTACCCCTTGAGTCACTTCGGCCTCTACAATCATCTATGACCCTAACCTTTAAACCCTCATCCTCAGTATTCACACTACCCTTCCTTTTTTGGTCTTTAGAGAGAAAAGCATATTTTACTAATTCAAGAGTTAACGTGTCTTTCTAATACATCATAGTGTCTTTAACAATGTTAAATGAATCATCTAATGATGTTAACAATATAATTTATTGGTCTTCATCATCCAATTTAATATCAATGTTGGCTAGATCTAACAAGATTTTATTAAATTCATCAATGTGTATCCTGACTGCAGTTCCAAGGTGCATTTTGAATGTATATAATCACATTTTCTTATATATTCTACCAATAAGGGATTTAGTCATGTAAAGGGACTCCAATTTAGACCATATTCCAGTGGTAGAGGACTCATATGAAACTTCTCTTAGTACTTTTTCACATAAAGATAAAAAGTATTAAAATATGGGGTTTCCTAAGGGTCTCCTCATGGAAATCTAGATAGGAGAAAACAGCATGCCCATCATGGGCAGTAGTAGTGAATTTCTTCCTAAATCTAGAAAGGGAATCAATTAGGTCATTATGATCTAACAAGGATATCATATTAATTCCCTAGAGATTAAAATCATTCTCACCATTAAACTTATCAATATCAAACTTAGTTGAACCCATGGAAATGAAATAGTAGGCTCTGATACCACATTTTAGGGATAATTACTTAAACCCTAAATAAGCCAAGATCCACTGTCACGTTTAATGGTGAACGGATCGATGGGTTCAATTAACAGATTGATTATAGATGAATTAGATCAATAATGATAATCAAAATCAATAAATTGGAACAAGATAAATAGCTGGTGTAGGAATATAAAGAGGAAAACAGATTTAATGTAATTTTTCCCTAAGGGGACCTATGTGCATAGAGAGAAAACCACGAGGGAAATACTTTTATTAAGATGCAAGAAAAGAAAGAAAGAACATATACAAACTCGAATATAGAAATTAAAAGGATAAAAAACTATCTGAGGAGGCCGAGCTTGCTAAACTAGGTGACAATGGTCAACCCTGTCACATAGAGTCATCTCCATCCACTTCTAGATATACTCACACACACACACACAAGTAGGATAAAACAACAAACATGACGAAGAAAATGTAAGATGCTACAGAGCCAAGAACTATAAACCAAATCATGGTTATGATGGAAAGAATGTCAAAACTGTTACCACTTGAGGAATAGTCATTAAAATACCTAGAACCGAGATAATCCCCACTAAGTCTCCATCGAAGAAGGACTCTAGTTGTAGGAGGTGGCACATACGGTGGTAGAGGGGAGTGCGGGTGGCCAATATCTCCCGGATGGTAACCTTTATTCTACACGAAGCTGGAATAGATCTTTCCCACCAAGATGTCTCCACTGAAAACTAGAGAGGAACCAGACTCTCTCGAGGAAGAACCACAAGGTAGCACAATCAATGGGATCCAGAGGAAGTGTCAGGCATTTTAGGAGGAGGCATGGGATGGAATCCACATGGATGGATTAAATCATTGTGAAAGTTCGTACAACCATAGGTAATACATCTCATAGGACAAGTGGCACAACTCAAGTGGACCATCCAAAAGCACGACAGATCAAGGCTAGCCAAAGGAACACAGAGAGATCAATCCTGGCCCATTTGATCCTATCTTATCTACGGTCCACATCAAGCACCGCTAATCTAGTAAGGAAAACATGTATATGGGATACAAATAAAATGGAAAAAAATAAATAAAATGGCCATCCAATAAACAGATATCACGCCCCGAATCCCACATTGAAGCCATGAAAACCATGAAAAATAACAAATTAAAATCATATGATTGAAATAAAGAAATAAAATGGAATAATTCAACAAGCTACATCTTGTATCTTCATCCATCACCAATATATTATCTCCTTTCTAAGAGGCCAAACTCGCTCAATTTTTTTTTCTACCTGATCCTCTTTTCTGAGCCCCCTCAAATGGAATCCCCCCAATCATTACAACAACATGCGTGTGTAGTAAATATCTATCACAGAAGTCGATCTATTCACTTATTCCTAAGAGATTGTGCACACAATCTCAATCTAAGATCATATGGAAATGTTCTCCTTCTACTTATCACCTGAAAGGTGTTGAACTATCTGAGGCCAAAACCAAACACCAATCCAATTAATGGTCTCGTTCATTGTTTGGAATTACTGAGTTCTAGGGGCTTGGGTAAAAATGGATTTCATTGCTACTAAACTTTAAAAGAATAAATTCTCTCTAGTTGCAGTGCTTGAACCCAAACAACATTACTTTATAATATCTGACTTTTCATGTTGAATTAAAATGCGAGAGTATTTGCATGAAAATCCTGAAAACATGAACATATAGTTATTTTGGAATTCCAATATCTCAGTGGGATGGGTTAATGCGTCAGACCAGTTTATTACTACGAAGGTTCCTTTGATCCGAGGGAGTTGGAATGGATTGTGGCTAGTGATTTTAATGTCGTTGTTGTTCCATCTGAAAATAAAGGGATATTCACCTTCCCTCGGAAGTCCATTGTAGAGTTTCTTCATTTGATGACCCACAATGGGATCATGGGCATGGGATTCATTGGGGATCACTTTACCTAGTGCAATAATAGGAAAGGGGGTCTCCACTCTTGGTTCTGATTGGATCAGATGCTTTCTAATGACCACAACATCTCCACCCAACCAAACAATAATGTTTAACATATTGTCTATAGTCTATCATATCATTATACTTTGTTGGTATCTTTACCCTATAAACAATAGAGAGGTGTATTCTTCTCTTTCTCTCATATGTGGCCTCAATATCCAAGATATAATCAAGTTGTGGAAGAGTCTTGGAATAAACCTACCCAGGGGAGTGTGTGGAGTGGGTTTTATAACAAATTAAAATGTCTAAAAGTTTATATCTAGTTATGTATTAAAAACCAACCTCCACACTTTAAAGAGTTGGATTTGGTAGAGAAGGACATCGAGTTCTTGGAATCTAGTTTGGAAGTGGACTGGAATGATGACTTTTTTGGTGAGCTCACTAAAAAAAGGAAATCCTTGTAGAAATGATCCTTAGGAATGAACAGTTGGATAACAAATAGTTGACATTAAAATTGATATGTGAATTTTTTTGGAATACAAAATTATTCCATGCGTTTATAAAATATAATAGGTGTACCATCATCCTCAACATAATCCTGAAGGATAGATCATATACTAATGATAGGGATGTGGTGGATGTCATAGTTGAATCCCACTTCAAGGAACTCCTTGTAAGACCTGACACTCATATGCCTAGTGGTTACCCAAGGGGGTATGATTATATTTTCAATGCGATCCATCACACTGTATCCAGTTTCAACAATGATTTCTTCGAAGATAATCTAGATGAAAAGGATATATATGAGGTGATGTGTGGCCTCAGTTGATAGAGTTCCCCGAGACTAGATTAATTCTCGGTTCTTTCTACATGGAATCCTGGAATCTGATTAAGAGTGACCTAGTGAAATCCATCAAATACTTCTTTAGGGGTGCATGTCTCCCTGTAGTATCATTCAAAACTACAGTAGTGATCTTCCCAAAAATAAAGGTCTCTTCTTCTATCCATCATTACAGACTTATAATCTTGTGCAATTATCCGTATAAGGTGTTGGCCTGTGTTATTAACAGAAGTATATCTAGTCACCTTCCATGATGGATATCTGGTGAGAAACAAGGGTTTTTAAGGGATGATCAATTTAATAAATTATTTCATTGACCCAAGAAGTGGTCAGTGACATTAATATCAAGGCTCATGGATCTAAAATGGAAATCAAGCTCGATATGGATATGTATTATGATAGGGTTGAGTGGAACTTCATTATCATGGAGTTATTAATTATGATCTTCTCCTCCTAGGCCTCAGATCTAATATTTAGGCGTGTTATTTCCTCAGGGATTTTAATATCATTCATGGGGAAAATCAGGGCTTATTTGAAGCTTTTTGATGGATAAGAAAGGGTCACCCTCTATCCCTAATCATCTTTATTATAACCCAAGATGTTCTTAGTCACCTCATCAATAGGAGCATTGTGAGGGGTAATATTTATCATTTATACTGCAGATTGATCTCTTATTTCATCTCCCATACTTTATTTATAGATGATAATATTATCTTTATGAATGTTGGTAAGAGATGAATATGTGGTATTAATAATGTTCTTGATGTTTACTATAATTAGAGTACTGAAATTATTAACAGAGGTTTTACCCCAACAAGGTTACATACCTAGGGGTGAATCAGGGTATAACAGATTAAAACAACTTCCCATTCAGATCTTGTTTCATTATTAAACAAAACAAACTTCTATCCATTTACCATAGAAATTTATGAACAGAATTGAAATCATGCCCGAGACACAGTAATTTTACTTGATTCACTCTTACTGGGTTATGTCAAAGTAGCATACAACAACAATGTACCGATGTACCAAATCCACTATGGATAATTTACAAAATACAATGTTCAGGATGGATCACTTCTAAGCCTTGGCTTGCTATCTTTTTAATGATTTATGGTTAGCTCAGTTCTTTTCCAAGGGTCACTCCCTAAGTCACTTTCTCTATCTCACAACTGGTGGAGAGGATCACATTGTTACACTTCCTTTTCTCAATTCTCTTGAAATGGATTCACCCATAGTTTATAGTCTTGTAGGTCTCTTCATTATACACTAATGAATATATCCTCGATTATTTATAGATTCTCTTTTGAAGTCTCACTTTCATCCACTTGATGAATATCACATTACCACAACTCAATTGTAAAAACACTTCTTAATACATTCTCGATGCTCACTACCTTCGTGAAACACACACCACCTTCACAAATCTTCTCAATTCTCCACAAGTATAAACTTAATTCACGAACCCCAAAACTTTTACAATGCTCACCTCTTTCATGAATACCAACCAGCCTTCACAAACCAACCTTCTTATATGAATCTTACTTATCCTTCACGAATCTCACTACCTTCATGACTCTCAAAAAATTCGGTTGGCTATCAAAGCCTTCACAAACCTTTTCACCAGACCCAAATTCATGAACCACCTTCACAAATCGAGATTCATTAGAATTTTAATTAAGTCTTAATACCTTTATTAAGTAGGTATATGCCTATTTATAGGAATTTCAACCGATTCCAGAATCTTCAAGCCATTTCATCTCCATTTCATGATGATCTCCCATTTCGTTCGTGATGCCCCTACCTCATGATGCTCTAAGAGAATCTCTCATTCGTGAATCACCTCGTAATCATGGAGATCACCATCAAAACATTCATAACTTTGAGAAACCCTATTTATTAAACCCAACCTTAATGAAACTCATGCCTTTACAATATTTTTATATGGGAATTAAGGAAATACAACTTTCACGATGTTATCCATCCTCCATATTTTGGACCCCAAAAATTTGGCAAACACTGGGAAACTGTGTCACATTATGTATGAAATATTTTGTACCACTTCCAGGGCATCCATTCCTTTGTCTTGGATCATTTTCAACATACATTATAAACAACCTCTCTAGAACTCCACAACATACATTGGAAATAATATTTTTCAACAAATACAATCAACCCAAAAATACTACATTGTTACCTTGAGAGTTGTTTCCCAACAATCTCCCCCTTTGGGTTTGTTGACGACTCTATACATTTTAGTAACTTATTGAAGCTTCTCCCATATTCTACCAACATTTGTTTCATGAAATTCAGATATCGATCAAATATTTACTCAACACATACTCTAATCCTACATGAGACATACTTAGCATGAGAAACCAGAATAGCATGTAAGGTTCATTAATGAATCATTTCATCCCAAAACCCATCAAATTATTTCATCATTAAATCCATTTTTCATGATATATTCCCTTTGATCAATAATATTAGCATCATCAGATTTAAAACTCCATACTTCTGCGCTCCCTCGATCAGCTTCACCATTATCTTGATTAAGACATTTTCTCTCTTTTATGGCCACAATTTCTCACCCTTTATCAATAAACATGAATGTTAACTCATTTTTTGTCTACAACATGATAAAGAACGCATATCAATACATTAGGGAAAAAACACACAATACCTATGGGAGAGGGGATCCCACATCCACACTTTTCAAGTGTGGTAAGTCAACTAAACTCCTCCTAGAGCCAGTCGAAGTTGTTCGAATACTTATTTGGGTAAGTCCTTCATCAGAATTTCTACAACCTATAGTTCTGTAGGATCATACTCCAACTTCAATATCCCGTGCTCCACCTTTTCTGTGATAAAATGATACTAGATTTAAATTTTATTTTTCCTTGATTGACAGACTAGATTTTTTCTAAGATTCATTGCACATGAATTATAACAATGAATTCTGATCAGAGACTTCACTTGAATACCCATATCATCATGTTTTTGCTTCATCTATAAAAACTGTGTCCACACTTGAGTAGACACAATATATTTATCTTCTATGGTGCTTAAATAAATGCAGTCTTGTTTCTTGCTTATCCAAGAAATACACAATCCTACAAGATAGAATTCCACACATGAAATTGATTTTCTATCATCTTCTAAACCAGCACAATCTACATCTATATAGACCAAAAATTGTTATTGATATTTTTCATTATATAGTAAACCAAAATCCACCATGAACATGATATACTGAAATATTATTTTCACTACAAGAAAATGTATTTCCTTGGTATTTCTTTGATATATTTTTTCTTGACATGTGGCAAAGATAATGTATGTTCATGTTATTTTTATGTATAATCGACTTCAAATGATCTACCTGTATTCTGTAACATTAACTAATTTTCCTTCATTATCTCTTGATAATTTCATATTGGTACCTACCAGAGTTTTCATCTCCTTGGAATTACCCATTCCAAATATTCTCATAACATCCTTGGCATATTTATATTGAGAAATGAATGTGCCATTGCTTCCTTATGTCACCTCTAAACTAAGGAAAAATGTCAGTTCACCAATCATTGACATTTTGAACTCATCTTTCACGAATTCAGTGAATTGTATACACTTACCATCATTTGATCTACCAAATATTATATCATCAACAAATACCAAAACAATCATCCTTTAATTATTGTCATTTTTGACGTAGATATTGTAATTAAATCGACCACACTGAAATATGATCTTTTTCAAAAACTGATCCAGTCATGATTACCATTATCTCAGTGCTTATTTAAACCCATATAAAACTTTTCTTAACCAAAAAACGCTATTCTCATCTTCATGGATAAGAAAAATTTCCGACTTATTGATACACACTTATTATTCTAGAACTCAATTAAAAAATACTGACTTGACATCTATCTAGAAAACTTTGAACCATTTTTACACTACAATGACCAATAATAATAATATGATTATCTCTAGCCTTACAAGTGGTGAAAATGTATCATCAACATTGATACCCTCTATCTGGGATTACCCTTTTCACACAAGTCATTATTTTATTTGGATCATTTTACTGTTTAAATTCATCTTGTTGTGACATACCTATTTCGTCCCGATAAAAATGTATCTTCTTATCTTGATACATTCTTCCATGTCTTATTCATATCAATCTGTTCAAGCCCTTCACTAATAGCATGAACCCAGTTCTCATCTCGATCTACTTCATCAAAATATTTAGGCTCTACCTGTGATAGGAAGGGTGCATGTTGTAATGATGTCATTTTTCATGTTTGAATTGGAATTTCCTAAACACCAATGATGTTATGCCTGTCAATTTCAGCTCGAATATTTAGTTTTCATGTAAATATAGATTCAAATTCCTCATTCTCATCATCAGTATCTTCTTAAGAATCAACATTTTCCACTTCAACTCCCCTTGATCTACTTAATTCCTCATCACTTTCATCAAAGAATTGTTCATTGTGTTGTGGATGATTCTACTCATTTTCAATTATAGTGACATAATTGTTTTCAACTACTTTTATCAGCCT
The DNA here is from genome assembly GCA_963277665.1 of Viscum album. Classification (NCBI taxonomy): domain Eukaryota; kingdom Viridiplantae; phylum Streptophyta; class Magnoliopsida; order Santalales; family Viscaceae; genus Viscum; species Viscum album. The sequence goes on from OY728135.1 coordinate 1,842,017,580, forward strand.
CTTTTTGAAACATATATATGCATTTATTTTTCCTATTTAACAAAGGAATATCCCATAATATTCACATGACTCAAATTTATTATGTTTCACTTTTTTGAGAATAAAAAACTCACTTCCAAATATTTCAACGTGTTTTAATGTAGGATTATTTTCATACCACATCTCATACATAGTATTTTATTCATTAAGACATAATAAAGACATGTTAGATATGTAGACCAATGTTAAGAAATCTTTATTTCATAATTTCTCTAGTATTTCCTTGTCAATAAGAATTTTTCTAGCCATGTTTTTTATTATATGACTTGTACTCTCAACAAATCCATTTATTTGAGGATTCCTTGCTACTGAAACATGATGTATTATCATGTGTTTCTCAAGATAATATTAGACCTCTCTATTTATAAATTCTATACCATTATCAGTATGAAAATTTTGGATCTTCTATATGAACATCCTTTCTAATTCCCGCAGATATTATTTTAAGAAACTAAACATGCTAGAATTATGGTAAATGACAAATACCCTTTCCATGCTACTGAATTAATCAATGAAAATAACATAGTGCCTCTTCTCAACAATGGATATTGGTGAGATAGGTCCACATACATCAGAATTAACCAATTCAATAACACTAGTCAACTTGTTTTCTTCTTCCTTGTACATATTTTGGATGATCTTTATTTTTTAACAAGCATCACATGTGTGAGTACGTTCACATGATAACTTAAGGGAGATATTGAGATTCATCAAATTTGACAAGATCTTACAAGGATTGTTTTTCATATATGGACAATCTGTTTATGACACATCATGTTTTACCCCTCTTGGGATAGAAAACGCATATCTTCTTCTCCACTCACAATGTATAGATTCTCAATTGTGTGTTTTACCTATAAAAAAATGAACCATATTTTTTCTATGATGATACACATCTTCTTAGTAAATATTATATCCTTCCTTGAGTCACATATTTGACTAAAAATAATTATATTATGACTCCAACCTTTAATGACTAAGACATCTGCACCTCTCATTTCCTTACCCCCAAAATTGGATTTTCTTGAGCCAATTATCTTCAAGCCTTCATCATTTCAAAAATTGACAAAACCTTCTTTTACATATTTTATTCCTTTAATAAGATCTCTATTGAATGTCATATGGGTTGTGCATCCACTATTAAAGATCCATACTGTAGAACGATATGATGATTTAAGAAAAATGTATGCACCCAATACCTTATCATCTCTTTTCTTTTCAATCCATGTTTTTGACTTCATAATTAGTATAGATAGATAATATTGATCTTCATCAGAGTATGATGGACCAACATCATCTTTCAAAGCTAAAAATGATTTTTTACTTTTCATCTCACTTTCTGATTCATTGATTTGCTTCTAGTAACCAATTTGGTTCTACTTTGGCACATTCCTCTGCATGGTTGATGTATAATATCTGGTCATGTGTACAAATAATCCACACTAAAAACAATGACCCTCTTAAGATATCCTAGAGTATCGAGCTCTATTTGTCTACCTCTGTTCTTCTTGTTCCCTTCGATATATCTTTTCTATGGAACACACATTTTTTTGAGTGTACCATCTTTCCACATCAATAAAAACTAATTTGGGGCGTGTTTATACATGTCAATTCTACACCATTGGTTTTCCCTTAGGTTCTTTGAATCTTCTAATTCTGCTTTATACCCAAATAAATCTTCAATATCGTAGTTGGTTCTTGTGGTCTGACTTCAACCATTAATGATTTTTGTTTTTGATCAAGCCCCGTACCAATCATATCTTTTGGATTTGATTGTTGTTTATGTTCTTCTGTACCTCTATGATCCACTTCTATCTTTTATATTCCTTGAATGATCTTCTTTCTCTATGTCATTATGATATTCAAGAATTTTTCTTGATATTTAATACTTCATCATAGTCCGATAACTTCTTTTTTATGTTCTTCAATACCTTTGATTTAATCTTGTACAATGTTATCCAAACTATTGATTTCCTTTTTCTGTTTGTTGATTTGAGCTTGTACTCAACAACCCTTTCTAAGATCTGTGGATTTAAAGACATTAGTTTTTCAATTTCTCCATTCATCTTAGAATTATATTTTTCTTGATGTTGTGTAAAAAGTTTGTCATCACAAAACACTTTGTTTTCTTTCTTTATTTTGTCTCTCAAAACTTCTATCTCTTCATGATAAGATTCTAATTCATCCATCATATCAAATCTTCCTTCGAATTATTCTTCATCATTTTTTATTTCTTACCTTGTCTAATAATTTTTTACAACTTCCACCATATTATTTACTTCATGATCCTTGAAATACTTCAACTCATTTTCCACAAATTCTTCTAAACTTCCATATTAGTTTGAAAACAGATTATTCTTTTTGAAGAAATTTTTCTTAAAAGATTTATTACCTTTTATGTAGGGAGAATATTTCTTCTTGAGGATTTAAAATTCATCATCATCAATATCTTCAAACTTCTTAGGGCACCTTGATTCAAGATGTCCAACCTTTCTACATCAAAATTATGAAAGTGGAAGTTTTCCTTTAAACATTTCATTTCATCTTTGAAGATTTGAGGAAAGGAATGACTTCACACCATCTATCTCTTATTCTTCATGTCAATATTAAATTGTAATCTTGTTCATGGACTCTAATTCCACCTATTTGGACTTCATCTTTTCCACATCATCATTATCATCATTTCTCATTTTGTATGCAATAAGAGTACTATTCAAGTTATCCAGGGTCAGCTCCTTTGTATCTTTTTCTTCCAATATAGAAACTTTTGGATAGAATTGAGGTGGATGTTTTATCAAAATATGATTAACGATCTTTATATATTCAATAATATCCCCAATATCATACATGTATTCCATGAAATAAATTTACCTGGTCAAAGAATGTATCAACTAACTCATTAGGTTGCATTATGAGATCCTCATACTTGTTTAATAGAACCTATAGCTTTGCTTCTATGAATTTTGATTCATGCTCATAAACGTTCATAAACTTTTCCTACATAGCATGTGATGATTTACATTACATCACCTTCATATATATCACATTGGATAGAGATCACCCTAAATCATTGATTCCTTTATCGTCAGCATTCAATTACCTTTAGTCTGCTTTTTATAAAGTACCACTATCAATATTGGATGAAATTCCATGCCTCGCAGTTGTAAACACATTCATACCCAATGATCAAAAGTAGTGTTACATCCAATTATTCTATTGATAAAATTTGTTCTCATCAATGATCATAATCCCTTTATGATTAAATTCCTCCATTCCTTATGCTGAGATAGAACCACTAAAAATAAAAGTTCCCTCTGATACAAATTTATTTCCAAAATTTTTGAAATACCCGGAGGGGGGGGGGGTGAATCAGGGTATGTCATATTAAAAAACTACCCCTTTAGATATTTTTTCATCATTAAAAAAATTATTCTCTCCATTTATAGTAATGATGTATGAACAAAATTGAAATCATCCACAAAACACATTGATTTTACTTGGTTAACTTTCACATGGCTACGTCCAAGGAGTATAAAACGACGATGTTCTGATTTACCAAATCCACTAAGGCTCACTACCAAAATAAAATTTTCAGACTAGATCACTTATAAGACCATGATCACTACCTTTATAATGTGTTAGGGTCAACTCACTATTTTCTTGAGGGTTACTCCCTAGGTATCTTTCTCTGGATCACTTCTGGTGGAAAGGATCGCCTTCTTCCTCTTTTTTTGCTCACTACTCTTAAAAGAGATTCACTCATAGTTTATGGAATTTTTGGTCCTTTCATTAAACACTAATGAATACATCCTTAGTAGTAGATATAAGTTTTTTTGAAGTCCCACTTTCATCCACCTGATTAATATCAATTTACCATAGTTCTATTGGGAAAAACATTCTCAACATCTTCATGATTCTCACTGCCTTCATGAATCTCACTCCTCCTTTATAAAGCTGCTCAATTCTCTACAAGTATAAACTACCTTTGTGAGACCCCAACTTTCACAATACTCACTTATTTCATGAATCTCAACCATCCATTGTGAAACATCCTCCTTTCTCAAATCATATTTAGCCTTATCGAATCTCACTACCATCACGAAGATCAAAACATTTGGTTGGTTGTCATAGACTTCGTGAACTTTTTCACCAGATCCACCTTTACAAACCACCTTAATGAATCAAGAGCCTTTATAATTTGTTTAGGTCTTTATACCTTTATGAAGGGGGTATAGGCCTATTTATAGGCATTTCCACTGATTCCAGAATCTTCCATCCACATCATCACCATTTCGTTATGCTCTTCTATTTCGTCCGTCATGCTCCATATCTCACAATGCTCCAAGATAATCTCACATTCACAAATCTCTTCGTAATCATGAATATCACCATCAAAACCTTCACACCTTTGTGAAAATATCGTTTTGAAACCCAGTATTCATGAAACTCATGAATTTACCATATTTTTATATGGCCATCAAGGAAATACAACTTTTACGATGCTGGCCATCCTCCAAATTTTGGACCCCAAAAATTTGGAAAACACTCAAAAACTATGTCATCATGTGTATTCAATTTTCTGTACTGCTTCTAGGTTATCCATTTCGTTGTCTTGGATATTTTTCAACATACGTTTTCAACAGCCTCCCAATAAATCCACAACTTCCACGACCCATCCTCACAGGCCCGTGTCATGACTACCCCAAGCCCGCCATCCATAGCCCACAGGCTGGTGAATAAAACCTAAAAGGAATATCCCAAAAGGGAAGAAATTTCCTTTAAACTTATACACACACAGACAGGGCATACTACACAAAGTAAACCACAAAGGAAATAAAATAGTAAGACCACCACAAAGTACCACCACTAAGAGTAAAAGGTGTAAACTGAAAGTAAAGGGGCCAAGATACAAGCCCAACTAAAAGGAAAGTACGACAAAAGATGTACATGCTTCAGAGGTTGTCCTCCACGGATTCTACTTGAAGGGTAGGTATAGATCACTGTCAGATATCACTACAACACACCACATCTATCGATCCACCTCTGAGCACCATCTAACCCTGGTTCCCCAAAGTCCAAGTCAAAGTTGTTCGTCATCTGCACAAGACACAATAGGTGCGGGAAAATACCGTACAAAGGTGAGTATATCAATACTCAGTAGTGAACCCAGGACCCCCTAAGTTCTCTTATAAATCCACAGAGGGAATAACACAAATTAAAATCTCGACGTAAAGCACAAATCAAAAGACACATCTCACACGATGTATATCTTAAGTATGGAAGTAAAGATGATTATTCGTAAATAGAGATCATCGTATTCTATTGAGAGGCTCTACTTCTGATCCAAAAAGGGTTTATCTGGTACTTATACACAAATGGTCGCCTTTCTACGGATCCATGATGGGTCCATCTACGGCAGATCCACAATGGGTCGTGCTACTGCTGATCCACGAAGGGTCTCTCTTATGTTGATCCATGAAGGTTAGCTCCTATGATGATCCATGAAGGGTCACTCTTATTCTGGTCCACAAGGGGTTTTTCTTGTTTTGATCCATAGAGGGTCACTCTTCTAGTGAACAACGAAGGGTCTCTCTTCATTCTTCACGTCACAACCAGCCACTGGATTCCTGCACTTAGCAAGCATGATTTCTGGAGGATCTGCTCCTCAATACATCGGTCATTACTAAACAACCATGAAGTCCCACATACAGTAACCCAAAGGACCATCTCATCCTAAGGTTCCCAATGCAATAGACGACACGTCGAACGGATGCATGGTCTATAAGATATAGACATTTTTGTAAAAGGGTATGGTTGGATTCTTGTCCGATCCAACCCAACCATACTCTAACCTCCACAAAAACTCACTTAGAATATCTAAAAAGTAAAGCCTTGTCACAAGGGTACCAATTCCACTAACGGTGCATCAATCGAATGCCAGGTTTGAGAGATATGAGTGTTTTAGTGAAATGGGGGTCGGTGGGGTCTGGGTCCGGTCTGACCCAGTCGGACCGACCTGGTCCAGTTCCATTCTGGCCTGGGCTTAGCCCATTGTGTCGTGGGCATGTTGGGTCATGGGTCTGGCCCACCATCATGGTTCCGGCCCACCATCATGGGTTCAGTCCACTGGGGTGGACCGCACCCTGCTCGGTCCGCTTGGCCGAGACGCGACTGGATGCCACTTCCCCCTGCTGCACCGAGGGTTATCGTGGGGCCTCCTGTCTGTCAAGGTCGAGCGACCGTGGCCTGCTGCGTGTCATGCTGCACAGGGGACTCAATGTGGAAGAGCATTTGCGTCCTTCCACATCTCCTGCAGACCAAGTTCGCGGGTTGAACAACCAATGTCGCACCATCGTGGCTCCACAGGTTTCCAACGCCACGACCATGGTAGCCACAATCTCCACCACTTAGCACGCAATCTCTGCCAGCCGTTGGCATGGAAGACGGCTCCATTTCTTCATCTTCTGGCATACTGCCAACACCACCGTGTGCCGCCGCTACCACCGGTGCGCCAATAAGAACTTTGGAGGACCACCGAACACGCTCTAGTGGTCTGTTCATCATTCCTCTTGCACCTATGGCCTTCAATGGATGCCATCTTCCCTACAACAACCTCGGATGTGCCTTGCCGCCACTTAGAAAAATTGGTCACATAGAATGTACAGGCGGATGGACTCAGGTTTTGTTCGTGTTTTCCAGTGTCCTCTAAGTAAGAAGTTTAAAAACATGGGGATGTCCAGGGATTGTAGTTCACTCAAAATAAGTGATAATTTAATCCTAGAAAGTGGAATCCTAAAATAAGTTAACCTCCTGTAAGAATGCATGATCCACAGATCAACCTATTCGTGGGTTGATCCACATTTATCATTTTCATAAATTGAATGGGGAAACTTTAAATAGTTCAAACCCCTACCTCGTATGACGTTCGTTTCCATATTTTTCTGTCCTTGAGGTTTCAAGAGGTCGATGTCGTTCATCACTTCACGGCTTCGTTCATTGAGGTATGACAAAGTCAGTGACGTTTCATTGGTGTTCTTCATTCTTCGTTGGAGAGTAAACTCACCATATGTTCATTAGATAATTTCATATGATTTAATTCTACAACTCTCCAAAGTGTAAGCAAATTAAAAGAGAACACGTCACATTGTTTCTGTTACGCTGCAATGTTGCATCATTACACTATTTCATTTATGAAACAGCGTAGCGATTACACTTTCACAACGAGCCATTAAGGATCCTCATTTAATCTTCCTCTTCGCCACCTTTTTTTTGCACCATAGTTTCATCGTCTGCCTCTCAAAGTTTGAGAAAACAGATAAAATAACTTTTTAAAGTTATTTTTTTATTTTCCAAAAATTTCAAAAAGAATTACTTTTCTGTCCGACCCTTGTCAGTCAAAGTTAAGTCATTTCTAGGAGAATCCTGGCGTTCTGAGTTTAATGGTGACCTCATATTTTTTATCCGAGTACCGGTTCAAATGTTAGAAAAACCCACTCGCATGTTTACTGAACGTACTTTAAAAATAAGTTCAAAATTACATTCCGGGAACCCCGAGCATCAGAATCACGTGTTGTCAAAGCATTTGTTCTCAGAACAATTACATATAATTTATAAAAAAATACATGGAAATTCAAAGACATTACATTCTAATCACCTTATGGATTTACGTCATCAAAAGAGAAAAAAATGGATAATCAAACAAATGGGGGGGTACTGAAAATGAATCTGAGCCTCCCACTACCATGTTCTTTTCTAGATATTCTCATGCTGCCACTGAACGTGCACTAGAGGAATCGAACGCCCATGAAGGACCTTATCCTATTGATCCTCATTTTCCATCGAGAACTCCGCAAACATCACCCCATCATCAATTTCCATCTCTCCCCAGTCGATGACTTGTGATGGATCATATACGTACCTCCTCATCCGCGACACGTGAAAAACATTGTTCACCTGATGTATCTGTGGGGGAAGATATAGGTGGTATGCTACCTCACCAACTCTGTTGAGGATCTGGAATGGTCCAATAAACCCAGAAGAGAACTTGTCGCCCCAGCCAAATCTCCACAATCTCTATCTAGACAACGAGCCCATACCCGAGTGGTAAGAGCTCCTTCTTGGAATCCAAGAGACCCATGTTCAAAACTAGGTGGAGGATAATTTTCGAGTTACTGTAGAAGTAATGTAGCAGGTACTATAGCATGCAGAACTATTCACCCGATTTGGGCCTTCAGGCCACTAGTTTGGGTCTATGGGTCTCAAGGGCCTTCGAGTCATCAAAGGCCTTAGGGCCACAAGGCCTTTGGGCCACAAAGACCATAGAGTAGCCTAGTTCATAGAGAGAAGTCCCTAGATGAGGATCAGAGCAACAAGAGCCGAAGTCACGAAAAGAAGAGCTAACCGGATTGGAATAATGAGAGGGTATGGCAACTGCCATCGGGACCAGGCACCATGCAGCATTGTATGCGGAAATTCTAGTCGACCAGAAATGTAAGGTGGGAAGCTGTGAGATCAATGATTCAGAAGATGGGGAGTGGAAGTTCTATTGGGTTGGTCCTACGGGTCAGGTAATGGGCATGATATGCCTCTATGCCTTCAGTTCATGTATTGTGTGTCATGTCGGGCCTTGTCCGTTTGGCCTACGGGTCATGTACAGGTTCCCCTTCAACCCTTAAAAGGGGTATTATCCATAATAAAATAAAAAAGAAGGCCTTCGGGCCATTCGGGCAATCCCCATCTGGGAAATACCAGAAGGAAAACATGGTCTCTCTCCTCGAACTCCAAGGGTCTTTATCTCTTGTCAACATAAGACTTTTGTCTACTCTGTACAGCCCTCATCTGTTTCTAGATTATATTCTCCTTCTCAGTGGTAGGTCGTACCAACTCTAGAAACATGAGTGTTGAATCCCCTAGGTCTGTTCAGCATAGAGGTGATCTGCATGGCTGCCCATACAGGGCCTCAATGGTTCCATGCCAATGGTGGAGTGAGATATTGTTGTACAAAAACTCCACTAGTGGTAGGTGGTCCTCCCAACTACAGCAAAAAAAGGACACAAGAGCGAAGCATGTCCTCCATGTTCGGTATGGTCCGCTCTATCTAACCATCTGTCTGTGGGTGAAATTATGTGTTCAAGCATAGCTGAGTCCTGAATGACTCCTTCAACCCCTTCCACAACTGGGATGTATAACGTGCATCATATTCTAAGACGGTCGTTGAAGGCACACCGTGAAGCCACACTATCTCCTGGATGTAGAGGTGGCCCAAGGCCTCTACCGATCCCTGCTTCCGGATGGGTAGGAAGTGAGCCAACTTTGTGAGTCAGTCAATTATCACCTAGATAGAGTCGTGGCCGTTGGACATGCGTTGTAACCCCATCACGAAGTCTATGGAGATACCATCTGATTTCCACTCTGGTTACTCAAGTGTCTGTGTCAAGCCTGCAGGGACCTGATGCTCGACCTCACTTGCTGACAAGTGAGGCATTGTGAAATAAAATCCACCACTGCTTTCTTCATCCCTTCCCACTAGTACTGACGTCATAGGTCCTAACACAACTTCTCCACACCAGGATGTACCACCAAAGAAGATGTATGGAACTCCCTCACCACCACCTCCCTTAAGATCACTGGTACAATGGTGCATCCTCTGGAAATTCTGATGTGCTCCCCACCTATCGAAATCCATCAGGACCCTATCCTGAGGATATCAGATCACATCAGGCCTCGTAGTCAATATCCACAAGTTGTGCCTCCCTAAATCACTTAAGGAGTAGGAGAGTGATTGTCATAGACTAGTGGAAGATACTCTATCATCATCCACAAAGTATATCTAAATCGTGACTTGCTGATCTATTGCCTCACTCAGAAGCTGTAAACCAGATCTCCTGATAAGCGCGTCAGCCACCATGTTCCCTTCCTAGGAGTATAGACTATCTCAATGTCATAGTCCCAGAGGAACTCCATCCATGACCGCTGTCTCAAGTTCATGTCTTTCTATGAGATGATATAACTAAGACTCTTGTGGTTGGAGTAGACGGTAAATCATTCAAACATCAAGTATTTTCGAACATCTTCAAGGAAAAACCACAACTACTAACTCTAGGTCATGGGTTGTATAGTTATGCTCATGCTGCCTTAACTTCTGTGAGTCGTAGGTGATCACTGCTTACTCTTGCATCAGGACACAACCCAATCCGGTCCCTGATGCATCGTAGAAGACTACATACCCAAAAATCTCTTCTTATAGTCTCAAGATGGGGGTACTCGTCAGTCTCCACCTCATCTCCTAGAAACTCTGATGGCACCTCTCCATCCATACGAAGGGTTTTCCCATCTTTGTCAAAGCTATAAAGAGTGTTGCTACTCTAGAAAAGTTGGGTATGAACCTCCAGCAGTACCCATCCAACCCTAGGATAATCCGAACCTCAGTCACGCTCTTTGGTGGCTCCCAAGAGAGCAAAGCATCTATCTTCACCAGATCCACCACAACTGCCACCTTGGAGATGACATGTCCTAGAAAGTGGACCTTCTAAATCCAGAACTGGAACTTCGAGAGCTTACCGTAAATCTGGTGCTCTCAAAGTATTTCTTGGACTATCTACAGGTGTGTAGCATGCTCCTCCTCCGATGCTGAGTACACCAAGATGTCATCAATGAATAATACCAAGAAACAATTGAGGTAAGGCTGGGAGATTCTGTTCATGAGTCCCATGAACACTAAGGGGGCATTGGTCATGCCGAAGGGAATCACCAAGAACTTGTAGTGGCTTTACCAACATCTAAAGTCTATCTTCGGTACATCCTCATCTTGTACCCAAATTTGATGATAGCATGATCTGCGGTCTATCTTATAGAACCACATCTCTCCCTTCAGCTGATCGAAGAGGTTATCAATCCTCATCAGTGGATACTATTTCTTCACGGTCACCTGGTTCATGCACCGGAAGTCCATGCATAGCCTCAAGATCATGTCTTCCTTCGTTGAAAACAACACTAGGGCTTCATATGGAGAAATATCGGGTCTTATGAACCCCTTTCTCTGCAAGTCCTCTAGATATACCCTCAATTCACAAAACTCTGTGGGATCCATCCGATATTTCAGTGTAGATATTGGTGTCATCCCTAGGTACAAGTCATTGAATAGTTTTACCTCTATATGAGGAGGTATTCTTGGGAAATATTCTGGAAAGACATCCTCATACCCATACACCACTATAGGAAATCTCGGACTCCTCTCTTCCACCTCACCGAGGGTGAGGCTAGCCAAATGGTGAGTGATCATTTTCACTCTCCTCCAAGAAATGAAAAGCTTCCCCTCTCACCAGTAAATGAAAACTTGTTCTCATCCTCACAGAAACACCACACTTTTTGCCTAAAATAATCGATCTAAGCATGGACTGTAGATAAAAATTCCATACCCAAGAAGATAGTATAAGGCCTCAACACTTCTACTAGGAGATCCCAGTCGAAGCTCTTGCCTCCAATGGTAATCTCACACTACCATCACCAGTTTGTAATCGATGAATCCCATCCCGTTGGAGTCTCTAATCGTAAGGATCAACCCAACGACTCCACTAGATTCTCTAAGCCTCGAACGAGGTATGTGGTAAGGAAAGAATGACTGGAACATGTGTCTAAAAGAACTGTATATAGGGTGGATAAGACATAGATATTACCTCTAATATTCTCTAGAGCACCGTGGTCATAGTCCTCTATCGCCGAAAACTGGCCTCACCCCTTTCCACAGGCTCCCTGATCCCATGGTGGACCACCTAGGGGTTGTGGTGGTAGTACCTCGAACCAACGTCCAGCACCTTCTACTCGACCTTCTCCCCTACCATGTCTGCCTCCCTATGGACTTCCTCATTTGAACCATTGTCTCTGCCTCAGTAGTCCCTCGACTGCCTGTTGGTCATCCATATGGGGATTTAGATAGTCATGAGCCATGTTCCCCTTTCCTCCACTGGACTAACAATATCGGTACCTCAGCTGACCTCCTCTTCCTCGTGATCTCCGCACCTCTGGCCATGCATCCTGGGGTCGTCCTCCGGAAGGTATGACCTTCTTGGGCCTCTGCCTCGTCTCCATACTTCTTGCTACAAATGACTCAGCCACCTGTCGTCCAGTGGTATCTCTTACCGTTTATGTCTACTTGGCTTGGAATCTCTCCACCAGTGGAGCTCACTCAAGCACTCCAGTCTATGTCGGGATACTGAGTGAAATCATTGACACCCTGATCTACCTTTGGAGTCCCTGATCAAAGGTCCAAGCTTTGAAGAAAGGGTCTCATACCACATCAGTGGAGTAGCTGGAGAGGTTGGTAAACCTCACTGAGTACTGGTCCATAGTTAGGCTACCATGATGTAGGTGAATTAGCTCCTAAATATGCATTGAGCGTAGTGTCACTGGTATGAACTCTTCCCTAAAGAGGCTCACAAAGTACAAATAGAAAAGGGTTGCCTCATCGTGTATCTAGAGAGTCAAGATCCACTATCTCTCTACTATGCCCTGAAAATGCCTAGTGTCTAGGACCACCATCGGGTATGTAGGTGTCTCTACTAGGAGAAAAACCCATGTAACTGCCTCTAGACAATCCTCAACCGCCCGAGGATATGACTCACCTCGAAACCTCAGAGGCCTCTATCTCTAGAACTCGTTTAGCATGCTCAGTCAGTGTGCACTATCTACTAGTGGGGTTAGTAGAAACTGCAGCTCTATGGATGGTGGTGGTGCCGGTACACCACCTAAAGGTGCTATTGTTGTAAGTGGTCTCTGTGCCGACTCCTCATCTCTAGGTGGGACATCAACGTGATCCCTCACTTTAATCCTGACTGTCTGTCTTCGTGGAGGTATCTAGTAGGGAAACAGATGTTCCATAGTCAATAAGTTATACCTCGTGAGCTGACTCAAAAGAGATCAGGAGAAATATATTTCCAAGACACATGCAACCAATGTTTTTGTGTACTGAGTCAAAAAATAAAATACAGGGTCCTTGTGTATGGATACGTCGGTCGTCGCACCAACAATAGACTCCCATGACTGAAATACGAACTCAAGACACTTAACCCTATTTCTCCATTGAAAATATAGACTCTTAGTTCTTCTTGTAGAACCGATCGTCCTTTGATACTACCTTTTCACGACCCGTCCCCCGAGGCCCATGTCGTGACTATCCCAAGCCTGCATTCCATAGGCCAGGGGCTAGTGCCTAGCACTAGAAAGGAACATACCAAAAAGGTAAGGTATTTCCTTTAAACCTATACACACATAGATAGGTGAATGAATGGCCAATTTTCTCCTATCGACCGGTCAATGTTTTGGTGCTCTGCTAATGTGTATAGCAGCACTCGGGTCGAATCCTCGGTGATGATCCTTTTTAATAGTAGATTGTTTTTAGATGATTGTATTTTGATTTGGGGGTTTATTTGTAGATTATAAATGAAATGATTAATGATTGGTGTTTTATTTAACAATTTGATAAAGATTGGGGTGAGTTCATTTTTAGGGAGTTAAGCTTGTGATATCCTTGATCTTTTCTTTATGTTGCATTTAAATTAACACCCACTTCACAAGATAACATTGATGGGAATTCCTAAGTGTTAAGGCTCTCATACAAGCCTTAACATAACTTAGGGTTCTAATCTTAATCAGAGATTCTTGATGGTAGTGTATTAATGGTTCCTAAAATCTATGGAAACCACACATTAAACAAAACAAGTCATTAATCCATGACATGTTAAGTCCAGTATACACAATGTTAATTTGAAGAGTACTCATCGAGCAAAAGATCTCAATCACTTAACATACCTAAATTATAACTCACCCCAATGAGATATTTACTCAGATGCTAAAATGATTATTAATCTGGTTATAATAACTATGATGATAAATTAAAAAGATAATAAAAAGAAAGGGATAAGAAAAGAGTGTTGTGTCGAACACACACACAAACGATGATGATAATTAAAAACGGAATTTAGATTGAATGAGAAAACAAAAGAGGGGAATGGGATTGAATTGTATTTAAACTATTTTAAGAAAATTAATATTAAACTGTATAATTTTTAAGAGAAAAAAAGATATTGAAGAAGAAAATTTCATAAAAACATAATTATAAAAAAACAAACACTTACACGATTACAACGAAGAACAAAAAAAATTAAATGAAAGGAAGAAAGGAGGAATGGTTTATCAAGTAAAAACTTGAGTATGGAAAATCCTCCTAAGCCTTTGGCAGAGCCTTGGTCATGCCAACCTATACTACTTTTCTCTAAAATTACAACCCTTTTTAAAGGAAAGGAGGGGATGTATTTATAGACCAATGTTGTGGACTGTTTGCATTTCCAAATTGCCCCTCTACTTATATCACCACGTTGATAAATTATACAGCTGAATCTCGAGATATGATCTTATTAAAAGTTGTAGATAAATATCCCCTCTATCTACTCTAAATAGTTTTCATCCATTGGACTTAAGGATCCTCAGTTATTGCGGTTGGATTAAACTATTTTAATCTGTCCATTTCAATAAAAACAAATTTGAAGGCCAAAATGTGAATGGGTTTTTGAATATCAAGATGCCTTAAAATTGAAATTATTTCTTCAAAAAATTCAGCCTTCAATATCTCTTATTTCACACTAAAAAATATCATCTTGATTTCATGAATACATCATGTGATATGTCATGAATAGTGTCAAGATTTTAATTCCCATCCAAAATGGTGGGATATAATTAAAAGATTCATTTTGGCCAATTTTTATTGGAGTTCTTCCCTGAAATTTTTATCCATGATTTTTCTGGATAATAAATAACCTATGGTTGAGTTTCATAAAATTTGGGCTTCGGGATTTAGACCAGTAACTCAATCATCATGGCTGGTCCTGTTTCATCACAAATTATTTGGTTCATCTTGTGAGGACCATATGACCATTAAAATGGGATAATTGTCCACTGATACCTTCTAATGATATGTTGGAAATAGAATAATAAACCATGAAAAACAATAATCACACGAATTAGATCATTAAGGTGATATTTATAAATAAAATATTAAACGAACTCAATTTGAATACTTCTAAAAATTATCAAAAATTATACTTAGTATTAAAAAATTAATATTTCACACAAATTATGCACATTTCATATAAAATAAGTAAAGGGAGTATATAATAATTCATGAAAATATTAATAACATCAACTCCCTCACACTTAGTCTTGTGCATGTCCTCATGTGCAACAAATATAAAAACATGACAAAATCATTTTCACTCATCAACAAATATTAAAATTTTGTTTTCCTCGCTCAGGGGAGGTTTAGAAAATTTCACTCATCCATATTGAATTCCACCACAAGTTATTACAAAAACAATCTTCTAAAAACAATTCATTTTTTTACGCTCAAATTTAGAAATGGAAAATGGTGGCACACAAAACTTACTCCTCTCAAGATGATAAAATTAATTTATTGAGCTTCACTCATTCACCAACCAAAAGTGAAAATCTTGGAGTTTGAAAGAGCTCTCAGATTCCATTCCTCATCCTAAAGTGAACAATAATCAAGATGTCTTTTTAAGGGGTTTTTTCTATGGATATGGTATAGTAGTAATTTAATGTCCAAGAGAGATTAAAAGAGGGGTAAAACACCAACATGGGTAAAACAATGAACAATTTTTCTTTGAAATGAAACATGGAAGGAAATGAAAAAACATATTTATAAGAAAATGATTGTGTGAAGAAAGACACAAGAGAGGAAGAAAATTTGAAGGGGGTGCAAAGATAAAATATTTACAAAACACAAAACTTCTCCCAATGACATAAGTGTTTTTCTTCTTCTTTTTTTTCCTTTTTTTTCATTTTTAGAAAGTTGAACTTGAAAAAGATCTCACACTCATATCCCAACCCATGATTGATATCCTCATGACACTAATTATAATAGTTATAACATGATCAAACTTTGTGGAAGAGTGATTTTTGACCCATCCAAGACACAACCCATTCTTATTTTCATTTTTTTGAATTTTTTTGAATTTTTTTTTTTGATATTTTTATTTTTTTTTGAAAACTTCTAAATTTGTAAAAGATAAACATATATACATTCCCAAAACTCAATGAATGACAACCTCTCCCCCACACTGAAATATAAGCTTTCCATTAAGCATATGATAACATGGTGAAATCAACAAAGGATACCCAAAATGAAATCCATTCCCCCCACACTTAAATTTCAAAAAATTATGCAAAGAAAATCCATATAGATATTGGGTGGGATAAGGAATTAGGCTTGTAACATGGATATCAAAGAAAAAATTTTCATAGGCTCAAAGGGACTTTCAAAAGAAGGATTAATGTATGGTTAATGGAAGGCTATTTGCATATTATAATTCTCATGGGGTTCAGAAAATTCCTCTATCATATTAATGCACACTAAAGTAGGAAATTCAACTCGAAGGTCCCCAAACTCAAGAATCACAAATGGGGGTGAAATCACATACTTTAAAAAGATAGCCATAGATGGCCATGGCATGAAAGAAAATTGTGTTCCTAATAGGTGGGGAAAATTAGTTTCCAAATCAAAAATTGAGCAGTCAAAATTTGTTGGGTTTGACACAATATTCTTTATCCAAATTCATGATGAAAATAAAAAAAATTGAGATGAAACCATGTCTTTTGACTCCCCGAAATGGTTGGACAAAATTTGAAAATTGGAAGGTGAGTAAGTATGACTCTTTATTTTTTATATATTTTTTTAAATGATTTTTTTTAGTTTTTTAGGTTTTTATTAGTTTTTTATAAAGACACACCCACAAAAAAGATAAAGAGAAAAAGAAAAGGTTTTGATAAAGAAAGTGGTAAAAAATGAAAAAGAGGGGAAGAAGAATAATGAGTGAGAGAGAGGAGGAGATAGAGAGAGAGTTAAAAGGAAAGTGGTTCCCCTTGGTTTGGATTTGGTGGGTCGTCATCTCTATCTGGTGGTGGGTCTACTGTAGAAGTTGTGGATTCAATGGAAGTCGATGTGGTTCCAGGATTGTGTGTCCTCTCATGATGATTCTTTAACTGATGTCATTTAACTGTGAATATTCTTTTTGAAGAGGGGTCTTTTACTTACACTACACCAAATGGGTAAACATTAGTAATAACAAAAGGACCTTCCCAATGAGTACTAAGCTTACCTAGGTGAATCCGAAATTGAGCATTGAAAAGCAATACCTTTTCACCTTCATGGAATACCTTTCTCAGGATGTGTTTATAATGGATAACCTTATCATTTTCTTTATACAGATTGGAATTCTCATAATAATCAAGTTGAAGCTCCTCCAGTTCAACCATTTGCAACAATATTTCTTCATTAAAATTTTCACAAACAAAATTACAGGTTTTCACAGCCCAAAAAGACTTATGTTGGATTTCAACTAGAAAATGACATGCTTTACAAAAAAATAGCCTAAAAGGAGACATCCCAATAGGTGTTTTATAGGCAGTTCAATAAGACCAAAGTTCTTCAACAGGTCTTTAAGGCCAGTCTTTTCTGGTCGGTTTTACAATTCTCTCAATAACTCTGTTCACTTATCGATTTGAAAGTTCAGCCATGATATTTTTTTAAGGGTGACATGCAGTTGAAGTTTTATGTACAACCCCATTCTTTTTCAAAAGAGATTCCATGGTTCTATTACAAAAATGAGTTCCTAAGTCACTTATCAAAGAACGTGGTGTGCCAAATCGGTTGAAGATGTGTGTCTTTAGGAACTCACTAACAGTATGTGAATCGTCCTTTCTAGTGGGTTTGGCATCGACCCACCTAGAATCATAATCAACCACAAGAAACATTTATGAGAATCCATTGGAAGGGGGGAATGGTCCCATGAGATTGATGCCCCAAAAATCAAAGATCTCATAGAAAATTATAGGCTTTTGGGGAATTTCATTTCTCTTTTAAATTGTGCCAAACTTTTGGCAAGTGAGACATTATTGATAGAACCCATGTGAGTCCTTGAAGAGTGAAGGCCAGAAGAATCTAGAGTCTAGGACCTTTTGGGAGGTCCTTTGTGGTCCAATGTGGCCACCTCTAGGAAGTGAGTGACATAATTCTAAGATGGAGGAATGTTCATCTTCATCAACACGTCTCCTAATTACCATGTCTACCCCAGTTTTCTAATGTTTATTTTCTTCCCGAAAATAGTATTTGGAATCACTTTTCAACTTCATTTTTTGTTCTTTTAAATAAAATTCAGGAAAAACACCAAAAACGGAGTAATTCATAATTGGGGCATACCATGGTATTTTTGGAGTGAGAGATGAAAGGTGATCAGTGGGGAATTTAGGAACAATGATTTCTGAATGAGAAGAATTAGAAATTCTACTAAGGTGATCAGCCACAGGGTTTTATTTTCCTGATCTGTCTTGGATTTCAAGGTCAAACTCTTGGAGCATTAGTATCCATATTATTATCCTCGATTTGGAGTCACTTTTCTTGAGTAAGAACTTTATAGAAGAATGGTCTGTGAAGATAATGATTTTGAGAACTAAGAGGTAGGGCCAGAATTTATCTATGGTAAAACCCACTGCTAAAATATCCTTTTAAGTGACAGTGTAGTGAGATTGAGTTTCATCCAATGTTTTTGGGGCATAATAGATGACATGAGGAATATTTTCTCTTATTTGAACAAGAAAAACCCCAACGGATCTATCAGAATCATCGCACATCAAATCAAAGGGTAAGGACCAATCTGGGGGTTGGATTATTGGGGTAGATCTTAGAGCAGTTTTGAGTTCAACGAAGGCTCTCTTGCAAATCTCATCAAAATTGAAAGTGACATCATGTTGGATAAACTGAGTGAGTGGGAGGTAAATCCTACCGAAGTTGTGGATGAATCGCCGATAAAAACCATCATGACTGAGGAATAAAAAGATGTCTCGAACAGAAGTGGGTTCAAGAAGTAATTGGATCACCTCAATTTTGGAAGAATCAACTTCAATACCATCTTTTGAAACTATGTGCCCCAGAACAGTCCCCTTTGTAACCATGAAGTGACATTTTTCAAAATTTAAAACAAGGTTACACTTGACAATCTTTTGAAAGACTAGAGAGAGTAAATTAAAGAAATATTTAAATGAATCACCATAAATTGTAAATTCATCCATGAATAAATCCATTAAGTGTTCAATGTATTAAGAAAAGATGCTCATCATACACCTCTAGAATGTTGCAGGAGCATTGGAAAGGCCAAAAGGAAATCTCCTCTATACATATGTTCCAAAGGGGCATGTAAAAGTAGTCTTTTCTTGGTCTTGAGGTGCGATTGGGATTTGAAAGTAGCCGGTGTATCCATCAAGAAATAAATAGTTTGACTTTCTAGATAATCGTTCTAGAATTTGATCAAGGAATGGAAGAGGGTAGTGATCTTGTCTTGTTTTGACTTTTATTTCCGGTAGTCTATGCACACACGCCATTTTTTCTTCACTCGAGTTGTTACTACCTCACCATGTTCATTTGTGATAACATTTATCCCACCCTTCTTAGGTACAACTTGAATTGGACAAACCCATTCACTATTGAAAGTTGGGTATATAATACTAGCTTGAAGAAGCTTGGTGATCTATTCCCTAACTACCTCAAGGATGAGTGGATTGAGTCTTATTTTTGGTTGTCTAATTGGTTTGGATAATTCCTCAAGATGGATGTGATGCATGAAAAGAGAAGGGTTGATTCCTGGTATGTCATCTAGGGTCCAACTTAGGGCCTTTTTGTTTTCCTCTAACACCTGAACAAGTTTGGTCTCCTCATTTTCAGTAAGTGAAGCAGAGATAATGACAGGATAAGAGTGATCATGTAAAAGGAATGCATATTTGAGGTTTTCATGAAGAGGTTTTAGATCATTCTCATCTTTCATTTGTGGTCTAGACAACTCAGGAATAGAGGAAGGGATTTCAGTTGCTTTATATTCATTTTCCTTAATACTGTTCAAGGTGGAGTAGTAGAGATCAGAGTTGATGTGGGATTCAAGAGAGTTTTCCAGTTCCTCTAAATTCACGGATTCTATGAATGAGAGGTCAACATCAACTTCATCATTTATAACTTGGTTAATCATGGTGCAGATTTCACAATATCCTCTCTCATTATAACATAATGAATGTGATGGAATGGGGTTCAATTGACTCTCAAAAGATTCCTCAGAAGCATTGATTGAAAATGTAGAGTGATCCTTAGATGGGTATCCCATGGCTTGGATAATGTTGAACTTGACCAGTTGGTCACCAAATTCCATGGACAAGATTCCTGAATGGACATCAATCTTGGTTCTTGCCGTCATGAGGAATGGATTTCCTAGAATTAGGGGATATTGAGAAGATTTTTCCTCAGCTACCATGTCAAGGACATAGAAATCAATCGGTAAGATGAGATCATTCACACAAAAAATAAAATCCTCAATTATACCCTCAGGACTAGTAGTGCTTTGATTGGATAATTGAATGACAACACCTGTTGGATGTAAGGGACCTAGACCAAGGTTGGAGAAGATGAATTTGGGCATGACATTAATTGAGGATCCTAGGTCTATGAGTGCATCATCAAAGTTGAAACTTCCAATTTGGCATGGAACCATAAAGGTCCCTAGATCATTGCACTCTATTGGAATAGACTGCTGATTGGAAACATTTTCAAAGGTCATAAGTTGCCTCTTGTGGGTGAAAAATTACTTAAGAAACTTGTCATACTTAGGGATTTGTTTTATGGAATCTAAGAGGGGTATGTTGACTTCAACACGTCTAAATATTTCAATCATTTCAGGATCATGTTCAAAGGACTAATTTGGCTTAGAACTGGCTTTAGGAAAAGGAATTGGGTTCCTAAGTAGAATAGAAGGAGGTGAGGGAATGGCTTCAGGTTCCTTTTCAAGTTTTTTTTCATTTCATTTTCTAGGTAAACATTTAAATTTGGTTTGGATGACTTGTCTTGAGGCATAGAAATTTTCTTTCCCAATCTAAGTGAAATTTCACTTACATTACCCTTGGGGTTGGGTAATGGTTGAGCATGGAGTTGGGAAGAATTTGATTGTTGTTGCTGGCTCAGGTGGGATGAAAGTTGACCAATTTGGGTTTCAATGTTTTTAAGGCTGGAACGGGTGAAGGAGGCAAGATTATCCACTGCACATTCCCATGGTTTCTTGGAAGAAGGGGCTTGACCCGGATTGGTATTACCTTGATTTTGGTTTTTGTGAAAGAGATTGTATTGGTTTAGTAATTTAGAAGGTTCACTAGGATAGTGGAATCCCAGAGGAAGATTGTTCCTTTGATATTGAGGAACAAAAGGATAAGGTTGTTGGAAGTTACCACCACCTTAACCATATTGGAATTTGTTTGGGTTTTGATGATGGTATTGAGGGGGATGAGAAATGGGATTCCCATATCCCAAGTTAGGGTTATATGTAGAGGAGAAGGGATCAGAATGGGGTTGGTTGAAGTTTCCAACAAACTGACCTGATTGTTGAGAGTTGGGGTTCTTCTGAGCATATGGTACATTGAGATCTATTGGTCTAGATGAATCGGATTGATCCTATTGAATTTTTGTAAACGTGTCAATTGGATAAGATGGGGAGTTGTATATTCCACAATTCTTGATAGGCCTAGGGAACAGATATTGTAGAGAATATGTGGTTGGAGCTTTTGTAGCCACGACTAGTTTTCGTACAAGACATATAAGTTCACTCATGCACTTGGTCATCTTGTTCAGATATATGGATTGATTATTTTGAGATTTTTTTACTTGATCATGTTCTTGAGTATGGAATTGTTGTGTTTTTGTATCCATTTACTTATAAGATCTCTTGTCGTTGCAGAATTTTTATCAATAAGACCACCGCCACTTGCGGCATCAATGAGGGTTCTCTCCATTTAGAATAACCCCTCATAGAAGTATTGGATCAAAAGTTTCTAGGGATTTTGTGATGTGGAAAGGTTGTAACAATATTTTTGAACCTCTCCTAGTACTCATGGAGTGATTCATTTGAGAATTTATGGATACCACTAATTTTATTTCGGATGGATGCAGTACGAGAAGCTGGAAAGAATTTCTCTATGAAGAGTCGCTTCATGTCATTCCATGTGGTTATGGAACCAGGTGGGAGGTAGTAAAGACATGAATTGGAAGGGTCATCTAAGGAAAATGGGAATGCTCGAATTTTGATTTGTTCCTCAAAAACCCCTTGAGGATACATGGTAGAGCACACCACTTGGAACAATTTAAGGTGGATATGTGGATCCTAACCGTTTAGCCTGTGTAAATGAGGAAGAAGATAAATCAAACCTGATTTGAGTTCGAAGTCAGCCTATATGTTTGGATATTTAATACCAAGAGGTTGGTAATTAATATCAGGGGCAACAATTTCTGTAAGTTTTTGTTCCCTAGGATTATTCATATCTAATTCAATTGGTTGGACAAGGACCAGTTCATGAATTATTTGATTATTCATAATGATCCTCCTAAGTTGGAAATGTGTTTTCTCAATTTCCGAGTCAAAAAAATCCAAGGGATTTTTTGGGAAGATATGGGGAATTCCGAGAGATGTTGGAAGAAACATGAAGATGGGTTTTTATTTGTGTTTTTGCATTTATGATTTTTATGAGAAGGTGGGTTTTTCTTTGTGTCTTTTTCAATTTTTAATTTTTTTTTTGTTTTTTACAATAACTAGAAACTAACGACTACTTAATTTCACCATACAAGTAAAATATGAAATTTAAAAGTGTGCCATATTATCTCATATCTACTGGTCAAGGTTCCGGTGCTCTGCTAATGTGTATTGCATCACTCAGGTTGAATTCTCAGTGATGATACTTTTTAATAGTCGATTGTTTTTAGTGGATTGTATTTTGATTGGTGGATTTGTTTGCAGAGATAAAATTAAGTGATTAATGATTGATGTTTGATTTACCAATTTGATAAATATTGGGGGGAGTTCATTTTTAGGAAGTTAATCTTGTGAAATCCTTGATCTTTTCCTTATGTTGCATTTAAATTTACACCCACATTACAAGATAACGTTGATTGGAATTACTAAGTGTTAAAGCTTTAATACAAGCCTTAACATAACTTAGGGTTCTAATATCAATCATAACTTGTTGATGGTAGATTATTTATGGTTCCAATAATCCATGGAAACCACACATTAATTAGAAGAGGTCATTAATCCATGACATGTTAAGTTCAATATACACAATGTTAATTTGAAGAATACTCATCGAGAAAAAGCTCTCAATCACTTAACATAACAAAATTATAACTCACCTCAATGATAGATTTACTCATCAATTGAAATGATTAGTAATCTAGTTATAATTATTATTATTATAAATTAAGAAGATAAGAAAAAGAAAAGTATAAGAAAAGAGTGTTGCGTCGAACACACACACAAACGATGACGATAATTAAAAACAGACATTAGATTGAATGAGAATGAAAAATAAAGGAAGGGTATTCAACTATATTTAAACTATTTTAATAAAATTGATATTAAAATACAGAAGTTGGATGATAATAAGATACATTTAAGAAGAAACTTTCATTAAAACATAATTATAAAAAACAGAAACTTACATGATTACAAAGAAGAACAACACAAAAGTAAATGAAAGGAAATAAGGAAGAATGGTTTCTAAATTAAAAACATTAGTATGGAATATCCTCCCAATACTTTGGCAGAGCCTTATTTGTTCCAACCAATTATCCTTTTCTCTGAAATGACAACCCTTTTGAAAAGAGAGGAGGGGATGTATTTATATCCCAGTGTTGTGGGATGTTTGCATTCCAAAACTGCCTCTCCACTTGCATCACCACTTTGATAAATTAGAAAGCCGAATATCGAGCTATGACCTTCTTAAAAGTTGTAGATAAATATCCCCTATTTCTACTCTAAAAATACTGTTGCCATTGGACTTAATGATCTAATGTTATGGCTATTGGATTAAACTATTTTAATCTGTCCATTTCAATTCATGATTTTTGAAGGCCAAAATGTGAATGGGGTTTTGAATATAAATATGACTTCAAATAGGAATTATTTCTTCAACAAAGTCGGCCGAATATATCTCATATTTCTCACTGAAATATATCAGCTTGATTTGATGATTACATCATTAGATATGTCATGAATAGTGTCCATATTTTAATTCTCATCCAGAATGGTGGGATGGACTTGAAAGCTTCATTTGGGCCCCTTGTTCTTAGATTTGGGACCTAAAATTTTGATCTGTGTTTATTTTGGATAAACAAGAACATATTGTGGAGCTTCATAAAATTTGGGCTTCGGTATTTATACTAGTAACTCAATCATCATAGCTATTCCAGTTTCTTCACAAATTCTTTGGGTCATCTTGTGAGGACCATATGATCCTTAAAATGGAATAATTGGATAGTAATTCCTTCTAATTATATGTTGGAAATCGAATAAAAAACCCTAAAAAAGAAGAATCACACAATTTCGATCATTAGAGTGATAGTTATAAATAAAATAGTAAACTGACTCAATTGGACTACTTCTAAAAATGCTCAAAAACTATACTTAGTTTTAAAACACTAATATTTCACAAAAATTATGCACATTTCATATAAAATTGGTAAAGGGGGTATATAATAAGTCATGAAAATATTAATAACATCAACTCCCCCACACTTAGTCTTGTGCATGTCCTCATGTGCAAAAAATATAAAAACATGACAAAATCATTTTCACTCACCAACAAATATTAAAATGTTGTTTTCCTCACTCATGGGAGGTTAAGAAAATTTCACTCATCCATATTGAATTACACCACAATTTGTTACAGAAACAATGTTCCAAAAACAATTCATTTTTATGCTCAAATTTAGAAATAGAAAATAGTGGTACACAAAACTTACTCCTCTCAAGATGATAAAATTAATTTATGGCGCTTCACTCAATCACCAACCAAAAGTGAAAATCTTAGAGTTTGAAAGAGCTCTCAGTTTCCATTACCTATCCTAAAGTGAACATAAATCAAGAGGTCTTTTTAATAGGTTTTTTTATGGCTATGGGATGGTAGGAATTTAATGTCCAATAGAGAGAAGAAGAGGGGAAAAAGACCAACATGGGTAAAACAATGCACAATTGTTTTTTAAATGAGACATAGAAGGAAATGAAAAAACATATTTACAAGGAAATTTTTGTGTGAAGAAATAAACAAGAGAGGAAGAAAATTTGAAGGGGGTGGAAAGATGAAATATTTACAAAACACAAAACTTCTCCCAATGGCATAATTGTTCTTTTTTTCTTTTCTTTCCTTTTTTTCATTTTTTGAAAGTTGAACCTGAAAAAGATCTCACACTGATATCCCAACCCATTATTGATCTCATCAAGACACTAATTGTAATATTTATAACAAGATAAATGGTTGTGGAAGAGTGATTTTTGACCCACCAAAGACACAACACATTCTTATTTTCATTTTTTTATTTTTTTTATTTTTTTTGATATTTTTATTTTTTTTAACACTTTTTAATTGTACAAGATAAACATATATACATTACCAAAACTCACTAAATGAAAACCTCTCCCCCACACTGAAATAGATGTTTTCCATGAATCATATGATAACATGGTGAAATCAACAAAGGGTACCAAAAATGAAATCCATTCCACCCACAATTAAATTTCAAAAAATGGGGTTCAAAAAATGCCTCTATCATATTAATTCACACTAAAGTAGGAAATTCAGATCGAAGGTCCAAAAACTGAAGACTCACAAATGGGGGTGAAAACACATACTTTGGAAAGATAGCCATAGGTGTCCTTGGCATGAAAGAAAATGGTGTTCCTCACGGGTGGGGGAAATTAGTTTCCAAATAAAAAATTGATCATTCAAACATTGTTGGGTTTGACACAAAATTCTTTATCCAAATTCATGATGAAAATAAAAAAAATTGAGATGAAACCATGTCTTTTGATTCTGTTAAATGGTTGGAAAAAATTTGAAAATTTTAAGGTGAGTAAATATGACTCTTGATTTTTTATATATTTTTTTAAATTATTTTTTTTAGTTTTTTATAAAGACACACCCACAAAAAAGAGAAAGAGAAAAAGAAAAGGGTTTGATAAATAAAGTGGTAAAAAATGAAAGAGATGGGGAGAAGAAGAAGGAGTGAGAGAGAGTATAAGATAGAGAGAGAGTTAAAGAGAAAAAGGTACCCATGGTTTGGATTTGGTGGGTAGTCGTCTCCATCCGATGGTGGGTCTACTGTAGAATTTGTGGATCCAATGGAAGTTGATGTGGTTCCAGGATTGTGTGTCCTCTCATAGTGATTCTTTAACCGATGTCCATTAACTGTGAATGTCCTTTTTGACGAGGGTTCTTGAACTTGCACTTCACCAAATGGGAAAACATTAGTAATAACAAAAGGACCTTCCCAATGAGAATTAAGCTTACCTGGGTGAAGCTAAAATTGAGAGTTTAAAAGAAATACCTTTTCAACTTCATGGAATACCTTTCTTAGGATTTGTTTATCATGGAGCACCTTAGCCTTTTCTTTGTACAGATTAGAATTCTCATAAGAATCAAGTCGAAGCTCATCCAATTTAGCCAATTCCAACAATCTTTCTTCACCAGATTTTTCACAATCAAAATTATAGGTTTTCACTACCCAAAAATAATTATGTGGGATTTCAACTAGAAAATGACATGATTTACCAAATACTAACCTAAAATTAGACATCCCAATGGGTGTTTTATAGGCATTTTGATAAGACCAAAGTACTTCACCAAGTCTTTCAAGCCAGTATTTTCTGGTGGGTTTTACAATTCTCTCAAGAACTATTTTCTCTTCTTGATTTGAAATTTCAGCCATGCCATTTGTTTAGGGGTGATATGCAATTGATGTTTTATGTACAAACCCATTATTTTTCAAAAGATATTTCATGGATCTATTACAAAAATGGGTTCCTAAGTCACTTATCAAGGAACGTGGTGTGCCAAATTGGTGGAAGATGTGTGTTTTTAGGAACTCACTAACAGTATGTGAATCATATTTTCTAGTGGGTTTGGCCTTGACCCACCTAGAAAAATAATCAACCGCAATAAAAATGTATGAGAATCCATTGGAAGGGGGGAATGGTCCCATGAAATCGATGCCCCAAACATCGAAGATCTCATAGAAAATTAAAGGCTTTTGGGGCATTCATTTCTCTTTGAAATTGTGCCAAACTTTTGGAAAGTGGGACCTGATTGAAAGAACTCATGTGAGTCCTCGAAGAGTGAAGTCCAGAAGAATCTAGAGTCTAGGATCTTTCGAGTGGTCCTTTGTGGTCCAAAGTGGCCACCTCGAGGAAGTGAGTGACAAAATTCTAAGATGGAGGAATGTTCATTTTCATCAACACATCTCCTAATTACCATGTCTGCCCCAGGTTTCCAAAGTTTATTTTCATCCCAAAAATAGTATTTTGAATAACATTTCAACTTCATTTTTTGTTCTTTTGAAACAATTTCAGAAAAAACACCAGAAACCAAGTAATTCACAATTGGGGAATACAATGGTATTTTTGGAGTGAGAGATGAAAGGTGCTCAGTGGAGAATTCAGGATCAATGATTTCTGAATGAGAAAAATTAGAAGTTCTACTCATTTGATCAGCCACAAGGTTTTCTTTTCTTTCTCTATCTTTGATTTCATGGTCAATCTCTTGGAGAATTAGTATCCATCTTATTATCCTCAGTTCAGAATCACTTTTCTTGAGTAAGAACTATATAGTATAATGGTCTATGAAGATGATGATTTTGGCACCTAAGAGATAGGGTGGTAATTTATCTAAGTCAAATACCACTGCTAAAAGTTCTTTTTCAGTGACAGTGTAGTGAGATTGAGTTTCATCCAATGTTTTTGAGGCATAATAGATGACATGAGGAATCGTTTCTATTCTTTGACCAAGAACAGACCCAATGACTCTATTGGAAGAATCACACATCAACTCAAAGGGTAAGGACTAATCTGGGGGTTGGATTATTGGGGCAGATGATAGAGTATCTTTGAGTTCAACAAAAGGATCTCTTGAAAACCTCATTGAAATGGAAAGTGACATCATTTTGGAGAAACTGATTGAGTGGGATGGAAATCCTACTGAAGTTATGGATGAATCGTCGATAGAAACCGGCATGACTGAGGAATTAATTGATGTCTCAAACAGAATTGGGTTCAGGAAGTGATTGGATAATGTCAATTTTGGAAGGATCAACTCCAATACTATCTTTTGAAACTATGCGCCCTAGAACAATCCCATTTGCAACCATGAAGTGACATTTTTCAAAATTTAACACAAGGTTACACTTGACACACTTTTTAAGGATTAGAGAGA
Source organism: Viscum album (assembly GCA_963277665.1). Taxonomy (NCBI): domain Eukaryota; kingdom Viridiplantae; phylum Streptophyta; class Magnoliopsida; order Santalales; family Viscaceae; genus Viscum; species Viscum album. The sequence continues at coordinate 1,842,045,969 of OY728135.1, forward strand.
GTGAATTCAAGAAAGATCCAAATGGCTCACCATAAATGGTTAAGTCATTCATTAATACTTCCATGTAGTGTTCACTGAATTCAGAAAAGATGCTCATCATACACTTATGGAAGGTTACAGGAGCATTGAAATGGCCAAAAGGCATATTCCTATATGCATATGTTCCAAATGGGCATGTGAAAGTAGTCTTTTCCTGGTCCTGGGGTGCGATTGGGATTTGGAATTAGCCGATGTATCCATCAAGAAAGCAATAGTGGGACTTTACAGATAATCGTTCAAGAATTTGATCAAGGAATGGAAGAGGGTAGTGATCTTTTCTTATTTCGACATTCAATTTCTGGTAGTCGATGCACACACGCCATTTGTTCTTCACTCGAGTTGTGACTACCTCACCATGTTCATTTGTGACAACAGTTATCCCACCCTTATTAGGTACAACTTTAATTTGACTAACCCATTCACTATCAGAAATTGGGTAGATAATACCAGTTTGAAGAAGCTTAGTGATCTCTTCCCTAACTACCTCAAGGATGAGTGGATTGAGTCTTTTTTGTGGTTTCCTAATTGGTTTAGATGATTCCTTCAGATGGATGTGATGCATGAAAAGAGCAGGGTTGATTCTTGGTATGTCATCTATGGTCCAACCTAGGGCCTTTTTGTTTTCCTCTAACACCTGAACAAGATTGGACACCTTAGTTTCTGTAATTGAAGTAGATATAATGGTAGGATAAGGTTGATCATGTAAAAGTAATTCATATTTCAGGTGTTGAGGAAGAGGTTTCAGATCAATCTCATCTTTCATTTGTGGGATGGACAACATAGGAATAGAGGAAGGGATTTCAGTTTCTTTAGATTCATTTTCCTTAATATTGTCCAAGGTGGAGCAATATAGATTAGAGTTTATGTGGGATTCAAGAGAGTTTTCAAGTTTCTCTAAATTTATGGAGTCTATGAATGAGAGGTCAACATAAATATCACCATTTATAACTTGGTTAATCATGGTGAGGATTTCACAGGATCCTCTCTCATTAGAACATGATGAATGTGATGGAATGGGGTTCAATTGACTCTCATAAGTTTCCTCAGAATCATGGATTGAGAATGTAGAGTGATCCTTAGATGGGTATCACATGGCTTGGAAAATGTTGAAATTGACCAGTTGGTCACCAAATTCCATCGGGAAAGATGTCTGAATGGACATAAATCTTGGTTCTAGTAGTCATGTGTAATGGTATTCCTAGAATTAGGGGAGATCGATAAGAGTTTGTCTAACCTTCCATGTCAAGGACAGAGAAATAAGCAGGGAAGATGAGATCATTCACAGAAACAAGTTCATCCTCAAATATACCCTTAGGACTAGTAGTGCTTAGATTGGATAATTGAATGAAAACACCCATTGAATGTAAGGGAACTAGACCAAGGTTGTAGAATATGGATTTGTGCATGACATTAACTGAGGATCCTAGGTCCATGAGTGCATCATCGAAGTTGGAACTTCCAATTTGGCATGGAACCCTAAAGGTCCCTGGATATTTTCACTTTATGGGAATGGACTGCTGGGTAAAAACATTTTCAAAGGTCCTAAGTTTCCTCTTGTGGGTGCACAATTCCTTAAGTAACTTGGTATATTTAGGGATTTTTTTATGGAATCTAAGGGGGTTATGTTGACTTCAACATGTCTAAACATGTCAAGAATTTCAGGATTGGGTTCAAAGGACTTATTTAGCTTTGAAATGGATTGAGGAAAAGGAATTGGGTTCCTAAGTGGAATAGAAGGAGGTGAGGGAATGGATTTAGGTTCCCTTTCAAGTTTTTTTTCTTTTAATTTTCTATGTCAAAATTTAAAGGTGGTTTGGATGACTTATCTTTAGGCATAGAAATTTGCTTCCCCAATCTAAGTGCAATTTCACTAACATTACCATTAGGGTTGGGTAATGATTGAGCCAGAAGTTGGGAAGAATTTTATTATTGTTGCTGACTCATGTGGGATTCAAGTTGACCAATTTGGGTTTCAATTTTTTTAAGGATGGAATGAATGAAGGAGGAAAGATCTTCCACTACACTTTCCCATGGTTTCTTGGAAGAAGAGGCTTGTCTTGGATTGGGATTACCTTGATTTTGGTTTACAGGAAAGAAATTGCATTGGTTTAGGAATTGGGAAGGCTCACTAGGATAGTGGAATCCCAGAGAAATATTGTTCCTTTTAGGTTGAGGAATAAAAGGATAAGGTTGTTGGAAGTTACCACCACCTTGACCATATTGGAATTGGTTTGGGTTTTGATGAGGGTATTGTGGGGGATGAGAAATGAGATTCCCATATCTCAAGTTAGGGTTATATGTAGAAGACAAGGCCTTAGAATGGGGTTGGTTGAAGTTTCTAACAAACTAACTTGATTATTGAGGGGTGGGGTTCCGCTGAGAATATGCTACATTGAGCTCCATTGGTCCAGATGAATCGGATTAATCCTATTGAAGCTGTGGACATGTGTCAGTTGGATGAGATGGGGAGCTGCAGATTCCACATTTCTTGATAGGTCTAGGGAACAAAGATCATGGATTATATGAGGTTGGGATTTGGTCAGGGATTTGGTGTAACACCCCAAGATTTCATAGTGCGTTATTTCTTTAAAATAATTCAATAACTTGCACTACACGCAACACCGAGTTCAAGCACACCATGACTTACCAAACAAGCCGTTCAAAAGGGGTTATGAATAGTATTAACTATATTTTAAACATTATATAATCCTTATAATTTTAGAATCCATATTATGAGTTTTGTAGACATAATTTAAGAACAAATTCCTTTTTTTCAGATAAAAGAAGTATTTTTCAAAAATGCACTTTTACCAACTTTAATAGTGATTCCTTTTTAAATCCAATATTTCAAACTTTTATATATTCTATTTGAATAAATAAATTTACTTTTTAGAATGGGGACATCAAAAATTTACAATGAAACATCCCAAGCTTCCACGGTACATTTCCCTTTGAATAATGCAATATCGTGCATTGTACGCAACTTCGAGATTCTAACACACTACAACCAATCAAACTAGCCGTAATGAATAGTAATACCTAATTTTTGAAATTTTATAAATTTTATATTTTGAAATGGACTTCATTTTTGGATTCATAATATCTAAATTATCTTAGGGTGAAATTTTGGTACTTTTCATATAACATTCATATTTTGATGAATAGTGAAAATTACTAAATTTTAATTAAAAACAACTTTTTTAATCGAAATAATTAATAGTGATAAATTATGAATTTGAGTGGTTTTAAATTATATTTAGAATATATTTTTACCATTTAATACAATTTTTTTCATTGGACATAATTTCACAATTAAACCGAACATAAACAAGTATCAATTGTTTGATAGTTATTATATCTTAAAAACACGCTTTTTGTTTTGACAGTGGGAATTAATTTTAAATTAATTTCTGCCACTTCTGTGTTTTGAATTTGGAAAAATGGATTCCATATTTGGAATTAGGATTTTCAAATTGTGTAAATAGGTAAATTTTATTTTTAGACATTTTGAATAATTACTTCGGTAAATATTTTATTTACCATGGTTAAAGGGTAAATCTGGTAAATAAGGGTTAAAAAATAAAATTATAAAAATAAAAAATTACCCTAAAACGTGTCCTAAACTTATTGGTTGAAACATGTCCGACCATGGCCATCTTTGGGTCGATTTTGGGACCCCATGGTGCCACTTGTAAGTGATAGGGACACTTTATTTTAATTAAGATAAAATGAATACAAAAATGACACAAGCATATATATTTTTGAAAAACAATTTTTACATAGGGTTATATATGTTGTATTTTCAACTATAAATATTCATTAGAAATATAACACGATTTCCTACATAATGGTATTTTATTTATAATTTTTAGACATTAAATAATTTAATTTATTTATGACACAATGATGATACAGTAATTACCATAATAGTGAAAAATTAAAATGATTGATATTGTAGATATACAAATAAATATAATTTGAGACTTTTTAGGAATTACACTAATTTTTTAGGTTAATGTGACATTCTAGGAGTGATTTAAGTAACTTTTTTCAAATTAATCTTTCTGTTATGAGTTTTTACAAAAATCAATTATTGAATAGTGTCAAAATTGACATAAAATAGTTTTTAAAACAAATATTATATTATTAATTGATATTAAATTCCTAAAAATCTATGGTTCGGCCAAGAGACTTATATCATGATAGGTGTATCATTAATAGACCACTTGGGGTCTCTTGGGTGTATATTGTATGTTTATTAACTATATAACATAAAAATACAAAGTGACATGGTAATTGTTAAACTAATTAACTAAGAGTTAAAACTAAAAGATAAGGTTAATATGGTAACCCAAACCTGTATAAAACCTATTGGTTGAGTATTTTTAGACCCATCCCCTTCTTAAAATTTAAATAATACACTTTGGAGCCATTATAAACCAAATATGAATTTATTATAAATTAATACTTTTAGTTTTTCCTAAAGAGCCCCTCCTCCCCCTTATAAAAGGACCCAGCTTCTAACCAATTCTTCACACATTCAAAGCCTTTTGGATCGGCCAAACTCTGCCCAAATACTCTCTAAAATTCCATAAATTCATCCTAGAGGCCTTCCTTTAGTCATAAATCTAACCTAAGAGCCCTTTTGATCAAATCAAAAGGAAGAACCCGAAGAAGAGGTAATGATTTCACCACCATTTTCCAAGTTCCTTTCTTCTTCCACTTCTTCCTTATTTGTTATTACCATTATAAAATAATAACTCCAGTATATAATATATACTATGATGTTATTATAAATATGGTACAACCATATTTAGTATTCTATCCATCCTTTGAATAACATGTCACCATATGTGCATAAGTACGGCTTACCGTCTCCACGTCGTGGTGTAATTGTTATTCAATAAATTATTATTTGGATGGGTATAATAATGATTTGTAACTCATGCAAATAATAAATATATCATGATAATGATTCTTTATATATGATATATCATCCAATTATATATTATTTTTATATCAAAAGAATGATATTTTCGCTTGTGCGTACGTATGGATTACCGTCTCCACAACGTGATGAGATTCATTTCCAAGTTCACCATTCATCGAATATTATAAAAATATATATTACTAATAAGTATGTAATATATAACATAATAATTATACTGGATATATATATATAAGGATTTATGTACTTACATATATCTTATTCACTTACTTCCGTTAAATACTATATGAAAACAGAAACAACGTTTATGCGTACGTACGGACTACCGTATCCATAAATGGTGTTTTTCATTTCATATATATGTCTATTATACATATTTATATTATAAATATATATGATATATTTATCATGTTTTATATTATGGAAGTATTTAAATCATGATCTAAGTGATACAACCAAGAGTGACAAGTTAAAACACGTACGATAAAGAAAGTGATTATTGCCCAAAATGTTAACTTAACATGGAAATTATTATTAAATGGGTAATATAAAGTCATAAATGAATCCTCTATGATATCATAAATATTAATATGGTTCTGGTATAATTTAATAACATACTAGGATCTTCGTACAGAAGGTTAAACGTACCCTCGACTAAAGGAAAGTGCTAGGTAAGGGGTTTTCATCTGACTCCTTATTCCCGTGAGATTCATGTCATATTTCCACTATTACCTTTTGTGTGGTTTATGTACTGCCCATAACTATATTTTTTGTGTAATTCACTTTAATTTATGTGTATTTACATATTCATTGTATGATACCTCTTTCATGGGTTTTATGTTTCGTAAGTTACCAAACATGTAAGGGTTAATTTCACAATCTTTTTATTATCCGAGGTTGTTTTTAAATAAGTATCTACTATGACATATTTATTATCCATGTACATGTTTTATGAAAGAGTTTTCAAAGGGATTATTTTAAGTTAATTTTTACTAAAACATCATTTTAAATGTTTTAAATATTTAATCTTCTAAATCTTTCCCATTAATGTCCATGTCTTTAAAATGGTTTTTAAGGATTTATTTATATGGACATGAATGTTTTTAAAATGTTAATTCCTTTAAAAAGTTTCAAAGTGGTATGGGACACTTTTATTCAAAAATGTCTTTAAATGACTAATTTTCTAAATTGTGTGACTTTTAAATGTTTTCATGAAAAAGGGGTATTTCTCTCAAAGAGTTTTACAAATTAATCTCTTCTATGTCAAAATCCTTTAATGGATTTTAAACTTTTTTTGAAGTTGATTTATCATGATACAAATCTTCCATATTTTGTTGAAGGTTTTGTGATATATTTGACTCTGGATGTGTTATTTTTATAGGATTCATGGTTTATGGGTAAAGTATTGACATTTCTGATGCTAGTTTTAATACAAATTTTTATGTTATATTTCATCCACTTCTTAAGATGAATGTGTTGGACTAGTATGTTCCGGGCTGGGGACCGGTAAAAGTAAGCCCTCCGGGTCAGTTTCCCGTTATTAGATGCACTCCGGGTTGGGTTCCGGTTATAGTTATCCCCTAGGCCTTGGCATGAGGCCTTGATAAAGAAATTAATGTTCAGAATTATGCATTACATCATTATGAAAGTGGTTAGTGATATTTCATGTGATTATTCGATTAGTATAATATCCACGTGAATAATTAAATGGCATTATTTCATTTTATTTCTTCCATATTATTCTGAAGTTCAAGTTTAAAAGGCTTTTGTTTTTGTTTTATACGTTGCCTTAAATGTTTATACTTATTTTTAAAAGTTTCGGCTGTATTGCTTACCCTTACGGAGCATTTGAGCTCACCCATTTCTATGTTTTATTTTTCCCAGGATTCCAAGAAGTGTAATGTGATTGATATGCAGGGTTAAGACCAGGGAATAATGGCATTCATAAAGTATTATTTATGTTGTTTTGTATGTTATGAAGTGTAATGTAACATTCATGTATGTAATCTATTTTCCAAGACTGCTAAACTGATCGGTTCTTCGGGACTTGGTTCCTTGTAATCATGCCAATGTATTAAAATAATGCACTGACTCTGGGTCACTGGGGTCGGGGCGTTACATTTGGTGATATTGAAAGGATTCAACAAGATTTTTGAACCTCTCCTAGTACTCATGGAGTGATTAATTATAGAATTGATGGATACCACTAATTTCTTTTCAGATGGAAGTAGTACGAGAATATGGAAAGAATTTCTCTAAGAAGAGTCACTTCATGTCATTCCATGTGGTTATAGAACCATAAGTGTGGTAGTAAATCCATGACATTGTAGAGTCATCTATGGAAAAAGGGAATGCTCGAAGATTTATTTGTTCCTAAGAAACCCCTTGAGGCTTCATGGTAGAGCACCCCACTTGGAACTCTTTATGGTGGAGATGTGGATCCTCACTAGCTAGCCTGTGGAAATGAGGAAGAAGATGAATCAAACCCAATTTGAGTTCTAAGTTAGCCTCTATGTTTGGATATTGAATACCAAGAGGTTTGTAATTAATATCAGGGGAAACAAGTTCTTCCCTAGGATTATCCATATCTAATTCAATTGGCTGGACAAGGATGGATTCTTGAATTATTTGATTATCCCTAATGTTCCTCCTAAGTTTTTGAAGTGTTCACTCAATTTCTGGGTCAAAAAAATCCGATTTATTGTTTGGGAGGCAATGGGGCATTCAAAGAGATTTTGGAAGAAAGAGGAAGATGAGGTTTTTTTGTGTTTTTTTCATTTATAATTTTTTTGAGAAGGCGAGTTTTTCTTTGTGTTTTTTTCAATTTTGTTTTAAAATTTTGTTTTTTTCATACACTTACTAGAAACTAAAAACTAATTAATTTCACCATCCCCATAAATGGTGCCATTTTAAATCATGGCCAATTTTCACCTATCGATCGGTCAAGGTTCTGGTGCTCTTCTAATGTGTATAGCAGCACTCGGGTCAAATCCTCGATGATGATAATTTTTAATAGTCGATTGTTTTTAGTTGATTGTATTTTGATTAGGGTGTTTTTTTTGCAGAGATTAAATGAAGTGATTAATGATTGGTGTTTGATTTAAAAACTTGATAAATATTTTGGTGAATCCATTTTTAGGGAGTTAATCTTGTGATATCCTTGAGCTTTTCATTATGTTTCGTTTAAATTAACACCCACTTCACAAGATAACTTTGATTGGAATTCATAAGTGTTAAGGCTTTAATCCAAGCCTTAACATAACATAGGTTTCTAATTTCACTCAGAGCTTGTTTATAGTAGTGTATTTATGGTTCCAATAATCCATGGAAACCACATGTTAAACAAAACATGTCTTTAAACCATGACATGTTAAGTCCAACATACACAATATTAATTTGAAGAATACTCATCAAGAAAAAGCTCTCAATCACTTAACATAACTAAATTATAACTCACACAAATGAGAGATTTAATAATCCATTAAAATGATTAGTAATATGGTTATAATTATTATGATGATAAATTAAGAATATAAGAAAAATAAATGGATAAGAAAATAGTGTTGCGTCGAACACACACACAAACGATGATGATAATTAAAAACAGACTTTAGATTGAATGAGAAAGAAAAATAATAGAAGGGGATTAAAATGTATTTAAACTATTTTAAGAACATTAATATTAAACTATATAAGGTGGATGAGAATAATAGATATTTAATAAGAAACTTTCATTAAAACAAAATTATAAAAAACAAACACTTACACGATTATAATGAAGAAAAAACGAAAAGTAAATGAAAGGAAGCAAGGAGTAATGGGTTTTCATGTAAAAATGTGAGTATGGAAGATCCTCCCAAGCCTTTGGAAGATCCTTGTTCATGAAAATCTTTCCTCCTTTGCTCTGAAATTCCAACCCTTTTGAAAGGAGAGGAGGGGATGTATTTATAGCCCAATGTTCTGGGCTGTTTGCATTCCAAATCTACCCCTCCACTTGAATCTCCCCTTTTATAAATTAGACAGCCAAATATATAGATATTATCATCTTACAAGTTTTAGATAAATATTCCCTCTGTCTAGTCAGAAAATTTGGAGTCCATTTGACTTAAAGAGCCAAAGTTATGGAAGTTGGATTAAACTATTTTAATCTATCCATTTCAATACAAAATTTTTGAAGGAAAAAATGTGAATGGGTTTTTGAATTGGAAGATGACTTAAAATTGGAATTATTTCTTAAAAAAAAGTCTGAAACCTATATATCATATTTCACACTGAGAAATATCATCTTTATTTGATGATTACATAATGAGATATCTCATGAATAGTGTCCGGAGTTTAATTCCTGTCCAAAATGGTGGGATGGACTTCGAAGCTTCATTTAGCCCTCTTGTTCTTGGATTTGGGCCCTAAAATTTTTAACCATGATTATTTTGAATAATAAGGAATATATTGTGGAGTTTCATAAAATCTGGGCTTTGGGATTTAAACTAGTAACTCAATCATCATGGCTAGTCCTGTTTCATTAAAAATTCTATGGGTCATCATGTGAGGACTATATGACCCTTAAAATGGAATAATTAGACACTGATTATTTCTAATGATATGTTTTAAATTAAATAAAGAACCCTAAAAACAATAATAAAACAATTTGGATAAGTGTGGTGATAGTTATAAGTAAAATAGTAAACTGACTCAATTGAACTACTTCTAAAAATGCTCAAAAATTATACTTAATATTAAAACATTAATATTTCACACAAATTATGCACATTTCATATAAAATTAGTAAAGGGAGTATATAATAAGTCATTAAAATATTAATAACATCAATAGGTAATACTGCACAAAGAAAACCACAAAGGAAAGAAAATAGTACAACCACCACAAAGTACCACCACTAAGAGTAAAATGTGTAAACTGAAAGTAAAGGGGCCACGATACAATCCCAACTGAAAGGAAAGTACATAAAAAGAAGTATAAGTTTCAGTGGTTGTCCGACAAGGATCCTACTAGAAAGATAATTACAACTCACTTTCAGATGTCACTACAGCACACCACGTCTATTGATCCACCTCTGAGCACTGTCTAGCCCTAGCTCCCCAAAGTCATAGTCAAAGATGTCAGTCATCGGCACAAGACATAGCAGGTTTAGGTGAGGCCCATTTAGGAGTGAGTATAACAATACTTAGTAGGGACCTCGAGACCCCCAAAAGGTATCTCATAAATCTACAAAATAAATACCACAAAACAAGATCCCAACGTAAAGCACAAAGAAAAGGACACAGATCACACCATGTATAACTTAAGAACAATAGTAAAGCAGATTAGTAATAAATTTATATCATATTATTCTATTGAGAGGCTTTGTGTCTGATCCAAGAAGGGTCGCTCTACTGCTGATCCATGAACGGTCACCCAGCTGCTGATCCATGACAGGTCGCTCTACAGCTGATCCATGACTGGTCGCACTACTACTAATCCACGAAGGGTCTCTCATATGATGATCCACAAATGGTCTCTCTTATGATGATCCACAAAGTTTCACTCTTATGTCGATCCATGAATGGTATCTCTTGCGTTGATCCATGAAGGGTCACTCTTCTATTTATCCACGAAGGGTCTCTCTTCATTCATCACGTCACATCCAGCCACTGGATTCCCACACTTAGAACACTTGATTTATGGAGGATATATTCATCAAGACATTGGTAATACATCAACTTCCAAGAAGACCCACATAGAGTAACCCATAGGACCGTCTCGTCGTAAGGGTCCCAACGCAATAGATGGCACACCCAACAGATGCCCAGTCTTTAAGATATGGACATTTTTTTAAAAGGCATTGGTTGGATTCTAGTCCGATCCAACACAGCCATATAGAAATCTCATAAAAAGCTCATGTAGAGTATTTTAGAAGGACTGCCTCATCTCAAGGGTCCCAACGCCACTGACAGAGCATCAATCAGACGCCTGGTTTGAGAGGTATGAGTGTTTTAGTGAAACAGGGGCCAGTTGGGTCTGGGTCCGGTCTGACCCGGTCAGACTGACCTAGTTCCAGTCTGTCCTGGTCCCATCCCATTGGGTTATAGGCACATTGGGTAGCTGGCCCATTTGTCCATGGTTTCGGCCCGAGGGGGCGGCCCGCACCTTGCCCGGTCCGCCTGTCCGGGAAATGGTCGGATGCCGCGTTCGACCCCTCTATTGTCTTGCAGGTCGCTGCGAGGCCTCCCTTCCACCGAGGTCGAGCGACCATGGCCCTCCCTGTCACACCCGCCATCTTTGAATCATTTATTTTATGAGTTTTCTATGTGTCAAGTAGTTCAGGTTGAAGCCCGGGTTATAATTTTTGAGGAATTATTTAAAAATGCATGCTTTTCCCTTGGTTGTATCCAGCGTCCCGGAGTCGAAGCTCCGTGGCCTTGTCTACGTCACTGTTCAACGTCTCCCGGTGCAATTAATTAAATAATATGCATTAATAATAAATTGATAAAATTAAAAGCGTGAAGAAATAAAAATCAAATAAAATAAGATTTTCCAAAGATAATGATAATAATGTTTTTCAAGGACATTATTATTATTATTATCACAATTGATATAACTTTTTATTTTATTTTATTTCTATTAATTGGGTTTTATTATTTTTATTATTATTAACATCATTATTTATATTCTAGTTTATTATTATTATTATTATTATTATTATTATTGTTTTGGGTTTAGCATCACCGGATGCATGGGCAGGGCATGGTTCTGAGACCGTGCGGTCTGCCCGGCTTTCAAAATGAGTTAAAACATAATGGGATGATGAAATAATAATGAATAATGAAATACAAATAAAATGAAAATAAGAAGATTAGTAAACTTTAAGAATTTTTTTAATTATAATAGTAAGAATCTTGTTTGAGAATAATAATAATACTATTATTAATTGTGTTAAGGCTATAAAATTTATTAATTTTTTATTAATTTTTTGATAATAATTATTATAGTTAATATTATGTAATGTTATTAAAAAAATTTATTTCTATTTTAATTATTTTATTTTATTTATTTCAGTACTTTTTTTTCTTTCTCCCTTTTTCCTTAGGGTTGAGCTACGCCCCTAACCCCTGGTCTGTCGCCCCTTTTTCCCCTTCAGCAGATCATGGCTCACCCCTCCCCTCAGAATCCCATCACGACCTCAACCTCCCTTGGACACCTACTGCACCGCCCCTTCCTCTCCTAATGGCGCAACCTCTATCTCTCATCTGGCCACCTCTCCCACTCTGTCGCGCCACACCACCCTCCCACATACACTCGTCATCACCCTGATCCCCGGCCAACACCCTAGTGCCGCACGCCCTCCCGTTCTCAGCCAGCTGTCGGACCGCCGACCTCCTCCTTATACCGTGAGACACCTTCCACCTCCCCTAGCCAACTCGGGACACACCTCCCTCATGGTCACTGACCTTCTCCTCTTCCGGAAAATCTCGGACGGCGCCCTCCTCCCTCACCTCCAGTGACCCTCTTCTCACACAGCCTACCTCTGAAGCCTTTGTGCCACCCTTCTTCCCCTCCACCGCAACTGCGTTCCACTCTGGGTGAGTTTTCCCTCTCCACTTAAGAGTTTTGGGTGGGATTACATGTTTTTTGGGGTTTTATTGTATTTTTTTTGTTCAAATTCATGAGTTTGTATTCATGCTAGGTTTCTTGCAGTGCAAACGATGCGTGATTGAGGTTTCACGCTATAATTTGAAGATTTCACACCAAATTTTCGAGTTTTTGATGTCGAGGTAGGTGGTTCCATATCTAATTATTATTTGGTGTGTTAATTTGCAAGTCTAACTTGTTCAGAATATTATTTAATTAATTTGGGTTGTGTGAAGTCAACATTCTTTGAAGTTTGATTTTTATTTTAAATTATTTAGTAGCATGTTTATATTATGTATATGTTTTCTGTTGAGAGCTCATATTTGGTTAGCTGTTAGTGATTTTTAAATTGTGTGGTTAGCTTATTAATTTTTTGAAGTGGTGAAAATTACATTTTTTTGACATGACTTCATGTGCGTTTGGTCGTAAAAGAAGGTTTTTCATGGGTTTAATGGGTAACGACAAGTGATTTCTTTTAAATTGTTTTATAAGATTTTATTTTTGGCTTAGTAAATTATGTGTTTTTTTCAAATGTTTTTTACATATGGTGTATGTTTTTCCATCAAACTATTTGTGTGGTGAAGGTCACACTATAAAACTTTATTTGAGTGTGCATGGTGTTGGAATGCGTTTGAATGTATAAATGGTTACTTTAGAGTGTGCAAAGCATTGTGACACTCTTTTACTATTGCTTTCTAATTTTTTATGGTTTACTAAATTATGAAAATGGTGTGAAACGTGTTTGAAAAACCAATGTTTCAGTGTGTGTCTTATTACAAAATGTCATTTATGTGTGTAAGTGGTGGTTTATTTAATGATAAGCGTCTTTTTAAATTGTGAAGATGGTTTAATTGAGTACGCAACCTTTGCAGATTATGTTTTGAAAAATAATTTGGTGTGCGTATGGTTTTAAAAGAGGTTTTGAGTGTGAAGATGGTGATTATGTGTGTTTAAGTTCCCTCTTTGGATTTTATGCATAAATGTGATGTGTGACATGAACATGAAACTTGTTCAAGCATGAAGCGGGAAGCTTGGGTAGCTAGGATGGTAGACTAGACTGGTGGGCTAGTGATCTGGGGGTGGCATTGTCCCTGTTTTACTTAGTAGGATTGACGACTGCAATACTAACTAAACATATGAATGACTGAGGTTCATGGTTTATAAGTCACATTTTACCGTGGGTTGTGGTTTCTAAGCCATGTTTTCTGAGGTTCGTGGTGTCTAAGAATCGCTTCACCGAGACACGAAGATCTAGGGACCCAAGCTAGCTAATACCCACGAGGCCTCTCCCATATTGGTGCTCATTGGTTACTTTACAATCATCGGTGTGACATAATAGTTATTTTAAAAATTAATTGTGTGTGTATTTTTTAATTTAAGTTGTTCCATTGGAAACCATTTTCTTTAATCTCGTTTTCTTTAAAATTGTTCAAGAGTTTATTTATTTGCTTTAATTTAAAATTGAAAAAGTATTTTTCATTTAATAATTATGTGTGGAACCATTTTTTTGGGTGATGTCCTACTAGGATCTTGGCTCACACCCTACATACACCTTTGGTTATATGTAGACCTTATTCTTTGTGTATTCTAGGTTGAGGCATCGTGCTCAGCGATGGTGGTTCAGGTTGCATTTGGTCTTCTCAGGAAGGGTGGTGTTGATCTGACCTATCCTATTGCTGGGAGGTTTGATTTAGAGTTTTAGTTTTATATTTTGTCGTTTATTTTTAATTATTGGTTTGAGTTTTAGACATTTAAGATTGTTTTTAGTTTAAGGTTCTGTTTGATTGATAGTTTTTCTGTTTCATTTTATCTATCTTTTTTGTTGTGTTTATGTCTCCCATTTTGGGTTAATTGTTCCCTAAACTTTTTTTGGTACCCAAGCACTTGTGGAAGCCCGTGGGGATCAGGAACACCCTTCGGGACATGCTGCGAACCGGGTTGGATGGAGACCCGGTCGGGTTTGTGACATTTGGTATTAGAGTTGGTACCCGGCCTTATGTGTAGTGCTCTGCCTAGGTTATGATATAGGGCCCACAATGAGGACATTGTTCTTTAAGGGGAGGGGTGAATGTAACACCCCAAAAATAATAAATGGTTAAATTATTAAATGATATGACTCATGTCAACAACGTGCACCTTCTTTTTCAAAAGCATACCTGATTAAAACTCCATAGTTAAACGTGCTTAGCCTAGAGTAGTTCTCAGGATGGGTGACCTTTTGGGAAGTTTCCCAGGGTGTGTGTGAGTGATGACAAAGCACACTGGAAATGACATGTGTTGGCCTGTGGGGACAATCACTAGTCAGATGACCCGTTCGAGCATATGGGTGGGGCCCACCTATCTGTGGGGAAACTGGTGGTAGCTGGTAGGCCATGACCCGACAACCATGTTAAGGCAGGGTATCTGTACTATCACTGAGGCCCAGTTGTTACATTTGGTATCATAGGCAGTTTTCTATCTTGGGTTATGTCCCTTTGGGATAGAGTCAGGTAGATAAAAATTAAGGGTGTCGGAACTCGATGTTCTAGCTATGAGTAAGGTGCCTAGCCAGCACACCTCATGGTGGGACTCAAGTTACCAGAGTAAGATGAGGTTTTTCTGAGTCGTTGGTCCTTGTGATTAATCTTGTTTAGGGGAAATGAAAAGGGAGTAGGGTTAGTGGTCCCAGTGACCTCGCAGGATCTGGCAAGCCATGTTGAGCTGGGGATGCTGCCCTCGAATACTCATTGTGGTGGTGATGTCATTGGCGTATGGCCACCAACCATATGTCCTAGTCACCCACCGACACTAGTTTCCTCTTACATCGTTCATCATCTCTTTGTTTTGAATTCGTGGATATCTTGTTTTTAAGTAAAAATTATGTGATGTTTTAATAATTGGTGGTTGTGTGGTGCGTCCTTGTATTTTGAAAATGTTGGATGTTAGGTGTTTCGAGCCGAGAATCCTTTTTGAATGATTTCTGTCTTGAGTTTGAAATATTATTGGTATGTTGGTGTGAAGTGTGTGGTTAGTTTTTCTTTTGAAATGTGCTTCGGGAATCCCTTACAGTGGTCCCCCCTACACGTTTAGTGTTCACTTGTGGTATGTCTTTACCATTGGACCTGTTTGATTGGGTCCATGGTTTTCTTTCTTGACTAGTGTACGCCCCCAAAAAGCGTTAACATTTTATTCAAGTTTGGGGATAGACAATTCACCGTTGGCTGATCCTCCAGTCGATTAAAGTAATACTCTCCCTTTTTAGTGATAGTGATATGTATATCCATTTTCCTTTTTAGTTAAGTATATCCTCTCACAGTGGGATGACAGACGCTAGGGGAGTTTAAAGGAGTTTTGGTATCTTTGAGTTGTTTGAGTCATCGAGTATGAAGTTTGACACTATTGCGTCTGAAGGTCCCCCTGGAAGCGGATAAAAGAATTCCAGCGTGGAAGGTTGAATGCAGTTCAGAGTTATCGGCACTAACCGAAGTCTTGAAAGGCTTGTAGTGATTTTATCAAATGAAAGGGTCATGTTTGGTGAAATCTTGTAGTGTGAGTTATATTCTAAGTGCAAAGGTGGATTTCATGGAACCCTCCAAGAATCCCTATTTTTATAGGAGTGTGTCCTCCTCTTTGGGAGTTCTAATTTTTCTGTTCAAAAGGGAGTGTTTTTTGTGTGTCTTTTCTTCTTGAGTTTCTTTCTTAAGGTGAAGAGGTGATGTATGTGCATCATCTAAACCCATGTTCTGGTGGATGATTCGTGAGGGAGTATTTGGATTTCAGAGTGTGTTGTGCTTGATGGTGTTTTCTTGAATGCAGTATGGTTTCTTGTGGCACTAGGAAAAGGATAAGCTCAGTTCAGGAGTCTTCAATACCTGAGTGCGAGGTAGAAGATTCTTCAAAAATTAGGGCTCCAGCCATAAGCCTCAGATTGAAGATGACGCGTGGTCAGGAACCCCGGGAGTGTATAGGATCCCAACCTGATTTCTGTCATCGGTTTTGAAGGTAAAGGAGGTTTAAATTGTTTCATGTGGTTCCATTCTGAATGACCCATTTGGGTGCATGGAGTTTCTCATGGCTATGGGGAGGCGTGGTCTCCTCATTACCTTAATGTTCTGGAGGTTGCATCCCACCAGATGTAATTGCTTTTAGTGGTCCTTATGGGGTTTGTTGGGTAAATCGTTCTCAAATTTGAATAATGCTCACCCAGGGATGTAGATATGTTGTTATTTCTGCGATTATGGTTTTGACACCCCAGTAGTTTGGCTCCACACTCCCCGCCCCTTGTGGTGGGATGTTTGGTCACTGTTGGTAAATTTTTAATGTTTGGTATCTTTCATCAATTCTAATGGTGGGGAGACCCAAAACGGGTCTCGCTCAAAAGTATCTGGAATGAATCGATGTTAGTCTTCTTCATAATGGTGGGGAGTCTTTCATGGCCTCCCCATGCCAGTTTTCCAATATTGTCTTGAGTGTTAGTAAGTTTCTAATGGTGGGGAGCATGTTCGGGCTTTCTCCTATTGGCTTTTAGTTTTGTTCCTAAAGATGTCTTGGTGTAAGAGATAAGAGTTTATTGGGATGTGATTTGTTCTTGTTTTGTCACTCCATCCAAACGATTAAGTTTTCGTTTAATGGCGCTCGAGGTGTTTCAACTTGTGAAGTTGGTTTTCATGGGAATGAGATTTTCTTTCCTTGATCAATCAACTGGAGGTGTTCTAGCTCTTTGGGGAGAGCGACACATATCATTAAGTCTTTTATGAGTTTCTTTAAGTTGTATTTTGAGTCACTTTCTTTAATCACGATGTATTTTCCTCTTTTCGATTGTTGGTTATGGGGATCCTCTTTGAAACTTAAGGGGGCATCATTTTCTACTTTGGGGTTCAATATTTGTTGTGGTTATCCAGGGTGGAAAGATTTAAGGAGGGGAGAATTTTCACACCCGCCATCTTTGAATCAATTATATTATTATTTTTCTTTGTGTTAGGTAGTTCAGGTTGAAGCCCGACATAAAAGTTTTGAGGACTTATTTAAAAATGCCTACTTTTCCCTTGACTGCGTCCATCATCCCACAGTCGAAGCTGTGCGGCCTCACCTAGTTCATTGTTCAACGAAGCACGATGAAATTAATTAAATAAAATGGATTAGTAATAAATAAAGAAAATTAAAAGTGTGATGAAATAAAAATCAAATAAAATAAGAGTTTTCAAAGATAATGATAATAATGTTATTCAGGGACATTATTATTATCATAATTGATATAACTTATTATTTTATTTTATTACTATCAATTGGGTTTTATTATTTTTATTATTATTAACATCATTATTCATATTCTAGTTTATTATTATTATGAGTGTTTTGGGTTTAGCCTCACCGGCCGCATGGGCAGGGCATGGTTCTCAGACTGCGAGGTCTGCCCGGATTTCAAAATGAGTTAAAACATAATGGGATGATGAAATAATAATGAATAATGAAGTAGAAATAAAATGAAAATAATAAGATTAATAAAATTTAAGAAATTGTTTTAATGATAATAGTAAGAATGTTGTTTGAGAATAATAATAATACTATTATTCATAGTGTTAAGGATATAAAATTTATTAAATATTTATTAATTTTGTGATAATAATTATTATAGTTAATTTTATATAATGTTATTAACTTTTTTGTTTCTATTTTCCTTCTTTTATTTTGTTTATTTCATTACTTTGTTTTTTTCTTTCTCCTTTTTTGCTTAGGGTTGCACTACCCCCTAACCCCTAGTATATCTCCCCCTTTTCCCCTTATGTAGATCACAGCTCACCCCTCCCCTTGGAATCCCATCACAACCTCAACCTCCCTTGGACACCTGCTGCACTACCCCTTCCTCTCTTGTTGGCACAACCTCCAACTCCCGTCCGACCACCTCCCCCATGTCGTCGCACCACACCACCCTCCCCCAGAAACTCACTATCACCCTACTCCCTGGCCAGCACTATAATGTCGTACACAATCCATTTCTCGGCTAGCCGCTGGACTGCTAACCTCTGAAGTTCCCAATTATGATCCAAGTATCACTGAGAGGGGGAGGGGGCGAATCAGTGATATCTTTTTCTTTTTATGTTTCCTATTTTTTGAAACAACCTTCGCCTCCTGTTAAAGAGTTTCTTCCCTGTTGAACACTCACAACCACAGGAACACAAGATTTACAAGGTTTACTACTCAACAAGAGTAGCTACATCCTTGGTAGTGTACGAAAACAATCCAGTACCACACAATCCACTAGAAAACAATCCTTTGATGTTGAATACAATGAGTAGGATATACCCTTACACTTGTGTAGCACTTTGAAAACAATACAAAAGTGCGTGTACTCCATCTTAGCACAAATAGGTTAATGTAACAATTCTTTGCTTCTTAATGAACTTATACAAATAAAATATTTCAAATCAGTTCTTCACTTTCCTACCCAGAAGCTGGTAAGAACCTCATGGTGCAGACAGCTTGCACGCCACTCCCTGCATGCACGCCTCCCTGATTGTGCGCCATCTACTTGCATTCCTACTCACTACTTTCATGCCACCATTGAGGACAGATCAAAACTTACGCACCACCTTTAATTTATACTCATCACACTTCTTGAGCATACTTGTATACTTGCGCGCCTATGGCAACTTGCGTTGAAAAACATGCGAGGCAAAAAAAATAACCCTCACCTTGCACGGCACTTCAACTTGCGTGCCACCCTCTTCTACTTGCGCAATCATAGAACCCTCTACTACTTGTGTTCTAGGAGCTCCAATTTCTTTCTTAAGTGTTGATCTTAAAAAATGAGGAGTTGAGTCGTCTATTTATAGGCATTTTTCTGACTTGTGGGCCACATAGACTTGCACACCAAAACGTGTGTGCCGCTCCATCACTTGCACGATAATTTCTTTCCTTCATCATATTTTGATATGATGATGTTAAAATATGACTTGTGTGGAACACTTGCGTGCCAATACTTGTGTGCCACACTTGCTCTCCCTTATACTTGTGCGCCCGTTATTGACTTTCGTGCCAAACATTAACTTGTGTGCCACTTTTTTTCCTTTGTCATATTTTGATGGGATGATCTTGAAATATGACTTGTGTACAACATAAACTTGTGTTCCAACACTTTTTCACCAATATGTGCGCACCACTCTTGACTTGCGCGCCACTTTCTTTCCTTTTCCAAAATCACCACTTTCTTTCCTTTGTAAAATCACTTATTTACTCTCACTATCCTTCATAAGGACTAAATCACAATTTCTCCAAGCTTATGATATTTGTGAAATAAAAATCAGAAAAGCATCATCATAATTTACAAGTATTTTACAAAGTTAATTGATTTATCTTCTTTGAAAACAAAAGAAAACAATCTGTAACAACAAAATTTTCTTACTTCTTTATCCGTCCAACTTGGTCCCAACAATCCACCCCTTTGGATTTTGTTGTCAACCATGATTCATAAATCGCTGAACTTTTTAAACTTAAGAAATGAATTACTTATCAACAATTCTAAGCCTACGTGAGTTAACTCATTATAGGAAACAAGAATTATTAACATCCAAAATGATGTCGTCCAAAAGCAGTGACTGAAATCTCATGAGCATACATCCTCAGCCTTCTTCAGAACATCTTTAGAGCTTTTACTTCATCATTCATCACATCTTCAACTTTCTTGTAAAACAACATTTTTTCCTACAACCACTCTAACAAATAGTTAGAATAGTTCACACACATACATGTTGGATTCACGGCTTACCCACAACTCCCCCTTTATGCATGCATTTAAAAGGATAGATTTATGAAACAATTCTCCCCCTTTACAACACTATCCAAATGCAAGATGAGAGTGGGGATAGATACATGTACCTTAACCTTGATGAGAAGGACATTGGACACCCATGTTCAACCTCAAATTTGCAAATGGTTCTTTCGGTAAAAGTTTGGTGAATATATCAGCAACTTTTTCAGATGTAGGAACATACTCCATACTTAATTCATTCTTCTTCACCTTCTCTTTGATGAATTGGTACTTTATATCAATGTGTTTTGAATGAGAATGTTGTACCATATTTCTTGTAAGATTTATTGCACTCTGATTATCACAACCCAAGAGCAATGGTAGCTTTACTTCAACAACTAGATCTTCTAGCTGAGTCTTCATCCACATTAGTTGAGTTGCAGCTTGAGTAGTAGCAACATACTCATCTTTATCTGTGCTAAGAGTTACTAAATTCTGTTTCTTGGCATGCTAACTAACACAACATTTCCCCAGAAAGAAAACTCCACTAGATGTGGATCTTCGATCATCAACATTTCCTACCCAATTAGAATCAGAATACCCGAATAGATCAATATTTCCTAGGAAATCATACCTGATTCCAAAATTTGTTGTGACATTGATATATATGAGAATTATTTTTCCAGCAATCAAATGTGATTCTTTGGGATCACTCTGAAAATATTGCACATAAAGTGATAGCATAGACAATGTCGGGTCTTGATGCAGTCAAATATAGAAGACTTCTAATCAGCTTTCAAAACTCTTTCTAATCAACTTCCTTGCCTTCTCTATCTTTAGAAAACTTGGTTCCCACTCAAAAATGGTGTGGAAACTGGTTTTGAATTTTCCATGCCAAACTTCTTCAGAAGTTCCTTTTCATGATTTTCTTGAGACAGAAAAACATGATTCTTCTTCTGTGAAATTTGTAGCCCAAGAAAGTACTTCATTTCTCCCAGCATGGACATCTCAAATAACTTCTTCATCTCATTATAAAATTTTTCACATGATCTATCATCATTTCCAGCAAATATAATATCATCGACATAAATAATAACGATCAGTGAAAACTCCTAACATTCCTTGATATTAATATTGTTGTCAACTCTCCCTTTCTTAAAGTCCATCTTCTTTAAGCAAGTATCTAATTTAGAATACCATGCTCTCATAGCCTGTTTTGGCCCATACAAAGCCTTATTCAACCTGCACACATAACTTTCATCCTTTCCAATAACAAATCCACAAGGTTGATCAATGTAAACTTCCTCGTCAAGGTCACCATTCAAAAATGCAGATTTTACATCCATTTGAAAGATTTTGTAACCTCATTGTGCAGCAATAGCAAGAAATTTTTTGATTTTTTCTAATCTTTCCACCGGAGCAAAGGTTACATCAAAATAAATGCATTCAATTTTTGAATATCCTTTTCAAACCAATCTTGTTTTGTTTCTTATTACTTTACCTTCTTCATTCAGCTTGTTCCAGAAAACCCACTTTGTACCAATAAGGTTCTTGTTTTCCGAATTGGGTACAAGTTCCAAAGAATCATTCTTCTCTATCTGATCATGCTCTTAATTCATAGCATGAACCCATTTTGGATGCTCAAATGCTTCATTTACATCATTTGGTTCAACTTTAGAATAAAGAGAAGTATGTTTTATAGTATTCGCTGTTATTATTGGTTGAACCCTTTGATGTTGATCTCCAATAATGTTATGAGCCTCCACTTGTTTCCTCAGCCTAGGATGAGTTGTTCTAACTTCATCCTCATCACTCAAGTTTTCTGAGTCAGATTCCTCTTCTTGAGTAGGATTAATAGAGTCTGTAGCATTATCAGAATCATTAAAAAATCTTCTTTATCCTGCTCAACTTCCACATAAACATATGAATTCTTTTCTTTCTCAAAATTTTCAAAAACTTTTACATCTGACGAATCAATAATTCATCTTGTTTCTTTGTTGATACATCTATATACTCTTCTTTCTGGAGCATATCCAAGAAAAATTCCATCATCTCCTCTTTTCTCAAACTTTCCAATATTTCCACCTTTATTCTTTATAATGCATGGACTCCAAAATACTCATAAATGTTTTAGACATGGAGTCTTTCCATAGAACATTTCATATGGGGTCATACTTGAGGTTGGCCTATAGAAGCATTAGTTCTGAATATAAACAGTAGTGTTCATGGCTTGCCTCCAATAATAATGAGAAAGACTATGTTCAAGTAACATAGTTCTCCCCATTTCCACCAAACTTCAATTCTTTCTTTCAAAAACCCCATTTTTTTAGGTGTGTTTGTTGAACTGAACTCATGATGAATTCTATGTTTCTCAAGCTAACTTTCAAACTCTTAATTCTTATACTCACCACCATTATCAGTTCTCAACTTCTTCACTGAATACTCACATTCCTTTTCTTCTTTCCTCCTAAAACCCTTGAAAACTTTCAGAGCATCTGACTTATGTCGCATGTACATAACACAAGTAATGTGAGTAAAGTCATCAATGAAAGTAATTAATTACTTATCTCCATTTGTATATTTCTTTATCATTGTTCCACATATATCAGAATGTATAAGTTCTAAGGGTTGTTTTGAATGAATTTCAACTCTCTTATGAAAAGAGTTTGTAATCTTCCCTTTTTCACAGATAGTGCAACACCAATATCTTCTTCTTAATAAATCAGGCATATCTCAAACACTGTCTCACATTGATTACTTACACATGTTTCTATAACACATATGTCCCATCCTTTTATTCCATAACTTATTTTCATCCACCATTCCCATATAACAAAAAATTTATACTTCACCAACTTGGAACAAGTTTCCTTTTGTACGTTGGCTTCTTGTAACTATATTTCCATCATTTTTACATTTCACAACGAACCCATATTTTATGAATATAACATTTTTCCCCTCATCACAAGGTTGTGAAACAATCCAAAGATTATGTTTAAACCCATCAAAAAATAATGTTTTCTTAGATTTCATTTTTTCTTTTACGATGATGGCTGATCCAACACCTTTGATTCTCAGAGATTCATCATTTACCAATGTAATGGTTCCTTATTTGAAGTCTTTCACATTCTTCAGCAACTTTAAGTCTCCTGTCATATGATAAGAACACCCACTATCAAGAATCCATGGACATTATCCTTTTGTAGCTTTCAAAGCAGTTTCGACAACAAGAGCTTTTTGTTCTTCCTTTTCCTTCACTTTCTGTTGTGCTTCCTCCAATTTCCTAGCCATGTCAATGTGTTCTGGCCAGACAACCATGAACTCTTTCTTTTCAGACTTATCAGACCTGTCCCTTTTATCTTTTAAAAACTCTGTCTTTTGAGAATTATTAATAATCTTATGTTTCTTTGGTAACACACTAAGGCAGCCCTTGGCAAGATGTTCAAGTCGATCACATCTTTCACAAATAGTTTCCAGCGGTTGGATCCTATTCTAAAATTTCACACCAGCCTTCTCAGATATATTCTGAAATTTATTTGGTGACTTTATATTTTGAAAGGATTGACTCCCCGTCAATCCTTATCTTTCAAAACTTATGGAATAGTTTTAATGTTGTTGGTTGAACCAACACATATCTCCCATGTGTCCGAATCCACCACAATACTAGCAATAACCATAGAAATAATATTTGCCACCAAAAATTCTATACTGATCAGATTTGTGAACACGCTTCTCAACAACCTTCTTAATAGAACTATTCTGACTATCAAACTTCATGTTTTCATTTGTAACTCCCTTTATCATTTTAGATTTAACAGCACTGGAAGTATTAGAAGTCTTTCTTGACTCATGATTTTTATGCACTTCTTATTATTCATCATTGCTGATTTTGACCACATACATGGTCTTTACAGCCTTGTTCTTATTAGTACCAGTTCTATCTTTCTTTTCAATCTTTGAAGGTAACTTTTGTGACTCCTTGTTTGTTTCATTCTTACTGGAACATTCACCAACTTCTGACGTAGAATTTTTGAAATTGATATTCATTTATTTAGCTTCATAAAGTTTCTATTGGACAAGTTCCAAATCTTATTCTTTTTTCCTTCAGCTTTACTTCAAGATGATCATTATGATTCTTTTTATTCTCAAGAGATTTTTTCAGATCATCAATATTATTTTCCATCTTGATTTTCTCATCAGTAAAACCTTCTTGATTGTTTAATGTGTAATTTTCATTTATCAACATGTTGTTTTCCTTCTCAAGCATTCTGATCTTCCTCAAAAATTCTTTCAATTCTTCTTTCAGATGATATTCAAGTTGAGTTTCTTCTTCTTCTGAATTGCTTCTCTCATACTCTTCATTATTCAATACCTCAATAATGGTATTCTCTTTAGCTTTCTTAGCAAGTGATTTCTCAGATTATGCTTCGTTGTCCTCTTCTTCTTCATCTTTAGATAAAAAAATTCTTCTTTTTGATTTGAAGAACTTTTTACCCTTACCCTTTGAAAAATATTTTTATTTGTTAGTTTGATTCTTCCATGACCTTCTTGGACTTCATTCATCATCATCCTTGTCTTATTTATTCTTTTGAAGACAATTAGCCACAATGTGACCAACTTCTCCACACTCAAAACATTTCAAGGGAGGTTTCCCCTTGTATTTCCCTGTACCTCTTTTCACATTTTTTGAAAACAGGGATAAAATTTCATCAAAATATTTTCATACTTCATCTTCAGAATTGGATTCACCAGCATCATCTTCAATAAAGGTCTTATTTGACTTCTCTCTCTTTGTAGCCTTGAATGACATTTCTCTATCAGATTTTGTTCTCCTTTTCATAGTCTTCTCCCTTATCATTTCATAAGTAATGAGAGTTCTATGAAAATCATCCAGAGATAATGTTTTAGGGTCTCTGTCTTCTAATAAAGACACTTTAGCATCAAACTTGTCGGGCAAAATTCTCAAGATCTTTTCGAAAACTCTAGAATCCTCCAACATTTCACCAAGACATCTGATTGTACGGACAATGTCATTAATCATGGTAAAGAAGTCCCCAAAAGATTCAAATTCTCCAATTTTCAAGTCTTCATACTTCAGCCTCCAGATTTGTAGTTTTTCATTCTTCACTTTTGTATTTCCTTCATAGATGTTCTTCAACTTATCCTAGATGCCTTTAGCTGTAGAAACACCTCTCACTCTTAAAAATTTACTCTCAGAAAGAGATGAGAGTAACACATTTTTAGCTCTTCCATCATTCTCAAGGTTCTTCTTATCGACAGGAGTAAGAGGAACCTTGTCATCAATAGTAGGAAATCCATCTGTTGTAGTTTCAATAACTTCATATCCAAGAGACATAAGATAAGGCATCAACTATCCTTCCAGATGTGACAGTTATTTCCATCAAAAATCGAAATCCCCTTACTGTTCATGCAATTTAGATTCTCCATCACAACTTCACTTCAACCAATTCAACAAAGAATAAATGAAGGGACCCTGGCTCTGATACTAATTGAAGTTCCTAGTTAGGATCCAAGTATCACTGAGAGGGGGAGGGGGTGAATCAGTGATATCTTTTTCTTTTTATGTTTCCTGTTGTTTGAAACAACCTTCGCCTTCTGTTAAAGAGTTTTTTCCCTGCTGAACACTCACAACCACAGGAACAAAAGATTTACAAGGTTCACTACTAAACAAGAGTATCTACGTCCTTAGTATGGTATGGAAATAATCTAGTACCACACAATCCGCTAGTAAATAATCCTTTGATGTGGAATACAACGATTAGAATATACCATTATACTTTTGTATCACTTTGAAAACAATTCAAAAGTGTGTGTGCTCCCTCTTAGAACAAATTGGGTAATGTAACAATTCTGTGCTTCTTAATGAACTTACAAAAATCAAATCTTTCAAAAAAGTTCTTCACTTTCCTACCTAGAAGCTGGTAAGAACCTCCTGGTGCAGACATCTTGCGCGCCACTCCCTGCTTGCACGCCTCCCTGCTTGCGTGCCACCGACTTGCGCGCCTACTCACTACTTGGGTGCCACCATTGAGGACATCTCAAAACTTGTGCGCCACCTTTGATTTATACCCAGCACACTTCTTGAACATACTTCCCTACTTGAGCGCCTATATAAACTTGCGCGACAAAACTTGCATGGAAAATAAATAACGCTCAGCTTGCGCGACACTTCAACTTGTGTACCGCCCTCTGCTACTTGTGCGATCAGAGAACCCTCTACTACTTGTACACTCAGAGCTCCAACTTCTTTCTTAAGTATTGAGCCATAAAAAATGATGAGGTGAGTCATCTATTTATAGTCATTTTTCTGACTTGCACGCCACATAGACTTGTGCTCAAAAACATACACGCCACTCCATCACTTGCATGAAACTTTCTTTCCTTATTCATATTTTGATATGATGATGTTGAAATATGACTTGCGCAGAACACTTGCACGCCAATACTTGCGTGCCACACTTGCGCGCCCCTTATACTTGCACGCCAGTTATTGACTTGTGCGCCAAACTTTAACTTGCGCGCCACTTTATTTCCTTTGTCATATTTTGATGGTATGATCTTGAAATATGAATTGCGTGAAATATACACTTGTGTGCCAATACTTGTGCACCAATACTTGCGCATCACTCTTGAATTGCGCACCACTTTCTTTCCTTTTCCAAAATCACGACTTTCTTTCCTTTGGAAAAACCACTTCTTTACTCTCACTATCCTTCATAAGGATTGCATCACAAGTTCTCCAAACTTATGATATTTGTGAAATACAAATCAGAAAATCATCATCATATTTTAAAAGTCTTTTACAAAGTGAATTGATTTAGCTTCTTTGACAACAAAAGACAACACTCTATAACAACAAACTTTTCTTACTTCCTTATCCGTCAAACTTGGTCCCAAAAACCTCCTATTTCTAGAGTGATGCATCGGCCAACTCTGACATCCAACTCAGGCCGCACCTCCCCCATGGTCGTCGACCTTCTTCTCTTCCGAAAAATCACAGTCAGCGCCCTCCTCCCTCACCTTCAGCGACCCTCTTCTCACACAGCCTTCCTTCGAAGCCTTTTTTCCACCCTTCATCCCCTCCACTGCAACTGCGTTCCACTTATGGTGAGTTTTCCCTCTCCACTTAGGGTTTTGGGGTGGTATTCCATGTTGTTTTGGGTTCTATTTTATGTTATTGGTTTGAATTCATGAGTTTGAGTTCATGTTAGGTTCATTGCGGTGCAAACGGCACGCGATTGAGGTTTCGTACTATAATTTGAATATTTCACACCAAATTTTTGGGGGTTTTGACATCGAGGTAGGTGGTTCCACATCTAATTATTATTTGGTGAATTAATTTGAAATTTTAATTTTTTTCATCATATAATTTAATTAATTTATGTAGTTTGAAGTCGGCTTTCATTGAAGTTTGATTTTCATTTGAAATTGTTTAGTAGCATGTCTATATTATGTGTGTGTTTTATGTTGAGTGATCATATCTGGTTAGTAGTTAGTGATTTTTTAATTGTGTGGTTATCTTACTAATTTATGTAAGTGGTGTGAATTACATTTTTTTGACATGACTTCATGTGAGTTTGGTCATAAAAGAAGGTTTTTCAGGGGTTTAATGGGTAACGCCAAGTGATTTCTTTTAAAATGTCTTATAAGATTTTATTTTTTGGATTATAAAATTATGTGGTTTGTGAAAATGTGTTTTACATATGGTGTAAGTTTTTCCATAAAACTATTTGTGTGATGTAGGTCACACTTTAAAACCTTATTTGAGTGCGTGTGGTGTTGGAATGCGTTTGAATGTATAAATGGTTACATTAGTGTGTGAAAATCCATGTGAATCTCTTTTACTATTACTTTATAATTTTTTTGTGGTTTACTAAATTATGAAAATGGTGTGAAATGTGTTTGAAAAAAATGTTTTAGTGTGATTCTTATTACACAATTAAGTTTATGTGTATACGTGGTGGTTTGTTTAATGATAAGCATCTTTTTAAATTGTGCAGATGGTTGAATTGAGTATGTAACCTATGAAGATTTAGTTTTGAAAAGATTTTTAGTGTGTGTAAGGTTTTAAAAGAGAATTTGAGTGTAAAAATAGTGGTTCTGTGTGTGTAAGTACCATGTTTGGATTTTATTCATAAGTGTGATTTGTGACATGAACATGAAACTTGTTTGAACACGAAGTGGGAAGCCCATGTAGCTAGGAGGGTGGACTAGACTAGTGGGATAGTGATCCGGGGGTGGCCTTGGCCCTATTTCACTTAGCATGATTGACAACTACAACACTAACTAAACATATGAATGAATGAGGGTCGTGGTTTCTAAGCCACGTTTTACTGAGGTTAGTGGTTTCTAAGACACGTTTTCTCATGGTTGTGGTTTCTATGCCACGCTTCACCGAGACACAAAGATCTAGGGACCCAAGCTAGCTAACACCCACGAGGCCTCTCCCATATTGGTGGTCATTGGTTACTTTACTATCATTAGTGTAACACGTTGGTTATTTTAAAAAGTAAGTGTGTGTGTGTTTTAATCTTAGTTTTTCCATTTGAAAATGTTTTCTTTAATCCCATTTTCTTTAAAACTATTCAATAATTTACTTCTTTGCTTTAATTTAAAATTGAAAATGTATTTTTCATTTAATGATTATGTGTGGAACCATTTTTTGGGTGACGTCTTACTGGGATCTTGGATCACACACTACATACACCTTTGGGTGTATGTAGACCTTGTTCTTTGTGTATTCCAGGTTGAGGCATCATTCTCAGTGATAGTGGTTCGGGTTGAAGTTGGTCTTCTCAAGTAAGATGGTGTTGATTGACCTCTCTTGTTTTTGGGAAAATTGATTCAGAATTTTAGTTTTAGTTATTGTCATTTATTTTTAGTTATTGGTTCGAGTTGTAGACCTTTAAGTTTGTTTTTAGTTTAAGGGCCTATTTGAAAGATAGTTTTTTCAGTTTCACTTTATCTATCTTGTTGATTATTTTTATGTATCTCATTTCGGGTAAATCATTCCCTTGCACTTTTTTTGTACCCAGGCACCTGTGCCAGCCCATGGGGATCGGTAACACCATTCGGGCCATGTCGCGGACCGGGTCGGGTGCCGGGTTCGATGGAGACCCATCCTGGTTTGTGACAGGAAGCATGATGCACTGCACACGGCCTCCAACGCGGTTGAGCGGCTGCATCCGTCCACCTCACCTACGGACCAAGTCCACGGGTTGACCAGTCAACACTACACCACTGTGTCACCATAGGTCTCCATCACTGCGACCACGGTCTCTACCGCGCGGTGCGCCACTGGGGCATGCCGTCTTCGCCAGCTGCCCGCACCACCGACGACTCTATTGCCCTGCCGTTCGGAACACTGCTTGCGCCAACACACTAGCAGGAACCTTGGTGGACCAATGAATGTGCTACGGTGGTCCGTTCTTCGTGCTGCTTGTGCCTACATCCTCTGGGGGTATTCCCTCTTCACTATGATGACCTCAGATGCACCTTTCTTCCACATGGAAATTGGTTACAAAGAACACACAAGAGGAGGGACTTGGGCATTGTTCGTGTCATCCCGAGCCCTCTGAGTTAGAAGTTTATAAACATAGGGAGGTCTGTGGATTGTAGTTCAATAAAAAAAATTATTAATTTAATCCCAAATAGAGAAATCCCAAAATAAGTTACCCTCACACAAGAACGCACGATCCGTAGATCAACCTATTCATGGGTTGATTAGCATTATTCATTTTTATAAAAATAACGGGGAAACTTTAAATAGTTCAGCCCTAACTTGTATGACCTTTTTTGTCGTAGCGTTCCATTCTCAAGGGTTCAAGAGGTCGACATTGTTCGTCACTTCCCGACTTCGTTCTTTGAGGTACGTCGAAGTCGATGACATTTCACCGACGTTCGTTGTTCTTTGTTAGATAAGAAACTCACCAGAGGTTCATCAGAGAATTACCCATGATTTAATTCCCCAAATCTCCAACATGTTAGATAATTAAAATGGAACACGTCGATATGTTTCTGTTATGCTGCGATGTTGTGTCATTACGCTATTTCATTTATGAAATAGTGTAGTGGTTACACTAGCACAATGATCCATTAAGGATCCTTACTTAATATGGCTCTTCATTGCCTCATCACCGCACCACATCACCACCATCTTCCACTCAACGATTGATGAAAGAAATAAAATAAATTTTTAAAGTTATTTTATTATTTTCTAAAAAGTTTGAAATATAAATTTTCTGTCTGACCCTTTCTGGTCAAATTTAAGTCCTTCTTATAGAATATCAGCATTCTGAGTTCAAAGGTACCCTTGGATTTTTGATCTGAGCACTAGTTAAAAAGTTGGAAAAACTCGCTCGTATGATTACTAAACGTACTTTAAAAACAAGTTCGAAATTACATTTCGGGAACCCCGGGCCTCGGAATCACATGTTGTCAAAGGGTGTGGTCTCGAAGTAATTCCCTATAATTGAAAACAAATTACATGAGAATTACAAGACATTAAAAAACTTAATTTTGAAGCATTCTTTTTCAACAAACACAATCATCTCAAAAATACTGCAATGTTTCATTGAGGGATTTTCACCAACAAGAGGGAAGAGAAACTTCTATGTCTTAAATAGGCTCTCAGATAGGTGGGTGAGATATCTAAGTAACATCTTGAACATGAATATAAGGGGATTAACAATATAATACATGGGTTCCCTGTATCCTCAAGAAGGATACAAATTTATCATTTTGATCAAATCACCAGAAGGATCACAGTCCATGTTTGGAACTGAAGAAACTGATATCTTTCTTTTGGTAGAAGAATTTCTTTGGTGAATAGTTTTCTTTCCTCTATTCTGATCCATGATATCTCATCCCTCAAGGACCCCAAATGTGTTGTCTCCAATATTGAAAAAATCATGTCCTCATTAATTTGTGATTCGCACTTGGATGGTAAGCACCATAGGGATTTTTGGGTAGGGATGGACATACCTGTAAGGGAGGTAGACAGTAATGTGATGAATATCTCAGGCACATTACATGGAATTCATGAAAATTTGCTATGGGAGACTATTAAGAAGCAAACAATTTGGGATAGGCTTATGACTGGAAAATATATAGGCAAGTTAGGTGAGGTAGGAGGAAACTATACTTTTTTTTGTTTTATGATTTATCCTTATACCCAAACTCTTCAGAACCACACTTTATGGATAGTGGGGAGGAGTGAAGTTTTTTTGGGCATCAAAACTAGGTCGGTGCCAAACTTGGATTCCCTAGGTTCCCTACTACATATATTACTTTTAGGTATGCTAGAATGCACTCAATATTCAATAATGTTATTCTGGAATCAAACTAGTTATATATTTTTGATCTCATTAATATAAACACAGAACCATATAAATGTGTTTTCACTAAAACTTCATTTGAACCTTCTTTGTAAAGGATTATCATTGGGTGATGATTGTCATTGGTAAAATGGATAACTAAGGGGAGGTCCTATGGTGTAAGGAGATACATAAAAAATATAATTCACTTTTTGGAGAATAAGGAACTAGGATTTTTTCATAGATGAGAACATTAAACAAATAGGCATCAATTTGGTCTCTAGATGTTCATGTTGTAGGAATTGATAAGAGGAGACCTAGGACCAACTATTCTTTGAAGGGGACTGGGATCATACTGTCTATATATCCATTGGCAATTTTATAGGCTTTTTATCCCATGATCTATTGTTAGATCCTTTTATCGAGCGCTGGTTTTACGGAGTGAGTGTTTCTATTCTAAAGAAAATGGATAGGTCTATTGTAATATTAGATGGGTGCTGGTGAAAATGGAAAGGATGGAGCTTTTCATGCTTTGACAGGGTAGTTATCTCAGGGAATTTTCTCTCTATATGAGCCAAGAACCTTCTGGTTGATATGATCAGGATCTTCAAGAACTGGGAAGAATCCCCGACCCTCATAACACTCCTATTTGGACACTCTCTTAATTATACATGTCTTAGAGGCACTCAAGGTAATTGGTTTTGCATTATTCACATCCCTCAAGAAAAAAATTCAATATAGATATGTCATGTATCATGGGAGCCATGCAAGGAGGAGGTCTGGTTCATGATATAAATTGTTTAGTTATCTTGTATTATACTTCCTACTTTGTCTATGGTAACTCCCTCTAGGCGGAAAATATGGATATAATTATAGGTTTCCACCTATGTAGCCAAATAAGGGTTAGCTTGGTAGAAATTAAAACCAACTCCTCAACTCTTTATGATTCACTGCATGGTATAGGTATCACACATTGGCCTATTTATTATATAATTAGAAGGTGAAGAGGCCACATAAATAATCGCAAAAATGTCCTACATAATTGGAGAGAGGGTAATAATGTTGTAGATAATCTTCATCCATGGTGGTCTAAGGGACAAGCATTAATTACTTCTCATGAAAAGATTCCCTACATCCTAATGGGAAGAACCTCATAAGGGGGACTGCACTTAGGATTCATTATTTCGAACCTGTATAGATTTTTGGCCCTGATGGATCTAGTTTTCTTGTACTGTTTACTTTATTATATATAAATGTATGATGATTTGTTCCTCTAACAGGTTATAAGAGATATGATTCACCAACGTCAAGGGTTTTCCCATATTTACATGCCAAGTGTCAATCATCATCTGCATACATTTTTCAAAGATAAAAAAATTTTAGATATTGGACCCCAACATCTGATTGATGTGTTAATAATTATGATGTTTTTTTATAATTAATTCACTGGGTATTCTGATTTTTGGTAATGTAACCAAGTTAATCTCTAGGGAAGCGATGAAAAATACTATAACTTATTCCTTTCTGAAGCAATATAATTTTTACTTTCCATTTTTAATATTCTATCGATTTTTACCTATCATTTAGTCCTATGAATAGTGATTTTATTAGTGATATTGTTCATGAGGAGGTGTTACATTATAGTGGGTAGTCTCATGTGTTATATTTATCAATGGTTCTTGTTATAATATGATAGTTTATATTTTTCATTACCATATTTCATCCTATGTTTTAGTGGTGTTGACATAGATTTTGATTTGAAGCATCCAACGACATCCTCTATTCATGGTACTACCACTCCAAACTCTTAGAGACCATCAATGTATTTCAATGGAATAAGTTTAATCTACAACTCATATTGGATATTCAATATGAATATCTTCAATAGATAATCTTGTAAAAGTTTTATTTTCATAGAGTATCTGAATATTTTCCACCTAGAAATGATGTATGAATCCCTCTCATTTTACAACTATTTTCAATTTCTTAGGTCAAGGAAATTCATTTTATATATTTTTGTGTCAAATTGGAAAAGGAATTATTATTAAAGATCCTCCCAATTATAAGTATTACAATAAAATTATCATACCATATGAACATATGGTCTTCCAATGATTGCATGGAATACATGAGTTTTTAAATCTACTTCTACATCAGTGTTACCATCCTCGGGTCACATTAAGATGAAATTTGTGTGATTTGTTGCTAAGGATCCCGTGTACCATTGAATATCGATAAATTGGGTCTTCTAAAGTTGATAAGAGGAGTACGATCCATCCATTGAAGATATTATTTCCTCTTTGTCTATACTAGAACACACTGCCCTTCCATGGATTTCATCTAAGTGTTAAGGGATTTAATAAATTCAAGGAGCTCTAAATGTATTGTCGTTTAGGTTGATGATCAGGTAGAGGTGGTTTAGGAAACTTGAAATGATCTCCCTATCTATGCCTATGGTTAATAACCAATATGATTCAGCTTCTGATAGCATTCTTGGAGTATAGGTGGTTATTTACTTAATGAAGAAATTCTCAGCAATCTTCCTATGTTGGGTTTAGGTAAAATGGTTTCCTCGACCCCAGTTTAACTAGATGACTTGATTCTCCCATTTATGTTCAAGCGACTACCTTTTTTAGAGAGGATTCAGTCATGGTTTAATAGTATCTATGACCTGAGAGTTTCACTCAGTGGGTATACTACCTATGAGTAATACAAAATTCAGTTCTCTCGGTTTCTCTAACTCAATTTCATATTGTACAATCTTATCCTTAGTAGAAATAGTCTCTAGATCTTCAGTTAGTGGGTGGACTATAGACATAGAATTTTCCCTTTTCATTGATTAATTATAACTAAGTATGTAGTATATGAATGTTTTCAGTATCTTCTAATTCATAGGCTTTCCAATGATGTCTAGTGTTCACACACTCTCATAGAACATTGGTGAGAACCATGATTTAAATGTACATATCTTCATTGTGTTCTTCCACAATAGTTTCATATTCCACATTATCTAAATGGTTGTGATAAATAATATTCACTTGTCTGAATCATGCCACTATAATCAAATCATTATTCACATTAAAGTATTAAGATGGTTCATTATCCTCAGAGTCTCCTTTGATGGAAAGATTTAATCCGACTTGATATTTTCTTTCTTGGGATATCATTTCGACTTATGAACCCTATGAGGCTTTCTCCTCTCCTCTTTATTCTCATCCAATAATGTTTTTTTAGATAGTAATATTGAGGTATTCTCACATTGATTTCACCTAAATCACCTCACATGAATGAGATGTGTCATGAAACTTAAATAAACAAAACCATTAGGATTACTCTTAGGAATTTTTTCGAGTTCAAAAAAATATTGAATTTTTTAGAAGATGGCATGGAGGTAAAAATTCCACCATCCCCATGGGGTGTGGTGAAACTTTCTTTTCTACCATCATGAATTAAATTTTATATGCATTAGATTATTCCATGGGAATTGGTGGATGTAGAATTCCTTCAACCCTATATGTTAGGGATGCTCATATACTGTGATTGGGGATGCTATTTTGAACATCTTAGCATTTTGGTCTCTTGTTTTGGATTGAGATTGATGAAAAAATTTCTCTGGGAAATGAGTAATCATCATCAAGATCGGATCTACTCAAATTTTTTTCTTTCCTCAATTGAGAAGCATGTTTTTCCTTCTAGGTATCTCGATAAATAAATGTATCAATGGATTTATCCTATCAAGGTCACCTTTTATGAGCATTATTAATATCTATATTTTATTGTAATAACCAACTAGAATAGGTAGATCCATGACCTAAGACTTCTCCCTAAGAAATAAAATTACATTATTCCCCACTTAACAAACCTTATTGGCCTTTAATTGGAGTGAAATATAAGGCTTTATATTCTTCCCACACTCTGATATGTGTGTTAGGTTGAGGACCAATGATTATTTGGTGAAGCATCTTCAACCCATTTAGGTTGGTATATTGGAGACACTCATGTTGTATTTTAGATTTTAGATATTGATCCATCAACAAGGTGTTTAATTACACATGGTGGAAAATTTCATCTAGCATCTTCAAATAGTTACTGAAATTACCACAAGGCATGTACCTTGACATGAGGTGAAATATAGTAACCTATAATATTTTAACAAAGATGAAGTATCCATTCCTCCTTTAATGTCTTGGGAATGTGATACTAAAGAGTTTCCTTAGGCCAGAACATGATTAACATTCTATCATTGGATAATTCTTTCCCCATGATAATAATGTATTTTTCATCCTTAGTGAGTAATTTTTAACCTAATATGACCATAAATATCTCTTTCCTAATATTTTATATAGAGGAGTGGGATATTTTTTAATACATTTAGTTACTTCCAAGGGTTTATGGTCGATAGGAAGCATAAATGATTATCGCTACCCCAAATTTCTTATTGTCCAGCATAAAACTTTTTTGATTAGTTAAAAATTTCTTAGTGTAGTTGCCTTTAGTTTCTAGATCTCCTCTTTATATAAAATAAACTTAAGTGTAACATTTAAATGAGGAGGACATTACTGTTGAGAAAATGTTTCATTCTAAGGAGACCCTTAATAATGAGCACTATGAAGAGGGCCTCACCGGTAAATTTTTTATCCTTTATTATGGGAGGAATCTACACTCTAGATACGTGATTTATCTTTGGGAGGAACTTTATGACATATACCCTATGGAGGACCTGAAGAGTTATTAGCTTTGTTTTTAAGAAGAGGGCCCATGTGGTTACTGATTTATTGGTTTTCTTCAAGGGTATGACCAATAGGTAGGATGTTTGTTGTTGGACCACCATATGGAGGATCTCTATGGTTATCATTTGTTATCAGGTTGGTGAGGAGAGCACCACCATATTGGTTTTTCTTTGTGCTCTCTAGAGTACCTTAATAACATGTGTCATAAGAAGGACCTTTGTGAATGATATTCATATTTTTATAGGTAAGAATCCCATAACAAGTTCTCTACGTAAAACATCTAGAGTATCATTGTTTCATTTAACTATTAAGAGGATATTTTTGTCTATTGTTTTAAATGTATTGGGGATGACCTTTATGATTAGTTCTCAGCGGAGACCCTCTAAATTCATTGATTGTAGTACTGTATGAAGGACCTTTACAATAGATTCTATAGAGAGAACCTATAGAGTTATCTTTTACAGTACTGTTGGGAGGAACTCCAAAAACATAATTTATTTTACCTATTGATGATGATTTAAAGGATGAATTAATACATGTTTTACTTGTCAATATTTGACAATTATTTATGTGGTTTACCCAATATTCTCCCCTAGATACTATCAGGGTATACCAATGATCCTAAAAGATTTCTGTTTCAATAGGTTTAGTGACCTACGTTTAGATCATAACCATGGATTTCCTTTGGGGAGCCTTATTTATATATGTTTTTGGTTAAGTAACCATGCTATAAACCTTGAACATGATTGGGGACATGTAATGTGGATAATGACCTTTTTTGGTTAGATCCCTCCTAGGTGGATCCTCATTTTTCAATAGGGTATACCAATATGATATTTTGGTGTTAATGGTGATATGAATGTGGACCTAATTTTTTGCTTCACCAGTAAATTACCCCTGTGATCCCTCAAACTCAGTGTCCATAAATATGATGATGGGATCTGTAGGTTATCTTCCTTAGAAAATTCATAGTGAATTAGGGTTGTGCAGTACTAATAAATATGGAAACTGGTAGAAACTCTTGGTAAGATATAAAATTGTACTAGGAATATAGTTTATGTCCTCATAAAAATACATATGATAAGGGATATAGGTTTTACCATACTCCGGGTATAATGTATTGAATTGATTTGATATGGAAATAAGGGATACTTTTCCTCCACTGGTCTATCATTGATTAGAGAATCTATGGAGCTTCATACACTAAACGATATCACAAGCTACCTATAAGGTTGATATAGATCCTTTGAGGTTATATTCCTATATTATATCATACATCACTTGAATATGGATGTATTGTATTGGTGATAATTCCCATTAGGAATAATGGGTCATAGTCTTTATTGTGACTGAGGAGTATGTCTAAGGTACCTCCTGTTGGTGATTCTCAAGCATCCTAGTCGTTTTTTAGTTTCCCGATCTTATTTAGGGAATTAAACACTATTCAGCATGTGTATTTATGATTCCATTTGGTTTTAAGGGATATCTTAAAGTATAAAATGGAAATCAAGGAACCTTTTAGTGCATCCTCAAAATAAAAAGTACATGTCTAGTCAGTTTCTCTCACTAGTAAATGATTTCATGTTGGATTTTCCATTTTATTTCCAATGTGTCTTTTCTCATAGAAATATTTATTATTATTTTGATAATCAAGCATCTATATCACTTTCCAAAAATGGGGAACATCTCAATAACCTAGGTTGTGGATGATGAAACCTTATTTTGGATAAGGGAAGGGAGGACGAGTCATACCAGTAAGGGATTTGTTTCCTAGATAGAGACTCTATAATATATTTAAGATGTATTTATGAGACCAATCTCTATAAAATACCAATTAACTTGGTTCTTAAAGAGATGTATCATCACTCTAGTATGGACAACCCATTCATGTATCTCATCACATCGTAGAGGAGGCCTAAGTGAATGCGACTCTTTAAAAGGCTTGTTTATGCTACAAAGTGTCATAAAGGTATTTTGGAAAATAATTTCAGACAAAGTAAAAAAGCAAGAGTGTATAGGATTACCAAAAGGTTTTCATGCAAGGTGGGTATTGAAAAATAGGTGAAACCCTTATTAAATGACCTGAGAAAAAATGGTACTCAGTTTGGTGAGTTGAACGGGTGGGTACACGATTGGGAGGAATGGGTGCATGGGTG
The DNA here is from genome assembly GCA_963277665.1 of Viscum album. NCBI lineage: Eukaryota > Viridiplantae > Streptophyta > Magnoliopsida > Santalales > Viscaceae > Viscum > Viscum album. The sequence goes on from OY728135.1 coordinate 1,842,084,533, forward strand.
CCCATTTAAGTGAATTGGGAGAGAGTATAATAGTGATGAAATGGTATCTATGTGGAGGAGATACTGATGATTGAATTAAATTATTAATTAGAAACAAGATAGAGATTTCACTCATTATGGTGGTCTCTAAGAGATGGGTGTGGCCTCTATGGGGTGTATAGGGAATGACCTTTTTATGATGGGTAAGTAGTGGCCTCTCTAGAGAAGATAGGGTGAAAACTTCCAAGGGAATTCATGGTGAATGGATGTTGGGACAAATTTATTTATGAAAACCTCTTAATAATATTCTGTCACTTTGGTCTTAGTGGTTTTCTAGGCTAAGTGGTCTCTTTCAATGGCCATAATCATTGAAAGTTGGAAATATCCTTAATTTCAATGGTTTTTACTTAATTTTGGTAAAAACATCACCTAAATAGGAATCTTGGAAGGCTTGGGAATATTCATCATTCCATTATATTTTTTTTGTATTTTTACTCCTCATATGATAGGTTTGGGGTCCTCATATAGAGAAAAATTGGGCACATAGATAACCATTAGTAACTATTTAGGGCTCCAAATTTCCTAGAGAAGGGTGTGAATTAAAGGTTCATTAGGAAAATGGTGTGGTGGTCTATGGATATATTGCGAACCTGAGACAATTTGAAATGGTGTGTGGGTAAGGTGGTTTCATATGGTTTACATGCATTGTATGGAACTATGTATGAGGTGGGGCTGCCTAGTTGTTTTATTCCCCTTTAAAAATTATTTGATCATTTTGATAAATTGATAAGATTTCTCCATTTATAATATTAAAGTTCCAATAAGTGGGTTTTCTATGTTTATAAAAAACACAAAAATTTGTTAAAATATGTCTTCACATTCCATTCATTCCCAGTTGGTGCTTTCAACCCACTACTCATCAGTATATATTTGTACATATAGGGATTCAAAAAAAAATTCATATTTTTTTTGTTTTAAATTTACTATGGATGATTTATTAGGTTACCAATTTAAGTATTATAAAACTAATACCCATTGATCATTCTCAATAATCCTTATGAGGTTAATGACTCTATGTTTTGTTTTTTTCCTTAATCCATAAATGATTTATAACTTTAAAAGATGTTTTTTTCCTTAATCCATAAATGATTTATAACTTTAAAAGATATTTATTTATACTATAATGAGTATTTTTTCTAACCTTATGATTAAATATTGTTGGTATCTTTGGTGTTTGTTTTTTGTATCTAAATTCCTAGAAATTGTTTATCTTAGAATGCATATATTTTCCTTGAATTAAATGGTCCCTATAATTTGTTTGAAAATATGACTCATATAGAGTTCCTATGAATCAATAAGAGATGTTTGGTATAATGGATTTTATGTTTTATAATGAATTTTACCAATGTTCCTTAAAGTAATTTCCATTGGTTATACAATGATTAACTTATTACTAATTTTATTGGATACAAAACCTTAAATTTTTTAAAACATCAAGGGTGGGTACATATGTTCTTAAGAAGGAAAATTGGGTTGAATATTATTATATAATGTTAAAATTTAGAATGGGACATGGTTCTCCCTTGGACATATACATGTGGGACACAATGCTCACTTCTTTGGAAATCTGGGTGGGATATAGTGATCCCCCCTCCCTACAAAAAATCTTCTACTAGGACACTATGGAACTCCCCTGGGAACCTATTTCAAGTAATATGATTTTAATTTAGAGACCTTAGGATCCCCAACTATAACCCCCTATTACCTCTCCCTGGTAATTTACTTTATGGTACATGTTTTCTTATTGTTTTTCGTGTTACTCAAAACATATTACATCACTTTTTTTATCAATTACATTAATGAACGTTTTTTAAGGATTTATTGACACTCAATAAATACAATGAAAATGACTATAAATACAAAAAATAGGATCTATCATTCTATATAACCAAAACATTATATAGATAAAAATTGAAAAAACTATTGTGTGTACCATACACTAATTATTTCTAGACTTTTTTCTTCATCCATGCTTGATAAAGATCGCCAAGATTTGGATAAAGGATTCCCTATTCTATGTTTTATAAATAATATAACATCAATAATCCAATGTTTTGGTGGGAATCTAGTCACACATACACTATTTGTTGGTATCTCACTTGGAAAACGGTTGAGGGAGAAAGTGAGACTCATTGAATTTACAGTAGCTTGGGAATGTTTTGGATAACCCAAACTATGGATTTTAACATCCATTATATAATACCTAGTGGGGATCCCTAAGATACCATTCATTCCCCTACAAAGCATGGCCCCAAATTCCATTTTAGTATTGAAAACAAATATTAATTCAAAAAAATATATAAGAAAGGAGTTCTATATTTCAAAGAACTAGTTCTACTCAATAAATAAAAGGATCTGGAATGATATTCATTAAACACACATATTAATATTCATGCGTCCACCATATAAATTATATGAAAGAATGTATTTTCATATGGCCACTTTGTCCAATAAATTGAGCGATCATGATACGTGGAGTGTGTAAACCTCATATAGCCTCTTCTTATCTTCTCGATTATCTAAGCGTTGACTGGTTGGGTCAATGAATATATTAAAATTAATTCACCATTATGGATTAGAACCTCACATTCCCTTAGCATTCCCCCCACATGATATATAAGAACATAATATATACTATATAGGCACGACTTTATACTTCCTTGATCTATCTTAACTGAGGGTCCAGATGTCATATATGTCATGTAAGAGGAAAAATTTTATATTGGTTAAGATCCAACTGATGATATGATGAGAAACATACCCAAACACCCCTTATTATCTCATAATAAAGCATTTTTTATGAAAGGTCGTGAGGTATAATGGTTATATTTAAAAGTATCTCACATACCTTTGGCTTTGGGGGCTCGAAATATGAACCATGCACCCCTAGTATACCTAATACATAGTGAATGACACTCCATGCAGTATACTTCATGGTTCATCCAAAAAAAACTTGTTTTGTTCCTTATGAGAATATTTTATATCATGATACAATAATCCTACATATACTAACCATAAAATGTCTTTATAAGCAATAATACTCTGTCATTATCAATGGTTAGGGATAACTCAAAGTCGTACATTGAGGGGTCCATTATCATTTCACTTTTTGACATATACATATATGTATATATATATATATGAATCAAATATGAAAGAATGATAAAGTGTAATTTTCTTTATAGAGTAATATGATATATTCTATAAATCCATCTAGAATGATTAAAATATTCTACATAAGAAAATGTATTGCATAGAATATATGATAGATATCTAGATCATCCTTATGTTTCCTATAATTTAAAGGGTTTTGTTAAACTCATTGAATCTATATGTAATTATTGTCTTATTTTTATATTACCATATAATATAAAACTACCACTAAACACTTTTAGTTAATAACATCTTTAAAGAAAACTAGTTTGAATAATGGTGAGACATATGAATCATATTCTTAATGTTCAACTCCTTTAACAAGTATTCAAACCCATTAACTTCATAAATTAAAATGTTATGATGTTAATAACATATGTTGTCTACTTATAATTATTTCTAACTCCATCATCATCCTTGGTACCATTTCCATTAAACTTTTACCTTGAAATATTTTAGTGACTAATGTAATTATTTACATTAATTTTTTAATGACATACTATTAACCGTTTATGAAATTTAAGTATTATCCACTTTGAATAATATAATTTTAAATTTGTCAAATTTCAACTTCTAAAAGTCCAAACATACTCTTAATATTTTCTTATAATCTATATTATCTTCAATGTATCAGGTTAATATACAAAAAAAAGCATTTATGTAACAAAATAAAACTTATTAAATTAAGTGAGAATATTTTATAAAAAAACTATTGTTTGTATATCATATATCACATTATATGTGATTGAATCATTATTCTAAAAAAATATTTTATTCTTTAAAATATGACACTAATTTTAGGGGGATAAAATATATTACTTTTTAACAAATAATAATATAAACATAATTATCCTAAATAAAACATTTTTATCTTTAACTTCTTCTCAAAACACATTATATAATTCGATGAATCATAAACCATGTGTATTGAATCCATCATCTCATATTGTTCATAAAAACACATTGTTATAAAAAAATATCTTATCAAATAAAATAAATGATATATTTATACACATCATTTACTAATATCCATTTTTATGTCACTCAGACCCAATATAGACATGTCGTGGATTTTATTAAACCCCTTTAGGTACTATAGTAAATTACATTACATGGAAACATTTCCTATCCTTATTGACTCTAACTTTATATTTTATTGACCTTGACTTGTAATTATAATAAATATTATTGGATTTTATAAATAAATTTTATTTTTTCAAATTTTAGATTTTACACACATGTACTGATAGTACGACACAAAAACCTAAACATCATTTTCTCAGTTTATCTATTATCAACACATTGAAAAAATAGGGTAATTTTTTTAACTCATTAACACTATCAAAATATTCTATGTATAAAAATAGAATGAATTAATTAACCATGAAAACTCTAAATAAACCTTATGTAAATTTAATCCATGCTTTATATAAGCATACAAATTTATTTTTTAAAATACATAAATAATTGGTTACTTGATAAGGGGTTTCTCAACACATGTTGTTTTTATTTTTGATGAAAAATTATTAGGTATAATACTTATCCTATATGATTCTTATAATAACCATCTCCTTTACCAAGGGTTGATCTTAAAGTTATATTTGGTTGTTATGATTCTATTTATGTACAATAGAATCTTTTATTAGATGAATTTCATGTTTTAAATTCATTTAATAAGTAATTATTTTAAATGTTATCATACTAAAATGATAAATTCTATTGATATACATTATATCGATTAGTGATCCATGATCCACATTTAACTAAGTAGTAATCCACAATTATGTTTCTCTTAGAACATAGTAATTCAGGTGGGGCTTCATCCCAATCATATCATATATGCATTTTGGATAGTTAAATAAAAATATATTTACCCAATCCATCATATATAAAAACTCAACTATATTCCTCCAATAACCTAATCCTAATATGGTCTCCCAGATATGTGTAGTTATATCACCCAAGGATTCCCTAAAATGGAAGGGGTGAATTAGGGTGTTAATATTTTATTTTGATTAAATGAATGTTTTCCAAACATTGATAAGAACTCGTTAAACCTTTATGATTGAATTGTACAATGCCCAAAAACACTAATGTAGAAATAGAAACAAAATGTATCAAAATTACCTGGTTCACCATTAAGGGAAAATCTAAGGAGCGTACATCAACATTGTGTCAGTCCTACCAGAAACCAAAAAGATTCACTATTTTTTTGTGAATTGAATTTTTTTCATGGTCACTATACACCAAGAATACTACCATTAAAAAATAATTTTGGGATATCACATTGACTCCTTTGTATCACCTTCATCAACTCCCCATTACTTACTACTTTTTTAAAATATATCCTTGATTTATCGATTTTAATTTCACCTCAATATTTGATTATATGTTGGTAATTTTTATTATTAATATTCTCTATATATGATTCTCCCTTGTATTCCACAAAATTATAGAAAGTGAAACTTAGTTAACAGAAATATTTTTTATATAAATTCCTTTTTGGATTTTTTTTATTTTTAAGAAACATCCAGTTTTTTCAAATATTCATTTTATAAAATCACTATGCTTGAATCAGTTTTCAAACATACTTTTCACAAGACCCACTATCATATAAAGTTCAATTTTTACACAATAAATACATTCACAGAAGTATTACTCAAATACATAGTAATTATTCCTTCTCTGAAACTCTGATACTTAAAATGATGATAATTGGCCTATTTATAGGAAAAAATCACCCTTATAGGTAACAATAACATGCTGTAAAAATATGTTAGCTATGTATATTATTTTTCCATAAAACTCTAAATATGAATTGTTCTTATAGGACACTCGAATTTCTCATATTCTATTTATTTTTATATAATGGTAAAAAAAATCTGAACCAATTTCTTTTCTTTAGAAATGTTTCATGAATTATTGAGAAATATTTTATTGAAACATATCTATTAAAATACATTTTCAGGATTTCATTTTCCTATAAAAACCTACCATATATATAAAACTTCTTGAATAACCCAAAATTGGTTGAAAAAAACAAAACAAAACAAAACAAAAAATTTTATCTTAAATAATCTTAGTTCAAACATTCCCCCCTTTAGGATTATTGTAAATCAAAAGGGATATTTAGTTTTGTACACATTCTACAATTTAATCATATAGTTGTACAAAAAATCATCCATCAATATAATTCTATGTGATTAATTATCATTATAATAAATCAAGTGTTTAAGAGTGTATCCCATGCCACATTACATTATAAAACTCCCATAATCATACCATAAACTCCCCTAGAATTATATAATATCAACACTAAAACCACTTATTAGAAAACAACATACATCTCCCCCATTGACATGCTACCACTAAATGATTCAATAGAATTTAAAAAGTATTTTGTTCTCCACCTTTAGAAATAAACCCAAAATTAAAGGGTTATATGATATTATTTTATCACTAAACACACCATGGATAATATCTCCCCTTAAATCCTACATCACTTCACAAAAGGATATAAATCATTAAATAAATCAGGATATGGCCACGAATAAACCTCCTAAAGGTTAGGGAGATGGTTTAAAATTGTGTTTCAACTGTTGTTTTTCAAAAAATATAGTGGCCAATATATTATTCATGATGTATACAAATTTATCATTATTTATAATATATTATAATTGGATCATTATTTGTTCTACATTTTATTTGATAAAGTGATATTGGATCTTGATATGCTTGGTATAAAAGTGTTGTATGAGATTATTCATGAGTTTGATCACATACTTTTCATCATAGTGCCTCACCATTGGATGTTTCACTTATTCCTTAATATATCCCAACTATTTCTTTATCCCCATAAATTGAGTTCACTCCTTGGTCACTGAGATATATTTGGTTTTAGTTATAGTTAGAGAATTTATTTCCTTATTATTACTCAACTAACTACAAGAAAACCTCCGTTTAGCGGCGGTTTTTTCGCGGCGGTTTTTAAAACTGCCGCGAAACGCGTTTCGGGTCGCCGTTTCGCGGCAGTTTTAAAAACCGCCGCTAAACGGCAACAAAAATTATTTATTTTTTATTTATTTTTTATTTTATTTTAATTTTATTTGAGGATTAGCGGTGGTTTTTTAAAAAAACGCCTCGAAATAGCGGCTGTTTCGGTAAAACCGCCGCAAAATGAAATGAAAAAATAAAAAACACGAGAAACCCTAAAATCACTAAAACAACCATAACTTTTGATCTGGGCGTCCGTTGAAGCGCCACGACCAGTCAAATCGAAGATCATGAAGAGATCTAGGGGCACGTATAATCAAAACAGTGAGATGGTCTAAGGTTTGGATGATATTAGAGTTATAAGAAAGTTGAAAAAAGTTCTCCAACTTCAAACGGCCATAACTTTCGCTCCGGGTGTTCGTTTGGGCTCTACCACATATCAAATCGAAGACAGCGAAGAGATATATGCACTAATTTGACAAAACCAAGATTCTATCGTGTTTTTCGACCCCAAAAACCCCTCCGAAGGCCTCCAAAACCCCGTTCCCGTCACTGGGGTACCGTCGAACTTGTCTTCAAATGGACCTAACTTTCGATCTGCGTGTTAGTTCGGCCTCCTCCACCTTCCAAATCATAGATCGTTCCATGAGCTTCAGTTTGACTTGTCGCGGCGCCCACATGCACTCATAGATCATATGTTATGGCCTTTTTAGTGGGTATCTGGTTTGTTATGTTTTTTGATGCCTCGTTTCTAGCACCCGTTCCCCGTCAGCTTTTTTTTAAATGGTCATAACTTCTGATCCACCTGTCCATTCGGACACTTTCACCTTTCAGGTCGAAGATCATTCTAGGATCATTGATTTGACAAGTCGCAGATCTAAAACGGACTCTCGGATCATAATTTATCTCTGTTAATGTGAGTCCAATGTTTTTGTCTCTTTATGACCGTTTTGACGGGTTTTAACGGTAGCTCCATTTATTACTGTTTATTTGGGTTTCCATGACTTGTTATCTTTATCAATGGGTTTTTCTGGGTTATTATGATGATTATGTTGAATTATTAAGGAGTTTTCCAGAGTTGTCATGAGTTTTCATGCGTTCTCATTCTTTCTAATGCCTCATTCTTCATATGCTTCTCCATCCTTTTTCATGCATTTTCATGATTTTTCATCCCTTATCACATCTTTTCATACTTTTTCATGTGTTTCCTTTATCATTTATTATTTATAATATACTTTAATTTATTTATTAACTATTATTCGTTACTTGTTATTTATTATTTATTATTTATTATTTATTATATATTATTTATATTTATTAATTATTTATGTTTATTTATTATTTATTATTTATTATTTATATTTATTTATTAGTTATTATTTATTAGTTATTATTTATTAGTTATTATTTATTATTTATTATTTATTATTTATTATTTATTATTTATATTTATTTATATTTATTTATTATTTATTATTTATTATTTCTTATTTATTTTTATTTTTATTTTTATTTTTTATTTTTTATGTTTTATTTTATTTATATTTATTTATTAGTTATTATTTATTATTTATTATTTATTATTTATTATTTATTATTTATTATTTATTATTTATTATTTATTATTTATTAGTTATTATTTATTATTTATTATTTATATTTATTTATTATTTATATTTATTTATTATTTATATTTATTTATTATTTATATTTATTTATTATTTATATTTATTTATTATTTATATTTATTTATTTATTATTTATATTTATTTATTATTTATATTTATATTTATTTATTATTTATTATTTATTATTTATTATTTATTATTTATTATTTATTATTTATTATTTATTATTTTATTATTTATTATTTATTATTTATTATTTATTATTTATTATTTATTATTTATATTTATTTATTATTTATTTTTATTATTTATTTTTTATATTTATTTTTTATTTTTTATTTTTTATTTTTTATTTTTTATTTTTTATTTTTTATTTATATTTATTTATTATTTATTATTTATTAGTTATTATTTATTATTTATAATTTATAATTTATTATTTATTATTTATTATTTATGTTTGTTTATTATTTATATTTATTTATTTATTATTTATATTTATTTATTATTTATTATTTATTATTTATTATTTATATTTATATTTATTATTTATTTATTATTTTTATTTTTATTTATTTATTATTTTTATTTATTATTTATTATTTATATTTATTTATTATTTATTATTTATTATTTATATCTATTATTTATTATTTATTATTTATTATTTATATCTATTATGTATTTATTATTTATTATTTATTATTTATTATTTATTATTTATTATTTATTATTTACTATTTACTATTTATATTTATTTATCATTTATTATTTATATTTATTTATTATTTATATTTATATTTATTTATTATTTATTATTTATATTTATTTATTATTTATTATTTATTATTTATTATTTATTATTTATTATTTATTTATTTATTATTTATTATTTATTATTTATTATTTATTATTTATTATTTATTATTGAATATTTATTATTCATTATTGATTATTGATTATTGATTATTGATTATTGATTATTGATTATTTATTATTTATTATTTATTGTTTATTATTTATTATTTATTAATTATTATTTATATTTATTTATTATTTATATTTATATTTATTTATTATTTATTATTTATTATTTATTATTTATTATTTATTATTTATTATTTATTTATTATTTATTATTTATATTTAATTATTATTTTTTATTTATATTTATTTATTATTTATTATTTATTATTTATTATTTATTATTTATTATTCCTTATTTATTATTTACTATTAACTATTTATTATTTATTGTTTATTATTTATTATTATTGAGTTTATATCTATTATTTATGTATTATTTGTTTTTTCAATTAATATATATAAGTATATTAAATTCTGTTTATTGACCACATGGCGAGCTTGTTGGAGTGGTAAAGTCTTTGGAAAATATGTAAGAGGTTTGGGGTTCAAATCTCACCAAACGCAGAATTTGTTTATATTGCATGGGCATGCAAGTGCATGTGCTTGTGCATGGGCATGTGCATGGGCATGGGCATGGGCATGTGCATGGGCATGGGCATGGGCATGTGCATGGGCATGTGCATGGGCATGGGCATGGGCATGTGCATGGGAAATAAAAAAATAAATACGAAATAAAAAAAAATTAAATACGAAATAAAATAAATAAATAAAATAAATAAAATAATAACATAAATACGAAATAAAATAAATACGAAATAAAATAAATACGAAATAAAATAAATACGAAATAAAATAAATAAAATAAAAAAATAAAAAAACCGCCGCAAAACGTTCTGCGACGGTTTTGAAAACCGTCGCGAATAGTTTCCCGACGCACGATTTAGCGGCGGTTTTGAAAAACCGCCGCTAAATGCCTTTTTGCCGTAGTGACTGACCAACACATTTATCCCCAAAAAAGAATGCACCACCACTTATAAAATATAGATTCACAACATCGAAAGCCCAGTCCACATTAAATAAATTTGATAGATCATTATTTTTTCTAGAATAAATGAGTAAGAAAAAAATTATAGTACCTTGTATGTACCTCATGATCCATTTAACATCAATATTATTCTCTTCCTTTGGACTAATTTGGAAATGGGCTTCAAAACATATTACAAACACAATGTCTAAACATGTTGTAGTAAAAAACATAAAATTCCATATTATCCTTTTGTATAAGTTATGATCTATATAATTTCTATATTATACTTTCAAAGTTTAGTTAAAACTATAATCACAGTTGACATGGGTCTAGAATGATTCATATAGAATTTATTTGGCATAACTTTTGCATAATTATCTTGAGATATGAATGTGTTTTTATATTTTTGGATCAACTGAAACCCCAAAATATATGTTTCCTCACCAATCATAGACATCTCAAATTTTAAACTCATAGTATTATAAAATCAATTTACATATTTTTTCATGATACTTCCAAATATGATGCCATCAACATAGACCAACAACATGAAATATTCTTCCAATAACATTTTCTCATAAATATTGTGATCAAAATCACTCCTATTGAATTCTATATTACTTATATATGAATCAAGTTGATCATAACATGATTTTGGTTCTTTATTTAGACTATATAAGGAATTTTTCAATATGAATACTTTAGTTTCATCATCTCCATCCATGAATCCCTTTGGCTATTCAATATAAAAATCCCCTTAGAGTATATCATTTAAGATTATATATTTGGAATCCATCTGATATATCTTGAATCCAATTAGAATTGAAATTTACAAGATGAGTTAGATAGACTCAAGTCGAGTCACTAGTGAAAATGTTTCATTAACATCAACCCCTTCAATCTACATCTAACATTTCGAAACCAAACGTTCCATATTTTGGATCAAATTTCCATGTTTTTCGAATTTATTATTGAATATTTACTTTGTTCCAATCAAATTGTGAAGTTTAGTATTATTTACTGGATACTAAGTATTAAATTATCAATCTGATCTAGTTATTCATTCATAGATTTTACCCCATGATTCATCCTTTACAGCTTCTTCAAATGATGTCGGTTCAACCATTGATAATGAAGAAACATTCTCAGCATTCCTCATCCTATGTACCTATGTTGGTGTGGTTATGTATCATATTATGTTTTATGGATCAACTTCCACCCTTATGTTTCTACATTGTGATGTGGTATACTTTCTTCAGGAATGACCAACTCTTCTAATTCCACCTTAGATTCATTATCATTTAGGGATCTTTATTCAATAGCATGGGTAATTTCAATTTCATCTGTTTCTTAAAATTATTCATCTTATTTAGTAATTTGAGTAATCCTTTTATATTTTTACTCAATTAATTTCTCACAATTACCATCCAAAATATTATTTAATATTTTCTTGTCACATATCAAGGCCTTACTTGTAACACCCTGATATTTTGTGAAATATTTCTTTATTTTTAATCTATTTGATAGCTTGTGATATATGCAACACTGAGTCTAAATAAACCATAATATAATATACCATTATAAACTACCCATTAAATTCATGTTTTGAATAGTATTAACCACATTTTAAAAAAATGTAAAATTTTTTTAGATAAATAAAATATATTTTTTAGTAAAGTTTTTTATGTTTCAAAAGATACTTTTTCATTAAAATGGTTTTTATTTATTCTTATGATAAAAAATATAATTAATTTTTTATAATTTTATATAATATATTTTAAATAATGAACTTCATTTTGAAAAAAAAACAAGTCAAAAATATCTTATTAGGGAACATACCCATAACCTAGTGGTCCCAAATTTTCATTAGTATAGTTTAGTTCGTGTTGTAAGCATCAATCTTGCAACATGAAACTGAGGCCAAACCACATAGATTCACTAGCATACTAGTAAACGTCCACCCACCTAGATACCCGTGTTTCCCCTTATGCTCAAACAAGTTCAAAAAGATAATAAATATAATTTTCACATGAAAATATCATTTCCACATCACAATTACAAAAAAATCCCACATGTACATCACACACGTCACAAAATCCACTTATCATTCAAATGTATTTTGAAATCATACTCACACCAAAAATAGCCCACAACACTTTTCAAATTTCTTTAATACATCCACAAATCCTTTAATAAATTTATAAAAACCATCCATTACATTATAACTCACATAAAATCCCACTTAAATATCATATAATACTTATTTCATCAACAAAATTCATTTTTCACAACACACACACACAAAACAGCCCACAGCTATGTTTCACAGCTCTCTTTCCATTTGCTAAAACATTTCATCACTTTATAAAACAATCTAAAAAACATATTTGACATCTTAAATAACAACCTTATCTTTCAAAAACCCATATTATGTGAAAAAACCCACCAAAAAGTACATATACACCCGTTTTTTCACTTGTTTTAACCAAACAAAACATTCACTGTTTTCATAAAACAAACCCAAGGGGTGTAATTATGCTTCACACACAAAACCCATTTCATGTCCCTCATTCAATTCCAGAATCATACCAATACCAATCCAAAACATAATTGGAAGCCCTAACAACATTTATTAAACTACCCCCAAGTGTTATAAAATTACCTCAATTAATACCACAACAGACACACATGAAAAACACACATTTTCATAAATCACTTCCAAGAAGTACAACCTGGTTTTACACCATGAACCCATTCAAAAACCCCATTTCAAGGCACACATGACACTAAGTCATTAACAAACCAAAATTTTAATCCCCTTTAAATACCAATAAGTCACTTTCATTTTTTATAAAATACCCCCAAACATTATCCCAAGAGTTACCCATGAAAAACACCAAATTTCAAGCCATAGTGCAACTATAAAATTAAACGCTTAAGAAAATCGATCAAAAAGGGTTTTCACACCACAAGAATCATATGAGGAAAATTAAAACCAATAAATCAAGCAAGATAACTCATCAAAAATTGCTTACACATGGAACCACCTACCTTTTGAGTCAAAACCCTTGAATCTTGGTGTGAAACCTCAACTGCAACTCTGCCGCACCACAATGAAGTGAAAACGAACCCTAAATCATAATATATCACCAAACAGACCCCAAATCAAAAAATAGGTATGAAGCCTAACTTATGGACACTCTATAAATTCATGAAAGAGGGAGTAAACCCTAAAGAGAATGAAGGAAATGAAGAGAGAAACACTTACCCAAATAAATATTAAAGAAAACGACCCAAATACAAAAGATTCTGAATTTCAAAACAACCATAAATGAAAGTGAGTTTCTAATAACGATTAGGAGGTCATGTAGGAACTAGAATGGGAGAAAAATAGTAAAAATAGAAGTATTTATGAAAGGATAAATTTACCTCTTCAAATCTGGAAGATTTCTGAAATCTAGATAGGTTTCTACAAAATTCACGATTTAATTGAGCTCCAAATTGGGGGAGGAGAGAATGGGGGGTGTGACTTGGTTAGGTGGGCTAGGGTGATAGTTGGAATCAACATCAAACCTTAAAAATTTAATGATATATTAAAGAATTAAAAAATATTTTTAATGTAGGAAATGAGTTTTCAGGCAGGCTCAATCTCTTAAGTAAAAACCCAAATCCACCATGATTATGGATTTCTAAATAGTCAAAATTAATATGGTGGTGTTAATAGGTCAGTTTATGACAAGTATAAATTGGAATGGATGAAAAATAATAAAAAATGAAGGATTTATAATGGAAGAAAAACTTATTTTTAAATCTGTAATTGGGCTCACGGTTTGGGCCAAATCATGAAAGCTCACCCATTTCTCAAAAAATGCATAGGAAACCCCCAAAATAAATCAATTATGGAAATTAAATTAAAAATACCTTTATGATAAGTTATGTATGTTACAATCAACTACCACAAACGGTAGTGGCCAATGATTATTGTCCAAATAAGATTTATGATGACCACGTACCATGATCAAATGCCTCTAGATCAACTTCACCATATCTGTCATCTCATAATCAATAATCGGTCGAAACAAGGATCTATCTCCAAACTCTACCAAGAACAAGGGATATCAAAATATAATGCCATAAAAATCCTCAAAGGGAGTCATAATAATAGAATCTTGATAGTTATTGTTATAGGAAAACACGATCAAAGGAAAATGCCTATCACAAGATCCAGTGAAAACAAGCATACAAGCCCGATGCTTGTCCTCAATAACTTGGATAGCCCTCTATATATTTACATCCATATATGGATGATAAGACATGATCAATTTTAAATGGGAACACATTTCCTCCTATCAAAATTTCCAAAATATGGATGTAAACATCGAGCCCCTATCCGAAACAACCATAAAGGGAACCCCATGAAGCCTCAAAATATCTCATAAATATAAGTCCCCGAGATGTTTCACTTTCATTATTTCCTTTGTTGGTAATAAATTCATTAATTTAGTGAGTCTGTTAATAATCACCCAAATAAAATCCTTCCCACTATGAGTTTGTTGTAAACCTATAACAAAATACATGGAAATTTCATCCCACTTCTATACCAAAATGGGTGAAGGCCTCAAGAAAACTTCAGGTCTATAGAGTTCCAACTTAACTATTTGATAAGTGTGACACCATGATACAAAATCCACAACTGACCACCTCAATCCTATCCACCAATACTGACATCTCAAATCTTGGTACATCTTTGTATCCCCATGGTGCATGGAATAACATGACCAATGTCCAATCTCTAACAACTCATGTATCAAGTAAAAAAGGAAAAATCAACCTACTATGATTGCATAAAGCTCCACTAGGAGACTGAGACCACTACCAAAGGTCTCCCCACTATTTAGGGTTTATCCTAACCATCATATCTCAGTGTTTTTTATATTTTAAAGTTTAATTATCTCATCAAAAGATGATTCAACCTTTATCAAATCCAAGAACACCTGTCCACCAACCTCCTTCAATTCTAAATTCATCTCAGTAAACGAACTCATCAAAAACCACTCTTAAATTGATTCCTTTATTGCTTAGATCATTACTCTTCTTCTCAGTTCATCAAAAACCTTATTTTCTTTCAAATTGTTATATACTATAACAAAATCAATGGTCTGAATATACTCAACCTATCATTTATACAACAAGTTCACATCCCTCTGATTGAAAACATACTTTAGGTTTTCTTATTAGTATAAATTGTAAATCACTCCCCAAAAAGATAAGGATGTCATGTCCTGAGTGCGTACACAAATGATGCCAACTCAAGATAATGGGTATGATAGTTCTTATCATGAGGGTGTAATGATCATGAGCTATAATCCACCACATGTTTCCCTTACATTAAGAGACATCCCAAACCAGTACTTAAGGAATCATAGAAAACATTGTAACCTGACCCTAGTTCTAGGAGAATCAACACTGGTGCTGAAGTCAACCTCACTTTCAGATCCTCAAAATAACTTTTACATTTTTCATCCCACTCAAACTTTACACCCTTATGGGTCAAAACTGTCATTGGAAATGAAATCTTGGATAAGTCCTTAAAAACCCATCTCTAATAACCAAACATCCCAAAGAATATTTAGATCTCAAACATGTTTTTTGGGATTTTCCCAAGAAATAACTCCCCATTCATTTTTAGGATCAACTAAGATGCCCCTCTCATATATCACATGCCCCATAAACTTCACCTATCAGATCCAAAACTCATAGTTTCAAGGTTTAATATACATACAATTTTATTTCGATTCTCGATGAAGGAAATCCAAATGGTCCAAATTTTCCTCCTCTATCTTTGAGTACACCAAGACATCATCTACAAACACAACAACAAAAGTGAATAAGAACAGAGGAAGGATTAAGTTCATTAAAGAAATAAATTCAACATGAGAGTTAGTGAGTCTGAACGGCATAACTAGAAACATGAAATTCCCATATTGACTCTAAAATGTTGTCTTGGGTATGTCCTATTATCAGACTCTCAACCGATGGTACCCTGACCACATGTCAATATTAAAAAATAAATGAGCCCCTTAAAGATGATCAAATAGGTCATCAATTTTGGGTAAAGGATACTTGTTCTTAGCAGTCACCCAATTCAAATTTCTATAATGAATAAAAATACTAAGACTTACATCTTCCTTCTAGGAAAAGAGTATAGAAAAATTCCATGCTGTCACACTATGATGAATAAATACTTTAAACTCTAGGTCCTCATGTTGGACCTTAAGTTCCACCAAATTAGTAGGTTTCATTCAAAAGGATTGCATATAAATGGGCATTGTTCCAGGGAGAAGTTCAACTGTAAACTTGACCTCTCTCTGTAGATCTAAACCAGAAAAAAAACATCTAGAAATACATTAGAGTATGCACACACAATAGAAGGTAGATGACCACCCAATCAAGTGTTAGCTTCCTCATGAAACATTTATGAAAACTGGGATGAGATTATACCATCATAAGGAATAATAGGTCCCTCCCTTCTTGATATAGAGTCACACTCACCATGGAAAAAATGAGTGACCCCATTAGCAGGTATTAATTATACCCAGTGGCGATAAAATTCTCTATATGACTTCAATCTAATCATCTAATAAATGTCGATAATCAAGTCAAATATTCCAATATGAAGCACTAAGAAGTCCCAAGCCACCTCAAAGTCCTATATCACCACCCAACACACTGCGCACTTGAAACCTTGTTCATACCACTTTCCCAAAGGTGTGGAAATATCCTAAAATAACGAAATAAGATCTAAATGAAAACCCAACATGTAAAACAAATTTTATGGTAAAAATAATGAGTAGAACATATTATAAAAAAAGGTACCAACATAGAAGAATAAATAAACCCCATACCTCCAAAATTACTTGGCACTCCTTCATATTCCTCTAGATCACACTCTGTCGCATAAATACATATAGACATAGTGTTCTAGATATCCCCCTTGGCCTAATAATGAGACCCACCACCCTTAGAAGCATAATTGTGAACCTTTGATCCATTGGTGAAAGTGGATCCCACCTTACCACCTTGGGAAATCATATCACAGAAATAGTTTAGATGGCCAGATCACCCAAAAAGATGATAATTCCAATGATCCTCTTTACAAAAAGGTCTAGTATGACCACACCTCCCACAATGATAGTAGATAACCTATTTCTTCCCAAAATAAACCTCTGAAAGTCATCTTGCAGAAAATTTACCACTCCTCTGCATCCTTTTTCTGACCAGAAGAAGCAACATGGCTAACTAAGGCACCAACTGAAACTCTTACCCAGCCTTTCCTTACAGCTATATCTATGTCATCAAAATTTTCTTTATCCACTACCTCAACAAAGTTCATAAAGCACAAAAGAACTATCATTGACTTAATATTAGCCACCAACCTCATCTCAAACCTCTGAGCCTTCAAGTAATCATTAGCGACAAGCTCTAGTTCCAGAAGCACAAACTTTGAAAAACAGATGGAGTACTCTAGAATAGTACGCTACCCTTGCTCCATGGTTAGACACTCCCAGGTCATATCCACACATAAAGTCTTAGGATAAATATATTGATTAAATATTTTCATGAATGAAGCCTAAGTAATACCCTCATGCAACATATCTTGCACTATAGAGTCCTATCATCTTCTTCCAATGCCCACGAGCATATACTTGGAAAACCCAACCAATGAATCATTAGGAATCATTAAAAATTTGACGATCCTATCAATCCATTCAAGACACTCCTTAGATTCTTTGGGTACTTTGTCACTATAGAAGACATGTGGATGCTTCTTTGAAAATTATGAGCCATGATCCACTACTAATCATGGGTTTACGATGATCATTGATCCCATAGTTAGTGGCATGGATAACTACTTAAACCAATGAAGGTTCCACTGGAGATTCCAGCAACAAAACCTTCCTCACAAATTTCCCTCTCATATTTGGAAGAGCTCTTCTATGATGAATTTTCTTTTAAACACTTGATAATAACCAATATTCCATGAGAAAAATCCCAAAATATTGAACCAACATCTAGAATCCAAAACACATCTTTAAAATGGTATGAATTTAAAGCAATTATTAATTCTACCATAAAAAGAAAACACCTTTTGAAAGGAATAAGTCCATTTAAATAAACTCCCCACTTGGTTTATTTAAATGACCTTACACACATGAGGTCCCCCAAACATAGTATGTTGGTAAATTTAAATAGATTTCATATACAATTCATTCAATTTAACCTAAATACCAGATCTTGGACTTAGTAATGATTTTTAGATCACCCATGGAAAGTTAGATTCAGTCACAGGAGTGAATAGGTCAGGACCCTTTTTCAAACCTACTATCTAAATTCTGATGATTCTACTCTTGTCTACCCAAGACATAGAACCAAATAATATAGTGATGACAAACTTTCGACTGAGTAACTCCTTTAATACCAAATTATAATGAACCAACCCTGTTAAACTAAACCAGTCACCCAATTCATCTCATTATAGGGTGAGGTATAACAAGGATAACAAAACAAGTCTCGAATATAAGAAAAACAAGACATACAACCAGAGTACAAAACAGAAACAAATGGATATAAAACTAATACAAAGGGGATAAATGAATTTGTAAACATTTTTAGACGAACAATTCTCCATGTGACAAACCATCACCTCCACAAACCATCCTAAACCAATATTGCGGCATAAATAGAATCCTTCATGCAATATAATACCCTTCCCTTTACCTATGTCTTGCAAAAAAAGGTATACAACTACACAAAGGAATAAGTTGGGTGTAAGCAATAGAGCCCAATAATAAACCAACAAGGAATATATATATGTTCTAATATCAAGAATTAATAAGTTATAACTTTAAAAAACAAATTTACAAGAATTTTTATAAATAAAACGATTTGAAAGTATTTCTCAAACAATCATTGGGTTTTCCAAAAATTGCATTCCATGTTTTCCAAATCAAGAAACATTATAGTCATAAAATGACGCTAGTAAACATATAGAAATAGAAATATACATGTGAACTAACATTCATGAAATAAAGTATCATTAAATAAACAATCAGAAACAACAATTCACTTTCCAGTTAGGTTCTACCCTATGGTTTAATATGTATGAAACACTCATGATCCTGAAAAGGAATATGGTTGGATCCAACTAATGTCATGTCCTTCCACAGTCCATCAATATACAATATGTTACCTCTTAGGGGTGTCACACACACTAAGGCTATATTGACCTGGACTATAATAAATAAAATTCCCCTTTTGATTTAATTAAATGTCTAATTATATAATATTGTTAAAGAAAACACGTGAACTAATTTTTTTAATTATATCCAATTGGATTAAAAATACCATAATGTATCATTTCCATTGATAATAGAGTAATTGAACAATGATTACATGATTAGTATGAATATAGGGTTTTAACAAATCTAATTGACATAGACAAAGGAAGTGATGACCTCAACTAGTAAGATCATACCCTATGAAGCCCATTTAGCATAGTTTATGAGGGAGATTGTATTTCTAGGATTCACCCTTGACAAATCCAATGTAGAGATCCAACAACTTAAGCATGATCAAAACCATTTATGAGAGAATTTTAAGCTTATCATGAACACAACCCAAACTAAGTTTTCTGAACTACCCCAGGAAAGTCCCACCATCACACACCTTACTCTTATGGATTTTACTGGTGTATTAAAGGGATATGTATCAAGACTCTATCAATATGATTATTTAAATTATTTTTTTATAGAATATTGAATGTATTTTTATCTTATTATTGTTACTTGATAAATGATTTTTATTTTGATACAATAAAGCATAAATTGTATTTTTTGGTTAAAATTAAAATTAAATTAATTAATTTATGAATTAATTTACATTTGAAATCAATAATATTTTAAATATTTTATCAAATATAAATTATTATATATTTTTTAGGAATTCAATTGTAATTTTTATAAGAGTTCAAAAACGGTTAATATAAAAAAAACACAACATTTCTTAATAAATGTCAAATTTCTTTTAAAATAGAAAATTAACATATTTATACAATTATTTAGATAAAATGAATGTTATTTTTTTGAATTAGAATGTCAAAATTATTCAACGGTTAATTTTTCATAATTTTTCTGAGATAGTCAAATTTTCATTTAAAACTTAAATATCGTATAAATATACTTCATGTATTATGACATCATAAAGACCCAAAATTGATGTAATAAATACTATAAATGGGATACACAACAAAATATATGTTTTTCATTATAAATAATTTTATTTTATTTATTTTTTAAATCAATTATGAATCCTCCAATACTTATTATATATTTTAAGGTTTTAAAATCCATTCTTTAAGAGTGTGACTCTTCACATAAGCAGGGGAACTATTTTAATAATTTCAGAACATAGACTTATAAAATAATAAAAACAACTCCAATTTGGTTGAAACAATGAGAAAAACACCATGGTATGGTTTATAGTTTGGGATATTTTATTATGCAGAGTTCAAAACCTAAATAATAAAGAAATCCACTTCATTTCCAATATAAACCCACCCAAGATCTCATTTCTATTAAACCAGACTCCTTGGAGCATGTCTATACCATAACCTACAATATTTATAGTCCTCCAATGGTTCCCCCAAACTCTAAATAATCCCCTCCCATGTTTTTGGAGTCACACACTCAAGTAAGTTATCTTCCACTCTCCTCTTTTTATCAAGCACTTCTTTTTTCAATGTCTCTAAATTTCCTTTTTCTTATGTTTGATATGTTCTTAAAAATTCACCTTTCTTTCCATTTTATTTATAAATAATTATAGTTTAACTTCACTCTCATTAATCCTTCCATTA
This sequence comes from Viscum album, assembly GCA_963277665.1. NCBI lineage: Eukaryota > Viridiplantae > Streptophyta > Magnoliopsida > Santalales > Viscaceae > Viscum > Viscum album. The sequence goes on from OY728135.1 coordinate 1,842,106,152, forward strand.
TCCTTTATGTACAATATTTTACATGTCGAATTTTAGTAAGGGATTTCTCTCTTCTCATTTCCATTCTCACACTTGTTTTATGTTATGTTTATTAAATTCCATTTAATTATATTGGAATAGGTTTTTCCACAATCCCCTAAAATTATATTTTATTTATAAATGATTATATAACCTTTCCCTCTCGAAAATCCTCACATGATCACTTATGCACACCTGTTAGAAAGCCAAAATATAATTAGGATTCTCTTCCCTATTCAAGTTTCTTCATTACCTTATTCCTCGTATTTTCAAATTTCTAGTATTGTGATATGATTTTTATTTCCATATTACTTCCCATTTTATATCTATGTAATGAGATACCCCTTTATCTCTCATAAATCCATTTTTATGAATCTTTAAGTGATATCGTTATGCTGTCGAAATTTCACCATGATTTTCCATACCAAAACAATTGTGTAGTGAATACCATACTCATCTCTTATTAATGTTGTTCACATTTATACACATATATCTTTTTATTAGGGACTTACATAAATGAATTCCACACACCTTAATCATTTAATAAATTACGATGATGAATGAGTCCACATTGTATGATATATGTGGCACACTTAATCATGAAAATGAAATGAATATTATTGGAATGCCCAGATAGGACTCAAATGCATTTAGAAGTGTTTAGTATCATGATATGCCACATTGGGATAGAGAGTGAACCTGATTCATTTATGGGACTCTTTCCACCATGATTTCTTGGAGTATTTAGCCTTGACCTATGTTTATGATTTAGTGTTTTAAGTTGTTTCCACATTTCCCATGGTATGATTATCATGCTATATCATGCCTCATTATTCATGTTCCTTGAATTAATCATTGATATGAATATTTTCTAACAATATTTAATTATTACATGTCTATTCCATTACTTGAATTTATATCTCACCCATTTCTTATGTATGTCCCTAGGTTATCACATGCAGTATTATATTCAAGGATTATGTTGATCATGTTAAAAAAAATTTCAATAAAGATGCTATACTACCTGTTTTATATTGTTTTTAATGAACCTAATTCCAAAATACACTAGAATTATTGATCATATAGTTTATAAGATGTTTATTATTATGTATGAAATAAATTATTAAGGTTTAATAAAGAGTTGAGTTTTTATAGTTGGCATCAGAGGAAAAGTTTTGTTATTTTTGGCACTAGGATTAGAAAACTCTAGTGAAAGACTTTGGGATAAGACTAAGTATAAGAAAACATCCATAAATTTTGGTAAGTATATAGTAAGTGGTTTATCAAGAAAATACATCACTCTTTAGATACTATAAGTGGATGTGGTTTTTTCATAGCTGTATCAAGGGATAACAACTTTGACAAGGTTTCCTGGGCCTGACTTGGAGTAACCTACTACATGAAAATGGGCCTTACTAAGCACCTAGTCTGACACTCCCACGGGATATTATTTGGTAAATTTTGAATATCATTACAAACCATTGTGAAGGGAAAAAATTACCATAAGAATATATGTTAAGAAATAGATCATTGATAAATAATATTAAAGCCCAGAAATTTATAAGTTATCCCTATAAGGTCATTGGATTCCCATTTAAATGTTTAATAGTTTAAAATACCCATATATAATTTTCGTTTTATTCTATTCAATTGATGAAAATATGAGGAATTAAGTAAAAAATAAATGTGATGGGAAATGTGATGACTTCCCCAACGAGATTCCCAATCCGATGAGAGCAGGAATCATAGACTTTATGATGATATTCTCTCATCTGAATTAGGTTCTGAATAGAAACCTAGATCAAGAGGAGTTACCAAACCCCCCAAATAGATAACAATCCATAATCAATATATTCATTCATCAAAGGAATCCTACTTTCAATGGACCATCTAATCCCATAACTGCCAAAAAATGGATGAAATCCATTGAAAATATCTTCTCCATCCTTCAAATTTACGAGAAAGAGAAGGTTCTATTGAATGTTTATCATATTGAGTGAGAAGATGATTAGTGGTGGTCCTTGATCAATAATAAGAAGCCTGAGGAAGAGATAGAATTTATAGAGTGGAAGGAATTCCAGAAAATATTTTTTGATAAATATTTTCCTTACACTATACAACTTAAAATATAAAGGTAGTTCCTTTTAATCAAGAAAACAATATGATGAATATTATAGGGTGAATGAGGATAAATTAAAAGAACTTGAAATATATACCTTCAGACTTTTCATTACCCTTTAATGAAAGTTTTAATACTTCTTTGGTGGGCTAAAACCTCGTCTACAAAAGACCTAGTGATCCATGACTTTGATAGCTTTGAGAAAATTGTTTGATGTTCCCTAAAAGTTGAAATATTGATCAGTTAATCTCAAGGGTATCATGGAAATTAGAAGTGTAATGTGGAATTTAATTATGTAAGTCTGATTGAGAAATAAAATGTTGATACAAAATTTCTACATCCCATTTTTCAAAGGTGTGAGATGAAACACCCCATAAATTGCATAAGGGAACAAATAAATTCTTCAAATGTGGGAAGGAAGGACACCTAACTAGAAATAGCTGATAGAAGAAACCCATTAATACTATGGAGGAAAAGAATTCTACAGTAAACACTCAATGAATTTTTCATTGCTTCAACTCCAAGGAATTAGGGCACTTAGATAACCAATTCCCTATGAAAAGGGTCTCCACAGAGAACTTACAACATGCAAGGCATCAAGGTCATGATTTTTCTGTCACAACAGATGAGGTGGATCCCAAAAATGAAGTAGTGATAGGTAAAATAGTTATTCATTCAATAATAGTGAATGTACTTTTTGATTCTGGTTCTATACATTCCTTCAGATCATGAAAGATTAGTATAACTATTCAAACACCACCACAAATCATGGAAGTAGAGTTATCGGTGAAAATGGAAAATGGGAAAATTAATTCATCTCAAGTATATAACTTATCCCTGAAAAATATTTGTGGGATGAAACTCCCATTGAACCTTATCATACTAAATTTTGTGGAATTTGAAGCAATTCTGGGCATGGATTGACTTTCCCTATATAGAGACAACATAAATTTCCATGAGAAGGAAATCACTCTCCATATTGTGAATCGACCCCTAATTCTATACAACTGCAAGGAGGAGGATGAATATTATTTATAACCTTAATCTCAAGCATGGATATTATTTCCCTATGATTAATAATATCTAGCTCAAATGATTGAGTCTAAGGAAAGAACCATCCTTGAATACATTCCTATTGTCCGGGAATACACATATCTATTTCTCAAAGAATTTCCAGGTCTTCATCCAAATCGAGAGGATGAATTTTCAATCGATCTTGTACCTGGGGAATTTCCATTATCCAAGACTCCATATAGAATGGATTTTTTGGAACGTGAGGAGTTGAAGAAACAACTATTGGATAATATAGATAAAGGGTTCATACACTCAAGTTCTTCAACATGCGGTGCACTACTCCTATTCATCAAGAAAAAGGACGGGTCAATGCATCTTTGCATTGATTATATTGAGCTCAATGAGATCACGATAAATAAAAATTATACTCTTCCTTATATTGATGAATTTTTTAATCATCTGTGTTGAGAATAATACTTATATAGATCTTCGATCAGGATATTATCAAGTAAGGGTGATGAAGGATGATATCCTCAAGACTATTTTTTTGTACAAGGTACAAGCACTATGAGTTTATAGTGATGCCTTTCAGAATCATTAATGCTCCAAAAATCTTCATGGACTTGATTAATAGAGTCTTTGTATATTTACTTGAAATTTTTTTGGTATTTTTTATAGATCATATTTTAATATAGTACAGAATCAAGGAGGAGTAGGAGGAGCGTCTGAGCACAATGCTAAAGACCCTTCAAAAGGAGAATATTTTTTCCAAGTACAAAAAATGTGAGTTCTGATAGAAGGAAGTCTATTTATTAGGGAATATAATCACAACTAATGGGATATTTGTAGACCCTTAAAATATGGAAGAAATTTAAGGATGGCTAAGGCCAACATCTATGAAATATATCTGTAGATTCCTTGGGATAACTAGGTAATATTTTTGATTTGTGATAATATCATGATTATAAAACCCTCTTACCATGATCACCCACAAGGGTGTCAAGTTTTTCAATATTAAAGAATGCAAGGAAAGATTTAAGGATCTCAAAATGAGGCTTATCACCGCAGTAATGTTCACACTTCCAACAAGTGGGGAACTCTTTATGGTATATAGTGATGCATAAAATAATGGTTTGGGTTGTGTACTAATGAAAAATGATAAATTGATAGAATATTCCTCATGGTAATTGAAAATTATTGAGAAAAACTATAACACATATGATTTGTAGTTTAAGCCATAATATTTTGATTGAAAATCTAGAAGCATTATCTCTATAAGGAGAAGTGTGGGATATATACTGATCAAAAAAGCCTCAAGTATATATTCAAATAGAATGAGATTAATATGTTCCAGTGAATACGGTTAGATCTCATCAAGGATTACGAATGCTCAATACACTACCATCCTGGTAAAACAAATAAGATGTAAAATAATCTAAGTAGAAAAGATACTCATTCTTTATCAATGATGAGAATTGAAAAGGATCCAATATTCTTAGATCTATAGAGATTAGATATGGGAATCATTAAGGAAGGAAAATAAATAATCCTTTCTCAAATGATTTCTCAACCATCCCTCATGGAGAAAATAAATTATTCTCAATTAAATGATGTGGAAAGGAAGAAGAAAGTTGAAAATATAATAATTGGGAAATCCTCAGAGTTTAAAATTGAGGAATAATGAATCATGATATTTGGGTGAAGAATATGTTTCCATCAAATATTGAGTTAATGATGGAACCGTTGGATGATTCACATGGTTTAAATTTCTCCATTCACTTAGGAAGCACAAAGACGTATCATGATATTTGTGGGAACTAACGGTGGGACAATATTATGAAAGATATTGATGAATATACATTAATGTACCTGATATTATAGCATGTAAAGGCTAAAAGGCAGAATTATAAGGGGATGATGAAACCATTCCCCATACCAACATGGAAATAGGAAAACATCACCTTGGACTTTTTCACTGGACTTCTGAAGACATCAAGGGGAAATAATGTTCTATGGGTTTTTGTGGATAATCTTACAGATACAACTCACTTTATAGTAATTTGAGAGGAATTATCATTGGATCAACTTGCATGGATGCACATCAGAAAAGTGGTAAGGATTCATGGAGTTCCATTATTGATTATATCTGATCAAGATCTGAGATTCACATCCATGTTATGGAAAATTTTCCAACATTCTCTAAACACTCATCTAAACTTCATTATGACCTGACACTCTCAAATTGATGGACAATATGATTGGACTATTTAGACACCAGATGATATGTTGTGAGCATGTTCTATGGAATTCAAAGGAGTATAGGAAAAAAATCTTCCTATGGAAAAGTTCTCATACAACAAAAATTTCCACTCAAGCATCCAAATGGATCCCCATGAATCCCTTTATGAGAAGAGGTGAAAAACACCTGCATGTTATGATGAAGTTGGGGAACAAAAACTTATAGGTCCTGAATTGGTTAAAGAAATGGTGGAAGGGGTTAAGACCATTCAGCAACACATTAAGAATGCTCAAAATCAATATAAGAGCTATGTTGAAAATCGTCGAAGAGATCTAGAGTTTGATGTTTAATACCTGTTATTCCTCTGCATATTCCATGGAAGAAACTGATGAGATTTTAGAATAAGGGAAAGATTAGTCCAAGATAAATCTACCCCTTTTAGATCCTTAATCCCATCAGATAGGTGTCCTATCGATTAACATTCCCACCAAAACTATCTCAATTACATGATTTATTTCATGTATCCCTCTTGAAAAAGTACATACCAGACCCCTATAATGTACTCAGTCTAGAAGTGGTACCATTAGAAAATGACCTTTCCTATGAAGGGAGGCCAGTGAATATCTTAAATCATTGAGAAAATTTTCTATGAAATAAGACAATTCACCTTGTCAAAGTGATGTGGAGAAACCAAAATTTTTAAGAATAAATATGGGAATTAGAGGAGGGGAATAATTGGAGTCACCCTCATCTATTTTAGTGTGACAAATGAAAATTTCAAGGGTGAAATTTATTAATGGGGGAAGATTGTAATGACCTGAACAATTATAAATAAAATTTCCCTTTAAATTTAATCAGATGTCCTATTATATAATATGGTTATATAGAACGCATACACTTATTTTGTTTTATTATATCCAATTAGATTCAAAAGACCATCAAGTATTATTACCATTAATAATATATCCATTGAATAGTGATCAAATGATTAGTACAAATATAAGGTTTTAAAAAATCCAATTGAAAAATACAAAGGACGTGACGACCTCAACTAGTAGAAGCATACCCTTTGAATCCCATTTATAAGAGCTTCTAAGAGAGATATAATTTATGAACTTTTTCATTGACCAATCACAAGCTTAGATCCAACAACTTATGCAAGAGTGAAATCATTTATAGGAGAAGTTAAAGCTCATCAAGATCACGACCCAAACCATGTTCACCGAACCACCCCATGAAAGTATCATCATCGTGAACCATACTCTTTGGGATTTTCTACTGCATTAAAGGGCTATGTATCAAGACCCTAGAAATATGACTATGTAAATTATTTTGTATATAATAATCAATATATTTTCATCTTATTAATGTTATTTTATAAATTACTTTTATTTTGATACAATAAGTAAAAAATATATTTTTAGTTAATATTAAAATTCAATTAATGAACTTGTGAATTAATTTATCTTTGAAATAAATATTTTTTTTCAAATATAAATTATTATATAATTTTTATGAATTCAAATGTAATTTTTATAAATGTTTGAAAACTTTTATTGTCAAAAAAACATTTCTTAATAAATTTAGATTTTATTTTAAAAATAAAAATTCACATATTAGAAAATTATTTAGATAAAATCAATATTGTTTTTGGAATCAAAATATCTAATTTATCCAATGGTGAATTTTTCATACTGTTCTGAGACAGTTGAATTTTTCGGAAAAAAATAAATACCATATAAATATACTTTGTGTATTATGACTTCATAATGACCCAAATGTGATGTAATAATTACAATAAATGGGACCCATAACAAAATATATTTTTAACCTTTAAAATAATGCGATTTTATGTTTATTTTATTTATTTCATAAGGCCATTATGAATCCTCCAAAACTTATAATATATTTTATGGTTTTAAAATCCTTTATTTAAGATTGTGAATCACATACACATAATAAAGGTAATTATTTTAATAATTTAGGCCCTTGGACTTATAAAATAAAAATTCAATCCCATATCACTGAAACCATGGAAAAAAACCATGAGATGGTTTGTGTTTTTGGATATTTTATTATATAGAGTCCAAAACCTAAATAATACAGAAATACCCCTCATTTGCTATATAAACCCACAAAATATACCAATTATATTCACTCAAAATCCTTATATAATTTCCATACTCTTCCCTCTACTCTATATAGTCCTTCCAAGGTTCCACAAATCTCTCATGAATCCCCTCCCATGTTTTTGGAGTTATACACTAAAGTAAGGGATCTTCCTCTCTCCTCTTTTTATCAAGCACTTCTTTTTTATATGGTCTTTAAATTTCCTTTTTCTTATGTTGGGATATGTTCTTACACATCCCCATTACTATCCATTTTATATATAAATATTTATAGCTTCATTTCATAATCCTTCCATGATCCTTTATGTGCACCTATTACCAAGCCGAAATTTAGTAAGGGATTTCTCTCTTCTCATTTCCAATAAAGCACATATTTTATGCCATATTTATTAAATTCCATTTTCTTATGTTGAAATATGTTCTTCCATATTCCCCATAATTTCCATTTAATTTATAAATTATGAGATCACATTTCCCTTTCATTAAGCATCCCATTATCCTTTATGTACACTCATTACCATGCCAAAATATATTTAGGATTCTTTTCTCTATTAATGATTCTTAATTTCCTTATGCCATATATTTCAAAAGTTATAATGTTGGGATATGATTTTCCATGTTCTTATTACTTCCCATTTTATTTCTATGTGATGTGATATTCCTTTCTCTCCCATCAGCCCATTTTTATGAATCTTTAAGTGGCATCGTCATGCTGCCAAAATTTCACCACAATTTTCCATGTCAAAACAATTGTGTTGTGAATCTATACCCATATCCTATCAAGGGTATTCACATTTATACACATAAACTTTTTGATTAGTGAATTACATATATTTATTTCACAATCCTTAATCATGGAATAAATTATTATTATGAATGAATCCATGTTTTATGATCTTTGTGGCACACTTAAGCATGATAATGAAATGAATATGATGGGTGTACCCGAATTCTGATCCAATGCATTGGATAATGTTTAGTTTCATGATTCCTCATGTTGGGATAAAGAGTGAACCTGATTCTTTTATGGGACTCTTTCTATAGTGATGTATTGGTGGGTTTATCCTTGACATATGTTTATGATTCATTCTTTTAAGTTATTTCCATTTTTAGTATGTTATGATTATCATGTTATATCATACCTCATTATTCATGTTCCTTTTATTCCTCATTGATATTCCTATTTTCTAACATGTATCACTTATGCCATGTTTATTCGGTCTATATATCTAACCCCTTTCTTATGTATGTCCCTAGGTTATCCCATGTAATTTTATGTTTAAAGGATTAGTTTGAGCATGTAAAAGAAGTTTTAAATAAAGATGTTATACTCCCTATTTTATGTTGTTATGTAATGTAACTAATTCCCAAAGACACTAGACTTATCAATTATCCGGGTTGTATTAAGTGTGGTATTATGTAATAAATCAAGTATTAATGCATAATAAAGATTAGGGTTGTTATAAAGGCTACCCATATCTCTTTATCTACATGCCCAAGGTTTCAACTGTGCAATGTTTTTAAATTTCCATTTTAAAAACCATGCTCAATTTTTTTTAAACCATTGAAAATCCAATCAAATATTCTTCAGGGTTTGAAAATATATTTTCAAAATCAAGGAAATTCTTATCTTAAGAAAAACCACCCATTAAAACATGAAACCATCCCATTTCAATTCTAACACATGAAATTCCATTTCAAATCTCAAGGAGTAAATAAGAACAATAAAAAATTCAGGAAATTAGAATTTGTGGATAGATCCACCTACCTAAAGGATGTTAAAACCCTAACTACCTTTTACTGTAGGGACCGGAAACCATAAGATCTCCCTTCAGAACACAATGTATGAAAAGAGACTGAAGAGGATGTATCCAACCACAGTGGTGATCAATTGCTGAAAAATCGATCTGGATGGAAAGGTTTCTCCCAAAGTAATCTACGGTAAACTCTAGGTTGAGAGATTATAGCTTCAGGCTAAATGAAATATAAAATCAATGGATCTACCTGCTTAGATCTAAAACTCATTACATTTACATAGTTTGTAATTCCATTACAATCCATGTAACTCTTGAGGCTCATATAATCTGAAAAAATCAACGCCTTTCTAATTAAAACCTGATATTTTTTCCTTACATGGAATGTACTTGTTACACAGTGTTTAACTCATTCATTCCATCTATCCAATTCACATATTATTCCTATAAACCATTCCATGGTGTGTACTTCACTTACAGGTCATATAAGTTCCCACCGACCAGCAAAAAAAGAAGGTTTTATATTGAAAATTTCAAAAAAATACTTGACTTCACCATTACAAGTATCCCTTAAATTTCATGGTCGGAAATACTCACCCAACGAAAAAGGAAACGAAAAGAAAATATTAGAGCATTCCTGGTATAATGGTAATGAGGCATTATACAAATTCCACCCCAACAATTAAATGTTGAATTAGTAGTGAAAATAGATAATGGTTTGATGATCACATCTGAAGTCTATGATTCTTCTTTAGTTGAAGTTTGTGGGGATGTGATTCCTATAAATCCTATTATTATCCCTATAGTTGAATTTGATATTATATTAGGATAAAATTGGTTCTCTCTATATAAACCCCACATAAATTTCTAAGGAAGGGAGATCATGTTGCATATTTTGAACTAACTTATGATTGTCTATCAATACGATAATAAATATGAACTTATGATGGAAATAATATCAATTTTATGGGTCTTGATTACTTTTAAAAGGGGGTGTTTATCTCATATGGTTGTGTGGAAATTTAACATTGATAATATTTATATTGTGTGGCTGTTTTTTGATGTATTTCCAGAATATTTTCCTATTCTTCCAATAAGTTGTAATGTTTAATTCTATATAGAATACATACCTTGTGCTACACCTATTTCAAAGACTCATTATAGAATGGTCCCAATTTATTGTTAGTAATTGAAGAAGCCACTCTAGGTGAATCTTGATAAGGAATTTATTCATCCAAGTGTGTCACCTTGGGGTGCATCGGTTCATTCTATTAAGAAGAAAGATGGATCAATGAGACTCTGGATTGATTATTGAGAACTTAGTAAGATCACTATCAATAAAAAGTATCCTCTACCCCATATTGATGGATTTTTATCAATTATGAGAATCTCAATAATTTTCAAGAGTGATCTTTAATATGAGTATTATTAGTTGAGGGTAAAAAGTGAATACATATATAATACATTATTCTATATAAGGTATAAACACAATGAATTTTTATTGATTCCATCTGTTGTTAAAAACTTCCATACTATCTTCATGGATTATATGAATAGAGTTTTTAGTGATTTCCTTGATTAGTTTTTGGTAGTCTTTACAGATGATATTATTATATATTCAAATTGTAAGGAAGAGACTGAATATCACTTCAGAGTTTCACTAAATACCCAGAGGAAATAGAAGTTGCATGAAAACTTTACCAAGTGTGAATTTTGGATACATAAAGTTTCATTATTAGGCTATATAATCTCATGTGTGGGTATTTCAATGGATCCTTAAATGGAAGATGTTATTAGGAAATGGACCCAACTAATCATAATTACTAAGATCTATAGTTTTCTTGGTTTGGAAGGATAATATTTAAACATTGTGGAGAATTTTTCATGTTTTTCTAATCCACTCACTATGTTAACATGGAAGTGTTACAAGTTCTATTATATAGATAAATGTTAGTAATTTTTTTATGGAATTGAAGAGAATGGTATTCAGTGAAACTGTTCTTACATTACCCTATAGTGGAGAAGGTTTTCTAATCTATAGTGATGAATCAAATAATGGGTTTGGTTGTTTGCTCATGAATAATGATATGGTTATAGATTATGCCTCATGAATATTTAATATTCCTGAGGAAAATTAACCAAATTATGATTTGAGTTAGCTATGGTAATTTTTTATTTATGATGTGTATTCTATATCTACATGGTGAAAGGTGTGAATATATATTGATCAGTATATATTTAAGTATATATTTATAAATAAATAGTTAAATATTCATTAGAGAAGATGGTTTGAATTTATCAAATATTATGATTGCTCAATACATTAACACCCTAGAAAATTGAACATGGTGATAGATGCTTTGAGTCGAAAGGATCATGCTAGAATTTCTATGGTGAGGATCCCAAAATATCCAATATTTCTAGAATTTTTAAGGACAGACTCAGAAATATTTTAGGAAGAGGTGAACTCATATCTTTCTCAAATGAGTGTTCAACCATATATATAAGGGAAGACTAAAGAGGTGCACAAATAAGATGTAGAACTGAAAAATAAGGTGAGAAATATTATTAAGTTAAACCATGATTGTGATGGAATGGTACGTTTTAGGAACCATAAATTTTCTCATCTATACTATATTTTAAGAAGGATTTATTGGATTAATCTCATAGATCATCATTATTTATTCATCCTGGAATTACGAAGATGTATAGTGATATGAAGGAGTATTTCTAATGGAATGGAATGAAGAGAGGTATTGTAGGGTATATATATTGATGCTTGTTATGACAGAAAGTTAAGTCTAAGATATAAAATTCTAATGGAATGTTACAACCATTACCTATACCTGAATAGAAATGGGAAAACATCACCATGGATTTTTTTCCTAAGGCTCCCCAAAAAGTATAAGGTCCATAGTTCTAATTGGGTTATAGTATATCACCTTACAAAGTTGATAAAATTCATTTCTATAAGATAATATTTCTATCTTGGTCATATTTTTGGAATAGACATTAAAGAAGTGGTAAGATTGCATGGAGTACCACATTATATTATATATTATCGGGTTATAAGTTTTACCTCAGAGTTTTGTTGAACTCTTCAATAGGATCTAGATACATAGTTAAGTATTAACACTTCTTATCATCCTCAGATAGATGGTGAGTCTGATATAACTATTAAAACACTGGAGTATATGTTGATATCCTTTTCTCTGTAATTAAATGGTGGTTGTGATAAACACTTTCCTCTAGTATAATTTTCTTACAAAAATAGATTTCATTTGATAATTAATATGGGTACTTATGAAACCTGATATGGTAATAAGTGTAGAACACCAATGTGCTATGATGAATTTAGATAAATAAAGCTATTGCGGTCTGGTCTATCTGAGGAAATTGTAGATAAATTTAGAACCATTCAACAACACATCAAGGTAGGACACAACCAAAATTAAAGTTATACTGATAATCTTCAGTGATATTTGGACTTTGGAGATGGTGAAAAGGTATTTATTTGAATTTATATATGGAATAAGGTTACGAGATTTGGTAATAAAGGATATCTTAGACCTAGGTATATTGACCCCTTATAAATTCATGATCGGGAAGGGATGATAGCTTATCATTTGGCACTTTCACCAAACCTCTATTAAGTTAACAATATGTTCCATATATATCTCCTAAGGAAGCACATTCCTAATCCTTCATATGTAATTAAATCATTAGTCATAAAACTGGAGAACAATCTTCCCCATGAAGAGAAAATAGTAGAAATATTGGATCTTAGAGATAAAGTGATACGGAACAAGACTTCTCACCCGATTAATGTTATATGGAGGAATCATAAATTTGAATAAAATACTAAGGAACATTATGATCAAATAAAATAGAGTTATTCACATTTTCTTCATTATCAAGATATAATTTTTAGGGTAAAATTATTTTTATGGGGGGTTGTGTCATGACCCACCTTCACCAAGATGAGAGAAGGGACAGCAGGTTGTCAGACCCTTCCTTCTTCAAGTTGAAGGAGAGATAATGACCCCCGAGACCCGCCTTCAATAGGTCCTGGAGTGGCGAATAGCACCAAGGGTATAAGAACACACTCAAGATGGAAGGCATTACCCTTTTTATTTAATAGGATTGGGAGATAAGATAGTAATTCCCAACAACACCAAAATTTAAAGTACAAGTAAAGAAAAATCAAACTATTCCCATATGCATATTCCAAAATTAAATGCTTCAAGGTACAAGAAAACCCCAAAATGAAAGTACCAAAGAAAAGAAAAATAGTAACAACAACTGTCTGCAACTTCTGAACTAGTACAGTCCTGCACAATCCTTGAAGTCCTCCTGGAAACCTGAAAACAGTTTTATATAAATAGGGTGAGCATACAAGTATACTCAGTAGGGAAAACCAAAGACTCTCATGCACAAGTGGGGAGGAATTCTAATGCCCCGTGAAAAAAGACATAGCCAAAGCACATAACAATGAAACTATCCACCCTAGAATCACTAATTCACACTCCCCAAATAGAGAAAGTCAAGTAATTTATAGTAGCACATTGATATTTGGGTACCCCGTGCCACTTTCCCACTAGTTATTGGAAACATCCTATGCATCGAACCTCTACCGCCATTCTCACTGCAGTCCCACTTCCACACCCCGCCCGCACACACCTGGGCCATCACTACCACACATCCTGCCCGCAAAAACCTAGTCCACAACAACCACATGTAACCACACTCACAAACACCTGGGCCAGAACAACTACTTCCACACTTGAAGACACATGGGACTCATCCTGAAGACTCTTGGGAAACATCATGTCCGCACACACCTGGGCCAACCACCAAAACTACCCTGCTCAATGAATCTTGGGCTATAATAGACCTTGGGCTGTCACAGCCTGCCTAAAGAGTCTTGGGTTGTTCAGGAAAGGGAGCAGAAAAGGATTTAAAAACCATCCACTCATAGGAGTGTTGGAAAAAACACCCTCCCCCATGAAATGGGGGTGTTCGGCACTAAGTGATCAACTTGGGTGGGGAGCGAATAAGAAACATAATAACTACAATTATATATATATATATATATATATATATATATTACAAGAACTCATCCCAGCCAAGGAGTTCAAAAACCAACCTAATCACAAACACCCTTGTTACTATTCATTCACAATAAGCGCCGAACCCATGACCATGCCACCACTAATCCCAGAAAACAATTCCCCATTAAGAAAATTCTTGTTTTCATGTTCAAGTGATTCCATTTAAGTAAATTCTGCACTACTGGGAAACAAATAGGCATAACCACAAGTTGTGGAAAGGAAAGAAAGGTAAACATCAATTTAATCATTCACACCTGGTTTTCTTGTATGAAGTCACAACATCAAAGGGATCCAAGAGATCCCTCAAATTACTGGAACCAAACCAAGCCTCAGGATATAGACCCACATGGCCTCAGATCTACAACCAACAACCATAAAACAACAGGGGATCCCATCCCCATCCATATCACCCCATAAGAATCAAGTAGAACAAACACACATGCCACCGATTCGACCACATCATTCATTAGGTTTCACCTTTCTATTCGGTTAAACATGGTGATCACACAGGGATTGTTGTTTACTGAACATCCATTTAAATCAGTCGAGTTCACGTGATTAATCAATTATCATGTTGAGTTATTCAATCATCACAGAGGACCGAGGTTTATTAGTGCACAAGGAAAGACCATCAACGACCATGATTTTCAGTGGGCATGAGCCCGTACAATTCACCACAGAAAAACAAGAAGAAGAAATACAACAGAATCATCGGTCACACCCCCTTCATTTCTTTAAATTTCCATTTATTATCTTCATTTATGTTTGGTTTCATCCATCCCCATAGAAACAAAAGCATACCCACCCGACATGATACACGGTAAGAGAGACTAAGGAAAACCCTACATGGATGATCAATGATCGATGTTTCTCTCCACGCGCTAAGAACTGAGGATGCGCAACTTGTAGGGGAGGAATTTTGGGGACTCCAAGGACGAGTAGTAAGGGATTCAGCACATGCGCACCACTTGCCTCGAGAAGGAGACTCCAAACGCTCCGAGGGAAGAACGAACTCAGCCATGAAGAAGAAAAAAAGGAAAGCAAGCGCGATATAAAGATGAGCCTGGGCATTACTGGATATCAAGATCTTTGGTGTCTTTATAGAAGGATTGTGGTTTCACCACACGGTTGGGTGGTTACACCTAATGAGATTAATTTTTATTTAATAACACTCATTGGGAATTGGTGGTAATATCTATGACTTTAAAGGATTTTATATAAACAGAGGGTCATGTTACAGAGACACACCGATGGGTCTGTTGAGGGTTTCCCCATTCTTAGGAATTTAGACATTGATTATGGGGATAAAAACAGCCTTGAACCACTTCGAAAAGGATAAAAAGGCTTAAAAGTGGAGTTACGGGAAAAACTGTAGAAGAAATACCGGACAAGGTTGTGTAAAACCGATCATGTCGCACCGATCATGTAACACTGATCGTTTCACACACCGATCGGTCGTATCGATCGTGTCACACTGATCGGTGACACACCACTTGTGTCACACACTGATAGGTCACACCGATCGTGTCACACACCGATCGGTCACACACCGAAATGACATCCTACCACCGAGATGCCACTCTTAGGATCCAGAATTTGGCAAAGGGATGGACCATGAGGGTCTGGTCCATAATATTAGATACCTCTTGAACTATTCTCATCCTTGAGAATCAAGCTAGACCTGAAGAGAAAAGAGGGGTATGAAAAACCCCCCCTCGAAAGATACCACTCGGGGAAAAACGATCCCCAAACAGCCACACTGAACTCAAGGTCCATATTGTCCCTAAACACAGTTCCAGGAGTTCCTTCCTCCATTTCAAGATACTATCCACTTTGCATGGCACTGACTCACCCGTATGGGTTTAACCGCATCCACCTTAATGCATCTTGATTAGGGATCAAGTCCTCCCTTCCCCACATATCAGGACTTTTCATAACACTCGCAAGCTAGGAAAACAAAGCATTTCATAAACCAACATTGTCAGCATTACATCACAAAAAAGTACAAAATGAAATAGAACAAAACTCAAAACAGCTCTGGGTATTGGGCGCGCATCTGTGACTCATGTTCCCAGGTACTCTCCTCGAGCCCACCATTCCTCCATAACACACAAACCAAAGGAATGGTCAGTACATGGAGTACCTTCTCCTCACGATCCAAGATTCTCACAAGTATTTCCACAAACGTCACGCTGGCCTCGATATCCAACTTTCCCCAATCAAGGATGTGTGAATCGTCGTGTAGATACCGTCGGAGTTGTGACACATGGAAGATGTCATGAATTCTCAATAGCGGTGGTGGTAGCACTAGCTGATAATCAACTTCGCCAACCCGCCGCAGTACTTCAAACGGTCCGATGAACCTAGGAGAAAGCTTACTCCCCCTACTGAATCTTCATTGTCTATGTCGAGGGAAGACCTTCAAGAACATGTGGTCCCCGACATCAAACACCAAGGGTATCAGCCTATTATCAGCATATGAATTCTATCGGTCATGTGCCGCCTTAATCCTCTCTCATATAAGCTGAACTTTCTCTGTCGTGCTCTGCACCACTTTCGGGCCAAGAACACTTGCTTCCCCAACCTCGGTCCAGCACACGGGTGAGCGACATGGCCTTCTGTACAAAGTATTGAATGGAGCCATGCCAATAGTGGAGTGAAAGCTATTATTGTAGGAAAACTCTACCAGAGGAAAGTGTCACACCCATGATCCCCCAGAGTCCAGAATACATGCCCATATCATATCCTCCATTGTCTAGATGGTGTGCTCTGCCTATCCATCTGTCTGGGGGTGGAAAGTAGTGCTAAGACGTAGCTGGGTACCAAAAGCATGTTGCAATCCTCTCCAGACTCATGAGGTAAACCGTGCATCCCTATCCAAGACTATGGACCTCAGAACTCCATGAAACTGCACCGCCTCATCCATGTACCTATGTGTTAAGGCATCCAATGCACCCGACTCCTTGATCTCTAGAAAATGATCTGATTTCGTCAACCGTTCCACCACTACCCAGATAGCATCATAGCCTCCTTGAACCTTGGGTAGTCCTATGAAAAAATCCATCGAGATGTCATCCCACTTCCACTCAGGGACATCTAAAGGCTACAACAAACCGCCTGGAACGTGGTGTTCAGCCTTCACCTGCTGACACACTATGCACCTGGCCATGAACTCTGCCACGGCCCGCTTTACCCTGTGCCACCAAAACTGACTCCTCAAATCCTGGTACATCTTGTAAACATCTGGGTGCACCGCTAGGGGTGAGTTTTTGAACTCACTAAGAACTCTCTCGTGCATCATCTCTAAAACAAACAACTTCCCTCGGAAAAGCATCTGATTCTTACCATCCTCAGTCCACCCTTTCAGAGCATCGCATTGGTTAACCTGGTCACGAGTTAATTCACTATCTATGTCTCCCCACTGAGACTCCTCCACCTTCCATAGGATAGAGGATTGCACTTTCATCTGAAACAGACAACTTATACCACCATCCTTTCTTACATCTAGGTGCAGGGTAGCCAACTCCTCTATCGCCTTCCAAGCATCTGTCAACTCTCGAACCGCATCCTTATACGAATTCCTGCTCAAGGCATTAGCCACCACATTCCCTTTTCATGAGGTGTAGGAAATCTGGAAGTCGTAGTCCTAAAGGAACTTCATCCAACTTCACTTCCATAAGTTCAGGTCCCGTTAGGAGAAGATATACTTCAAGATTTTGTGATCCGTGAAGACCACGAAGCACTCCCCGATGAGGTAATGCCACCACAACCTTAGTGAGAACACGATCGCCAAAAGATCCAGATCGTGGGTGGAATAATTATGCTCATGGGGATGTAACTGTCTAGACCCATAAGAGATTACCCCTTGTTGTTGTATCAGCACATACCTGAGGTTTTGTCCTGAAGCATCACAGAACACCTCATACGCTACCCCTTATTTTGGAAACCTCAGCATCAGGGAACTAACCAACTTCCCCTTCAGATAGCTGAAGGCCACCTCTCACTGCCCATTCCACATGAAAGCATGTTACTTCTTGGTCAAGGCTATAAAAGGTACTGCAACTCAAGAGAAGTTGGGCATGAACCTCTGGTAGTAACCTGACAGACCTAGAAAACTACGAACTTCTATAACGCTCCTGGGTGTTGCCCAAGAAACAATAGCCTCGACCTTTGATGGGTCCACCTCTATTCCCTGCTCGGACACCATGTGCCCAAGGAAGTGCACTTATCACATCCAGAACATGCACTTGGACAATTTCCCATAGAGTAGGTGTTGTTGGAGGACCTCTAAAACTGTTCTCAGGTGCTCAGTGTGATCCTCATCTGATCTTGAGTAGATCAGTATGTCATCAATAAAAACGACTATAAACCAATCTAGGTGTTCCCGAAAGATGGATTTCAAGAGCCCCATGAACACAGATGGTGCATTCGTAACGCCGAATGACATGACTTCAAACTCAATGTGTCTATACCAACACCTGAAGGCAGTCTTTGAGATGTCACCCTCCTTAACCCTCAACTGGTAATATCCAGACCACAGATCGATCTTAGAGAACCAACCTGCTCCCCTCAGCTGGTCAAAGAGATCTTCTATCCTCGGGAGCGGGTATCAATTCTTGATCGTCACTTGATTCGGTCTCCTATAGTCTATGCACAGCCTTAGACCACCATCTGCATTCTATGAAAAAATACAGGATCACCCCATGGTGATGCACTTGGTCGAACAAACCCCATTTTCATCAGATCGTAAATCTGATTCCGCAACTCCCGCAACTCAGAAGGTGACATCTGGTAGGGAGCCATCAAAATCGGGCGGGCACTAGGTTTCAAGTCTATCTCAAACTCAACATCGCGTCAAGGGGGTAGAGTCACCACTTCTTCAGGGAAAAGGTCCATAAACTCACCGATGATCCCTGGGACTTCGACCATTTTTGTATCCACCGACTCTACTAATAGTTCAGCTAACAAGGAAAGGAGGGCCTCGTCTCGCCTGCTTCTTTTCTAGAAACCCCGATCGCCGATGAAAGTTACACGCTGGCTGCCAAAATATGAAAACATGATCCTTCCTTAGAAGCAGTCAATGACGACACATACATAGAATAAATATTCAATGCCTGGGATGACATCATATGTTTGTATCTACAATAGTAGAAGATCCCTGATAGACTGATGTGGCCCTACCATTATTCTACACCCTCAGAAAACATAAAACAAGTCGGTCTGACCTCTGACTAGTGTGCTCAGCACCAGGGGAACTGGAATTACCTCAGCGTATAAACCCAGAGCACATGCCAGACTAGGTGTAACAAAGGAGTGTTAAGCTCTTGTATCAAAAAAGGCATAGCAAAGAGTACTAAACAAGCTGATTGTACCTCGAACGACTTCTGGCCCTGCTGGAACTGCTGCCTCTATGGTGTCCACCTACCCACACCCAGCTCCTCTTCCTCTCAGCTATCGGCTGCTTCCCCGACCACGCCCTGGTCGAGGTCCTTGAGGGGAACCTTGGGGTCGGCCTCCTCCTGCCACCTCTGGTCTCGGGGGGTGGGAGCTTGCTTCCCATGCTGCTACTGAAAGGTCCTACCTGGAAACGGCTGCTGTTGAGGTGGGTGTTGAACCTGCCCACCCCCACTGTACTGCACTCTGTCCAGGCATTGATTCCGAAGGTTCCCATGGCTTCCACAAATGAATCATATCGGTTCTGGGCCCGAAAGAAAAGGGTGAGGACCGGGAGATCGAAACTGGAACTATTGCGGCCTACTCCCTGGCGGTCGAAACCTAGAGGGCCCTGATGTTGTAGGCCAGCTACTGATGACCTTCCCCTTCAACAAGCACAATAGGATTCCATATCACAATACACCTCCTAGTGTGTGCATCCTCTCCACCACTCTAGTCTTCTTATGGACCTCCAAGTATGTCGGTAAGGTGAAGGGAGTAATAGTATACTGAAGAGAAGGTCAAAGTGCCTCCTTCCAAACGTCTCACCCGAGACTCCTCATCTGGAAAGAGGTTTGAAGAAAAGCGGAGGAGATCCTTGAACTTGATCCCAAACTCTCTCACTAACATGACCCCCTACTGGAGGGAGAGTATATCCTACCTCTTCTCAGCCTTCATCGTGGAAGAGAGGAATTCTTCCTGGAACTCCTTCTTAAAGTCAGCCCACGTAACCTCAACCTCCCTCTTCTCCCCAATATAAATCGTCCATAACTGACGTGTCGCTCCCCACATCTGGCTTATATCCAAGGAAACCCAGTACTCCGTCATATTCCATATCAAGCTAAAATATATCACTATATCCTCGATCCAGTTCTCTGTCTCCATGTTTGAGATGCTACCCCCGTACTTCCTGAGGGTCTACCGCTGAAAGGCATGAAGCGTCCTCTGCCACTGATCATCCTCCTCTTCTTGGTTAGCCCTCTGTCGATTACCCAAATCAACCTCTGGGGCCTTGATCGTTCGTACTACCCTTGGTCATCGTCTGGGTTCCATAGTTGCAAGGTAAACAAGGAATGCCTAATCCCTAGTAGTGTAGAAGATTGATTTTAAATTTTCATAGACTTCTTATTCATTTTAAATCCCCAAAATACCCATGAAACACAAGAACACATGTCATTGTGATGCATGCACCTTCCCTAGGGTCTCTACCCCGCAATCAGTGTAGCCTTTCTTGGTCATTCGGTAGGCCCAATGTCATTACATCAGATCACGGGGGGCCCTAAAATCTCATGTCCTAGCCGGTCTTCCCTAGCCTATTTCACACACCATGATCACCCACCATTGTTTCCCTATAATCCCATGAAATCCTCACTGTGCCTAACCCCAGACTCCATCCAATCTCTAAAAATTATCCTTTTATACCACTCTATCATGAACCGCCTTCACCATGATGAGAGAAGGGACAACAGGTTGTTAGACCCTTCCTTCTTCAAGTTTTAGAAGAGATAATGACCCCCGAGACCCACCTTCAATAGGTCCCGAAGTGGATAATAGAACCAAGGGTATAGAATCACACTCAAGATGCAAGGCATTACCCTTTTTATTTAATAGCATCAGAAGATAAGATAGTAATTCCCAACAACACCAAAATTTGAAGTACAAGTAAAGCCAAAACAAACCATTCCCATATGCATGTTCCAAAAGTAAATGCTACAAGGTACAAGAAAACCCCAAAATTAAAGTACCAAAGAAAATAAAAATAGCAACATAAACTGTCCCCAACTTCCGAACTAGTAAGGTCATGCACAATCCCTAAAGTCCTCCTGGAAACATGAAAATAGTTTTATATACGTAGGGTGAGCATACAAGTATACTCAGTAGGGAAAACCAAAGACTCTCGTGCACAAGTGGGGAGGCATTCTAATGCCCCGTGAGAAAAGAGATAACCAAATCACCTAACAAGGAAAATATCCACCCAAGTATCACCAATTCACACTCCCTAAATAGCTCAAGTCAAGTAATTTATAGTATCACATCGATATTTGGGTACCCCGCACCACTTTCCCACTAGTTATTGGAAACATCCTACGCTTCGAATCTCTCCCACCATCTCACTGCAATCCCACTGCCACACCTTGCCCTCACACACCTGGGCCATCACTACCACACATCCCGCCTGTAAACACCTAGGCCACAACAACCATACGTAACCACGCTCGCAAACACCAGGGCCCAAAAAACTTCTTCCACGCCCGAAGACACCTGGGCCTCATCCCGAAGACTCTTGGGAAACAACATGCCCACACACACCTAGGACGACCACCACAACTACCCTGCCCAAAGAATCTTGGGATATAATGGATCTTAGTCCATCACAGCCTGCCCGAAGTGTCTTGGGATATTCGGGAAAGGGAGAAAAAAATGAGCTAATAACCAGCCACTCATAAGAGTGTTGGGAAAAACACCCTCCCCCATGAAATGGGGGTGTTCGGCACTAAGTGCTCAACTTGGGTGGGGTGAGAATAAGAAACATAAGAACAACAATTATATAATATATATATATATATAACAAGCACTCATCCCATCCTAAGAATTCCAAAACTAACCTAAGAACAAACACCCTCATTACTATTCATTCACTAGAAGCACCGAACCCACGACCATGCTGCCACTCATCCCGGAAAACAATTCCCCATTAAGCCCGTTATTGTTTTCATGTTCAATTGATTCCATTTAAGAAAATTCTGCACTACTGGGCAACTAACAGGAATAACCACAAGTTGTGTAAAGGAAAGATAGGAAAACCGCAATTTAAGCATTCACACCCGGTTCTCTTGTAAAGTCACAACAACAAAGGGATCCAAGAGATCCCTCAAAGTATTGGAACCAAACCAAGCCTCAGGATACAACCTCCGATCCACAACCAACAACCATAAAACATTAGGGGATCACATCCCCATCCATATCACCCCATAAGCATCAAGAAGAACAAACACATATGCCATTGATTCGACCATAGCATTCCTTATGTTTCCCCTTTTTGTTTGGTTAACCCTAGTGATCACACAAGGATTTTTGTTTACTAGAAATCCATTTAAATTATTCGAATTCACGTGATTAATAAATTTCCATGTTAAGCTATTAAATCATCACATAGGATAGGGGTTCATTAGTGCACAAGGAAATACCACCAATGGGCATGATTTTCAGTGGGCATGAGCCCGTACAATTCACAACACAAAAACAAGAAGAAGAAATACAAAAAAAAAACATCGGTCACACCCCCTTCCTTTATTTAAAAGTCTGTTTATTATCTTCATTTAAGTTTGGTTTGATCCATCCCCAGAGAAAAAAAAAATCATACCCACCCCACATGATACACAGTAAGAGAGATGAAGGAAAAACCCTACTTGGATGATCAAAGATCGATGTTTCTCTCCACGCGCCAATAATTGGGGATGCACGACTTGTAGGGGAGGAACGTCGGGGACTCCAAGGATGAGTAGCAAGGGCTTCAGCACATGTGCACCACTTTACTCAGTAAGGGGATTCCAAACACTCCAAGGGAAGAATGAGCCCGGCTAATAAGAAGAAAAGGAGGAAAGCTCCCGCGATATAAAGATGAGCCCGGGCGTTACTGAATATCAAGATCTTCATAGGCTTTAAAGGTGGATCGTGGTTTCACCATGCGGTTGGGTGGTTACACATGACGAGGTTAATTGTTATTTAATAACTCTCATTGGGAATTGGTGGTGAAAGTTGTGACTTTAAAGGATTTTATATAAATAGAGGGGAACGTTACACGGACACACAGTTGGGTCCGTTGAGGGTCATCCCACTCTTAGGAATTTAAACATTGATTATGGGGCTAAAAACAGCCTTGAACAACTTTGAAAAGCTAAAAAAGGCTTAAAAGTGTCGTTACGGGAAAACCTGTAGATGAAAAACCCGACAAGGCTCTGTGAAACCAATTGTGTCACACCGATCGGTGACACGCCGATCGTGTCACACCAATCAGTGAAACACTGATCGGTCGCACCGATCGTGTCACATCGATCGGTCACACCGATTGTGTCACACACCGATTGGTCCCACTGATCTTGTCACACACTGATCGGTGAGACACCGATCGGTGACACACCGATCATGTCACACACCGATCGGTGAGACACCGATCCGTGACACACCGATCGGGTCACACACCGATTGGACGCACATCGATCGGTTGCACACCGATCAGTCGCACACCGAAATGACATCCTACCACCAAGAAGCCACCCTTAGGATACAGAATTTGGAAAAGGGATGGACCATGAGGGTCTGGGCCATTACAGGTATAATGTAACACTTTAAGATTTTATGATATATTTCATTATTTTTAATCTCTTCAATAGCTTGTGATACACGCAACACCGAGTATAAATGAACCATAATATAGTATGAAATTATAATCTCGCATTTAAATTCATGGTATTAATATTAAATTATAAATTTAAAAAGGTTTTATATAAATTAAATATATTTTTTAGTAAAGTATTTATATTATTTTTAAGGATACTTTTTCCTTAATTTTTTTTACTTCTTTTTTTGAGAAAATAATATGATAGATTTTTTATAACTTTTAGAATATTAATTATAAGAAATTAATTTAATTTTTTATATCAAAACATCACAATTATCTTTGAGTAAATTTTTTATAATTTCAATAAAATATTAATTTTTTGATGTGTAGTGAAAAAAACTGATTTTTATTCAAAAGTGTATTTTTATTGAAAGAATTTACAAAGTTACATATTATTTTTAAATGATTATAAAAGTATATTTATTTTAATTAAATTATTATTAATCAAATTTAGGTTATTGGATTCAATTTTTTGTTGAATTTTGATATTAAAATATGGTATACTTAAGAAAATATTTTTGTTGGAAAACTGTTTTTCATCAAGTTTACAAGTTTTATTTTAAATTAAATTATTCCACTTAAATGAATTTAATATGATAAAATTAATTCCATATTTTAAATTATAATAATTAATATAATTTAATAATTTGAACATAATTTTTATTTATAATGAATTGTAAAAACTGTTAAAGATCGATTATTATGGTTAAGGTCAATATGAGTTTACTAGGGTGTTAAACTAAAGTGATAAGGGTTAAAATGACCTTAAAATGTGTATATATTATATTTTATATCTATATTTATAACCTATATAATATAATAATCATGAATGGACAATTTTGGATCTATTTGGTGTGAATAAGACATTAGTATATTTTATTATTTTCCAAAATTCCAAGTGTGTACTCTCCCCCACTTATATATGGTTTGCCACTCTCTAAACTTAAAGATCATTTTGTATTGTCCAAGTCCAATCCAAAAAAATTCCTTAAATCTATCCCCATGATCATTAATCCATGGTTTTATTAAAAAACCACAATATAAAGGCTTTTGGTATAAAACAAAATAGGTTGTCTGAAGAAGAGGTATAGTTCTTAACAACGTGGTTTCATTTTATTTCTTCTTCTAACTCATTAAAATATTCTTAAACCATAATGGAAATATAAAAAAAATAATCCGTATACTAAGATTCTATTATATTAATTTCATAATCTATATCAATCTCCTCTTCCATCAAATGGAAAATGAAACCATTGGTTGTGTGTACAACAGACTACCTCATCATGAACAAATGTAATTCGTTTTCACCACCACATACCACTGATGGATATAATGATATATTTAATATATGTATATAATATATATGTAATAATTATAATTATTTAATTATAATATAATGTCTACCTTATTTCCTTCCAATCAATTTGAAAATGATAACGTCGTCCGCGCGAACATGTGGACTACTACATCAACAAAACGATGTGATTCATTTTTCATTTCCATTTTACTAAGACAACAATATGGATAGTTTTAATGAATTTATATGATATATATGATATAATAATGATTCTATAAATTTTAATTATTATGTAACTTTATTTTATTCGTTATTTTGAAAAATAAAAACAGTGTTCATGTGTACATATGGCTTACCCTCTCCATGAACGATGTAATTTATTTTTTTTGTATCTAACATTTATTGATGAAAATAAATATATATAATGAATAAATATGATATTTATATCATGATTAGAATTATTTATATTATTTAACCATGATAAATTTATAATAACTAAAACTACCAAATTAAAACATACATGTAAAATGAAGCTGTTATCGCCCGAAACACTGATTTTAATAAATTATTGTTAAAAATCAGAAGATAAATGGTTTTAAGTAAATTATATATAGTATCATATATATGACTATGGTTCTGTAATTTATTTATAATAATATATATTAATTATAATATATTCTTGAAACATATAATGGATGTTTGACCAGAGGTATGGGTTTTATGTTACATTCTAATTGTTTATCAGGATTGTTTATAATTATATTTCTGATGATGAAGTTTCAGGATATAACTCTCAAGAATCTCATGAATTTAATTATAATATTTTTATTTCTATATAATATATTTTTTCCTTTTATTTTAATAAATTTAAGCACTCAAGGTACCTAAATAATATTTTTAATGGAAACTGACTTCAAATCTATCTTCAATCAAAAATCCTTTATCTTATATATCCATGATTTCTAAAAAATAAATAAATAATGTGTTTAATATTATCCAATGATTATTTGAAGTCATTTTTTCCTATTTTTTTACTTTTTTAAAAATGTTTTAAAAGGAATATTATTTTTATTTTTTGAATGAGGTACTTTTTTTGACTTTTTTTAAAAAAGTATGAAAGGAATGTTTTTTAACATGTATGACATGAACAAAATTTCCTGCTACCATCAACACTCAATGATTTGAATCTTAATTTTAAATTTTATCTTAAAGTAATTTTTTCCTTAATATTTTGTAATTTTTTAGATTTTAAATAAGTGATTTCAAATATAAAATGTTATTTTCCTCAGTAAATATTCCAAATGATCTTTTAAAAACAATTTTCATCTATAATGACATCCTTTGATGCTAGTTATGTTTTACTTGAGATATGATGCAATGATATTACCCTTATAATTTATATGGATGGTTAATGATTATGATGAAAATATTTTTATGATACTCATTCCATTTCCATGATTTATACTATGATAGATTGATGAAATATTTATGAAACCTATTTCATTTCCATGGGTAATTCCATGATTAAATGTTTATGAAACTCATTTCTTTTCATGGGTTATTATATGATAAATTTTTTATTATATATGATCCACATTTTAATGATTTTAAATATTTTATTAGTGAACCTAGAATTATATTCCCTCAAATTAATTGGGTTAAGATGGAAATATCTTGAGATAAATAGGATTGGAAGGGGGAGTTGATCCAATTCAGTAATGGACTCTATCCACTATGATAATATTTTGAGTCAACCGTGACTACAATGATAATTTGGGGATTGAACTCAATCCACTATGATAGTTTTGGTAATGATCCTTGACTACTAAGAACTTTTTTCTACACTTATGTGTATTCCCTAATCCTCTATCTTATGCCAATTTTATTCTGTCATGTCACATGTTCTTTGATTCCATTATGATTCATGTTTTACAAATTGAAAAAGATTATTCCATGACTCAATATTATGATCTATTATATGCATGGTATATTTTTCAAATGTTATGATCATGTTCTCATGCCCTTATTATCATGTTTTTTTATGTTATTCTTTGATATCTCTCTTTTTTACCCTTACTCAGCAGCATATATCACCCTTTCTTATGTTTCCTTTCCACATACTATGAAGAAAGTTATTATTTATAATATGTATAATAAATTTTATAGTTATAAAAAACATAGTGGGAGATGATGTAGTTCACTTATGAACCAATTGTTTTTTGTATCCAAGAATTCAAAGGCATTATACCTATACAATTATGGAATTTATCATTATGTTATGTAATGAAATTTGATCTAATAAAATTAGACTTTTTTTTGGAAAAGTATAGGTCATTAAATTAATCTTTGTTGAGTAAAATAGAAGCACTATTTTATCTTCAACATCACCATACTTACCCTGATTTCCTTCTTTATTTCAAATCTAGAATTTTCTACTGAAGTTTCGATTTTTTTTTAATTTGACCTTTATTCCATTAAATATTTTATATGGTGTATGTTATTCCCCTTGTCAAGGAACTCCCTAATTTTTCTTGTACACTAAATAATTCACTTCTTCCTCTGCATAACGTGGATAGATAACACTTTTCAATGAGAAAAGTTTTGGCCATATTATTCACCTAATGATTAATTAATTCAGAAACTCCATTGTATTTTGGTATATGAAATAATGATACCACATGATTAATTCCATGTTTCTCAAAGTATTTTTTTTTTAATTCAATGGATTTATATTTTATTCCATATTTAGAGAACAAGATCTTGATCGCACTTTCAATCTAATTTTTAAATCTTTGCTT
The DNA here is from genome assembly GCA_963277665.1 of Viscum album. Classification (NCBI taxonomy): domain Eukaryota; kingdom Viridiplantae; phylum Streptophyta; class Magnoliopsida; order Santalales; family Viscaceae; genus Viscum; species Viscum album. Next base: position 1,842,134,466 of record OY728135.1, read on the forward strand.
GTACCTATTCATGTAGTATATCACTTCTCTCATTCTCTGATTAAAAATTACACAATCCATTATACTATAATTATCAATAAAATGAATGGAATACTTTTCTAAAAAAATTTATAATATATTCATTGGTCCACAGCAGTCAGCGTGCATCAGATTTATGATAATAGTGGTTCTTTTCTTCTTCTTATAGTATGGATTTCATGCCATCTTTCCTCATATACAAGAATCATAAGTTCTTTCATGATCTCATTTCAGATTTGGAATATTACCTTCCTCCTTTAGATTTTATAAATTCTCTATGATTTATTGATGAATGTAGCTTAGCCTTCTCTACCAAAATTTGGTTTATTCTTCATCTATTAAGAGATAAATTTTATCATTGTTATCTACCTAATATGGATTATTTTTTATCCTCTAACATTTCATTATAAAATTATCAAGATTTAATTTTTTTGAGAATACCTTTCTGTTTAATATAACCTCAAATATAGAGTCATAAAATAGACTCACACTCAGAATATTATGTCACAAGCCATGCACATGGATAACTTCAGTCTTATTCATCGTATTTCCTATCTATCAAGTATTGTTGTTACTTTTGATTTTTATGGTTTAGTAATTTCTTTAAATGGAATGTTCTATCAACTATTCCTTTAAAATTATTTAACATATTTTTATTTACAGTACCCTGGGATTAGAATCCATTATCAAGGTTCCTGATACTACTATTATTTTTAAATTTGAAGGAGATTTTAGCAATATTACCCTTCTCCCTTTTCTTCTTTACTTTTCATAATACCCCTTCTTGAGTTTAGCCTCTAGATTGAATCTCCTAATTATCTTTAGAGAAATTAGTCTATTCACACTCATCCTCTTCTTCTAATAGGTGGAATCTAGTACTCACTATTATATTATCTTATTTTCTATAATTATTCTTACTTTGAATCCCATGGTTCTAAAAACCACTTCTTCTTTGCTTGAATCAAAATATTCATACATGAAATTATAATAGTGAAGATAATATCTACAAAAAAAAATTATTTCTCTAAAATGAAGGATATATCCTCATTCTTCATTGCTAGCTTCTCATAATTTTCCCATTTTTATAGCTCCTTACCTTTTCACAATAGAACATAGTTTGTCTAAGGAAACTATAGAATTGACATTTCATGAGTTGAAATATCATTCCTCTTTCATTACTCAATGTTTCCACATACTTTTTAAAGCTTCATAATAGTTATTGGTTTATCCTAAAGTATTTGGGATTATTTATTTACCTCTAAGTTTCTTTGATAGAAGATGTATTTTTTTAAACAACTAGCATTTCATATTTGACCTCAATAGGGAAACTTTTTACTTACCTATGTTTTGATCTATTGGTGTGTATGTATTTTTTTTATAGCATCATAACCAATTCAAATTTTACTAGTAAATCGATGAATTTTTCTGCTAAAAATTTTATTGATAGTATTAGATCCTTCATTGACTCTTTTTATTGGTTTTCCATATATGAACCTCTAGAAGTGTAGCTTATTTTGTGAACCACATGATTTGATTTCTGATTCCAATTTGTTTCCCAGGGTAACAAACTTCTCTTCTAGCGATTCTACCTTATTGTTTTTCACATTTACACAAGAACTAAGGTCATAGATCACCTTATTTTATTCTTTAAATTTTATATTGCGACTCATTGCTTATTTTTAACTCACCTAACTAGACAACAGATTATCTAAATCTTCTTAAATCGGATCAATCTCAACTCCAATTTTATCTACATTATTATAGAATAATATTATCATTCTATTAATCCTAAAATTTTATTTTGAATATTAATATCTTTTAGAGATACTACAATTTCCACAATAAAATCTAAAACTCATTTTGGTTTATTAAAATTATACGGTTTAGGTTATTCTTTCTAAAAAAATTGCAATTATAACATCTTCTATATCAAATTTTAACTTTTCCTCAACTTTCTCCAGTGAATCTTTATTATCACCCTATTCTTTTCTCACAAACCTCATCCTCTATGATTTATTTATAGATAAATTATCCATTTTAGAGTATCCTCCAAGAGGGAATATTCTTCATGGATTATGTATAAATTCTACATCACATTCTTTGTCATCAAATATTTTATGGAACCTTATTTAATTTTTCTAACTTTACCACATAGAAATAATTAAAAAGGAATATTTTCATCTAATCTAACATTTCCTCTCTTGAACTTTATGGAAACAAGTTAATGGAACTCATCAAAAACACCTTCCTATTTATATCCTTCTTTAATGAAATTGTGAATTTATATGGATTGAATGTCATTTCCATACTTGTGTGGGTTGATATCTCTTCTATCTTAACTCTAATTTCATATGTTTCTAGGCTTATTAAAAGACCATCCTTAGATAGTGTAGAAATATCCCTTAATTCAAGAGCTAAAACCATCAGATTATATAGAGTTGGAAATCATAGCAATATTTTCTTAACAATAATGATATCAATTTTCTCTTATTTAAGTCTAGGAATAGCTCTAATAATCTCAATGATTCAGTTGAAGTAGATATAATAATTTTCATCATGGGTCATTTTTAAGTCATTAAACCTATTATTAGTGACTTGTATATTATCCTTCTTTACATTCTTATCACCTTCATAATGTTCGATAGTTTTTATGAGATGGACTTAGAATTGGTGAAACTCATCACTTTAATCTAAATATGATTTGAAAGTGATTCAAATAAATAATTCTATATATTTTAATTTGTATCAAGAAGCATCCTATCTACTTCAGTAATCGATATCTTTGAAAAAAAACCTACATATATCCCATGAATAGTATCCAAGTAGACTTTTATACCAAGAGATCATAAGTGAGATCTCATCATGCTCTTCCATACCTGATAGTTTCTCCCATCAAACAAATGAACTCACTTAGCATTCATTGTGTTCTCAATACTATGATTCAAATGAAAGATTCAATGTCTGAAACTTCTCTTTGATAACACTTGTTTTACCTTGGGACACCCTAAGAGGGGAGGGGTGAATTAGTGTGTCAACCTTATATTTTGATTAAATTGATCTTTTCCACATGTTGGTAGGAACACCTTAAACCTGTATTATTTAATTATGCTATCACTAAACACACTAATATAGAAATAGAAATATAATGCAGAAAGTTTACTTGGTTTACCACTAAGGGATAATCTAAAGAGAATATGCCAAAGTTATATTCATCTTACAAAAATCTATTGAGATTAACTAGTGTTTATTATATTACAATATTTTTTCATGTTTAATCCATGGAAGATATAATACCTTTAAAATGAATTTAGTGATAACACACTGCCTCCCTCAGATCACCTACACTGACTTTCCCCTTGCTTACTAATTTGGTTGAAATATTCCTCAGTTTTTCAACATGAATGTTTTCTCCACATTTGGGTAAATTTTGATGAATTTTTTCATCAATATATTATAAATATAATAATTTTATATATTCTAAAGACTTTTCCAAAGTCAACCCTAATTTTCACAACTATTTCTATGTAGATTCCTTTTTAATGAAACTTTGAATTTTCCTAAAACAACAATATTTAATGAAATATCCTTTTATTAAATTTATATACTTTAATTATTTCTCAAACAATATTTTAATGAATCTTTATTTCATGAAAGTTTCATTTTTCAGGTGAGAAATAGGTTTAAATAATCCTTATGAAAATATAGAGCAATTAGTCCTTCTACAACAAATCGATACTCAAAATGATGATCAGTAGCATATTTATAGGTAGATATCACCTTTCATGTAACTCTATGATTATTGAGAAACATTTCACTTATGTATATGATTTTAACATGAAACTATAGATCTACATAATTTTTGTGAAACATTCCACTTTTGTGAATCCACCAGTTTTTTAAGAAATAGTCAAACTTTTATGAAACTAATGCCTTTACTTCCAAAATTCTGTATGACTTCCTAAAAAATAATTTTGGGAAAATTATTCCCATTACCTAGATAAAAAATTAATTCTTTCGAATTATCACCAAAATATTTGGGAAACATTTGAAAACATCACCATTATAAAATATCTTCTAGGATTTCATTTTCAAGTAAACTATTTCCCATAGATTTAAAACGCTTTGATCAATTCAAAATGGATTTAAAAAAATACAACACACTATAAAACTCCAAAATAGATCACTTTGGTTCCAATATTAACCAAAATAAAATTCAATAAATGACCACTCAATCATATTGGGGTCACCCATTACTTGAGTTTCAGGTATAAGATAATCAATGAGAACCCAACTATTGAATGACCAACTCAGTTGGATTATTAAAATCTTGAAAAGTACTACTTTAAAAGGAATCTAACCTGTTGTATTTTTAAAGGTTATTTAATATCACCATATTATATCATGTTATTCCCTTTACATATACACATGATTCTAATAATTGTTTTGGAAATCATATTTTACCCACCAAATCAATATGTTCAAACCATATTAAAGTGTAACTCTTTATATAACTCAAATCATGTGTTTCTAGCCCAAATCAAAAACCAAATTTATTCATACATATCCAAATAAATCCCATGTATAAGTTACATGAATCCCATTGATATAAAATCAAAGAATCATATAAAAACAATAATCCCTATAAGAGTAAGCTTTTGTGATACATTACCAACCACTATAATGAACTCATGTTTTTCAAGTGAATTACTTGTTAAATTCAACCTTAATTCATGTGTTTTTGAGATATGAATTGTTTGGTAAGATCTATGGGGGTTTTGGTTGGTTTTTGTGGGTTTTAGAGTCCTTTTAAGGGTTCAAATATAAAGAATAATTTTTAAAAACCATACAAATTCTCTACAAAACCTTGTGTCTAGTAGTAGAGCACGATTAAGGAACAATATTTATCAAACCGTGAGGAATCTCCTGAGAAACTACGAGACACGTTCTAGTGGCCAAAACCATGGTTGGTTCATATTTTGACAAATAGTATGACCAATCCGTGAAGGTTTCTAAGAGAAAGAAAATTCCTTTCATGGTTGGTGTATAGTTTAGAAAAATATACTAAAAAACTATGTTCACATGGTTTAATAACATTAAAATCTACTTTAATTTCCATTAATTTCATGTTTTGACCCAGTATTACTCTTACATGTTTCCCACTCAAATTTAAATACTCCATGGTCCTTCCCTAGTGAATTCATTCCCATTAAAACATGATACATGTAGATCTATGTGTGTTGATAGTGATAATTGAGATATGTGATCCATAAACCTATTTTCTTTAGGTTTCTTCTATATCCACCCTTATTACCTTGATATGGGTCATTGTAACATCATTTAATTACCAAATATACATATTTTTATGCCATCTAATGATAATTTTTTGGATTTTTTGTAGAATGGTGACATATCTAGAGTGTTGAAGACATATCCTTTGATAAATCTCAATTCTAGCATCATTGGTGGATCCCAATAGGTGTTTTTAACAAACCTAATCTTTATTTCACATTAATACAAGATTTATTACATAATATTACAATTAATAAAGCCCAAAATATCTAGAAGTCTAGTGTCTTTGTAAATTAGATATAAATGATAACATCTTGAACATGAGATACAACAAAATTATTGGAAACTTCCTTAATATGCTTCTAAAATTCCAAGGATTTTAAAACTGCATGGGATTACCTTGGAAAAAACATAAGAAAAGGGTGAGATATAAATATTAGTAAGGGAATAAACGTGGAATAAGGTGATAAATGTAATAAAATAGGAATATAAATAGGGAATAAAAATAATTGGAATCATAAACATGAACAATGAGATCTTATTTAGCATGATAATCATAACATGGGAAATGTGGAAATAACTTAAAACAATGCATCCTAAAAATGGGTAAAGAATAAACCACCAATAATTCATGGTAAAAAAATTAAAAAAAATAATCAGGTTCAATCTCTATCCCAACATGATATATCATGATACTAAACATTAACCAATGCATTGGAGTGCTATATAATTTTAGGCGCACACATCACTTTCATTTTTTTCTCATGCTTTTGTGTACCACATAGTTCATAAAACATGGATTCATTAATCATCATAATTTATTCCATGATAATGTAGTGTGTAATAAATACATTTAAATCCAAAATCAAAATTTTATGTTTATAATGGTGAACACACTTGATAGGAAATGGGTACGATATTCACTACACAATTGGTTTGGTATGGAAATCACAGTGATATTTTGGCAGCATAACAGAATCACTTAAAGATTCATAAAAATAGGTTAATGATAGATAAAGGGGTCTATACACATAAAAACAAAATGTGAAGTAAAAGTTAAAGAAAAAAACATATCCCAGCATTCAAAATTGGAAATAGAATGCATAAGGTAGTGTAGAAACATGAATGAAGAAGAGAATCCTCACCATATTTCAACATTGTAATGGGCGTACATAAAGTATCAGGGGTGGGGGATGGGGGTTAATGATAGTAAAAGGAGGATATAATCATTTATATATAAAATGGAAAGTAATAATAATATGTAATGACATATCCATATATAATAAATTGGAATTTAAAATACATAACATAAAATAAGTTCTAGAATGGAAATGAGAAGAGATAAATCCCTTACTAAATTTTGGCATTGTAATGAGTGTACATAGTGGATAATGTAAGTTTAAATTAGATTTAATGGAATATCTCATTATTTATATATAAGATGTAAATTAATGGGAATATGTAAGAACATATCCCAATATATTTAAAAATAAATTTATAGACATTATGAAAAGAAGTGCTTGATAAAAAGAGGAGATTGGAAGAGCCATTACTTGATAGTGTGACACCAAAAGCTTGGGAGGGGATTCTAGGGAGATTTTGGGAACCTTTGAAGGCATCTAGAGAGTTAATTTTATAGTATGGATGTGATCTGAGGAGTTTTAGTGAATAAAAATGGGAGTTTGTGTGGGTTTATATAAGAAAATTGGATGATTTCTTTATTATTTAGGTTTTGGACTCTACATAATAATATAACCAAAACCACAAACTGTATCCTGGTTTTTGCCCATGGTTTCTTACAAATGGGAGTGTTTATCATTATTTTATAAGTAAAGGATCCTAAATTAATAAAATAACTTCCTTTCTTATGTGGAGGTTAGTCATACACTTAAAGAAATAATTTTAAACCCTTAAAATATATTAATGGTTTTGAAGGATTCATAAAGGATTTATAAAATTAACCAAATAAACATAAAATCACATTATTTTAAAGGGGAATTTTTTTTCAGGATACCCTTTATAGTATTTATTACACCACTTTTGGTTCATTATGTTGTAATAATAATAAAAGTATATTTCTACGGTATTTAAATTTTACCCAAAAAATCGATTGTCTCGGAAAATTATGAAAAATTCACCATTGGATAATTTTTATGATCTAATTCCTAAAATTACATTAATTTTATCTAAATAATTATCTAAATATTTGAATTTTTATTTTTAAAATAAAATTGGCATTTATTAAGAAATAATGGGTTTATTTGACAATAATAGTTTTCGAACCCTTATAAAAATCTGCATTTGACTTCATAAAAATTATATGATTATTTAATTTGATAATAATTATTTAATAATATTTTTTTACTAAAATATGATTCATTTCAAAAAATGCATTAATTAATAAATTTATTAATTGAATCTGAATATTAACCAAAAATACAATTTTGTGATTTATTGTATCAAAATAAAAATCCTTTACAAAGTTATAATAATATGATGAAAATATATTAATTATTATATAAAAAATAATGTATATATTAATATTTATCGGGTATTGATACATATCCCTTTAATACACCAGAAGATTCACTAAGAGTAAGGTGTGTGATGGTGGGACTTTCATGGGGTGGTTCAACATAGAAGGTTTGGGCCACGATCTCGATGAGATTGAACTTCTCCTGTAAATAGTTTTCATCATGATTAAGTTATTGGATATCAGATTGGGCTTGGTCATGTTCAAATCCCAGTGATTCTATCTCCCTAAAAAGCTTTGATAAATTTTCTTCATAGGGGATGATCCTACTGGTTGAGCCATCACTTCCTTTGTTTGTGTTAATTGGATTTTTTAAAACCAAATATTTTTAGTAATAATGTGATCACTGGTAAATGACTATATCATAAATGGTAATGATAATTAACATTATTTTAAATCCAATTGGATGTAATAAAACAAAATAAGTACATGCCTTTTCTATAACCATATTACATAATAAGACATTTAATTAAATCCAAAGGGGAATATTTTTATAATAGTTCGGTTGATTACAATCTCCCCCTTTAGAAATTTACCCCATGAAATTTTTATTTCCCACACTAAAAAAGATGAGGGTAACTTTGTTCCGTCACTTCCTCTGATTCCCACATTGCTTCTTCAAACTTGTGGTTTCTCCACAACACTTTGACAAGATGCATTGTATTATTTTGTAAAACTTTTTCCCTTTGGTCCCCCTCAGGGTATATTTATATAATAGTGGAGGGACCAGATACTAGAATGGTCAGTTGTCCATAGTGGGCCACAATGCTTCTTTTGTAGGATCCCAATGAGGATACCCCATACTAGGATTGACATAGTCAGTGGGGAGTGGTTGTTTGTGGAGGGGGTCATTGATTATGGGGGAAGAAATCATCAATCAGACCTAAAAAAAACTTTTCTTTGTTCGCAGGAAATGCCAACACCACCTCTTCCTATAAACTATTTACTTCCCGTAGATAGTCATTCATGGGGGAGAAAATCACTGTATGGCCCCACAATTGACTTTGATTCATTCACAGGTGTTGTAGGAATTACCTTGTCCCACGAACTAAATTGTTCGTGAGATGCTTTCATGAAATGGAGGAACTCCATGTAGAGCAATGGTATGTGAAGTTATTTGTGCTTCACGGGATCAATCCTTCCTTTATGGTCCCGTCCCTTTGAAAATTTTCCTTAAATTTATTTTCTAGGTTTTATTTCTCCCTTTTCCAAGTTATATAGAATCATCTTCTTATATGTAGAATTTTCAAGACCCAAAAAATAACCCCATCGAAATGGGTTCTAATTGAGATGAAGAGGAGGCTATTATGATGTAGAGAGAGGTCCTATTTTGAACTGGTTTGAGGTATATAAGTGGAATGACTATTATAAGGCCCCAGCCTTAAACATTACTTAATATTGAGTTATTTAAAGAATTCACATTGAGGATTTTTTCAGGTTTGTAGTTTTAGAGAATTAGATCATATATCATGCATTACATTCCACTTGTAAACAAGGTGGTTACATCAAATACAATATTCACTCTTCTCATGAAAGGAAACATATTTTAAATAAAACATGGATTCTTTCTTGACACTTCCTTGACACTATCATCAAATCATTTACCTTTCCCTTGACCTGTGAAAAACATATCAAAAACCTGGGATGAGCATAAAAATCTCAGTAAGGGATATAAAAATACGGAATGAAAACATTAGTTCATGTATTCATAAGAATCAATGAAATCATACTTTACTCATAAAACATAAGCACTTTAACATACATCATAAAATCATGAATAAATCATAGAAATAATAAGACATAATGTTATCTTGAGGCATTCATAACATTATTATGTAGGGAGTAACCCTCATGGTTACATTTGGAATACCCATCACAGTATATTCCCTAAATCACTTCAGAGAATCCTTAGCGTTTAACCCCTTCGCATTACCCAATGCATTGGATAGCTATATCGGTCTCACCTGCCCTTAGTTTATCATGGAACCACCCATATTCATAAACAATGCCCAAGAACCATAACATAATCATACCACATAAAACATGCATAAATGAAAAATAGCGTTTCCACATTTCAATCACAAAATATCAATACAAAACATTGATATAAAAACATTATCAAAACCATTTTCGATACCAAAATAAAATAAAAGTAAAACATGGTATTTATTTTTCATTTAAAAGAAATTTATGTCTTGTAGAGGAAGCCGAAACTCAAATAATGGTCACGACGGTGGAGAAGTCATTTTTATTGCATACATAAGACAAAAACATTCATTTTGTTGTTTAATAAAACGCTTCATATAAAAAGATTACTTTTGAATAAAAGTAAAATTAAAAAGGGGTTTATACACCATATAAAAGAAAGTTGTGTATAAAACAAAATATGCCTCAATGAATGGAGATTGAGACGAAGTCCCTTACAAAGTCGGTATCCTTAGATTAAGGATAAATAAATTACATAATTATGTGTAACAAATATAAATACACCCAATATAAGAGGATATTAAGTTTAAAACAATCAGAGGTCATCCACGCATATTCATAGTATTCCATAATCAAGAAGTAGAGGTTTAACCCAAATAATTGAAATTGGGTTAAGAAGTTCCCTTACAGAAATTCGACAGCCTAACGATGTCATTTTAAAATTCAGAAAATGAGACGATGAGAGATAAAAAGGGTATCTAATCACTTGGAAATATCATTTACAGAAATAAGGATATATAAGAACATATCCCAACATAATAATATGTAAATTAAAATACTTAACAAAAAGAAGTCTTTTTTAAAAAGAGGAGGGTGAAAGGTTCCCTTACCGATTTGGGTAACTTTTGAAACGTACACCCCATGAAAGAAGGACTATACAACATTGATGTAAATACTCATAAACAAAATTATATTACTAAAATAGTAGAATAATGGTCAGTACATACAACACTAAAAGGAAATGGTGGAAAATGTAGCATAAATATCACAGGAATAAAAGTGAGCTGAAAAATCCCTTATGAAAACTCGGCAGCCTAATGGCGCCACTTAAAACTTCAAAAAATGGATTGAAGAGATAAAATAGGGTCTCTAATAATATGAAAATAAAAATTACAGTAATAGTAATATAAAATAACATCCCCCAACATAATAAAGAGGAGGTTAGAAAGAATGACATAAAAGAGAGTACTTAAAAAGAAAGAGAGAGGAAGGATCCCTTACCTCGTGTCTGACTTGACTCGATCGTTCATTAATCTCCTAAATAATAAACTTGAGTTAATTTATACTTGATTAAGAACCTTTTTCAAGTTCATTATTCTTTTTATATCACTTATTACCATGTTATGAACACTATGTAATTATTTAAGTTAATAATGGTCATTTTGTCGATCATTGGTACTTGAGTCAAAAATAAACTCCTTATAATTACAAGTTGTTCTTGTGGTAAAATATGCATTATATCCAGAATTATATTTATGATGTATATATCATATATATCATATATTTCCAGTATGTACATGCATTTATAATATTACATAACATTTAGAGGTAAGAAATGAAATTCACCGTTCATGGAGACGGTAAGCCGTACGTACGCATGAATGCTACTTTCATTTCTATTTCGTATGTAATGGGATGAAATCATAATGATATAAAGGTAAATTATAATTCCAGTATAATATCATATATAATATTATTAACTACATCCTTTACACGTCCCACATATGGCATTAACGAATCAAATCACTTTGAGGGGGCGGTAGTTCGCACTTCCTAAAATGAACATATCGCGTTTACCCATAATGAAAACCATAAAGGTATTCCATAAATGAAAAATACATAAGATTAAGGAAAACATAAACATATTATATATCATATATAAATATAGTGACATCTTAATGGCCACCTTTTAAGGTGTTAAAAGAATATTGAACAATCATCGTTTCATGAGGCAGTAATTCGCCATCCACAGAAACAGTATGTTCTTTAACCATTAGACAGAGGTTTGTGTATTTGTAGCTCAAATAATCCTTATAAAAACATCCTATTATATTTAAGATACTGTTTTTTTACAAAATAAATTATAAAAAAGAGTTTAGGGGGGTTGGAGAAGCATAAAACAAACAAAAGAACACAAGTGAAGACATTACCTTTAAATTGGGTAATTCTTCTTCGTTTGAACCAAAAGGGTTTCTTGAAGAGATTTATGCCTAAGGTGAGGCTTCTAGGATGAATATAGGGATATTGGGAGCTTATTTTAGTAGAGTTTGGACGAGCCAAAGGGCTTGATAAGTGTGAGAGATGGGTAGGAAGTGGGGTCTTTTTATAAGGGAGAGGAGGGGCTGTTTTGGAAATCTTGAAACTATTATTTTATTATAAAATGAAATTCTGTTTCTAAAGCTCCAAAAATCATTAAATTAAAAGATAAGGTGATAAATGTTCGAAATAAAATCATCCAATAAGAATTGGACAAGTGTTGGATATTATTTTAAACATTATCTTCTTATTTATTTAAATCATTCATTAATGACATAAACACTGTATCACCATTGTGTCATAAATAATTTTATTTTTTTGATGTATAAAAATTATAAAAAACTACCATGATGTATTAAATATTTTTATATTTATAATTAATATTTATAGTAAAAAATATAGCTTATATAACCCCATGTAATAATTGTTTTAGTAAAACAATACATGTTTGTTATATTTTTATTTTTACTTTAAATAAATGGTATTAATGTCATTATCTCACTCAAGTGGCTCCATGGGGTCCCAAAAATTGACCCATGGATTTTATTGGTCGTCCATGACCTATAAAATACGGTTAGGACATGTGTCAAAATATTTTTATATTTTTATAATATCATTTTTATCTTAAATTACACTAATTACCTCTAATCGCGGTTAACAAAACTCAAAAGTTACTATTCACAAAAAAAAATATTTTAGTCACTTTGAACCAAATTTTACTTAATAATGATAACCATTTATGTAGTATTTTTGAAATTCAATACACAGAAGCGGTAAACTTTCATTTAAATGAAATCGGTTTGTTTAACTACCATTAGTGTTTTCACTATTCATCAAAAATTGAAGTTTTTCAGAAAAATACCAAAAATTCACCCTAAGATATATTTGGAATTCCGAATTCAAAAATTATGTCTATTTTGAAAAATTCAAAACATATAAGTTTCATTAATTAATTTTAAAAATAATTCCCCTTGTCAAAACAAATAGCGTGTTTTTAAGAAATAATATCTATCAAAAGACTGACACTTGTTTATGTCCAATTTCAAAGTGAAATTAATTCCAATGACCACTATTGGATTAAATGGTAAAAATATATTCTAATTAAACTTTAAAACCAATTAAAAATATAATATAACCATATAAATAAATTATATTAAAAGGAGGTTTTGACTTAAAATACAACATTTTTCACTATTCATTAAAAAAATGAACTTTGTTGAAAAAATACCAAAAAGATACACATAGTAAATTTTGATGTCCCGATTCTAAAGAATAATTTTATTTGGTTAAATTTAACATATAAGAGTGACCAAAACAATATTTAAAGAGGGTTCTCCATCAAAAGGCGATAAATTGACCTTTTATTGAATATTAGAGTATTTATGCCTAAAATTGATTTTTTTTTCTTATTTTAAGCCTTTATCTTTTATTGGATAATTGTAAGAACACTTAACAAACATGTATAATCATATTTTCGTTAGTTCTATTCCTTCACACCATTACAATGGCTAGGTGTTAACTACCATTTAAAATAAAATTATTATATTATGAGTGTGTGACGTAAGGTTTCAAAGAAACTCGTTGTGTGTATTGGGTACGCCATTGAACATAACAACCCCTTTAAAGTAATATTAATATTTTATTAAAAAAAATATTAATAAATATGAAAATTTCATATTATTTATTTACCCGGGATGTTACATCCTTCCCCCCTTTTGGGAATTGCGTCCTCACAATTTTAAATTTGGTTATGGAAACTTCATTAAAAGTCCCACATCGGAAAACGAGTCTATCAAACTATCACTTTAAAAGAAAAAAAATAGAAGTACAATGTTTACCCGCGATAACCCAAATTCGGATTCCATGTATGGAAAACATGGATATGGAAGAAAAAAACAAAGGGTCATGTTCTGATGGAGAGTGATATAAAACATGTCTAGGAGAAAGTTAACCACCATAAAATCACAAAATTGCGATGTGTTAAACATTATTTTATTCCCCAGTAGGAAAATTTAACAGAAAACGTTTTTGTTTAAAGTTTCTATTCATTGAAGAATTTAATTATGGGTTTAACTAAAACATAAGGAGACATGCTTAGTTGTCATGTAGACTTCATCTTTTACTAGATTTCTGACACAAACTCATATTTTCTCTAAACGATGAGTATTTTAGGATGACTTGTTCATATTAAGAGCACTATAATCAACTTCTAGAGAATCACCTAACCCACAAAAGATAAACTATATATTTCCCATGTATTTAGACCTTAACCAACACCAAAAATTATTAGTACAAGATCAGATAATACCCAAAAAGGAAAATCCTTTATAAAAAGAAAAACTACTCTTAATCTTCAAAATTTGTCAAACAATACCCAAAGTTCAACAAAGACCATTCAATAAACATATACCCATAAAATTCCTCAAAGTAATCCAAACTAATATTGAAACACTAATCTCTGAAGGATTTAATCACATAGTCTTCCAAGGTAAATCTTAACATTTATCTCCAAATAACATCAGTTACTCTTAAAGTGTCATATTGAAAAGTAATTAACCTAATCACATATCATCCATGATAGGTTAATCATTTTCATAGATAACCCAAAATCATATAATTCCATAATAAAAACATAGATTATTCCAAAATAAAATTCCATCGTTTCTCTTCAATTGAATTCTCAAATCATTCTATTTTCTATAGGCATATATTATTTCCATGAAATAGGGAACATCTTCCAAAATAATAGTTATTACTTGATCACCAAATCATTTTCTTACACTAAGGATATCCATTGGATAAAACATCAGTTCCCAAAATCAACTTCTTCTTGATCCATAAAATCATTTAACCAAAAAGAATAAGTCATAATAACTAGGTACTTCACGTAGTCTAGTGGTAGGTTATGCACCCTTATCACCCTTCAGTTGTGGGTTCAATTCATGTGGAATTGCTGAACGAGACGGGTTTTCACCCATTTACGGGTTTTTTATAAATCTAAAAAATAACCCTAACATGTTTTAACCTCAATGGTTTCCTTATACAACTCATTTTCATCCAAATTCATTATGATCTCAACATCTTATTTCTTGAAGTCTTACTTCACCATCATAAGAAAAAATAAATCGATCCCCAAAATGAAGAACAGCATACCTTGATAATGTTGTCCATTGGGTTTCATCATCATCTTGTTCACGTAAGTAGAAGGTCCATGCATCGCAACAATGATTTAGAGATCCTTCAAAATCATTTTCTTCCTCCATCCAAATACACCTTGTACAACATGGGTCATATGGGTGATCACATAAAAACAGTTTTGTAAAATAATCATGTATGACATATAATTTCAAAAAATCTGATAAAACACGATTTCTATAAAATAGTCGGACCGAAATTGAGTTGAAACTTTCAATTAATGGTCCTTTTAAAATAACATATGTATGTGTTGAGAGACTATATTTGAAAATCAAATATAAATTGGTTACACAAGGGTCTCCTTCTTCAACATCATTTTTAAAATCATAATATGCCTCAAAATATTGTAATAAGGTAAAATATCTGAAAATGCTTGGATAATATTTACATTTATTGAAAATATTCGAATATTGTGAAAATAGGATTTGATTAAATACAACCCAAGATCCATGATGATAATGACGTATAGTGGAGGTGTTTGATATCTCAAACAACTGCTTGCAAGTGAGTTGTATGCTAAAAAATGTTTCACAATCATTCGAACATGACTTTGCAATAATTATTGCAATAATGTCATCAGAAAGAGATAGTAATGTCATTTGAGATCCTCCTCCTCCCATTTGTAACTGAATTTCCTTGATCTAAAAAAGATAGAAAAAAGGATATAACTGAAATAATAGACCTTGGTACTAACCATGTGTTTAACGAAAACTCATAATCCCTAAAGTTTTCTAAACTGACCTTTGATGCCAACTATAAGGCCCCAGCCTTAAACATTACTTAATCTTGAGTTATTTCAAGAATTCACATTGAGGATCTTTTCAGGTTTAGATTTTTAGAGAATTAGATCATATATCATGCATTACATTCCACTTGTAAACAAGGTGGTTACATCAAATACAATATTCACTCTTCTCATTAAATGAAACATATTTTAAATAAAACTTGGATTCTTTCTTGAAACTTCCTTGACACTATCATCACATCATGTACCTTTCCCTTGACCTGTGAAAAATATATCAAAAACCTGGGATGAGCATAAAAAGCTCAGTAAGGGATATAAAAATATGGAATGAAAACATTAGTTCATGTATTCATAAGAATCAATGAAATCGTACTTTACTCATAAAACATAAGAACTTTAACATACCTTATCAAATCATGAATAAATAATAGAAATCATAAGACATAAAGTTAATTTGAGGCATTCATAACATTCTTACGTTGGGAGTAACCCTCATGGTTACGTTTGGAATACCCATCATAGTATATTCCCTAAATATCTTCGGAGAAACCTTAGCGTTTAACCCCTTCATGTTACCCAATGCATTGGAGAGATGTATCAGGCTTACCCTCCCTTAGTTTATCATGGAACCACCCATCTTCATAAACAATGCCCAAGAACCATAACATAATCGTACCACATAAAACTTGCATAAAGGAAACATAGCATTTCCACATTTCAATCACAAGATATCAATACAAAACATTGATATAAAAACATTGTCAAAACCATTTTCAATACCAAAAAAAATAAGAGTAAACCATGGTATTTATTTTTCATTTAAAAAAATTTATGTCCTGTAGAGGAAGCCAAAACTCAAATAATGGTCACGGCGGTGGAGAAGTCGTTGTTGCCGCACACTTAAGACAAAAACATTCATTTTGTCCTTTAGTAAAACGCTTCATATAAAAAGATTACTTTTTAATAGAAGTAAAAGTCAAAAGGGGTTTATAAACCATATAAAAGAAAGTTGTGTATAAAACAAAATATTCCTCAATGAATGGATATTGAGACGAAGTCCCTTACAAAGTCAGTATCCTTAGATTAAGGATAGATCAATTACATAATTATGTGTGAAAAATATAAATACACCCAATATAAGAGGATATTAAGTGTAAAACAATCATAGGTCATCCACATATATTCATAGTATGAAATAATCAAGAAGTAGAGGTTTAACCCAAATAATTTAAATTGGGTTAAGAAGTTCCCTTACAGAAATTCAACAGCCTAACGATGTTATTTTAAAATTCAGAAAATGAGATGATGAGTGATAAAAAGGGTATCTCATCACTTGTAAATATCATTTACATCAAAAAGGATATATAATAACATATCCCAACATAATAATATGTAAATTAAAAGTCCTAACAAAAATAAGTCTTTTTAAAAAAGAGGAGGGTGAAAGGTTCCCTTACCGATTGGGGTAACTTTCGAAACATGCACCCCATGAAAGAAGGACTATAAAAAATTGATGTAAATACTCATAAACAAAATTATATTACTAAAAGAGTAGAATAATGGGCAGTACATACACCACTCAAAGTAAATGGTGTCAAATGTAGCATAAATCTCATAGGAATAAAAGTGAGATGAAAAATCCCTTATGAAAACTCGGCAGCTTAACAGCGCCACTTAAAACTTCCAAAAATGGATTGACGAGATCAAATAGGGTCTCTCATAATATGAACATAAAAATTAAAGTAACAGTAATATAAAATAACATCCCCCAACATAATAAAGAGGAGCTTAAAAGGAATGATATAAAAGAGAGTACATAAAAAGAAAGAGAGAGGAAGGATCCCTTACCTCGTGTCTGACTTGACTTGATCATTCTTTAATCTCCTGAATAATAAAATTGAGTTAATTTATACTTTCTTAAGAACCATTTTAAAGTTAATTATTTCTTTTATATCACTTATTATCATGTTATGAACACTATGTAATTATTTAAGTTAATAATGGTCGTTTTGTCGATCATTAGTACCTGAGTCAAAAATAAACTCCTTATAATTACAATTTGTTCATGTGGTAAAATATAAATTATATCCTGAATTATATTCATGATGTAGATATCATATATATCATATATATCCAGTATATACATGCATTTATAATATTATATAACATTTAGAGGTAATAAATGAAATGCACCGTTCATGGAGACGGTAAGCCGTACGTACGCATGAACGCTACTTTCATTTCTATTTCGTATGTAATGGAATGAAATCATAATGATATAAAGGTAAATTATAATTCCAGTATAATATCATATATAATATTATTAACTCCATCATTTACACATCCCACATATGGCATTAATGAATCAAATCACTTTGAGGGGGCGGTAGTCCGCACTTCCTAAAATGAAGATATCGCGTTTACCCATAATGGAAACCATAAAGGTATGCCATAAATGAAAAATACAGAAGCTTAAGTAAAACATAAACATATTATATATCATATATAAATTTAGTGACATCTTAATGGCCACCTTTGAAGGTGTTAAAAGAATATTGAACAGTCATCATTTCGTGAGGCAGCAATTTTCCATCCAAAGAAACAATATGTTCTTTAACCATTAGAAGGAGGTGTGTGTATGTGTAGCTCAAATACTCCTTATAAAAACATACTAGTATATTTAAGATACTGGCGTTGTTACAAAATAAATTAATAAAAAGAGTTTAGTGGGGTTGGAGAACCATAAAAAAAATAAAAGAACACAAGTGAAGACATTACCTTTAAATCGGGTAACTCTTTTCATTTGAACCAAAAGGGTTTCTTGAAGAGATTTATGCTTAAGTTGAGGCTTCTAAGATGAAGAGAGGGATATTGGGAGATTATTTTAGTAGAGTTTGGACGAGAAAAAGGGCTTGAGAAGTGTGATAGATGGGTAGGAAGTGGGGTCTTTTTATAAGGGAGAGGAGGGGCTCTTTTGGAAATCTTGAAACTATTATTTTATTATAAAATGAAATTCAGTTTCTAAAGCTCCAAAAATCATTATTTTCAAAGATAAGGTGGTCCATGTTCTAAATATAATCATAAAATAATAATTTTACAAATGTTGGATATTATTTTAAACATTATCTTCTTATTTATTTAAATCATTCATTAATGACATAAACACTGCATCACCATTGTGTCATAAATAATTTTATTTTTTTGATGTCTAAAAATTATAAAAAAACTACCATGATTTATGAAATCTTTTTATATTTAGAATTAATATTTATAGTAAAAAATATAGCTTATATAACCCCATTTAATAATTGTTTTAGTAAAACAATACATGTTTGTGATATTTTTATTTTTACTTTAAATAAATGGCATTAATGTCATTATCTCACTCAAGTGGATCCATGGGGTCCCACAAATTGACCAATGTATTGTCTTGGTCGTACATGACCTATCAAATAAGGTTAGGACATGTTTCAAGATATTTTTATATTTTTATAATATCATTTTTATCTGAAATTACACTAATTACCTCTAATCGCAATTAACAAAACTCAAAAGTTACTATTCACCTAAAAAACATTTTTTCCCTTTGAACCACATTTTACCTAATAATGGTAACCATGTATGTAGGATTTTTGAAATTAAATACACAAAAGTGGTAAACTTTGATTTAAACGGAAATCAGTTTGTTTAACTACCACTTAGTGGTTTCACTATTCATCAAAAATTGAAGTTCTTCAGAAAGATACCAAGAATTCACCCTATGCTATATTTGATATTCTGAAATTCAAAAATGATGTCTATTTTTCAAAATTCAAAACATATAAGTTTCATTAATTAATTTTATAAATAATTCCCATTGTCAAAACAAAAAGCATGTTTTTAAGAAACAATATCTATCAAAAGACTTACACTTGTTTATGTCCAATTTCAAAGTGAAATTAATTACAATGACCACCATTGGATTAAATGGTAAAAATATATTATAATTAAACATTAAAACCAATTAAAAAGATAATCTAAACATATACATAAATTATATTTAAAGGATTTTTTGACTTAAAATACAACATTTTTCACTATTCATTAAAAAATGAACTTTGTCTGAAAAATACCAAAAAGATACAAAAAGTAAATTTTGATGTCTCAATTCTAAAGAAGAATTTTACTTGGTTAAATTTAACATATAAGAGTGACCAAAACTATATTTAAAGAGGTTCTCCATCAAAAGGCGATAAATCGACCTTTTAGTGAATATTAGAGTATTTATGCCTAAAATTGATTTTTTTTTCTTATTTTAAGCCTTTATCTTTTATTGGATAAATGTAAAAACATTTAACAAACATGTATAATAATATTTTAGTTAGTTCTATTCATTCACACCATTACAACAGCTAGGCATTAACTACCATTTAAAATAATATTATTATATTATGAGTGTGTGACGTAAGGTTTCAAAGAAACTCATTGTGTGTATTGGGTACGCCATTGAACATAACATCCCCTTTAAAGTAATATCAATATTTTATTTAAGAAGATTATTAATAAATATGAAAATTTCATATTCTTTATTTACCCGGGATGTTACAACTATAGTGGACCACACCAATAAATAGGTGCCTTAATAATTTTTCATTTACCGTATTTCTTGGTGAACTAAGTGATATTCAATCTCTAAATTTTCTACTGCTTCCATGTAGAACCTCCTTTGAGGACGTACATTCTATGAACTAAAATTCATCACCTGCAAACTGAAAGTCTCATCCTTAAATGATAATTCCTGATATTTCATATAGAGGCTTGTAACTTTACTGATGGAACATTCCACAGACCATTATTCTGATGGCCAATGATTCGTGAGCCAAAGCTTCATGAACCAGTGATTCATAGGTGAACACCTTCACAAAATGATGGTTTGAAGGCCTATTCCTTCAATAACGGATAGTTCGCAAGACTATGACTTCATAGATTGATAGTTTGCGGGATAGTGCGTCCGTGGGATGATAGTTAGTGGGACTTCATAATTTTCCACTTTTTCAGAATCTCATTATTTTACATCTTAATTTTGATGAAAATAATAGGATAGACCATTTACATGCTTCTTATACTGTTGTTGCTTCTACTATATCAACTAGTGATAGAAGGAAAAAGTCTATGATTGATTTTGTGGACAAAAACGTCACTTTTAATTCACTTCATCAACTCCTAGAAGGAATTATTAGTGCTAGTCAAAGGGGGTATTTGGTCTCAGACATGATTCCCCTTTATGGATTTGGTCTATCATCTAATGTAGTGATTCCAAAACCACACTCAACAAATCAACCTACGGCCTAGATAATTGAAGAAAAAATATTCTCTAAGATAATATCTCAATGATAGGGAACTTTGTACAAAAAACTCATGCGGCATGATCTCTTTTAAACTATGTTCCCTGGTCTCTAGACGAAACCATGCAGGAATTAGATGATAAAATACACTATTTTCACAACATTGTGGGGAAGTCCACAGAAAATGAAAAACTTGGGTGGTCATTAAAATGGGACCTTCACCCTAAGGGCTCATTCATCTTGGACTATCGGTGATATTTTTGGGTCTTCCGGACTTGTGGGGAATTTAGCACTGAGTTGAAGAGAATGGGTATATACAAGGTGATTTGGGCATCATAGACCAACTCTCAACAAAACCAAGAGATTACCCAAAAACTACTCAGAAGGTGGATCCTAGACACCCATACCTTCTACTTAGTGGATGGGGAGGTCAGGATTAGTCTTTGGGATGTCTATTTAATTTTGGGGGTTCCCATTATAGGTCATATGTATGATATGTTTCTACCACCCCCTTTGGCCTAGGAAAATGTAGAGAGGACTCCCCCTCTTTCCAAGAAGATTATTTACAAGTAGAAATACATTTTAAGGGTGAACTTCACCCAAAGTAGGAAATCCCATTTTCTAGTTGGATCAATGCCTTTTATACATTTAGTAGAAAGGATCCTTGATTAAGGAGGCCGAGGAGATTCCCATCTTTCGAGACTCGAAGGTATCTTGGTTCCTATTATCCCATTCTTAAGGAGGGTTAGTTCAATGAGTGGGGATAGAAAATAATTCCTAATGATGAAAAGATATTCTGATTGGTATCCTTTCTCTCCATGTTCTTGAGTGGATGGATGCTGTTGGTGCATGATTTTGGTATCGGAGTCAGAGTCATGTATTTTATAATGTAATATTAATTGGACACTAGAAGATGCATTAACCTTACCATCCCCATGTTGGATAAGATTTACCATTTTTTGGGTTGGATCAGTGAGGGGAGGCCACCATACCAGTAGGTGGGTCCCTTCGAGGTTATCTAGGGATGGGTAACATCCCATATTGGAGGCTACAAATATTTCCACACTCAGTAGATCCTAAAATTTATCTTCCATCCATACCTCTAATGAATAATTGGGGTTATTCCATCAAATTAAAGTGAGTGGGAAATGATGGTACAAGTCAACTATCATGATCACTTTACATATGATCCTTAGGTTCCCCCTTATAGTATTTTGGTTAATTATGGGTCTGGGGACCTCGATAGGTGAGGATATCTTATTTATCTAAGGGAAGGAATCTTGGTGGCATGGATTGATGGAGAACTTATATGAAAGGGTTACACACCTTATAGATTCACACATCAGTTTACCTATGTTCAAATGAGACCCCCCGACCCTCAACAATGCATGCTAAGAGAAACACTGAATGATCACTTGAAAACTCTGAATGATGTTTACCTAGGAGGTCACCCTATGCTAGATTGGGCTTCAACTTTTTAGGGGTTTTGATCCTATATTTACCAAATCCTATTTTGAAGTATTGAACTACTCATACCCTAAAGAACAAATGGAAAGACTATTTCTTGTTTTTGAATCCCAAAAGGTGCCAAAGTCCTGAGGGAAACAAAAGAAGACCAACAAAAATTCTAGGCCTATAAATAATCTAAGGAAATCCCTCATTTATAAACCTACAAGGAATGTTTTTGAGAACCTGGGGTTCAACCCCCTAGCCTACTAGTGCTGCCTCTTAAGGTTAAATATCCATCCCTCCCGATTACACCTTTCAAATGTTCTAGAGACAATGGAATTTTTAAGTGGTGCTCATTCAACTTGGACTCTGTAGTTATTTCTTCAAGAGAAGGAGGTCGCATTAGATGGATACAACTATGTGTTGGTTCCCATCACTATCTCTTATGATGATGACCCTAAGACAATGGGTGACTATATTTAAGAGCTTGATGAATCAATCCATTCTCATCATAACCCGCATAGATATTCTCGGTGAGTGTTTTCCATGGAGAGGTATAAAGTCATCAAGGAAGAAGAGGGTGATACCCACACCAATGGGGGATCCAATGAAGTATACTTCCTATCCCAAATGTGGTTGGGGAAATTCATCATTCCCATATGGGGTCTCACAAACACCTATTCCCATAGGATTATAGGGTGGATGAGGCACCAAAAAATCAATTTCAGCAGCTGGAACCCACCTTACTTCCCATAGAGGACTTCCCAACATTGTTTATTCCAATAACTACAGACTTCTTAGAGGCTTAGAGAGCATGGGATTGTGGGAAAGAACATATTAAAAAGATATTTGGGAACTACTCCAGGAGGAGCCCCTTGAGCTTACGTGATTTGGATTGGTCTCAACCCCTGCATGGATCTCTTCTCAAGAAGATCTTTGTGAGGTGGACATATATTTGTAAGAAATGGACAATTACATCCATTCACACAAGGGAAGACCTTATTGGTCTGATTAGGTCAAGAATATGGTAGTGATCATGATGGGGAAATATGACACCGATGAAGAGGTACTATAGTTATTTGTATCAACCCTTATTTTTTCTATCATGATCTTAAAACCCTACTATTAGTACTTGTAGGAACTTGGGGAGATCTAGGAAACTTTTTCCCCTAAAATAAACCCCAAGGGGAACCTAAACTAGGGAGAATATTCCTTTATATGTGAGATTAGCTGGAGAGGGATCCCATGGGGTGATAAAACATATGGAAGCAGTCCTTGGAGATCCTACTGGAGCATTTCCACCCCCAGACCCACCCTCAATTATTTCAATGATATCATACCCATAGAACACCATGAGGCATTGAAAATCATCACAAATGATGATACACATAAATTTAGGGATACTAGGTGATTGTTACATTTCTTTATTCAGTTATCATGTTATGTGTCTTAATTTGAGGACTAATTGTCTTACAAATTAATTGGTGTAGCTCTGATGAGTAACCAGGAAGTAATCACCCATGGGCCTATATACCATACTTCTTCAGAGATACATGTGATACCTTCAGCGGATTTAGTTTAATATGATAGGGAACCTACGAAAACTGAGGTTGTTGGGGGGAACCCATGCCTCGAGGGGGGAGGGGGGTCTCCTCATGATCAAATAGCCTCTATCGCAGTAGAGGGAGAGCCTTTAGAGTTTGACACTTCAGATGAGTGTGTTGAACATTCTCCTACATAGCTGAATGTGGTGACCCTAGTGGAAGTAGCTAAACCGAATGAGGAACCCTGAACAACTGAATACATCAGGGAGATACCAAGCCCTAGTAGGTTTAACCTTCATAATCAAATGACTTATGCCCCTATGGGGGGGGGGTTTCAAGGTTCTATGTTCCTACTGAGAATATTGATCCTTACACTATGGGGACCAAAGTCAGGGAATAGGGGGAGATTCAAGCTCGATGAGAATCAGAATCAGTTATCGTCCCAAGTTACGTGATGATTATTCTTTTAAGTACAATCTCTATGAGTGACCTTTTGAATATTAATGACCCGGTTGATCCGGAGTCTCCACCATAGGTGTCTCTAGGAGGACCCAAATTCAACCTTTAAACTTAGGATAAATCATCCATTATGCCGAGTGATGATGAAAAAATGGTGTCTAGAGATGTCTATGTCCCAACAAGTGGTGGTGAGTTCTCCACCCTTCTAACCATTCCCTTTTCTTTTGGGGTTTTGGTGTTAACTATTTAAATATTTTGATTCAAGAATTATAGGCATAGGTTTCTACAGCTATTGTCGATGCTCAGATTTTTCCACCTACTGATAATATATGGGAAGTAGCTACTACAGGATCAAGTCATGTAGAGGTTTTTGAATCAAGAACTTCCTTGGTGATTCTTATCCTTTAACATATCCTTCCATTTGAGAGTGATTTTGAGGCAAACCATGAGTCTCTGGATAATCTTTTTGATTCCCATAAAAAATATGGAAGGATATCTAGAAGCTAATTTCATAGAACCCCCTTACAAACATGGTGAAAAAATTTCCCAAATCACATCACCTATTTTTATTTCTGGGATATAGGGTGGTTGACTACTATTTTATCTATGACATCATGAAGTAGGTGATTGTTTCCTAGAAGAGAACAAGCATGCTCCAATATCACCTTTCTGTTGTGGAGTCCATGGCCCACCATTCCATGGCTAGGAAAATCGTTCTCAATGAGGCTGCTAAACATGTTGGGATAGCCAAAAGGTGATAAGGTGAAATTGTAGAACATAGGACCTTAGTGGATCAACTTCATCAAGTGGTGGATCGACTTAACTAAGAACTGGAGTGGCTTAAAAAATAATTGGATTGTACCAAGGAAGCAGTTGGAAAAGGAAAATAGTTGTTGGTGGAGGAGGAAAAGGTAGGATTGGATATGACTGAGAAGGCAGAGGCACTGCAGGATGATGTAGATGATGAGATCATAACCTTGTCTGAGCTCTGCCAAGCTATAGAGGATCTGAACCAGACACTACTACAACTTTGTGAATCTTCTAAGAAGGATCTGTAATTTTAACATCCTATTAATATGGAGAGACTCTAGGCTATGTATGCTCCTCTGTTATAATTCAATGATATGAAACTCGTTATCCATCCAATGCATATCTTTTATCTTTTTCCACAATGTCTATCAATAAAAATTTTCAACGTGATTTGAAAGATAATCTCTCAGATGAATTGAATAATTTCATTACTAGATTTCAATTTCAATCATAATCTAGGATGATCAAATTGACATGATCATGTAATGCTACGATTTTTTCTTGTGCCAAGAGACTCAGTGAGTGTAGTTTTGACTGTTTCTAGGGTTACATGATAAACCCAAAAAACATTGTCTTTTTTCCTGTTATCATCGTATTTTTTTCTTAAGTACACTTTGGTGTTGGATTAGAGGGCATAACTTGATATTTTATTAGGCCTCACTTTGTGGGTTTTCATCTTTAAAAGATATGTACCCTTTTTTTTGGGCAGTTTGGAGTCTTTCAAGCTGGACCAATGCAACTGATGTTTTAGTTAGAATAACATTACTGTGAATTACGATGTGAGGCCCCCAAAAAGGCTTACTGTTTGAGAATGTCCCTATATTTTTCAAAAATAAATGAGGGTTTTTTCTTGACCTCTTGATTTTGTTATTTCGGAATCTGAGACATGATATGGGGAAATTACATGAGGAGTAAGCATAAGAATGGTTTCCAACATAATGGTTTTATGAGAAATAGTTTTTTTATGTCTTATGTTATATGCAACACCAAAGGAATCTTTCATAGCACACAATATGGACTTGTCTTGCATTACACGTAATCACGACCTTCCTCGAAAGAGTGTGTAGTACGCAATATCGGGTTTCACTAAACAACGATATATTATTATGGACTAGCTGTTATGAATAGTATTAACTACATTTTGAATTTTATAACATTATTATTCATCTTATACATTTTCTAGAATATGGTAAGAGATCAAAATAAATTTTTCAGGTAAAATAGATATTTTTCAAAAAATGCAGTTTTGCTGCCTTTTGATGGCGCACCTACATTAAATCTAGTTTTTGACATGTTTATAAGTTCAATTTGACAAAATAAAATTCTTCTTTTGAATCAGTGTATAAAAATTTACTTTGGATAAATTTTTGATATTTTTCTGATAGCTTTCATATTTTGATGAATAGTAAAAATACGCTAATTTTTAATTAAAAACAACTTTTTTCATTGAGATAATTTATATGGTTAAATTATAATATTGAATGGTTTTAAAGTATAAATAAAATATATTTTTACCATTTAATATAATTTATGTCATTATCACCAATTTCACATTGAATTCATAGGTAAAATCATTGCTATCTTTGGCAATGTTTTAACTTCTAAAACCCTTTTTCTTAACAACAGGATTTATTTTAAATTAATTACTTCAACTTATATGTTTTGAATTTTGAAGAATGGATTCCATATTTGGAATCGGTGGGTCCAAATTATGTTAATAGGCTACTTCTTATTTTTGGGCATTATGAATAGTAACTACGGTAAATTTTATTTACCATAGTTAAAGGTAAATAGGGTAATTAAGGGTAAATATAAGATTATAAAGTTACCTTAACACCTGAGAAAATCCTATTGGATGACTAAAAGTCGACCCATATCACCTAAGGGTCGGATTATATTCATTTAAGGGACTTTTGTCCATGAAAATCATTTAATTATTATTAAAACCAAAGAATGTGACAACATGTCACTTTCTTAAATCTTATAAGTATAATAATTTTAATTTAGTGATAAACTTAATGAAATTTCGAACATGAATACTCTCCAGAAATCTAATACAGTTATATACATCATAGGAATTTATTTATAATTTTTAGGGATTAAATAATTATCATTAATTATTCCACAATAGTGATGTTGAAATTATTTTATTAATTAAAATATCAAATAAATGGTTTTAAAAATATTAAAATAAATATTATATGAACTATTTAATGTGATCAACTAATTTTCTAGATACATATGACATTTTATTAATCTATTAAAGCTTTTATTTCGAACATATCTTCTGTATATATTTTATTTAAATTCAAATAAATGAATAGTGTCAAAATTGACACTATTGTAGTTTATAAAAATAACATATTATAAAATTGTTTAAAAATCACAAAAATATTTAAAAATTATAAATTAAAATTTATATGGTCTAAAATGTCATAAAGTGTCAAATTATGGAAAATTCACAACACATATGTAATTATTTATAATAATTTAAAATTTATAATATTTTTACAACAAATAAAATTAAATTGATAAATAAGGATAAATCAAGTTGATAATGTTTAAAATAAATTCCTAACATGAACAAATTTTATTGGTTGATGCGATTCAAACCCTATATCATCTAATATTTTAATATGAGTCATTTTTGAAGTTTTTAAGTGGCTTTGGGATTTAATATAAACTAATATTTCTTATATTTCCAAAGGTGCCCCTCTCCTCCCTTATAAAAGGGCACCTACTCCCTCTACTCCTCGCACCAATTTGAGACTTCAGGCTCAGCCAATACCTGCCCATTTCACTTCCCCACTTCCATAGAAACATCCTAGAGGTTCTGGTCTTCTTCAAAGACCAATTATAGTGCCCTAAGAGGAGGTCTCAAAGAGGCGCTTCAAAGAAGAGGTAATGTCAGTTACCGATTCTTTCACCTTTATTTCTTCTTCCACTTCTTCTTCTTTAGTTTTTTCATTATGAATTAATAACATCAGTATAACTCATATACTTATATGTTATTATAATTATTAAACAACGATATTTCACCATCTATCCATCCTATAGAAAACGAAATCACTGCACGTGCGTACGTACGGAATACCGTCTCCACGATGTGATGTGATTCATTCTACATGATCTTCATTTCATAATGATTATATAAATGAATTGAATGAATAAATATGATATATAGTACAATAATAACATTCTGGAAATTATGTATCTATAACCTAAAGAGAAGAATAAGAATTTATTCGACAAAACACGCACAAGAACAAAAAGTAATAAACACCAGAATAACAAGTAGTAATAAAATATTACTAATAAGAAGCTCAGAATATGACCATATA
Source organism: Viscum album (assembly GCA_963277665.1). Lineage (NCBI taxonomy): Eukaryota > Viridiplantae > Streptophyta > Magnoliopsida > Santalales > Viscaceae > Viscum > Viscum album. Next base: position 1,842,163,415 of record OY728135.1, read on the forward strand.
TGATATCATAACAATAATTATGATTCTGGAATAATTCAATAACATTATTTAAATCATTATACAGGAGGTTTAGACACTTACGAAGCAAATCGGACCTAAGGTAAGGGACAATATCACAATCTCAATTTTTATCCGAGATTGTTTATACTTCAGAATTTACTGGGGTATATTTATCATCCACATCCATGTTTCCTCAATATGTAATATTATTCACATCCACCTATAATTTTTTAAATCCAACATTACCCATCGGTGAGTTTTTAGTAAAAGATATGAAAGTAATCTTTTGTCATTTTTCGTACGAGGTACTTTTTGACTTATCCGACAAAAGTATGAGAAGAATGTTTTTTTAACTTATATGGCATGAATGGATTTTTAAAACATTATTTCCAAGAATCTTCCTCTACAAGTTTTCAAGTTTATTTTTAATCAAATTCTTTTAGTTTAATATTGTATAACATGTTAAGAAAGGGAAAATGTTTTTGAAGTAGAAAATATATTTTCCTCAAGAATGGAGTTCAAGAGTTTTATCAAAATTATTTTCCATATAAGATAATATAGGGTTCTGTTTCTATCCCTATTATTTCATTGATTTGATTATGTTGTGATGGAAATATTTTTATGATGTCACTATGTTTAAGATTCCCATTTTTATTACATGGGTTATGCTATGATGTACGGTTTATGATTTTGTGACAGACATAATAATGGTATCATTATGAGATGGGTGGGACCTATATCTCCCTCCAATGCATTGGGTAAAGATTTTATATCTCATGAGATAGACATGGCTGGAACGGCAGGTTAAACTGGTTCAGTGAAACAGGACTGAAACGAGGAGTGAACTCGGTTCAGAAATGGACTTTGTCCACTAAGATAGTCTTGGTAATGAGTCTTGACTACTAAGAAATGATTTTCTATGATTATGTGTGTATGCCAAAAAGCTTCATGTCTTAAGTTATGATTATTGGGATTACATTTCACTTCTATGATTTATCCCATGTTATGATCTCTTTTACAGGGTAAGATTTTCAAAATGTTTTGTTCTTATAAATATGATATGTTTGATATTTCTTTTGTTTACCCTTACTAAGAATTTGAGCTCAACCTTTTGTATGTTTTCTTTTCCCCAGGTCAGGAATAAGGATATTAAGTAGGATATGCCAAAAAGGGACTCTAGATATGATGAAATAAATGGGGGACAACGTAGATGATTTATGAACCAGTTGTTTATGTTTCCCAGTTTCTAAAGACACTATACCTATACGGTCCTTTCATGGTTTTGTTATATGTTGTAATAAGTATGCTTCAATTTTGAATTAATAACCATGTATGTAAAGTGTGGGTTGTTATAGTTGGTATCAGAGGAAAGGCATAGTCAACCTTTGGAAACTAGGATGTGAAAGCCTTAGTAAGAAACCTAAAGATAAGTCTAAGCATAGAACACAATCTTAGTGTTTTAGAAATGTCCATGAACAACCTATGATAAGACCTTAAGTGTGAAATTTTATTCTTGATTATGTGGTTTTCCTATTATAATTAGTGTTGCTCACACAATTCTTCTTGGTTTTAGTCAATGGCTAGAACCCGAAGGAACCGTGTTAATGCGGAATGTGACAGGCAATGCAATGATTGTCCCCCTGAGAAACCAAACGTTATGGGAGACAGAATGAAAAATATGATATCCATTCTCACACAAATTTCTCAAGATATGAATCATACAGGACTTCCAAATGAGCAAATTAAAGAGCAACATTCTATTGAATCCTTCATGAGGCAGCGTCCACCTTTATTCAGCGGGTCTTCTGATCCATTAGTGGCTGAACAATGGATCAGTACCACTGAAAAGATATTTTCAGTTCTTCAATGTTCTGAACATGATAAATTCATCTTAGCAGTGTATCGTTTGGAAGGTGATGCTGATCAATGGTGGAATCTTATTAAGAATATGAGGAAAAGGGATGAAATTGAGTCCATGGAATGGGACGAGTTCAAGAACTTATTTTTCAATAAGTATTTCCCTCGTATTCTTCAAAAAAAGACTGAGAAGGAGTTTCTTGAACTGAAGCAAAAGGATGATGAATCTGTTGGTACCTATGAAGTAAATTTTACAAGACTTGCAAGGAATGCTTCCTGAATTATTATCCAACCTGAGAGTAAGATCGATCGATTCTTTGGTGGCTTAAAACCAAGTCTTCTAAGGGGATTAGCCATAAGGGACTTCAATATCTACGAGGAAATTGTTCTATGTGCTCTCAAGGTTGAGATAGAGATTGGTGTAACCCATCAGTCACATGGGTTTGATAAGAAGAGGAAAATGTAATTCAAAGGAAAATCTAAAGACCACACTGAAAAGAAGACGAGTTTTCCCTTATGCTCAAATTGTGGAAAGAAACATAGAGGAAATTTCCTTAAGGGGACAAGAAAATGTTATAAGTGTGTAAAATAAGGTTATCAGGCAATTGAATGTCGAAATAATGGGAAGAAGATGTCTAATGATTCAAAAAAAGGAAGGGATACAGAGAATGAACCAAATACACTTCAATGTTTCAAGTGCAAGGAGATGGGTCATTATGCCAATCAATGCCCAAATCCAAGGGTTGATGATAATGATCGACATCAACAAACTCTTAAGTCCAAAGACAAAGTAAAGTCACATGCAGTTACTCTTGGCGATGTGGAGTACAACAACGAAGTGGTGAGAGGTACACTTACCATCCACTCTAAAGTATCAAATGTTTTATTTGATTCTGGATCCACCCACTCTTTTATTTTTGAATAATTTTCTAAGGGTATCTTCGTATTACCTCAACAATTAGATGTTGAGTTGGCTGTGACAACTCCTAATGGCACAACAGTCGCATCAAAAGTTTACAATTCTTCTCCAATTGAAGTGTGTGGGAAAGTGATTCCTGCAAATCTTGTGATCCTTCCTATAGTGTAATTTGATGTGATTCTTGGTATGGATTGGATTTATCTATATGGAGCTCATATCAATTTCCAAAGAAGGGAAGTCACATTTCATATTCCAGATCAATCTATGATCATCTATCGATGAAAGGATGAACATAACCTTCTAGTGGAAATTTCTTCCATCTTATGGGTCTTGATTCCACTAAATGAGGGTTATTTATCTCAAATGGTTGGAGAGAAACTCACGATTAATAATATGCCCATTGTACAGAAATTTGATGATGTCTTTCTGAAAGAATTGACAGGTCATCCACCAAATCATGAAGTTGAGTTTTCAATAGAACTAGTACCGGGTGATTTGCCTATTTTAAAGACACTTTATAGAATGGCCCCAATTGAGTTACAGAAATTGAAGAAGCAACTCCAAGAGAATCTTGATAAAGGATTCATACGCCCTAGTGCGTCACCTTGGGATGCACCCGTTCTATTTGTTAATAAGAAATATGGATCAATGAGACTCTGCATTGATTATCGAGAACTTAACAAGATCACTATCAAGAACAAATATCCTCTCCCATGCATTGATGACCTATTTGACCAACTACGCGGAGCTCAATACTTTTCCAAGATTGATCTTCATTCAGGGTATCATCAATTAAGGGTCAAAAGGAAGGATATACCAAAAACGGCTTTCTTTACAAGGTATGGACACTATGAATTTATAGTGATTCCATTTGGTCTTACTAATTCCCCTGCTATCTTCATGGATCTGATGAATAGAGTCTTTAGAGACTATATTGATCAGTTTGTGGTTGTCTTTATAGATGATATTCTTGTCTATTCAAAGAGCAAGGAAGAACATGAAGATCACTTGATAACTGTATTAAAAAACCTAAGAAAGGAGAATCTTTATGACAAATTTACCAAGTGTGAATTTTGGCTTCAAAAAGTTGCATTTTTGGGTCACATAATCTCAAAAGAGGGGATATCTGTGGATCCAGCAAAAACAGAGGTTATCGAAAGATGGTCGAGACCAAAAAACAGTAATCGAGATCTGATGTTTTCTTGGTTTGGCTAGATATTATCGATATTTTGTGAAAGATTTTTCATGATTATCTAATCCACTCACCAAGTTGACTCGGAAAGGAGTTAAGTTTGTTTGGACAGAGGAATGTGAAGATAATTTCAAGGAGTTGAAAAGAAGGTCATCCAGTGCACCTGTGCTCACACTACCTTATAGTGGAGAAAGGTTTGTGATCTACAGTGATGAATCCAAGAAGGGATTGGGGTGTGTTCTTATGCAAAATGATATGGTGATAGCTTGTGCCTCACAATAGTTGAAAATCCATGAGCAAAATTACCCAACTCATGATTTGGAGTTAGCTGCGGAAATTGTTGCATTAAAGATTTGGAGGCATTATCTTTATGTAGAAAGGTGTGACATTTATACTGATCATAAAAGTTTAAAGTATATTTTCACACAAAAGGAGCTGAATATGCGCCAAAGAAGATGGTTGGAGTTGATTAAGGATTACGACTGCTCAATTCATTACGACCCTGGGAAAGCAAAGAAGGTGGCAGATGCATTAAGTCGACCAGACCATGCTAGCTTATCCATAATGAGGGTAACAAAAGATCCAATATTTATGGATTTACAAAGGATGGATCTTGGAATTTTAATGGAAGGGGAGAAATCTTATCTTTCTTAAAGGAATGTTCAACCATCTATACATGTGAAGATTCAATAGGCACAGAAAGAAGATGTCAAGTTACAAAACAAGGTGAGAAATGTTCCTGAATTAAACCTTGATTGTGAAGGGATAATAAGGTTCAGGAATCAGGTTTGTGTTCCTCCCATCCCAGAATTAAATAAGGAGTTACTGGACGAGGCTCATAGTTATTCATTCTCTATTCATCCTGGAAGCACGAAGATGTATAGGTACCTGAAAGAGTACTTCTGGTGGGATGGAATGAAAAGAGATGTTGCTGAATATGTCTCTTGATGCTTGGTTTGTCGGATAGTTAAAGCTGATAGACAAAAGTCTAAGGGGATGTTATAACCATTACCCATACCAGAATGGAAATGGGAAAACATCACTATGGACTTTGTCACTGGACTTCCTAAAACATCCAAAGGCAATAATGCTATCTGGGTTATAGTTGATCGTCTTACAAAGTCTTCACACTTAATTGTTATTAGAGAGTATTTATCTCTAGATCAGCTTGCCAGGATATATGTAAAGGAAGTGGTAAGATTTCATGGAGTACCACTTTCTATTATATCTGATCGGGATCTGAGGATTACCTCAAAGTTCTTGTGAAGTCTTCAGCATACTCTAGATACAGAGTTGAGTTTCAGCACTGCTTATCATCCTCAGACAGACGTTCAGTCTGATAGGACAATTCAAACTCTAGAAGATATATTGAGAGCTTGCTCTATATATTTAAAAGGTGGTTGGGATCAACACCTAACTTTGGTGGAATTTTCTAATAATAATAGCTTTCACTCCAGTATTCATATGGCTCCTTATGAAGCTCTCTATGGAAAGAAATACAGGACTCTAACTTGCTGGGATGAAGTTGGGGAAAGAAAGCTATTAGGACCTGATCTTGTTGATGAAATGGAAGAAAAGGTCAGATCTATTAAACAACACATAAGAGCAGCTCAGAGTATACAAAAAAGTTATGCCGACAACTGAAGAAAAGACCTAGAGTTTGAAGTGTGTGATAAAGTGTTCTTATGAATATCTCCCTAGAAGAGGGTCATGAGATTTTGAAAGAAGGGAAAGTTGAGCCCTAGATATATCGGTCCTTTTGAAATTCTGGATCGTGTTGGGAAGGTAGCTTATCGATTGGCGCTTCCACCGAATCTCCCTCAATTTCACAATGTATTCCGTGTATCCCTCCTGAGAAAGTACATACCTGATCCTTCACATGTACTCAGCTCAGAAGTTGTACCGCTGAAGCAAGATATTTCTTATGAAGAAAAACCAATAGAGATTATGGATCGTAGAGAAAAAGTCATACGGAATAAGACCACTCGCTTGGTAAATGTTTTATGGAGTAACCACCAATTAGAAGAAGCTACATGGGAACTTGAGGATATGATGAGGGAGATGTATCCTCATCTGTTTGTAATGAAGTAACGAATTTTGAGGGCGAAATTCATTTTAAGGGGGTTAGAATGTAACACCCTAAGATTTTATGAGAAATAGTTTTTTTATGTCTTATTTTATACGCAACACCAAAGGAATATTTCATATCACACAATACGGACTTGGATTGCATTACATGCAATCGCGACCTTCCTCGAAAGCGTGTGTAGTATGCAATACCGGGTTTCACTAAACAACGATATATTATTATGGACTGTCCGTTATGAATAGTATTAACTAAATTTTGAATTTCATAACATAAATATTCATCTTACACATTTTCTAGAATATGGTACAAGACCAAAATAAATTTTTCAGGTAAAATAAGTATTTTTCAAAAAATGCAGTTTTGCCGCCTTTTGATGGCGCACCCACATTAAATCTAGTTTTTGACATGTTTATAAGTTAAATTTGACAAAATGAAATTCTTATTTTGAATCAGGGTATAAAAATTTACTTTGGATAAATTTTTGATATTTTTCTGAAAACTTTCAAATTTTGATGAATAGTAAAAATACGCTAATTTTTAATTAAAAAAAACTTTTTTCATTGAGATAATTTATATGGTTAAATTATAATATTGAATGGTTTTAAGGTATAAATATAATATATTTTTACCATTTAATATAATTTATTTCATTACCACCAATTTCACATTGAATTCATAGGTAAAAACATTTCAATCTTTGGCAATGTTTTAACTTCTAAAACCCGTTTTCTTAACAACGAGATTTATTTTAAATTAATTACTGCTACTTATACGTTTTGAATTTTGAAAAATGGATTCCATATTTGGAATCAGTGGGTCCAAATTATGTTAATAGGATACTTTTTATTTTTGGGCATTATGAATAGTAACTACGGTAAATTTTATTTACCATAGTTAAAGGTAAATCGGGTAATTAAGGGTAAATATAATATTATAAAGTTACCCTAACACCTACCAAAATCCTATTTGATGACTAAAAGTCGACCCATATCACCTAAGGGTCATATTAGATTCATTTAATGGACTTTTGTCTATGAATATAATTTAATTATTATTAAAACCAAAGAATGTGACAACATGTCACTTTCTTAAATCTTATACGTATAATAATTTTAATTTAGTGATACACTTAATGAAACTTCAAACATGAATAGTATCCAGAAAGCTAATACAATTATCTACATCATAGAAATTTGTTTAGAATTTTTAGAGATTAAATAATTATCATTAATTATGCCACAATAGTGATGTTGAAATTATTTTATTAATTAAAATATCAAATAAATGGTTTTAAAAATATAAAATAAATATTATATGAACTATTTAATGTGATCCACTAATTTTCTAGTTACATATGACATTTTATGAATCTATTAAAGCTTTTATTTTGAACATATCTTCTGTAAATATTTTATTTAAATTCAAATAAATGAATAGTGTTAAAATTGACACTATTGAAGTTTATAAAAATAACATATTATAAAATTGATTAAAAATCACAAAAATATTTAAAAATTATAAATTAAAATTTATATGGACTACAATGTCATAAAGTGTCAAATTATGTGAAATTCACAACACATATGTAATTATTTATAATAATTTAAAATTTAGAATATTTTTACCACAAATAAAATTAAATTGATAAATAAGGATAAATCAAGTTGATAATGTTTAAAATAAATTCCTAACATGTTTAAATTTTATTGGTTGATTATATTACAACCCTATCGCATATAATCTTCAGATATGAGTCATTTTGGAAGTTTTAAGTGGGCTTGGGATTTAATATAAACTAATATTTCTTATATTTACAAAGGTGCCCCTCTCCTCCCTTATAAAAGGGCACCTCATCCCTCTCCTCCTCACACCAATTTGAGCATTCACTATCGGCCAATCCCTGCCCATTTCACTTCCCCACTTCCCTAGAAACATCTTAGAGGTCTTGGTCTTCTTCAAATACCAAATGTAGTTCCCTTAGAGGAGGTCTCAAAGAGGATCTTCAAAGAAGAGGTAATGTCCGTTAGTGATAATTTCAAATTTATTTCTTCTTCCACTTATTCTTATTTAGTTGTTTCATTATGAATTAATAACATCAGTATCACTCATATACTGATATGTTATTATAAGTATGAAATAACCCTATTTCACCATCTATCTATCCTACGGAAAATGAAATCATCGCGCGTGCATACGTACGGAATACCATCTCCACAGCGTGGTGTAATATATTTTCCATCACCACCTTACTTGGATGGGTTTAATGGTGCAAATAAATAACTATATATGATTATTTTAAAGTGTTATTTATTCTGAAATAGTATACATACACTCCAATACAATTCCACGATCATGGGAATCATATCATCGCTCGTGCGTACGTACGGAATACCGTCTCCATGATGTGATGTGATTCGTTCTACATGATCTTCATTTGATAATGATTATATAAATGAATTGAATGAATAAATATGATATATAGTACACTAATACCATTATTTAAATTAGGTATCTATAACCTAAAGAGAATAATAAGAATTTATCCGACAAAACACGCATAAGAACAAAAAGTAATAAACACACGAATAATAAGAAGTAATACAATATTACTAATAAGAAGCTAGGAATATGACCATATATGATATCATAACAATAATTATGATTCTGGAATAAGTAAATAACATTATTTAAATCATTATACAGGAGGTTCGGACACTTATGAAGCAAATCGGACCTAAGGTAAGGGACAATCTCACAATCTCAATTTTTATCCGAGATTGTTTATACTTCAGAATTTACTGGGTAATATTTATCATCAACATCCATGATTCCTCAATATGTAATATTATTCACATCCTCCTAAAATTTTTTAAATCCAATTTTACCCTTCGGTGAGTTTTTAGTAAAAGATATGAAATGAATCTTTTGTTTTTTTTTTCGTACGAGGTACTTTTTGACTTATCCGACAAAAGTACGAGAAGAATGTTTTTTTAACTTATACGGAATGAATGGATTTTTAAAACATTATTTCCAAGAATATTCCTTTACAAGTTTTCAAGTTTATTTTTAATCAACTTCGTTTAGGTTAAGATTGTATGACATGTTAAGAAAGGAAAATTGTTTTTGAAGTAGAAAGGATATTTTCCTCAAGAATGGAGTTCAAGAGTTTTATCAAAATTATTTTCCATATAAGATAATATAGGGTTATGTTTCTATTCCTATTATTACATTGATTTGATTATGTTGTGATGTAAATATTTTTATGATGTCACGATTTTTAAGATTCCCATTTTTATTACATGGGTTATGCTATGATGTACAGTTTATGATTTTGTGGCACACATAAGAATGGTATCGTTATGAGATGGGTGGGACCTATATCTCCCTCCAATTCATTGGGTAAAGATTTTATATCTCATGAGATTGACATGGCTGGAACGGTAGGTTAAACAGGTTCAGTGAAACAGGACTGAAACGAGGAGTGAACTCAGTTTAGAAATGGACTTTGTCCACTAAGATAGTCTTGGAAATGAGTCTTGACTACTAAGAAATGATTTTCTATGATTATTTGTGTATGCCACAAAGCATCATGTTTTAAGTTATGATTATTGGGATTAAATTTCACTTCTATGATTTATCCCATGTTATGATCTCTTTTACAGGGTAATATTTTCAAAGTGTTATGTTCTTATAAATATGATATGTTTGATATTTCTTTTGTTTACCCTTATTGAGCATTTGAGCTCACCCTTTTGTATGTTTTCTTTTCCCCAGGCCAGGAAGAAGGATATTAAGTAGGATATGCCAAAAAGGGACTCTAGAAATGATGAAATAAATGGGAGACAACGTAGATGATTTATGAACCAGTTGTTTATGTTTCCCAGTTTCTAAAGACGGTATACCTATACGGTCCTTTCATGGTTTTGTTATATGTTGTAATAAGTATGATTCAATTTTGAAGTAATAACCATGTATGTAAAGTGTGGGTCGTTATAAAGCCACATGTAGTTCCAGATTAGAATTATCCATGTAGGTATGACCCATCTGTATAGGGAGTAATTTTTAATATTTTTCATGGTTGGGCCCATAACATAGGTTCCATATGTCACTCCATATCCTATAATGATAGGAATGAAGCCACACATAGTTCTTGATCAAAATTTTCCTACGTTGATTTGACTCTCATACGAGACAAGAACATTTCATCTTTCTTCTGCACAGATCTTGTTTATGTACAGAGTATCATTAATTAAAATGATGATTCCCTTTCAGTTTAACATAATGAGGGGAGGATTTTTATGTCAATTAGTTTATTGGCATGTGATCAGGATGATAACTCCTAGTTTATATCCATGGAGTTCAGAGCAAAGGGGTAAGAACTCCAAAAGGGATATGCATGATATGGTGAAATAAAAATCTTGATGTGAATAAGGACCAAGAAGGACCACACACCACATAAACATTCTTGAGGAGGCTCGCATACTGTTTTAATTAGTGATTCTTGGACTTGGGTTTATAGTTTAAGGTCACAGAGTTCAAACCTAGGGAAGGAGGCTTCCCAAAACAAAAATTTGTGAAGTGGAAGAGTGAAAAATGGAAACATGAGTGAGGGATTAGGAGGCCCAATTCCACACTAAACATTCCCAATAGGATTTCACATAGTTTAATGTTTTTATTCTTAGACTCAGATATACATTTTTAATTTCATATGGTAAATATGATAGGTTTTATGTAGTTTAATGTCATACAACTAGGATTATGCACCATGTAGTTTAATGTCATGTGATCAGGACGATGGGGACATCCAGTTTATTGTTATGTAGCCAATATGATTTATCATGTGATTACAAGAAATACTTATTCAGAAAACTTGGGTTGATGGGAGCCATGGTAAGCTTTTTGTTCATTGAAATCATATAATAATATCTATTGGAGTAGAAATCATTTATGGAGTAAAGTCCCTCACCGTTTGGTTCTAAATTGGGTAGTTTTTTTATAGGTATCATTGGATTCTTGAGGAACAACACCATCTCTCCTTCAAGGAATGATTATAGGAGAACCTTTTTGTTAAAGGCTCACACGGTCCAGTTTTGGTGGAATTCCAAATCATGAAAGGTATGAAAAATTTTCTCATACAGTCTCTCTAATTTATCCCACTATTTCTGGGATTTCTCATCCATGTATAATTGATCGCAGATATCCACATGTAGTGAGGGAAATTGAACTTCAATGGATAAGACCTCCTCTATCCTATACACTAATGAATATGGGGTCACATGTGTGATAGTGAAGGTTGTGGACTGATAAGTCCATAAGTCATGCATGATCTTGTCAGTCCAGGACTTTTTATCCTTATCTACCATCTTCTAGATTATATTTGATATGCTCTTATTAAATGCATCTATCTATTTGTTATCCCATGGTAGTAGGTTGAATGGTTGGAATTTATATTGTAATTTTGATACAGATTATCTAATTTAGTATAATATAAATTAGTGATGTTTTCCATTAGTATTGTATGATGGACCCCAAATATAGTGATGATATTTGATTTTATGAAGCTGAAAATGTTCCTTTACCTAAATTATTATATGGGTATGGATTCATCCCACTGAGAGAATAATTTGGTTATAGTAAGAATATACTTGAACAATTTGGTCATAGCGGGAGGATATGGTCCCACGACGTCCATTACCCATATGGAAAATGGCATGGAGTATCTGAATGTGTGAAGAAACTATGGGGGTTGGTGAATGAAGTTGGAATGAACTTGGTAGTAATTACACTTTTTGGTGAATTTAGTGAATTCCTATGTTAGAGTGGGCCAGTAGTACCCAAGCCTTCAGATTTTGTGGGAAATCATGAGTCTTGAATGGTGGGCACAATTGGCTCTGACATGCACTTCCTTCATGATAATATATATCTCTTCTCCATAAATGCACTTGAGAAGGACCCTATTGAGGCACCTCTTATAGAGTTCTTTTTGATGGTTTGTGCTATCTTGGAGAACAATGTTAATTGCTTATCTTCATATCTTATCTCTCCCGACTCTTTCTGGTGGTGGTTCTCTATTTTTAAGGTAGTCCACAATTGGTGTCATCTAGCTGGTGGTAGCACCATATGGTTCAGGGATGGGGATGATCTCATCGATTTCTTAAATTTTGTCTTTAATGAATGGTGAGACCATCTGGCGGTGCACAATGTTGATGATTGTTTAATCCTACTCAATATCAGATAGAGCTACAACTACATTTTCTAGTGAATTGTGTTGGGAATTTTTTTGAACATGGGACATGGATAAATGTCATCTCCATAGTTAATTCTGAAATTAATCCCCAGATGTGGTTTAGAAGGGGTATTGGCTCTTCCTTTCTGATATAATAATCACTGTTGACCTACTTGATGACCAGTTTAGAATCGAATTTTATCTTCAATTGATTCACGTGTACTTGAAGTGAAATCTATATCACTATATTGAGAGTTTGATATTCTATTTCATTGTTCATGCACCCATTTGATCACATAAAGGAGTAAGAAAAAACCACCTTTGACGGGGATATGATCATGACTCACATCCCCACTTTGTTGAGCATTGGGTCTTCCATCCTCTTTCCTGTCAGGATTCTAGATGCACCAATGAAATACATATCCCATAACTGGGGGTACTCTTTAACAAATAAACATCTTTATTAGCTAGTTCACTGTCCAATGGATTTATTTCTACTAAGGGTAGTTTTTCTAGAAAATCTGCTAACGTCTAGGCTTTGATCACTTTTTGGGGGACAAACTAAATTTCAAACTGTTGCAGGATGATCACCCACCATAATAGACCTCTAGTCAACATTGGAAAACTAATAATGTATTTTATTGGGTTTCTATGAGAGACTAAACATACCTCATGATTCTATAAATAGTGACTTAGCTTATGGAATACAAATATTATCACTGAAAATATCTTCTCAATATCTGAATAATGAGTCTCAACATCAATCACGGTTTGAATGAGTTAATAGAGGCTATTTTCATTCTCAATCTTATTATTTTGTGCAAAAAGGCACTGAGTTATCACTCTAAGGTTGTCACATAAAACAAAGTGGCCTTCATTTGATAGGAAACATCACCAATGGAAAGATTAAGAGATATTTATTGAGATTGTTGAATGATTCTTGATGATCAATAGTCCACTAATATGCAACCCCCTTTTCATTATCCTGGTGAAGGGAAAACATTTTCTAGTAAGGATGGATATGAATTGAAAAATTTAGTCCAAGTGTACTTGAATTCCTCTCAACTCTATGATGTTTCATGGAGGTGACATTCTAAGGATATCCTTTGTCTTCTTAGGGTCAATTTTGATTCAATGATGGCATACAACAAAGCTAAGAAATTTTCCCAAGGTAACGTTGAAAGAATATTTCAAGGGGTTCATTTTCAAGCTGTGTTATCTCATTTTATTGGCGAAAGTTTCAAGATCTAGTAGGTGGTTAGAGGGTTGTTGAGATTTAACCACCAGGTCATCAGCATAGAATTAGAAAAACTTTTTGAGGAAGGGTTTGAAGATGTGATGCATGGAAAATTAGTATGTATCATTGGAATTATTCAATCCAAAGGGAATTACCCGATATAAAAATACTACCTGGGGGCCCTAAAGGGGGTTTATTCTTTATATTATTTAGCCATTCAGATTTGGTTATATCATATATATCAATCCCTGAAGAAGATATCCTGATATCCAGCTATTGCATCAATCATTAGTTATGTGAGAGGGACTGGGAAATCATCCTTTGGGTAGTCTCGGTTAAGATTCATAAAGTCGATACAAACTTTGATTGTCCCATTATTCTTCTTTATAGGGAAAATATTGTCCAACTAGATGGGATATTGTACCTCTCAAATGAAGTTGGATCTGATGATCTTATCAACTTCATTCTCTATTTTTATCATCATGTTTGGTTGTATCTTTCTAGATGCATGTTTATAGCCTTAATGGTCTTCTGAAAGGACCAAGTGGAGAGTGGACACCTCTGAATCTAGACCCAACATTTTAGTATAGTTTTAAGTGAAGACATCCCAATTTATTTCTATGTGCTCATCAATGGTGGTGGAGATTAACTCCTCAAACACAGGAGGGGCATCCCCCAGGTCCTCCTCATCTTTTTATTCCCCCTCTTCATCTTATTTCTCATGTTTTATTAGGGAATAAAATATTGGGATAAGTTATCTAGAGTTAGGAGAGGAGTTGATATCTTGATATTTTAAAGATGAAGAGACTTCCCTTGAGCTAGATGAATGTGGGGGATTTCCTTGAAACTTTGGAGAGGATAGAGTGAGGGATGTAGGAGTGTGTTTCTCCACTTTGAGGGACCATATGTCCTCTTCTTACCCATTTGGTGAGATAAGGATTTCCAAGAGCTCTGGTGATGAAATGAAGTCATCTTCATCCAAGATTTCATCAATGTTTAGGGAATAAAAAAACTTTTCAACACTAATGGACTCGGTTGTCATGACTAAAGTCATGAGGATTGCTGAATATGAATATGAATTCAGGTTCATATGCTTGATCTGATTGATAAGTAAAACATAATTTTCGTTGATATGTTTGAAGGGGTCATCTGAGATCATTTACAGACCATATGGGGTGGTGAACCAAACAACACCATTAGTCAAGGGTTATTTTCCTTTCCCCTGATAGAATCCCACATCAACATAATATGACTCTTAGTATTCAAACAAGGCCTTATTACTGTGAAATGTCATAATTTTTCCCTTAATGAAATATTTAATTCATTGATTGTATGATGAGGGGATTATTCATGTTTATGAAACTATGGCCTTCCTGTAGGATGTTGAAGGTTGTTTTCTACCGAAACACTATAAATTTTGAGTCGGCTATAAGGACTCCAAACTGAGCCTTGAGCTTGATTTGGACCAATGGTTTCTGCACACTTTTATCATATTCTAGTATTATTATGGTGGAAGGTTCTAGGTTATCCTCATTACAGCCTAGTAATAGAATTTTTCGTAATGGAATGAGACTAACTCTAGAGACATTTTCAATGAACACTTTTCGAGCATCGACCTCATTTATCCTGTCAGACACATACAAGGGTCAGATGTATCCTTGTATAACAACATCTTCATCTTGATCTATGAAGAATATTAATACATGGAATTCATTTGTATTAGTATCTTTCTAATAGAATTAAATAACATCCACTTCATCTTTAAACTCTTGCGGTCTTAATAAAGCCTCCATGAGTGTTTCCCTGAGGTCTTTCAATAGACTCAGGGTATCCAAATTGATATCATGGCTAGTATCAAGGGTAAATATTTTAGGATTTCATACTTCTGGACTAATGGTATGTGCTTTCATGGAGGGAATTATCTTTCATAGGCACTGTAATGAACCGATAATTATCATTTTCTTAAGAGTAACATAATTCATTACTGGACCTTAAGTGACATCCCCAAGGCACCAAAGGCTGTAAATAAATGCCGAAGGGCTTCAAAGTAAGTGGGAGATGATTTAAACTTTAATGAATAAAACCAATAACCCAAAATACCAATAGAAAACATCTCACTATATGATGCATGAAATAAACTAAGACATTTTGATTATTCTATTTATAACAACAAACCAATGTATGCTAAAACGGAAGACAATCCAACATCAAAGTGAACAACAAAAAGACAATGAATAACTCCAAGATGATAAAAAGACTCCATGATCTACATGATCCATGCTCCACATGATCCATGCTCCAACATCACCAAGTATACCAAAGTATCATGAAATGGTGATAAAGAAGTGTGACACTTTACCTTTTACCAAGTCCCAGAAGGTAGCATCTACAAAAGTACCAATGTGCCAAAGGAGGGGTGAGTATATAACTTAGTAGTTTTTTCCAATGACTTCTCTAATCATTCCACTATGATAGAACAATTATAAAATTATATAAAATAGTTTATATAAAAAAATCGACCCAAAATAGTTTATAACCAAATATAAACAAGTTCGAAACCCAATTATTACCAAGTTCAAAAAAAGGTAAATGAAACCAATTTCCAGTAATCTATTTTATAGAAAATAAAAAATCAAGGCTTATAAACTAATTTTGATTATTATTTTTTCATATCCATTCCTTAGTTCACAACACACCCACACATTCATGCTTCATCTAATAGTTCCATACTCATGAGCTGTCTCTCGTCCAATTACCTTGTGTCCTAATGACACACGCCCCCGATCCAAGGTCACACACCTTATACCCCAATGGTCCACATAACTTATTTAGGTTAACCTGAAACATGAAATCACACAAAACCCAATGTATGAAAAAACCATTCCAAATAACCATTTCAAACCATTTCAATAAAATTGTACTTTTATTGAAATCCAAAGAATAAACCAATTTCAAAACAAACATTTCATTTCAATAAAACATCCCATTTTTATTGAAAACATCTAATCAAATCAATGTGTCACAATTCTAGAAAATCCTAATTTTAAAATCCATATTTCAAAACTAATAACAAAAGCATGTTATTCAAAACACCCAATTTTCCAGATTTCCCCAATTTGCCAATCCATCACAAAGAAGGGTTTCCAAAAATGAATAAATATCCAAATAAAAACTAATTTAACACAAGATATTTAATTTTAACCATTATTTTTACTAAGTGGATTTGAAAGAGAATCCACCTACCCTAAAGGTTTTGATGAAACTTTAAAATGGATGAAGAACACTTAAGAAAACTAGGTCTATTCTTCACAGAACCTCCTTTGATCTCTTCTCCTAGAAAGATCAAGAACAAAACTCAACTTATTTTGCATCCAAACTAACATATATACACATAATAGGTTCATATATGAGAAACCAAGAATATAGGAGAAGTAGATCTAAGTACATCTAATAAACCGATCAAGAAAAATGAAGAATGATCACATACCTCAAGAATACGGGTTCGAAACACCAAGGGAAGACTTCAGATTGACTCTAAATTTCTTGGGAGAGGTTATTTTACCTTCAAGGAAGAGAAATCCCCAGTAATGTTTGCATAGAAGAAAAAACAAGCCACTTAGAGGCAAAAACATGTGAGATCCACTTTTTTAGGATCTCATTTAAACTATGTGCACTTTTAGTTTGCACAGTTAGACAAAACCTGCGCTAACCATGCATTAGCTACTGCCCAGGAAGACCCTCTCAAAAACTCATCACACGACCTCCCTAACTGTGTGCACACCGTGCTGAATCTCTCTGCCTCAAACCTTCCATTTCACATGGGTTCTACTAGGATTTCCCCACGGTTTGGATAAACCGTTAACAACCCGTTCACCTCTCCTTTTTCCCCAAAACATAGATAAATATCACAAAAATCTCCAACATTTCCCTCTTATACCTTATATCCATAAAAAATGTTTATTTACCAGAAACTGGGGGTACTACATTCTCCCCACCATTTGTCTTTCTATCTCCAGAAAGTAGAAAATCGTTTTTGCTCTGAAATAGTTCTGGACATTGCTCTTTCATTTCCTTCTCAGGTTCCCAAGTATCTTCCTGAATAAGACCATGATGCCCTAAAACCCACACCAGAACGATGTTTTTTCCATGCAATACTTTCTATTTCCTATCCCAAATCCGTACTGGGATATGTATCAATGAAGCATTTGACTCTAGGTCAATGTGATCCCATCTGATCACATGTTCTAGATTAGGCTGATACTTTTTCAAATGGGATACCTAAAACACATTATGCATTGAACTAAACCATCGTGGTAATACCAACTGATATTCCTCCTCTCTAACCCATTCCAGTATCTCTAGAGGGCCAATGTATCTAGGACATAACTTTCCCTACTTCTGAAATGGTGATGTCCAAGTCTTGGAGAGAACCTCAATAAAACATGATTACTCATGGAAAATTAAAACGACCATTGATGATGATCCACATAATATTTCTGATGAATCTGAGCTATCTCCATCCTCTTTCTTATTAACTGAATATTCTTCATTGTTTCCTGGACATGTCTTGGCTCAACTATTAAAGTTTCACCTATTTTAACCAAGCAAAGTGGATAACAACAAGGACGTCTATACAATGCTTCAAACGGATATATGTGTATCAAGGCCCGATTTCTGTTATTATATGATAACTCCACTAAGGGTAAGTGATCCTCACATGAGCCACCAAAATCCATTACACAAGCCCGCAACATGTTTACAATGTCTGTATAGTCTGTTCAAATTTCTCATCTGTATGAGGATGATACGCCATGCTCATATTCAACTGAGTGCCAAGGGATTTATGTAAGGATTTCCAGAAATGAGATGTGAAAATCAGATCTCTATCTCATATTATTGAAACTAGTATGCCATGTCTCTTTACCACTTCTTGGATATAGATTTTGGATAGATCTTACACCATATGATTTTCACTAATTGGAATTACATGGGCCGACTTGGTAGGAAGATCCACTATCACCCATATGAAATCGTTTTTCCGAACCGTTCTAGGAATACCTATAACAAAATGCATCGCTATCTACTCCCATTTCCACATTAGAATAGGTAAAGACTGCAACATACCTATTGTTCAATGATGCTTTGCCTTAACTTACTGACAAGTTAAACACTTAGAAGCAAACTCATCCACCTTCCTTTTCATGCCTCTCCACCAAAACTATGCCTTCAACGTGTTATACATCTTCTATGTGCCTAGATGTACAACCTATCTCTAATAGAGGTAAGAATGAAGGATTTGTTCCGAATAAGACATAGGTACAACCATCTGATCTCTAAAACACAAAACATAACTACCATGAACTTTCCAGCCCTCAATGGTCTCCCCAACATTAAGTTTTTAACTCCTAACCTGAAATTATATATCGGATGTTTGTGCCCCTTTGACCATATTTACCAAATCAGGAACAAACATAGCTGAAATGAAAAACAAAACATCGCCTTGGTCTTTACATTCAACATGAATGTCTGCTTGGACTGACATCAACTGCCATTCATCTAAAGCTTCTTTCACCAACTGAGCATATGACTTTCTACTCAATGCATCTTCCACCGAAATACCTTTTCCTACTATATACATCAATTCAAAGTCAAACATTTGGAGATAATCCATCTATCACCTTTTCCTAAGATTCAAATATTACTGTGAGAAAATATGTTTCAAGATTTTGTGGTATGTTAACATAGTAAATTTCTCACCAAAGAGATAATGACGCCATGTCTTCAAGGCATGGACGACTGTAGCTAACTCCAAATTGTGTGTTGGGTAATTCTTCTCATGAACCCTCACCTGCCTTGAACCATAAGCAACCACATGGTCTCCTGGCATGATAAAAAAAACCCAACCCTGATCTCAAAGCATCACATTACACCACATACCCCTATCCTAATTCTGGAAAAATAAAGATAGGTGCCGATGCCAGAAGAACTTTTATTTTCTACAAAGAATTATGGAATTCCTCTGTCCATTGGAATGGATCATTCTTCTTTCTCAGAGCTATAATTATAAAATATAGTCATGAGAAATCATGCACAAATCATTGGTAGTAACCAGATAGACAATGAAAACATCATATCTCAAAGACATTATTCAGTGGTTTCCACAAGATAGTAGATTCTATATTTTCAGGATCTATAGAAACACCTTTCTCAGAAATGACCTGGCCAAGAAAACAGACTTCCTGTATAAAAAAAATCAAACTTTGATAATTTGGAATACAAACGGTGATCTCTCAAGATTTGTAACACTGTTTATAGGAATTCCTTATCGTCAACCCTTGTCTTTGAATACACCAAGATATCATCCACAAAAACCAAAATAAAAGAGTCTAGATATCACTAAAATATCCAATTCATCAAATCCAAAAATACCACTTTTTCATTCGTTAGACCTAAAGGCATGAATACATATTCCTAGTGGACATATCTTCTTCTGAAATCCATAATTGGATTATCTTCCTTACAAACTCACAATTGGTGATATCCTGGTCGCAATTCAATTTTAGAGGACCATTGGGATCCGCTTAATTGATTGAATAGATCATCAATGCGTGGAAGTGGATATCTATTCTTTATCATAACTTGGTTAAACTTATGATAATAAACACACAACCAAATAGTTCCATCCTCTTTCTTCACAAACAAGACCGATGATTCCCACAGAGATATACTTGGCCAAATAAAAACCTTTCTTTCAAGGTCCTCCAAATTCACATTCAATTTCCATACCTCTATTGGTTCCATCCTATAAGATGGAAGAGAAATACAATTGGTCCCTGGAAGGAGATCAATTGTAAACTCTACTTCCCTTATAGGTGGTAACACTGAGAAGTTCTTGGGAAAGACATTTGGAAATTAATCCAAAACTTCTAGAAAACCATTTACCCGATCTCTTCCATTCATGACAAAGTCAAAACCAACAAATGGTAAGAGATCATTCCCACCGTTGATGCCAAAAAGTTCATTGCACCTTTCTTTACAAACCTCTCTCCTCTGAAGAGATGCTCGACACTGTCCTCAATTATGAAACTAGCCATTATTCTATAATAGTCAATGTGATACTTGAACACTTTCAACCAATCCATACCCAATATTACACCATATAAATCCATTTCTAAGAATAAAGAGTCCCATTTCAGCTAAAATCCATCTACAGTTATAGCACATGCTCTACACACAAAGGCTTGACATTCTCTTTCCCCGATATGAGTTTGTAGTTTTTAAAATAGAAGGAAACATTTCTAACTTTAAACATATAAAATAAATAAAATTAGAAGAAATGAAAGAATGTGATTCTCCAGTATCGAAGATCACTTTCAAAAGGGTAGAATTAATAAGAATCGTACCTCTCACCATAAATGGTACAGCCTGATTCTTGACAATCATCTGCTTAGCTCTATACAATTTCTTTTTCATTGCACTGTTATCCTTATTATCTTGTTGAGATTTCCCTAGTTGAGGAGTCATGGTATTTCTAGAATCACTATGGATATATCTTCTCTGCTGATGAGACTGATTATGTTTTCCTCGTTCTGTTTTATTATATAATGCTTGCGACGCTTGAGAAGTCTCTCAAGCACCTAACCATGGAGCACTACGACAATAGCATTGAAGATGACCCATCTGCTTGTAGTTATGAAATGATCTAGGTTGTGTCGTAAACTTTTTCTTTATGTGGTATAATTAACCACATTTAAAAAAACCTTCTTTGATCTTGGGTTGTGGAAGAAGGTTCACTGATCTAGCCGTCTGATTCTGATTTTCACTTCCACCTTGGAAGTAGGTGTCACTTTTCCTCTTGCTCCCAATGTTTGAGTTCCCACCATTCCTTATAGGTATCATCATACCTCCTCTCATGGATCTAGAGATATCACATTCAACCATAATTTCTCTATTCACCATATCTGTATAATCTGTAATACAGAGCACCACAATCTTCGATCAAATCTCTTTCCTTAGCCATGATTCGAAGATGGATGCCTTTAAAGATGCACTTGCCACAAATTTTGGTGAAAAATTCACCAAATTATTGAATTTAGCCACATATTCCATGACCAATATATTATCCTAATTTAGGCTAATGAATTCCGTCATTTTCTATAATTTTAACGTATGAGGATAGAATTATTTGATGAAAAATTCCTCAAAATCCTCCCATGTAAGGCCTTTATCCAATTTTTCATGTACTATTAAATCCCACCATTTGTGTTCAAGATAATAGAGAATATAAGTTTCCATCTTGACATTGATCTATGATGTTATGCCAATGAAATCAAATATATGATTCTTCCAACTCAGCCACACCTCTGCCTTTTCAGGTTCAGCATCACCCCAGAAGTTAGGTTGATTCTGCTTCATGAACTGGATGTTATGATCCACATGAATTGGCTCATTCCTTCGTTTCCCTATATCCACAACTTGAAAATATTGGAAAATACTCTAAAATAGATCTTGGTTCACCCATGGTTCAGGTGTAACCATATTCTCCTTCGATTCTTCAGGTTGGTTTTGACGACGCCTACCACGTGCCATTTTCTAAACCAACAACAAACTCCATCAATATCACTCTCTTGAAACAGATGGCTTAGAATTTAAAATCCTATCACATCAACTATCACATCATTGTTTTCCAAAAAAAAACTTTTTCCATTTACACATTTTTTGAAAAATCTTATTCCTGTTTTTGAAAATCAAACCATTTTCAAAATATATCAACAATGTTTTTTCAAAGTATTTCATTTGAAAATAGTTTCATAATTTTTCAAAAATAAACACTTCATACACAACCTGAATCATTACTCAAAATGATGTATGTACATCTAGTGGGAAGTCATTCCTCTACAATTCATTTTATTCTCGTCTCATTGGCTAAGCCCATGACAATGATATTTCCAACATTATAGAAGTGTCTCCAAAACACTTATGTACCCAACACCCCAATAACTTGATGTTTAGTGTAAATGGGTTAGCTACGTCCTTTTATGTTATACATTGAAAGTTCTAATAATCCTACTCCGTTCTAATATTGAAACCCAAAGGATATAAAATAAATAAATCGAACTCCAAGACCAAGAACATTGATGAATACTTATTAGGCAAGGACCGAAAAAGATGATACCATTTGTAATGACCCTCTAATTCCCATTAGCTTGAGAGTTCCATGAGTCATTACTGGGCCTTAAGTGACATACTAAAGTTTCCAAATCCTAGAAATAAATGCCAAAGGGTTTCAGTTTAATCAAGGGACAATTTACCCTTTAATAACTAAAACCAATAACCCAATATACCAACAATAAACAACTCACTATATGATGCATGAATTAAACTAAGACATTTTGATCATTCTCTTTATAACAACCAACCAAAGTATTGTATAGCAGAAGCTAATACAAAATTAAAGTGAACAACAAAAAGACAATGAATAACTCTAAGATGAAAATAAGAATCCATGCTCCACAATCTCCATGCTCCAACATCACCAAGTTTTCCAAAGTATCACGAAATGGTTCTAAAGAAGTGTGATACTTTACCTTTGACCATGTCCTGAAAGGTATCATATACAAAAGCACCAAAATTCCAAATAAGTGGTGAGTATATAACTCATTATGATTTCCCAAAAAATTCTCTACTCACACCATTAGGATATAATTATTAGGAAATTATATATAACAGTTTAAATAAAAAAAATTTACCTAACATAGTTTATAACCAAATATAAACAAGTTCAAAAACCAATTATAGCCAAGTGAAAATAAAGGTAAGTGAAACCAATTTCCAAGAAGTTATTTTATAGATAATAAAAAATCAAGGATTATAAACCAATTCTGGTTATTATTTTGGCATATCCATTTCTTAGTTCAAAACCCACCCACATATTCATTCCTCATCTGACAGTTCCGTACTCATGAGCGGTCTCTCATCCAATTACCTTGTATCCCAATGACACACACCCCCAATCTAGGGTCACACATCTTGTTACCCAATGGTACACATCCCTTATTCAAAGGCATGTCAAACATGAACTCACACAAAACCCAATGTATTCCAAAACCATTCCATGTAACCATTTCAAACCATTTTAATAAAACTGTACTTTTATTAAAAACAAAAGAATACACCAATTTCAAAACAACAATTTAGTTTCAATAAAACATACCATTTTTATTTAAAACATATAATTAAATACAAGTTCCATAATTCTAGAAAATCCCCTTCTTAAAATCCATATTTTAAAAACAAAAACAAAAGCACTTTATTGAAAACACCCATTTTTCTAGATTTCCCCAATTTTCCAAACCATCACAAAGAAGGTTTTCAAAAAATTTATAAATAGCCAAATCACAACCAATTAAACATAATATATTCAATTTTAAATAATTATCATTAGTTCTACTAATTGGAGTTGATAGATAAGTTTCCTACCTCAAAGGTTTTGACAAAACTTAACAACATATGAAGAACACTTAAGAAAACCAGGTGGATTCTTCATGGAACCTCCTTAGATCTCTTATCCTAATAATATCAAGAATAAAACTCAACTTATTTGGCATAAAAACTCATATATCTACCTATAATGGGTGTAGATCTAAGAAAACGAGAAGAGAGGAGAAGTAGATCTAAGTAGATCTAAGAAACTGATCAAGAATGACGCAGAACAATCAGATACCTCAAGAATATAGGTTCAAAACACTGAGGGAAGCCTTTGGAATGACTCTAAATCACTTGAGAGAGGTTATTCTACATTAAATGAAGATAAATCTATAGTTTTGGATACTTAGGAGAAAAAATATCCCCTTATAGGAAAAAACGTGTGAGATCTATTTTGTTAGGATCTCATTTAAACCTTGCGCATAGTTAGTTCACACAGTTAGGCAAACTGTTCATTAACCATGCATTAGCTACTACCTAGGTAGACCCTCAGATGAACTCCCCACACAGTCTCCCTAACCATGCACACACCATGACAAATATATCATGGAATAAGATTTCCCTTCTTCCCAAATCTCATCAATTTATTCCATAGAGATATGTGTAGGAATACCATGTCTCCAACATCAAACTATATGTCTAATCAAGTATTGTCAACATAGTTCTTTTATTAACTCTGAGAATCCATGATGTGATACTGAATGGTCTTTACCTTTTCCACCATTTCCTCAACCATTTTATGACCTAGAAATTTTTTTCCCCAAATTCATCCCAAAGTTCTACTGTTCTACAACTTTTTCTATTAAGGGATTCACATGGATCCATTTGGATTCTCTATCGGAATCCTTTTTTATAAGAGAAATCGACCAGTGGTAGATGTTGATATCATCCCCCTTTTTAGTCAATTGACAATTATTTCAAAATTTCCTTGAGTGTCTAGATAGTTTTCTCAAATTGGCCATCAGTTTGGGGGTGATGACCCATACGGATGTTTATATCAGTGTTTAGATCTTGTTGGAGAATTTTCCAAAACATGGAGGTGAATCATAGATCTCGATCGAATACAATTGAATATGTTACTCCATGAATCCTTAACAATTATATGATATATATTCGTGAAATTTGATCTAGTGATAAGTCTAATCGAATTGTGATAAAGTGATATTTTCTTATAAAATGATCTAAAATAACCCATATTTCATGGTTCTCCTTGGATATCTTCGGTTGTCCAGTGAAAAAGTCCATGGTGATGTTCACCAATTTCCATGTTGGTATGGGTAATGGTTGCAACATCTCCTTAGACTTATGCCTTTAATCATTCACTTTTTGTATTACCAAGCACTTTGATGTATATTCAGTAATATATTTCTTCATATTGTCCCACCAATAGTGCTCATGAAGATCTTGATATATCTTTGTGCCTCCTGTGTGAATGGATAAATAAAAACTATGTGAATCATCCAACCATTCCTTCTTTAACTTCAGATTTAATAGAACACATAGTCTTGACCCATATCTCACAACTCCATCATCATTAACATTGAAATCCAAGGATTTCCCTTTCCTTATAATTTCCACTTTCATCTAAATTCACACAACATTTCTTTGAACATACTTTATCCATTCCAAAAGAGAAATTTGAGCAATCACTTGTGAAAGGATTGATGATGCTTCTTACTTTATGATTCTCATGTCCATCCTTTAAAAATATAAGAATATCATATACCTCTCAATTCTCATTAATGATAGAATTTTTGGATCCATTATACTTATATAATTCTACACTTTATTCAATTTATCAGGATTGTAGTATATTTAGCTGTCATAGTCATTGATTAGCTCCAACCATCTTTATTGTCACATATTAATCTCTTTATGGGTGAATATTTACTTAAGGTTTTTTTATCCATACATAATTCACACTTATCCCCAAATAGATAAGTCCTCCATATTTTAAAAGTGAATATCACTA
Organism: Viscum album; assembly: GCA_963277665.1. NCBI lineage: Eukaryota > Viridiplantae > Streptophyta > Magnoliopsida > Santalales > Viscaceae > Viscum > Viscum album. Next base: position 1,842,189,392 of record OY728135.1, read on the forward strand.
TATCCAACTCTATATTATGCATTGGGTAGTTATATCTGTGAACTTTCATCATCCATGAAGCATAGGCTATGACTTTATCATTCTGCATTAACACACAACCTAATCCCTTCTTTAAAGCATCGTTGAATACTATGAAAAGTACTCCACTTATGAGAAGTGTGAGTTAAGGTGTAGTGATAAGCCTCATTTTCATCTCCTTTAAGTTCTCTTCACATTCATCATTCCAAGAAAACTTAATTCCCATATGAGTTATCTTGTTTATGGGGTTTTACAATTGTGAGAAATTTCTCACAAATCGATGATAGTACCCAGCCAATACAAGGAAACTATGGATATATTTCACATATTTTGGCATCAAACATCATTCAATTGATTCTATTTTTAAAGGGTCCACCAATATCCCATTGATTGTGATGATATGTCCAAATAATGATACTTCCTTCTACCTAAACTCATATTTTCAATACTTGGAATAATTCTTCTCCTTTTATAGGGTCATTAGCACAGTGCTCAGATGATCCTCATGCTCCTCCTTTCTTTTGGAGAATATTTTAATATAATATATAAAGACTACCGCAAATTATTAAGGTAATATATAAATAATATATTCATCAAGTCCATAATAATTTCTGGATTATTAGTGAGTCTGAATGGAATTACTAGGAACTCATAGTGCATGTACCCTGTATAAAAAGAAATGTTAGGGATATCCTCCTTCACACATACATGGTAATATCCTAACCACAGATCCATATTAGAGACATATTTTTCTCCATATAGTTGATCGAACAAGTTACCAATATATGGAAGAGGATAATGGTTTTTTATCATAATCTTGTTGATCTCGCGATAATCAATGCAAAGACGCATTGACCCATCCTTATTCTCAATGAGGAGAACTGATGCACCCCACGATGAAGCACTTGGGCATATGAACACTTTATCTAGATTCTCCAATAGTTGTTTCTTCACCCCCTCAAGTTTTTCAACATCCATTCTATACATATTTTTGTATAATGGTAATGCCTTAGTAATAAGATTGATTGAAATTTCAACCTCTCATCTAGGAGGAAGAAGAATAAATTACTTAGGAAACACATCAGCGTATTCCCTCACAATAGGAATTTCTTCGAGGATGGTTCTTTCCTTAGACTCAATAATTTGAGCTAGATATTATTAATCATATGGTAATAATATCCATTATTAAGATTATAGTTCTAAAGAATATTCATCATCCTTCTTTCACTTGTACATAATTAGGGGATGATTAAAAATATGGATAGAGTTTTTATTCTCATGGAAATTTATGTTGGCTCTATACAGGGAAAGACAATCCATGCCCATAACTGCATCAAATTCTACCAAAGGGAGTATTACAAGGCTCTATGGGAATTTAGACCCACAAACTTTGATAAGGGATGAGTTATATACATATGATGAAATAATTTACCCTTTTTCCATTTTCACTAACAGCTCAACTTCCATGATTTGTGGTGGTGTTTGGATATCTCTACCAAAAATTCATGATATGAAGGAATGTGTAGAATCAGAATAAAAAATGTACATTCTCTATTATTGAATGAATAACTAGTGTACCTATCACCACTTCATTTTCAGGATCTAATTTAATGGTAGTGATGGAAAAATCTCTCCCTTACTTCCTTGGAGGTTGTTGGTTGTCTCCTAAAACCCTTTTCATAGTGAATTGGTTTGAAAAGTGCCTCGGTTCCTTGTAGTTGAAGCAATGAATAATGAAATGAGGGTTTATTGGAGCATTCCTTTTCTCCTTAAAATTAGTAGGTTTCTCCTATCAAAAATCATTAGCTAGGTTTCATTCCCTCCAACACCTAAAGAATTTCTTTATTCCATTTAGTAAATTTATGAGGTTCTTTTTTACACACCTTTGACAAGTAGGATGTTGAAATTTATTAGCACCGTTATATTTCTCTATCGGACTGCCAGAGTTAAAGTCCATTTTTTATTCATATACCTATGATACCCTTGAGATTTTCTGATATCCATTTAGACTTTGAGCTAACATCAAGAAATTTTCACATAGTTATCAATGTCATGGATATCTAGGGATTTTTCTAGACTAGGATTTATCCCACCAAAGAAGCAGTCAACTTTGCATTCAGGGGTAACGAAAAAGTTGTTGGAATATCATGCAAGTCTTGTGAAGTTTTCCTTGTATGAATAGATGTATTCATGGTATTTCTGCTTTTTGGTAAGGAAATATCTTTCCATTTTTAGATGGAGAGTGTGAGGAAAATATTTATCAATTTTTTTTTCCACAATTCCTTCCACCCCATTACTTCGATCTCTTCCTCTAGATTAGTATTCTCGATCAATTTCCACCACTGATGAGCTTCTCCCTCCATATGATAAATAGCCAGTAGAGAATTATCATGCTCAAAACATTGAAGTATAGAGAATATCATCTAAATGGGGTTGATACAGTATTCTACAATTAAGGGATCAGATGATCAATTTAAAGTTGGAGTCCTTTGTTTCATAAAGGACTCAATTGCATCTGTTTCATTCTTAGAGAGATTTGGGTGCTCCTCCTGATATAGGTTTCTATTCATAACCTGAGTCAGTTGGGATAGTATCATCATAAAGTTTGGGATTCCCTCTCCCATTAGGTTGGGCATCTCATTGGGGTAGTCAACACATTGGTCATTGTATTGATTGTTTACATGATTCCTCCTATTTACAGCCATTGTCTATAATAAAATGAAAATTTAGGATGATTATTTTTAATCTATTAAACACATAAAGGGGTAAACCAATGAAATTAATGGGATAAATTATAAATTATATCTATTTTCTATCTTATGAATTTCTAGGCTTCAATATATGTTATCCATGACATATTTCCAAACATATATTCTTATGGGAATTTTTTTGTTCCCTTAATAATGGTTCGTAATGGTATTATGAATTTACCAAATCATATCCCATGGGTGTGTCAAAATCGGGGCACAGTAAGGCCTATTTTCATGTACTAGGTTACATAGATCTAGCCCGGAACACCTTCTTCGAGTTGTTAATCCAAAGTACATCTGTTCGAGAACCATGTCCACTTATAGTATCTAAAAAGGGATGTATTTTTTTGATAAACTACTTAAACTATACTAACAAAAATTTAGGGTTTTTTTCTTACACTTATTCTTATCCTTAATGTTTTTTCTTGAGTTTTCTATTCCTAATCCCAAAAATAACTAAAAGTTTCTTCTAATAACAACTGTAACAACCCTAATCTTTATTTAAAATTAATACTTTATTTATTACCTAATATTACACTTTATAAATCTCAAAATATCATTAAGTATAGTGTATTTAGGAATTAGGTACATAGATTAACTTATTTATCATGGGATACAACAATATTATTGAAAACTTCCATAACATGCTCCTAAAATTCCATGGATTTTAAAACTTAATCGGATAGCCTAGAGAAAAACATAAGAAATAAGTGAGTTATAAATCCCAATAAGGGAATAAACATGGAATAAGGTGTTAAATATTATAAAATATCCTTATAAATGGTGAATAAAATATTAGTAATCATAATCATGAACAATGAGATATGATATATCATGATAATAATAACATGGGAAACATGGAAACAACATAATACACGGCATCATAAAAATAAGTCAAGGCTAAACAACCAGGACTTCAGGGTGAAAAAAGTACCATAAAGTAATAAATTTTACTCCATATCCCAACATGACATATCATGACACTAAACAATACCCAGTTCATTGGATTGTTATATAATTTCGGGTTCACCCGACACATTCATTTCATTCTCATGATTGAGTGTTCTATATAAATCATAAAACACATATTCATTCATCATCATAACTTATTCCACCATCAAGGAGTATGGAATTAATATATTTAAATCCTTAGTCAAAAGCATATGTGCATAAATGTGAACACCATTTATAGGAAATGAGAATGGTATTCATTACACAATTGGTTTTCTATGGAAATCATGGTGATATTTTAGTAGCATAGTGACCTCTATTAAGTATTCATAAAAGTGGGTTAATGAGATATAAAGGGAACCATAATCACATATAAATCAAATGGGAAGTAATAGGGTCATATAAAGACATATCCAAATATTATAAATTAGAAATATAAGTCATAAGGTAATGTATAAACATTAATAAATAATAGAACCCTAACTATATTTCATCATGGTAACAGGTTTACAAAAAAGATCACGTGAGGATTAATGACAGTTAAAGGGTTACCCCATAATTTATAAATTAAATGGGAAGTAATGGTAATATGTAGGAATATATCCCAACATAAGAAAATGGAATTTAAGATACATAACATAAAATAACTTGTTAAATATAAATGAGAAGAGAGAAATTTCTTACTAAATTTCGGCATGGTAATGGGTGTACATAAAAGATCATTGAAATCTTAAGAGAGTGAAAGGGATATCTAATTATTTATAAATAAAATTTATTTTAATTGGGATATGTGATAACTTATCCAAATAGAAGAAAATGAAAATTTAAAGATATTACAAAAATAAGTGCTTGATAAAAAGAAGAGAGTGAAAGATCTCTTACTTGAGTGTGTGACTCCAAAATCATGGGAGGGGCTTCTTGAGAGATTGGGGGTTCCTTTTGATAAATTCATAGACAGCATGGAAGAGTATGGATATCTTGGAAAGTGTTTTAGTGAATATAAATGGGATATTGGGTGGGTTTATATAGGAAAATATGGGGATTTTTTATGATTATTTTGGTTTTGGACTCTACATAATAAAATAACCAAAAGCACAATCCATACCATGGTTTTTTCCATGGTTTATTCCAAGTGGGACTATTTATAATTATTTTATAATTCTAGGGTCCTAAATTAATAAAATAAATATCTTTATTATGTGGAGGTGAGTCGTACTCTTAAAGAAATGATTTTAAAACCTTAAAGTATATTAATGGTTTTGAAGGAGTCATAAAGTATTTATAAAATCAACCAAATAAATGTAAAATAAAATTATTTTAAAGTGAAAAAATATATTTGGTCTTTGATACCATTTATATTATTTATTACATCACCTTTGGTTCATTTTTTTGTCATGATAAAAAAACTATATTTATACGGTATTTAATTTTTAACTGAAAATTCGACCGTGTCAAAAAATTATGAAAAATTAACCATAGGGTAATTTCAATGATGTGATTCCAAAAAAAAATCTTACCTAAATAATTCTATAAATATTTTTAATTTTTTCTATTTAAAATAAAACTGATATTTGTATTTAAATGTTGGGTTTATTTGACAATAACATTTTTCAAACCTTATAAAAAATTAAATTTTACTTCAAAAAAATTATATGATAATTTTTATTTGATAAAAATTATTTATTGATAATATTTTAATAAAATATTATTTTTTACAAAATCCATTAATTCATAAATTCATTAATTGAATTTGAATATTAACCAAAAAATGTAATTTGTGATCTATTGTATCAAAATAAAAATCATTTAAAAAGTAAATATAATAGGAAGAATATATATTCATTATTCTAAACTAAATAATGTAAATATTCATCTTTCTAGGTTCTTGATACATATCCCTTTAATACACCATCAAACTTACTAAGAGTAAGGCATGTGATGGTGGGACTTTCATTGGGTGGTTCAATGTATATGGTTTGGGTCGTTATCTCGATGATATTGAAATTCTCCCATAAAAGGTTTCTAACAGGCTTAAGTTGTTGGATATAATCTTGAGATTGGTAAAGGTAAAATCCTAGTGATTCTATCTCCCTTTGAAACTATGATAAATGGGCTTCATAGGGTACGATCTTACTGGTAGAAGCCACCATTTACTCTGTTTGTGCCAATTGGATTTGTTAAAATCCTATATTTATACTAATCAATTGATCACTGTTCAATGGATATATTATAAATGGTAATGATACTTAATTGTATTTTAAATCCAATTTAATATAATAAAACCAAATAGGTTCATGTTGTTTCTATAACTATATTACATAATAAGTTATGTAATTAAATCAAAATGGGAATTTTATTTATAATGGTTCATGTCGTTACATATTGGTGTAAAACCTACTCTCTTATATTATAATATTCTTGAATCTCCTTTAATTGACTTAATATATTTTATTTGTGTTTTTTTCTAAGGTTCCTTGTCATTCATGCTTGATCTTGGGTATCGCTTCTTGATGTGTTTCATAGTTTTTCTTCAATAATCTTGAGGTAGGGAGTTCCTTGACTTTTGGGTCCCTGGTATACTCTTGGTGCATCGATGTGATAATTGTGTTGTCATAGATTATTTGAACATGTATGATAGTGATTTAATGTGTGTGTGTGTGTGTGTTTATCCCATGATATCCACATATGATTCTTAATTCCATGAGTATATTAGTGTAGTTTTTTTGCCATATTTATTGTTAATATAATGTATTTTTATGATGTTATTGATTCTCATAATGAAATGATATGTTCATACTTTGTATTATATACCATGTTATTTGTAAATATCATACATTTGGATGTATTTATTTAGTTAATATGAACTGGTGGATCATAAAGATTTGTTTATCCCTTGGAGGGGGAGTGTGTATGATAAGCGAAGATGGAGACGACAAACTTTAACACAATGTAGGGTCATAATGGCCTTCAGTCCATAACTATGGAAGAAATATTGGGGGTAAAATTACCTTGTGGCCTGATGCAAGGCATAGATAGGATATGATGGAATTGAGGGCTAACCTATGTCCAAGATGGCATTTTATAGTCTTTAGGATTGAATTGTGATGGTGGTAGGAAATGATGACCTTGTGGAGAAAACCAACTCAATGACTTGAGATTACCGATTTACAAGTTCTATAGCCTTGTCGATAGATATTAATCACTTCAAACATTATTTTCGATTATCCTTCTAACCTAGAGCTATGGAAGGTACATATGGAACCCCTTGTGGCTTTTTTTCACACGAACTCTAAGAATATTATTATTGATTCTTTTTGTGAATTTATGTTTATCATGGAATATAAATGTTATATTTGTGAACTTTTATTAAGGATGTATTGGTGGTACCCTATTTGGTTTTATTAGTCAAACCCTACATGGGAATCTCAATGCACCTGTAGACTTCATGATTAGGGATCCAGGTGAGGGAAAGGGGCCTATGCTAGATACCAAATTAGTGAATTAATGAGTTGGTAGTGACACTAGGATGGAATTTGGAGGCTTTTGTGATGTTAATTTTTTAATTACTTTCCTTTTATACTCTAGTTTGAATTAGAAAATAGGGAGCCTCGGTTGTTTCTATGTTTGACATGGGTGACATTTGATACTAAATTCTATTTTTTTGTCTTCTACCATGATACTCTGGGTTCTTAAAATGTATTTATGTTTATGGTGTATGTCTATGATTAATAAGGGTATAGTCTTCCCACTATACACTTAGTCCCTTACCACTATTTTGCAGCCTCTTGTGTATGGGGAGGAAAGAATGAGGTCTTGTGGAGTCTCCAATCGAGTGTTCTTCAAAAAAATATAGGTTGGGGCATCATACAGTCTAATCAAATGTGTAACAACTATATTTTTTCCTTGTTAATAATTATAATATTTTAAGGAGTATATTTGAATCTAGGAGCTAAGTTATCATGGTATTATGAGGCCTAGAGAGGCTTAATGTAGATATTATTAAAATATTATATATATTATATCATGTGTGTGCATTTTTTCTAAAATAAAGGAATAACTACTAAATAGAGTCTCAGATTGGAAATATGATACCACCATTAAATTAGGAATGTAGGTTTTACCCATGGTGTGTGTAGATACTACATCATTTCCTTTTCAGACTTCGAAACATATTAGGAGATATTTTTGGAGTCATCCAATGAGATGGTGTGAGATTATAAGGCCTTGTGATCCTAAATTAAATTTTCAAAAATATTAATATTTTTATATCACCTATGTAAATTTTTTTAGAAATAATATAATATATCATTAATGTAATATCAAATTAAAAAACTGATACCACGGTTGAATCTAGAGCAAAGGGTATACCCTAATTAAAACCTAAGGTTGGTCGATGCCGAACATCCGATTGAGGTAGCCGTTGGTGGGTTTGTTTAATTAAAATTAATAAATAAATTTTTTGTTTGTTTTATTAATAAACCTAATTAAAATCCTCTATAAATAATATCTTATGACAATTTTCCAAGGGTTATCTTCATAACCCTTTCTATATCTGAGAGGAGGAGGAGAGGGTGCTTTATTAGAGAATCAACATCAAATGAAAAACAACAACCAGATCAAGGTAGATTGAGAGGCAGTGAATATAGTAGATCTTCCATGTCACTGAAAAACATATTCTTCACCAAAAATAGATTCATAATCGAGTTAAGACTCTTCAATTGTGGTTTTTAACATTTTATTAAATTATTGATCATGGATTAATTATCTTCTTTAAGTTTTGATTTATTTATTTTATTTTCATCAGACCATACTACCTTATTGTATAATTGATCCATTAAACCCCTTATTATCCTTTATATAACCCCATTTATACAATCATCCACTACTGGAAATGAAACCTTTACCAATGGTTTGGAACTGTTTTTAAATACTCGATAACCATTATATATATTATACCAACGGTTATCAAAACTGTAGGGAAGTAAGTCATAGGGAAACACATATGCCAATAGTTTCTGGAAAACTATTGGTATATGTTAGGAAATTTCCATTATACCAACGTTTATGTTAAACCGTTGGTATATCTTTTCACCAACGGTTTAAAACCATTTGTATACTTACTATTCCAATGGTTTGAAATCGTTAGAATATAGTTTTGTATAGCCTTTACCAACAGTTTACACAAACCTTTGGTAAAAATCTGGACATTTCACTATATCCCAACAATTTATAAACCATTGGGAAAGTGTTTTTACCAACAGATCTTTATAACCGGTGGTATAAAACACATTCACAACCTTATCCCAATAGTTTACAACCGTTGCCATAGGCTTTGCTGCAATTCAGGCAGTAGCCTGATGTAGGCTGCCCTTTCTGCATTTCCAGGTTCCCAACTTCAATTACCTTCAATAACCAACTATAACACAAACATATACACAATTAATTCTTATAGATTTAACACATAATTCACCCTGCAACTATACACATAAAAAATTAAAACATAATTCATAAGGTAATTATAAACATACATAATTGATTTTTAATTCAATTCAGAATTGAGATGACAATTACATGTGCAATATGGAATTCAATTCATAATTTAATTCTAAATTGAATACATACATAATTTAATTATCAATTATTAATAAAATAAATAAAAAACTGAATATGTAATTATATGTGCTATACAGAATTCAGAATACTTATGAAATTTCTTTTTGTATAACACATACACAATTGAATTCAGAAATTAGAAGCTAATAACCCCAAAATAAGGAAATGGATAAATGACTTCAAACAAACACAAATATAATGTCCCATGGTTTGGGGCCAGTGTCTTTGAGCTTAGTGATGGTGATAATGGGTGTGTATCAATGAGCTTTTGTTACTTAGGAAATGTAGTTGTCCTTGGTTTATTAAATGTCATGTGTTTTAGAATAGGGGTAGGAGTTCCTCACATGAGAAGTGGATTGTGTGAGGCTGGACCATAGATCCTTATGTTAAAGTATCAACAAATTCTGAATAATTTTGGTCGGTTTTCTATATGCCAGTTGTTTTCACATAAAATGTTGTCCATTTTAACCAAAAGACAGAAATTTCAAGTGATACCAGCCACACCATGCCTCTTATTGAGGTGGGGTTGACTTGTACACATCACATATGACCCATGGATCATTTTCCTAAAGTATCAAGACAATATGAATGCGTTTGGTTGGTTTTCCGTATTCCAGTTGTAGTTTTCACCTAAAATGTTGTCTATTTCAAATAAAAGTGAGACACTTTGAGTGGTACCGGCCACAATATGCCTCATATTGAGGTGGGGTTGACTCATACACGTCAAAAATGAACCATGGATCGTTTTTCTAAAGTATCAACACAATCCAAATACGTTTTGTCAGTTTTCCATATGCCAATTTTTTTAATTAAAAGAGTATCCATTTTTAAAAAAAAAAAGACACTTTGAGTGGTACCGGCCACACCATGCCTCATATTGAGGCAGGGTTGACTTTTACATATCACAAATGACCCATGGATCCTTTTCCTAAATTATAAATAGAATACGAATGCGTTTGGCCAGGTTTCCATATGCCAGTTGTTGTTTTCAATTAAAATGTTGTCCATTTCAAATAAAAGTGAGACACTCTAAGTGGTACCGGCCACACTGTGCCTCATATTGAGTATTGGTTGACTCGTACACGTCAAAAATGATGCATGGATCGTTGTGATGAAGTATCAACATAATTTGAATGCGTTTGGTCGGTTTTCCGTATGCCAGTTGTTGTTTTCACTTAAAATGTTGTCCATTTCTAATAAAAGTGAAACACTTTGAGTGGTACCGGCCACACTGTGCCTTGGATTGAGTTGGGGTTGACTCGTACACGTCACAAATGACCCATGCATCATTTTCCTAAAGTATCAACAGAATACGAATGTGTTTGGTTGGTTTTCCATATGCCAGTTGTTGTTTTCACATAAAATTTTGTCCATTTCAAATAAAAGTGAGACACTTTGAGTGGTATCGGCCACACCGTGACTTGGATTTAGTAGGGGTTGACTCATACACATCAAAAATGACCCATGGATCATTGTTCTAAAGTATCAACGCAATCCCAATGTGTTTGGTTAGTTTTCTGTATGCCAGTTGTTGTTTTCACTTAAAATGTTGTCCATTTCAAATAAAAGTGAGACACTTTGAGTGGTACCAGACACACCATGCCTTAGATTGATTCGGGGTTGACTCGTACATGTCATAAATGAACCATGAATCCTTGTCCTAATTTAACAGAATCCAAATTCATTTGGTCGGTTTTTCATATGGTAGTTGTTGTTTTCACTTAAAATATTGTCCATTTCAAATAAAAGTGAGACACTTTGAGTGGTACCGGCTATATTGTTATTCTTATTGAGGCGGGTTTGACTCTTAAAAGTAAACAATGACCCATGGATCCTTTTTCTAAAGTATCAACACAATCTGAATGAGTTTGTTTAGTTTTTTGTATGCCAGTTTTTTTTTCACTTAAAAAGTTGTCCACTTCAAATAAAAGTGAGACACTTTGAGTGGTATCAGCCACACCGTGCCTCATATTGAGGCAGAGTTGACTCGTACACGTCAAAAATGAACCATGGATCATTGTGCTAATGTATCAATACAATACAAATGTTTTTGGTCAATTTTTTGTATTCCCGTTGTTGTTTTCACTTAAAATGTTGTCCATTTCAAATAAAAGTGATACACTTTGAGTGGTACCGGCCACACTTTTCCTCGGATTGAGGCAGTGTTGACTTGTACACGTCAAAAATCACCCATGGATCATTTTCCTAAAGTATCAATAGAATCTGAATGCGTTTGGTTTGTTTTCCATATGCCAGTTGTTGTTTTCAATTAAAATTTTGTCCATTTCAAATAAAAGTGAGACACTTTGAGTGATACCGGCCACACCATGCCTAGGATTGAGGTGTTGTTGACTTGTACACGTCACAAATGACCCATGGATTGTTTTCCTAAAGTATCAACAAAATATGAATGTGTTTGGTCGAGTTTCCGTATGCTAGTTTTTGTTTTCACTTAAAATGTTTTCCATTTCAAATAAAAGTGAAAACCATTGAGTGGTACCGGCCACACTGTGCCTCATATTGGGGATAGGTTGACTCATACATGTCAGAAATGACCCATGGATCGTTGTTCTAATGTATCAACACAATTTGAATCTGTTTGGTCGGTTTTCAGTATGTCAGTTGTTGTTTTCACTTAAAATGTTGTCCATTTCAAATAAAAGTGAGACACTTTGAGTGGTATCGGTCACACCATGCCTCAGTTTGAGGCGGGGTTGACTCGTACACGTCACTTGGGCATTTTGACTTTCGTCAAGTGTAGATTAAAGATCCGGGTGAGTCTAATCCTTTCTTTGCTTCCTATTTTCGATTGGGGTTTTCACTCTTCTCTCATCTTCTTCCGAAGCTCTAAAAGCCTCTTTTCTGTTGGGATTTAGGGTTAATCTTTAGGAGATATTAGATTGGGATCCGGGGTCTAGGGAGGGGGGGCTATCCGGGGGCTGTTCAGGGGGCTTTTTGGGGTCCAAGGAGGATGGTGGGGGGGCTGTCTGGGGTCTAGGGAGGAGGGTGGGGGCTATCTGGGGGGTTGTCTGGGGGGCTATCCAGGGGGATATCCGGGGGTTGTCCGGGGTCGAGGGAGGATGGTGGGGGTGCTGTCTGGGGTCTAGGAAAAAGGGTGGGGGCTGTCTAGGGTCCAGGAAGGAGGGTGGGGAGGCTGTCTGGGGGGTTGTCTGGGGGGCTGTCTGAGGTCCAGGAAGGAGGATGGGGAGGCTATCCGTAGGGGTTGTCTGGGGTCCAGAGAGGAGGGTGGGGGGCTATTTGAGGTCTAGGGAGGATGGTGGGTGGCTGTATGGGGGCTATCTGGGGTCCAGGGTGGAGGGTGGGGGCTGTCCGGGGGGCTGTCTGGGGGGATTTTCGGGGTCCAAGGAGGAGGGTGGGGGGGCTATCTGTGAGGATGTCCAGGGGGGTGTCCCAGGTTCATGGGATTGTATTTTCATATTTTCTAATAAAATTCTTTCAAGGTAAAAAAAACAATTTCATTATATCAACTTCTAATCAGACCACCAATTTTCTAAATTCTACTTAAAAATTACAATTTCATTAAAATAGGGGGATTTCATAGCAAATCATCAAATCAAGTTTTATTATTTATAGATAAAAAATAAAGATAATGTGACCTACCTAATCACACATATATTTAGGCACAACAAATCAATAAATATCAAAGGTCAGTAATATTAGTAAAAAATGTAATGGATCAATTTGTCCCTCATCACTCTCACTATCATCACAATCATCTTCACCCTCACCCCCATCCTCATAATTGTCCCCATCATCTTCCTCACCCTCCTCCTCGCCCTCGTACTCAGCCTTGGCCCCCTCACCACCCTCCACCTCGGCATCCTCTTTACCCTCCTCCTCCGCCTAGGCCTCCTCCTCTTCCGCCTCAGCCCCCTCCTTGCCATTGTCTTGACCACCAGTAGAACTTCCACTTGGTATGCCATATATAGAACACACTAATGACATATATTCCTCACAAGCAGTGCTATCCTCTGGTGGAAGTGTTGGACGTAAATATTCCATCAGTTTCATAAATGCGGTTTTTTCCATAGAAAACTGTGTTATTGTCTCTGTGGCCCTTTTTTCAGCCTGTTCTGCCTGTGCCTTAACCTGCTGCAACTCGGTGGCACTAAAACTTGTACCTAAGGAGGGCTAATACCTTGTCAGAACTATACTCTTCCCAGGCCTGCAGCATACTCTATTAGGGTGCTCATCTCCCAACACCTGATGTAAGTGACCGTTTGGCCCAAAATTGTCAGGTTCTTGGGCATCAAGGGCCTCTAAAGTAGCCTGTTACAAATATAAATATATTGTTATGTTACAAAATAGAGATTAAAATTTAAAATCTATAAATTAATACTTACAATTTGATACTGAGTTGGTTCATTAACCACACTTCCATCTTTCTTTTTTCTACTCGAGCAAAACAGTTTTGCTCGAGGCACATGTAATTTTGTATTCAATTTATGCCTCTACAATGACATTGAATGTAGGAAACCATAATTAAAAATATGATACAAAAAAATAGTAATTTCATAACTAAAATTATATAACAACTTTAGCAATCAAATAAATTAAAAAGGAAGAAATAGAAAGTGCAAGTCGTAAAGAAAGATTATAAACGGTCATACCCGTTGTCTCTCATTATATGGCATCGTAGTACGTCCCAATGTATGGACATATTGTTGAGTCAAATGTTATCTTTTGACTTCTATATATTTTTTGGAAATCACAAATGTCTCTTTTAATCGTATCGTACTAAATCTATCAATCGTATCATACTGACTCTGTCAATCGTATCGTACTGACTCTGTCAATCGTATAGTATTGACTCTATCAATTGTATCGTACTGACTCTGTCAATCGTATCGTACTGACTTTGTCAATCGTATCGTACTATCTCTATCAATCGTATCGCACTGACTCTATCAATTGTATCATACCGACTCTGTCAAATGTATCGTACTGACTCTTCTATTCATACTTTCATTACTTGTTTTGGTACTTTGTCAAAAACACTTGTTTCTTATGAATCGTACCATTACTTATCATAGACATATATCTTGTTTTAACCAATACGACGTCGTTGAGTTAGTTACAATCTAATCAAAACGATGTCGTGCTTTCTGTTTCAATATGACCGTTATGATGCCAGGTGTCCAAGTCCCTCTGAGTTTTTTGGATAAATATGACCATTGGAGGCAACATGACCGTTGGAACCCGAGGCCTACAAATAGGAGTTCATTCGAAGCTGAGAAGAACAATGAATGAGACTTTGTGGAACAACTGTGATACTTTTCTTCTATCAATATTCTAGAGAGAGATGATGTGACTTCTCTCATCTACTTTATGCATTCGATCATCGTATAGAGGGCTTTCAAGTAATTGAAAGACAAAGGTGCCGATTACCTACAAAATCGAGGGCTGCCAGGGATAGGCAGACGGACGGACCGATCATCGAATCGAGGGCTGTCGGGGATTGGCAGACAGACATTCTGATCATTGTATCGAGGGCTGCCGGGGATAGGCAGACGGACGTACCGATCATCGTATTGAGGGCTTACCAAGGTGTTGGTGAGAAAGACCTTTTATCCTAGGTGAAAGGATAACCCTTCTCTTTGGGTTAAAAGAATTGTAATTCTTTTACATTTCCACTGTTACTTGTATTAGAAAGGAATTTTTATTGTTTCCTTTCTTCATTACATATTCAATTGTAATTGTTTCAATTACAATCATTCTATTACATATTGTATTAATTGATTCTATACGCTTTAAGGTAGAATCATTCATCTTTGTATTACTCTGATTATTGTGTTCATCTTGAATACAATTGTTTTACATTACATTAGTATTACAATACATCATACCTTTTTATATTCAATACAATTATGGGTGTTTGTATTTGTATTAGTTTAAGATCATTTAAACTAATCTCTTAGTTGCTAAAACTCAAAGGTTTTTAAACCTACAATTCACCCCCCCCCCCCCCCCTCTTGTATTGTTCTATCTAATAGACAAACATATCTATATATTCGATCCAACAATTGTTATCAGAGGAGGTTTTCCACTGATTTGTATTAAAAGCTTTATTTCTTTCATATTTTTTTACTACTTACTACACTAACGTGTGGAGTGGAACATATTTTGTTGCATTAGATGGCAGGAATGAATATTGGGTCAATAGACAAACTGAATCCTTCTAGACCACCTATCTTTGATGGAAATGATTATGAATATTGGAGAGATCATATGTAGACTTATGTGATCAATACTGGTGTAGAAAATTTTATTATGCTTACTGGAGGTTATAAAATTCCTGACAAAGAAGTCAGTACTTTCACTAACCAAGAGAAGCAAGAATATCAACTGAATTACAAGGTACACAATACATTATTATGTTCTTTGACCAGGAATATATATAGTCAGATATCTTCATGTGAAGCAACGAACTGTATTTGGAAGAAATTATAAGTCACTCATTTTGGTACATCCAAGGTTATAGAAACAAGGAGAGCAATTCTTAGAGCAGAGTATCATGGATTTGTTTTTCCTTATTGAGAGCCAGTATATAAAGTGAAAAAAAGGTTTATGACAATTTTCAACAGCTTAAAATCTATGGGATAAAAAGGCCTTGATGATGAATCTCTAGTAGATATGATTATATATATAATGCCGAATGAATGGGAATCAAAAAGGACAGCTATTGATGAAAACAGAAAAGTTTCCCAGATTACTCTTGATGAACTTTTTGGAACTCTTTTACAGCACGAGACAAGAATGGAAATAGATGTTGATTTCAACAAAAGAAGAATGGGAATGGAAGTTTAGCCTTTGCATCTAAAGCTAAAACACCTGAAAGACTTACAAGATCCAGAGACAAGAAAGTTATATCTGATTCAGGTGATTGTAATCTTTCGGATAATGAGTTAGCCAATCTTGCTCGAAGGATGAACAAGATTGTGGGGAAGAAAGATTTGCAATATAGATTCAAAAAGAAAGATAGGAAGGATAAGAATGATTCAGAGGTAACTTGTTATGAATGTAAGAAAGCAGGACATATAAGTCCTGATTGTCCTTTACTGAAAAGGAAATACAGAAAGGAGAAACACTCTGAAAGAAACAAGGAAAGGTTTTATAAGACAAAGAAGGTCTTGAAAAAAAATGATATGTGGAGTGAAAGTGGTAGTGATTCCTCAGATGATTCTTCAGAATATGAGTCCTCAGGACAGAGGAATATCGGACTCTTAGCCAGATTACCAATTGAAGATCATTGTCTCATGGATAAGGTACATAATGCTGAAGCTATTAAAAATGTCTCTTTAAATGAAAATTGTACTGATAATAGATATTATGAATCTTCAAATGATGAATCTTCATCATCAGAAAATGATACATTGCCTTCTTTTGAAGAAGTCTCTAGATTTTCTAAATTACATGAAAATGAAAATTATAAACTCAAGAAACGGCTTGAGAAAGAAAATTCTAGAATTTCAATTTTGACTAAAGAAGTATCAGATCTTTCTAAAGATCTTGATGTGAAAACTTCTGATTTTGAAAGTATTTTAAAAACCCTTGAGAAAGTTAAATCTGATAAGGATAAACTTTCTAAGGATCTTGAAATTGTAATTTCAAAGAAAAATATTTTAGAGCCTAACTCTAGTTCAAATTCAAATGTTTTGGAAAATAAGAATTTGGTTTTAAAATTAAAGTCAGAGATTTTATCCTTGAAGAAATGTTTGTCAAACTTTACTCATGGAAAGGAAAACTTTGATAGAATGTATTCTCAAATTAGACCTTTGAGAAATCGTTCTGGTCTTGGTTATACTTATTCCAAACCTGTTTTTAGTAATAACTATTTTGTTCCTCAAAAAACCACTTTCTGTTCTAAGTGTCAATGTGGTGGACACTGGAGAAGAGATTGTTCTCTTAATAGAACTCAATCCTTAGGATTTCATAAAGCTGATTTTTCAAAACAAATGTGGATTCCTAAAATTCTTTTATCTAACACTTCTGGATCCAAACAAATTTGGATTCCGAAAAACTAATTGTTTCTTTTTTAGGAAAATGAGAAGTGTACCAATAAGAACATTTGGTACATGGATAGTGGTTGTTCTCGACACATGACTGGAAATAAAGATCTCTTCGAAAAGGTTATCAAAACAAAAGGTGGAAAAGTTAACTTCGGAGATAATGCCCAAGGAAAGATTGTTGGTATAGGTAATATTGTTTTTCTTGGAAAAGTTCTTATCTCAAATGTTTTTTTGTTAAAGGTCTTAGGCACAATCTCATCAGCATAAGTCAATTATGTGATGAAGGTTACCTTGTGAATTTTAGAAATGATAAGTGTCTAGTTCACATTTGCAAGGATGAGTTCAATATATCTACCCATAGGCAAGAGAATGTTTACACTATTAACTTAGAAGACCTTAGGATCCAAAACTTACCCTTCTTGAGCGCAATAGAAGACCAATCATGGATATGGAATAGAAGACTAGGACACTGTAATCTGAGAAACCTTAGTAAACTCTCAAATAAAAGACTTGTGAATGGGCTACCAGACCTTAGATATGATTCTTCAAAAGTCTGTGATCCTTGTCAATTTGGCAAGCAACATAATACTAGCTTTAAATAAATTAATGAAGTTTCAACTTATAATGCATTATAGCTAGTGCATATGGATCTTTTTGGTCCTTCACAATATGGAATCATTGGAGGAAAATACAATGTATTTGTTTTAGTTGATGACTTTACTAGACTTACATGGGTCTACCTTCTCACAAAGAAATCTGAAGCCTTTTCCGATTTCAAAACTTTTAGAGCCCAAGTTAAAACTGAGAAAAATCTACCATTGATAACTATTCATAATGACCATGGTGGTGAATTTCAAAATTCTGATTTTGAAACTTTTTGTAGTAAGAAAGGTATTACTCACAATTTCTCAGCTCCAAGAACTCCTCAGCAAAATGGTGTTGTTGAAAGAAGAAATCGTATTCTTTAGGAAATGACTCGAACCATGTTGAGTGAATACTCAATTGCTAAGCACTTTTGGGCTGAAGCTGTTAGTACTGCCTGTTATACTATAAATCGTGTTTTAACTAGACCATTTCTTAATAAAACCCCTTATGAGTTATGGACTAGCCAAAAACCAAAATTTTCATACTTCAAATTTTTTGGATGCAAAGTATTCATTATGAATAAAAAAGATAATCTACACAAATTTGCACCCAAATCAGATGAAGGAATCTTTCTAGGCTATTATACAACCTCTAAGGCTTATAGAGTTTTCAATAAAAACACGTGTACTCTTGAGGAAACAGTACATGTAAAATTCGATGAAACTGATCCTTTTGTTTTCAACCAACCCAATCCTACATCCTCGGATGTGTTTTCTGTAGAGACCCGAAGCCTGACGTACATGGACATTACATTACATTTGCGGAATACTTAGTACATAACAAAAACACACACACAAGGATCTTAATAGTTTAGTGTCTTTGGAAACTCGGAATGTAATCTTCTAATCGTGGTGAAAGATCTTCAACATCTCCTATAAAGATCTTCCTTTTTTTACCTAAAACCTTTCTTTATATCCTGGGGAAAAGAAAACATAAAAGGGTGAGCTCAAATGCTCAGTAAGGGTAAACAAAATAAATATCAATCACATCATATTCATAAGAACATAACATTTTGGAAATCATAACCTGCAAAAGAGAGCATAATTTCATAATCATGGGATAAATCATGGCAGTGAAAAAGTAATCCCAATAATCATAACTTAAAACATGAAACTTTGTGGCATACACACATAATCATAGATAATCATTTCTTGTTAGTCAAGACTAATTGCCAAGACTATCTTAGTGGACAAAGTCCCTTTCTGAATCGAGTAACCCTCGTTTCAGTCCTGTTTCACTGAACCGGTATAACCTACCGTTCCAGCCCTGTCTATCTCATGAGATATAAAATCTTTACCCAATGAATTGGAGGGAGATATAGGTCCCACCCATCTTATAATGAATCCTTTCTTATGTGTGCCACATAATCATACATCATCGCATAACACATGTAACAAAAATGGGATTCTTGAAACATCATGACATCATAAATCAATTCATATAAGATAAAGGAATTCATAAAAATAATTCCATCACAACAGGATCAAATCAATGTAATAATAGGGATAAAAACATAACCCTTTATTATCTTTAGATAGAAAATAATTTTGATAAAACACTTGAACTCCATTCTTGAGGAAAATATCCTTTCTTCTTCAAAAACATTTTTCCTTTCATAACATGTCATACGACTTTAAAATAAAAGAAGTTGATTAAAAATAAACCTGAAAACTTGTAAAGTAAGCTTCTTGGATTTAATGTTTTAAAAATCCATTCATGCCGTATAAGTTAAAAAAAAACATTCTTCGCACTTTTGTCGGAAAAGTCAAAAAGTACCTCGTACAAAAACGACAAAAGATTCCTTTCATTTCTTTTACTAAAAACTCACCGAAGGTAAAAATGGATTTAAACAATTGTAGGTGGATGGAAGTAATATTACATATTGATGAAACATGGACTTGGATGATAAAATACACCCCAGTAAATACTTACGAATAAACAATCTCGGATAAAAATGAGATTGTGATATTTCCCTTACCTTATGTCCGACTTGTTTTGTAAGTGTCCGAACCTCCTCTTCTTTGAAGCGCCTCTTTGAGACCTCCTCTTAGGGCACTAAAATTGGTCTTTGAGGAAGACCATAACCTCTAGGATGTTTCTAGGGAAGTGGAGAAGAGATTTTGGCAGGGGTTGGCCGAGCTTGAGTGCTCAAATTGGTGTGAGGAGGAGGGAGAGGAGGTGTCCTTTTATAGGGGAGGAGAGGGGCACCTTAGGAATATCTCAAAATATTATTTTATATTAAAGTCAAAATCGGTTTATAATGGTTCCAAGGGGTCTTATTTCGAAGCTAAAGTGGGGAATGGTCGAAATCCTGTCAACCAATAAGATTTAGACAATTTTAGGGTATTATTTTAACCTTATCAATTCGATTTAGCTCTAAGTTAAATAATTTAACTTTTACCGTGTATTTTTGTTTTCTTTCACTATATGGTTAATACACTTACTATAACATGCCAAACGAACCCTAAATTGTTTATTATTAATATATATATCCTTATCTAAGTCATTTGGCCGAACCTTAGATTTTTAGGAATAAAATAACAATTAATAATATAATATTTGATTTAAAAACTACTTGTGTCAATTTTGACACTATTTGATATATGATTTTTGTGAAAGTCATAACAGAATTATATGTTCGAACCAAGTTGATTAAATCAACACTAATATATCATAGTAACCTATAAAATTAGTGGAATTCATAAAAAGGCTTAAATTACATTTATTTTGGTATTTATATTATGAATTATGTCAATATTTCATTAATAAGATAATTACTGCATCATCTTTGTGTCATATATAAATTAACTTATTTGATGTCTAAAAATTAAAAATAAAATACCATCATGTAGTAAAGCTTTTTATCTTTCTAATGAATATTTAAAATCGAATTTATCTTATGTATAACCCCATATTAAAAATGATTTACTTATTAAACTTTGATTTTAACTATTTTAACCCTTCTTTAAATAAATTAATAATAAATGTCCTAATCTAATCCAAGTGGACCTAAATGGTCATATTATATTCATAAGGTTGTTTTTGGTCGAATTACACTTATCCAATATAATTAGGACATGTGTTAGGGTAATAGTAATATCATATTTACCCTTAGTTACCCTATTTACTATTAACCGTGGTAAAAAAAGGTAAAAAGTTACTATCCACCAAAAATTATTTTCATCTCATTGAACCACATTTTACTTACTGACATCAACCGTGTCTCTCGGATTTTTGAAATTCCATTCACAGAAGCGGTAAAATTAAGATTTATGAAGAAATTAATTTTTTTAACTACCACTTAGTAGTTTCACTATTCATCAAAAATTGATGTTTTTCAGAACAATGCCAAAATTTCATCCTAAGCTATATTTAATATTCCGAATTCAAAAATGAAGTCTATTTTACCAAATTCATATCATAGAATTTTCATTAATTAATTTTATAATTAAATCCTGCTGTTAAAACAAATAGCGTGTTTTTAAGAAATAATATCTATCAAAAGATTGACACTTGATTATGTCTGGTTTAAATGTGAAATTACATCCAATGACCAAAATTGTATTAAATTGTAAAAATATATTCTAAATATACTTTAAAACCACTCAAATTAATAATTTATCACTATTAATTATTTCGATTAAAAAAGTTGGTTTTAATTATAATTTAGTAATTTTCACTATTCATCAGAATATGAAAGTTATCCGAAAAGTACCAAAATTTCACCTTAGGCTAAATTCGATACTCCGAATCCAAAAATGAAGTTCATTTTGAAAAATAAGATTTACAGAGTTTTAAAAAGTGGTTATTACTATTCATAACGGCTAGTTTTAATAGCATCTCGTTGTTTAGTGAAACTCGGTATTGCGTATTACACACGCTATCGAGGAAGGTCGTGATTGCGTGTAATGCAAGGCAAGTCAAGGATGCGTGTTGTGCAAGCTCCTTTTGGTGTAGCGTACAACACAAGACTTTAATAAAATTAAAAAGAATATTTTTTTATAAAATCTTGGGCTGTTACATTCTACCCCCCTTAAAATGAATTTCGCCCTCGAAATTCGTCGGGGTTATAAATGGTTTACTATTCGAAAGTTTCTTTAATAGAAACCCACATCGTAAAAAGGAATATCAAAACCAATCTTTAAAAACAAAAGTATGAAACGTAACGGTTACCCAAATAAACTAATCATTGGGTTTCCACATAGGTGAAAATATGGATATGGAAGAGAAATCTAACCATCATGTTCTGATGGAGAGTGGTAGAGAACATGGCTATGGAAAAGCCAGTAATCACAAATCCATAGATTTGTGATGATATAAGGTACCATCTGATTCATCAGGTATAAGATCACTAGGACAACATTTTTGGTTTTCAAGATCATTTCCCTAAAGTTGAAAATTTGAATTAGAATAAATACTTACTTTATTTTGGTACAATCTCACTGTTGTTCGTGCCTTGAACAATTTCCACTTCATCTCTTAAATAAATGAAGTTGAATTTGTTATTCATGAAGTGTTAGCATATCATGTGATAGAATGACGGGTCATTCCATCTGTCTCAAACAAAAGGTTAGCAAAAATTATATGCATAAGTCGATCTATAGTGAGATTAATCATATATGGTTCCTAAAATGGACTTATACTTCATATATCATACTGCTTAATATAATAAAACTAGTTTCTACTAAACAGGGACTTCCTGTAGGCCAGTGGTAGGCGATAAAGGCCAGTCGCACTTCGGTTGTGGGTTCGATTCCCACAGCCTTGTCCGGAGCGATGGGCTGTCGCCCGTCCTGTAGGTTGTCCTTTTTCCAAAACTATATAACATCCCATCAATAATATCGAAAAAAACAAACAATACTAACTTATGTCCAACATAATCCATTCCAATCTTTTAGGCTTATCCATAATACTACAGTCGACTCTCATAATTTAGTGAAAATGATTACCAGAGATTTAACACCATCATCGATCCCCATATATCATAAGATATGTTTTGTTGGTCACATTCCAAACATTCAAAGTCCTTAATCGTGTATTCTCTTGAATACCTTAGTGAAAACATGAATGCAGTTAAAAGTTAACACCTTCCACATACTAAAATCCTCAAAATTCTATATAATCAAACCATGATATCACTTAGTCCTTATATCAATCATGAGCTCATGAATACTGTTAAACATTTCATTTTCTCGTTTTCCCTTCATTATGCGCATAATATCTCAATCACTTTGAATACCACATTAGACCAATACATAAATATTCCAATATTCCAAGATACAACATTATTTTGGAATCCCATTACATAAACACTTAATCATTCCACCACATCGTTGTCATATTCAACATTGCCAATAGTGATTGCATGTGACTTCCCTTTGTCCTTTGCCTTAAGCGGTTGCTCATGTCGATCATCACTAACCCTTGGATTAGGGCATTTATTAGCATAATTCCCCATTTCCTTGCACTTGAATCATTGAAGTGTTGGTTGTACGTTCTCTGCAGTGTTTGCTTTATTCACTTCATTAGAATCCCATTTTCCATTACTTCGACACTCAGCTGCTCGATGACCTTCTTTTCCACACTTAAAACATTTTCTAGTCCCTTTAAGACAATCTCCACCATGCTTCTTTCCACACTTTGTGCATAAGGAAACATTCATCTTCTTTTCACCATTATTCTGAGATTTCTCCTTGAACTCCATATTTCGTTTCTTGTCAAACCCATGAGATGGATATGTAACACCAACTTCCATTTCTACCTTGATAGCACAACTCACAATTTCTTCATAGCTACTGAAGTCTCTTATAGCTAATGCCCTTCGAAGACTTGGTTTTAAGCCACTGAAAAATCGATCAACTTTACTTTCAGGTTGGATGATAATACCAGAAGCGTACCTTGCAAGTCTTGTAAAATTCGCTTCATAGGTACCAACAGATTCATCATCCCTTTGCTTCAGTTCAAGAAACTCTTTCTCCATCTTTGTTCGGAGAATACGAGGGAAGTACTTATTGAAAAATAAGTTCTTGAACTCGTCCCATTCCATAGACTCAATTTCATCCCTTTGCCTCGTATTCTTAATAAGATTCCACCATTGATCAGCATCTCCTTCCAAACGATACACTGCTAGGATGACTTTATCATGTTCAGAACATTGAAGAATTGAAAATATCTTTTCAGTAGTACTAATCCATTGTTCAGCAACTAATGGATCAGTAGACCCACTGAAAGAAGGTGGACGCTGCCTCATGAAGGATTCAACAGAATGTTGCTCCTTCCTTTGCTCGTTTGGAAGTCCTGCATGATTCATAGCTTGAGAAAGTTGTGTGAGCATGGCTACAAGATTTTGCATTCCGGCTCCCATATCGTTTGGTTGCTCAGGGGGACAATCATTGCATTGTCCATTGCATTGATCAACACGGTTCCTTCGGGTTCCTGCCATCGTCTAAAACCCCAAAAGAATAGTGTGAGAGGCAAAAATCATGCTAGGGAAAACAACATAATAAAGGGGAAGTACCCTCAATATCTAACATCTTAGGTTATATTCAAAGATCGTTAGAGCAATTCTAGGACTATAACCTATACGTATACTTAACCTTAGAGACATCCCTAGACATACCTTAGAAATATCTCTAGGGATCTCACTAACGTTTTCGCATCCTAGTTTCCAAAGGTTGACTAAACCTTTCCTCTGATACCAACTGTAGAGACCCGAAGCCTGACGTACATGGACATTACATTACATTTGCGGAATACTTAGTACATAACAAAAACACACACACAAGGATCGTAATAGTTTAGTGTCTTTGGAAACTCGGAACGTATTCTTCTAATCGTGGTGAAAGATCTTCAACATCTCCTATAAAGATCTTCCTTTTTTTTACCTAAAACCTTTCTTTATATCCTGGGGAAAAGAAAACATAAAAGGGTGATCTCAAATGCTCAGTAAGGGTAAACAAAATAAATATCAATCACATCATATTCATAAGAACATAACATTTTGGAAATCATAACCTGCAAAAGAGATCATAATTTCATAATCATGGGATAAATCATGGCAGTGAAAAAGTAATCCCAATAATCATAACTTAAAACATGAAACTTTGTGGCATACACACATAATCATAGATAATCATTTCTTGTTAGTCAAGACTAATTGCCAAGACTATCTTAGTGGACAAAGTCCCTTTCTGAATCGAGTAACCCTCGTTTCAGTCCTGTTTCACTGAACCGGTATCACCTACTGTTCCAGCCCTGTCTATCTCATGAGATATAAAATCTTTACCCAATGCATTGGAGGGAGATATAGGTCCCACCCATCTTATAATGAATCCTTTCTTATGTGTTCCACATAATCATACATCATCGCATAACACATGTAACAAAAATGGGATTCTTGAAACATCATGACATCATAAATCAATTCATATAAGATAAAAGAATTCATAAAAATAATTCCATCACAACAGGATCAAATCAATGTAATAATAGGGATAAAAAATAACCCTTTATTATCTTTAGATAGAAAATAATTTTGATAAAACACTTGAACTCCATTTTTGAGGAAAATATCCTTTCTTCTTCAAAAAACATTTTTCCTTTCATAACATGTCATATGACTTTAAAATAAAAGAAGTTGATTAAAAATAAACTTGAAAACATGTAAAGGAAGCTTCTTGGATTTAATGTTTTAAAAATCCATTCATGCCGTATAAGTTAAAAAAACATTCTTCGCACTTTTGTCGGAAAAGTCAAAAAGTACCTCGTACAAAAACGACAAAAGATTCCTTTCATTTCTTTTACTAAAAACTCACCGAAGGTAAAAATGGATTTAAAAAATTGTAGGTGGATGGAAGTAATATTACATATTGATGAAACATGGACGTGGATGATAAAATACACCCCAGTAAATACTTACGAATAAACAATCTCGGATAAAAATGAGATTGTGATATTTCCCTTACCTTATGTCCGACTTGTTTGGTAAGTGTCCGAACCTCCTCTTCTTTGAAGCGCCTCTTTGAGACCTCCTCTTAGGGCACTAAAATTGGTCTTTGAGGAAGACCATAACCTCTAGGATGTTTCTAGGGAAGTGGAGAAGAGATTTTGGTAGGTTTTGGCCGAGCTTGAGTGCTCAAATTGGTGTGAGGAGGAGGGAGAGGAGGTGTCCTTTTATAGGGGAGGAGAGGGGCACCTTAGGAATATCTCAAAATATTATTTTATATTAAAGTCAAAATCGGTTTATAATGTTTACAAGGGGTATTATTTCGAAGCTAAAGTGGGGAAGGGTCTAAATCCTATCAACCAATAAGATTTAGACAAGTTTAGGGTATTATTTTAACCTTATCAATTCGATTTAACTCTAAGTTAAATAATTTAACTTTTACCGTGTCTTTTTGTTTTCTTTCACTATATGGTTAATACACTTACTATAACATGCCAAACGAACCCTAAATTGTTTATTATTAATATATATATCCTTATCTAAGTCATTTGGCCGAACCTTAGATTTTTAGGAATAAAATAACAATTAATAATATAATATTTGATTTAAAAACTACTTTGTGTCAATTTTGACACTATTTGATATATGATTTTTGTGAAAGTCATAACAGAATTATATGTTCAAACCAAGTTGATTAAATCAACAATAATATATCATAGTAACCTATAAAATTAGTGGAATTCATAAAAAGGCTTAAATTACATTTATTTTGGTATTTATATTATCAATTATGTCAATATTTCATTAACAAGATAATTACTGCATCATCTTTGTGTCATATATAAATTAACTTATTTGATGTCTAAAAATTACAAATAAAATACCATCATGTAGGAAATCTTTTTATCTTTCTAATTAATATTTACAATCGAATTTATCTTATGTATAACCCCATATTAAAATTGATTTACTTATTAAACTTTGATTTTAACTATTTTAACCCTTCTTTAAATAAATTAATAATAAATGTCCTAATCTAATCCAAGTGGACCTAAATGGTCATATTATATTCATAAGGTTGTTTTTGGTCGAATTACACTTATCCAATAGAATTAGGACATGTTTTAGGGTAATAGTAATATCATATTTACCCTTAGTTACCCTATTTACTATTAACCGTGGTAAAAAAAGGTAAAAAGTTACTATTCACCAAAAATTATTTTCATCTCATTAAACCACATTTTACTTACTGACATCAACCGTGTCTCTCGTATTTTTGAAATTCCATTCACAGAAGCGGTAAAATTAAGATTTATGAAGAAATTAATTTTTTTAACTACCACTTAGTAGTTTCACTATTCATCAAAAATTGATGTTTTTCAGAACAATGCCAAAATTACATCCTAAGCTATATTTCATATTCCAAATTCAAAAATGAAGTCCATTTTACAAAATTCATATCATAGAATTTGCATTAATTAATTTTATAATTAAATCCCGCTGTTAAAACAAATAGCGTGTTTTTAAGAAACAATATCTATCAAAAGATTGACACTTGATTATGTCTGGTTTAAATGTGAAATTACATCCAATGACCAACATTGTATTAAATTGTAAAAATATATTCTAAATATACTTTAAAACCACTCAAATTAATAATTTATCACTATTAATTATTTCTATTAAAAAAGTTGTTTTTAATTATAATTTAGTAATTTTCACTATTCATCAGAATATGAAAGTTATCCGAAAAGTACCAAAATTTCACCTTAGGCTAAATTCGATACTCCGAATCCAAAAATGAAGTTCATTTTGAAAAATAAGATTTACAGAGTTTTAAAAAGTGGTTATTACTATTCATAACGGCTAGTTTTAATAGCATCTCGTTGTTTAGTGAAACTCGGTATTGCGTATTACACACGCTATCGAGGAAGGTCGTGATTGCGTGTAATGCAAGGCAAGTCAAGGATGCGTGTTGTGCAAGCTCCTTTTGGTGTAGCGTACAACACAAGACTTTAATAAAATTAAAAAGAATATTTTTTTTATAAAATCTTGGGCTGTTACATTTTCTAAAAATGTTTATCAACCAATATTAGGAGATCACTCTGATGAGGAAAATGTTCAAGAAAGTATTCCTGAAACATTTACCACAGAATATTTTCAATCATATGTTGATGAAAAGGCTTTACAAAACCCAAATCAATTGTTTCTTAGGAATCATCCCAGTGATAACATCATTGGTGATGTAAATCAACCTGTAAGAACCATAAATTCTTTAAGAAATGAAATAGAACATCTTGATTTTCTTTCCCAATTTGAACCTAAAATCCCAAGTGAGGCCTTAGGTGATGATCATTGGATCAAAGCAATGAAAGATTAACTAAATTAATTTTAAAGGAATCAAGTCTAGACTTTAGTTGATAGACCTAAAGAAACAACTGTGATTGGTGTAAAATGGGTTTTCAGAAACAAGTGTGATGAAAATGGAATCATTGTAAGAAATAAAGCAAGACTTGTTGCTAAAGGCTATAATCAACAGGAGGGAATAGACTATGAAGAAACATATTCTCCTGTAGCTAGACTTGAATCAATTCGTATTCTATTAGCCTTTGCAGCATTTTTCAATTTCAAACTATTTCAAATGGATGTAAAATGTTCTTTTTTTAAATGGTTTTGTTCAAGAAGAAGTTTTTGTCGAACAACCTCCTGGTTTTCAAGACCTAAAACATTCTGATCATGTTTTCGAACTTACCAAGGCTCTATATGGTCTTAAACAATCCCCTAGAGCATGGTATGATAGACTTACAAGATTTCTTTTACAAAACAATTATACAAAAGGTACAGTAGATCCAACCCTTTTTATAAAAATGGAAAACAAAAATTTTTTGATTGTTCAAATCTATGTTGATGACATCATATTTGGATCAACTCAGAAATATTTAACTGATTTTTTGAAAATTTAATGAAATCTGAGTTTGAAATGAGTATGATGGGTGAGTTAACATTCTTTTTAGGTTTTCAAATTTCTCAAAAACCAGAAGAAACATATATATCTCAACATAAGTATATAAAAGATTTACTCAAAAAGTATGGATATGACAAAACTAAAAGTATTAGCACTCCAATTGGTACCTCAAATACACTTGATCTTGATGAAACTGGGAAACCATTAGATTAAACAATATTTAGAGGTATGATAGGAAGTTTGCTATACTTGACAGCTAGTCGACCCAACTTAGTGTTTTCTGTATGCTTATGTGCAAGATACCAATCTAATCCAAAAGAGTCTCATTTAAAATCCGTAAAGAGAATCTTTCGGTATTTAAAAGGCACAATGGATTTAGGTCTTTTTTACTCTTCTGGGAATGATTTTGTTTTAAAAAGTTTTTCAGATACGGACTTTGGTGGTTGTAGAATGGATAGAAAAATTACATCTGGAACATGTCATTTCTTAGGAGATTACTTGGTTTCTTGGTCCTGCAAGAAACAACACTCAGTAGCACTATCCACTGCTGAAGCTGAATATGTAGCAGCTGGAAGTTGTTGTGCTCAAGTATTGTGGATGCAGCACACACTTACTGACTATGGATTGAGTTTTTCCAAAACTCAAATTCTTTGTGATAACACTAGTGCCATAGCTCTTAGTAAGAACCCAGCACATCACTCTCGTGAAAAACAAATAGATATTAGGCATCACTTTCTTAGGGATCACACAGAAAAAGGAGATCTTATTTTACAATTTATCGGAATGCAAGAACAACTTGCTGACATTTTTACAAAACCTTTATCTTCCGATAGGTTTGAGTTTATAAAACAGAATCTAGGAATTATTACATTAAAATAATCATTCATATCTACTTTATGTTTTACAATTCTCCTTATATTAAATAACTCCCTTTGAAAGGGGAGGACATTTCTTTCTATGTTTTTATGTTTCTTTTTATCCTATGTTCTTTAACTATTTACTCTCCTGGTATGTGTTTTTATTTTTCTGTTTATCGTATTGACAGTTTTATCATATCATTAATTTTTCTATTTATCGTATTGACAGTTTTATCGTATCATTTATTTTTTTTATTGTATTGATAGTTTTATTGTTTTATTTACTTCATCGTATCAACCGATGATGGTAACGAATTTTTTTTCCATCGTATCCACTGATGATGGTAATGAATTTCTTTTCCATCGTATCGACCGATGATGGTAATGAATTTATTTTCCATCGTATCGACCGATGATGGTAATGAATTTCTTTTCCATCATATCGACCGATGATGGTAACGAGATTGTTTTCCATCGGCCTGTCAGTTCATGGTAACGAGATTGTTTTCCATCGGCTTGTCAGTTCATGGTAACAAGATTGTTTTCCATCGTATTGTCAGTTCATGGTAACGATATTGCTTTCCATCGGCTTGTCAGTTCATGGTAATAAGATTTTTTCCCATCATATTGTCAGTTTATGGTAATAAGATTGTTTTCCATCGTATTGTCAGCTCATGGTAACGAGATTGTTTTCAATCAGATTGTCAGTTCGTGGTAACAAGATTGTTTTCCATCGTCTTGTTAGTTCATGGTAACGACTTTGTTTTCCATCGGTATGACGATTGATAGTTTTATTTCGTACGGTTGTTTATTCTTTTTAGCTCTACTAAAACCAACAATAATCTTACGTTCTCCGACATGTACTTTCTATTTTTTTTATTTTATTTTTTTTCTTTCTTTTTTTAATCCTAATCATTGATCTGTTTTTCTCTAATCCTGACCGTAGAAGATCAACGGTCACCCCTTTATCGTCTATAAATAGCCCCCCCC
Organism: Viscum album; assembly: GCA_963277665.1. Taxonomy (NCBI): domain Eukaryota; kingdom Viridiplantae; phylum Streptophyta; class Magnoliopsida; order Santalales; family Viscaceae; genus Viscum; species Viscum album. Next base: position 1,842,220,156 of record OY728135.1, read on the forward strand.
CCTCCCAAACCCACATTGGTTTTTCAGGTTTTGAGGCGAAGCTCTGCTCCACCGGTTTTAAATCATCGTACGATCTTTCATTGGCATCACCTTTATGTCTCAATCCTCTACTAACACTCCCGCCAAAATGTCTTCAAATACTTTTACAGAGAAAGACTTTAACAGAGAAAGGTTAGTTTCTTGGGACTTTTTTGATTTGTATGATTCCACAATCAGAAGAATCATTCTGTTTCAAGGATGGGAACATTTTTGTGTTGAAAGACCTATTTCTCAAGATCCGGTTCTCTTTGATGAAGTTTGTCAGTTTTATAAAACTGTATCTTTCGACAAAGACATGACTATAAATTTTGCTGTGTACGATAGAAAGCTATCCATGTCTGTAAAACAAGCGGCTCATTTTCTGAATGTCCCAATAGAAGGGGATTCTTTCTGTCCATCTCATAAACTACCAGAGGAAGTTGTTACATTTAATATAGAAAGTGTTAAAAAGTCTTTGTTTGTTATTAATGAAGAAAAGAGAAAATTGTCCCATCTTTCACCGGACAATCGGTTTGTGACTTTATGGATGAAAGGTTTTTTTATCCCAAGGAAAGGGGAAAGAGAAACTCTGAAAGTTTCTGATATTTTTATGCTGGACTATCTTGTAAATATGTGAAAAGTAAATCTCATGGGGTATGTTTTTGAAACCATTAAGAATTTCAAGACAGGAGGGATTAAGTCCCAAATGATTATGTACCCAGCCATCCTTACAAAGTTCATTCTCAAAAGTATTAAGTTTTGTAACATTCCTTTGAAAGGAAACCCGATAGATTTGAAGCCCTCCTGGATTAGCAAAAGTACTATGAAGAAGTTGAATGTTTTTTTTTGATCAAAATTCAAAACGTTTTGTCAGAGATGTAGAAGCTGAATTGGCTCAGAATCAATCGGCACCCATGCCAGCCATAGACATTAAATCTACTGGTGTTACTCAAAAGTCCGATCCGCAAACCAGTTCAAAGCCTAAGAAGAAGCCAAAGTATAGTAAGGAGGTTGTAGCCAAATGGAGAAAGGATAAGGAACAGAGAAAGGAAGGTGATCCAAAGTTCGGTCTTGACCCGGCTGAGGCTTTTGTAGAAAGAATAAGGGTAGAAGAAACCCTTATGTCTGAAAATAAAAAGAAAACTGTTTTGAAAAGAAAGGCTCAATACTTTGATATCTCTAAAGTATTGAAAGCAGTTGAGGAAGATAGTGCTCAACTTACCACAGAAGTGCATCAAGAGTCCATCGTACAGAGCCTTCCTGAGAAAGAAAAAGGAAAACAAATGATGGAATAAATAGAAGAAGTGGAAGAAGAGGAAGGAGATTTTCTTTTATAATTTCTTCAAAGTTCAAAGAAGAGTAGGGAGGAATTGGTTCAAAAGCTGAGTGAATATAATGACTCATACTTTACATACATTGTTAATACATCAAAATTTAAGAATACTTATTACAACATATAAAAAAACCACGAAAGGACCGTATAGGTATAGTGGCTTTAGAAACTGGGAAACATAAACAACTGGTTCATAAAGCATCAACTTTGCCTCCCACTTATTTCATCATATCTAGAGTCCCTTTTTGGAATATCCTACTTAATAACCTTCTTCCTAACCTAGGGAAAGAAAACATACAAAAGGGTGAGCTCAAATTCTCAGTAAGGGTAAACAAAAGAAATATCAATCACATCGTATACACAAGCACATAACTTTTGGAAATCTTAACCTGCAAAAGAGATCATAATTTCATAACATGGGATAAATCATGGCAGTGAAATGTAATCACAATAATAATAACTTAAAACATGAAACTTTGTGGCATACACACATAATCATAGAGAATCATTTCTTGTTAGTCAAGACTCATTGCCAAGACTATCTTAGTGGACAAAGTCCCTTTTTGAACCGAGTCACCCTCATTTCAGTCCTATTTCACTGAACTGGTATAACCTACCGTTCCAACCATGTCTATCTCATGAGATATAAAATCTTTACCCAATGCATTGGAGCGAGATATAGGTCCCACCCATCTCATAATGATACCATTATTATGTGTGCCACAAAATCATAAATCATACATCATTGCATAACCCATGTAATAAAAATGGGAATCTTAAACATCGTGACATCATAAAACAATTCATATAAGATAAAGGAATTCATAAAAATAATTCCATCACAACATAATCAAATAAATTTAATAATAGGGATAGAAACAGAACCCTTTATTATCTTAGATGGAAAAAAATTTTGATAAAACACTTGAACTTCATTCTTGAGGAAAATATCCTTTCTACTTCAAAAACACTTTTCCTTTCTTAACATGTCATACAATTTCAAACTAAAATAAGTTGATTAAAAATAAACTTGAAAACTTTAAAAGGAAGCTTCTTGGAAATAATGTTTTAAAAATCCATTCATGCCGTATAAGTTAAAAAAACATTATTTGTACTTTTGTCGGAAAAGTCAAAAAGTACCTCATACGAAAAACGACAAAAGATTCCTTTCATATTCTTTACTAAAAACTCAAAGAAGGGTAAAATTGGATTTAAACAATTGTACGTGGATGGAAATAATATTAAATATTGAGGAAACATGGATGTGGATGATAAAATACACCCCAATAAATACCAAAGTATAAACAATCTCTAATAAAAATGAGATTGTGATATTTCCCTTACCTTAGGTCCGACTTGCTTTGTAAGTGTCCGAACCTCCTGTATAATGATTTAAATAATGTTATTGACTTATTACAGAATCATACTTATTTTTATGACATCATATATGGTCATATTCATAGCTTCTTAGTAGTAATATTTCATTGCTACTTGTTATTCGGGTGTTTATAACTTTTTGTTCTTATGCGTGTTTTGTCGAATAAATTCTTATTCTATTCTTTAGGTTATAGATACCACATTTCCAGAATGGTATTAGTGTAATATATATCATATTCATTCATTCAATTCATTTATATAATCATTATGAAATGAAGATCATGTAGAACGAGTCGCATCACATCGTGGAGACGGTATTCCGTACGTACGCACGAGGGATGATATCGTTCCTATGATCGTGGAATTGTATTGGAGTATATGTATACTATTTCAGAATCAATATAACTTTATAATAGTCATATATAGTCATTATTTACACCATTATACCCATCCAAGTAAGGTGGTGGTGGAAAATAGATTACACCACGGCGTGGAGACGGTATTCAGTACGTACGCACGCGCGGTGATTTCTTTTTCCGTAGGATGGATAGATGGTGAAATAGGTTTGTTCATAATTATAATAACATATCAGTATATGAGTGATTCTGATGTTATCACTTCATAATTAAACAACTAAAGAAGAATAAGTGGAAGAAGAAATAAAGATGAAAGAATCGGTAACGGACATTACCTCTTCTTTGAAGTTCTTCTTTGAGACCTTCTTTTAGGGCACTAAAATTGGTCTTTGAAGAAGACCAGAACCTCTAGGATGTCTCTAGGGAAGTGTAAAGGGTAAAGTGGCAGGGTTTGGCCGATCTTGAAGGCTCAAAGTGGTGTGAGGAAGAGGGGGAGGAGGTGTCCTTTTACAAGGGAGGAGAGGGGCACCTTTGGAATAACTAAAACTATTATTTTATTATAAAGTCAAGTTCGGTTTTAAATAGCTCAAATTGATATATTTCAAAGATAAGGTGGGGATAGGTCGAAATCCTCTCATCCAATAGAATTTAGACAAGTTTATGTTCCTATTTTAACCTTATCATTTAGATTTAAAATTAAGTTATATAATTTTACTTTTACCATGTCTTCTTGTGTTCTTATACTATAAGGTTAATAAACTTACTATAAGCAGCCAAAAGAACCCCAAGTTGTTTATTATTAATATATATAACCTGATCTAAGTCATTTGGCCGAACCTTAGATTTTTAGGAATAAAATAACAATTACCAATATAATATTTGTTTTAAAAACTATTTTATGTCAATTTTGACACTATTTAGTAATTGATTTTTGTGAAAATCATAACAGAATTATTAGTTCAAACAAAGTTAATTAAATCAATACTAACATGTCATATTAACCTATAAAATTAGTTGTATTCATGAAAAGACTCAAATTATATTTATTTTGGTGTTTATAACATCAATTATGTCAATATTTCATTAATAAGATAATTACTGCATCATCATTGTGTCATAAATAAATTAAATTATTTAATGTCTAAAAATTACAAATAAAATACCATTATGTAGGAAATATTTTTATCTTTCTAATGAATATTTATAGTCGAATTTATTTTATGTATAACCCCATATTAAAAATTATTTACTTATTAAACATTGATTTTAACTATTTTAACCCTTCTTTAAATAAATTAATAATAAATGTCCTAATCTAATCCAAGTGGGCCTAAATGGTCATATTTTATTCCTAAGTTTGTTTTTGGTCGAATTACACTTATCCAATATAATTAGGACATGTGTTAGGGTAATAATAATAACATATTTACCCTTAATTACCCTATTTACTTTTTACCGGGGTAAGAAAAAGTAAAAATTTACTATTCACCAAAAAAATTATTTTCATCTCATTGAACCACATTTTACTTATTGACATCAACCGTGTCTCTCGGATTTTCGAAATTACACTCACAGAAGCGGTAAAATTAAGTTTTATGAAAAATTCAGTTTTTTTTAACTACCACTTAGTGGTTTCACTATTCATCAAAAATTGAAAGTTTTCAGAAAAATACCAAAATTTCACCCTAGGCAAATTTCGATATTCCGAATCCAAAAATAAAGTCCATTTTGAAAAATAAAATTTCTAAAATTTCAAAAAGTGGTTATTACTATTCATAACGGCTAGTTTTAATAATATTCTAATAGTATATCGTTGTTTAGTGAAACTCGGTATTGCGTACGACGCAAGTTATCGAGGAAGGTCGCGATTTCATGTAAAGCAAGCCATGCAAGTGTTTTGTAGAAAAATATTCCTTTGATGATTTATATAACATAAAAGTCTCGGGTGTTACATTCTACCCCCCTTAAAATGAATTTCACCCTCGAAATTCATCACTTTGTAACAAACAGATGAGGATACTTCTCCCTCATCATATCCTCAAGCTCCCATGTAGCTTCTTCTAATTGGTGGTTCCTCCATAAAACTTTCACCAATCGAGTGGTCTTGTTTTGTAGGACTTTTTCGCTACGATCCAGAATCTCTATCGGTTGTTCTTTATAAGAAAGATCTTGCTCCAGCGGTACAACTTCTGAGCTGAGTACATATGAAGGATCAGGTATGTACTTTCTCAGGAGAGATACAGGGAACACATCGTGAACTTGAGAGACATTCGGTGGATGCGCCAATCGGTAAGCTACCTTCCCAACATGATCCAGTATTTCGAAAGGACCGATATATCTAGGGCTCAACTTCCCCTTCTTTCCAAATCTCATAACCCTCTTCCAGGGAGATATTCATAAGAACACTTTATCACCCACTTCAAACTCTAGGTCTTTTCTTCGGTTGTCAGCATAACTTTTCTGTTGACTCTGAGCTTCTCTTATGTGTTTTTGAATAGATCTGACCTTTTCTACCATTTCATCAACGAGATCAGGTCCTAATAGCTTTCTTTCCCCAACTTCATCCCAGCAAGTTGGAGTCCTGCATTTCTTTCCATAGAGAGCTTCATAAGGAGCCATCTGAATACTAGAGTGAAAGCTATTATTACAAGAAAATTCCACCAAAGGTAGGTGTTGATCCCAACCTCCTTTGAAATCCATAGAGAAAGCTCTCAACATATCTTCTAGGGTTTGAATTGTTCTCTCAGATTGATCGTCTGTCTGAGGATGATAAGCAGTGCTGAAACTCAACTCTGTATCCAGAGTATGCTGAAGACTTCGCCAGAACTTCGAGGTAAATCTCGGATCCCGATCAGATATAATAGAAATTGGTACTCCATGCAATCTTACCACTTCCTTTAAATATATCCTGGCAAGCGGATCCAGAGAGAAATCATCTCTAATAGCAATGAAGTGTGCAGACTTTGTAAGACGATCAACTATGACCCAGATAGCATTATTGCCTTTGGATGTTTTAGGAAGTCCTGTGACAAAGTCCATAGTAATGTTTTCCCATTTCCATTCGGGTATGGGTAATGGTTGTAACATCCCCTTAGACTTCTGTCTCTCAGCTTTAACTTGTTGACAAACCAAGCATTGAGAGACATATTCAGCAACATCTCTTTTCATGCCATCCCAACAGAAGTACTCTTTCAGGTCCCTATACATCTTCGTGCTTCCAGGATGAATAGATAATGAAGAACTATGAGCCACATCCAGCAAATCCTTCTTTAATTCGGGGATGGGAGGAACACAAACCCGATTCCTGAACTTTATTATCCCATCACAATCAAGGTTGAACTCAGGAACATTTCTCACCTTCTTTTGTAACTCGACATCTTCTTTCTGTGCCTCTTTAATCTTCACATGTATAGATGGTTGAACATTCATTTGAGAAAGATAAGATTTTTCCCCTTCCATTATAATTCCAAGATCCATCCTTTGTAAATCCATAAATATTAGATCTTTTTTGATCCTCATCATGGATAAACTAGCATGGTCTTGTCAAATTAATGCATCTTCCACCTTGTTTGCTTTCCCCGGGTGGTAATGGATTGAGCATTCGTAATCGTTAATCAGCTCCAACCATCTTCTTTGACGCATATTCAGCTCCTTTTGTGTGAAAATATACTTTAAACTTTTATGATCAGTATAAATATCACACCTTTCACCATAAAGGTAATGCCTCCAAATCTTTAATGCAAAGATTACCGCAGCTAAATCCAAATCATGTGTTGGGTAATTTTGCTCATGGATTTTCAACTGTCGTGAGGCATAAGCTATCACCATATCATTTTTCATAAGAACACACCCTAATCCCTTCTTGGATGAATCACTATAGATCATAAACCTTTCTCCACTATAAGGCAGTGTGAGCATAGGTGCACTGGATAACCTTCTTTTCAACTCCTTGAAATTTTCCTCACATTCTTCCGTCTAGACAAACTTAACTCCTTTCCGAGTCAACTTGGTGAGTGGATTATATAATCATGAAAAATCTTTCACAAAACGTCGATAATATCCAGACAAACCAAGAAAACTTTGGATCTCAGTTACTGTTGTTGGTCTCGACCATCTTTCGATAACCTCTGTTTTTGCTGGATCCACAGATATCCCCTATTTTGAGATTATGTGACTCAAAAATGAAACTTTTTGAAGCCAAAATTCACACTTGGTAAATTTGGCATAAAGCTTCTCCTTTCTCAAGGTCTTCAATATAATTCTCAAGTGATATTCATGTTCTTCCTTGCTCTTTGAATAGACAAGAATATTGTCTATAAAGACTACCACAAAATGATCAAGATAGTCTCTAAAGACTCTATTCATCAGATCCATGAAGATAGCAGGGGCATTAGTAAGACCAAATGGCATCACTATAAATTTATTGTGTCCATACCTTGTATGGAAAGCCGTCTTTGGTTTATCCTCCCTTTTGACCCTTAATTGATGATACCCTAAACGAAGATCAATCTTGGAAAATTATTGAGCTCCGCGTAGTTGGTCAAATAAGTCATCAATGCGTGGGAGAGGATATTTGTTCTTGATAGTTATCTTGTTAAGTTCTCGATAATCAATGCAGAGTCTCATTGATCCATCTTTCTTCTTAACAAATAGAACAGGTGCTCCCCAAGGTGACCCACTAGGGCGTATGAATCCCTTATCAATATTCTCTTGGAGTTGCTTCTTCAATTCCTGCAACTCAATTGGGGCCATTCTATAAGGTTTCTTTGAAATAGGCAAAGCACCCAATACGAGTTCTATTGAGAACTCAACTTCACGATTTGGTGGAAGTCCTGGAAATTCCTCCGGAAAGACATCATCAAACTCCCGTAAAATGGGCATATTCTTAATCTTGAGTTTCTCACCAACCATTTGAGATAAATAACCTTCATTTAGTGGAATCAATACCCATAAAATGGAAGAAATTTCCACTGGAAGGTTATGTTCATCCTTGCATTGATAGACGATCATAGATTGATCTGGAATATGAAATGTGACTTCCCTTCTTTGGCAATTGATATGAGCTCCATATAAAGAAAGCCAATCCATGCCAAGAATCACATCAAATTCCACTATAGGAAGGATCACAAGATTTGCAGGAAGCCCTTTCCCACAAACTTCGATCGGAGCAGAATTATAAACTTCTGATGCGACTGTTGTGCCATTAGGTGTTGTCACAACTAACTCAACATCTAATTGTTGAGGTAATACAGTGATACCCTTAGAAAATTCTTCAGAAATAAAAGAGTGGGTGGATCCAGAATCAAATAAAACATTTGTTACTTTAGAGTGGATGGTAAGTGTACCTTTCACCACATCGTTATCGTACTCCACATCGCTGATAGAAATTGCATGTGACTTTCCTTTGTCTTTAGCCTTAAGAGTTTATTGACGTCGATCATCATCATCAACCCTTGGATTAGGGAATTTATTGGCATAATTACCCATCTCCTTGCACTTGAAACATTGAAGTGTAGTAGGTTCATTCTATGTATCCCTTCCTTTGATTGCATCATTAGACATCTTCTTCCCATCATCGCGGCATTCAAATGCCCGATGACCTTCCTTTCCACATTTGAAACATTTACTTGTCCCGTTAAGACAACTCCCTCCATGTTTCTTTCCACACTTTGAGCATAAGGGAAAGCTCATCTTCTTTTTAGTGTGCTCTTTAGATTTTCCTTTTAATTCCATTTTCCTATTCTTATCAAACCTATATGACTGATGGGTTACTCTAATCTCCATCTCGACTTTGAGAGAACATCGAACGATTTCCTCATAGCTATTGAAGTCCCTTATGGCTAATGCCCTTCGAAGACTTGGTTTTAAGCCACTAAAGAATCGATCTATCTTACTCTCAGGTTGAATAATAATACCAGAAGTGTACCTTGCAAGTCTTGTAAAATTTGCTTCATAGGTACCAACAGATTCATCATCCTTTTGCTTCAGTTCAAGAGACTCTTTCTCCATCTTTGTTTGGAGAATACGAGGGAAGTACTTATTGAAAAATAAGTTCTTGAACTCGTCCCATTCCATGGACTCAATTTCATCCCTTTACCTCGTATTCTTAATAAGATTCCACCATTGATCAACATCTCCTTCCAAATGATACACTGCTAAGATGAATTTATCATGCTCATAACATTGAAGAACTGAAAATATCTTTTCTGTAGTACTAATCCATTGTTCAGCAACTAATGGATCAGTGGACCCGCTGAAAGAAGGTGGACGCTGTCTCATGAAGGATTCAACAGAATGTTGCTCCTTCCTTTGCTCGTTTGGAAGTCCTGCATGATTCATAGCTTGAGAAAGTTGTGTGAGCATGGCTACAAGATTTTTCATTCCATCTCCCATAACGTTTGGTTGCTCAGGGGGACAATCATTGAATTTCCTGTCGCATTCCGCATTAACACGGTTCCTTCGGGTTCCAGCCATTGACTAAAACCAAGAAGAATAGTGTGAGCAACACTAATTATAATAGGAAAACCACAAAATCAAGAATAAAATTTCACACTTAAGGTCTTATCCTAGGTTATTCATGGCCATTTCTAAAACACTAATATTGTGTTCTATGCTTAGACTTATCCTTAGGGTTCTTACTAAGGCTTTCACAGCCTAGTTTCCAAAGGTTGACTATACCTTTCCTCTGATACCAACTATAACGACCCATACCTTACATACCTTGTTAATACTTCAAAATTGAAGCATACTTATTACAACATATAACAAAACCACGAAAGGACCGTATAGGTATAGTGTCTTTAGAAACTGGGAAACATAAACAACTGGTTCATAAAGCATCAACTTTGCCTCCCACTTATTTCATCATATCTAGAGTCCCTTTTTGGCATATCCTACTTAATAACCTTCTTCCTGACCTGGGGAAATAAAACATACAAAAGGGTGAGCTCAAATTCTCAGTATGGGTAAACAAAAGAAATATCAATCACATCGTATACACAAGCAAATAACTTTTGGAAATATTAACCTGCAAAAGAGATCATAATTTCATAACATGGGATAAATCATGGCAGTGAAATATAATCACAATTATAATAACGTAAAACATGAAACTTTGTGGTATACACACATAATCATAGAGAATCATTTCTTGTTAGTCAAGACTCATTGCCAAGACTATCTTAGTGGACAAAGTCCCTTTCTGAACTGAGTCACCCTCGTTTCAGTCCTGTTTCACTGAACCGGTATAACCTACCGTTCCAGCCATGTCTATCTCATGAGATATAAAATCTTTACCCAATGCATTGGAGGGAGATATAGGTCCCACCCATCTCATAATGATACCATTATTATGTGTGCCAAAAAATCATAAATCATACATCATTGCATAACCCATGTAATAAAAATGGAAATCTTAAACATCGTGACATCATAAAACAATTCATATAAGATAAAGGAATTCATAAAAATAATTCCATCACAACATAATCAAATCAATTTAATAATAGGGATAGAAACAGAACCCTATATTATCTTAGATGGAAAATAATTTTTATAAAACACTTGAACTTCATTCTTGAGGAAAATATCCTTTCTACTTCAAAAACACTTTTCCTTTCTTAACATGTCATACAATTTCAAACTAAAAGAAGTTGATTAAAAATAAACTTGAAAAATTTAAAAGGAATCTTCTTGGAAATAATGTCTTAAAAATCCATTCATGCCGTATAAGTTCAAAAAACATTCTTTGTACTTTTGTCGGAAAAGTCAAAAAGTACCTCGTACGAAAAACGACAAAATATTCCTTTCATATTCTTTACTAAAAACTCACCGAAGGGTAAAATTGGATTTAAACAATTGTAAGTGGATGGAAATAATATTACATATTGAGGAAACATGGATGTGTATGATAAAATACACCCCAGTAAATACCAAAGTATAAACAATCTCGGATAAAAATGAGATTGTGATATTTCCCTTACCTTAGGTCCGACTTGCTTTGTAAGTGTCCGAACCTCCTGTATAATAATTTAAATAATGTTATTGACTTATTACAGAATCATAATTATTTTTATGATATCATATATGGTCATATTCTTAGCTTCTTAGTAGTAATATTTCATTGCTACTTGTTATTCGGGTGTTTATAAATTTTTGTTCTTATGCGTGTTTTGTCGAATAAATTCTTATTCTTTTCTTTAGGTTATAGATACCTCATTTCCAGAATGTTATTAGTGTAATATATATCATATTCATTCATTCAATTCGTTTATATAATCATTATTAAATGAAGATCATGTAGAATGAGTCGCATCACATCGTGGAGACGGTATTCCGTACGTACGCACAAGTGATGATATCGTTCCTATGATCGTGGAATTGTATTGGAGTATATGTATACTATTTCAGAATCAATATCACTTTATAATAGTCATATATAGTCATTATTTACACCATTATACCCATCCAAGTATGGTGGTGGTGGAAAATAGATTACACCACGGCGTGGAGACGGTATTCCGTACGTACGCACGCGCGGTGATTTCTTTTTCCGTAGGATGGATAGATGGTGAAATAGGGTGGTTTAATAATTATAATTACATATCATTATATGAGTTATACTGATGTTATTACTTCATAATGAAACAACTAAAGAAGAATAAGTGGAAGAACAAATAAAGATGAAAGAATCGGTAACCGACATTACCTCTTCTTTGAAGTGCTTCTTTGAGACCTTCTTTTAGGGCACTAAAATTGGTCTTTGAATAAGACCAAAACCTCTAGGATGTCTCTAGGGAAGTGGAGAGGAGAAAGTGGCAGGGTTTTTCCGAGCTTGAAGGCTCAAAGTGGTGTGAGGAAGAGGGGGAGGAGGTGTCCTTTTATAAGGGAGGAGAGGGGCACCTTTGGAATAACTAAAACTATTATTTTATTATAAAGTCAAGTTCGGTTTTAAATAGCTCCAAATTGATATATTTCGAAGCTAAGGTGGTGATGGGTCGAAATCCTCTCATCCAATATAATTTAGACAAGTTTAGGTTCCTATTTTAACCTTATAATTTAGATTTAACATTAAGTTAAATAATTTCACTTTTACCATGTATTCTTGTGTTCTTATACTACAAGGTTAATAAACTTACTATAAGCAGCCAAAAGAACCCCAAGTTGTTTATTATTAATATATATAACCTTATCTAATTAATTTTGCCGAACCTTAGATTTTTAGGAATAAAATAACAATTACCAATATAATATTTGTTTTAAAAACTATTTTATGTCAATTTTGACACTATTTAGTAATTGATTTTTGTTAAAATCATAACAGAATTATTAGTTCGAACCAAGTTAATTAAATCAATACTAACATGTCATATTAACCTAGAAAATTATTGGGATTCATAAAAAGTCTCAAATTACATTTATTTTGGTGTTTATAACATCAATTATGTCAATATTTCATTAATAAGATAATTATTGCATCATCATTGTGTCATAAATAAATTAAATTATTTAATGTCTAAAAATTACAAATAAAATACCATTATGTAGGAAATCTTTTTATATTTCTAATTAATATTTATAGTCAAATTTATCTTATGTATAACCCCATATTAAAAATTATTTACTTATTAAACATTGATTTTAACTATTTTAACCCTTCTTTAAATAAATTAATAATAAATGTCCTAATCTAATCCAAGTGGGCCTAAATGGTCATATTTTATTCCTAAGTTTGTTTTTGGTCGAATTACACTTATACAATATAATTAGGACATCTGTTAGGGTAATAATAATAACATCTTTACCCTTAATTACCCTATTTACTTTTTACCGTGGTAAAAAAAAGTAAAAAGTTACTATTCACCAAAAAATTATTTTCATCTCATTGAACCACATTTTACTTACTGACATCAACCATATCTCTCGAATTTTGAAAATTACACTCACAGAAGCGGTAAAATTAAGTTTTATGAAAAATTCAGTTTTTTTACTTCCACTTATTGGTTTCACTATTCATCAAAAATTGAAAGTTTTCAGAAAAATACCAAAATTTCACCCTAGGCTAATTACGATATTCCGAATCCAAAAATGAAGTCCATTTTGAAAAATAAAATTTATAAAATTTCAAAAAGTGGTTATTACTATTCATAATGGCTAGTTTTAATAATATTTTAATAGTATATCGTTGTTTAGTGAAACTCGGTATTGTGTGCGACGCAAGCTATCGAGGAAGGTCGCGATTTCGTGTAAAGAAAACCAAGCAAGTGTTGTGTAGAAAAAGATTGCTTTGATGATTTATATAACATAAAAGTCTCAGGTGTTACAGTGAAGGTGTTCAACAAACTCCTCATGCCGATCAAGAATAAACTCCGGAAAGAGTTTTGTCCCAAGAAAAGAAAGGTGATGAATCTTCTCACACTGATAAAGTTGTTGTCATTAGTGATAAAGTGGAAGAAGAAAGAAGGCAGAAACAAAAATCAAAAGGAAAACAACCAGTTGTTGACTCAAGCAGATCGAATGAATTGGCTTCGTACGATGAGGATACTGATTCAGAACATACAATCTCTCTCAAGAAGAGTGATTACATTATCCATGTTTTGAGAAGGGTTGAGAAGACCATTCCATATTTCCCTGGGCTAGAAGGAAAGATTTATTTTATTACTGATAATCAAAAGAAGAAGTTTGGCTCTGTAAAAGAATTAAGAAAGAAAGTTTTTTCAGTTGAAGCCGATTTGAAAGTTCTTTCAGAAAGTTCGGTTGCTCATAAAAAGGCCTGTAACAAGATGACCAAGTGGTCATACAAAATAGAGAGCTCAATCAATGATCATGAAATATCTATTGAAGATATAAGAAGGTTGTAAAATGAACATTCAATTGCTTTCAATAAGCTTGACAGAGAAATGGTTAAAAGGTTGAATCTTTTGTCTTCTTAAAGAGCTGATGTTCCTTCAGTGAAAGACTTGCAAGAGAGAATGAACGCTTTTCAATCTGAATTCTCGAAGGTTTCATCTTTCAAGGATGAAATGGTTTTGTTGAAGAAAAAAATTTCTGTGTTATCCAAAGATAACAAGAATCTGCAAAACAGAATTGATACCCTTGAAGAAGTAATCAGAGTCCAGTAGGAGACTATCAAGAATCAAGATCAGATTTTTGCGGACCAACAAGAGCTTCTCAGAACTCAGGGTGAATCAATTTCTGAAGACAAGAAAGAAATCAAAAAGATAAAAGTTGTTATTCATGAGCTCATAAAGAAAGAGATGGAAAGAGAAAACAAATGAATGTTGTATTTGTTTTCCTTTGAAAGTTGTCTTTGTTTTGTAATAACTTTTATGATTCTTTTCTTTTGTCCTGCAATTCTTCTCTCTAACTCTTTCAGGAAACCCAAAGTAACCCCATTATTTTTGTAAACCACAAAGGGGGAGAATGTTTTATAAAGTGGGAGAATGTTTTACAAAGGATACTGGTTTAATCAAATATTTAGAAACCAAGGAAAATATTAATGAAATCCTTAGGAAAGTGTATACCTAATGGGGAGTTAGTTGTATTCAAATTCATATTCAGAAGAGTTTCCAATAACTCAGGGGGAGATAAGTATTTCTTGTTATATTTACTTGGTGTGTTGTGATTTCCAAAAAGGGGGAGATTGTTTAGTCAAATGTTATCTTTTGACTTCTATATTTTTTTTTTGGAAATCACAAATGTCTCTGTTAATCGTATCGTACTGAATCTGTCAATCATATCGTACTGACTCTGTCAATCGTATCGTACTAAATCTGTCAATCGTATCGTACTGACCCTATCAATCGTATCGTACTGTCTCTGTCAATCGTATCGTACTGACTCTGTCAATCGTATTGTACTGACCCTGTCAAATGTATCGTACTGACTCTACTATTCATACTTTCATTACTTGTTTTGGTACTTTGTCAAAAACACTTGTTCCATATGAATTGTACCATTACTTATCATAGACATATATAATGTTTTAACCAATATGACGTCGTTGAGTTAGTTACAAACTAATCAAAACGATGTTGTGCTTTCTGTTTCAATATGACCGTTATGATGCCAGGTGTCCAAGTCCCTCCGAGTTTTTCGGAGAAATATGACCGTTGGAGGCAACATGACCATTGGAACCTGAGGCCTATAAATAGGAGGTCATTTGAAGCTGATAAGAACAACAAATGAGACTTTTTGGAACAACTGTGATACTTTGCTTCTATCAAGATTCTAGAGAGAGATGATGTGACTTCTCTCATCTGCTTTGTTCGTCCGATCATCGTATCGAGGGATTTCAAGTAATTGAAAGACAAAGGTTCCGATTACCTACAAAATCGAGGGCTGCTAAGGATAGGCAGACGGACGGACCGATCATCATATCGAGGGCTGTCGGGGATAGGCAAACAGACGTTCCGATCATCGTATCGAGGGCTGCCGGGGATAGGCAGACGGACGTACCGATCATCGTATCGAGGGCTTACCAAGGTGTTGGTGAGATAGACCTTTTATCCTAGGTGAAAGGCTAACCCTTCTCTTTGGGTTAAAAGAATTGTAATTCTTTTACATTTCCGTTGTTACTTGTATTAGAAAGGAATTTTTATTGTTTCCTTTCTTCTTTACATATTCAATTGTAATTATTTCAATTACAATCATTCTATTACATATTGTATTGATTGATTCTATACGCTTTAAGTTAGAATCATTCATCTTTGTATTACTCTGATTATTGTGTTCATCTTGAATACAATTTTTTTACATTACATTAGTATTACAATAAATCATACCTTTTTATATTCAATACAATTGTGGGTGTTTGTATTTGTATTAGTTTAAGATCATTTAAACTAATCTCTTAGTTTCTAAAACTCAAAGGTTTTTAAACCTATAATTCACCCCCCCCCCCTCTTGTATTGTTCTATCTAATAGACATACATATCTATATATTCGATCCAACACATATTTCTTAGCATCAATTTTTTTTATTTCTTCCAGATGCATCCTAAATAAAATTCAATAATTAGTATTAACGAAAAACATGAAAATTTTCAATTAAATACTTCTAATATGATTAATACCATAAATTGACTAGTCTATCAATGAGTTATCATCGGTAGATACTATTCTAATTGAAAATAATACATGACAGGGACTGCCTCTAACTCTATGCCCACTCTATCACACCATCCAATGTACAACTCATGCTTATAAGCCCTCCAAATCCCTCCTAAATCCTTTAGACATGTTGGCTGTGTACCCTCACCATCGGGGAAATTAAACTGCAGTTAAAACCAAAATATTAATTCATATAAATAAAAAAATTAATATATTGCATTAAATACAAATGATTTTTTTACCCATATCTCTGCCCAAGATTTATCCTTGACTTCATTTGGTAGTTGTCTTCATGAGAGCGGGCTGACAGGAATGATGTCAGAGTATTTGGCAAGCGCTGCCAAAAAACTCCGACATTGCTGCCCTAATTTTTCAATCATCTGACTATCTTCATTGTAGTCTACCATCAACTGCGTTCGGCAGTTCCACACTGGACTCATGCATGTACGCCCCCACCCCCACCTCCTATCAATAGATGTATCTATTATGAAAGAAAAACAAATATTTTATCAATACGTGTTATAATGAAAATAAATAATGGTGTAACAATTGATTAAGGTTGTATAAGTATACCTATGGTAGTCTGATCAATGGGTGATGCTGGATCCACATAAACTGAAGGAACACCCTATATAGATGGAGTGAGTCCCAATGTATGCTCCGTAGGGACAGACTCTGGCGGATCAGGAGTCTAAGAAGATGGAATATAAAATCCCAGATAGATCGAAGCAGTAGTAAAAGAAGATGACAGGGATGGCTGGCCGAATGCTGGATGGGGAGCGGGAATCATCATCGAATATAGTACAGACGGGTGAGGAGGGTAGATGTAAAGGGTGGTGAAAACATGGGAGGCCTAAATATTCTGTGCGTCCCTAATGGCACACCGGGATCAGAATGTGGGATGGTATGTCAGTGGGAGGGGCAGGGTCTAATCGGGTATGCCGACCAGATCGTCTAGCTCCCATACCACCCCCCCTTGTATGAACACCCCTAGTACTGAGACCACTACTCAGCTGCTCATCAAATGATTGTCACCTAGTAGATGGATCCTGAAAAAATGTTTCAAAAAAATTAATCACATGAAATTATATATAATTTGAATAAATATATTTGAAATAAAATACTCACTGCAGGGACTAGTGGTGGAATTCCCAGCTTGGTCATGTGATGATTGTTTTCCATAATCTGTTTTCATCATCTCTCTTCAATTGGTTTCATTTCCTGCATTTGAAAAAAAAATATGGAAGTAAATAGAAAAGGATAACTAATGTGTAACCCAAAAAACAAAATAAATGAGCGGGAAAAGAAATTTTCAAAATTAAGGGAAATTTTGATTTCTTTATCTCAGGTAGATGATGCAGGTTTCAATATTAAATCAATTTGAATAGAACCAACCTTAAAAACCCAACTCGAGGTAAACCAAAATAATTGAGAACATGAATGGATGATTTTATATATTTCCCACCACAACTTCAGGTTCACATTCAACTCTGAAAATTGAGCTATTGGAGTCATCAATAGAAATAAATGGATTGGTTACAATGGCAGTAGGGATGGTGTCAATTCCATCATCGCCATCATCAAAAATATGTCTTGGAATTACTTCAACTATGACACCAAATTCAGGTCGAAGTTGGTCATTGACATAAAAAACTTGTTTAGCCATTAATTCCAATACATATGGTTCTTCAGTAGCAAGAGTGTGAGTCATATTAATTACTCGAAATCCACAATCATCAATAAATGTGACATGTCTCATCATCGAATCAAACTAATGGAATTTCATCATCGTGACTCATCCATGAGAGTAATAATCCAACATTATTATTTTTTCAATGACTCCATAATAACCCACATTTTCAAATCTCAGTCTGCTATCTGATGCACTGGAATAACAATCTGTTGTGGCAGTAACCATAACACCATCATGTTGTGTTCTCATGTTATTTTCTCGTTCAGTGACAATAAATTTGTACCCATTTATAACAATTGATTTACAGTCACGAACCATGGTATTAGGACCAAAATACAAAGCTCTTATTTCCTCAAAGATAGAGTCAGCAGGAAAACTCAATACCTGCAATATAAATGAATATTAAACTTAATTAAATATTGATTTAATTATTTTAAACTATAATATTATTACCTTCAATTTTAACCAAGCAGAAAACTCTTTGCTATGCAAAGTCTCCATCCTTCTCAAAGTTAAAGAACAATGCTTTCAATTTATCATTGTTTTATGTTCCTTATAGATAAAAAATATGAATAGTTTAGCAGATATATATTTAAGACATACATATTCAATTTAGTTACCTGATGTAGTCATCAAACAAATCACAGTTGAACAAAATTGTGCGATGTGACATCTCTCGCTCTTCAAGGCTTAATGTCTTCAATGTATATGATCCAGGAATTATTAATGTTTGAAGAAGTGATGGAAACCAGGTTCAATTTTCTCATACTGTTCTTCTTCATTTATCATTGGTCTGTTCATTCTTTTAGTAAGATCAAACAAATACATTGAGCAGAAATCCATACATTCATGATCCAAGTAACCATTCACGATAGAACCTTCAGGATGATTCCTGTTTCGGGCATTAGACTTTAATGTGTACATATTTCTTTTAGTTGGATACATCCAATGAAAAGAAACAAGTCCTATGAGAAGTATTTCAGTGGGAATATGTATATTCAGATGCAGCATGCATGTGAAAAATGATGGAGGAAATATTTTCTCCAACTCACGCAAAATTAATGGGGCATCTGTCAACATTTTTTTCAAGAAATGCTTGGAAAAATTCATAGCACAAAGATATCTAAACAAATGTAACAATCAAATAATAGTCACCCTTCCATTATTGGACAAAAGATGATGGATTTCTATTGGAATCAACTCATGTATAAGAATGTGATAATAACGAGTCTTCAAATATTTTAGCTTCAACTCTCTTATGTTGACCCATTTAGATATGTTTCTTGAATAGCCATCAGGAATTCTAATAGTCTCTAATACTTTAAGAAATTTTTTTTCCATAGGTTTCATCACATAAGAAGCATATAAAACTTGCCATTTATTTTCACTGATACGCCCAGGATGAAATTCTGGTCTGATTCCCCAATCCACCAAGTCACGTCGAGACCGTAAATCATCTTTTGTCTTTCCCTTAACTTTTAGAAGTATCGAATGAAATATTTCACATATATTCTTTTCAATGTGCATTATGTCTAAGAAATGACGTAACAAATTGGTTGAAAAATTAGGCAAATCAAAAAAGATACTCCTCTTCCTCCAATTGTAACAAGTTTCAGTGGAAACATTCTTTCTCTTTCCGGATTTCATTTACCCTTCCCGAATGAAAAGGCAAAATCTTTAAATTAATTAAGCACATCAGTTCCTTATATATGCTGAGGTGGATCATCAGTCTCTGTGGTATTATCAAATCTTCGAAAATTATTTCTATATGGATGGTCCATTGGAAATAATCGTCGATGTCCCATAAAACTGAAACTACAATGATGTTTTAGTATTCTAGATCGTGTATTCTTTATACAAATAGGACATGACAGTTTTCCATTCGTGCTCCATCCATACATTATTGCATAAGCCAGAAAATCATTGATCATCCACATAAGTGCATCACGCATCTGAAATTTTTCTTTCAAATATGCATCATATGTGCACATACCCACATCCCAAAGAAGTTTCAACTCTTTTATTAAAGGTTGCATGTATACGTCAATATCAATACTGGGATAAGAAGGTCTAGATATGAGTATACTCATGAAAGTGAAATATTTTTTCATACACAACGATGGGAGAAGATTATAAATGTGTATAAAAACTGGCCATGTGCTGTGCGAAGTAAGCATCTACCCAAACAGATTAAAACCATTGCATGAAAGACCCGACCTCACATTACGCACGTCAACTAAAAAATCAGGATATCGAGCATCAAATATCTTCCATACAAATCCATCTACATGGTGAACCAACTCATCATTAGTCTTCTTTCTATCGATATCATTCCATCTCATTTTTATTGATATTTAATTAGACATAAAAAGATTCTGGAGTCTAGGGATCAATGGAAAGTGCCACATTACTTTCTATGGAATGCGGGATGGTGTTCCATCAGATTTTTACTTCCAATGTGATGTGTCACATTTTATACAATCATTTCATTCAGCGGTTTCCTCCCAAAATAAACTGCAATCTTTCGGACAAGCATGAATTTTGTTTTTTTGAAAATCAAAGTTCCTCAACTAACTTCCATACCATATAGTTGTTTGAGGGAATATCAACATCATCTGGAAGTAAATCCTTTGATAAGGTAAGAATTAATTGACTGCTGTATTAGAAATACCATACATTGTTTTCCCATGAAATAATCGGATTAGAAATTCCAGTTTTTTCATTTTATCGCACTGTCGATATATTGGAGTCGTGGCAGCATCATTCAATTTTTTCACCCTTACAACATCATCATTTTCATTATACACATCATGTGTGCTCATATCAAAGTCTTCTTGGGTCGGAATCCTTTATTTTTCAAGGTGATGAATAAATGGAAATCGTTCATATAACAAATTCTCCACTCCAGCCCTCTCATTTGATTCATCAACAATTTGAGATTTCATTTTCTCCCCATTGTGATACCACACATAGTAGTTTTCTTGAAAAACATATTTGGTTATCTGGTATTTGACTTCTACATGGTTCAACCAAGGTCTTCCAGCATAATTGGAACATGGGAAGTGTATGCGACCACTATTTAAAGCATTGTGAAATGAAAAATATAAAAATATCTCTAATTTTTTTTGAAAATATCTTGAGAACCGATCGGTTTCATACATCCAAATTCTATCCATTCTGTAAAAAAATAATTGTTATAAGTCATTTCGTCAAAATCAATTCAATAAGATTGAAGTTTCATAGAAAATATATTTAAGTAAACAAGAATTGTTCACTTTATATGAAACCATAACTGACACACTACTCTATATGAGAATCATAATATAAAAGACAAAAAATACTATATTTATAACAAAATATCTTTGAATAACTATACATGAGTGTACAAGATCATGTACACTTGTGGAGGATAATTATTCAAGAGTTGGATAAATTTTAGATCGAAGAAATTTTATATTTTAGTAGATAATTTGAGTGATCACATACATTGCCCAAGGGGGAGGGAGTGTCCAGGGGGGTATGGGGTGTCTAGGGGTGGAGGGGCTGTCAAGGGGGGTCAGAGGTGTCCAGGTGGTGGTGGGCTATCTAGGGGGTCGGGGTGTCAAGGTGTGTGTTCTATCCACAAGGGTGGTCAGGCTGTCCAGGGGGTTTCTAGGGGGTAGGGGTGTCCAGGTGGGTGCGCAGGCTGTCCAAGGGGGTGAGTGGGGTGTCCAGGGGGTGGCCGGGGCTATCTAGGGGGGTACAGGGTGTCCAGGGGATGGGTGTGCTGTCTAGGGGGTGGGCGGGCTATCCATGGGGGGTGGTCGGGCTATCCACGGGGGTGGTGGGTCTGTCAAGTGGGTTCGGGGGTGTCAAGGGGGTGGGGGAATTTCCAGTGGGATGGGGCGTCCGGGGGGATGGGGGTGTTAGGTGGTGGTGGACGGGTGTCTGGGGGTGGGTGAGCTTTCCAAGAGGGTGGGGGTGTCCAGGGGGTTCGGGCTGTCCAGGGGGTGGGCGGGCTATCCAGAAGGGTGGCGAGGCTATCCATGGGGGGTTGGGGGTCCAGGGGTGGGGGGCTTTCGAGGGTGGGGGTTCTAGGGGGTAAGAGGTGTTCATGGGGTAGGCGGGCTATCCATGGGGGTGGCAGGGCTGTCCAGGGCGTACGGGGTGTCCAGGGGGTGGGCGGGCTGCCCACGGTGGTGGAGGGGTTGTCCAAGGGGTTGGGGGTGTCTAGGGGGGCTTTCCAGGGGGGAGTTTCCAGGGGGTACGAGGTGTCCAGGGGCTGGGCAAGCTATCCAAGGGGTGGCGGGGGTGGTGGGGGTGTCCAGGGGGTCCGGGGTGGGGCGGGGGCTATCCAGGGGGGTACGAGGTGGGTGGGTAGGCTGTCCATGGGTGTGTCGGGGCTGTCCACAGGGGTACGGGGTGTCCAGGGGTGGGAGGGCTGTCCAGGGGGGGTCGGGGGTCCAGGGGGGATTTCCAGGGTTGGGGGGTCCATGAGGTAAGTGGTGTCTAGGATAGCCCTCCCCCATCCCCTTGGACAGCCCACCACCCCCCACTAGACATCCCCCCCACTAGACATCCCCCCTCATTGGACAACTCATACCCCCTCCCCCACCTAGATAGCCCTCCCAGGACAGTCCACCCCTCCCTGTACAGTCTGCACCCCCTCCCCTGCAGCCCCCCCCCCCCACCTGGACAACCCACCCCCACCCCCCACCTGGACATCCCCCCCCCCACCTGGACATCCCCCCACCCAACCCCCCCCCCCCCCCACTTGGATAACCCACCCCCTCCCTTGACACCCCACACCCCCCTCCCCCACCTGAACACCCCACCCTGACCCCCCTGGATAGCCCACACCCCTCCTTGGGGAAGCCCATACCCCCTCCCCCACACCCCTATAGCCCCCCTACCCCCCTGCAGCCCCCTACCCCCCGGACAACCCACCCCCCACCTAGACAGCCCCCCACACAGGAACATCCCCCCCTACCCCTCCTGCAGCCCCCTTAGGGTATTTTTATTTAAATTCTTTTTATTAAATAAGAAATCCAAACTATCATGCATTAGCCATTTCACTATAAAAAAACATAAAACCCCACTAAACAAAATACATAAAACCCCACTAAACAAAAAACATAAAACAAACATAAAACAGACCCTTTACCCCACTAAACAAAAACCTAAAACAAACCCTTTACCCCTGCACTAATCAAACCCCACTAAACAGACCATTTAGGATGTATGAATTGTAGAACAAAAAAAACATAAAACAAACAAAGGGTTCTGTACTCCAACAATGCTAATTCTAATTTAGCCAAAATAAAAGCATCAAACATAAAATAAAAAGAGGAATAACACTAAAACTATGGTAACACTTACATGTTTTAAGTGTAGAAATAAAAATTTGTTTGATTGAAGATGGATCTTCGACTAGAAGGTGTTTCGAGGCCGAGAAGACTTTGGGAGGAGGTCTGGATTAGGTCTGTAGTCAGGTGTACTGGGAGATGGGGCACTGGGTATTTGGGGGAAAACTTTCCCAAAGGTTTTTAAAAACCATTGAGAAAGCCTCTCTTTTCTGATGGTTTTAATAAACTGTTGGTATATGTTAGAGGAAATGAAGCTTTCCCAATAGTTCTGTCAAACCGTTGAGAAAGCTTAACTATTTTAACACATTTTCCAATGGTTTGAGAAAACCGTTGGCAAATGTGGTTTTTTTTACAGTATACCAATGGTTTCTTCAAACCGTTGGTATATATCTGTTGGGAAAAACCCCATTTCGAGTAGTGATTGAACATGCATGCTTTTCCAAATGATGGTTCAATTTGTTCATGTACATTTCACCTCTCTTCTCACAGTGCTCTTCAGTGTTGGCATGTGGGTCCATATTTTGACATTTCTGGGGTGGTTTAGAGGGAAATAAAACCCTCATATTTTTTTTGATAACACAAAGTACACATATATTTATGGTTTACATATATATTGATGAAAAATGAAGAATAACAGTGATACTATGTGGATACAGGATCTAGTGGGGAAATGATATCAATCGATAGGTTCAAGAGAGGCATGTTCAAGGATGTGAAGTTTACAAGGTTGGATGTGGACAATTTTCTAGCGAATAACGTTTGAAATACAATTTCTAGCAGTCCGTGGAGGGTGGTGTGTGTTATTATTATTTTTAATAATAATGAAATTAAAAAAATTGAGTTGTGTTATTTTATTTTCATTAATGATAATCATGATGAAATAATAATAAAGTAAAAATCATAAATGAGGAAACAGGGGGCACATGTTGGGTATGAAATCCACCCAGGGGAATCTATGAGAAAATTTATTATCAAATAATAATTTTGAAAACTATTATAAAATTTAAGGAATTGATAGAGAGTGGGATGCACTTGGAAGAAGGGAAACATCATGTATGTGTATGTGTAAGGTATGGGGAAATCCATTCCCTTTGAAATTTAATATAATAATAATTATTATAATATTGATATTATTATTATTATTAATCCCATGTTTTTGATGTAACATATTCATCTAATGTCAGAATGACTAGTCATTTACAACATCATGAACCTGCCATTGAGGTGGCTGATTCAAGAATAATGTTGAGTACCTTTTTTGGACTTGTGGATTGGTCCCATGAAGTTATGTATGTACATATTATGGGGAAATGAATTTTTTCACTGGGTGTCTGATTTGGGAAAGTGAATAGACTATCCTAAGTGTTTTTATGTGATAATCACAACTGTGTGATCTGTCTGTCCATTCATGGAAATTGTTTATGAATTATTGGTGGATTGATGTTTTATCATGACATACTGACAACAAGCCCCATTTAATCATCAGTTTTTTTGGAAAGACTCGGATTTTAGACCATAATTAGCCTATCCTAAGTTTTTTCCTTCATAGAATTTGATGGAGGTCACTATAGTGGATTTTTATATTTGATGTATGTTTTTACAATTGCGACATTTCCTCGGGATATTTTTTATGATGGCGGTGATCGAGTGTGATAATAGGTGTTTTATCGAGGTCAGTACTCCCTTGTCACACCTGGGTGTGGGTTCCACATATCCTTTATGTATATGATAATGGGTTCAGTATTCCCCTCACACTAGGGTGTGGGTTCCCCATATCCATTGCACTTGTGTTTCCAGATTTAGTAACCCGTTATTTCACTAGGGTGAGGGTTCCCCAAATTCTTCACATAGGTAGGTTCAGTACTACCCTTACTACTATAGGGTGAGATTTATCTACCTATGGAGTAGTACTACTCCATCTTTGAGCTATGAAAACATGAAAGTCCTTCATAAGAGTTGTGTCTCCCTCGTCTATGGAGCACAGTTGTGGGGTGTGTCCCTCTCCACTCTTTTCTTATTGGGGTTACAAGAGATTCATTCTTGAGATTCATGGACCCCTCATCTATATTGCATAGTATTGGAAAAGTGTGGGCCCCTACCTATGGTTTTTTTTTGTGGTTGTACATGATGATGGGCATCGATGATAGACCTTTAGAGTTGTGACTCTCTCAAGCTATGGATAAGCAACAAGGTGTGTTCCCTCCTTATGAAATATGTAGAAAAACACCTGAGATGTTTTCTATTAACATTGAACCATTGGAGTTTCTGGAAGACTCATCATCCTAGGCCAGGATATGATATGGATATCTCCTCTCTGTCTTTTCTGGGTTTCTTATATGATCATGTATATATTTGTTTCATTGGGGTTTCATCTACCTCTTTCTTTGGGTTGATACCACTACATATATCATGTATTATATTTATGCCTCTTTAGTTTTTGGGGTGTCCTACTGGGTATGTATATACTCACCTCTTTATAGGCTTTTCCCACACATGTCCTATCTTATGCAGACAATAGATTGTATGGTGGTGGAATTGGTGGAGTTGAGGGATAGTTGGGTTCATAAACTATGTATAGTGGTCAGGGCTTAGATATTATGATTTGGGAACTCTCATATTTATTTCTTTCCAATTGTTTTTAGGAAGGGACATATTTTATGGTTGGGCATGTATTTTTTCCTTTACTTTTTATATTACACTATCCCAATCTTTTATATTCCCTGGAGGTTATTACATGCAAGGTTTTTACTCTAGATGTTACTATATTCTTTTATTATTCATTTACACTTCTACAATGATATGGTTGGGTGAATATATATTGGTACTTTAGGAAATGTCATCCCATTTTAGTTATTCCTTCTTGGTGCATGTTGTTATCCCCTGGCCTATAAAGGAGGGCTTGGGGTTGTGGAGGCCTGGTCTTCTACCGGCCAAGTGAGACCTAATGGTCGGATCATTATAGATTTGTATCAAAGGTGGTTTAGACTCAAGATAGTGTTTATAGATTTGGCCTCTTATGAGGTTTGGTTTGGAATTTAGAGAAATAGTTTCAAAGTGTCTTGAGGGAATCTTTCAGGATGAGGAACCCAATGTTGGTGTGGTGGCCAATGCATCCATAAACTAAGACTCTGACTACCTGGTTGTTTACTTGGCGTACTGAGACATTTTTTTTAGGGAACATTGGCACATGCATCAAATAATATTAAGTCATTTCATTACTTTCTTTAGTCAACTCCTCATAAATATATTCTCATCTAACAATGGTACATCTTAATTACTTTTGGGATACCTTTGTAATGATATACATCTAGGTTACTAATTCTAGATCATGATGATGATCCAATGAGTGATGAGGCCTCAGTTCAGGGTCCATATAATGATATATTTCTTATAGACAGAAAAGTTACAGAACCCCACCTATAAAGTAATAGATTTTATGATTAAAGTAGGATGAGGATGTGCATAGGATTAGCGCACTCCACGAGTTTCAACGCCAGAGGCCACTGAAGTTCTTTAGTGAGACTATTTCAACGCTTTCGTCAGGGTGCATGCATCCTTCCATTTGAGGAGGATGAGGATGCACTGACTGTTGCACCGCATTCCCGCTTTCCAAAGGCAGGCGACATCCGTCGCTTATTCAGGGATGTTTTCTCCTTGATCGAAATAGGATGATGGGATGTCGGTTCCTCCTACCATGGATTCCTCCTCAAAACTCATCACCTAGTTCATGTATCCCTTAAATATTGAGTCATTGTTTGTGATACTCTTCCCCAGTTCCATATCATCATGGACGCCGGTTAATTACACCGCTTCTTTCGGGACATTCCAAGGGGTATGCTTAGGCCAGTAACCTTCGGTCGGGGGAGTGGTCACATTGGACATAACTGGAGTGTCTGGACGATGGAACACTAGTGCGTCTGGGTTTCATACCCTTATTATAGGGATTCTCATGGGTGTGGAATCCTGAGGCATCCCACGTTGAATGAAGGAAATTTTATTCCATATGCATGTCTCTGAGGTTTTCCTCATCTTCCCATGTTTAACACAGGGTATGCCGCAAGTTTAACGTCTAGCGGAGATGGATCAGAATGATCATAACAATTACTAGAGTGGATTATATTGGTGAAGCCCATGGAGGGAACAATGATGTTGGGGCTAACACATGATTAGTTACCTGGTTACTACTAGGAGTAGTGAATATGTGAATTGTCCTGATCTCACCGAGACATAGCAGCCCGGGTAAGAATTGGGATGGGTGATGTATAGGTAAGTTAAGTGGATAGATAATGGGATGGAGTCGACTCGAAGGCAACGGTGATGTTGGGATTTAGGCTCTAAGAGACATCCTACGTGTCCTTGTGGAAGGGAATCAAAGTCTACGTAGTTCGATGGGGTGATGGGACACCTGAGGAGGTGGCCCATGGGAATGGACACATGGATGGGATCCGGAGGAAGTGGAACCTCCAGGTTGGGGGCATGACCTTCCCAAAACACATAGGCTCAAGGTAAAGACTTGTATGAGACATGGGTGATGAGATTGAACCTCAGGGAGTCTTCCTACATATCTTACCTTAGCAAGGATCAAAGTCCAAGTAGTTCAAAATGGGGCATAGAATCGGGGTGTGCGTAGAGGACAATGACCTGATGATATTTTGGGTCTTACGGGTGGTTAGAATCCCGGGTTGGTCTGACGGCTTAGGGTGGACCAGAGATGTGGGTACCAACAAAGGGGACTACAACGGCTTACCGCTGGATTCGAAACACAGTGGATTATCGCTGGTTGGGATCGACAACATCTTACCATCGATCGGGGTATGCAATGGTGTACTGTCATTTGGGGTTGACAATGGCTTACCGTTGATCGGGGTACACAGTGGCTCACCATCGGATGGGGTCACAATGTCTTACTGGTGGATGGGGTCACAATGGATTACCGTTGGATGGGGTCACAACGGCTTACCGCTGGATGGGGTTGAACCTCATGGAGGATTCCTACATACCCTATATAGGAGATAGGGATCAAATCCCATGTAGTTCAAGTAGGTACAGTTTAACATCATGTGGGTTGAAAAAGGGGGAAGTAGTTAAACTTTATGCAGGATGAAGGAGAATTGACATGAAAGGGGTCGGAACAACTGGGTGTTGCAATTGAACCTCAGGGACACTTCCTACGTACCATGCCTTGGAAAGGATCATAGTCCATGTAGTTTGGGATGGTTCGTGATCCGATGTGAAGGGATTCGTGACCGACGGTTTTTGTGCTTGAACCTCAGGGAGGCTTCCTATGCACCTTTCCTTGGCAAGGATCAAATTCCCTGTAGTTCAAAGTGGGGCTTGGTGCACCGGTGCGAAGATGGTCAGGACCAATTGGGTGTTGGGATTGAACCTTAGGGAGGTATCCTACATAGATTTTGAAGGAGACAAGGATCAAAGTCCTCGTAGTTTTGAAGGGTGTGGGGGAACCAATGTGAATGGGTCATAACCAATGGTTGTTGGGCTTGAACCTTAGGGAGGATTCCTACATACCAAACCTTAGAAAGGATCAAAGTCCACGTAGTTTGGATGGGTGTGGGGCTTACACTCTTGTATGACCAGAGAGGATTTCATGGCTTATGCTTACTCTAAGACCACGTGAGTCAAGATCAGTGTGAGAAAAAAGACGTAACAAAGACCTGACGATCACGTCGTGAATGGTGCGTCCATGTGAAGTGGAATGGGGCTTACACGTGGTTAGTGTACCAGGAAGATCGAGATTGAGGCTTACTCCAGGACGGAGGCCCAGTGGCGACAAATCCTAGTAGGAGAGGGATAGGAAAATGTAGTCCCATGTGCCCCTCTCACCTCTTAGTCTATGGAAAGTAAGAACATAGAAGAAGCATGCATGCTACCTCCCACACAAATGGATAGGGGATTACACCAAGATGGTTTCCCTTTCCCCACGAACAGATGTCTCCCTAGTAAAGAGGATCTCATTCTATGTGAGGAAGATTTCAATCTCGTGGAGACCATTGGCCATACAGAATGTCCAAGGTGGGGAACCCCATGTACAATGCACGGGGCGATGTCACAGTTTAACATCATGTGATGAGGACGATGGTGCTTGGCAGTTTAACTTCATGCATCTCAGACGAGGTGGGTTCACTCCTCACCCCTTAGGAATTAGATAACGGATACCTCCCCCCCCCCTTGAGGGAGGGAATACATCATCAATTTTTTAGTCATGGGGTGTTGTGGAGTGATCCAATGAGGGGTCCACGTTAGCATGGCTATGTAAAGAAGAAATAGCCATTAGTGTGCCTATGAGAAGAAGCATGAGGAGAAGCAACGCTATGGGAAGCACCGCCCAAGGGACTTTGAAATCAATTCATGCGAACCTAGAGGGGTGCATGGGAAAAGGAGTTGCGAAGCAAAGGGGTTCGTAGGTAGAAGCCTCATGAATCTCTGGTGCTCCATGTAGTGGAGGAGCTTCACGAAGGGGTATGATTCGCGAAGTGGAGTTGCATATCCAAGAAGTAGGGAATAGGTGCATATGGAAAGTGCTTCGTGAAGTGGAAAGGCATTCACAAATTAGTGCTTTGCGAAACAAGGGTGCCTTGTGAAGCATAGCATTGCGAAGCAATGTGCTTCGTGAAGCATAGTGACCCTGCCTTAGCATGTGAGTCACATGTTCATGGAGGTTCCATGAAGGGAATCCCTCCTTGAAGAGGGGCTGAATTCAAACCAAGGGAGAGTAACTTCGCGATTCTAAAGTACCTTGAAGAGCTCATGGTTCACAGAATATAGATTTCTTCGTGATTTGGGAGAAAATAAGGCGAAAGGTAAGAGGATCTATCCTTTGGGCTCGAGGGGAGCCCAATATTTATAAGAAAGAGGTTCCATGAAGCAGAGCTCTCTCGATGAGAAGATAGAGCTTGATCTACGGCGGGTTCATGAACGTCAAATGGGTTCATGGGGTGTCCCGCCTCCTTGCTCTGTAGTGAGTTTGCGAATGTCAAATGGGTTTGCAGGGCCTCCCTCTTTCTTGTTCCACGGCGGGTTCACGAATTTCAAATGGGTTCGCTGAGCCTCCCACCTCCTTGCTCTATGGCGGCTTCACGGAGGGGAGTTTGGCGTGGGCCGTGGGGCTACGGGGGCTCCATAAAAATTCTTCACGAGGTATCCCCTAATGCTTTTCATTTTCTCTTGTTCTTCCCAAATTTTGGCGACAACAAATTCCCCCCTCAGACTGGGAGCCGAGGAGAAAGCGATGGTCAAAGTCTGAGGGTCAATCACCAGAATCCCTCATAAATTGCAAAGACGACTCATGAAGGAGGATTGCAATGTGGAGAGGCGATGGGTAGACTAAGCGTGCCATGAAGCTCGCTGCGGTTAGATGCACCACAAAGCACCATGGGTCCTTACCTATAAATAGGGGTGCTGAACTATCTTTTTCCCTTTATCTTCTCTATAATTTTGGATTTTTTTGCTCTCGATTTTCGAAGCTCCGCATACTTTTCCATTTCTCTCCACAAATTGATCCTTCTGCTTAGCAGCGCACAACGATTCTTTGACTTCGCGAAGGTTCACTCTGTGGCTTGCGTCTGAAATCTGGGGTAGTTCTACATGAACAGTCTTCGCGAATGACCTCCATGAACGAGATCTGCGAAAGAGCTTCACGAACCAAAACCAAAGAATGCCCAACTCAAAAATTGAATGGCTCACCAAGAGGCTACCAGGGGGTCCTTGTGGATGCTTCATGGAGGGAGGAGATAGTAGATAGCTTAGGTATAAGGGAGTTCGTGTGGAGCCACTCTGACCATAATTCGCTGGTGGCGCTACATTCAGAAATCCAAAAGTATTATTCACTGTGTAAAAGGCTACCTCTGTATGGATTTGGACTGAGGGATGACGTATTCGTCCCTGAAGTAAGCAGGGACAATCCATCTTACTTGTTTAGGAGCACGTCGTGCCAGCACCAATGGTTCAGAGTAGCTAACGGTCATGCCCGGGAGGACTTCAAGCCTGTTAATGCTGACTTCCTGTAAAATCACTTGAAAAATGTTGACGGGGAGGAATTGCAGTTAGATTTGTCTCCCACATTGTATCATACAAAATTGAATATGGCCCTGAGGAACCCGGGAAAGGGGTGGTCCGATGAGTGGGATCTATGCCAGGGAAGCAACTTCACAGATGACTGGGCCTGGGTCTACTGGATAGGTGCCTCGTGCGAGGAATTCGGGGCAGATATGAGAAGAGTGGGACTATATAAGGCGGCTTGGGACTTTTAATTCCACATATATCAGCCAAAGAAGCTAATGATGGAGTTACTGAGTAGATGGTCATCGAGGACCAATACCTTCCACATACACCATGGAGAGGTCAGCATCAGTTTATGGGACCTGCATCAGATCTCAGGGGTCCCAATACTGGGGGCGATGTATGATGAGTTTATCCCCGTTATGGGTGAGTGGGGGGGGGATTTAGAGAAAATTCCACTACTGGAAATGACATTGATGAACTTAGTACTGAGAGAGGACAAGCATTCGGTGAGGGACGTCCACTTCATATGGTGGTTCAAGTAGTTCCTAAACTTTCTGGAAGATAGGAAGTTTCTGGTGAGGCCCTGAACTTTCCCAAAGGTGGCCCAACGGGGTAAGGAGTGCTCGTACTGGTGGCTCTTGAAGGAAATCTAGTGGAAAACCTGGGGATTCAACATTATCACTAAGAAGCAACCAGTAGTTAGGTTGGATTTATTCATTGCACCACTCATCTGCGGTTGGATCCTTCCGGTGAGAGGTACGAACATGGGAGTGCGACCAAGTACACTTATCATGGCGTCCATGCTGGCGACAGGAAGGCAAGTCAACCATGGGATCCCGATGCTCTCCAATCTATACAAGATGTTGTGGCATATCAGTGAGTGGAAGAAGCCACAGAGAATATGCGGGCCATTCCACCTCATTTATGGGTGGATAGCGGCACATGTCAGGGGGGTCTATGAATATCCTAACCCCATATCCATTCCAGGATTTAACTTCCACCCATTCATCCTAAATGCTACTGGTAGCTTTTCGTCCAAGATGAACATGTAGTCGGTGCTAAACCAGGTCTGGAAGGAAGAGGAGTCCAACTTTCACTCGTTCCCGTTTCCAATGGGTGTATTCAATGATGATGGATAGGGAATGGAAGAGCATCGATCCTACCTCCTGGCATTTCGAGGTGGATTCTTAGTGGAAAGGGTGGACCATAATCCCCTTTGTGATCCATACACCCCACACTGATTTTCAAGGCAATTTCAGTGCATGTAGCGACTGACCCCACATTCCTATTTGGGAGTGCGCTATGAGGAGAACCTGTGCGTGATGAGGCAGATGTGTCTCATGTTCACACGGGAATATGGGAAGATGTGGAACGAGATGCCTCTACCCACAACCATCTTCAAGTTGGTGAAGGAGTACGCTAAAAGATGGGAGGCAGCCTACCCAGGGGAGATGTTGAAGTAGCCAACTGTTCGGGCCAATGATGGTGTTCCTCCCCAACCCCGAGTTTGGAGCCAAAAGGCGGCAAGTAAATCCTATGGTGGTGGGGCTACCATGGTGGCAAGGCCCATACCAATTGAGGGGGAGGTAGCGGTAGCAGATCTAATAGTGGCAAGGGACCCGGCGGTCCCAGAAGTGTAGTATTATCTAGAGGGGAGGACACTAAGAGGATTCTGCAGAATATCCACCCAGGCTCTGGGGAAGTGGTTGTGCCATATAGACATGCCGGAGAATGCTATCTTCTTGAAGGATTGAGACATATGGGATGTCAACAAGAAATTCATTAGCTCGTCTGATATGTGGAAACACTTGAACCATCTCGTGATGGATTTTTAATGAATCGGCCCTGTCAGGGCCAGCTCTGCAATATCCCAGGCGGAGGCGCAGCAATACCTGGCTGAGTTGGAGGACTTCGTCCTCTCCTGAGGTGCCTCACGTCCAATGAAAGATCTATTAAAGGTGTTTTTGGATCGAATGGACCCTCCGTAGTTTTCAGCTGCTGATTTGAGGGAACAATTTCCTCTGTCGGAAGAATCGAACGAATCCTCCTAGGGAAGTAGGTTGGTAGAGGGATCCCTCTATAGGGGGGTGAAGTCATTGATCAAGGCTCAGATCTTGAAGAATTTGCAGAGTCCCTCAAGGTTAAATCTTGAATCCCATCCCCAGGATCCACTTCCAGGATACTTTGGACCCCTCACAAGTGTTTAAACTATGTAGGAGAGCCTCATTCACAGAACCTGTTCTCGTCCATTAGTGGATGAAGATGCGAGGCCTTCGGGATCCACGCCTACGGCTACGGTGATTACCGTGTCCATCGCGGCCAGGACACTGGAGGTGGATCCTCTGGAGCTTTCAGACCTTCTGACAATATAAGGAGGGCCACTCCTTGGGGTCTTGATGGAAACAACCCAGGAACGAGACCAAGTGTTTGATCTTTGTATGTATCCCCAAAAAAATTTATGACTTCCACCCATCAATCTGGTTAACTGACATCCATTCACTTCTTGGTATTAAACTTTCTTCAAATTGAGTGGGCTACCTTGGAGAGGTTGGTTGGTACTCCTGGCAGTGCTTTTACTAGGGGAATGTCGGTGGTTGTGGAGGCAGATATCCAGACTGACCCAACTACGGCACTCCCAATCACTGGTGGGACCGTTGGTAGTGCTCCGCCTGAGATTGTTGAAGTGGGATCCAATGATGAAGACTGATCAGAGAGCTTGTGTCCTGCCATACCCAATCAGACACCATATGCAGACCCTACTGATGAGTTCTTGGGGGAGTTCCCTGCGTATGAGCCTTCCAACCTCACAGACTAG
Organism: Viscum album; assembly: GCA_963277665.1. Lineage (NCBI taxonomy): Eukaryota > Viridiplantae > Streptophyta > Magnoliopsida > Santalales > Viscaceae > Viscum > Viscum album. The sequence goes on from OY728135.1 coordinate 1,842,254,222, forward strand.
GACGAGACGACCTCTGATAAAGAGGATAGCAAAATAGTATGTCGCTGGTCATGGAAGCTGATCAAGTGCTTCATTGATGACACCCCTCAAGCACAATGAGTAGACTAGATGGAGAGACTTCGTTCGCAGCTGCATGAACTGTGTGCTTGGGGGAGGTGTGAACACCCAACGTCCCCACATGATCGTCCAAGATCTCATGGCGGAGAAGATCCAAGAATACGACTGTGGCCTCAGTGTGGGTTGGTAGTGGAGGAAATCAGTGAACATAAAGAGTCTTCAGGAGGCTGAAGATGACATTTAGCAGATGTACATCTGGGCAGATGATAATTATTCTTTCCTCAATGCACAGTCAGAGATTATATCACGGTTGAAGGCCCAGATAGCAGAGGCTGAAGAGCAGATGAAGAAGGCCTCCGTGGAGATGGATACCGTCCGAAGTGGCGAGGAATGGTCCTGGGTTGTGGCTGACAAACTGTTCCCCATTGGTGCTGCGGAGAAGAGGGAACTGAACAGGTGGCAACGGATCCTGGATGCCACGAGCCAGAGGGTGGTGGAGCTGCAACGCTCTTTTGATAGGGTCAACCCGTCCATGGGAGGGGTCGATCCTCGGGTACTATTATGCATGTAACTTTTAACACACTTTCTTTCGTTTATTATTTATTCTAGATGTGTGCATGAGTTCTGTTATTCGTTTTTGGTCAATTTCATTTTCTTTATATTCATGGAACATCCGGTGATCAGTCCTTAAGATCACGTGGGTCGGGCCCGAGGTGAGAAACAAGGGATGACCACCTTGCCATTCCATCCGAATATAAGAGTAGAAACCGAAATCCAGACATCTGGGGTTTGAATAACCAATCCATATTTCTGGGAAGAAAGGGATAGGCCCTACTGGAGGATGAGGACCTCATAACAATTGACATGTCATCTTCCCAATGTGCTCTAGTACACGAATGGGGCAACGGTAAGGGCATTGGAATTAATCCAATCACAGTGGAGTGGAATGTGTGAATAACAATACCCAAAATTCATAACATTGTGGGGGTGGGGTGATAGTAAAGGATAACTATTGACCGTGTTCAAAATGCAGTATCCCTATTGTGTTTGCCTGAAATGGAGATAACAAATGTGGGCCGACCATTGACCATGTTCGAAACACAAGGCCTGACTCAAAATGAAATCCATTGGTCTTCCAGAACATTGGACTGTGACAGTAGGTGAGCCATAGGCCGGACATCCATACTATTAGGGGGTTCCTTTAGATGTGAAAGAGGAATATGGTCTGAATAAATGTAGCACAAATCATGGAGTGTGGAGTGATGGGTTGTTCGGATGGAGTCCAACAGTCTTGAAATTACACCACCGTGGTGGAAACACATTAGGTGGGCGCATCGGTCTAATCAGGGATCAAACATATTTCTGAATAGGCCCTCTTTGGTAAAGACCTGGAATGATCTTTAGTTTTACATCATACCAATAAGGATGATAGACACGTATTTTAACGTCATACGGTGAGGACGGTTAAAATAGTTTAAATGTCATACTTCTTGGACCAAGATTGGGCCCGATGGGCCAAAAGGGTTAATGACCCTAGGGCTTGGCCCGAGGTAAAATTCTAGGGCATCAGTATGTATCCCATAAGGATGGGAATCAATACAACGTAGTTCTTAAGCATGGCATGGCCGAAGGAAAACACTGATGGGGGAAATCCTCTCTAGAAAGGGATCTGGTGCATCCCATGACTAACATGGGGCATCCTAAAGTTGTTTAGGGTAGAACTGCAGTTTAGTTTCATGCGTTGAGAACATGTGGGATCTTGTAGTTTAGCATCACACGATAGGACGAAGTGTGAAAGGGAATATCCCAGTAACGGAGTATGTAGTGCAGTAGCTATAATCCCAACGTGAATGAGGACATAAGGAGTCCGCACCACAAAACGTATCTCCAAAGGAAGTTATTTAGGTTAAGAGACCAAAAGTGAAAGTTAGGCTGGGCCCAAAGCAAAGTGGTCAGGCATTCCTTCGTACCCCATTAGGATGGGAATCAATCCACACATAGTTCTGAGAGCACATTTTATTGTCATGCGGGACAATGAAAGTCATGTGTGGAATGGTTGTTCCAGTACACATCCTACCAAAACTACTAATCCCACGTCAGTCGTGCTCGATGTGGGAAACAATAAGTAGTTATGGGACTTTCCAGACACATAAAGGAACATGTTAGGGGTGATGGGATGCTAGGTTAATGACGTCCCAATGATACTAACCCTCCTATATAACTCACCTAGATGCGCGAAGTAGTAAATCCGAGTATGTTGGAATTCCACTTGAAGATAAGGAAGTGGAAATATGTGAATCATGATGCTCGAGATCTAGATCACAATAATGGTGGAGTGACGATAGGGGATAACTATTGACCATGTTCGAAACACAGTATCCATATTATGTTAGCCTGGTATGGGGACAAATAGATGATGGTTGACTGTTGACCATGTTCGAAACACAGGTCCTATCGCAAATGGCATCTGGTGTCTTCATGGATGTTGGCACAAGATGGTAGGTAATTCATTGTGGCATGAGACCAGGCCATAAAGGGGGTCCCTTCAGATGTGGAAGAGGATGAGGATCCAAATAACGGGCTCATGAATCTTGGACATGGAATGAGGGGAATGTCCCCGTGAAAATTCCACACTTCTAGATCTTTTTCAAAGCGCATATGAGTACGACTATAAGATGTATCAGATAGAGGGATTCGAGTCCCCCTCCAAGGACAAGGGTCATGAGGTTGCACACTCCCAACATAACTATCATAGGATGTTCCATTAAGGGGGGCCTGATTTAATGGACTGTGTGCAGGGCGGTGATGTATCTAAACCTAGAGTGTAGTTCCCATAGGGATATCTTAGTTTATGTCCATAGAGCTTGGACCGAGTTTGAAAAAGACTTGGGAGGCACATAGTGTGGCTATTGCAAAACCTGACATGAATAAGAACCCATTAGGTACTCGCCACACCACATGTTCCCAAAAGGGTTCGGGCCTAGGGGGCAAAATTGAGGGGACAGGACTTTAGATTCCTGGGGATGGACCCAGAGACTAGATGCCTAGGAATTCCAACATATCCCATGAGGATAGGAATCAAGACATACATAATTCTTGAATATGTAGTGTAGTTTAATGTCTTTGGGAAAGGATGTGGAGTGGTCTTAGTTTATGGTCATAAAGCTCGGACCACAAAGAACTAGAAGAGGGAGACACATGATGAAGTAATTACTGAAACCTGATGTGAATGGGGACATAGGATTCTGTATCACCAAAATATACTCCCCGGTAAACATTTAGGTCAAGGGACCAAAAGGTAAGGTTAGTCTAGGCCTGAAGAAAAGTGGTCAGGTGTTCCTACATACCCCATTAGGATGGGAATAAAGCCATACATATTTCTAAGGGTGACATGGTAATATACCAGTTCTATAGATAATAAGGTCGTGTGGGTCTGGCCCTCGCACCAAAAGAAGTGGCATTTGATAGATCTTGTTTGTCCTCTAAGATTAATGTGTGTGTGTGTGTGTTTTTGTGAAGAAACGGACCTATGATAGAAAGTTCAGGCATCGCCACAAGAATAAAGTCGTATACAGGCATTGACAAATGGTATAGTGTGTGACCGATACCAAACATGATGTTTTCTCATATGAGAATGCCATGATGCAGTTTTGTTTTTTGCCGTGCGGCCAGGATGATAATATCACAGTTTAGGGTCATGTGATGGGACCAACCATTAACTTTTAACATCGTGCGGTATAGACAAACAATTTACAGTCATGTGGTACTAGGAAGCATAGTGTCAAGTCATATGGCTCATACATATACATGGGAGATGAGGTTCAAAAGGGAATGTACATGGCATGATAAAGCATACCCGACGTGAATGAGGACGAGGTCCACATCACACCATGCACGATTCCAAGAAAGAAACCTCAATCTGAGGGGCCAGAAAAGGTCATAGAATATGGGGTAGAAGAGACTAGCTCTCAGTTGAGTCGGACCCTAAGACAAGATGTCTGGGGGTTCCTATGTATCCCATAAGGATGGGAATCAAGCCATACGTAGTCCTTACAGTTTAACATATTGCAAGAAGATATACATTCTAATGCCATGCGCGATAGTAGGTAGGAGTGACTAGCTCTTTGAAGAGGAGTACATGGTGCGACAATTGTAAACCTGACGTGAACAAAGGCATAATCCCACACATGCCACACCACACGGTCCTATAAGAGTCGGGTCCTAAAATGAATAACAAAAGAGATATATTAGTGAAATTTGAGTTGGACCCAAAGACTAGATTTCTGGGTGTTCCTATGCATCCCATGAGAATGGGAATCAAGATAGACATAGTTCTATAAGATGATGTATAAGGAGATCTTAGTTTAAGGTCTTAGAGCTCAGACCAATAAAGAAGAGAAACTCTTCCAAGAAAGTGCATACCTTGATCTAGTCCCTAAGACCACGTGAGTCAAACTCGGTCTTTGCAACACATGGAATACACATGAAGGATAATTCGGTGCAGAGATCTGAATGATTCCTCACCACAACTTTGTCCTCCTAATGTGCAAATGCGCATTGAGAGACAGTACTAGGGGTGTCAAAATTTCACTTGGACATGATGGAGTGGAAAATGATGTGAATCATGTAACCGAAATTTAAGGATTGAGGGGGTTGGTGTTAAGATGGAGGATAACTATTGACCGTGTTCAAAACACAGCATCCATATCATGTAACCTGAAATGGGAAAAACAAATGAGCGTCAACCACTGACCATATTCGTAATGTGGGAGTTGTATCAATTTGTTGTTTGAAACCTTTGAGGAAGTTGGTCTGTAATGGTAGAAGATCCCTTAGGTTGAGCATCCATGCCATTTGGGGGTCCCTTCGGATGTGAAAGATAATGGAATCCCAAATGAAAGGGAACACAAATCTTGAAAATTGGTGAAATCACATCTAGGTAGAATCCAACACTCTGGGATCTAAACCAGAGTACTCTTGGGAACATTGTCGAATCACCGAAGAGGTTTGAGGGACCCAACATAAGAGTAGTCGTCTCTAAGAGATGAGTATAGGTGAAGGGAGTGAAGAGTACTCGGGAGAGAGGGTTGTGTGGCATGGTTTTTATAGACCTGACGTGAATGGAGACATAAGCCCATACCACACCATATACCCCTCACTTGGAAGGACGTAGTCCCGTGGGACAAGATGATAGGGGGTTTCTAAGAGATGGTCCTGGACCCAAAGAATAGACATTCAAGTGGTTCTACGTATCCTACAAGGATTGGAATCATGCCACACGTAGTTCTAGAGGTGTCTGTAGTTTAACGTCATGCGGCAAGGACGAAGATAGGGGCAAGGTATCACAACAAGGGATGTTTATGGCATGATGAGTAACCCAACATGAATGAGGACATAATCCTATACCACACTGTATAATCCTAAGTGAGAACTTGGGCCTGGGGCCCGAGAAGGCCAAGGGACCTAAGGCTGGGCCACAGACAGAATGTAATATCCAGCTTTCATTTTAACGTCTTGTAGTGAGGACGATAGTGATCTTAGTTTAAGGTCATAGAGATCGAACCGTATACACCTAGTTTAATGTCATGTGCATGGGACAACTCAGTGGAGAGGTTGAATCATCGTTCCTAATACCACACAGAGACAACAATGGTAGAGGAAAACTGTTGACCGGGTTCGCAACACAGTATCTGCCCTTGTGTGACCGGAGTTTGGGGGCAAGTAATTGAGCGTCGAATGTTGACCACATTCGCAACACGAGAGTTGTATCAATTTGTTGCTATAAATCCTCAAGGAAGTTGGCCCGTCATGGTAGGAGATCCCTTGGTCTAAGAATCAATTCCATTTGGGGGTCCTTTTGGATATAGAAGATGATGGAAACCTAAATGATGGGGCTTGCGAAGCCTGGAGGGGATTTTACTCATGGAAAGGATGATAAATGGAGGAATGTCTCAAAGGGATATGTGTGGCATGATAAAATCACCCGACGTGATTGAGGACATGAGTCCATGCCACACCACACAATCCTAAATGAGAACTTGGGCCAGGGGGTTGAAAAGGCTGAGGGACCTGAGGTCAGGCGTCCCGTCCAGCTATATCCATAAGGCCACTCATTCGGGTATTGCCTTATCATAGCTCATAAGCCCACATAAGAAATGATCGATGTGGGAAACAAGGAGTAGGATTAGGCTCTCCCTATCACATAAGGGACCTCTAGCTAGAATCACACTCTTTCTCGAGGCAGACTGAGGTTTGGAGAGACGGCGGAGTAGAATAAACCCCTACACTCCATGTTTGGGACATATGGGGGTGGTGAAAATGAAAAAGGATGGTTGTTGACCAGATTCAAAACACGACATCTATATCATGTGACCAGAAATAGGAACAATAAATGAGAATCTACCATTGAACTTGTTCACAATGCGAGACTTATATCAACTTGTCGTTTGAGGTCCTCGAGGGAATTGGACCAAAATGGTAGGAGTGCCCTTGGGCTGAGTATCCATGCCATTTGGGGGACCTTACGGATATGAAAGATGATGGAAACCCAAAATGGAGGATATGAGTAAAGCATGATTATGACTGTGCAGGACGAGACTCAAGGGGAGATCTCAGAGTTTGGTGCTAGGAGTACAGAAAAAATGTACAGGCGATCCTATGTATCCCATGAGGATGGGAATCATGCCATACATAGTTCTGAAAGAGCCATGCAATTTAACGTCATGCGATAAGGACGTGGGGGGAGAGAAGAACGAGGGAGGGCACATGGTGCAACCATCGTAACCCTGACATGAGTGGGGCCAAAGAAGCCTATATGACGCCATGTGGGATCCTCCAAAATTTCTATACCCAGGGGGTAGTCAAAGAGGAAACCTGGGGATGGACTCAAGAAAAACCGTCTGAGCATTCCTACATATCCTTGGAGGATGGGAATCAAGCCATACATAGTTATTACAGTTTAATGTCTTGCCTGATGACATACAGATTAGCGTCATGCTGGATGACATACAGTTTAACGTTATGCGGGACGACATACAATTTAACGTCATGCGGGACGACATACAGTTTAACGTCATACGGGACAACATACAGTTTAACATCATGCTAGGCAACATACAGTTTAATGTCATGCGGGACATTTTATAGTTTAATGTCATGTAGGACTGGACATTTTAAGGTCATGTAGGACTCGAATTTAGTTTAGGGTTGTGTGGGACTAGGAAACTCTGGAATAGTATTTCTTGAGGAACTTGGCATTGGTGGGAGGAGTTATACACTCACCATCCATGGTAACCAAGGAGTACGCACCATTGGAGTAAACCTTGTGAATAATGTATGGTTTTTTCTATTTGGGCTCCAAATTGGGTGGTTTCCTGCTAGGTATTATTGGCATTCTTAAGACCAACACCATGTCACCTTGCAAGAAGGAGTGGATGCGAACTTTCTTGTTGAAAGCTCTAGATATATTGTTCTGATGCCTTTATATATTGTGCAGGGCACAAAGCCAATTCTCATTAAGCACTTCCAACTCAGCCAGACAGATTTCAGCTACTTTATCTGGTGCTTTCTGATCATAGACGACTTTGTGCAATGAGGGAAATTGAATATTGATAGGAAAGAAGACCTCTTTTCCGTATACCATGGAATATGGGGTTACCTTGGTGGAATTATGATTCGTCGTCCGATAAGCCCAGAGGGCGTTGGGGAGCTTTTCCATAAAACTCTTCTTGTTCTGACCGACCATTTTCTGCAGAATGTTAGAGACAGTTTTTTTGAACACCTCAATCTGTCCATTTTCTTGCGCATGATAGCAGGAGGTGTAGTTAGAACGAATGTTGTACTTAGCATACAATTTCATTAGCTCAGCTGCCCGAAAGTTTGTGTCGTTATCGGTGAGGACGACATGAGGGAATCCAAATCGGTAGATGATGTTGGATCTCACAAAGTAATTAATGGAACATGCCTTGTCCTCCTTGAACAGAGCTGCCTCTGGCCACTTGGAGAAGAAATCCATAGCGGTCAGGATGAACCTGTATTGGCGAGCTGTCGCTAGTGGATATGGTCCTATGACATCAAGTCCCTAGAACACAGAGGTCTAAGAGTACTTGGTAGTGTGGAGGGGCTATGGAGCATGATGCATAAAGTTGGCATGAATTTGGTATGCATGGAACCTTTTGGAAAACTCGATGTAGTCATAGACCATGGAGGGCCAAAAATACCCTAGTCATGGATCTGGGAAATCTAAACTCCATGAATGAAACAGAGAACCCCATCAAACCCATGCTTGTAGAGGATCTTCTCACGATTAGGAAAATCCTAGAGGGTAAACTGTAACGCCCAACATCGAATTTTCCCACACTCGGCCTAATCTGTCGGGAGATTACCATTCTGCAGATTCTCGACAAAGGAGGTTCTCTAGTCCGGAGTCACTTCAATCACTACATGTGGTGGTCCTGACACGGAGGTGTCGGCGGTAATATGGCTTACCTGTAGGCTGTCATCATCATCTGGAGTGACAGGAGAAATGAATCTTTGGTGTTCCATATGGATAATCAGATCATCTTATTGAGGCTCCTCAAGTGATGCAGTTAGGCTGGCCATGGTTTCATCTCGACCATTCTGGGATTGAGGTACATGAGTGACTTCTTGCTGAGATGGGAACTGGGCCATTAGCTGAAGAGTGCTCTCCAACAATAGTACGAGCTCTGTCTTTCTGATGACATTGTCACTGTTGATCTGCTTGATGACTAGTTCAGATTCCTCTTTCACATGCAAATGGGGCACATCAATCTTGAGGGCCAGCTCGAGGCCAGTAATGAGAGCCTGATACTATGCCTCATTGTTGGTGCAGCCTTATGAAAATAGGAATGAATATGGAAGAATGTCTTGTGCTGGGGTAATAAAGACAATACCCAGGCCTACTCTGTTGAGCCTGGGGTCATTGAGCCTTCTATCGGTGGGGCTTCGGGAAGCACCATAGAAGCGAATTTTCCAACATGGAATGGCTTGGTCAACCGAGAGGATTGACTCATCAGGAAAATCAAGGTCTAGAGACTGGTCTGCAGAAGCTGGATGGGTAGCAAGGAAGTCTACCAACGCATTCCCCTTAATAGCCTTCTGAGGGACAAACCTAATGTCGAACTGCTGAAGGATTACCACCCACCGAGCTAGAAGGCCTTCCAACATAGGGTGGTTCAGGATATACTTCAACGGATCTACCTGGGACACTATCTGTACCTCATGGTGCTGTATGTAATGCCAAAATTTCTATACTGCAAATACTAGCACAATAAAGGTCTTCTCGATAGGGGAGTATCTAGTCTTTGTATCAAGGAGCATGCAGCTAAGATAGTAGTGACTGTTCTTCATCCCCTCGTTGTTCTTCTGGGTGAGAAGGGCACAGAGAGACTGTTCTATGGCAGTCACGTAAAGGACCAGCAGCTTTCCAGTGATAGGTGGAATTAGGACCAGAGGATAGAGAACATACTTCTTGATTTCCATGAAAGTAGTCTTACATTCCTCATCCCACTCATAGACAACGCCTTTCTTTATGAGCCGATAAAATGGCTTACACTTGCCAGCCAAATTCGCAATGAACCGGCGTATGTAGGCTAAGTGGCCTTGGAATCCTCAAAGCTCCAAAATGTTGCTCGGAGGAGAAATATAGCTAATGGACTTGATATTTTTTGGGTCGATCTTGATGCCCCTGTATCTTAAAACAAAGCTAAGAAACTTTCCAGAGGTGACCCCGAAGGCGCACTTCAATGGATTCATCTACAGGTGGCAAGAATGAAGGAAGTCGAACACTTTCTCAATTTATTTGAGATGGTCTTAGCACTGGTGAGATTTCCTCACCAGATCATCCACATAACATTCCACCAATTTTCTGAGGATTGGATTAAATATGAGATGAATAGACCGTGGATAGGTGGAACCTACATTATTTAAACTGAAGGGATTGACTTAGTAACAGAAAGTACCTTATGGTTTCGTGAATGCTGTAGACTCCTCATCCTTGAGGGCCATTCAGATATTTTTATACCCATAGTACCCATCCATGAAGGAGAGGGCTTGGAACCCAGCTGTAGCGTCGATCAATAATTTCATCAAAGGAAGGGGAAAATCATCCTTTAGAAAGTGATAGTTGAGATCCTGGAAGTCGATACAGAATCTAATATGTATTTTCTTCTTCTTGGCCAATACAATATTGGGTATTCATCTGGGGTATTGGACTTCCTTAACAAAATTTTCTCTGATGAGCTTATCAACTTCTGTCTCAACCATGGCATCGTGAGAAGGGTGCATCTTTCTGGGAGGCTGTTTGAACCCGCAATGATTTTCTGGGAGACCGAGGCGATGGACGGCTACTTGAGGATCTATTCCTAGCATCTCATCATAACTCAATGAGAATACATCACAGTGTTGTTTAAATAAGTCTATGTACTATTGTTGTTCCTCAAGGGGCATAGTGACACTGATCAGTGTGGGTTTTGGGTCCGCCTCGCTACTGAGGTTCACTTGTACCAACTCATCAACTATGGCGGAGACACCCTTTTCAAAGGTGGGGGATCATCCTCTAAATCCTCCTCTTCACATATGGAGGTAGAATCCTCAACGGGAGGAGTTTCACCTATGTCGGAAGCTCCCTATGGGAGGATAGTACCAGCCTGAGCGGTAGTGGACACTACATCGAGGAACTCTTATGCTGCAGAAACCATAGCGATGAAGGCGGTTTATCCGATCCCATCTGGACTTCTACCAAGGGGTCCATACTTGATGACATCGAAGAAATAGTGGCATTTCAACTTGATTCAATTAATTTAGGCCTCTTGAAACATGCAAGTATGACATATTTCCATTTCCATGGGGCGGACATCCCGATACCTTATGGGACTAGGAGGCTTTGGGATCACCTGATCCTGATTTGTGTAGGAGTATGAGGTGATCTCCCAGTGTCGCTTAGACTTGAGAATGTTCTCCCCCCTAATTCCAGAAACAATGAAGCATTGTCCCATGTACGGGGTTGTATCCTCCAATCGGTGGATCTGAATGATGTAGGCATCATCCAGATCTGTCCATGGGTTGGTTGCAGCCGTAGCATGCTCAACCTCGTTGGAATGAATCTGCTTGTCCTTGCTCTTGTAGTAGTCGGCATCCAGATAGCGGGATTCACAAGAGAAAAAGGAGAAACATCACCTTGGAGTACACCCATTAGACCATTTATGGAGTACTTAAGGCACTAGTGATATGATGAAGGGACTGCCACATCCAAGTGGAGCCATGGCCTAACCATCAATGTGTTGTAAGCAGTGTCCTGCGAGACAACCATGAACTTGGTACTGGAAACTAGGCCACTGAACTGGGTATTCAATTGGATCTTTTCAACCAATGTATGTTCCATCCTATCATAACCTTTGATTCTTAAGTCAGAGGGACTCATATCATCTTCACACAATCCTAGTTTTCGTAGTGTCTGAGTTAGGATTAGGTTGATACTGGAGCCTGTTTCGACAAGACAGCAACGAACCTCCATGACATTGAACTGGACGATGATTTATAGTGGTAGAATGTTCCCCTATGTGGAATAGATTTCATCTTCTCCAGAGAATGAGGTGATTTCCTAGCATTCAACATTCTCTACCACCTCATCATGGAAGGCTTCTGCAGCTGCTACCTCTATCTAGAACTGGAGGGGGATTCTTAAAGCCTCAGAAAGGGCTTAGCACATATCATCTGATAGGAGAAGAGCCTCAGGGATGGATATACATGCTTTAATGATGGAAATATGCTTGAGGGAATCATACTTCTGTGTCAGGTGTAAGCTTCTTCTTACAGGAGGTCGCTCTATGACATGAGGTATGGTGGGTCTTGCCGACTGGACCGATAGATAATTGGTGCTAGGAATATACTATTATTCCCTAGTCAAAGCATGAGGAGTGACTACCAGATGAGGTCCATACGACTAAGACCGGCCTGATGACACCAGATGAGAAGGCTACGCGTGCTAAGCTCTGCATTGGGCCTGCTGCCTGGTTTTGGTAGCATGAACAACCCGGCTGAATGTACTGACTGAGGAAACCCAACGACCAATATTTCCAAATCTCTGATGATGATAATGATTGATGGGGACATTGGGAAGATCCACCTGGAGCTCTTCATCATCCGTAATTATGTAGGTGTTTACCAGCTCTATGGTATTAACTAAGGCGTACTCTTGACTGTCACTTGAAGAGTCGTCCACTACTAGATGAATTCTGGGAGGAATTTCTATCTCTAGAGGCATGAAGTATCCGAGAGTACTAGATGAATATGGAATTGGTGTGGGACTTTGTTTTCCCTTGCACTGCTGGTGTTTTCTATTTTTAGAATGGGACTGCTGAGACGATGATGTAGAAGTAGTAGATGCGGCTTCTGAAGGATCTGGTCAATTCAGGAATGCATGGATGACACCATGGGCACGAGAAACTATTTTACGAGCCATCCAGTCATCATACTTCTGGGACCCATGGTTAAAAACCTGATTCCAACCACCTTCACTATCACTGCTATTTTCTGGCCTCATGAAGACACACGCCACATGTGTTGAGGCTGGCCCTAACCAAACTATGTTGTTATCCACCTGGTCTTGAAGCCAGTCTTTAATCACATATCACTGTTTGAGAGTGTGCCCCAGGATCTAGTGATAGGGGTAGTAATTAGAGATATTAGTGAGGTTTACCTCTTCTAGACTCCAATACTCAGGAAATCGTACAATCCCAAGCTCTAAGGCACTACAGAAGTAACAGGGGACCTGGGCCTCATTGAATGAGTAGTTTCAGTTCCTCCTATCTGGGAAGGGGACCCTTGGAGCCTGACCTTGACGAGGGGATGGAGGAGCTTGTTGAGGAGGTGGGACCTAGTTATCTAACCTAGGTGGAGGTGGCACATTGCGTGGGGGCAGCTGTTGATTCTGAGGTGGGCACTGCTGGGCTGGAGTCTGCGCCTAAGGTGGAGGGCCTCTGCGAGGCTATGGAGGAGGCTCCAATGGTAGAAACACTAGTTGCCCGGGGGCCTCTATTTGATCCAATACAGTGGGCTTGGCCCTGGAAGCCCTTCTCGCGGGGATTGTAGGAGTCAATGGGTGTGCCTGACTGGCCTGTTGTAAGGATTTTTCTAGGATCTGAGCCTTATCAAAGAAGTCCCAGAATCACCCGGGGTAGTTTTGGGTGATCAAAGAGGGGACCAATTCTGTCTTGAAATTCCCTACGCACATTGTCATAAATTTATTCTGAGTCAGTTTCATGTCAAGAGAGTATGTGAGCCCTTCCCACCAGGAAACAAAGTCTACAACGCGTTCATCAGGCCTCTTCTTGCACTTAAAGAGGTCTGTGATACTCATCTTCTGAGTGGTGGAACTGAACTGGTAAATTAATTACCTATAGAGGTCTTCCCACCTAGCTAATGATCTGATGGGGAGCTGGTTGTACCAGAAAAACGCAAGCCCTTCCAATGTCTATATGAAACATCAGAGTTTTGGCATCATCTTGCTGCGCTGGAGTTCCCAACATGGGTTCCCGCCTTGAGATAAAGTGGGCCAGGTGCTACGGTGGGTCCCCTCTCCAATTGAAAGAGGAAACTATGGGATTTATAAAACCTATGGTGATGGAATATCATCCACCCATGTCGTATAAGGCTTTCCATCTGGCGGGATTACCACCTATCACATCTAAAACGCCTTGAGACGGGCGATGAGTACCGCCATTGGATCATCTGGGTGGGGGTTCCTATCTTGACGGGGATCCCTAACCCCCAGCGCATTGGAAGGTTATTCAACATGATAATCGGGCATAACGGATCATGGAGCGGCTGGCGGAATGGCCTGCAGAACAATTGGGGGAACCTGAGCTGGGTCTCGGAGATTGTCTCTACGCTCAAGTCAATTCGTCGAGACATACCACGCCCTCTTTCTGTAAGTTCCAACCTCAACCCTATTTTCATGGGTAGGGTGATCAGGGTTTTCTAGAGGAAATTCGCCAAGGGGAATTTGTTCTTGTCTCTGTTTCCCTGGTCGAGGGTCACCATAGTCTAGTCGTCACTCCATAGCACGTTCAGTAAGGAGGTCATCGACCATCTTCTTGTGTTCTGCAAGTTACTGATGCAACTCAACCTTTTCGGGATCTTCTTATACCTTCTGGACTGATCTAGATGGGTCTGAGGATTTGATGGCTCTGAGGTGCTATTTTCCCTTATTTAGATTCTGGTCGAGGGTTAATGACTCGGTAGGTACAGGAAGACCCAGTAGATTTCACTGTTGATGATTAATCCTTCCCAACAGATCCAATAAGTGTGATACTCCATCGGGGGGTAGGTCCTCTTCAAGAAGCTCTAGGTCATTCTCTCTCCATGATAGGTCGTCCATGTTAACTGCGACCCTTCATGGAGGCATATCCTCCATGTCGCCCGACAAATCGGGATGCCGTCGGATGGAACTAAAATGAAGGTCCACATACTACCCCCAGCCACAAATTTTCACATGGGGAGAAGCCTCCTTGATTATCTTACAGAGCACTTCAAAGCTCTGGATGCATCATTGTTGGAGGGTCCTATGGTGTCCTGGTGACTAAGGGTGTTAGGCCACAGGGAGTGAGGACAAATCAACCAAACGACATTGATGGATGATGTCTTCGAAGTGCGCCTGAATCTTTGGGTAGGCCACTCTTCAGTGATGGATATGGAAATGAGTAGCCCAGAGGGTATGATGAAAGCATCCAACCTCCTCCTAGGTGAGTGCTTCTGGTGCCCTAAAATTTGGTGCTGCAACTGGAAAGAACATCTTGGTGAAATGGTCTGCTGAGAGAATATCCCACAAGCTCCTTGGTCTATATTAGAGGTCTGGCCCTTCATTTCCCCACTTATCTACTAAAGGTGGCTGTGGAACCGGTAGCGGTACCAAAGCAGACCACTGAGATGGTAGGCTGGACAATGGGGAATACAACGAGCGATCTGACAAACCACCACATCTCGGGCTATCCTCAGAAGAGTGTAGTGACTTATCCAACACATTATGGTAATACAGGATGACGAACACAGTTTTGGGTGCAGGGACTATGACTGTTGGTAGTGAACCAAACTACTGCTCGTCCGCCATTGGTCCCTAGAATAGTTATCTGTGATCTCTAGTCACAGTAAGGAGTTATTTTGGTGATGATGGTGGTGATTTCATGGCTATAACCTGTGGCGTTTCCAAATTTTTGTCCTCCTAGATATACCTACGGAGGGAGGCGGGAATTTGATGGAACCCACATTCTAAAAGTATGAGGCTAATGCACCTTTTTCCTGCCCCAACCCATGACATGGAGGATCTAGGTGAGGGTTACATCGCTGATTCGTATTCCACCTCAGAATATTAGAAGCAGACTGGTTTGATCTCAATATGAATCTTCTTGGTGTTCTTTTTATGTCGGTGACGACCTGCCCTCCTACCCCGAGATGGTTCTTAGGGACATTTTAGATTTCTGGCATGAGGAGGTCCTTCGGCTATACTAGTGCTGGGGTGGGTAGTACTTCCACCTCAATGGGCTGGGGTGTAAGGATCACCTGGATAGATATAAAAGGGGACATCGGGAGGACCTCTGTGTCCAAGGACCAATGTGAGGATGGAATCTCCGTGGAAAGTACTGGAGTGGGTAGGACCTCCACTGGAGCTGAAAGAAGCACGAGTAGGACCTTCGTGTTGGGTGATGATGAAGAAAAGATGGCCTTCACCCCTTTGATTGCTAAGGTGAGGAGGACATTCTCCAGTTTTCGTGAGGACATTGGGAGGCCCCCCACACTGGAGATTGATCGTATGTGCAACATCCCCACACTGGCAGCCTGTGGTATGAGTAATGACCCCATACCCGACGTAATGAGCACGGGATAAAATTCTATACTAAGTGTCGCTATCATGGAGAGGACCCTCGTTCAGATTGAAGGTAACACGAGGCAGACCTCCATGCTGATCCTAGAAGTTGGGAGGATCCGCGTTCTCCATGGTGGTGGTACGGGGAGGACCTCCGTACTGGGTGTCATTGTCACGGGTCGATCCGCGACAGGTTCTCCCTGCGCCGGTAGCTGAGAGAGTCAAACCATCCTATCCGTGGGGAATTTGGGGCCTCAATCTAGGCCAGGTATATAAGTACCCATGCTCAGTGTGCACAGGGGGGTGATTATGCACATCGGTGGTGGCCCGATCCACAGTATTTTCTGACATCGACGCCCCTCGGTGGTCATCATCCTCGTCCTGCTCCCAACGCTGACATCGGGTTAGCTGAACCGGGGTTGGTGGTGTAGGTACATAGCTTACCTACTCTTCAGCCCGTGCGACCAAGTGGTGGAACTGATGAATCCTAGTGGGGGGCCCTGGAATGAGATCCCAATCACATTGGCCCATACATCCCCTACCTCGTCGACGTAGGGGAGGGAGTGGCCTAGGTGTTCTGGGGAGAGTCTCCCGAAACGATTGTACGTTGGGGTGGGGAGCAGTGGCTCCCTGCGTGGCCCTTGGGGGGTGGGGATGAGGCCCAGACGCCTCTAAATCCTAGCATGCCATATCCTGAGTTGGGATAACCCCCTCCTCCTCGTATCGAAATATGATGTCGTTTATTACCCTTCATTGAAATATTTTTTAAGGGGAGATAGGGAATGGGCACCCAGCAGCTGTGGGTTTCGAAGCTATCGTAGAAGCGGTGGATCCATATAGGATTACTGCATTGGTGCTACCCCTTCCCCTATGTCGGTGGGTGGGTGGAGATCAGATTCCTAATGCAGCATCTTGATTTATTGAAAGAAGGGAGATAAACCATTAGTGCTAAAACAAAGAAATCGTCATTTGGTCACCTAGTGTCATTCCTTCTCCCATGGCTGGTAAGAAGGATCCACATTGACAACATCACAGACCGGGATGTCAAATTTTTAACTTCCCCAACTTCTTGTTAGTTTCAAGCCATGCCCACTATTTTCTTGGCAGGACCTGGCACTGGATAACTAGATCCAGTGACATGCTAATCTCCTGCTGTCTCGAATGATACTAATCTCCACGTTGAGGAGAATAACTTCACGTCAGGTACACCATTTCTGTTTCCAACACTTTCATTGGGGCACGCGCATCCGTCTGTTTGAGGAAGATGGGGACGCACTGACTATTTCCCCACATTCCTGCTTTCCAAAGGCGGGCATCATCTGTTTCTTATTTAGGGATGTTTTATCCTTGATCTAAATGGGATGATGGGATTTCGGTTCCTCCTTCCATGGATTCCTCCTTGGAACTCATCACCTAGTCTGGGTATCCCTTAAATATTAAGTCGTTGTACATGAAAATCATCCAAGTTCCATATCTTCATGGATGCCAGTTAATTACACTGCTTCTATCGAGACATTCCAAGGGGTCTGGTCAGGGAAGAAACCTTCAGCCAGGGGATTAGTCACATTGGACATCACTAGCATGTATAGACGCTGGATCACTAGTGTGTCTTGGTTTCTTCCCCTTATTATAGGGATTCTCAAGGGTGCGGAATCTCGAGGCATCCCACATCATATGTGAAGAATTGAATACCATATGCATATCTCTGAGGTTTTCCTTGGCGTCCCATGTTTAACACAGGGTATGCCGCAAGTTTAACGTATAGAGGAGATAGATATGACTTATTAGAACACTGATTAGAGTGGATCAGATGGGTGAAACCCCTGGAGGGAACACTGATGTCAGGGCTAACACGTGGTTAGTTACCTGGCTATTGCCAGGAGTAGTGAATAGGTGAATTGGCCTGATCTCACCGGGATGTGGCATCCCGGGTAAGAATCAGGATGAGTGATGGATGGTTAAGTGAAGTAGATGAAGAATGGGATGGATTCGACTCGAAGGAAACAATGATGCTAGGATTGAGCCTTGAAGAGACTTCCTACGTATCCTCATGGCAGGGAATCAAAGTCCGTATAGTTTGGTGGGGTGATGGTCACCTGAGGAGGCGGACCACAGGAATGAACACATAGATGGGATCCAGAGAAAGTGGAACCTCTAGGTTGGGGGTATGACCTTCCCAAAACACATAGGCTTGAGGGAAAGACTAGGATGAGACATGGGTGATGGGATTGAACCTTAGGGAGGATTCCTATGTATCATTCCTTGGTAAGGATCAAAGTCCATGTAGTTCAAAATGGAGCATAGAATCAGGGTGCGTGTAGAGGAGATCAACCTGATGATATACTAGGGCTTATATGTGGTTAGCATCCCAAGTTGGTCTGATTCATGAGGGAGGACCAGAGACATGGGTCCCAATAAAGGGGGCTATAATGGTTTACCACTAGATCGGAAACACAATGACTTACCACTGGTTGGGATCGACAATAGCTTACCATTGATCGGGGTATGAAACGGCTTACCGTCTATTGGGGTTGACAATAACTTACTGTCGATCAGGGTACATAACAGCTTACCATCGGATGAGGTCACAATGGTTTACCACTGGATGGGGTCACAACGGATTACTACTGGATTGGGTCACAATGGCTTACCACTGGATGGGGTCACAAAGGATTATCGTTGGATGGGGTTGAACATCATGGAGGATTCCTACGTACACTTTCTAAGAGACAGGGATCAAAGTCCACGTAGTTCAAGCTGGTACAGTTTAACATCATGTAGGATGAAAAAGGGGGGAGTAGTTTAACGGAATGTGGGATGAAGGTGAACCAACAAGAAGGGGGTTGGAACAACTGGGTGTTGGTCTTGAACCTCAGGGAGGATTCCTACGTACCTTGCCTTGGAAAGGATCAAAGTCCATGTAGTTCGGGATGGTTGGTGAACCGATGTGAAGGGAGTCGGGACCGATGGTTGTTGGGCTTGAACATCAGGGAGGCTTCCTACGTACCTTGCCTTGGCAAGGATAAAAGTCCACATAGTTAAAAGTGGGGCTTGGTGTGCCGATGCGAAGATTGTCGGGACCAATTGGGTGTTGGGATTGAACCTCAGGGAGGCATCCCATGTACCTTGCCTAGGAGACAAGGATCAAAGTCCTAATAGTTCGAAAGGGTGTGGGGAACTGACGTGTAGGGGTCAGGACCAATGGTTGTTGGGATTGAACCTCGGGGAGGCTTCCTACGTACTTTACCTTGGCAAGGATCATAGTCCACGTAGTTTGGATGGGTGTGGGGATTACACTATAGGCTACCCAGAAAGGATTTCATGGTCAATACTTACTCTAAGCCCACGTGAGTCATGCTCGGTGTGAGAAACAATAGGCAACAAAGACCTGATGATCCTGTCGTGAAAGTTGCGTCTATGGGAAGTGGAATGGGGCTTACACGTGGTTAGCGGCCCAAGAAGACCGAGATTGGGACTTAATCTCAAGGACGAAGGCTCGGTGGTGAAAACTCCCAGTGAGAGAGGGATAGGGTAATGTAGTCCCATGTGCCCATCTCACCTCTTGGTCTTTGGCAAGGAAGAAGATAAGAGGAGCAGGGATTCTACCTCCTGTAAGAAAGGCTAGGGGATTACACCAAGATGGTTTCCCTTTCCCCATATAAATACATCACTCTAGTAAAGAGGATATCATTCCATGTGTGGAATATTTCACTCCCGTGGAGACCAGTGGGTGTATAGACTGTCCAAGGTGGGGAACCCCACATACAACACATGGGTCAAGGTCACAATTTAACATCATGGGATGACGATGATGGAACTTGGTAGTTTAACGTCCTGCAGCTCGGATGAGGTGGGTTCACTCTGCACCCCTTAGGACTTACATAACTGATACCTCCCCCACCCCTTGAGGGAGGGAATGTATCATCAATGTTGTGGTCATGGGGTTTTGTGGAGTGATTCAATGAGGGGTCTACGTTAGTGTGTCTATGCGAAGAAGCAATAGTTGTTAGCGTTCCTATGCGAAGAAGCATGAGGCGAAGCAACGTAATGGGAAGCACCGACCAAGGTACTTTGAAATCAATTCATGAAAACCTGGAGGGCCACATAGGAAAAGGAGTTGTAGAGCAAATGGGGTTCATATGTAGAAGCCTCGTGAATCTCTGGTGCTCCATGTAGTGGAGGAGCTTTGCGAAGGGGTATGCTTCATGAAGTGGAGTGGCCTAGCATAGAAGTAGGAAATAAGTGCATATGTAAGGTGCTTCATGAAGTGTAAAGCCATTCATGAAGCTGTGATTTTCGAATCAAGGGTGCCTTGTGAAGCATACCATTGCGAAGCAATGTGCTTCGCGGAGCATAGTGACCCTACCTTAGCATGTTGGTCACAAGTGAATGGAGGGTACTTCACGAAGCATAAGTTCTCCATGAAGATCTGAGTACACTTGGGGATCCCCTTCCTTTGAAAAGGCCCATGGGCTCTGTGAAGGGAATCCCTCCTTGAAGATGGGCTGAATTCAACCCAATGGAGAGGTGCTTTGCGATGCTAAAGTACCTTAAATAGATAATGGTTTGAAGAGAAGAGATTTCTTCATGATTTGGGACCTAAGAAGGAAAAAGTTCAGAGGATCTATCCTTTGGGATTGAGGGGAACCCAGTATTTATAATCAAGAGGTGACACAAAGTAGAGCTCTCTTGGCATGAAGACAGAGCATGCTCCGCGGTGGGTTCGAAAATGTCAAATGGGTTTGCAGGGCATCCTGCCTCCTTACTCTGTGGCGGGTTCGCGAACATCAAATGGGTTCATAGAGCCTCCTGCCTCCTTGCTCTACAGCAGGTTTGAGAATGTCAAATGGGTTTGTTTAGGGGAGAATGGCACTGGTCGTGGGGCTACGGGGGCTCTGCGAATAGTTTTTACGAGGAATCCCCTAATGCTTTCCATTTGTTATTGTTCTTCCTAAATTTTGGTGCCAACAGAGACATATTCCTAAGTAGTTGATGGTTGTCTTGAGTTGGTGATCTAAGTTTTCATAATTATGTGGACCAAAAAATGATCAAATGGTCACACCGGAAGACAATGTTTTCCATAGACTAGCTGGGAACTAGTGGATTCTATTCACATAGATTCATGATGATTCAACACTCTCATGGTCCAACTTCTAGTAGCTAATTTGTGAGGGGTACTACCCCTTGTTTTTTCACTCGGTTAAAATTCAGTAGCTTTTAGATATGTAGAAAATAATTATGATATTTTCTGAGTATGTCATGAGGTTAACTAACCATATGTTGTACTCCCTTAACATGGTTTGTAATGGATTCTTCTGAGTGAGGAAGTTTCAATAGGGTCTATGCAGAGACATCCAAGAAAGTGTAGTATCCTTATGTCTACCGACCTATGTGGTAGTTCTAGAGTGAGATCTAGTTATAAATATTTTTCTCGAAGAGGAATTTTGGGATTCTGGTTTTTAAGTGCGCATCCCAAGGATGAGTCATCTATAGTGTCTAGAATATGGAAGGTTTTTAGGTAGAGGAGACATACCCATGCTCAGTCTCAGCCGCATGGTAAATTGGCATATGGACTACGTAGAGAACCAAAAAATCATATAGATGGGATATGTTATTAATGTGATGGGTGAGGTCACATGGAATGTGATTTCCTAACTCGACGTACTGAGTAGGGCATGCAGACGTGGATGGACCACCATGATAGAGGCAACATCGTGATAATGGATCTCCCAAGTGAGTCTAGAGTGTCCCCTTTGAGGAGGAGCAGGAAGAGGATCAGGTGGGTCTATATGAAGAGGATCTTCGAGTATTGAGAGAAATTATGGGATACTTCCACCACCACCACCA
Source organism: Viscum album (assembly GCA_963277665.1). Classification (NCBI taxonomy): domain Eukaryota; kingdom Viridiplantae; phylum Streptophyta; class Magnoliopsida; order Santalales; family Viscaceae; genus Viscum; species Viscum album. The sequence continues at coordinate 1,842,276,006 of OY728135.1, forward strand.
CCACCAGGAGGCCTATGCCAGGCTCCAAGAGCTGGTAGTTGGGGTCTTGGGAAGTTACAGGGTATGGAGTCTTATGACTCACAAACTCACGAGATGATTAGAGGTAATATATGTGTTTATTTTAATCTATATTTAGTACTAGTATACAAAGGTTCAAGTCATTACTTCATCTCCATACTCCTAGTGTGAGATATGGAGCTCCATTTGAGACCTTAGTCAAGAAACTTTGTCTAGAGGTTCCTATAGGGAACGCCTCTTTGATATCACTTATTTAATGACAGTACAAACTATCTATTGGTGGAAAGAGTTATAATGGGATATTTTGGTCATCGAAATTACTCCTTAAGATTTCATTTTGTCTATGGACTAGTTATCCATGGTTGAATCCCATAATGACTATCACCATAGATGATTCAAATTCTTTCAGAAATATGGGATGAAATTGTAATTTATGGGTGATATAGATCTCATGGTAGAGTGAGTGGGTCTTGATAGTAGGATGATTCAACCCACCACCCATAATTTGGTGATTTTATAACTTGGTGTAATTTTACCATTAGGATTTTGGGTTCCTTCAGTTGTGAATGATTATATGAATGTATTCCCTAAGGGTGTTCTAGGACTACCTCTAAATACGGAGATGGATTTTTCATCAACTTTCACCCCAGAACCACTATAATATCTTCTATAATATATAAAATGGACCCTAATAAGATTATCGATATTAGGGTACTCTTGGAGGACCTTTAAGAGAAGGGTTTTATCAGACCCGATATGTCCCCTAGACAATTCTGGTTCTATTCATGAAAAAGACAGTTGGGATATTATAGATTTTTTTTATTATCCTACCCTAAAAACGACCATGATAAAAAAAATTACCCCTTTTCAATGATTAACTACCTATTTTATCAGTTTTGAGGTGTGATATGGTTCTCAAAGATTGATCACAAGTCAGGCTACCACTAGTTAAGGGTTCGCAATGCTGATATTCTGAAGATAGAATTCTGATGTCACTACAGACACTATGAGTTCCTGGTGATGCCTTTCAGTGTGAATAATTATCCCTTGAATTTATGAATCTAATGAACTAGATATTCCATCCATACATGGAGCAATTTTTTTTGTCTTCAATGAAGAATAACTTATCTCCTCTTCATCGTAGTAGGATCATACAGAGCACTTGAGGATTGTCCTAGAATTGCTTCGAGATCACCAACTTTGTATTAAGCCCTCTAAGTGATATTTTTGGATCCATGAGGTTCATATTCTATGTAATTTTATTTTTTGAGCATGTATTAGCTTTGGAATCGGTTAATATTGACAAAGTTATTACTTGGGAGCCATAAAAGAGCATATTAGAGGCACAAAGTTTTCTTATCTTTGTGGTGTACTACAAGAAGTTCATGGAAGAAATCTCTAGGATTACAAGACCTTTTACCACCTTATCTTGGAAGGGGACTTTGTTTACCAAGATTGATAAGTGTCATATATTCTTTGAGGAGCCGAGGTTGAGGATGAATAATGCTTCTATTTTGAGAGTACCAGAGGATGTCATGGAGTACATAGTGTATTAATATGCCTCTAGAGATGGAATTGGTTGTTTTTTGATGAATTGGTAGTTAGTGATATCATATGGTTCGTGGAATTTGATACCCCATGAGAAGAACTATATGAATCACAGTCTAGAGTTATTAGAGGTAGAATTTTCTATGAGGATGTGGAGGATTTATATTTTGGGAGAGAATTTTATTATTTAGTTGGGACATTAGAGTCTCAGGTATGTCTTTAAACAAAGAGATCTAAACCTAAGATAGAAGCACTATATGTATTTCTAATGGAAATATGACTTTCAGATATTCTATACTCTTAATAAGGGACACATGGTAGAATATTCCCTCAGCAGGAAGTTCAGTTCCCATCTGGTGGAGGAGGTGTCTCAGCATTTGTCTTCATTACATATGACCTTAGTGGAGGATAGGGGTATAACTTATCTTCTGTTAATGCTTTTTACTATTCCACTTCTTCAGTTCATGAGGGAGGCTTAGTTAGGAGACATCGATTGTGAGGTCCTACATGACCAGATATCCTTAGAAGATTCACCAGATGGATTCTCTAATTGAGGAAATCATGTCATCCAATTATAGGGATAGACAATTGTTCTGATCACATTGTGAGAGGAGGTGGTAAGGGAGTTTCACACTTATCCTTTGGATTTAAATCCTAGTTTAGAGAATATGTACAGAGAAATTCAGGGGTAGTTGTGGTGGGATTTCATGATGTTGAACGCGACCGAGTTTGTCACTCGGTGTCTCACAAGTATACAGGTAAAGGCTGATCACCATGTTATATTATGATTTTTGTAACCTCTTGAGATCCCATAGTTGAAATGGGATGGTATATACATGGAATTTGTGACTAGTATTCCTCATATAATGAGAGGCTGCAATTCCATCTTGGTGATAGTTGATGGACATACCAAGTCGGCGCACTTCCTTGCTATCAGGGAGTAGAATTCAGTGGAGAGTTTAGAGATGTTTTAAATGTATGAGATCATATGTCCATGGGTTAACCTTGATTATTGTCTCTGAATATGATGCATGTTTTATTTCATGGTTGTGGATAGGCCTTAAAGAGGAATCCAGGACCTAGTTGAGGATGAGTATAACTTTTCATCCCCAAAAATATGGGTGATTGATTACACAATCCTGGTGTTGGAGGATATGCTGAGTGATTGTGTGTTATACTTCATCCAAAACTGGGAGGATCACTTACCTTTGGTAGGTTTTTTTATAAAATATCTATTACTATACTATCAGCATGGAACCTTTCAAGGCCTAATATGGAAGACCCTACATGTCACCCTTATGTTGGACTGAGACTGGTGAAGAATATCTTATGAGGCCATATATGGTGCAGGCGATGATAGTGAAGGTCCAGGTGATCATTGAGTAGATGAGGACAGCCTAGAGAAGCCATTAATCTTGGGATTCCTAACAACATAAACTGTTTTAGTTCATACAAAGAGACTAAATTTTCCTAAGATCCTCTATAAATGAGTATTTCATAGATTTATCCAAGTAGGAAGGTTATCAATGAGGTTTATTTCATCATTTGAGATCCTAAAAATGATTTGTGAGGTCAATTAATACCTCACCTTACCCCAAAGTTAGATTGGGTGCATGACGTCTTTCATATTTCACAACTAAGGAGATACGTGCATGATCCTATGCACATTATAGATTGGGGAGAACTGGACATCAAGGATGGATCCACCTTCACAGAGTACCCAACAGCGATTGAGGATCGATATTAGAAGATCCAATGATATTGTACCATTCCTTTGGTTTGTGTGTTTTGGCAGCATGAGAACATGAGGGAGAGATCCTGAGAGATGGAGAAACAGATGCGGGGTCAGTATCCCAACCTTTTTGTCTAGTTTGTGCTTTTAAGGTATGAAAATCATTGAATGTGGGAATAATAAAGAGGAAAATTTTATGCCTTATAGAACATTGAAATATATTATGAAATATTTTTGGAGCCAGACGCTGAGATGCTGTGAGATTTTGAGGCCCTGTGAGCCCATAATAAATTTTATAAAAATATTTAATATGTTTATATCAAGAAAATAACATTTTAAAAAAAGTTTAATATCTCATAAATAGATTATCAAACCATAAATATAATAATTTAGTTGAATCTAGAATGTTGTTTTATCCCTAGGTGCAAACTAGGGATATTTGTCTTCATAATTTTGGTTGAGGTACTCATTGGTGGGTGCATTTAATTAAAATAAATTAATAAGTTATTTATCAATTTTAATAAACATCTAAATTAAAATCCTCTATAAATACCCCTTTATGATGCTTTTACAAGGGTTATACACATAACCCTTTCTATATATGAGAGTAGTAATAGAGTTTTCTTTATTAGAAGACCAACATAGAACAGATAACGACACCTAGATCAAGGTTGATTGGGAGGTAGTGAATGAAGAAAATCATATCCATCATGTCAAATTCCTTCTTTACTAATGATTGATCCATAACTGAGTTATGTATTTTCAATTATGACTTTTTCTATTTTTATTAAAAGATTAATCATCGATTAATTATCTTCTTTTGATCTATGATTTATTTATTTTCTTCGCATGATCCCCTACTACCTTATTGTATAATTGATCATTTAAATCCCTTGTTTCCCTTTATATCACCATTTTTATATAATCTATGGCCAATAAAACTTTTCCAAATGATCATTCACTTTGTTCCTTTTCTTTTATCCTCTCTTCAAATTGAGTTCTTCACTGTTGGCCTACAGGGCCATAGTTTGACATTTTCTGGGGGTTCAAGGGAGATCAAACCCTTGGATTTGTTGCGGTGTCATGAACAATGCACGGATAGATGGTTTTCAGAAATATCGATGAACGATGCGGGATACAGGTGATAATATATATATTTTGGATCTATAGGGAAATGCGATTGAGAGTTATGTGCACAGAAGGTACCTATGGGGTTGTGCAGTTAACACTGTTGGATGTTGATAGTTTTCTAGTGAAGAATGTTTGTAATCTGATTTTCATCCATCCATGGAGGGCAGTGTGTGTTATTATTATTTTTAACAATAATTACCTTTAAAAATGGAGTTTTGTTATTTTATTATCATTATTGATAATAATATTGAAATAATAATAAAAATTAAAATATTAAATGAGAAAATAGGGGGCGCATGCTGGGCATGAAACCCTCCGAGGGATATGTATGAGAAAATTTATTATCAAATTATAATATTGAAAATGATAATAGAATTTAAGGAATTGATAGATGGGGGATGAACCTAGAAGAAGGGGAAACCTCATGTATATTTACGTGTAAGCGATTTGAAAATACATTCCCTTTTTCTTTTTTTTATAATAACAATAACAATAATAATAATAATATTATTATTATTATTATTATTATTAATCCATTGTTTCTGACGTAACATATTCATCTAACATAGGAATGAAGAACCACATGTTGAATCGTGACCCTGGCATTGAGGTAGTCATTTAAAGACCAATGTTGGGTACCTTTTTTAGACTCATGACTTAGGTCCATGAAGCGAAATACATACGTTTAATAGTGAAATGAATTTTTTACTAGGTGTCTAATTTGGGCAGAGTGAATAGTCTATCCCAAGCATTTTTCAATGTGGATCACAATTTTTTGATCCATTTGTATATTCATGACCGTTTTTATGACATATCAATGTATTAATGTTTTATCTGGATGAAAAAATAATGAACCTCATGCAATCATCGAGCTTTTGGCCAGACTCATATTTTGGCATGTGAGTGCCTATCCTAAGTTTTTTTCTTCATAGAATGAAATGGTGTCCTTCATAGTTTATTTTGATATATTATGCAAGGTATTGTGAGAATGAAACTTCTTCAAGTGACATTGATGATGATGGTTGTTGGGTGTGATCATCATAATGTTATCAGGGTTAGTACTCCCCTATCATACCAGGGCGCAGGTTCCCCATATCCTTTACACACATGTTACCAAGGTCAGTACTCCCCTATCACATTTGGGCATGGGTTCCCCATATTATTCACAGATGTAGTGTCAGTACTCCCCCAACTACTACAGGGTGAGTTTTCTCTACCTATAGAGTGATAATCCCTTGTACTCTAGCTCTAGCAGCGTGTGGGTCCTCCATAGAAGTTTTTTAACCCTCTGTTTTGGAGCATAATTGTAGGGTTTAGGCCACAAATATCTTTTACAAGTGAGGTTATGTTATATGCATGATTTGGAGTCATGGATCCCTTAGTTGTAGTTCAAAGCAGTGGTGGGGTGCTGGACCCTCCCCATGATTTCTTTTGTCATTATGGATGATGTTGAACATCGATGATGGACCTTTGGAGTTGTGACTCACTATATCCATGGAGTAGTTGTGCGGTGTGGTCCCTCCTCATGACTTATTTGGATAGACACACGAGATGTTGGGCATTAATGATGGACCTTTGGAGCTATGGGAAGACTCATCGTCTTGGTCTGACCTCTGAGATGGAGACCCCCTTTCTCAATTATTTTTGGTTCTTATATGAACATATATATATATATATATATATATTTGGGATTTATTTTAACTATTTATTTGGATATATATGACTACTTATATCTTGTATTATATTTCTCTTGCTTCGGTTTTTGGGACATCATAATGGGTATGAATATACTCACCCATGAATGAGCTTTTCCCATACATGTCATGTTTTATGAAGATAACTAATAAGTAGACAGTGTAATTGGAAGAGATTATGGAAACCTGGGTGTATAGACTACTTATGGTGATGGATTCTTAGAGCTCAAGAGATGGGATGTAATGACCCGAACTTTTTGAATGATAATTATTTCCTAAAAATGGATGTTATATTTTTACACAACAATACTACATCTCATTGATAATGAAGTAAGTATATTTTAATGTTATTATCATGGTTCGACCGTTATATAACCATTGGTCAATTTGAACATCGGAAACTATACTCATAACATTATGATTATTGTTTATAAATTGAAACAATAATGGTTAATTAACACACAAAGAAGAGTCGATGGCCTCATCTAGTAGAATCAAGTTGTATGAAGCCCATTTATCAGAGCATGGGAAGGAGGTAGCATCACTAGGCTTCACTCTGGACCAAACCCAAAATGGGCTTCAAAATTTTAAGCTTGAACAAAATCTCAAACGAGAGAAGTTTAAGTTAGTGTAGATTACCACTTGGGTGATGTTATCAGAGCTGCCCCAAGACTCTATCACCATCACACACCTGACCCTTAAGAAATATTGGATGTTTTATGGGTTTATGTGTCAAGTAATTAGTCACCTAAATTGTAAAACCTTTTGTTTTAATAATATTTTTATTCCATCATTTCCATTTTAAAAATAGTTTTTCTTAAAAATGAGATGGAATTTGATAAATTGATTTTTCAGGTAAAATTTATGCTTTTCAAAAAGATATATATTATTATATTAAACTAAGATTTTATTAATAATATTTATTATATTTAAATTAATATTAAACACACCTTTTTAATTACAAATGATATTTTTTTCAAGTGTTAAAAATTTTACTACGCATTTTTTGTCTTCTATTATTTTTAATAATTAAGTATTTTTATAGTTAAAAGTTAAATTTCTCATATTAAAGGAATTATTATGAGAAAATAAATTTAATTTTTGAATTTAAAACATTGATATTAGGTTACACTGAATTTTTGAGAATTTTATAAAATATTTAGTTGTTCAGATAATAGTAAAAATACAGTTTTGAGTTTTTGGTATGTTTAATGACATCATAATGATGTAATATGTAATGTAAAATTATTTCCAACTCTTATGAATTTAAATATAATAATATTAGTCCCAATTTTCCAATTCCATGGGAAAATACAATAGTAAAACCCCTAGTTTTGCAAATACCACTACTGAGGTTTCCTCAGAAATTAATAAAAAAACTCCCCCACTTTTGTTATAAATACCCACCCATTACTTCATTTACATTCATTATAAATTCATAAAGATTTAATTTATGATATTATTACCTCACAAGGTGTCCTCAAGTCCCCATGGTCTCGATCTTTGAGTTTTATGAGTCACTATTCAATGTAAGGATATCTCAACTTCTCTTTTCCTTTCAAGTTCTCTTTTTTATGTGGTATGTCTTTGAAATTTTCACATCATGTTCTTATGAAATTTTTATCCTATACCTTTACTATATTAAGATGAATTTATTAATTGGAGACCCTTTTAACCTCCCTTTTTAATGTTTTCTAAAACTGTGTTTCATACCCGTTATGCTACCAAATTTTCATCTCGAAATTTCTCTCTTTTTATCAAGAAATTATTTTATTTTATTTTGTGAAAACCCAAACCTATATCTCTTCCAGTTTTATTCACATAGATGTCAAAATGAATTATTTTTTTATGATATTAACATACAATAAACCCTCCTCCATTTTACATGGGTTTAAAATGACAAAACCATCATGTTTTTAAGCACTTTTTAAAACGCCTTGATTTTGATATGAAACCCATCTCTTTTATTATCCATGGGTTATTTATGAGATGTGTTATTATGATACATGTATCTCAAATTAATTAAAAATATTAATGGTTTACCCTAATAGTGATCCAATGAATTGGGTAAATAATTTAATCTCTAGAGATGACAAGTTTTACGATACCTTGGTGAATAACCTTAGTAATTTTTATGAAACCTTGTTGATAAAACATGGTGATATGTTGATGAATGACTCAAATAAATGTTGTATCCACATTTACATGTTATGAATCATGTTTTTTATTATTATTATATGCCTATTTTTCCATTTTTGATGTCTTTATGTATTTCTTCATGTTCTTATTGATATTCTTCAAGATCACAAGTAAACTATTTCTCTTGTTTTCCCTTACTGGGCCTTATGCTCACCCTTTCCTTTGATGTATGTCCCCAAGTTATGATATGCAATAAATTTACTTAGGATGAACCTTGAAGAATAATTTATAGTGTAATAGAAGAATTTTTTATGTTTTCTGGTATAAAGAACCTTATTTCCAAGACACTAAACTTTATAACATCCTCTAATTGTAAAATTATATGTAAAGTTATGTAATAAAAAGGCAGGATTACATAGTTGGTATCAAAGGATGGTTTATTTATTTTTCTAAATTATGATTTTAAAACATTAGGAAGAACCTTAGTTAAAAGTTTAAATATCAGAAAACTTCTTGGTATTTTGGTAAAATATTAAGTAATTGGTTTTCAAACAAATAAATCATTTTCTAGATATGAACAAGTAGATGTGGCTCTATCACAGATGTATCTAGGGGTAAAATACAAAAATACCTATTTGAGATAGACTTAAACGGGAACTGGTGAATGATAATGGGCCTTGCTTCACTCCTGGTTTGACACTCCTAGGAGATATGTTTGGTTAATCACAATCTTTTTTTTTTGAATCATTATGAAGGATTTATAGAAAATTTAACTATTTTTAATGAATAACATGTTTAAGCATGATGTTATATGAAATAAAAGTTTTCTTGTAACGACAAGATTATTAAATGAAACAAATTTTCACTAAGGTTTTATTATTTTATAAAATGGTGGTAAATATGAGAAACCATATAAACGGTGAGTGTAACAGACAAGGAACTAAAGACCTTCTTATGGAAGATAGAATGGAAATCTTTATGAGAATGATGAATCAACTGACTTGAGTTATGTGAAATAAATTTAATCAAGAGGAGATACCAGATTTACCATGAAGGGAACAACTTTCTATTAAGTCCTTTATGCATAAACGACCACCAACCATTAGTGGATCTATCGACCCATTGATTGTTGAATATTGGATAAGATTTATCTAACATATCTTTTATGTACTTTGTTGTTCAAAACATGAGAAATTCACCTTGACTATTTACCACTTAGAGGGAGAAGTTGATCAGTGGTGGAAACTGGTTAAAAATACAAATCCAAGAGGGGATATTGAATCTATGGAGTGGAATGAGTTCAAGGGAACCTCTTTCAAAAATTATTTCCATCGTTTAACAATAAAAAATGGAGAAAGAATAATTAGAGCTGAAACATAAGGAAAATGAATCTGTAGGATGCTATGAGATGAATTTCACAAGACTTTCCCGTTACAACTCTAACTTTTTCATGGATCCTAATGCAAAGTTTGATAGATTAAATAGTGGACTAAGACCTCATCTATGGAATAATATTTCCATCCAAGAATATGAAAACTATGATGGGATCGTGAGGAGTGATATGAATGTTTTTCTAGAGTTCGGTATGATGCAGTGGTATCACAAATCAAATGAAAAGAACGGATATTTAGATCCAAACCTAGAGAGGATCTTTGACCAAGGAAGAGGATGAAATCAAGTATAAATTTCCACATGAAATAAATTTGTGAAGAAGCATTCAGGTAAATTCCTAATCAGGAGTGGAAAAGAAGGACATATTTCTCAAAACTATCATAGTGAGTTGAAGCCTCAACTTCCCAAAACTAACAAAAAAGGGTAAATGGTGCAGGACCTTCCTGGAGTCTAATGATTCATGTGTGGAAAGTGTGGCCACTTTTCCAATCACTATCTAAATCTGAGGGAAGTGGAGGGGAATCACTATCAACCTCAACATAGGCCAAGGGAGTAAGGTCATGCATTTTATATCAAGACAACTGAATTTGGAGCTCCCATTGATGTGCTGGTAGATACTCTCATTGTTCTCTCAAAGCTAGCAAGTAATTTTTTTATTATAGTTCTATTAATTCCTTTATTTCCTCTAAGTTTCCAAACAATATAGAATTAATCCCTGAACTGATAGAAGTACAACTTTCAAACAAGAATTTTAGAGGGATTATATAAGCATCAAAAATTGTATAGACACTCTAGTATTGACTTTGGAAAGCACATTCTCATCACACATATTGTAGTCATTTCCATTATAGAATTTGACATTATACTAGGGATGGACTAGATCTCAAAGTATAATGCTAAAATCAACTACAGAAGCAAGAAAATCCTAGTAGTCTTGAATGGAAAACCTATATTTGTTTTCAAAGGAGAGATATAATGACCTAATATTTGTCTAGAAGAACCTCTTATAGCCTTATTTATGGAAATAATTAGTGAAGAAGAATAAGGAAATGGATGTATTAATAGAGAATGTCCCCATCATTCAGGAATACATTGACATATTTCCGGAGGAGTTACCTGGGCCTCCCCGAAAAATAGAGGTAGAGTTATCTATTAAACTTATGCCTGGATCCAATCTAATATAAAAAACACCATATATAATGGAAAATGTGGAGATGGAGGAATTAAAGAAAAAACTCTAATATCTTTTAGACAAAGGGTTTATCTGGACAAGTGTGTCTCCTGGGGGAGCACCTATTCTCTTTGTGAAGAATAAGGATGAATCAATGAGGTTATTAATTGATTATTGAGAACTTAATGGGAACATAGTGAAGAAAAAGTACCCTCTTCCAAGAATTTATGATTTAATTGACTATCTTTGTGGGGATAAATTCTTCTATAAGATTTATCTTCAATATGGTTATCATCAAGTGAGGGTAAAAAAAGAAGATATTCCAAATACCACCTTCTGATCAAGATATTGGCACTATGATTTTGTTGTTATTCCCTTTGTATTGACTAATTCTCATGCTATTTTTTTGGATTTGATGAATAGAGTATTTAAGTACTACCTTGATAACTTTGTGGTAGTTTCTATTGATTATATTTAGAAATATTAAAAAATTCATGAGGAAAATTAGGATCATCTAAGGTATATATTTAAAACTCGGATGAATGAGAGGTTATTTGGAAAGTTCAACAAATGTGAATTTTGGTTACAACATGGTTCTTTCTTGGGGAACATTTTAACCAATGAAGGAATCTCAATTGACCCTGAAAAGAAAATGGTTGTGGAGGAGTGGACTCAACCTACAACAATAACTAGTATTAATATTTTCCTTGGTTTAAAAGATATTATATGTCCTTTTTGGGAAAAAAATCACAACTATCTAATCCATTAACCAAGTTAACTCTAAAAGGGGTCAAGTTCATCTGTACAAAAGAGCATGAAGAAATTTTAAAAGATCTGAAGAAGATATTGGGTACTCTACCCATTATAACTCTACCCTCTATTGGATAAGGATTTGTTATTTTTAGGGATGAATCTTTGAAAGGGATTTGGTGTGTCCTCATGAAAAATGACAAGGTGATTTCATATATGTCTTTAAAGTTAAAGTTTCCTGAGAAGAATTATCCTACACATGATCTAGAGATGGATTATGTTGTTTTTCCTCTAAAGATATGGAGGCACTATCTTTAAGGTGATAAATGTAATATATACACAGACCATCAAAGTTTGAAGTACATTTTCATGAAAAATGAATTGAACATGAGATAGATGAGATGGTTGTAACTTCTTAAATACTATTATTGTTCAATTAATTATCACAATAGTAGAGAAAATGAATTCGATAATGAATTAAGTAGGAAAGACCATATTTTGTGGAAAATAATGAGGATTAAAATATATCCTTTGATCAAAGATCAAGTAAAACTGGACAAGGGAATAATAAGGGAGGGGGAATCATCAACCCTATCCCAAATGTTTTCTCAATCATCATTACTAGTGAAGATCAAGAAATCTCAAAGAGAAGATCCTTTGTTACATAATAAGATAGAGGCTGTGAAGAATGAGAAGTTTTCTAAGTTTAATATTGATCAATAAGGTGTATTGAAATTTCATACAAGGTTATGTGTTCCATATATTTCTAAAATAAAGAAGGAGCTGATGGATGAATATCATCGATATAATTTCTCTATATATCCAAGAAGCATGAAAATGTATAGGGACCTTGATGATAATTATTGGTGGGATGGCATGAAAATGGATATTGTCAACTAAAATACAAGGTGCCTTGTGTGTCAAAAAGTGAAGGCATAGAGAAAATTCCAAAATGGGTATTACAAACACTACCCATACCATCATGGAAGTGGGAAAAATCACTATGTACTTTTTCCCAGGTCTCTTGATAAATACAAAAGGAAATAATGTGATATGGGTTATAGTGGACCATATCACCAAGACTTCCCATTTTACCTCTATTCAGGTATACTTATAGCTTGATAAACATTCCAAGATATATGTGAAAGAAGTGGTAAGGTTGCATGAAGTTCCACTTCCTATCGTATCTTATCGTGATCCAAGGATCACATCAAAATTCTGGAGAATTCTTCAACATGATTTGAGTTCCGAATTTAATTTTAATATGAACTATCTTCCCCAAACTGATGGCCAATCTGAAAGGACTATTCAGAAACTTATGGACATGATGAGAACATGCTCAATATAATTTAAAGGTGGATGGGATCAACATATACCATTAGATGAGTTCTCATACAACAATAACTTAGATTCAAGAACTCAAATGGAACTCTATGAAACTCTATATGGTAAGTTATGTAGAACTCCTACTTGTTGGGATGAAGTTGGTGAGAGAAAGCTTCTTGGTTATAATCTTGTGCAAGAGATGACAGAAATGGTGCATTCCATCCAACAACACATAAAGGCTTCTCCTAGCCGAGAGAAGAGTTATGATGAAAACCATTGAAGGGACTTGGATTTTGATGTTGGTGAAAAAGTCTTCCTTTTAATTTCACCTTAGAATAGATTCATCATGTTGGGAAGAAAGGGAATCCCATCTCCATGTACATTAGCCCCTATAAAATCCTTGATCGTATAGTAGCAGTGACCTATCTGCTTGCACTACCACCAAATCTAGTACAAGTTCATGATGTTTTCCATGTATCACTCTTGAGGAAGTATGTACCCGGCCCTTCACATGTATTGAATCTAGAGGTTGTACAACTAGAACATGACCTCTCTTATGAAGAGCATCCGATGGAGATCTTGGACCATAAAGACAACGTTCTACGCAACAATACTACCGACCTTGTTAAAGTGGTGTGTATGAAACGAAAATATGAAGAAGTGGCGTGGGAACCAAAAGAAGCAATGATGGTGAAGTACCATCACCTTTTCTCAACTAAAAGAACAAGTTGAAATTTTGGGGATGAAATTTCTTAAGGGGGTAAGAATGTAACAACACAAACTTTTTCAATGATAATTATTTTCTACAAATGTGTGTTATATTTTTACATAATAAAACTATATCTCATTTATAATGAAGTAAGTATATTTTAATGTGACCATCAGGTTTCAACCATTATATGACTGTTGGTCAATTATGACCATTTGGAACTATACTCATAATGGTTTTATTATTGTTTATAAATAGAAACAATAATGGTTAATTAATGAAGAAAGAAGAGTTGATGGACTCAGCTAGTAGAATCAGGCCATACAAAGCCCATTTGTCAGATCTTGGGAAGGAGTTAGCATCACTAAGCTTTGCTCTGGACCAATCCCAAGTTGAGCTTCAACATTTTAATCTTGAACAAAATCACCTACAGGAGAAGTTCAAGTTAGCCAAGATTACCACTTGGGAAATGTTATCCAAGCCACCCCAAGAGTCCATCACTATCGCACACCTTACCATTGGGTCATATGGTGGTTTTTTAGGGGGCTATGTGTCAACACCTTAGTCACTTGAATTTTAATCCATTTTTTTAATAAAATTTTTATTCAATCATTTCAATTTTAAGAATATTTAAGCTTAAAAATTCAGATGAAATTTGATAAATTCATTTTTTCAGGTAAAAATTGAACTTTTCAGAAAGATGTAAATTATTTTATTAAACTAAGGTATTATTAATAATATTTATTATAATTAAATTTTAATAAAACACTCCTTTTAATTACAAATGGTAAAATAATTTTTTTCAAGTGTCGAAAATTTTACTATGCATTTTATATCCGCTATTATTTTTAATAATTATGTATTTTTATTGTTAAAAGTTAAATTTCTCATAGTTATTGAATTATTATGATAAAATAAATGTCATTTTTGAATTAAAAAAATCAATGTTAGGTTACAGTTAATTTATGATAATTTTATAAAATATTTATTTTTTTGGTGAATAGTAAAAATACCCTTACGAGTTTTCAATATTTTTAATGACATCATAATGATTTAATATTTAATGTAAAATTATGGTTGATTCTTGTGAATTAAAATATTATAATAGGTGTCCCAAATGTCCAATACCATGGTAAAATTCCCGGGACAAGCTCATGGTTTTTCAAATACCCCTACTGATGTGTCCTCAGAAATTAATAAAATAATGCCCTCACTTTTTTCTATAAATACCCACACATTACTTCGTTTCCTTTCATTAAAAATTTATACACCACTATGTTCTAAATTTATTACCTCCCAAAGAGTCCTCCCAAGGTATCCATAGGCCCCCAAGGTTCCAATATTTGAGTTTTAGGAGTCACCATTCAAGGTAAAGGAAATCTCAACTTCTCTTTTCCTTTCAAGTTCTCTTTTTATGTGGCATGTCTTTCAAATTTCCATATCATATTACTCTTTAAATTTTATCATATCTCTTTAATTTATAAATATTAATTTATTAAATGGATACCCTTGTCCCCTATCTTTTCAATGTTTTCTAAATCCGTGTTTCATAGTTGTTATGCTGTCGGATTTTTGCCTCAAAATGCAACTCTTTTTAACAAGAAATTATTTTATTTTCTTTCCTGAATACCCAAACCACTATATTAGCCAGGGTTATTCATATAGATATAAAAATGATCTATTTTAATTCTTGGATTTACATACATGAATCCCACATTCCTTTTTGTGGGGTTAAAATGAAAAAAGCATCATGTTTTTAATCACTTTTTAAAACACTGTGATTTTGATATGAAACCCATATATTTTATTCTTAATAGGTTATTTATGATATTTTTTATTATGATCTATGTGGATAATATTAATTAATACATATGAAGGGTGTTCCCTGATAGCGGTTCAATGCATTGGGTAAAGAATTTAATCTCTAGAGATGAAAATTTTTACGATACCTTGGTGAATAACCTTGGTAATTTTTATGATACCTCAATGATAAAACTTGGTGATATGTTTATGAATGACTCAATTAAATTTTGTATCCAAATTTCCATGTTGTTAATCATGTTATTTTTATTATGATATTCCTATTTTTCCATTTCTCATACCTTTATGTGTTACCTCAAGTTCTTATTTATATTCCTCAAGATCACAAGTAAACTATATCACTTGTTTTTCCTTACTAGGCCTTATGCTCACCCTTTTCTTTGATGTATTTCCATTGGTTATGAATGAAATAAATGTACTTAGGATAAACCTTGAATAATATTTTAATGTTTAATAGAATAATGTTTTGAGTTTTCTTGTATTATGTACCTTATTTCCAAGACACTAAACTTTAAAAGATCATATGTTTAAAAATATTTGTGTAAAGTTATGTAATAATAAGGTGGGATTCCATATGATATCTCTCATCTTTTTTCCCTCCAATTACTATCAAGTTGGGACATATTTTTTGGTTGTGTGTGTAGTTTTTCCTTAATTTTTCAGATTGCACTATCTCACTCTTTTGAATTACATATAGGTTGTTATGTTCATTGTTTTTACTCAAGTCATTAATTTCTTTTATTATTATTCCTATGCACTTATGCATGGATATGGTTGGGTGTGTGCACACATGTAATTTAAAAAAAAACACCTCCAGTTTTAGTTATGCATTCTCAGTTCCTGTATCCATCCCCTAGCCTATGGATGTGGTCTTTGGGTTG
This sequence comes from Viscum album, assembly GCA_963277665.1. Classification (NCBI taxonomy): domain Eukaryota; kingdom Viridiplantae; phylum Streptophyta; class Magnoliopsida; order Santalales; family Viscaceae; genus Viscum; species Viscum album. The sequence continues at coordinate 1,842,292,318 of OY728135.1, forward strand.
TGGCGGGAATGTCTTCCATCAGCCAGACAAGCCATAGTGGGTTCAGCTGTTATAATGCAACATAATCCTTGAGCACATCGGGTGTTCAGTTTGAGCACCATCCTGGGAATAATAAAAATTAAATAAAATATTAAATTTATTTAATTTATTTAATTTATTTAATTAAGATTAAACTGAAACCCTCTTATTTATAAATCACTTATGGAAAAAACCAAGGGTTATTTTCATAACCCCAAGGATTGAGAGAGGGTCATTGGTGGGAGATTCTTTGAAGATCAATGTAGGACCGTGGATTAGAAATCGTTCATCCTATCGGAGCTTGTGAATCTCACCAATGATTGTGATGTGGAACTATTATTCATTATGGATCGATCCAACCATGTGGTAGGGAATTGTTTTTTTTGGATTTAATCCCCTAATAATCTATCCCCAATCAAACATGAATAATTACTCTAAAAAATAATTCTCAGGTTGACCATTGAATAACATGTATGATTTATCTTCTTATAAATTATGAATGAGTATTGTTTTGATGAATCATATTTATTTATTCCTCATTCAGCATTCTAATGTAAATGTTTTATTCTAACCTAAAGAATAGATGATGTTCCTTCCTCTTATTGTTTTTTATTCAATTCTTCCCCTTATTCTTCATGCATTCATCGTCGGTATTTCATTTGGACATCAGTTAAAAAAACCTGATAGCTGATCATTGTGAAATTTCTCTATAGCATAATGGATCGATATTACGGGTACATATTTGGGTTCGATGGCATGATCACAGTGCAATGATGACCACATGTGATCATTGTTTGGAACAGAGACCGCAATTCAAGTTTTGGTGTGGTAATGGAAGCACAGTGTAGTAGGGAGTGATTCTCAAGCTATTTAGATGGATAAAATATAGTAATTAGAAATGGAAAGGTTCAATCTACCCATATGTATAATTTTTGATGATTATCATGGTAGATTCAGTGGTAGAAGTGGTGCGAGTAAAGACGTGTGAAGACCCTACAGGTTCTGAAAAAATCCTGACTACATTGTGTGTAGTTGGAAGAACACACCCCATATAGTACATTGGTCATGGAGAAAAGTGTTTCAAAGAAACAAGAATATCACATGCCATGTGGGATATACCATATGTCGTGTGACCCATTCCTGATGACTCGGTATATACCCTTAGGGTACACGAGTACAAACATGGCCAGGTACATGGGAAGAACCAGAGTACACGGGCATATCCTAGTACCCAGAAATGGCCTGATACACATGTATCACCTCTATATTTTATGATATTCTCCTTTTTAAATAAAATTTATGTAACACCCTAAGATTTTACGGTATGCATCTTTTTTAATTTAACTTTTTCAACAACTTACGAGCTTAACAAATGATTAAATATCATTATTTTATTATTATAGTTATATCCTAGATGTTTTCAGTGGAATTAATGAATGTGATTAAGTAAATAATGAATTTATAGATTAAACAGGTTTATAAAATTAATTCATTGGTTACCAATTAATAATAAATAAAAACCAATTAAATATAAAAGAGATATTTTTATAAAAAACTATCTTAATACCCTTAATGAAATTTTATATTAATAAATTAAATTAATCACTATTAGTGAAATATATTAATAATATATATATAATATTTAATCAATATTTTTACATTCATTCAAAATATTTTTAGAGTCATAAGATAAGAATAAAACCAATTTTACACATAAAAAAGCTATATTTTTCTAAACATAGTTTTACCACATTTTAATGGAGAACTTATTTTAAATATAAATTTTTAAACTTTTATTTGAAAAAATAAATATTAATTTTGAAATATTAATATCAAAATTAACTTTGGTTAATTGTTTTTTATTTTTTTGATAAATTTCATTTTTGATGAATAGTAATGTGACTGTTGAAATAATAATTTGACAATTAAGAATAGTAATGTAGAAATTAAAATAATAACCTCACATATTAAATTAAAAATAAATTTAGTCATATAATAAATTAGAATATAGTATATTTATATCATTGAATAAGTGAATAAATATTTTAAAAATTATAAGTTAGTGTTTGGATTTTTGTGAAACATAAATGTTTATTTAAACTTTTATAATTAAAATAACCATTTAAAAGGATATTTATTTTCATAAAATAGATTGATTTATTAATATTTTATCATCCTATGATTATATTATAATTTTATGAGACCTTATTTAAGTTTTGAAAGTGTCATAAAATCAGTTATAATATTAGAATTGGTATTTTTTGAATAAATGGTGATTTTATTTAAAAAATTAATTTTCTCATATTTACACAATTATTTTCAAAAAATGGATTTAATTTTTGAATTATAATCTTCCAAAAATGGTTAGGGTAAATTTTCTAGTTTTTTATAAAATACTTGAACTTTGGGTGAATAGTAAAATACGATAATTTACGATAATTGATAAATACTTGAATTATGGAGTCATAGATGATTTATGGATAATGTAAGCCTATAATCTAGAAATATACTTCATTATTATAATATATTTAGATATAATTCTCAAACTCTTCATAATATTGAGTCAAAATAATAAACTAATAAATAAAATAATTAGAAATCACCCCTCTCCTTCACTTTAAATACCACCCCTCTCCACCTCTTCTCCTCACACCTTCAAAGTTTTGATCCTTATTTAACTTCTACCCAAAAATATTAACAGACCTATTTTCAATGTCCACGACCTACTGTTCACACCAAAAGGCCAAAACCAAGGGCCTTAAAGAGGTTCTCAGGGAGAGGAATTTAAGAGGTAAAAACCATTTCCTTTTTCTTTTAATTTATTTTCATGTTCTTTTCATTTCTTATATTCTTCTAACCTCCATATTCTAAGTAAAATGATATATCCATTATCATTTATATACTATATTTTTATTTTTTATGTAATTATCCATCATCAATTATCTTCCCTCTCCTTTTGTTCTAAAAATGAAAACATTGTCAGTGATGTGTTGATTTAGCACATTCAAGGATGAAGAGTTTTAAATTTCCATTACCACATCAAAATATGTTCATGAAACCATTTTAATGATTCAAATAGAATAGAATATATTTATCTAATCCTATTTAAGGTTCTTAAACCATTATTTATGAATGATGTATATTAATAAAACAAACCTAGTTTGTGATCATCGAAAAACTGTGAAAATAATCTAAACGATTATCACTAACATATTATCTAATGATTCATCCTCACCCCAAATAACCAAATTAGTTATATAACCATTTAAACTTGTGTATGTTTATTAATAACATATAAATTCAATTTTGGAAATCTTTTTCCATTTTAAATGAACTTCCATACACATATACAAGTAAACCAATCATTAGAACCAAGGAAACGAACGCTTCCGAATGATAAAATTGTATCTTATAACTCATAAAAAAGACCATATATGACTTGAATAAAACTATAATAAAAAAATAAATGTTTATAAGGTTCTTAATTAATTAATTATTTTATTTTATTTTATTTTCCATGACATTAAGGTTATGTGAAAAACACTTTCAGACATAAGGTAAGGGGTTTTCTCATATCACTTTTATTTTATTTAGATATGCCTTATTCACCACTATTTCCCATGTGTGGTGTATATATACATCCAATTTATGTATCGTATAATGATTCTATTTATATTAATGGTATTCAATTTTTCTTTTTATTTTAATTAATTTTACGGGGCTTACGTTTCAATTGTTTGCAAAGTTGTAAGGGATTCTCCCTCAACATCCATTTTTCATTTGGGTTGCAATTTCTCTATATTTAGCCCGGTGTAATTATCCTTTATTTATATATATATATATATTCTAAATTATGTTTATATGTTCCAAAATAATGTTTTTAGATCATTTAAACCTTATTTTATTGGAAATACATGATTTTAAATGGATCCCCTCTCAATTCTTCTTGATAAGAAAGCCTCGACGGTATGTTTATGATGTATGGCATTATCCATTGCCTCATTATGTATTAATAATTGAAAATACATGTGATTATTTAACTAGAAGAATATATATAGTTAAGTTCCTTTATCAGGTGATTATTTATATATAATTATGTATTCATCTCTTATTCCTTCCATATTATTCACAAGATTATGTTTTAATGGCATGTGTTTTTAGTTATTCACCACACCTTATTGTTTATGTTTATTTGTGAAAGCTTATTTTGTATTACTGAACCTTGATAAGAATATAATATCACTCATTTATTATGATTTATTTTCCACCATTATATGAATATGTATGTTATGAATGACTTCCAATAATACTCTAAAAGTTTATGGAGTTCTATATTGTTTTTACTTTCATGTTTTATTACAAAGTTAATGCATATAATCTAGTTTCCAAAACTACGAAAATGATCATTCCTTTTGGATTTAAGTCTTTTATCTATTTCAATGTATTAATGTAAGGAACCAACTCTGGGCTACTGGGGTCTAGGTATTTATAGTTGGTTTCATAGGAAGTTTAGTATAAAACTTGGAAAATTTATTTAGAAAACATATATTAAGGGAAATAACCATAAGATATACTTTGAGGATAAGTATAACATCCTAAAATTTTGGTATGGTAGAGATTATGTGGGTATTTGTAGAAATTCATCCCTATCTAGATACTACAATTGTATGTGGTTCTGTCACAGATGTACCTAGGAGTACCAACTCTGATAAGGTGTCATAATACTGATATGGGGGAACCTAGTACATAACAACGAGCCTTAGTGCACACCTGGTTTGACACTCTTGGGGGATATGTTTAGGATAATTCACATTTTCTTTACAAATAATTATTAAGGAATTACATATATAATTAAAATGAATAACCTAGGTTAAACCTAATGTTTTTTATGTTGAAAACAAGGTGTCATGATATTCTATAAATGATTATAAATTTTTCTCACACTATGCTTTTTGGTTTTAGTCAATGGATGGAACCCAAAAAAGTCATGTTAAAATTTAACATGATAGAAAACTTGGTGGTGATAAGAGACCAAATGGTAAGTTGATAGAATTGAAATATATCATGTTCATGTATAATCAGTTTTCTCAAAATATTTTGGACAACATATATCTTAACCAACTTTTGAACCCACCAAAGAAGAGAAAAAATGGAGTTTTCTAAGACCTCCAGCGGTGGAACCATGGAGAAAAGAAGGATCAATTACATCATGTAAGAATAGTGGAAGGGGACACCGAGGAAAGGGACTTAAAGGAATGGATAAATTCTGTATGTGTGGTAAATAAGGACATAATGAAAATAATTTCCATGGAAAAAATGAAGTGTACAATTGATGGAAATAAAACTGATCTGTAAAATCCATTTGTAGTTATTTTACTTAAATTTAGGGGACATGGGAATTAACTGAGTAAATTCCATATTCTATAGGATAACCACTAGAACAAGGAAAGACCTATGTGGAAATAAATGTATGATTTATTTTTGTATTGAGTTTGTATTGAAAATCATAGTTAAAATAATTTTTTGTGATTCGCTTTATTTCAAGGATTTCCATCATATTTATTTTCAAAGTTAAATGGTTTTATAAAAAGGACAACCTGCATATTGGGTGACAACCCATCATGTCTGGAAAGGCAATAGGGTTTTAACCCACAACTAAAGGGATAAAATGGTGCACCACCTACCACTATATTATATTAAGTCCTAGTTATCATGACTTTTTTTGTTAAAAGATCTAACGGATAAAATTTATTTTGATTTTAGGGAATTTATGTTTTATCAAAAAGATAACTTTGGGTTGGGAAATGATTTGGTGATTAAGTGATTGATGTTTTTTAGAAAGTATTCAAATTTTTTGGAATCTGATAAGATTTTGGTAAATAGAATATTTTGGAGAATAATTATTGAATTTTATTTTGGAGTCAAATATGATTTTATTATAGACTTATGGTGATCCAGTTTATTTATGTAAATAGCTAGAATATCTTGGAGATTATGTGATATGTGAAATTAATTTTTTTTATAAGACATTAAGAGTTATTGATGTCATTTGGAAGACTATATGAAATAATTATTTTTATTTTAGGGTCCTAGTCTAGAATATTTTTTGATGAATGATATTAATTTTCAAAATGATCTATGTTGAACTTTGAGTTTTATATTTAAATCTTGGAGATAAAAGTTGTTTTTCATCATATAAAGGGTTATTATTTTTAGTTAATTATATTATCTTATCCTAACCATTATGGTTTTTTTTCATTTATAATGACAATAGTAATGAATAATTATACTTTTTTAGGATCTGTGATCCATAGAAGTTGATTCAAATTCTTTAGGTGTGGAAAAATACATCTTGAACATTCATTTCTATGTATAAGGAATGAAGTGAAAATAGATAAAATTAAAACCAAAGAATTATATTATTCTTATGAAATGGAAAGTAATAAAGTAAGTTTAATTTCTCAAGATCTTATCTAGATATTAAAGGAAACCCTCAACTCTCAGAAAAGGATTTTGAAACAAAAACGTTATCTGTTAGCTTTCCTTACTAAAAGATGGGCGGTATTCTAACCGATCACAAGATTTATGGTTTTTTTTATGATTAACTTTCTAATGAACATTTCCTTTATCATTATCCATCAGAACATTATGGTTATATTTCTCTTTTATGTCCATGTTTTCACTTCCCACTAATATTCTCTTATTCTAAAGCCTAATATTGTGGTGACCTTCGCATTTCCACTTTCCATCTTATTAAGAGGATGTTTTACTAACCGTATTTCTAATATGGATTTCACACAAAATACTTTTCAAAAATAAAACTCCATTTTTCAACATACAATATCAAATTGTGAGGACATAATTTATTGAAGAAGGGTAGAATATAACAACCCTAGATTTTATGGTATGCAATTTTTTAAATTTAACTTCTACAACAACTTATGATCTGAACAAATGATTAAATATCATTATTTAAATATTATAGTTATCCCCTAGATGTTGGGAAAGGTGGGAATGAATGAGATTAAGTAAATTATGAAAATATAGATCATATAAGTTTATAAAATTAATTCATTGGTTACAAATTAATTAGAAATGAAAACCAATTAAATATAAAGAAGGTATTTTTATAAAAATATTTTATTCCCACAATGAATATTTATATTAATAAATTAAATTAATCACTATTAGAGAAATATATTAATGAAATTTATATATTATATATTCAATAAAATATTTTTTCATTCATCTAAAATATTTTTATAGTCATAAGAAAAGAATAAATCCAATTTTACACATAAAAGGCTATATATTTTTAAACACAGTTTTACCGCCTTTTATTGGTGAACTTGTTTTAAATATAAACTTTGAAACTTTTATTTAACAAATTAAACATTATTTTTGAAATTGTAATATCAAAATTAACTTTTGTTAAATTTTTAGTATTTTTCTGATAAGTTTCAATTTTGATGAAAATTAATGTGATCGTTGGAATAATAATATGATTTTAATGAATGGTAATGTGGACATTATAATAATAAACTTATCTATTGAATTATATATAAAACTTATTCATATAATAAATTAAAATATATTCTATTTATCTCATGGAATAAGTAAACAAATGTTTTAAAAATGATAAGTTAAGTGTTTGAATTTTTGTGAAACACAAATGTTTATTTACAATTTTATAAGTAAAATAACAATTTAAAAGGATATTTATTCTCATAAAATAGATTATTATATTAATATTTTTTTCTTATTATTATAGGATAATTTTATGGGACCATAGTTAATTTTTGAAAGTGTCAAAAAATCAGTTATAATATTAAAATTGGAATTTTTCAAATAAATTATAATTTTATTTAAAAATTAAATTTCTCATATTTATAAAATTATTTTCAAAAAATGGAGTTTGTTTTTGAATTATACAAGTCCAAAAATGTTTAGGTTTATTTTTTTAGGATTTTTCTAAAATACTTGAATTTTTTGTGAATAGTAAAATACGATAATTTACGATAAATGCTAAATACATAAATTATGGATCCATTAATGCTTTATGGATGATGTAAGTACATAATCTCAAAACCTACTTAATTATTTTAATATATTTAGTGATAATTGTCAAATTATTCATATTATTGAGCCAAATAATAAACTAATGTATAAAATAATGAGAAATCACCCCTCTCTTGCACTTTAAATACCACCCCTCACCACCTCTTCTCCTCACACATTACAAGATTTGAGACTTTTCCAAATTCTACCCCAAAAATCTTCCCAAGACTCTATCCCAAATCCAAGACCTATGGGTATCACAAAAAAAACCAACGACATTAAGGAGGTTCTCAAGGAGGGGAATTTAAGAGGTAAAAACTTCATTCCTTTTCTTTTAATTTCTTTTCAAGTTATTTTATTTTTCTTATATTATCGTCACCTACCTATCCCAGGTAACATGAAATCTATTATATAATTTTTATACTATAATTTTATTTTTTTGAGGTAATTATCCATCATCAATTCTCTTCCCTCTCTTTTTTTCAAAAAATGAAAACATTGTCTGTGATGTGTTGATTTATCGCATTCAAGGATGAAGTGTTTTCAATTTCCATTACCACCTCCAAATATTTTCATGAAATCATTATCATGGTTTAACCAGATTATAATATATTTATTACATCTAATTTAATGTTTTGGAACCATTATTTATGAATTATGTTAATGACTAAAACAAATCTAGTTTGTGATAATTGAAAAACCGCCAAAATAATCTAAACGATTATCACTAACATCTTATCTAATGATTCATCCTCACCCCAAATAACCAAATAAATTATATAACCATTTAAACTTATTATTTTTTATTAATAAAATATATCTTTAATTCATTATATCTTTTTTCATTTTAAATAAACTTATATACTTATATACAATTAAACTGATCATGAAATCCAAGGAAACGAACACTCTTGAATGATAAAATTGCATATTATAACTCATTAAAAATACCATAAATGACTTAACAATGTTATAATAAATAAGATACAAGTTGATAAGTTTATAAATTAATTAATTAATGGATTTAATTATATTATCTAGGGAATTATTTTCATGTGAAGAATCCTTTCGGACATAAAGTAAGGGGTTTCCTCATATCACTTTCATTTCATTGAGATATGCCTTATTCACCACTATTTATAATGTGTGGTGTGTGTATAATTCCCATTTATTTATCATATTATGATTCTATTTATCTTCATGGTATTAAATTTTTCTTTTGATGATAATTAATTTAATGGGGTTTACATTTTTACTATTTGCAAAGTTGTAAGAGATTCTCCCCAAACTTCCATTTTTCATTCAGGTTATGATTTATCTCTCTTTAAACTAATGTAATTATTATTTATTTATATATATATATATACATTATAAATTATATGTATATGTTCCAAATTTTTGTATCTAGATCATTTCAACCTTATTTTATGGTAAATACATGATTTTATAAGGTTCCCTTGTCAATTCTTCCCAATAAGCAAGCATGAATTAAAGGAACTTCCCAATTTCTTGCCCATTTTCAAGTACACTCCATAATCCATTTGAATCCACCAATATTTTTCTTAAATTTATATTTATATCATGAAAAACTAAATTAGTTATTTTCTGATTTTATTCAAGAAATTATGCCCTTTTTTCTTATTAAAGTCGCTTTTATATTTTCCCTTATAACGTACTGAAGTGTCATATTTCTAAAGTTTCTTTAAAAATATTTCTACATGTTTTCACTTTAGTTGGACATCTATTATGATTCAAACATAATTTATTGTAATTAAAATTTCTATTCTTGGATACACATGTTTACAATATGATATTATAATATATACAAATGATTTTCCAAAAGAAATCTTCTTTCTAAAGTAAAAAGGGGGTTTTCTCATATCACTTTTACTTTTATGAGATATATGCCTTGTTCACCACTTATTCCTTATTTTTGGTGAATATACTTCCCATTGATATATCATATCATTAGTCTTCTTATTCTAATGAGATTATAAGTTTAGTAAATTTTATTATTTCCATTGGATTATGATTTAAATGTTTCAAAGTGGTATGAGATTCTCTGGAATGATTAAAGATTATTTTCCTCAAGAATTTTTCAATGGTATAATTTAAGAGAATATTAATCTATTTCAATATAATTAATCGAATCTTATATTTCATTGAGGTTTATCACTTATGTTACCATCTACCATATGTTTTTGAAGGGTTTATGACCAGTTTGACTATGTATGGGCTATTTTGATACCATTCACAGTTTATAGTTAAAGTATTGAATTTTTGTATGGTAGTTTTTGAATAAGAATGTTTATTTTGTTTATTTTTATCCTCTTTTATATGAGGAATGTATTGGAATTATTAATTTATGGGTGAGGCCTACTATATACCCTCTTTGTATCGGTAGGTCTCATGAGACAAAAATGAAATGGATTTTGGCCGAGGCCTTAACCATTTATTTTCAAGAGTCTTGGTTGAGGCCTTGATGGTATGTTTATGATGTCTAGAATTATTCATTACATCATTATGATATTAGTAATCGATAATCCATGTGATTATTCCACTAGTAGAAAATCCATTTTTGAGTTCCCTTATCAAGTGATTATTTATATGGCATTATGTATTCATCTTTCATTACTCCCGTATTATGCTCAAGATTATGTATTAATAGAATGTTTTTTTATTTGTTTAACATTCCTTATTTTTTATGTTTATTTATGAAATATTCTATTTTATTAATTACCCATACTGAGCATCTGAGATCACCCCTTTCTTGTGATTTATTTTTACCAAAGATAAAAATATGTATGTTATGAATGACTTGCAGGAATAATCATTGAGTTTATAGAGTTTCTATGTTGTTTTTCCTTTAAATTTGTAATGTAAAGTTCATGTAAATAATCTAGTTTCCAAAACTTCTAAAATGATTGGTCCTTTGGGATTAGAGTATTGAATCTATACTAATGTATTAATGTAATTCATCATCTCTAGACTATTGAGGTTGGGGTCATTACATTTTATCTATTCAATAGCTTGTGATAAGTATCCTACTGAATATAAATGTTTTGATAAATTCTTAATAAATAATCACTCAATTTTTAGTAAAGTAATTTTATTCTTTATTTATTTTCTTCAAAAATGTTTTTTATTTACTTTTCGTGTAAATATTTTAATTTTTTTGTAAATTTTAGAAAATATATTTGATAAAATTAACTTAATTATTTAAACCCTCATATAAAAATTTACCTATGAAAGAATTTTTGTGATTTTATAAAATGATTTATTTTTCAGTAAATAGTGAAAATTACCAATTTTTCTTATAATATCATTTCTTTTCATTAAATAAAGTAATTTAAAAGTCACATATATTTTAGATTTGGTATTAAATTGACATATAAACCATTTTATTTAGAATAATCTATTTAATTTATTTTTAATCTATAATTTTCATGATTTTGGTATATTATATTTATGGTTAAAATGTGGATTTTTGTAAATTGTTTTTAAGTGAATATAGTTTCCCATTTTAATTAATTTAAATAACCTTAGAAAATGAATATTTAAATTAAATTTACCTATTTTATATCTCTTAGTATGAATTTAAATTTATATAATGATGATTTATAGTCATAGAGTTAATATAAGATAACTTATTACTTACCAATCCATTTTTTTGTATTTTCAAATGACAATTTTAAAGGTTAAGTGTGAACACTAAAAATTTCATCAAAATAATACCATTAAAAAGAAATTCATCCCAGATCAAGCCTACTTGAAACTATTCCTTCCCAGCATATACATCTTTTTGTCGAGCCTCCACCTTCGCATGGCCGCTCAGCTAGCTATCCCATGTAGGATTACATGGGCCTAGTACTGATGGTATTTTTCATACTCTCTCATTCTTCAAAATTCAAATGATTATGCTCCAGTGAATGATTCATTCTCTGAATCCTTATATAGAGTTGTTCCTTGTAGTGTGTATGGTTACTTTCACATTAAAAATTCAAAATAAAACCAAATTCCAACAAAATATCTCGATCAGAGAAAATCCTTTATAATGCAATCCCAGAGAAAAAATATCAATAAATTTCAACTGCATGCTAACTACCGAAAAACCCAAAATTAAAATTCAAAAAAAAAACTAGACACATCATCGGGACCTCAATCTTCTATCCCTACTCAGGAAACAAACAAAACCATCATCACCTTCTTGAAATACAGACTGTGCCATCATCATCTTCAAACAGTCAACATACTTGATTTCCGGCAAGACAACCGCTGGAGTTCACCATCTAAACTGAAATTTCCACATCAGATCCAGAGAGACTAACCCTTTAATCCCCTCCTCACCAATGAAAGTAGAAATAAACCCGAAAAACCATCGTCAAACTCCTTATGTAAGAGAAACTCAGAATCTCCCCACCACCGAAGGACACACGCCTGGAACTCTGACGGCCACTAAACCCACATCCCAAAACCTCATCATCGCCCCACTCTTAATCCACCATAGAGTGCAACTGAGATACATGAGGCCAGTTTAGGTAAATAATATGACAAGGGCTCCGAACGAAGGCATGTCTATGGGAAAAAAGTAGATCCAATAAAATAGAGACACACTGACTCCAGAGTGCCTCGAGAACCGTCATCCACCAAAATAAAATAATCCCAAGACCTCTTTGTTACCCAGCTTTAGATCTGATGTGGAGAGATTCAGGGTAACTAGAGGTCAGAGTAGAGGATATGCAGCCAAGGTCTCCAACACAAATAACTTCAACCATCCACAAAACCACCCATGAAAGGAGTCAACAACGATAAGGATGAAGGAAAAGAAATAAGGAAAAAAAGAACCATGAAGAATTCACACTGATAGGGAAGGAAGAAGGAGAAATAGAGGAAAATATGGGATGATAGGAAGGGAATGAAGGATAAGTGATCTGACATGCTGCTAAACCTGCATCATAGGGTTTCAGGAGGAAAACCTATGTGGAGTGGAGATGAAACCTGCATTGTGGGATTAATTTTTAAATTATATTCTTCCAATTATGTGAGTTGAATTTGATAAAATTTATTCCATATTTATAGTCATATAAATTAATAATAATTAATAATTTCAACTTAATTTTTGGTTATAATAATTAGTAAATACAATAAATAATAAATAGTGTGGTTAAAGTTAAAATGATGTTTTGAAAAATACATGCGCTTGTATTAAAATTAATTTCCCACCAACATACAACTTTTATTTGATAACTTTTATTTATTATTTTGAATAAGTGGGTCCAAATTATCTAACAATTCCAATTTATTTAATATTAAAGGATAAATTACATAGGTTATTAAAACTAGTTATGGTGGTGAAAACTAAAAGTGAGTAAGCTTGGAAGTAAAAGCAATAACATGTTTAAAACATTTTTTTAGTGGTGGGTGTGTGGATAGACCTTAAATTTCTTACACCCCATTATTTATCAAATTTTTATTCACATGGGGGTATATTTACTTCCAAATATTGAATAGTTTTGGGTATTTACAAAAATACCAATCCTCCTCAATTATAAAATGGACCCCCTCCCCCACTTATTCACACTTATCAAGCAATTTATCTCGATTAATCCCTTCAATAATATATATCCAAGATACTTATCTACATTCCATTGGTTATGTACTTCCTAAAATACCAACCTTAGGGTCCTTAATAAGATATCCAAAGACGATTCTTCTAATCAAAGTTAATCATCTTTACTGATCACCTACTTTTACTACTTCTTTTTCCACCTTCAATTATGTATTAACAATTAAAATATAATAACACCATTAAATACTATAAAATTATATGTTATTATGTTTATTACATAATATTTATCAATCTCATCCCCCATCAAATGGAAAATAAAAACATCTCTCGTATGTATGATAGACTACCACCTAACATGGTGATATAATTTGTTTTCAGGGACCAATTCATATAGATAGATATAATGGTAAAAATAATGAATAAAAACGATTATTATGACATAAAATATATTCTAAAAAAAGTTTGTACCATCCAATTCTATACTTTTTCACCAATTAAGTAAATGATAACATCACTGGTGCGTATATATGGATTATCGTCTCCACGAAGTGATGTGATTCATATTCAATGTTTAAATTTAAATTATGAATATAAAAATTTATAAAATAAATAAAAAATAAATTTATAACATTAATATAATTATATATAAAATTGAACTATATAATATTTATAATAACTGAAACATCCATGATAAAACGTGTATGAGAAAGCAAAGTAGTTAACACCCAAATTAATAGTAATGATGAAATATTATTAACAAACAGGTGATAAGATGTTATAAAAGGATCATATATGATATTATAAATTTTAATATGGTTCTATTATTAATTAATAAAATGTTTAAAACCATTATTCATGAGATTAAAGAATCTTAAATTAAAAGAAAATTTGATGTGAGGGTTTTCATCTTAAAACTTTCTTCTTTGAAGAATGTGTTATTTTATGCACCTAACTTATGTTAAACGGTGTATATACAACAAGTTGTATATTTAAAATCATGTATTATTCTTATTCATGGTTTTTAAACTTCAACTTAAATTTCTCTCTTTGTCTCTTTCAAGTGGTTTTTATTGAGACATTTCTTAAATAGTAAGGGACTTCGTCACAATTTCCTTTCATTGGGGTATATTTTAATATTATGCATCAATTTAATTTATATTGTGTATATAAAACCCATTTTACATGTAATATCATGAATAATTCATACATCATGGTATTTTAAGTTTAATTTGAATTTATTTTTTTCATGGGTGTTATGATTCAAAAGTTAACAAAGCGGTAAGGGTCTATGCTTCAAAGTCATTTTAATCGGGATTTTTTATGCTAGAATTTACATTAAAAGAAATTATTTTATCATTTTATAATAAACTCATTTCATTTTATTCTACTCAGTTTATTCATGATATTTTCTAGTAATATTACTATTTTTTCTCTCTAGTATTTAAAATTATGGATAAAATGTTTTTAAGAAATGAAATCTTTATTTCTCTTTTCCTTCAAAAATGATTTTTCTTCTATATCAATATCTTCCTTCAAAAAATTTAAAGAAATTTTTTAATATTATACAAGGATTTATTAACTAAATTTTTATACATGTTTTAATTTTTATAAAATAATTTTAAAAGGATCTTTCTATCAATTTCTCAATAAAGTATCTTTTTAATTGTTTACAAAAGTGAAAAAGGAATGTTTTGTGTTAACATGTATGAAATGAACAATGGTTTCCACCATCTTGACCTCTCAATACATTGAGAATTCCTTTAAAATTTTCCATGGTTATTTTCAAATAATTTTTTTTGATAATATTTTGGGAATTTTTAGATTATAATGAAGTGATTTCAAATTAAAAAAAGGGTATTTTCTTCAATAAATATTCCATGTGATATTTAAATAAATCTTCAACAAAAACAATAACCATTGATGTTATTAATTACTTCTAAATTATATATATATGTCTCTCACAAAAATTCATATCTCATTATCCCTTCGTTTGATTGGGTAATACATTTATTAAGTTCATATATCAAATTACTTCTATATTAAATCTCTTTTGTTTATTATATAAGATAAGTTTATGCAACTAATTTTCTTTTCATGGGTAATTCTTATGTTTATTCATTATTATTATTTTCCATTTTATGGAACACATAATAATGAACATGTTATGATGGGTTCTCCTAGATAGTTCTCCAATTCAATGGGTAAATATTTAGTCTCATGAGATGTTATGTATGGGATTTTGGAGTAAACCTAGTCCATTATGAGACATTATCCACCATGTGATATTGTCTAGGTAGTTATCATTGAATCATTTTCATGTCATTTTATATGTTTAATCTACTTTCACATGTTATTATAATCTTTTTATACCATGTTTTATAAGTTATTCTTATATCTGATTACTCAAGATCATTCTCTTTTATGTTATCATGTTATACCTTTGACTCACAAGTTATGTTTCCTCATCATGTTTATTTCTTTACTGTGTTTTTTTATCTCACCCATTTCTTTTATGTATTCCCTAGGTTATCCTATTAGGTTTTAGGAGTTCAAAGAGATTTAGGAGATCACTATGGATAATGAAATATAAATATCTTATTTATTACTTTCATTCGATGTCTTATGTACTAAGTATTCCAAAACACTAGGTATCATGATATATGGGTTGTGATTAATAGATTTTTATGTTAAAAATGATGTAATAATATGTGTAAAATTCCTAGGTCACTATAGTTGGTATCAAAGAAATGTAAATTTATTTTTGGGTACTATGATAGGAGAACATTAGTCAAAACCCTATGGATAAGTATAATTATAGGATAAAATCCTAAACATTTGGTGAGATAGAGATTATTTGGTTTTCCTATAAATACATCCCTTTATGGATACTACAAGTAGACATGGTTTGAAAATAGATTTATCTAGAGATAATAACCCTTAAAAGAGTTTTTTAGTATATATTGTCCATAATCTAGGTGTATAGTGAGTGTGTTCTTACTCCACACCTAGTTTGACACTCCCAAAGGATATTCTTTAGTTAATTAAATTCTTCTCAATGAACAATTATAATTACTTTGAGTATAAACCTATGGAATCCTATGATATTAAATATAGATATGGGAAAACCCTAAAGTGTCATGGAAAGATATATCTATAGTTAATCATATTATTAAAGTCATATAAACCCTTTTTAAGGTTTTATGTTCTCAAACTATAAGATTATTAAGAGTAATTTGGGACAAATTTATGGTAATATAACCATTGGGTTTCATATTAATTTTAGTAAAAAAGCTATTTGATAAGAATTCATTTAAATTTTGTTTAAAAAAAGTTTAAAGGTATTGATAACCTTTAGGGTTAATATGTTCATTATTTTTAGGTTAGTAATATTCAATTTAGATTATTTTATTTTGTGGGAAAAAATAGGTTTTATAGAAGACTTTAGTGGTTAAAACTGATTTTATGACTAATTTTATTTTTAGGATGTTCATCATATGTTTCAGAACATAATAAGAATTATATTAATATATGTTTTAAAAAAGTAAAACACATATGTTGAGCAATAAATCATCACATCCAGCAAGGTTGAGAGGCTTGAACCTATAACCAAAGTGTGACAAGGGTTAGTAACCTACCACTGGCCTATGTGATTTCCTTCTTAGTATGAAATTTTTTTTAGTTAAACTATTTGATGGATAAATAATAAGTTAATTTTGGCAAACATGTTATAGGATCAAGCCTTTTTGAATTTTTAGGATTTAGAAATGATTATTAATATTTTGGGATATATTTTTTTGAGTTGAGATATATATAAGCATTCGGTTTAACACAAAGTATTATTTGGGAATAATTATATTACTTTTTTAGAGATATAAATTAATGTAATAAATACTTATGGAATGGATTGAGTTGAACATTGGGTGTTACAATTGAGGTTTTAGAGGATAATATATTATATTGGATAACTTGTGCTAACCATTTTGGTTTTGAATAAATATTTAGAGATGGATGGAAAAATTTATCATTGTTTTATTGATCTTATGATTCATTAAAAGATAATTTTGGTGTTTTAGACATAAAAATCATCTTAAAACCCATTTTCTGGATCAAGAGATGATATTGTGGTTGAAATTGATTGAAGGATGAAATTATACATTTTAAGTAAGTATATATTCCTTATGTTATTAGTTTATGTGGTAATTAATTCCCCAACTTTAGTAAAAAGGATCATGAAACAAAAATTATATCATATTACCTTCATTTATGGGGAATCAACGGTCTTTTCACCAATTACAAATTTTCTAATTTTTGATCATTATCTTTCTCTTGATTATTCACTTTCATAGGACCAATGATATCTATCACTCTCCATAATTATTTGAATTTTTTTTCTCTATGAACATATTTTAACTACCCATAAATGTTCAACTATTTAGGAAACTAGTTAGGTGATGACCTTCATATTTTCTTTTCCCTATTTTGAAGAGGAAGTTTTATTAACACTTTTTATGATGTGGTTTTCAAAATATGTTAAGAAATTTTATGATTGAAATAAAATTTTTAGGGAATAAATTATTTAAGGGGGTAGAATGTAACACCCAGAGATTTTATGATATATTTATTTTCAAATAAATTTAATCTCATTGATAGCTTTTGATACGCACAACCCAGAGTCAAAGCAATCCATGATTATTTAAATATGACCATTATAACCTAATCGTTAAATTGGTAGTTATAAATATAATTTACTCTTTTATTAAATATATATAAGTATCCTACTCAATAAAAATGTATTGATAAATTCTTAGTAAATAATAACTCAATATTTTGTAAATTCATTTTATTCTTTTAAAAAATATGTTTTCTTTAAAAATGATTTTTAATGATTTTTGTGAGTAAATATTATAGTCAATTTTTGAGAATTTTAAAAAATATATGAAAACATTAACATAATTTTTTAAATACTAATATAAAAATTAACTTAGGGTGAAATTTTGGTATTTTTATGAAATGATTGATTTTTTAGTGAATAGTGAAAATTACCAATTATTCAAAAACTGTCATTTATTTTCATTAAATAATATAATTTATAAGTAATATTATATTTTAGATTTTGTATTAATGTGAAATATTACCCATTTTATTTCTAATATTCTAATTAATTTCATTTTAATCAATAATTTTCATGATTTGGGTATAAGTTTATATTTATTCTTGAAAATGTGGTTTTCTATAAACTGTTTTTAATTTCATAATGTTTATCCATTTTAGTTAATTAAAATAACCTTATTAAGGGGTGATTTAAATTAAATTTTTATATTATATTTATAATAATATTAATTCAAATTCATATAATTATTATTTCTAGTCATAGAGTTAATATAATATCACATATTGCTTGAAAAATGCATTTCTTGAAAACCCGTTTTTCGACACGTTTTGTGGGTTTATTTTTTAAATTAAATTATAAAACTTAAATTAATTAAATTTTAAGAAATAAATTTAATATTCATAATCCTAATAATTAATATTATTTAATAAGTAAATATTAAATTTTTTTCATAATGATTAGTAAAAACAATAAAAAGTAAATAGCGTGGTTAAAGTTAATACTGGGTTTTGCGTGTTACATACGCTTGTGTTAAAATTAATTTTACAAGAAAATATTAATTTTAATTGATAAATTGGATTTAATATTTATAATCATTGGTTCAAAATTATCTAATAAGTCACATTTTATTTTAGTATTAAAGGATAATTTACCAAAGTTAAAAAACTAGTTACCTTGGTGAAAACAGAAAGTGAGTAACCTTGGAGGTAAAAGGAATAACATGTTTAAAAAATGCTTTTTTAGTTTTGGTTGTATGTATAAACCTTAAATTCACTCCAAAACATTATTTATTAATTTTTTTGAACTTGGTTAGAGATTTAATTCCCATTATTGAATAGTTTTTTTATTCACAAAAATGTCACCCCTACTCAATTATAAAAGGTAAACCCCTTCCCGCACTTCGTCAAACCTATAAACACATTTATCTTGACCAACCCCTGAAACAATATCACTCAAACATCCTTATACACAATATATAGGTTTTTTCTCAAAATACCAACCCTAGTGTCCTTAATAATATATTCAAAGGATGTTCTTATAAGATAAGGTAATCATATTCACTAAGCTCCTTCTTTTTTACATCTTCTTTTTAAAACATAAATTATGTCTTAATAATTAAAATATAATAACAAAAATATATAATATATACTTATATGTTTTGTGTTAATTTAATAATATTTATCCACCTTCAACTCTATCAAATTGGAAACAAAACCATATCTCATATGCGTAAGGCATACTACTACCTCACGAACCGATGTAAATTGTTTTCCATCACTAAATAAAATGGGTAGTCATAATGATAGAAATAATGAATAAATATGATAATTATGAAATAATATTTATTCTATAAAATTATTATAACATCAACTTCCATACCCTTTCACCCATTAATGAAATGATAATGTCTCTCATGCGTACATACAGTCTATCATCTCCATGAAGTGATGGGATTCATTTTCCATGTTTAAATTTCATGAATGATTATAAATATTTATATAATGAATAAATATGATCTTTATTAAATTAATATAATTATGGATATTATGGAACTATATCATATGAATACGAACTAGAACTTTTGTGACAAAACATATATGAGAAAACAAAGTAGTTAACACATGAAACAGTAGTAATAATGAAAGATTGTTAACAAATGAGTGATAAGACCTTATAAAAGGATCGTATATGACACTGTAAATATTAATAACGTTTTTTAATAAATTAATAACATTTTTAAAACCATTATACATGATTTTAAATAATTTTCAATTAATGGGAATCATGAGTTAAGTGTTCTCATCTCAAAAATTTCTTCTTTAAGACACATGTTCTTTTATAAAACAAATTTATTTTAAATGGTGTTTATATAGATAATTTAATATTTAAAATCATGTATAATTATTATTCATGATATTTTAACTTGAAGTTAAAGATATATATATCATTGAATAAGTTTTTATTAATACATTTCTTAAACCACAAGGGGATTCGTCTCAATTCCCTTTTATTGAGTCATATTTTTATATTATGAAAAATTATGATTTTAAATATTATATATGTTGTCCCTTTTATATTTTATATCATTAATCATTAAAAATTTATGTTATTTAAAGTTTTATTTTAATTTATTTCTCTCATTAGTGATGTTATTGAAAAGTTACCAAAGAGGTAAGAGTTTATTCTTTAATCTCATTTTAATCGGGATTGTTTATGCTTGAATTTACATTGAAGGAAATTATTTTATAATTGTCTAATAAAACCCTTTAATTTTATTATACTTTAGTTATTCATGAAATTTTCAAAAATAGTACCATTTTCTTCTCTTTGGTACATAAAATTACTAAGAATCTGTTTTTAAGAAAAGACAAGTTTATTTTTCCTTTCAATTTAAAATGATTTTTCTTTTATATCCATATATTCCATAAAATGTTTTAAAGAATATTTTTAATATTATACAAGTATTTATTAAATAAATTTTCAACTATGTTTAAATTTTTAAAACATTTTAAATGGAATATTTCTATCATTTTCTAAACAAGGTAATTTTTTACCTTTTTATAAAAGTGTGAATGGAATAATTTTTTTAACATGTGTGGCATGAATAGAATTTCCCACTATCATGACCACTCAATACTTTGAATATTGATTTAAAATTTTCCATATTTAATTTTTAATAAAATGTTTCTATAAGTTTTTGGAAATTTTAATATTTTAAACAAGTGATTTCGAAGTAAAAGAGTTATTTTCCTCAAGAAATATTCAATGTGGTCTTTTAAAGACATTTTAATCAGTGATGATGACCATTGATGTTATGGATTTATTCTAAATTATGTATATATGTATCTAACATATATACCTATCTCATTATAACTTCCTTTTATGGGATAATAAATTCCTTAAGTTCATTTATCAAATTCCTTCCTTATGAAATCTCTTTTGAATGTGATATGATACCAGATTATGCAACTCATTTTCTTTTTATGGGTAATTTGTATGTTTATGCCGATTTATTTAGTTCCATTTTATAGAACACATAATCATGAACATGTTATGATGGTTTCACCCAGATATCAATCTAACTCATTGGGTAAAAATTTGGTCTCATGAGGCGTTATGTATGGGATTAGGGAGTAAACAAAATCCATTATATTGCTTTTTCAACCATGTTATATATTCTAAGAAGTTATCCTTGACTCGTTTTTATGTCATGTAATATTTTTCTCTCACTTTCCTATGTTGTTGTGATATTATGATACCATGTTACTTATGTTATTATTATATGAGATTACTCATGAGCCATCTCTTTTATGATATCATGTTTTACCTTTGACTCACGTGTTATGTGCCCTTATTTTGTTTATTCCCTTAAGGGGATTTTTATCTCACCCATGTATTTTATGTATTCCTCAAGTTATCCTATGTAGTTTTTTGATCTCAAAAAGATTTGGGATCTCACTAAGGAGAATGAAATATAAAGATGTTATGTATTAGTTTCTTTTGATGTCTTATGTACCTAGACTTCTAAAGAAACTAGGCCCCAATATCATTAGATCATAATTAATATATTTTTATGTTAAAAATAATGTAACAATATGTGTAAAAGGTTTGTACATCTATAACATGATAATAGATAAAGTATATGGGCATGATTCAAATTACATGGGAATTAGATAGAGCACACAGGCATACCTAGAGTAGGAAATACACATCGTGGACTACTAGTACACACTATATACATTCTTCTAGGAAGTTTGAGGACCTTTATCTATTTAGTGTAAAAAAATTACTTAGGTTACATTCTTTTAGTCTATACCCTGAGGGTAAACTGAAACATCACATCCTTATCATAGAATGTGATCCCCTTGGTGGGATCAGTCTCAGATAGATTTTTAGGAATCACCCTGTGTGGCCCAAAGTTGGATCCTCTATCATATCTTCTTCCCTAGGCAGGGTTTTTGGAATCAACATGACTGGCATTCCTAGGTGTTGACCCCCTACTTAAAAAGTTATTCTAGATAGGGTCTGGTACACCCCACATACCTAGGAAGAGATCCCCTATCTGTTTACCGATCACTTATGAGTAACAGTTCATAATTATTCAAGGAAATTCTGGGAAAGCATAAACTATTGGATGAGAGACATAAATATTATCAGTTTTTAGTTATAACAACTCTACTCTTTATTAAACACTTAAAAATGATTTATTACATAAACATTAACTTAAGACAACTCTGAGGATCTATAGGTATAGTGTCTTGGGAAATTAGGAACATTACATGATAACTTAAAACATAAAATACAACATCTTTATTGAAAAATTCTTTTACATGACCACAACATTCCTTCATACTTAGCATTGCGTGGGATAACCAGAGGAGATACATAAAAAAGGGTGATCTATAAAGCCCAGTAAGGGAGTAAACAAGGAATAACATGAAGAATACAATACATGTTAGGAAATAGGCATATCAATGGATCATAATAGAAACATGAACATAAAGGAATGATATAGCATGATTATCATAACATGGATATGTGGCAACAACATTTAACATGATATGAGCATGAGCCAAGACACATTGCACATGGAGAATGAGTAAAACCTCATTGCACTTGAATTATCATGAGTAACCCCTCATTGAAATTGAATTATCATGATTAAAACCACATTTCACATGGCTTATCATGATGTTATTCTTTACCCAATTCATTGGAGTTCTATTAGGGCGCACCATTTCAAACATTTCATTTCATGCTTAAGTGTGCCACATAGATCGTACAACCTGGATTCATTAAACATCATAATTTATTCCATGAATAAGGGATATAGAATACATAAATTTAAGTCCTAAATAAACAAGTAGAGGTTCATAAAGGTTAATACCCTTGATAGATAAATGGTATGTTATTCACTTACATGATGATTTGGTATAGGAAATTTTAGTGTAACTTTGGAAGCATAACAATGTCAAATAGAAATCCTAAAATTGGTTGATGAGAGATAAAGGGGTATCTCATAATTTTTATATGAAATGGAAAGTAATTGGGGTCAAGGAACATAATATCCTAATATATGTAATGTAATTTAGATGCATAATATAAAATAATTTCTTGAAAGTAAATGAGGAGAGAGAAACCCCTTACAGAATTTCAGCCTGGTAACGGGTGTACATGAGAGGCATTAATGAGAGAGGAAGTTGTATCTGATACTTAAAACATAAGTAGGGAATTATAGGGGTGGTTAAAAATCATTCCCTAACATTCTTAATTGAAAATAAAATGGCATAACAATATAAGGAAACTTGGACATAAATAAGGAAGGAAGGAAAGTGAGGATCCCTTACTTGGAGGTGTGTGAATTCAAGAGCTTGGGGAGGGGCTTCTTAAGAGCTTGTGGAACCTTGGTAGTATTATAGAGAGAGGAGGGAAGTGTAGTGATGTTATAAAAGTGTTTTTAGTTAATATAAGTGGGAGCTTTGGTGGGTTTATATAGGAAATGAGAGGTGAATTATATAATATTTCACAAATTTAGGTTCTGAAATCTATATAATTAAATATTCAAAACCACAAATCAACCCATGGTTTTTTACAATGGTTTTTCAAAAATTTGAGTGTAAAAAGTTATTTTATAAATCCAATGTACTAAATTATTAAAATATTTGTCTTGATTATGTGGAGGTGAGTCACACTCTCAAGAAAATCATTTTAAAAAGTTAAAATATTTTATAAGTTTTGGAGGGTCCACTAAGGCGCCATAAAATTAATAAAAAAATCTAAAATAACATTATTTTAAAGTTTAAACATATATTTTCTGAATATCCCTTTTATATTATTTTATTACATCACTATTGTGTCATTAAGATGTCATAAAACACATTATATATTTAATGGGTATTTAATTTTTTCCCAAAAATTCAACTATCTTAGAAAATTATGAAAATTTCACTGTTAGATAATTTTGACATCCTGAATCAAAAAATAATATTCAATTTTTCTAAATAATTTATAAATATGTAAATTTTTTCTTTTAAAATAAAAACCAACATTTATAAAAAAATCATGGGTTTTGACATAAACAACTTTCAAACCTTAATAAAAATTATAATCATATTCATAAAAGGTATACGATCATTTATATTTAATAAGAAATAATTTATTAATAATATTTTATTAAAATATTATTTAATTAAAAAATCCATTAATTCATCAAAATATATTTCTTAATTGAATTTAAATATTAACTAAAAATACTATTTGATCTTTCAAAACCATTTACAAAGTAACAATAATATAATGAATGGATATTATTTATTATATAAAAAAAATATTGCACATAATCATAGTGCTAGGGTCTTGTTAAATAACCCCTTATAACACCTACATAATACCTAAGGGTAAGGTGTGCGATGGTGACAGACTCTTGGGGCGGCTCGAATAACATCGCTCTGGTGGTAATTTCTATTAACTTCCACTTCTCCCATAGGTGATTCTATTCAAGATTAATGTGATGAAGCTAGGATTGGGATTGGTCAAGAGAGAATCCCAGTGATGCTACCTCCATTCTGAGATCCGACAAATGGTCTTCATATGGAGGAATTCTACTGGATGAAGCCATTGCTTCCTTTGTCTGAGTAAATAGGATTTGTTAAAGCCCTATATTTATACTAATCATGTGATCACTACTCAATAGCTATATTAGCAATGGTAAAAATTCATAACTGTATAATAAAATCCAATAACATAAAAATAAATAAGTTCATATGTTTTATATAACCATTTTACATAATGAGACGTTTAATTAGATCAAGAGGAATTTTCATTAATAAAAGTTTGGGTTGCTACATAAGTAGCGAGTTCACCCAGATGATCATTACTTTGGAATCTCAAATAAAATATTAGGATGGAAGTGTGAATGTGATAATACCTTGAGTCCTGGTGTCTATCTTGAGTATATACGAGTTATTATTATTTTGACTAATATTCTAATTATCATGACCCTATGATGATGAGATGACTACTCTCTTGATGCTTTATGTTTAGTGATTTCCAGGTGTTTTATTGGGTATTGTTATACACACTCCTTCATGGGATCTACTCACACATATCAGGTCTTATTTAAATTAAAATCCATTTGATGTGGTCTTAGGTAGACTATGAGTAGGTAGGGTATAGTTGAAATAGATTGACCAGGGTTTATACCATATTTTTCATTTGATAGTAGTCCCCTCCTACTTAGCAGGTCAAAATATTTTATCAATTTTTGTGGGATTGTATTTATCCCTTTATGCTTTGTAGTATTTTTTCATACTTTGATGTGTGATATAGTTGTATGTATCTATTTTGTATCATTCATTTTACCTTTAATCATTGTATGGTTATTTAGAGATTTGTGTGTGTGTGTGTGTGTCTAGGTACCTTAGGATATGGGCTCCCAATTGTGTGTTATGCCTACTCGATTTTGGTTTCTATCCATTGGAATTTTGGAGGTAGGATTGGGGTTTTGAACTTTTATTATCTATATGAAGGTAGGCCCTAGTGGGTTTGGTTGTGAAAAAGTGGTATCAAAGGAGGTCACATATTAGGGATGATGTTTGGAGATTTTATAGCTATGAGGTTGGTTTGGGAATTAGGACAATAGTGTTAATTGTTTTGAGTTCAGATATCATGCCACATAATACAATATTGATGTGGTGGAAAATTTATCCATTCATCGGGACTCTGATAACCTTCTTATTGACCCGGTATATGTAGGTACGAGTTTCTTGGAAAACACTGCTACATGCATCATATAGGAATGGGTTGTAGTTTCCATGTCCTTCTTATATTATCTCCCATGATATACGCTTGAATTTAGTAAATCTTGTCTATTTTATGATTCATCCTTGATGGTTTCTAGATAGGATTACTTAGATGGATCATGAAGATAATGAAACTAATAATAATTATTTGATATAGGGTTTTGTTTAGGAGGTGGTACTTCCTGGTGATTTTCTAGTCTTTCCACCGCCCAATGGGAAATAGGTTGCACCACCAGTACCGATGGATGAGACATGTATTCTGAGAACACTTAATGAGTTTTAGAGGAAACAATCCCTCATTTATTAGGGTGAGATAGACCACCATGAATCTGGGAACTGTCTTGAGGTATTGCTCAAGTTTTCCTCCTTGTTATGGCACCTCCACATTAGATGGCGGTCCTAGCATCGATCCATATTCATGGATCTGCATAACTATGGTGGATTATAGTGACTCTAACATATGAAAATAAAACTATTTCATAGATATGGTTTGAGAATATTTTTAAAGAGGAGTTATCTCTAGATATATTATGAGGAGTGTGATTCCAGGAGCTTCTACATCTTTATCAAGGAATCATGATTGTGGCTGAGTATTCATCAAGGAACAATAACCTCTCAGGATACTTTATGGATATGGTTCATGATCTGGTATTTTGGGAATGGTCCTTAAAGAAGAGATGTTTTAGAGATATATTGGCTATTGTGATACATATTTTCATTCCTACCTATGATAGGGTACTAGAGAATGCTTTGGTAGTAGATATATTTTTGGCCTAGAAGATCCTTAGAGTTAGTGTTGGTAGTGGGAACACATGAGGTAAGACTTCGGCATTGGGTAGCTGATACAAGGAACATGGATCTATGTGCGATATAGTCTTTAGGAGATGGTATCAGGATAGAGGATCTATAGTTCAGGGTTCTCATGATGGTTCTATTCATCTAAGAGAGAGGTGGAGATTCTCTTGTGATGGTTGGGGACATCTGGCATGATATTGTATGACCCATTGTATGACTAATAGGGAGATGGTTGATGGACCACCCATGAAGAGATAAAAGATATAAAAAAGGAGGTATGTATGGAGGTGTACATAGAAAAGGATCAGAGAGAGATATATGAGGTGGCATATGGTTTAACATATTGTCGCCACTACCCCCAGATGGTCCCCACCAATATTAAAGAGCTAGTGGTCAAGGATGAGTAAACATAAAAGAAGTTCATTTTTTGACCCAAAGGCTCTAGGGATTATTATAGGTACAATATATTTCTTTTAATCCTTAGGTGTAGTATTTATAGAAACATGCATGATCCACTATTTTCTTTCTTCATCCCTAGTTTGAGACCTAGAGAATCCCTGTGAGACTTTGGTTTAACCCTTTCATTCAAAGACTCCTACTAGAGGGGATTCAATGATCACACACTCTTTTCAATAGTTTGTCCCAACACTTCGAGAAGATAGATTATTTTGGGATTATTTTGTATCAGATATGGGACCTTTTGATATCATACTAGGTATGTACTGGCTATACATATCTCATGCATAGATTGACTATTTTAGGTAGAGGATATAGCATGCCTATGTAGATGGAAAATGTTTTACCTTGATTGGTAAGAATGAAACCCAGAAAGAGTAGTGTGGGATCATATATAGGAGGATACAGCTAATTAATCACTAGTTATCTAGTATTACCCATAGAGTGGAAAATTTTATGAGCTTTCAAGTTCCTATAGTGGTGGTGGAGTATAAGGATGACTTTTCTATGGACATTTTGGGCTTAACTCCGCAAAAAGAGAAATTTTTATATATAGAAATACACCCAAGTACTTCCCCATTATTTTCCCATCATATTGGATGGCTCTTGTACAGCTTCATAAGCTGATGTTTAAATTAGAGGATTTGTATATGAAGGGATTTTTCAGACCTAGTGTATCACCCTAGGGAAGCCCTAGTTTTGTTCTACTAGAAGGCGGATAGGAGTTTGATGTTTTTTGTAGATTATATGTTCCTGGACTAGGTGACTATGAAAAATATGTATCCAATACTAAGGATTTACAAAAACTTCTACTATTTGAGAGGGTTTATATGGTTCTTTAATATTATCCTCATATTGGGCTATCACCGGATCATTGTATGAGACGTGAATATACTTAAGATAGTATTACGATGTCTCTACAATCATTATTATTACTTATTGATGAATTTTGGCATAATGAACACCCTATATTTGTTTATAGGACTCATGAACCATATATTTTTACCATTTTAATATTAGTTCATAGTGGTCTTCAACAATGTCATCCTGGTGTACTCAGTGTCAAAAGAGGAGCACTCAATACACTTGATGATTATTGTCAACGCTCTAAGAGAAAGATTTATGGGAAGATATAAATTTTTTATTTTTGGATTTATAAGATCCACTTCCTAGGACATGTCATCTCATAAGGTGTAGGAGTGGACCCGACGAAGGATGAAGTAGTGCTAGCTTGGGAGCCACCCAAGAGCATGACTGAGGTACGAAGATTCCTTGGGTTATTAGGCTACTATTAGAGGCTCATACACAAATTCTATAGAATTATGCTACCCTTGACTATTTTTATGTGAAAGGGGTATCATTTTTTGTGGACAAAGTGATGTCATAAATATTTTTAAGAGTTTCATCAAAGGTTGATGATCGTCCCCATATTTAGACTTCTAGATGAGGGTATTGAGTATAAAGTATTATATGATGCCTCTAGAACTATACATGGATGTGTTCTGATGCATAAATTGGTAGTGATTTCTTATGTGTCTTGATAGTTGATATCACATGAGAAAAACTTTGTGACCCATGATCTTGATCTAGTAGTGGTATTCATTAGCTAAAATATATGGTTAAAGTATCTCATGGATGAGAAGTTTATCATCTACTCTTACCACAAGAGTCTGAATTATATCTTCTCATAGAATGATAACAAGTTTAGATAGAGGTGATGGCTATAGTTCCTCTATAATTAGGAATTTGAAATATTATATACTCTTAGGAAGGGAAATATGGTAGTTGATGATCTCAACAAGAGATCTTGTTAATAGTTGTTGAGTGAGGTATCAAAGTATTAAGCCTCATTACGGTTTCCCTTATTAGATGTGGATGGTTCAACATAACTTCATTTAATGGTTGTTAACCCTATACTTTTACAGTGTGTTATAGAGGATCATCTTAGAGATACTAATTTTGAGAACTTTCATATTCTAATATCCACTGAACATTCTCTTGATTTATTTTATGATGGTGGGTAGAAGATCATCCTTTTCAGAGGGTGGGAAATGGTACCCGTGACATTTTGTGAGGAGTTTTTGGTGTAGTTTCATATATCCCCCCTTGGTAGAACATTAGGGTGTGTTGAATATGTATCAGGACCTTAAATGTCATTTCTAGTGTCCAGTGAAGAAGAAGTGTGTAGGGGAGTTTCCTTTTGGATGCTTTAATTGTTAGCAAGTGAAATCTATTCACTAGTTTCCAGGGGGTTTAGCTCAACCCCTTGAGGTGTTAGAGTAGAAGTGGTTTGGAATCTCTATGTACATAATTAAAATAATATCACAATTATCTAGAGGAAACGATTCCATCTAGGAGATCGTAGAATCACTTAACAAGTCACACCACTTTCTAGCTATCCAATAGTATAGTTCATTGGATATATTGGGACACATTTACATGAAAAATATAGTCTGGATTCACAAAATTACATTGATAATCATTTCAGACTATAATTATTTCTTCATATCACGATTATTGAGAGGATTTCATGAGGCCTATGGGAATCAGTTTCATTTGAGGTTAGAGTTTCACCCCCAAACAGATGGCAAGACTGAGTGGACCATTCAGGTTCTAGAAGAAATGATGTCTGATTACATTGGTCTTTAGACATAGCTGGGAGGATCATCAACCTTTTCTGAAGTTTTCATATAATAACAACTACCACTCTACTATCAGTATGACACCATTCATGGTCTTTTATGAGAGACCTTATAGGTCACCACTATGTTGGACTGGTTTAGGGGAGTCTACTTTAATGGGCCCATAGTTGGTGAAAGTAAAAATAAGGAATGTAAAGACCATTCAAGATTTGATAAATACTACCCTAAGCCATTAGAAGTTTTATTTGGACTGATGATAGGGGCCTTTGAAGTTTGATGATGGTGTCCATGTGTTATTGACAGTCTCACCTTAGCAAAAAAATTGGATATTTGGTCGGGGAAGAAATATATATTTGGAATTCATTGTCCATTTCTATATACTTTATAGTGGTTAGGTGGCATACTTCTTGGATCTACCGCCATAGTTAGACCAGGTACATGACATCTTCCTTGTGTCACAACTCATGAGATATGTGAATGACATGTCACGTGTTATCGATTGGGGTGAGCTGGACATCGAGGATGGAGCTGCCTTTGCTGAGTACATAGTAAATATTAAGGATAAAAAGGATAAGATCCTGTATGGTAGATTTATTCACTTGGTTCATGTCTTGTGGTAGCATGGGAAACCTCATGAGGGAACCTAGGAGTGGGTGAACCAGATACAAGACCAGGATCCTCCTCTTTTTTAGTAGGATTTTTTATTTTAATAATGAAAATTTATTATAAGAAGAATGTAATGAATCTTTGTTCCCTTTATAATATTTTTAATATTATAAGGAATATTTTTGGAGCTAGGATTTGAGTTAGCATTGGATTCCAGGGTTCGAAAAGACTCTGTATTGATATAATAAAAATACTAAATATATTATAACACATGCTTGATTGTTTCTTAAAATAATGTAATAACTCCCAAATAGATTCTCTGAATGAAAACCTATGACCTTCGTTAAATACATTATGTGGTTTTTACCCTAGTCATGAGATAATCCTTGTGTTTATAGGGTGTTCGGCTTGAGCTCCATCATTGACGGAATAATAATTAAATAAAATATTAAATTTATTGAATTGTTATAATTGATCATAATCCAAAAACATCCTCTATATAAATTCACTTATGTAAAATCCATATGGTTATCTTTATAACAATGTGGATTGGGAGAGTGATATTAGAGTAATATTCTCAAAGGATCAATAGTTGATTGTGGATTGGTAATCAGTGAGCAAAATCAGAGATTGTGGATCTTTCCAAGGACTGTGATGTAGAGTTGTTATTTGTTAGATATTGATCCAAAACTAAGGTAGGGAATTTTTTGTTGGATTTAATCCCTATATAATTTATACCCCACCTAATGTGAATCAATCCTCTTAAAAAATTTATTTTCAAGTCAACCATTCAATTATAGTTATTTCTTTATCTTCCTAGAAATTAGGAATGGATATTTTTTTGATGAATCATTTTTATTCATTATTTGTTCATCATTATATCATAAATGAATTGGGTCCAACCAAAAAAATGACCAAGATTTGTTCCTATTTTTGTATTTAGTGAATTTCTCCCACATTCTTTTTGTGTTCATCACTGATATCCCATTTGGTTGGCAGTTCTATAAATACCTGGTACGTAATCTTTGTAAAATATCTCTTTGGTGCAACAAATTAATACCACATATTTGAATTTGGGATTAATGGCATAATTGAGGTGCAGTGACAACCACAGGTAATTGAAGTTCAGATCAGAGACTATAGTTCATGATTTGGTGTGGTTATGGTAGAATGATGCAATGTGGAGTGATTCTTGAGTGGTTCTAATAGCCAAAATTAGGCCACTTGTAAAGGAAAAGTTTTGTTAACCCAGATCCATGATTTCTAGTGAGTATCATGGTAGATTCTGTAGTGGTAGTGCTACGAGTGAAGACACATGAATAAACTGTTTATTCTATAAAAAATATTCACTAAATTTTGAGTAGTCTGAAGAACACACTTCGTATATTATCCAAGCTGTGGCTGAAAGGGTTTTGGAAAAAAATAAAATATCACACATTGTGTGGAATCTACCACACACTGTATTGAATCTAGAAGACGTCGTGTAACCCATTCCTGATGAATCATCATGTACCATTGGGTGCATGTTCATGGACATGGATAGGTACACAGGCACAACTAGAGTTTACTAACACATCCCTATAATTAGACACAACCAGGTACCCGGACACGACTTGGTATATAAGCACGACCAAAGTACAATAGCATGGCTTGAAGTACATGATCATGGGACAAAGCACATAGCCAAAAATAGAGTACAAAAGGCATGCCTTGTACTACAACTAAAAGTTATTTACAATATCCAGGGTAGTTTTAGGACTTTTTCATATTTAGTGTAGATTAGTTTCCTTTGGGTGCTTTTGTAACACCCGAGATTTTTATGAGAAATATTTTGTTTTTATGTTATATACATCATCAAAGGAATATTTCACTACACACAACACTACCTTGGCTTGATTTACACGCAATCGCGACCTTCCTCGATAGCTTGCATTGTATGCAATATCGAGTTTCACTAAACAACGATATGCTATTAAAATATTATTAAAACTAGCCGTTATGAATAGTAATAACCACTTTTTGAAATTTTATAAATTTTATCTTTCATAATGGACTTCATTTTCAAATTCAGAATATCAAAACTATCCTAAGGTGGATTTTTGGTATTTTTCTGAAAACTTTCAATTTTTTGATGAATAGTGAAAACACTGGGTTACTATTTTAAAAACCAACTTTTTATTTAAATAATTAGTTATTTTATTTAAATTTATTTTAGGTAAAAATTGATACATAATACCTATATAAGTTCAATTTAATTCATTAGATTCATTTTATAATAATTTTAGATATATAAAAATTTTATTGAACTTTTCATCGTCTTTTACCCACCTCCTAGGAAAGTTTGAAAATTTATATAAAAACTAATTTTACTACTTCTGTGAGTGGAATTTAGAAAATCTGAGAGACATGGTCAATATCAAGGAGTAAAATGTGATTCAATAAGATAAAAATATTTTTTGGTGAATAGTAACTTTTTACTTTTATTTACCACGGTTAAAAGTAAATAGGGTAATTAAGGGTAAAAATAGTATTATTGTTGCCCTAACACATATCATAATTATATTGGATAAGTTTAATTCGACCAAAAACAACCTTAGGAATAAAATATGACAATTTAGGTCCACTTGGATTAGAGTAGGACATTTAATATTTTTTTTAAAGAAGAGTTAAAATAGTTAAAATCAAAGTTTAATAACTAAAAAATTTTTAATATAGGGTTATAAATAAAATAAATTCGACTATGAATATTAATTAGAAAGATAAAACTATTTCCCACATAATGGTATTTTATTTATAATTTTTAGACTTTAAATAATTTAATTTATTTATGACATAATGATGATGTAGCAATTACCTTATTAATGAAATATTAACATAATTGATATTATAAATACCCAAATAAATGTAATTTTGGACTTTTTAAGAATTACACTAATTTTATAGGTTAATATAACATATTATTATTGATTTAATTAACTTTTTTCTAACTAATAATGTTGTTATCAGTTTCACAAAAATCAATTACCAAATAGTGTCAAAATTTACATAAAATAGTTTTTAAAACAAATATTATATTATTAATTGTTATTTTATTCCTAAAAATCTAAGGTTCGGAAAAATGAATTAGATAAGATTATATATATTAATTATGAACAACTTTGGGTTCTTTTGGCTTGTTATAGTAAGTTTATTAACCATATAGTGTAAGAAAACAAGAAGACACAGTAAAAGTTAAATTATTTAACTTAGAGTTAAATCTAAATGATAAGGTTACAATAGTAACCTAAACTTGGCTAAAATCTATTGGTTGAAAGGCTTTAGACCCATCCCAACCTTATCTTCGAAATAAATTAATTTGGAGCTATGAAAAACTGAATATGACTTTATTATAAAATAATATTTTATGTTTTTCCTAAGGTGCCCCTCTCCTCCCTTATAAAAGGGCACCTCCTCCCCCTCCTCCTCACACCACTTTGAGCCTTCATGCATGGAAAAACCCTGAACATTTTACATATAAACTTCCCTAGAAACATCATAGAGGTCATGGTATTCTTCAAAGACCATATTTAGTTCCCTAAGATGAGTTTAAAGTGAGGCACTTCAAAGAAGAGGTAATGTCTATTACCGATTCTTTCAACTTTATTTATTCTTTTACTTATTCTTCTTTTGTTGTATCATTATCAAGTAATAACATCAGTATCACTCATATACTGATATGTTATTATAAATATGAAACAAACATATTTCACCTTCTATCCATCCTATGGAAAACAAAATCACCGCGCATGCGCACGTATGGAATATCGTCTCCATGTCGTGGTGTAATCTGTTTTCCACCACCACCTTACTTGGATGGGTATAATGGTGTAAAGAATAACTATATATGATTATTGTAAAGTGATATTTATTATTAAATATTATACATAAACTTCAATAAAATTCCACGATCATGGGAACGATAGCATCGCTCGTGCATACGTACGGCCTACCGTCTCCACGATGTGATGCGACTTGTTCTACATGATCTTCAATGCTTAATGATTATATAAATGAATTTAATTAATAAATATGATATATATTACACTAATACCATTCTTTAAATGAGGTATCAATAACCTAAAAAGGAATAATAAGAATTTATTCGACAAAACATGCATAAGAACAAAAAGCAATAAACACCCGAATAACAAGTAGAAATGAAATATTACTAATAAGAAGCTAAGAATATGACCATATATGATATCATAACAATTATTATGATTCTGTAATAAGTCAATAACATTATTTAAATCATTATATAGGATTTTTGGAAATGTACAAAGCAAATCGGACCTAAGGTAATGGAAAATCTTGCAATCTCATTTTTATCCGAGATTGTTTATACTTCAGAATTTATTGGGGAATATTTATCTTCCGCATCCATATTTCCTCAATATGTAATATTATTTCTATCCTCCTACAATTTTTTAAATCCAATTTTACCCTTCGGTGAGTTTTTAATAAAAGATATGAAATGAATCTTTTTTCGTTTTTTTTTTGTACGAGGTACTTTTTTGACTTTTCCGGCCAAAGTATGAGAAGAATGTTTTTTTAACTTATACGGCCTGAATGGATTTTTAGAACATTATTTCCAGGAAGATTACTTTACAAGTTTTCACGTTTATTTTTAATCAACTTCTTTTAGTTTAAAATTGTATGAAATTTTAAGAAAGGACAAATGTTTTTGAAGTAGAAAGGATATTTTCCTCAAGAATGAAGTTCAAGTGTTTTATCAAAATTATTTTCCATCTAAGATAATATAGGGGTATGTTTCTATCCCTATTTTTACATTGATTTGATTATGTTATGATGGAATTATTTTTATGATGTCCTTTTATCTTATATGTAGTATGTTATGATGGCATGATGTTTAAGAATTCCATTTTTATTGTATAGGTTATGCTATGATGTATGATTTATGATCTTGTGGAACATATAAGAATAGTATAATTATGAGATGGGTGGGACCTATATCTCCCTCCAATTCATTGGGTAAAAATTTATATCTCAAGAGATAGATATGACTAGAACGGCAGGTTAATCTGGTTCAGTGATACAGGACTGAAACGAGGAGTGAACTCGGTTCAGAAATGGACTTTTTCCAGTAGGATAGTCTTGGCAATGATTCTTGACTACTAAGAAATTATTCTCTATGATTATGTGTGTATTACACAAAGTTTAATGTTTTAAATTATGATTATTGGGATTACATTTCACTACTATGATTTATCCTATGTTATGAAATTATGATCTCTTTTTTAGGTTAAGATTTCCAAAATGTTATGTTATTATGAATATGATGTGATTGATATTTCTTTTGATTACCCTTATTGAGAATTTGAGCTCACCCTTTGTATTTTTTCTTTTCCCCAGGTCAGGAAGAAGGGTATTAAGTAAGATATTCCAAAAGAGACTCTAGATATGATAAGATTAAAGGGAGATAGTGTAGATGACTTATGAACCAGTTGTTTATGTATCCAAATTTCTAAAGACACTATACCTATATGGTCCTTTCATGGTTTTGTTATATGTTGAAATAAGTGTGCTTATATTTTGATGTATTAACAATGTATGTAAATTATGGGTCATTATAGTTGGTATCAGAGGAAAGGTATAGTCAACCTTTGGAAACTAAGAAGTCAAAGCCATAGTAAGAACCCTAAGGATAAGTCTAAGCATAGAACACAATCTTAGTGTTTTAGAAATGGACATGAATAACCTATGATAAGACCTTAAGTGTGAAATTTTATTCTTTATTATGTGGTTTTCCTATTATTATTAGTGTTTCTCACACTATGCTTATTGGTTTTAGTCAATGGCTGGAACCCGAAGGAACAGTGTTAATGCTGAATGCGATGGGCAATGAAATGATTATCCCACTGAGAAACTAAACGTTATGGGAGCTAGAATGAAAAATATTGTAGCTATGCTCACAAAACTTTCTCAAGGTATGAATCATGCAGGACTTCCAAATGAGCAATGGATGGAGGAACATTTTGTTGAATCCTTCATGAGGCAGTGTCCAACTTCATTCAGTGAGTCTACTGATCCATTAGTGGTTGAACAATGGATCAGTACCACTGAAAAGATATTTTCAGTTCTTCAATGTTCTGAACATGATAAAGTCATCTTAGCATTATATCTTTGGAAGGTGAATCTGATCAATGGTGGAATATTATCAATAATACAAGTCCAAGAGATGAAATTGAGTCCATGGAATGAGACAAGTTCAAGAACTTATTTTTCAATAAGTAATTCCCTCGTATTATTCGAACAAAGATGGAGAAGGAGTTTCTTGAACTGAAGCAAAAGGATGATGAATCTGTTGGTACCTACGAAGCAAATTTTACAAGACTTTCAAGGTATGCTTCTGGGATTATTATCCAACCTGGGAGTAATATAGATCAATTTTTTAGTGGCTTAAAACCAAGTCTTCGAAGGGCGTTAGCCATAAGGTACTTCAATAGCTATGAGGAAATCGTTTGATGTGATCTCAAGGTTGAGATGGAGATTGGATTAACCCAACAGTCAAATTAGTTTGATAAGAATAGGAAAATGGAATTCAATGGGAAATCTAAAGACCACACTGAAAAGAAGATGAGTTTTCCCTTATGCTCAAAGTGTGGAAAGAAACATGGAGGGAGTTGTCTTAAAGGGACAATTAAATGTTTCAAATGTGTAAAGGAAGGTCATCAAGAATTTTAATGCTGCAATGATAGGAAGAATATGTCTAGTGATGCGAACAAAGAAAAGGCTACATAGAGTGCACCTCCTACACTTCAATGTTACAAGTGAACGGAAATGGGGCATTATTCCAATCAATTCCCTAATACAAGGGTTTTTGACGATGATCGACATCAACAAACTCTTAAGTCCAAAGACAAAGGAAATTCACATGCAATTTCTATCAGCGATGTGGAGTATGATGACGAAGTGGTGAAAGGTACACTTACCATCCACTCTAAAGTAGAAAATTTTTTATTTGATTCTGGATCCACCCAATCTTTTATTTCTGAAGAATTTTCTAAGGGTATCACCATATTACCTCAACAATTAGATGTTGAGTTAGCTGTGACAACCCCTAATGGCACAACAGTCACATAAAAAGTTTATAATTCTTCTCCGATTGAAGTTTGTGGGAAAGTGCTTCCTGCAAATCTTGTGATCCTTACTATAGTGTAATTTGATGTGATTCTTGGCATGGATTGGCTTTCTTTATATGGATCTCATATCAATTTCCAAAGAAGGGAAGTCACATTTCATATTCCAGATCAATCTATTATCGTCTATCGATGCAAGGATGAACATAACCTTACAGTGGAAATTTCTTCCATATTATGGTTCATGATTCCACTAAATGAAGGTTATTTATCTCAAATGGTTGGAGAGAAACTCATTATTAAGAATAAAACCATTGTACGGGAGTTTGATGATGTCTTTACAAAGGAATTGCCAGGTCTTCCACCCAATCGTGAAGTTGAGTTTTCAATAGAACTCATACTGGGTGCTATGCCCATTTCAAAGACACCTTATAGAATGGCCCCAATTGAGTTGCAGGAATTAAAGAATAAACTCCAAGAGAATATTGATAAGGGATTCATATGACCTAGTGCGTCACCTTGGGGAGAACCAGTTCTGTTTGTTAAGAAAAAAGATGGATCAATGAGACTCTGCATTGATTATCGATAACTTAACAAGATCACTATCAAGAACAAATATCATATCCCACGCATTGATGACTTATTTGAACAACTATGCAGAGCTCAATACTTTTCCAAGATTGATCTTCATTTAGGGTATCATCAATTATGGGTCAAAATGGAGGATATACCAAATATGGCTTTCTGTACAAGGTATGGACACTATGAATTTATAGTGATGCCATTTGGTCTTACTAATTACCCTGCTATATTCATAGATCTAATGAATAGAGTCTTTATAGACTATCTTGATCATTTTGTGGTAGTCTTTAAAGATGATATTCTTGTTTATTCAAAGAGTAAGGAAAAAAATGAAGATCACTTGAGAATTGTATTAAAGACCCTGAAAAAGTAGAAGCTTTAGGCCAAATTTACCAAGTGTGAATTTTGTCTTCAAAAAGTTGCATTTTTGGGTCACATAACCTCAAAAGAGGGGATATCTGTGGATAAAAAAACAGTGGTTATTGAAAGATGGTCGAGACCAACAATAGTAACTGAGATTCGAAGTTTTCTTGGTTTAGCTGGATATTATCGACGTTTTGTGAAATATTTTTCATGATCATTTAATCCACTCACCAGGTTGACTCAAAAATGAGTTAAGTTCGTTTGGATGGAGGAGTGTGAAGAGAATTTCAAGGAGTTAAAAAGAATTTTATCCAGTGCACCTGTGCTCACACTTCCTTGTAGTGGAGAAAGGTTTGTGATCTATAGTGATGCATCCAAGCAGGGATTGGGGTGTATTCTCATGAAAAACTATACATTGATCGCTTATTCCACGTGACAGTTAAAAATCCATGAGCAAAATTCCCAACTAATGATTTGGAGTTAGCTGCGGTAATCTTTGCATTAAAAATTTGGACGCATTATCTTTATGGTGAAAAGTATGACATTTATACTGATCATAAAAGTTTAAAGTATATTTTCACACAAAAGGAGATGAATATGTGCCAAAGAAGATGGTTGGAGCTGATTAAGTATTACAACTTCTCAATTCATTACCACCCTAGGAAAGAAAACAAGGTGGCAGATGCATTAAGTTGACAAGACCATGCTAGCTTATCCATGATGAGGATCACAAAAGATCTAATATTTATGAATTTACAAAGGATAGATCTTGGAATTATAATGGAAGAAAAAAAATATTACCTTTCACAAATGAATGTTCAACCATATATACATGTGAAGATTAAAGAGGCACAGAAAGAAGATGTAGAGTTACAAAATATGGTGAGAAATGTTCCTGAATTCAACCTTGATTGTGATGGGATAATAAGGTTCAGGAATCAGGTTTGTGTTCTTCCCATCATAGAATTAAAGAAGGAGTTGCTGGATGAGGCTCATAGTTCTTCATTCTCTATTCATTCTGGAAGCACGAAGATGTATAGGGACCTGAAAGAGTACTTCTAGTGGGATGGCATGAAAAGAGATGTTGCTGAATATGTCTCTCGATGCTTGGTTTTTCAGCAAGTTAAAGCTGAGAGACAGCAGTCTAAGGGGATGTTACAACCATTACCCATACCAGAATGGAAATGGGAAAACATCACTATGGACTTTGTCATGGGAATTCCTAAAACATCCAAAGGCAATAATGCTATCTGAGTTATAGTTGATCGTCTTACGAAGTCTGCACACTTCATTTATATTAGAGAGGATTTCTCTCTGGATTAGCTTGCCAGGATATATGTAAAGGAAGTGGTAAGATTGCATGGAGTACCACTTTACATTATATATGATCAGGATACGAGGTTTACCTCAAAGTTTTGGTGAATTCTTCAGCATACTCTGGATACAGAGTAGAGTTTCAACACTGCTTATCATCCTCAGACAGACAGTCAGTCTGAGAGGACAATTCAAACTCTAGAAGATATGTTGAGAGCTTACTCTATGGATTTCAGAGGAGTTTGGGATCAACACCTACCTTTGGTGGAATTTTCTTATAATAATAGATTTCACTCTAGTATTCATATGGCTCCTTATGAAGCTCTCTATGGAAAGAAATGCCGA
Source organism: Viscum album (assembly GCA_963277665.1). NCBI lineage: Eukaryota > Viridiplantae > Streptophyta > Magnoliopsida > Santalales > Viscaceae > Viscum > Viscum album. The sequence continues at coordinate 1,842,333,117 of OY728135.1, forward strand.
ACTCCAACTTACTGGGATGAAGTTGGGGAAAGAAAGGTATTAGGACCTGATCTTGTTGATGAGATGGTAGAAAAGGTCTGATCTATTCAACAACACATAAGAGCAGCTCAGAGTCAACAAAAAAGTTATGCTGATTACCAAATAAAAGACCTAGAGTTTGAAGTGGGTGATAAAGTGTTCTTACAAATATCTCATTGTAAGAGAGTAATGAGATTTGGAAAGAAGGGCAAGTTGAGCCCTAGGTATATTGGTCCTTTCAAAATACTGGATCGTGTTGGGAAGGTAGCTTACCAATTGGTGCTTCCACCGAATCTCTCTCAAGTTCACGATGTGTTCCATGTATCTCTCCTGAGAAAGTATGTACCCGATCCTTCACATGTACTCAGCTCAGATGTTGTACCGCTGGAGCAAGATCTTTCTTATAAAGAACAACCGATAGAGATTCTAGATCGTAGCAAAAAAGTCCTATGGAACAATACCAATCGCTTGGTGAAAGTTTTATGGAGGAACCACCAATTAGAAGAAGCTACATGGGAGCTTGAGGATATGATGAGGGAGAGATATCCTCATCTGTTTGTAACAAAGTGACGAATTTCGAGGGAGAAATTTATTTTAAGGGGGGTAGAATGTAACACTCGAGATTTTTATGAGAAATATTTTGTTTTTATGTTATATACATCATCAAAGTAATCTTTAAATACACACAACACAAGCTTGGATTTTTTTACACGTAATCGCGACCTTCCTCGATAGCTTATGTTGTACACAATACCAAGTTTCACTAAACAATGATATGCTATTAAAATATTATTAAAACTGGTTGTTATGAATAGTAATACCCATTTTTTGAAATTTTATAAAATTTATCTTTCAAAATGGACTTCATTTTTGAATTCGGAATATCAAAATTATCCTAGGGTGAATTTTTGGTATTTTTCTGAAATCTTCAATTTTTGATGAATAGTGAAAACACTGGGTTACTATTTAAAAAACTGAATTTTTATTTAAATAATTATTTATTTTATTTAAATTTATTTTAGGTCAAAATTGAAATATAATACCTATAAAAGTTCAATTTAATTCATTAGAGTCATTTTATAATAATTTTAGATATATAAAAATTTTATTAATCTTTTCACCGTCTTTTACCCACCTCCTAGGAGAGTTTGAAAATTTACATAAAAACTAATTTTACCGCTTTTGTGAGTGGAATTTCAAATATCTGAGACACACGGTTAATATCAAGGAGTAAAATGTGATTTAATAAGATAAAAATAATTTTGGGTGAATAATAACTTTTTACTTTTATTTACCACGGTTAAAAGTAAATAGGGTAATTAAGGGTAAAAATGGTATTATTATTACCCTAACACATGTCCTAATTCTATTTTATAAGTTTAATTCGACAAAAAACAACCTTAGGAATAAAATATGACCATTTAGGTCCACTTGGATTAGATTAGGACATTTAATATTATTATTTTTAAAGAAGAGTTAAAATAGTTAAAATCAAAGTTCAATAACTAAAACATTTTTAATATAGGGCTATAAATAATATATATTAAACTATAAATATTCATTAGAAATATAAAAATATTTCCTACATAATGGTATTTTATTTATAATTTTTAGACTTTAAATAATTTAATTTATTTATGACACAATGATGATGCAATAATTACCTTATTAATGAAATATTAACATAATTGATATTATAAATACCCAAATAAATGTAATTTGAGACTTTTTAAGAATTAAACTATTTTTATAGGTTAATATGACATATTATTATTTATTTAATTAACTTTTTTCTAACTAATAATGTTGTTATGATTTTCACAAAAATCAATTACCAAATAGTGTCAAAATTGGCATAAAATAGTTTTTAAAACAAATTTTATATTATTAATTGTTCTTTTATTCCTAAAAATCTATGGTTAGGACAAATGACTTAGATAAAAATATATATATTAATAATGAACAACTTGGGGTTCTTTTGGCTTGTTATAGTAAGTTTATTAACCATATAGTGTAAGAAAACAAGAAGACACGGTAAAAGTTAAATTATTTAACTTAGAGTTAAATATAAATGATAAGGTTAAAATAGTAACCTAAAATTGTCTAAAATCTATTTGTTGAGATTATTTCGACCCCTACCTACCTCACCTTCGAAATAAATCAATTTTGAGCTATTAAAAACCGAATATTACTTCATTATAAAATAATATTTTAAGTTTTTTCTAAGGTGCCCCTCTCCTTCCTTATAAAAGGGCACCTCCTCTCTCTCCTCCTCACACCACTTTGAGCCTTCAAGCTCAGACAAACCCTGACCATTTCCCTTCTCAACTTTCCTAGAAACATCCTAGAGTTACTGGTATTCTTCAAAGACCATCTTTAGTTCCCTAAGAGGAGGTTAAAATGAGGCACTTCAAAGAAGAGGTAATGTTCGTTACCGATTCTTTCAACTTTATTTCTTCTTCTACTTCATATTCTTTAGTTGTTTCATTATGAAGTAATAACATAATTATCACTCATATACTGATATGTTATTATAAATATGAAACAACCCTATTTCACCTTTTATCCATCCTACAGAAAATGAAATCATCGCACGTGCGTACATACGGAATATCATTTCCACACCGTGGTGTAATCTGTTTTCCACCACCACCTTACTTGGATGGGTATAATGGTGTAAATAATAACTATATATCATTATTGTAAAGTTATATTGATTATAAAATAGTATACATACACTTTAATACAATTCCACGATCATGGGAATGATATCATCGCTCGTGCGTACGTACGGCCTACCGTCTCCACGATGTGATGAGACTCGTTCTACATGATCTTCAATGATTAATGATTATATTAATGAATTGAATTAATAAATATGATATATATATTACACTAATACCATTCTGGAAATTAGTTATCTATAACCTAAAAAGGAATAATAAGAATTTATTCGACAAAACATGCATAAGAACAAAAAGCAATAAACACCTGAATAACAAGTAGCAATGAAATATTACTAATAAGAAGCTAATAATATGACCATATATGATATAATAACAATGAGTAAGATTCTGGAATAAGTCAATAACATTATTTAAATCATTATACAGGAGGTTCGGACACGTACAAAACAAATCAGACCTAAGGTAAGGGTAAATATCGCAATCTCATTTTTATCCGAGATTGTTTATACTTCAGAATTTACTGGGGAATATTTATCATCCACATCCACATTTCCTCAATATGTAATATTATTTCTATCATCCTATAATTTTTTAAATCCAATTTTACCCTTTGGTGAGTTTTTAATAAAAGATACAAAAGGAATCTTTTGTCGTTTTTTTATATGAGGTACTTTTTTGACTTTTCCGGCCAAAGTACAAGAAGAATTTGTTTTTAACTTATACAGCCTGAATGGATTTTTAGAACATTATTTCCATGAATCCTCCTTTACAAGTTTTCAAGTTTATTTTTAATCAACTTCTTTTAGTTTAAAATTGTATTCCATTTTAAGAAAGGAAAAAAATTGAAATAGAAAGGATATTTTCCTCAAGAATGAAGTTCAAGTGTTTTATCAAAATTATTTACCATCTAAGATAATATAGGGGTCTATTTCTATCCCTATTTTTACATTGATTTTATTATGTTATGATGGAATTATTTTTATGATGTCATTTTATCTTATATGTATTATATTATGATGGAATGATGTTTAATAATTCCATTTTTATTACATGGGTTATGTTATGATGTATGATTTATGATTTTGTGGCAGACATAAGAATGGTATCATTATGAGATGTGTGGGACCTATATCTCCCTCCAATGCATTGGGTAAAGATTTATATCGCATGATATAGACATGTCTAGAACGGTAGGTTAATCTGGTTCAGTGATACCGGACTGAAACAAGGAGTGAAATTGGTTCAGAAATGGACTTTGTCCGGTAGGATAGTATTGGAAATGATTCTTGACTACTAAGAAATGATTCTCTATGATTATGTGTGTATTCCACAAAGTTTCATGTTTTAAATTATGATTATTGGGATTACATTTCACTACTATGATTTATCCCATGTTATAAAATTATGATCTCTTTTGCTGGTTAAGATTTCTAAAATGTTATGTTATTATGAATATGATGTGATTGATATTTATTTTTTTTACCCTTACTGAGCATTTGAGTTCACCCTTTTGTATGTTTTCTTTTCCCCAGGTCAGGAAGAAGGGTTTTAAGTAAGATATGCCAAAAGGGACTCTAGATATGATAAAATAAAAGGGAGATAGTGTAGATGACTTATGAACCAGTTGTTTATGTTTCCCAGTTTCTAAAGACACTATACCTATACGGTCCTTTCATGGTTTTTTTATATGTTGTAATAAGTGTGCTTCGATTTTTAAGTATTAACAATGTATGTAAATTATGGGTCGTTATAACTTTTCCTCAGTCCATCCCCATGAGGGTAGAGTGAGGCTTCACATTTTGAGTATAACATGTGATCCCCTCTATGGTATCAGTCTCACATAGAGTTTCATGAATATGATGTGTGGCCCATGGTGGGATACTCTATCATATATTCTTCCTTAGGTGGGTTTTTAGTAATCAGTATGATCGACATACCAAGGCGTTGATCCCCACTTAGCATTTTATTCCATATATGGTTAGGTATACCTCATAGTCCCTATGAGAGATCCCTTATATGTGTATAAATATATTCTATGTTCCAGTGTGTAATTATTCATTATGAGGCTCAATGAGCATGACCTCACAAATGAGTATCATCATCCTTATCAAGATTGTGGAGTGACTTCTCCCGAATGAGTGTTACTTTGAAATATCAAACAAAATCCTAGGTTGGCGGTCTGATTATGACTTTACCTTAAGAATAATTTTCTATATTGAGTATATTTGTGTTATTGTTTCTACGTCTCATATTAATATTTACCTGACTATATGAAAAATAGTTTAAGGATATCTTGATTATTTATGTCTAGTGATTTCTGGGGGTCCTACTGGGTATTGTTATACTCACCCTTTCATGGGATCTTCCTGCACATATCATGTATTATGAAAACAACAGTTCATTTAATGGGGTATTAAGTAGACCATTAGAATATAGAGAATTGTAGATATATAACAACCATGGTTTGTACAAGGTGTTTTATTTGATAGAATCCCCATGCTAATTAGTAGTTTGGACTCTTTTATAAGTTATGGTGGAATTATATTTGGATTTGTATGCATCCTGGTACTTTTTCATACTCTGATGTGGGATATAGATTTATACATGACATTTCTATCATTAATTTTACATTTGAATATTTTATTGGTATTTAAATATCTTTGTGTGTGTGTAAAGGTAACTTAGGCTAAGGCCTCCCATGTGTGTGTTATTCCTGTTCAGAATTGGTCACCAACCCCTGAACTATTAGAGGTGGCCTTGGGGTGTCACACTCAGGGTACCACCAACCATGTGGGCTTCGGTGGGTTTGGTTATGACAAAAGGTGAGTTTCCTTTATTTTATTTTTATTTATTCTAGGGAATATTGTAAAATAGATAGGCTATGTTGAATTCAAGTAGGAGAGTTTCCATATACCTAGCTGTCTCATGTGAAATAGACCTTAGAGTTACCAGTGACAAAATTATTGTTATAATTGTATGGGGTTGGTATTCTTCATGCATCATGAGTAAGAATATAGGATAAAAGTTCATATATATACCTATTGTGTATTGTATATTAGTTCTTTAATTAAATGCCTTGAATTATGCCTTGTTCAGTGATATTTATATGTTCTTTCTATAGTGATAGATCTGTTCTATCATTAATTAGTTCAACTTGGTCATATTGAAATGTTTGGTATATATGTGATTATGACTAATTTGTAGGAACATAGCACTATTCTTGACCCTTGGGTAGAACTGGGAGGGTTATACCTTTTCTATAGATATCTCATAGTAAAGGTATTCTTATGGGAATACCTTAAGTGTACCTTATAACTTCTTAAGTTGTTTTTGTAGGAATGTTTTGGTGAGTACTCTAAACATTTCTTTGGAATTTCAGAAAAATTCCACCTTAGAAATGCCTAAATGATCCTTCTAGAGAGGATAGATTAGTTCCTCCGTAGTCTATATAGGAGGATGTACTAGAGAATTATCCCACACCTTCTTTGGTGGTTCTGGCATTGGATCCATTATAGCTCATAGCATTTCAGATTGTACCTTCCCATGATGGAGGAGTACAAAGGACTTGGTTGATTTTGCCTATGAATATTACCTCTAGAATCTTATATCCTTTTAAGTCACTGGAGGACCATAAGATTCCAAGGACTAGATAAATATCATCGATGGATAATTCTACATGTTCAAGACACCAGAGGACTTGCGGGCCTAGTTAGTGATGTTTGTGCTTTAGGGACACGCTAAGAGATTGTATGGTATCATGGGACAAGTAAGAAGACATGAGTTTTTTTAGTGAGAGTCATTTAAGAACCTATTATTTAGGTAATTATTTTATGACACATCAAGGTTGTATCATTCCTAGTAATTCAAGGAGCTTTGGTAGGGATCCATGGAGATATTTTTATACTCCACTCATTTCACAGAACATGTTTGTTTTTATTACCTCTTGATTAGAAATGAGGTATGAATGGCCAGGATTTTTGAGATCAGTATTATCCCTAATATCATATATCATTTTAATATTTTTTACCTAATGATACCTAGAGGATATATGTAATTCATTTAATATTGAGAAGGGCCTATAGGAGGATTGAGAAGCTGGTCTTCTTCTAGTATCTACTATTCAGGCTAGTGGACCTCCTACTTCCATTGTGAGTGTCACATATGGTAGTAATAATAAAAATATAGGGGAATTATATTTGGTTGGAAATAAGAGGGTTGATAAGAGTATGGATTCTTCAGCTCCCTCAGGAGGATTTCTACAATGCTTCAACTATGGGAAGGTTGGACATTACTGCAAGTTTTTCACAACACCTATGGGGAAGGGTATGAAATGTGGAAATGTGGTACATCTATAGAAGTAATTCTATAGATATTTGAGGTAAGGTTTACATAATGGTATAGGATAGAATCAATTTTTTACTTAGGGACTAGGGTCCTCAGTAGAAGGTTTAGTATCCTCAGACGACTTTGACTCGGGTGATTCATGCACCTTAAGGTTATGTCTATGAATCTAAGGAAGAATAGGTCTATCTGATGGACCAAGTTCCAAATAAATATAGAGAGGGACCATAAAACTTATGAGGTATACTCTTCATTGCCTATTCTATTTATACATTTATTTTCAATACTTTTTCCACCTATTATTTTATATATAATCAAGTTTTTGTTCATCTCAACTTTCTGATTAAGTTTTCTTCTAAGTTTTTTTCTTTTAACACTCCCCTGGGAAATAAAGTCGATCGACTCTAGAGATATCTAGAGTGCTCTGTACTCTTTTTCAGATATGGAAATCTGTGAGATTTCATGATCCATGAGATTACTATAATTGATTAATCCTTAGAATGGACCAGTTTAATAAATTTCATGCTCACATCAACTATTATTACAGGTTGGAATCCATTATTTTACCTAATGGATATAACTCTATGATGAATTTTGAATGTGATGTCAAAGATAGTATAGTGGGACTAGATTTGAGCAAGATTGGATCCATTGTGTCTTAGGTAGTAGGCTAAGCTCTCATTGTGGGGCAAAAAGTTGGGTCCTTTTATTTTCCTCTGATTCTCAATCTCTATCAGGATGCATTTCTACATGAATTTTTAGGTATTCCTCCAAAATGATAATTAGAGTTCAAGATAGAACTTGTTTTAGGAGTGAATACCATTTTGTTTCCTGTTTATTATATAGTAGTGTCCAAGTTTGGAGTTCTCAAGATTCATATTACAGGCCTGGAGGAGAAGGGTTTCATTAGACCTGGCACATCTTTGTGGGAGTGTTCCCATGTTTTTTCCTAAAAATGATGATATTAGTCTACATATCTATGTGGACTACATGAAGTTAGATCTAGTGATGATGTAGTATCCTCTACCCAGGACATATTATCTCTTTGATTAGTTATGGGTAGCCTAGTGGTTCTCTAAGAATGATATTCATTCACTCCACCATCAGTTGTGGGTCGGAGAGGAGGATATTTATAAGAAACAATTTGGGAGTGGATATGGATTGTATGAGTACGTATTCTTTCCTTTAAAATTTATGAATTTCTTAATAGTGCTCATGGATATCATGTACAAGAGATTCCATCCATATCTCAACTCTTTCATCATAGTCTTTGTTGAATATATCCTTATATGTTCACGAACATCTAAGTTACATTCCAGACACCTTGAGACCATGTTGAGTACACTCTGAGCACATTGGATTTATGCCATGTTTTCAAATGACAACTTATGGATCATTGATTTATGTTTCCTTGTTCATGTTATCTCTATGTCAATAATTTATATAGACCAGAAGAAGGTGGAAGTGGTGATTTTTTTTCTCTCCCTTTGAATGTTTTTGAAATAAATAGATTCCTTAGGTTGGATAGATATTATCAATGGTTATTTCATGATTTCCCCTACTTAGAAGAACCAATTAGTAGGATTATGAAGAAGGGATTATTTTTTAATAGAGTAATCAGTGTGGGAAGGCCTTTATTGAGCTAAAGGGAATGTAGATGATAGCTCTAGTTTTGGTTCTTCCAGAGCTTGAGATTGGATATGTAGTGTACTGTGATGCATCGCGTGTTAGTTTATAAGATTTGATAATTCATAGGTCTTAGGTAGTTTCTATTGGTTCATGTCAGCTACAAGACCATGAGTGGAACTACATAATGCATGACTTATATATGGAAGTTGTGGTTCGTGCTCTGAAATTTTGGCAACATAATCTCTTCAATGAGAGGTTTTTTGTTTAGAAAAACCATAAAAACATAAAATATATATTATCATAGAATTATCTCAATTTGAGGGAAAGTCATTTTGTAGAGTATTTACATAAATTTGACTTTGAGTTTCCCTATTCTCTCAGAAAAGTTAATTTTTTTACCATTGCTCTTAGTAGTAAAAAACTGAAGATACAAGATATTGGTAGTGGAAATCAGTGTAGGGATGGAATCTTATGAGTTTGATGGTGAAATGGTGTATTGATGAATCTAAGTATCATGGAGTCATGACATGTGTTCCCTTGGCCATAACATCTTCATTAGTGTATCAGGAGAAGGATAGTCAAGGTCAAATACATAGTGTGTGGTGATATGAGAAAAATTGGTAGGCAGTGAACCAGTCATAGGGTGGTTGTTAGATGATAATGATGATGTAATTAGGGTACATGGTTGGATTATAGTTCCATACTCTTTGAGAAATGATATGATGATAGACTATCATTGTTCAAAATTTGTAGTGCATCTAGGGTCATAAAATATGTACCATGACATCTGACATCAGTTTTGGTGGTCTAGTATGAAGAGAGAAATCACTAGTTTTGTTTTTCAATTACTTAACTTCCAAAGGGTAAAGGTTTTTCATAAATTTTGTAATGTCACTTATTTTCAATTTATTATTTTTAAATATTATATGGATTCTTTTCAAGACTAGGTGCTAAGATAGGGTGCGATTTCAAGACCCTATGTGACCGGAATAAATGCTTGAAATATATTAAATATATTTAACATCACGTGAATGTTATTTTCCTGAAAAATTATAATAACTATTAAATGGGTGCCCAAATTCGAAATATGAGGTCATCATTGAGTTCATAATAGTGACTTTACCCTAGTATCGACTTAAAATTTGTTGGTGTGGGTCATTTGTGGAAAATTCATCACGAGCATGGAAATGAATAAATAATCAAATAAAGTTACTTTATTTCATTTCGTTGATGAACGATTGGTGGATATTTGAATATATCATTATGTCATAATTCCAAGGTTAGAAACATAACTTTGTAACCTCAGTAGATTACTTGGAGATAGCCTCTATAGAATTCTCTTGGGTGAATGATGATAAGATTGTGGATTGAAAATCAACGCGCAACCGATTTGACAGATCTTTCCACCACCGATGATGAAATATATTTCTTTTCTAACGATCGAATAAAATTTTGTTTGTATGTTTGTTTTATGTGTATTTTTTCCCATTTTTAATTTCTATGAATAACGCAAATCAACTGATGAATATATTGATTTTTAGGTCGATCACCTTGCGGGATTGGATCATATTTGTGGGGTTTATTTGAGATATTTATTATGATTGTTCAATTACACTTCATTAATCATTATAAATAAAATGAATCAAGATCAAAAAAAGGTCAATGTTCATTCCTCATGTATGTTTTTATGATTTTCTCCCTCCCTTCCCATTCATCACGGGAGACCCCTAGGTCCACGGTTCTACACCCTATCAATGGATCGATCGTTTTGCATGTGATTCTTGGTGCAATGATCTAATATTGTAGATCAGGACTTATTATGGTGCAATAGAGATGTGATGGAGGTGTCGGTGAATGGATCAGACCGGTTTGGGAACCCCCATTCATTGAGCATGATGCGTGGAAGATGATTTAGACGAACGAAATCTAATTTATGAGAAGATCGAAGAGAAAATATTTTTTATTTGGTCATGTATATGTTCTATGAGGCTTTATATATGTTTTTTCAGCAAGGTGCAGAATTGGATGTCGGAGCAATAGAGGAGATGCACAGAACCAAATCTAGGATTCTAGAAAATATCATAGGACACAGTGTGTAATCTAGTATTATACGGTGTGTGGGACATGATTAGTGGCGTTTAGTGTAACGACCCAAAATTTTGAATAAATCTTGTTTCCTAATTTTGTGTGTTATTTTATTTCATACTCAACAAAACTTTTTCATTTAATGAAATAAGTATAATTAAAATGAGACTGTTGGGTTGTGACTATTATATGACTGTTAGTCAGTATGACCATTGGAAACTGAATATTGCAACTATTGTCTCTATATACAAGTGATCTTGGTTAATTAATATAGAAAGAAGATTTGATGGCCTCATCCAGTAGTCTTGGGTCTATCGAAGCCCATCTAACAGAACTTGAGAAGGAGGTAGCACCAATGGGCTTTGCTCTGGACCAAACCCAAGACAAACTTCATCATGTGAAGCTAGAATGGAATCTCCTTCACGAGAAGTTCAAACTGATAAAAATTGCTACTTGTACGATGTTGGTCGGGATGCCCTCAGATTCTCTCACCTTAGAACACCTTACACTTAGGTCTTATGCTGGGTTTATAAGGGGCTATGTAAGGAGACCATAGCTACGTTTTGTAATCCTTTGTTAGAAATAAAATTTTGTTTTCTTCTTATGGTAATGTTTGTGAGTTTTCAAATGTTTGAATGAATACATGATGTATTTTATTGATGTATTTCTGAAAAAAAATGATATTTTAAAATATTTATGTAAACCTTAAATAATTAATGATGTGTAATGATTTTCAAAAAATGGTCTTCTGCAAATGTGTTCAGTAAAAAATTTAGAGTCTAATAGGATCGACTTAATTTTTTATGAATAGTAAATTATGAATAGTGATTTTATGATTAGGATTAGTAATGTGACCAAATGGATTAGTAATCTCACTTAAATAAAGTATTAATATAATTTAGGCACCTTGATTAAGTAGTGTGATTCAATAAAATAAATAAATAACTGTTTCATTAATTATTAGTCAAGTATTAGTTTTTTGGGTGAACAGTGTTTTTAAATTAAAAATTAAAATAAAAATATTTAGAGAATTATTTTTATAAAATGGAATTTATTTTTGAACTTAGAGCATCGATATTATGTTAAGGTGATTTTTAGAGATTTTTCTGAGAAAAATAAATTTTCGGTGAATAGTGTTTTTATTTAAAAATTAAATTAAAAATATTTAGAAAATTATTTTTATAAAATGGAGTTTATTTTTGAATTCAGATCATTTATATTATGTTAAGATAAATTTTTGGGAGTTTTCTGAAAATGTTGAATTTTCAGTGAATAGTAAAAATACAGTTTTAGGGTTTTGGTATGTTTAAAGACATCATAACTGTGTCATGATGATGTAATGAGATACTTTAAGGTTTTTCCGACCAAAGGTGATGTATTATTTAATGGGGGGCCCATGTGGCCTAACACTATGGGAAATACCATGGTAGAGCCCATGGTTTTGAGAAAACCACTTGTGAGGTGTCCCTTGAAATTATTAAAGTATCACCTCCGTTTCCCAATAACTACCAACCCTTTCCTCCTTTAGTTTTCACTCCCAAATCTCCCCCAATGAAGCTCTGGTTTCATTACCTCCCAAAGAGTCCTCCCAAAGAGTCCTCCCAAGGTTCCCCAAATCCCTCAAGGTCCCAACTTTCGAGTTTTAAGAGTTACGGTAAGGGATCCAACCTCTCTCTTTCTTTTCAAATACTCTCTTTTAAGTCATTCCTTTTATGCTTCATGTTCTTATGTTGGAGGATGTTCTTTAATATTCCTCTTACTTCCCTTTTCATGTTCATATTATGAGAGATCCCCTCTTACTCTCATCATTTAGTTTTATGAATGTTTAAGTGGCGCCGTTAGGCTGCCGAAATTTTTGTAACAGATTCTTTCACCTTTCTCATTTTCAAGTTCTATTTTCATGTCAAGTATTTCAAGTTCCTTTTTATTATTTTGGGGTATGATCTCTATATCTATAATACTGATCTTTTATGTTCATATTATTAGAGACCGTATTTGACCTCTTCAATTCATTTTTTTGAAGTTTTAAGTGACGTTGTTAGGCTGCCGAATTTTCATAAGAGAAATCTTATTTTTTTCTCCCTTCCATGTTTTTCATTTCAAATGGTTTTCCTTCCAATTTCATTACCATTTTCATATATCCTTTATATTATGTCCCTATACTATTTTATGGTTCATTTATGAGTGGGTGACCCATGTCCCCTCTCTTTTCAATGTTTTCTAAAACCCTACAACATAGCCGTTATGCTGCCGAATTTTTTTCTCAAAATGTCTTTCTCTTTTTCTAAAATTCTTTTATTTTATTAATTTAATACTCAAATATCTTCATCCTACATGGGTATTCACATATATATCAAAATGTTCTATTTTAAATTCTGGGATTCACATACATGAGACCCTGTTTTCTTTTCTGTGGTTTTAAAGTGACATAAAGATCACGTCTTTAAAACAGTTTTTAAAATGTTATGACTATGAAATAAAACCCATTTAATTTATGATATATGGGTTATTTATGAAATTTTTTATGATGATATATGTGGCTCACATGATAATAAAGGAAAATTTAATGGTTCTCCCTGATAGTGATCCAATGCATTGGGTAATGATGTAACCACTAGAGATTACAATTTTCATGATATCTTGGTAAAGAACCTTGGTAATTTTCAAATAACACCTTGGGGATGGACCTTGGTGATATATTCATGATTGTATATGTTAAATATTGTAGCCACATCTTAATGTTATGAAAAAATTTATTTTTATTATGATATGCCTCATGAACTCTTTCTCATTCCTTAAAGTTCTTTTTCATGACTTTTTGATATATCTCAAGTTCACATGTAAATTGTTTCCCTTGTTTCCCTTACTGGGCCTTCTGCTCACCCTTTCCTTTGATGTATGCTCCCAGGTTATGAGATGCTATATTGAACTTATGATGAACAATGAAAAAGCATTTCAAGTGTTTAAGAAGAATGTTTTATGTTGTCATGTATTAAGTTCCTGGTTTCCAAGACACTAAACCTTAAAGATCCTCGGTTTTGTATAATGTAATGAAATTTTATGTGATAAAAAGGTGGGATGTTATAGTCGGTATCAAAGTAAGGTTTAGTTATTTTTGGAAGTTAGGATATGAAAACTTTAATAATAACCCTATAGAAAATTTTAAATATAGGAAATCTTCCTGGTATTTTGGTTAGTATTGAGTAAGTGGGTTCCAAAAAAATAAATCCATTTCTGGATATGAGCAGGTAGAGGTGGCTCTGGCATAGATGTACATAGGGGTAAAACCTGAAAACACCACTTTGATCTAGACTCGAATGGGAACTGGTACATGACAATGGGTCTTGCTGCACTCCTGGTTACGACACTCCCGGGGGATATGATTTGGTAAATTCATAAGCTTAATATGAACCATTATTAAAGGGACAAAGATAAAATAAAATAAATATTCACATAAGAATATATGATCATAGATAACCTAGATTGGAACCTAGGGGATCACAAGTTAGGGTATACTTTTCTTCTACAAGTTTATCCTTCCATGCTTTAAGTTTCCTTTTCATGATTATTGGCTAAGTATTTAAGCCCCATAATTATACTTTCTTTTCTTAGTTAATGGCGGGAAATGGAAGAACATGTACCAACAACCAATGTGATAGGAAATGTGACGATTGCCCTATTAATGTGATAGAGTTGACGAGAGATCAAGTTGAACATATTGTGATTATGCCAAACCAGCTATCAAAAATCACAATTAATAATTTGTACCTAGTAGAATGCCCAAATTCATCAAGGAAGAAAAAGATGAAGTCTCAAGGAGGTTCATCTGATAAAGTTAATAAGGGAAAGAAGACCCATTTCCTTTTGTGAAAAAAGTGTGGAAAGGGGCACCAAAGAGAATTTCAAAAAGGAACTGGTAGATGTTTTAAGTGTGGGGTGATAGGGAATAAAGTATCAAATTGCTTTAAAAAAATGGAAAATGTGATGAATAGAGATAAGGTTTGATCTAATGTGCCTTATACTTTTCAATTTCGTGAATGTGGAGAAGTTGGACATTATCCAAGGCAATGCTCTCTTGGAAGTTATGAGAAGAATGATGAGCATTAACAATCTTCAAGGACAAGGGAACAATGCAAGTCTTATGCTAAGATGGATCATGATGACTAAAGTACATGTAACTTCTTTGCAATAATTGTCTATGTCATGTTGTTTTTTTAGTTAATGCCCTATGATCATATCATTAATGTTTTCTAAGAACATCGAGTCACTACCTAAAATGGTTTTATATCATTAAGGAAAACATCTATTGGTATATACCAGATGTTGATGTTGTGAAGTTTTTCTTCTTGAAAAAAAATGATGATTAGGGGATTAAAATATGATTATTATTTTGGAAGACGTTCACTATTTTGGGAACCCTATATGATCGAGGTAAATAGATTACTACAGTAGTTTCTTTGAGGAATAAAGTTTGACTTATATTTTGAAGAATTGATGAATTTAAGGTGAACTTATGGTAATATAGGTTACTTATGGAAATGATTAACCTATCTTGGGGAAAATATGTTTAGGTTAGCTACTTTTGTTATAAGATGTTAGGAGTGGTTGATGTTGTTTGGAGATGAACGATAAAGTTTATCTTGGAAGGCTATGTTATCAAATCCTTCTTATATTTGGGTTTCAATCTTAGTTTGGTTTATTTTGAGGAATTTTAAGGAAAGTTATTTATGGAATGGTCTATGATAAACTTTGGGTAGTACCATGAAACTTTGAAGATTTAAAGTAGTTTCCCTTCCTATGGGGTTCTTTATTTTTGAAGAGTTGTTTTATCTTACCCTTTCTGTTTTTTGGGATAAATGTTTAAAGATAGATAATTTTTCTTTTGTGGATTACGTGATTCTCTAGAAGATTATTCTTGTGCTTTTGATGAGACCAAGTGTTTTTGAATGCTCATCGTTTAGAGAAAAGATTAGTTTTGGTAGAAACTTATTAAGGGATGAAACTCTACTTGAAGGTAAATATATTTCCTTGTGTTTTTATTCTATGTAGTAAATGAATTCCTCAAAACTATGAAAAGGAACCTAAAACAAAAGCGTTGTTTCTTAACGTTTCCTACTGGGAAATAAAATACCATTTAACCCATCATAAGTTTGTGATTTTCTTGTTGTTAACTTTCTCCTAATCATGTTTCCTATCACTCTCCCTCAGAACATGACCCTTTGTTTTCTCTTCCATGTCAATGTTTTCCAACATGGAATCCTAGTATGGGTTAACTCGGGTGGCCTTTGTACTTCCTTTTATTTCTTTTAAAGTAATAGTGTTACTGAATTTTTTTCTGATGTGGGACTTTCAATGAAATTTCCAAACCCAATTTTAAAAATTGTGAGGACACAATTTCTTAAGGGGGGAATATTGTAACGACCCGAAATTTTGAAAAAATCTTGTTTCCTAATTTTGTGTGTTATTTTATTTCATACTCAAAAAATATTTTTCATTTAATAAAATGAGTATAATTAAAATGAGACTATTGGGTTTTGACTATTATATGATCGTTAGTCAGTATGACCGTTGGAAACTGAATGTTGTGACTATTGTCTCTAAATACAAGTGATCTTGGTTAATTAATATAGAAAGAAGATTAGATGGCCTCATCCAGTAGTCTTGGGCCGATCGAAGCCCATCTAACAGAACTTGGGAAGGAGGTAGCACCATTGGGCTTTGCTCTGGACCAAACCCAAGACGAACTTCATTGTGTGAAGATAGAATGGAATTTCCTTCGCGAGAACTTCAAACTGACAAAAATTACTACTCGTGTGATGTTGGTCGAGCCGCCCTCAGATTCTCTCACCTTAGCACACCTTGCACTTAAGTCCTATGCTGGGGTCATAAGGGGCTATGTAAGGAGACCATTGCTACGTTGTGTAATCCTTTGTTATAAATAAAATTGTGTTTTCCTCTTATGGTGAAGTTTGTGAGTTTTCAAATGTTCGAATGAATATAGGATGTATTTTATTGATGTATTTTTTAAAAAAGGATATTTTAAAATATTTATGTAAACCTTAAATAATTAATGAAGTGTAATGATTTTCAAAAAATGGTCTTCTACAAATGTGTTCAGTAAGAAATTTAGAGTCTAATAGGATCAACTTAATTTTTGATGAATAGTAAATTATGAATAGTGATTTTATGCTTAGGATTAGTAATGTGACCAAATAGATTAGTAATCTCACTTAAAGAAAGTATTAATATAATTTAGGCACCTTGATTAAGTAGTGTGATTCAATAAAATAGGTAAATAACTGTTTCATTAATTATTAGTCAAGTATTAGTTTTTTCGAGCGAATAATGTTTTTAATTAAAAATTAAATTAAAATTATTTAGAAAATTATTTTTATAAGATGGAATTTATTTTTGAACTTAGAGCATCGATATTATGTTAAGGTAATTTTTGGAGATTTTTCTGAGAGAAATAAATTTTCAGTGAATAGTGTTTTTATTTATAAATTAGATTTAAAAAATTTTAGAAAATTATTTTTATAAAATAGAGTTTATTTTTGAATTCAGAGAATTGATATTATGTTAAGATGAATTTTTGGAAGTTTTCTAGAAAAGTTGAATTTTCAGTGAATAGTAAAAATACAGTTTTAGGGTTTCGGTATGTTTAATGACATCATAACTATGTCATGATGATTTCATGAGATATTTTAAGGGTTGGCCGACCAAAGGTGATGAATTATTGTATGGGGGGTCCCATGTGTCCTAACACCATGGGGAAATACCATGGGAGAGCCCATGGTTTTGAGAAAACCACTTGTGAGGTGTCCCTTGAAATTATTAAAGTATCACCTCCCTTTCCCTATAAATTCCCACCCTTTCTTCCTTTATTTTTCACTCCAAACTCTCCCCCAATAAATCTATGGCCTCATTATCTCCAAAAGAGTCCTACCAAGGTGCCCCCAAGCCCTCAAGGTCCCAACCTTCGTGTTTTAAGAGTTACGGAAAGGGATCCAACCTCTCTCTTTCTTTTCAAATACTATCTTTTAAGTCATTTCTTTTATGATCCATGTTCTTATGTTGGAGGATGTTATTTTATATTCCTCTTACTGCCCTTTTCATGTTCATATGATGATATATCCCCTCTTACTCTCATCATTTCGTTTTATGAATGTTTAAGTGGCGCCATTCAGCTGCCAAAATTTTTGGAACGGATTCTTTCACCCTTCTCATTTTCAAGTTCTATTTTCATATCAAGTATTTCAAGTTATTTTTTATTATTTTGGGTTATGATCTCTATATCTATCATAATGATCTTTTATGTTCATATGATAAGAGGCCCTATTTGACTTCGTCATTTCATTTTTTTGAAGTTTTAAGTGACGTCGTTAAGCTGTCAAATTTTCATAAGAGAAATCTTATTTTTGTCTTCCTTCCATGTTTTTCATTTCAAATGGTATGTCCTTCAAATTTAATTACCATGTTCATATATCCTTTATATTATGCCCCTATTCTATTTTATGGGTCATTTATTAGTGGGTGACTCATGTCCCCTCTCTTTTCAATGTTTTCTAAAACCCTACAACATAGCTGTTATGCTGCCGAATTTTCGTCTCAAAATGTCTTTCTCTTTTTCTCAAATTCTTTTATTTTATTAATTGAATACTCAAATCTCTTTATCCTACAGGGTTATTCACATTTATATCAAAATTTTCAATTTTAAATTCTTGGATTTACATACATGATACCCTCTTTTCTTTTTTGTGGGTTTAAAGTGACATAAAGATCACGTCTTTAAAGAGGTTTTTAAAATGTTATGACTATGAAATGAAACCCATTTAGTTTATGATATATTGGTTATTTATGAAATGTTTGATGATTATATATGTGGCTCAGATGATAATAAATGAAAATTTAAGGGTGCGCCCTGATAGCGCTCCAATGCATTGGGTAATGATGTAACCACTAGAGATTACAATTTTAACGATATCTTGGTGAAGAACCTTTGTAATTTTCAAATGAAACCTTTGGGATAGACCTTGGTGATATTTTCATGATTTTCTATGTTAAATGTTGTAGCCACATCTTCAAGTTACTAAACACGTTATTTTTATTATGATATGCCTCATGAACTCTTTCTCATGCCTTAAAGTTATTTTTCATGACTTTTTAATATATCTCAAGTTCACATGTAAATTGATTCCCTTATTTCCCTTACTGGGCCATCTGTTCACCCTTTCCTTTGATGTATGCTCCCAGGTTATGAGATGTTGTATTGAACTTAGGATGAACAATGAAGAAGCCTTTCAAGTGTTTAAGAATAATTTATTATGTTGTCATGTATTAAGTTCATCGTTTCCAAGACACTAAACCTTAAAGATCCTCAGTTTTGTATAATGTAATGAAATTTTATGTGATAAAAAGGTGGGATGTTATATTTAGGGTTTTGGGAGTAGGATAAGTACCACACAACATGTGATCCATGTCACAAGATGTTTGACCCCTATCACATGGCATGTGACCCTCCCTGTTTGACTCATTGTGTACTTCAAGTACACGGACATGGGTTGGAGTACATGGTCACATACATGCCATGTACTCCCACGCAGACACAGCTTGGTGAAAATGGATCGGTACATAGACATAACTTCAGTACACAGACATG
Source organism: Viscum album (assembly GCA_963277665.1). NCBI lineage: Eukaryota > Viridiplantae > Streptophyta > Magnoliopsida > Santalales > Viscaceae > Viscum > Viscum album. The sequence continues at coordinate 1,842,352,536 of OY728135.1, forward strand.
GACACGTGACACGAGAAGGATATTGTGTGTCTATACACACTGTGTACTCATTCTACACATCGTGTATATGGAGACTACATGGCGTGTGAGGCTCTTCCACATGGGTAGGACATAGGATAGCTAGACATGTCGTGTACCCTTTGGTACATGTTGTGTAGACTCTTCAAGAGTAATTGAGGCTCTTGATTTTCTTATTTTGGACTAGTATAGGTTGAGTGCATTTTCTTGATCATTTCCCTCGATAGTACAATGTGTCATTATATACACATCACTAGAATATGATCCCTCTATAGGATGACTCTCAGTAGAGTTGTGGTGTCCCTCCATGAGAATGGAGGGTGATCCTCTATCATCCCTTGTTGGAGTTTGTGGAATTAGAATGACCTTCCTAAGATGGGTGTTTATCCTCCATCTTATAGGACACATCAGTAGGGTTTATGGAATCTTTATCATATGATCTCCTATATAGAAGATTGATCCATACTGGGTTTGTGGTGCCCCCCAGCGGTTTTGGGCATGACCCCCTTTCTGTGTATCATGCCCCCCTTAGACCAGTGAGCTTTTTTGGGTAGGGCCCAACGACCCATACATATTTGTTGAGTGTTTATGATGGTAGCCTGGCTCATGGAGCTATTTCTATCAGAATGTGTGTCGCTTTGAATAGAATCCTATGGTTGGCAGTTGGTTATGATTTCCTTGTGGCGTGGTGTCTTTTCTGAGTATATCTAGGTTGTTTCTATTATTCATTAATTCTTATATCTTGTACTGAGTTGGATATACTTGGTACTTCATTTTTAGTTTTTTTGAGGTGTATTAATGAGTATTGGTATACTCATCCTTGCATGATATTTCCCCACACATGTCATGCCTTGTGAAAATGAAAACCCTTTTGATGGTGTCCTAGGAGGATAGGTTGCGGGTGAAGCATAGCATGAGGTTGATATATTGAGGTTCTTTTCAGGAGATTTCATTTGATCTAGTTCTCTCCCTTAAAGCAGTTTGTACTCTTTATAGTTTTTGGTTGTGCTTGTATTTGGACCCCTTTTTACTTTCAGTACTTTACTATTATACTCTATTGTGAGATCTAAGATGTATTCATTCATTCTTTCAACTGTTAAATTTCATCATTGTGTGGTATTGAAGATGTGTGTGTCTGTGTGTGTGTGTGTCTAGGTACTTTGGGAGGATGCCTCCCATTTGTGGGATATACCTACTTGGCATTGGTCACCAACCTGTGGCCTATTGGAGGTGGTCTTAGGGTAGTTGCGACACGAGCCCCCCTGGGACGGGTCGTGATAGAGTGGTATAAGTGGTGGTCAGTTCTACTTTAAGGACCGAGAGTCAGTGAGATTTGTTTGGGGAAACAGTTTTAAGTGTTTCAATTAGGATTTCAGAATAGGGACTCTAATATTGGTGTGGTGGCCGACATATCCATACACTAGGACTATGATCACCTACCTTTCAACTCAGTATATGAAAACACTGGTTGTAAGGAAAACAATGGTACATGTATCGTAAAGGAATGGGTTGTGGTTTCATTTTCATTCATGAGTCATCTTCCTAGATATACTCTTTTAATCATGGTACATTTTGTTTTTTTATGATTCCTCCACATAGATAGCTAGACAAGATTCCACCATGTGATCACAAGGATGATCTTCCTAGTGACGAGGCATCGATACTGAGACTTGTACCAAAGATAGCACATCAAGGTGGTTTAACAGCTATAACACCATCCATTGAGAAGCATCAAGTACCATTACTACCATATAAGGATGAACGTAGGCTAAGTGCGTTGTACAAGTTTCAGAGGAAATGACTTCTTAGGTTTCAGGTTGAGCCAGACCCCTAGGTGGATGAGGACTAGCTAGAGGTAGTTACTCACATTTTCAGCCTTGTGAGGACACCTACTGATCAGATGGAAGTCTTTACAGTGATTCTTCTTCAGGGCTCAGCAAGGAAATGTTGGATCGTGGTGAATTAGTTGCATAAATAGACAGCTATCTCCTAGAAATAATTCAAACATCTCTTCAGAGAGGAGTTATATCCAGCCACATTGTGATATTTATGCATACATGAGCTTCTGTATTTAAAGCAGGGTAGTATGACCATGGAAGAGTATTCAACGATCTTGGTCAATCTATCACATTACTCCTTGAATATGGTATGGTACTAGTTCTTTAGGGATCGAACTTTTGAGTAGGTCTTGTGTTAGTACATCAGGTTTTTAGTGGAATCTCATTTCATTTCCACCTATGCTAAGGTTTTTGAGTGATCCTTGTTGGTATAAGGTTTTCTAGAAGATCAGGCACCAGTAGTGTGAGCTAGCAGTGGGAACCCAGTAGAATAACCTCAGAACCTGGTAGCTGATATAATTCATAAGGATACAAGTGGTTTAGATTATTTTGGAGGTGATCCCAGGACTATGAGTTAGTGGTGAAGTTCTCCCAGGGTGGGTTGAATTAGACCAGATAAAGGCGGTGTTTCTCCTAAAATGGTTGGGGAAATCTGGAATGAGATTACCCAACCTGTCATACAGTTGATTGGGAGACTGTCTAGGTACCACTACAGTAGATAAAAAAGAATGAGCATGGTGTTTTGTAGGTAGGTGGATGTGAAATAGGGGCTAACAGGGTAGATGTAGGTGGTTGTACGTTCTAACTATTATCGACACCAACCCTAGGTGGTCCATGCTAGGCTCAGGGAGCTGGTGGGAAAGTATGAGGAAAAATGTAAGTTATGGAGGCCTATGACCCTGAGGCTCCAGGGATGATATGAGGTATGATCAATGTCTTTTCTACTTTAGCTACAGTATTTATAGACATAGGTGTTATCCATTAATTCCTGTCCACTTTTATGGTTTAAGAAATGGAGATTCTAGTTATGCTTTTGGATCGAGTCCTACAGTTGGAGACTCCAATGGGTAGCCTCTCAGCTATTTCAAACTTGTACCGATAGTGTGACATGATGCTTTGAGGAAAGAGTTTTGTATGGGGTCTCTTTGTTGCAGCAATGAGTCCTTATGACATAATCTTATATATGGACTATATATCTACAGTTCATGCCCAAATTGATTATTTTAGGCAGAGGATGTGGTGTGTCTTTAGTAACGGAGTGAGGTTTTCTTTTGCGAGTGAAAAGGAAACCTTAGAGAAGTAGGAAGAGATCAAGCATATTAGGGTGAAAATGATTACTCTTCAGTTGGATATCTTGACCCTTGGTGTAGTGGATGTTGTGAGTTTTCAGTTTCTTATAGTGGTGGTAGAGTACAAGGATGTCATTCCTGAGGACGTACCAGGTTTACCACCCGATGACAGGTAGAAATCTATATCAACTTGCATCATGGGATTCCACTGATATATGAACCAGTATATCAGATGTCTCCCGTAGAGATTCGAGATATGAGGATGTATTTGGAGGATTTTCCTGAGAAGAGATTCGTGAGACCCAGTGTTTCACCATGGGCAGCCCCAGTCTTGTTTTCTAAGAAGGTAGATGGAATCTTGAGGTTATGTGTGGATTATTGATTCTTTAACCAGGTGACCATGAAGAAAAAATATCCACTACCAGGGTTTGATGACCTCTTTTATCAGTTGAAATGGGTGTGATGGTTCTCGAAGATTGACCTCAGATCAGGCTACCACCAATTGTGTGTACAAGATGAGGATATACTGATGATGAAATTTAGATGTAGTTAAAGTTACTATGAGTACTTTGTGATGTATTTTGTCATGAAAAACGCCCCAATAGTGTTCATGGGGATCATGAACCGCATATTTCATACTTTTGTATAATGGTTCATTGTAGTCTTTATTGATGACATCCGAATGTATTCAGCGTCCGGGGAGAAGTATGTGAGATGCTTGAGGATGATCCTAAACACACTCCGAGAGAACCAGATTTATGGGAACTTATCAAAGTATCTGTTTTGGATTTGATAGTTCCATTTTCTATGACACTTCATCTCAGAGACTAGAGTTGCAATCAATCTAATGAAGATTAAGGTATTTTTTTTCTTGGGATCCACCCAAGAGTGTCACTGAGGTGCATAGTTTCCTTGGATTTGATGGGTATTATTAGAGGTTTTTACCTGACTTATAAAGAGTGGAAGAACCCTTGATAGCCTTGACCAGGAAAGGGAAACCTTTCATGTGGATGAAAAAGTTCCAAAAGTTCTTTCAGAAGCCGAGGTTGTGGTTAACGAGTGATCCCATCTTGAGGTTACTAGAGGAGGTTGTTGAGTATGTAGTTTTGCACAATGAATCAGGGATTATACTTTGTTGTGTTCTGATTCTTAGGAAAGAAGTTATTGTATATGATTCATTCAAGTTGAGACCACATGAGAAGAACTACATAACCAATGACCTTGATTTGTCAGTAGTAGTTTTCCCATTGAAGATGTGGCGACACTACCTGATGGGAAATTGATTTATCATATAATTTTACTACAATATCCTCAAGTATATCTTCTCTTATCAGGATATTAACTTAAGATAGATGCAATGGATATAGTTCTTCTAGGACTATGAATTTGAGATTTTCTATAATCCTAGTAAGTGAAACATGGTAGAAGATTCCCTTATCAGGTGATATAGTTCACAGAATCTGAACGAGGCATTAGAGTATTTAGCCTCATTGTAGTTATCATTTTTATATGGATATGGAGAAGCTTAACTCCAATCGATAGTTGTCACCCCTCCACTATTATAGTGAGTCATGGAGGCATAGATTTTGGATACCGAATTAGAGACCCTACATTCTTATATATCCATAAGACAAGCTCCATATGGATTTTCTAAAGGTATGGAGCATGTCTCTCTTTTCAGAGGATGCACAATGCTACAAGTGACATTACAGGAGGAAGTTCTGAAGTATTTTCATACATCTCCCATGTGAGTGCATCCAGGTGGGGAAAATATGTACTAGGACTACCAATATCATTTTTGGTATCTAGGGATGAAGAAAGGAGTTTCCAATTTTTTCTCTCGTTGCCTTACTTTTCAGCAAGTGAAGGTTGAGCACCAAGTTCCAGTAGGTTTATTACAACCCATTGAGGAGCTATAAGTGATGTGGGATGGGTTTTCCATGAACTTTGTGATGGTATTACCACATACTTCCAAGGGACGCGATTCTATCTGGTTGATCATAGACCAACTAACCAAGTCGGACCACTTTATATAAATATATATATAGGAGAGTAGTGTTCAGTATAGAGACTGGGAAGCCTCTATGTGTAGAAGATAGTTGGAATCCATGAAGTTCCATTGATGATCATATCTGATCATGATTATCATTCTATATCTCAGTTGTAAAAGGGACTGAAAGAGTATCTTGGGACTCAGATATGCTTGAGCGTAGTGTTCCACCCCCAAACTAATGACTAGACTGAGCAGAACATTTAGGTTTTGGAAGAAATGTTGTGAGCTTACATTTTGGACATTGGTTGTAGTTGGGAGGATCACCTAACACTGGTGAAGTTTTTGTACAAAAACAACTACCATTCCACCATTGGTATGACACCATTCGAGGATTTATACGGGAAACCCTGTAGGTCACCATTTTTCTTGGTTGAACTAGGAGAGGTAGCACTCATGGGCCCAGAACTGGTGAGAAGACTGCACAAGGCCATCCAGGAGTGGATAAAGACTACAAAGAGACATCAAAAGTCTTACGGTGATAGAAAATAGAGGCCTTTGGATTTTTAGGAAAGAGACTATGTGTTCTTGATGGTATCACCTTGATATGGATTGAGGATATTTGGCCATGGTGGAAAGTTATGTTCAAGATTCAATGGTCATTTTCAGATACTTCATAGTGTTGGTGAGGTGGCATACTTATTAGCTCTACCAATGTAGTTAGATTGAGTACATAATGTATTCCATGTGTCATAGATGAGGAGGTATATGCAAGACCTATCTCACGTTATCGATTGGGGTGATCTGGACATCAAGGATGGAGTAACCTTTGTTTATTACCTAGTAGTGATTGAGGACTAGCAAGAGAGGATCCTTTGTGGGTGGTTGATCTCTTTGGTGTGTGTCTGGTGGTAGAACATGAATCTCTAGGAGAGAACATGAGAGTGGGAGGCTTAGATTCTTTCTCAGTACCCACATCTTTTTTAGTAGCCGTTATTTTGGCTTTTCAGGGGCATAAATCCCCAAGGTGGGGAGAATGTAACATCTTTTATTTTCTGTGTATTATTTTTAAATTTTATATTGATTTTTTCAAGACTAGATGCTGAGACAGTGTGTCATTTTGAGGCTCGATGTGCCTGAAATAAATGTTTGAAATATATGTAATATATTTAATAGCACGCATGTTCATTTTTCCTAAAAAAGTAGAACAACTCCGAAATGGGTGAGAAAATAAAAAAACCAAGGGTACCATTGAGTTTAGAATGGCAGTTTTACACTATACGTGATTAACATTAGCCAATGTGGGTCATTTTTTGAATAGTCATCACGGGCGTGGAAATGAAGAAATAATTAAATAAATTTTTTCATTGATGAAATGATTAATGGATATTTAAATTGATCCTTATTTCATAATTATAGGGTTAGCCTTATAACCTTGAATCCTCTAGAGAGTTGTTGGAGAGTGCCTCTAGATAATTCTCTCCAGAAAACGACAATGAGATCATGGATCTACGATCAACATGCAACAGATTCAATAGATCTTGATAATGACGATGATGCATCATTCATCTCTATTGATCAAACTAAATCAAGTTAGGATTTTTGTTTTATGTGGGGTTTTTCCAGTTATTAATTTCTATGATGAATTCAAATCAATCAACGTATGGATTGATTTTCAGGTCCATCATCTTGCGGGATGGGATCATAGTTTCGGGATTTATATGGTATATTTCTAATGATTTTTCTATTACTCTTCATTTATCTTTCTAACAAAAACAAATCAAGGTCAACAAAAAAATGGACAATATTTTTTTCTCATGGATGTTCTTTGTTCTTTTTTCCCTCCCTTCTTGTTCATTGGAGGTGACCCCTTGGTCTGCGGTTCGACACCCTACTAATGGATCAATCATTGTGAATGAGATTCATGGAACAAGGATATGAGATTGTAGTTCCAGACTCATTATCGTGAAATAGAGATTCAATGGTGGTAGAAGTGAATGGATCAGGTTTGGAAACCCATGTTCTTCCAGCGAGATGCGTGGAAGATGATTCAGATGAAAGGAATATGATTTCCGAGTGAATTGAAGGCCAAATCTTGTTGATTTGGTTATTTATAGGATCAAATGGTATCGATCTAAATTTTTTGGACAATGCACTACCAAAATTAGAGTCCATAGAGATAGAGGAGACAACAAAACCAGATCTGGGGTTCTGGAAAATCCTGTAGGGCACAGCTTGTAATCTGGGATTACATTACGTGTGGGACCCCTTTAGTGGAGGCTAGGGTTTTAGAAGGATGATAAGGATAACATGGAATTTTATCCCTATAACATGGTGTGTGACCCTCCCAAGTTGACTCGGCCTATACTTCATAACTACAAGGACACGGGTTAGAGTACACAGTAATGGAAACAGCTTGGAGAACACACACTGGTACACAGACATGGCTCCAGTACACGGATAGGTACAAGTGACATGGTCAGGATACCATGTCTCTCTATACACCATTTAATCATTCTACACACCATGTATATGGAGACTACATTCTCTGTGAGGATCTTCGACATAGGAAGGACTTGGGATAGCTGAAAACGCCATGTACCCATTGGGACACACCGTGTAGTTGCTTAAAAAGTTCTTGAGGTTCTTTATTTTCATATTTTCAACTAGTATAGGTTGAGTGTGTTACCTTGGTTTTTTCCTTAGAGGGTATAGTGAGACATTACATAAACATCCCTAGATTGTGATCTGATATAGATGATAAGCCTCAGATAGAGTTGTGGTGTCCCTTAGTGAGACTGGAGTGTGATCCTCTATCATCCCTAGTTGCAGTTTGTGAAATTAATGTGACCTCTCTGAGTAGTGAATTGATACTCCATCTATAAGGATATATCAATAGGGTTTTTGGAATCATTGTCATATGATTCCCTACGTATCGTGTTGCTCCAAAATAGGTTTATGGTGTCCCCCAGTGGTTTTGGGAATAAACCCATGTTTGTGTATCATGGTCCCCTTAAACAAGTGAGCTTCCTTTGGTGGGTCTGAATGACCTAGACCTCTTCATCAAGTGTCTCTAATGGTATCATCGATCATGGAGTGAGTTCTCCTGGGACTAGAATTATTTCAAATATAATCCTATGGTTGGAAATTGGTTATGACCACCTTGTGGCGTGGTATCTTTACTGAGTATGTCTGGGATGTTTTTGTTATACATTGATTATTATATCTTGTACTAACTTCAATATAATTGGTGCTTCATGTTTAGTATTTTCAGGGTGTCCTAGTGATTATTTTTATACTCACCCCTACATGGGATTTTCCCACACATGTCATGTCTTTTGAATACAACGATCCTTTTAATAGTGTCATGGGAGGATAGGGAGAGGTTGGAGCGTATCTATAGCTTGACTAACCATGGTGTTTTCTTGGATCTTTCATTTGAATTGTTCCTCGCCCTTTGAGTAGGTTGGACTCTTTACAGCTTTTGGATGGGCTTGTATTTGGACCCTACTTCCCTTTCAATACTTTACTATCATACTCTATTGTGGGATCTTTGAAGTATGCATGCATTCTTTCAGTTGTTACATTTCATCATTTTGGATATGTGTGCATGTTTACAGTTAATTCAGGAAAATTCCTTTAATTTTTTGGGATATTCCTACTCAGCATTTTTCATCACCCCCTTGACTATTAGAGTCATTCTTGGGGTAGTCGCAGCATGGGCCCCTCTGGGATGGGTCATGAAAATTTTTCCAGTGGTTTGATTTATCCACTTGTTATGCCAATGTGGAAGTGGTATGACTTGATGATGGAATTCATGAAAGGGATACCCTAAACCCTGAGTAGTCATGATATGGTTTGGGTAATGGTTGATTGGCTGATTAAATTTCCTCATTTCTTTTCAAATTGTGATACTCAATCAGTTTATGAGCTTTGAATTCAATATATATTGTGGATTTTATGATTAAATGGAGTTACCTCAATAATTGTATCAAGAAGAGATATTAATTTCATATACCAGTTTTGGAAGGGTTTGTAGAAGGATTTGGGAACTCAGTTGAGACTAAGTATAATATATCATTTTTAGGGTGATGATCAATCAGAGGTGATGATCTAGATATTGGAAGATATATTACATGAATGTGTCCTAGATTTTGGTGGATCTTGGGATGATTATCGAGTCATGGATTATTTTTGATACAACAACATAGTTTAGGATTATATTCAAATGGAACCATTTTAGGCTCTCTATAGTCTATCATGTCATTACCTTCATTATTTTCATGAGGTAGGTGAGGTAGTTATGGCAGGGTCGATCATGGTATAATAGACCTCTGAGAGACTCTATTATATTAGGAATTGGTTGGAATCTACTAAGGGAAAGAAACAATCATATGATAATTGGAGGAGATAACCTTTGTGTTTTTATATTAGTGATATAGTTCTCTTGTGGGTGACTCCTTAGTTAGGGTATCAACATATTTGTAAACAGGTAAATATATTGCCAAGATTTGTTGGATAGTTTCAGATTTCTAAGCATATTAGAACTATGGATTTTCATCTAGACCATGCTTCTCAATACTAAGTTGTTCATGATGTTTTTCATGTGTCTAAACTATATAGATACATACCCAATTATATTCATGTGATAAATTATGATAATATTAAATTAAATCTTGATGCATCATATGTGGAACACCCAATGTAGATTGTAGACAAAAGTGATAAGGTGTTGTGGGTAAATAGAATTCCCCTTATCTAGATCATATAGAGCCATGAAAATATCTAATATGAATCATAGGTGTGGGAGTATGATATTTGATCTTGGTGGCCTAATATTTTTTATCTAGATACCCAAATATGATTCTTTTGGATGATAATCCTTTAAAGGGGGAGATTGTGATGGAATCAAATTTTCCATGTGTGTTAAATGTTAAATTCATCCTTTATTATTGTTTTTTTTTTGAACTATTAATTTCTTAGGAAAAGTTTCTCAAGTTTATGGTCAATTTTTGAGGGTTTTAAGGCATTTTTAAGGGTGTATAGTTGAAGCAGAGTTTTCCCAAACCATACTGATTCTCTAGGAAACTATTTGGCTAGTGGCATAGGTGCTTGAGGTTGAGAATAATTAAGGTTCATGGTTTATCAAACCAAGTGGACACACTTGATAAATAGATTGATATGTTCAAGTGTTCAAAATTAAGGTTAGCACACATTTGGAAAAATTATGTGATCAAACTGTGGAAGAGAACAAGATGGGTAGAAAGCCTCGCATGGTTGGTGAATGTTTTGGAAACCCATGTGACCAAACCATGTTCGTATGGATTGGTAGTCTAAAAATAAAATTTAATAGATATTAATTAACCATTTTGACCAGTTTTTTCTCCTATATATTTACCTATCAAATATAGAGACCCTATAGGACTTCCCCATAGAATTCATTCCTTTCCAAGCATGATTCTAGTAGAACCAAGTGTGTTAATTTTTGGGAAGTAAAGTATGTGATCCATGAACCTCTGTTATATAGGTTTCGTCTTAATCTACTCTATTCCCTTAAGATAAACCATAGATCTGGAATTCCATTTCTAGATATATGAATTATGATTCTATATAATAATGATTTCTTGGATCATTGCTAGAACAATAATGGATCTAGAGTGTCGATGAAATCACCTTTGATCAATCTTAATTCTAACATCGTTGGTGGATCTTAAGAGGTATTTTGGTGTAAATTATTCTCTATTGGATTATAATATTCGTGAATATCCTTCTAGGAACTTGATTTGTTTGAGTTGGGATTGGTTCTAGGGGACTATGGTGTCTGGGCCTGATCTTAATTATTGATTCTTGATGGATTTTAGAGTTTCTATTAAACAAGCATGGGGTATGAAGTTCCTTAACATTTTGAGACCTTGTAAACTCTTATTTCATTGATGTGGAATATCATGTTTGACCATTCTTGGTAGTGATCTCATATGTGATTTTTCATCCCATGAATACCACATAGGATGCTAGATTCCATGTGTATTCTAGTGTAGCTTGTTAGACCATGTCTGATATTGATCACATGTACTTATATAATACTACTTATTCCCATGATGGAATATTATGTTCTTCCATTGTATGATCCACCTTTTATATGTAAATACCATGTGTTTGGAGGTATTTCATTTGGTACTCAAAATATTTATACCATCATGATGTGGTTTTCCCTTATATAGGGAGTTTTCAAAACATGGGATGATGATAATGATGGACCTGAACACATGGTAGGGGTATTAAAGGCTTGAGGATAGACCTGTGGTAGTGGCATTGGGGGTAAAACGTCCTTATAGGATAATCAAACGCATAGATAGGGTACAACAAGCTTGAGTTCTGACCTGTGATCGAGGCATGTTTTGATGGTCTTAAGTCTTGGTCCATGATGGAGGTGTGATGTAATAGCCTTGTGGCCCGATCTGAGTCGATGCCTTAAGACTACCAAGAAAAATGTTCACTAGACTTGTGTATAGCTCTTGATCACTCCCAAAATCCTTTTTTATTATCTTTCTAGCATGGATATGAGGTTGGTATGGTCGGGTCTCATGGTGGCTTTGTTAGAACATGAACTCTTGGCATTTGATTATTCATTCTTTCTTGTGAATTTATTTTTATCATGAAATACACCTGTTAAAATTGTGAAATATTGTTAAGGATTCATTGGTGGTGTCCTAATGTGTTTTCATAACACCTCAAAATGCTAATATATGATTATATTTAAATAAATAAATGTGTTTCATATTTTTCTCTACTCATAACACCAAACATAAGAAAACAAGGATATATTTAGATAAAATATAAATATTTAAGTATAAGTGATAAAAACATAGTCATTGAATTGGTGGTAATGAGTAATATAAATTTATGAATTATATTTATTAATAAAATAAAGGTTTTTTTCAATATGAATAAAATTCAATTAGTTTACCTAAAATGAAAAATAATATCTTTTGTTGTTTAGAAAAATATTTTTCTAAAAAAATATTTTAGGTGATATATATTTATATCTCAAGAAACATATGATTAATGATTAATTATTTTTAGGATTGGTTAACACCAATTTATTAATTAATTATATGAAATAATAATAACAATAGTTAATATTTCTAAATTTTATTTTCCAATAAAAATGCTTATCTATTTTACTCAAAAACAAAATTTATAAATTTTGGAATTTTAAATTATTATAAAAAAATCAGTTTGTAATTCCTTATATACAAATTTAATTAGAATTAATTTTTTGTCATTTTCAAAAAAGGTAGGTTTTTAGTAAAAAACACAGTTTTCATGAAACTTGTATTTTTTGTGAATTTATAGTTATATAAGAATGGCCTATAATTTTATTAAACCATTTATTTACTATAAAAAATATTTTCATTTTTTTTAATCAAGTATTTTTCAAGAGAGATTCGGTTTTGGATTTCCTTGCAAGCCTTGTATACTTTTTTTATAATAATTGAATTTATGAAATTAAAATCATTATCCAAAATAATTTTATCTTATATATAAATTTTATGCTTAAAAATTTTGTTTCTCTAAAAAAATTTAATGTGATTAAGTGTATTCATTTTAAAATTAAATTTTCAGACCTTTAACAAATTTTAATTGATAAAATTATTTTAAAACTTGTAATTAGAATTATCAAATTGGTTAAAAAGTTTTGTTGGTCATAGTTGATAACTCAAGAGGGGGGAATTGAGTTTCTAATTAAAATTTATGTTAAAAAAGTTTAAAATAAAAAATAACCCAGTTTATAAATTTGGTGTAGTTAACTGAAATAATATAATTATATAATTTGATATTTTAATAATATTCTCAAAAGTCTAATAATAACTCATCTAACACTATTTTAAAACTATTTTATCTTTTGAAATAATTTTACTTGTATCAAACACAGTATATAAAACACTTATTAAAGCTAACTATCAAAGTAGTGTTTTTTCTATATAGTTTTGAAAATTAAATTATGCTTTTTTTAAATAGTGTAAAAAAATTTAAAACCCACAGTGGAATAAAACAAGTGGTTCAGTCTCATATAGTGACCCGGTCCTCTCCACTTTGCAATCACCCACTTCCAAGTAGCTTATTAAATAGTAAACCGATCCACAACCTAGATCAGGTTTTACATGAAACAACTGCACATGGGTATTGTAGTCTATAAAAAGCCTCTTATAATGTTTTACATGGGATAATATATGTAAAAGTGTGACTTAAATAGTGTCTTTAATTCTTCAAAAAAAATAAAAGATATTTTCCTAAAGAATAAATAGAGTATAGTGAACACAACTTGAAATGTAAAAATAACAGAGAAAGAGAAGAGAAAATATTTTGATATAGAAGATGAGTTTTATTGTTTTGGAGATGATTATTCTCTTCCTGATGTTTGTATTTTGATCCAGAAATAAGATGAAAGATGACAGATGTTCTCATATTTTTCAATGAAGTTTATATCAAAACAGAGTAGCAAGATTACATTTTTCATTAATAAATGTTTCTTTTCTAGTTCTTATGTCTATGATTGTCTCTTACTTGTTTTGTCTATATTTGTTTATCTTTAAAAAGAATAATTTTTCTAAAAAGATCCATTTAGGACAAATCATTAAAGATCTTCACACTCGAAAAGAAATCAGGGCTCCTTAAATTTTCTTAACCCGCATTTAATTCTATGAGGAAAAGTTGTTGGAATATTATATTTTGAAATATAATACTCAATTGATATATGGATGCTTTAAGGTGTTCCATGTTAGCTTCTATGTTAGATTAAAAAATTTGTGATATTTATTATAGAATCTCTTGAAAAAATCATATAGTCGGTCACATTGATCTTATATTTGATCACTTAATCTTACAATAAATCATTTTTACTTATGGTCAATCACATGATTTATCAAATTATGAAATCATCTCATGGTCACTTCAACAAGCCATTTTTTCACTTCATCAATTTTACAAATGTCCATCTTTTTTATAAAATTTCTTTCCTTCCAATTTGTGGTCAATTGGAATCTTACAAAATCTCTGATTTCTCCAGATGGTCGATAAAATACTTTGGGATATTTTGATATACACACAATATTTTTCATTTGGCATTGTGGACTCAAGGTTTCTCATTCGATCGATCCAAGATTTCATGATAAAAAAGCGTTCTTTGATCTGATAGGTGTACGGTCAATTCATGAATTTGTGAAAATATTGATCATTGTGGTATCTTCAGACACAATGTGAGGTCACTGTGTTTGTCTAATGGTCACTTGAGTCCGTTGGGATGTCCACCACGTTTGATGCATCTATCTTGTAGTTGATCCAATACTTTGTGAATTTTCCCCTCTTTGGACTCACGGTTGATAGTCTATTTTGATAATATTTACAATTTATTCAAGAATTTATAAAACTTCATTATTTTCCATCAAAATAGTAATCTTTTGTAAAAATAGAATGGATTAGAAAAAATATAAACATTATTTGTGATTATTAAAATATAGATTTGTTGTACTTAGACAAAAATATCACCCTTTTATGATAAAAAATCACGGCATAAATAAATACACAAATAATTGATAAACTAATGAATGATTACAATATACCATTACATGAAATTGGCTATAATAAATAATCATGTTAGTTTGTTAATATTCCATATTTTACACCCCATTTTAGGATTATCAAAAAAGAATTTATAAAGGGTGATAGAGTGAAAATTAAAGAAAATTAATAAATGAAAATTAAGAGATAGAAAGTATAACAAATAGATATTTCATTCATGTTCAAAAGGATTACAAGGTGCCATATCAGAACCTATAATCTGAATCTGAATCCTTAGGGTAGAAAAGGGTAGAAGGAATGAAGTGCTCCTTCCCATTTCCAATAATATGAGGATAGGGTTAAAGATAATAAATTTTGTATCTCTTATAATCGTGATACCCTTGGAAACTAGTTTGATCTGAAGTAAGACCCAAGAAAGGGTGATACTGAGTGGTCATGTCGGAGGTAAAGTGGCTAAGGTAGAGGTAATTGTAGAGGAAGGTTTAGAAACTGAGGCTGAAGATACTGTAGAAGCATAGATATGAAATGGAGATATTCTTGGAATATGTGAAGCAAGAGGCTATAGAATATAGAAATTGTCAAAATACATCTAAGGATCTAAAATCTAGGTAATATCAGTCATAGCCATGGATCCACATTCCATAATCTGAAGTAATTTTTTATTTTCTAATATAAACTAGTTGAACAGAGAAGTCATGACTAACAACTTCTCTATATAATTGCATTGAAATCTATAGTTAGAGGAGGAATTTTCAGCTCTATTTCTAAATAAATAAACCTAGTATTTAGATTTACCTTGGTGTAAATTCATCTGAGATAATACATAATATTTCCCTTGATTATACCCATATCTTTGGAAGTATTGACTAGTTCATCTCTAACAAAATCATAAAACTATTTTCCATGTGCTACAACAACCATTTTCACTTTATTACTGATTTCTTTCACATTTTCAATCATATTTTGAACTTCCTCATAGATTAATCATCTAATAAGATCCTCACAAATTGATACTGGTATAGGAGAAGTTGAGGATGGGTTAGAGGTTCTATAAGGACTAGTAATTATTAATATGTACATCTTATCCATTTTAGCCAATATATCTATCAAATTAGGTTCTAGGGATCTGATCAGACCACTAAAATGATCCATTTGAGTTAAAATACTTTTTATATCATGTTTTAAATGATCTATCTTGGGGAAAAACTTTACTTAGATGTGTGAAACTACACTCTTCATAGTGCAGGCAACATCTTCCTATAAGTGAAAGTTATTTTCCCAGTTGATGATGAGGAATACTTCCTTCATCACTTCTAAAATTTCATTTTTAAACTAAATGAATAATGAATAAGTGATCACTAAAGGTTAATAATAAGGCCCAAGTTGATGAGTAGGGGTGGTAATAGATTTTTTAGGTTCACGAACTACTCAAAAATAGGAGGAAGATCTAGAGTCACTAAAATCAATGGGTCTTATTCAAGGTTATTATTTAGGATAAAAAATACCATGGGTCTCTCAACTTCTCTAAGATAGGTGTATGATTCTTCTTGGGAATATTTCATATCCACCACTTCTATTCTAAGTGAAGAATCATAATCCAGTTCTCTTTGAAATTGTTTTTCTGATATGGTTCCACAAAAATAATGTGAATCCAATAGTATCAATAGATCATTATAGGGCTCAATATGATCTTCAACTAGTGAATAAATCTTTGGAAATTTATGCATTACAAATTTTGAAGCATCTAGAATGGAATCAACTTTTAGATGAGGTATATTTCCATCATCATCACCATTATATTTATCACCATAATCCTTATCACCATCATCCTTTCCACCTTTATTACTTCCATTAGTAGGATAAAAAAATCCATATCAAATAATGGATTATCTAAATTAGAGTCATCAATCAGAGGTGTGGATTAAAATAATGTACCTCATACAATCTCAAACATTGGCAGAATATCACCAAATAGATTATATTATATTTCACTCTCTGAATCGATTAAAAAAATTCCTAAATGAAAAGGATCTATGGGTTTTCTACCCCTCAAAAGATACACCTTCTCTTACAAGATTTGTCTCAACAGGAACCTCAAATTCCTTTATAAAATCATGAACATGAGGACCTCCCAATCTATCTTCATAATCTAGTTTGGATTCTTTAGCTATATAAATTATATCATGAGATTATTCTTCATAATAACAATAGTTTTCTTCAATAATTTGATCTAGATCCAAGCCTAGATTGATTATAACCCTTAGTCTAGCAAGGTAATTCACTAGATTGAACCTTTCATATAGTTGTTCTTCTTCATCTATATATATCCCATTCTAAGGATTCAAGATGATCTTTATACACTTCCAAGTGATTTTTTTAAATAAATACCACCAGAGTAGTTTGGAAAGACTACTCCATTAGGAATTAAACTTTTATGTTCCATCATAACATAAATGAACTTGGGGTATAGAAGCTTATTGAATCTTGAAGATGATTTACTTAGATATTACATATTCCACATTAACAATCTATGAAGACTAATTAGGATTCCATAAACCATTAAGTAGATAAAAATATATATTGATACCTGATTGAGCTAAATTCAACCTTTTGATGGAAGATGAAGAGCTGTATAATCATTAATACTAACCAAAATTCTCCACATAGCTCATTTTCATTTGGTTTAAGATAAGTTCAATCATTTTTAATTTTTTCAAAGAGTTTTACCGATAAATAAGTTGTGATGATTTATAAGATAGGAATTCTGATAATAATTAAATTATATAAGGTGTGAAACCATTAAACTATCAGCCCAAAAAGTTGAAGAAAATTTTCATTTATAACAATCTAAAATAGTCATAATAAGGTTTTACAGATCTCCAACATCAAAAATCATATTGAAATTAAATTATTTTACTAAACATGGATAGAAATGGAGATTCTCATCTATAAACTATCTCATCTATAGTTAATGAAAAAAAGAACTCCAAACCAAGAAACAATTGATCTTGAACCCATTAACTTTTCTGTAACAACATTAAGATAAATAATATAGTGTTTTAAAAGCTTAATAGGTCCACTCATACATTAATTTTCTTTCTTTGGAGCATTAGATTATTTCATAACAACTTCCTTAAATGATATCTTCATCTTGACCACACATAGTAGAGATTAACAAATCAAAATTCTAAGTTTTTGTAAAGGAAGGTTTAAAGGATGGATTGGTTCATGCTAGAAGGGAGTGCAGTGATTCAGATTATAATTGATGATATTTCAATAATTTATGGATTTTTTAGAATAGTAACTCTTGGGGAAAAATTAACATATTTAAAAAAATCATATGGTATATTTTTTAGAAAAATTAAATAAAAGAAAATATGATAAAAGTGTAAGTTATATGTATATATTTATAAGAATATTATAGAGAATATTAAAATAATACCATAAAACATTTTAAACATAATTAATCATAAATAACTCATGTTTTATATAATTTAATCTCTCATAATTCATAGGCTTTATAAAAATGACTAGGATTTTATGTTATGTAACAATGAATTAAATATTGATATATCCTTTTTGAAAATGATCTCTCAAATTGTGATTTCATATATCAATATGTTTTGTCCAAAAATGAGATATAGTATTTTTATAAATTTTAATATCACTTGTGTTATCACAATTTATAGAGAAATATCTGAATTGATATCCATAATCTAGTAAAGTGTGTTTAATACAAAAAATATGAGCACAACAACTACCTACAAATATGTATTCAACTTCAACAGTGGACAATGCAACATAACTCTATTTCATACAACACCATTAAATTATATAATTTCCCAACATGTCACATATTCAATAGTTTATTTTTCTATCTAAATTACAACCACCAAATTCAGCATCATAATAACTAATTAGATCAAATTAATTTCCTTTATATTAGAACAATCCTAAATTGTTTATATTTTCTAGATATTTAAAAATTCATTTGATAGAATTTAACTTTGATTTCCTGTGGTTTTCTTGAAAATGTACACACATGAACACACTAAACATAATATAAGGTTGGATACATATTAAGTAAAGTAAAATCATAATCATACCTCTATAATTGGTTTGATTAGCTAGTTTACCAGTTTAAAAAAGATCTAATTTATAGGAGGTACTCATTGGAGTATCACTTCCTTTTATTCTATCCAATATGAAACATTTTAAATGATATTTAGTCTACATTATTTGGTTTAAAATAATTCCTTATTTATTTTAAAATATAGAAAAAAATCATCCATTAAACTCATTTCAAATTCTTTTTTCATATGTTCTAAAAGTTTAGAACATACAAAATTCTTGAATAAAAAATTAATATCATCAGCATAAATTTTTGAAATGAAAACATCTTTTGAAGTTATTTCAATAAATAAAGTAGGATCGAAAACACATTTTTTAAAACCATTTTAAATAATATAAATTTTGAACCTATCATACCAAGATATATGAGCTTATTTAAAACCATAAAAGTATTTTTTTATATGAAGACTTGATTTGGAAATTGAGGGTTTTGAAATTAAAGGGGTTGTTTTACAAAAAACAACATCAATAATATAACCATTAAGTGAATAAATCTTAACATCCATTTGATATAATTTGAAATTAAAATTATCTACACAGGAAATCAATATTCTAAAGGATTCAATTATTACTAATGGTGAAAAGGTTTCATCATAGTCAATACCTTCTTTCTTTACTATACCCATGTGAAACCAGCCTATCTTTATTTCTAATTATAGATCCATACTCATCAAACTTGTTCCCAAACATCCATTTAGTTCTAATGGTCAGTAAGTCTGTAGATCTTTATACTAGTTCGTATACATTGTTTATTTAAAATTTATTCCACTATTCTGACATAGACATTAAATAGAATTCATCATATAAATCTTCAGTGGTGTTTTTTGGTTCAATCAGTGACCAGAAGGTTTGATGTTTAATTTGGTTTATAAGAGAACATCTACTCTGAGTTCCTCTATAAAGATTTATGAAAATGTCATATAAAGGATGGTCTTTATGGGTTTTAATGGCTCCAGGGATAGAAATATGTGGTCCCTCATCTACTTCTTCAAGTTTTGGTTCAAACAGATCTTTAGTGATGGGTGATTTTTCTATAATAGGTTTCACATAAAAATCATTAGGCTTGGTTTAGGTAATGATATTCAAGTTTCAAAGATCATCCTTTAGGTTTTCTAAAGATGTCTTAGGCTCATGTGGATCTATTTCATAAAATTTTACATTTATAGATTCTTCCAAATTTTTGGTTCTTTTACTGAATAAAAAATATTATTTACTAGAGGTTTAATAACAAGGGGATATTCATTCATCACTTTTGAATAAAAACTAATCTAAATTCTCATTCTTGTTGAGTATAAAAACTTTGTAGCCAAAAAATCTGAATTAATTAACCTTTGGTTTTCTTCCATTCCACAAATCATATGGATTATTCTTTAAAAGAATCCTAATATTTTATTATATAATAAGTTTTAATGATATATTCTACACAAAAATAAATTGGTTGTTCATACTCATTGAGAATAGTCCACAAAATCTCTTGAAGATTCATATTCTTACTTTCCAGAACACCATTCTTCTAGGGAGTCATGGGAGGGGAAAAGTTGTGATTATATCCATATTGTGACAATAAATATTCAAATTCTTTATTTTCAAACTCATGTACATAATCACTCTATAATATCTTAATAGCATTTCCACTAATATTTTCTTCATATTTTTCATATTTTTTAAAATAGAAACAAGTCTATATTTTTGAGATAGAAATAATTCCCAAGTGTATCTAGAAGTGTCATATACAATAACATACGAATCATTCTTCCCATTTAAGATAAAAACTCTAGAAGGTCAAAACAATTCCATGTGAACTAACTCTTGAGGTTAAAAATATAAAACTTATTTCTTTGGTTTGAAAGAGATATTATAGTGTTTACCATTTTTACATGGTTTATATACCTTTTCTTTTAAGAATTATAGTTTAGGAATATCCTTAACTAACCCTTAACTAGTTAGATTTATAAAAGAGTGAAGGTTATAGTGGCCTAGTCTAATAGGTCATAACCAAGAGTCTTTGTTAAAGGTACTTAAGAAATAAATATTTTGAGAAAATAAATAATCAAATTCAACTATATAAATATTATAATTATATAAATAAGTAAAGACTAAAACATTTTTATAATCATATATTTTGTAATATTTATTCTCAAACTTTAAATGGTAACCATAATCATATAACTGTGATATGATAAGAAGATAATACTTCAACCCATTAATAAATAAGACTTTCGAAATTATAGCATAATTAGAATTTCCAATTTGACCAAGCCCAATTATTTTTCCTTTGGTATTGTCGTGAAAAGTGGAAAGACCACCACACACCATGATAAGAATTTTAAATCTTGAGTGGTCGCCAATCATGTGTATAGAATATCCAATATCTAGATACCATAAATTCTTACTGATACTCTTCAAGTAGGTTTCCTACACACATTTAAATATGAAATTATTTTGGTATCCAAACATTATTGGGTCTAGAAATGTTAGTAATAAAATATTTTGGAATCCAAATTTGATTTATAGGATTAACATAATATGAATTAAGATTTTTATAAATAAAAACCATATTAGGTCCATAGGAATATAAAATATTTATAGAACTATAAGATCTTGATCTTGTAATAAATTTACTCTTATAAATTCTCCATTGACTAGGCTAGTACCCAATTCCATTTGTGTACATGGGTGTGGTTTGTTTACCAAGAATCTAGGTCAAGGTTTCTATAACATTTATAAACCATTAAAGATCATTCTTGAGTTTGTCATTTTACATTTTAAGTTCATTTTTTCATTTATTAAATATCCACCATTATCTTTTTCTATAATAAGATTACGTTTAACATGAATAGATAAATTATGGTGCTTCTTTAGACTTTTATACTCATCTTTATGTTCATTGAATTCTTCTTAGAGAATATTAAAATACTCAAATAAATTTTTACTTCTCATATTTTCATCATTATTTTCATTTTTATAAAGATTAAAAATAGGAACAGGATATGCATAGATAGTATTTAGTAACTCATATGTGTTTATCATAAAACACATGTTATCTCTTCTAGGATTATCTTCTCATTTCAAGTCAGACTCAATGGAACTACCATCAGAGGTGATTCAGGTAGATTTCATATCTTTATTTAGACTTTTACTTTTTCATTATATATTTTATTATATTTTAATTTAGGAAATTCAGCATTGACATTCACTTTTATTTTTCATTCATAACACATCACTTCACCTGAATGATTTTCCTGCTTATACGTCCCTCTTCTATCATATTTTACCCTAAAATTTTATTTATTGAATAATTTATTATTCATGTATTAATTATTAAATATACAAGATATATGATCAATATTCTCATCACTATCAGAATGTGATTCATCCTCACTTGAATAATCTTCTTTGGTTTTCACCATAATATTTAACTTGGAAGTCTTGAAAGAATCTGAATTTGTTTTAGGTTCATCTTCATCATTATTCACCGTTATTTCTTCCTCATACATTATGAGTTTTCCAATAATATCTTTTACTATAAGTTTAATTATATTTCATGATTCTCTAATGGAAATTTATGATATTATCTACCGATCTGGTAAGTATCCTCAGATTCTCATCACTTGATCTTTATCTTAAATTTTTTTCCTAAGTGTATTCATTCTATTGATTTTTTTAAACTTGAGATACATGTCAAAAATTGAATCACCATGTTTCATACATTAATTATAATATTTAATAGTATAGGTATTCAGGAACATATATTTAACATTAGAATTACCTTTAAGAGAAACTACAATTGTATCCCAAATTTCATAAGCAATAGTATAAACAATAATTCTATTAAATTCATCTTCCCCTAATTCATAATATAATGCATTAATATATTTAAAATTATAGTCATAAGTTTCCTTAGAGTAATTTCTCCAATCATTTCTAGTATCTTTTGGTTTTTTATATTTTTCCCCTTTTACTATCCAAATAATTAATCTCATGTTATCAATATGTATTTTACCTTCGTTTTCCATAGATCATAATTAGTAACATTAAAATAGGAGTCCTATTTGTAGAAATTCCCTCAAGAATTTTTTTATCTATAAATATAAATATTTATAAATATTTTTTTTGAACTTTTGGGTAAAACTAGATCATATTAAAAAAGAATTAAAAAACCCTTTGATGCCAAATTTTGGTATGAGTGGAAAACTCAAGAGGTGGTGATTTGAGTTT
The DNA here is from genome assembly GCA_963277665.1 of Viscum album. Lineage (NCBI taxonomy): Eukaryota > Viridiplantae > Streptophyta > Magnoliopsida > Santalales > Viscaceae > Viscum > Viscum album. Next base: position 1,842,375,602 of record OY728135.1, read on the forward strand.
CCAATTAAAATATATATTAAAACTATTTTATAAAAAACAAAAATTTATAAAATTGTCATAATTAACTAAAATAGCATAAATATATAATTTTATCTTTCAAAAATCTTCTCAAAATTTTGATAAAAACTAATCTAAACAAGTTTAAAACAATTTTTACTTTTGAAAATAATTTACTTATATCAAAAACAAAATATAAAACACTTATTAATCCTAACTATGAAATTAGTGTTTTTATATATAGTTTTCAAAACTAAAACAGGTTTATTTGAAAAAGATTAACACCCGAAGATTTTCTGAATTATTATTTTTGAATTAATTTAATATTTTTGATATTTTACATTTCATACAACAATGAATATAGATTTTGTTATATAAAAGCACTAAGTTCGGATTTATTTATATTAAACACCAAGTTAATATTACACTATAAAAAACATTTAGATTAGATTGAAATACATGAAACACTAGGTTTGGCCTGTATTATATAGAATACTGAGTCCCTTTGATATCTTTTGTAACATGTAAGACCATGTTTTACCGAACTAAAATATATTATTAATATTATTGTTAATGTAACGCCTCGAACCATCTAGATTGGAGCCAGTGAATTACTTATTAAATTTTCATGGTTAAAAGAAATGAAATACTGAAGAAACGATCAGTTTAGTAATCTTGAAGAAACTAGATACATAGATGTAACCCAAATTACATTGGTAAAGGTAAAAAAATACAATACATAATAACAGCTAAAAAAAGTGCATCTATGAGAACTCAATAAATGGCCTCATCCTCATAACTCATTAAAGGTAAAAAATGAAAGGGGTGAGTTCAAATTCTCAGTAAGGGTTACAAATAGTAGAATCATGAATCAATAATAAGTGAATCATAAACAAATATCGCACGGTGAATAAATGAAAAACACATTCTATTAATAAACTGTGAAAAAGCCTGCATCCATAGATTTTTTTCATTGTGGAAGATCATGGATAGTAATAACTAAAAATGAATAAATATAATGATTATTAATTGGAAATCATTTATCTGGAACATGATACCATAATACCATTAAAACAGTTTAGTTTGGTGGGTAGAAATCTGTCTGATTTTTAGAAACAAACTCGAAGGGTTTATCGCCAACTGATAAGTCTCATGAAACCTATCAATGCATTGGGGGGCTATAGAGGTCCCCTAATATCACTTCATGTCCAAATAATTTCTTATAAATTTATTTAATATAAGTAAAATCTTCCTTCTGAATATCTTTATATATGAGAGAATACAGATTCATCAATATTTCCATAGTTAAAACAACATTCCAAATAAACACCATATGTAAGAGGGTATACAGCTTAAGAAAATAATCATATCCATGAAAGCAGAATATGAATATATAATATATTTACAATTTCAAATAAAAAATGATCTCAAATGGTCAGTGGATACACCACATAATAAATATTAGGTTCACAATACCAAGTAAATGATAATGAAATGGAAGTTGAGACAAATCCCTTACCACCTTGTAATCAATCGAGTCGTATAAAAAAATTAATAACCACAAAATGAATCACAGAATACCATTAATATAAATATAATCATGGTAATATATATCAAATGGTAGTACACAATACACCACATTCAAGAAATAAGTGTCAAATAGTGGAAATCCCAAAGAATTAAAAATGAGATAAGAAACCCCTTACAAACATTTCGGCATGGTAACAAATGTTATTGTGATGTATTAATGATATTTAAAGGGGTATAAATCATTTATATATCATAAGTTTAGTATGTGGGAGTTTTTAAAAAATACCCCATTATTAGGAATTAAAAATAAAATGACACAACATAAGGGGAATTCTTGAACAAAAGTGAGAGAGAGGATCCCTTACCTTATGCCTGAAGGTGTTCTTGATTGATCTTAACGACCTGAATAATCATATTTATATTAATTAATTAAAAATTACAAAACCTCATCAACATGTAATTGATATATAATAACCTTATTAGGTTCATTAATGTACTTTTTTATGGGTTTAACAAATTCAATTTTATTGTTTTGGAAGCATTTTCATCCTTGGTTTTCATGACTAGTTTACTTGTATTCGTGAATGGAAGTTATTTTGAAATGTGTTTAAACATACAAAATTGTAAATATAAATTACTAGTGTAATTATAAATGATATTATAATGATTTTGGGTTATATAACTTGAGGATGAATCATTAGTTAAAAGTTATTGATAAACGCTTGGCTTAACTTAGCGGTTTCATAATTAACTTGTTTTGTATTATTATTTTATATTATGAGTGTGTAATGATTAAATGTAAAGACCCGTAAAATTCAAGGGAAATTTTTTTTTAATTTTCTTTGGAATTTTACAAGAGCGCGGTTTCTGACGGAACCTGATTCCGAGGCCCGGTGTGCCCGGAAACAATTTCTGAAGTTTGGCTCGGGTACGTTCAGTGAACGAACGAGCGGGAATTCCTAGCTTTTGATCCGGTGCTCGGAATTGAAATCCGAGGACACCGATGAACTCGCAACGCCGTTATTAGATTAAGGAGACCTTTTCCGAGGTTGCGTTTAATTCGGGTTGAGAGTTAGTTTTTGGGAGTTTAGAACAAGTTAAATAAAAATTGTGGATACAAATTTTTATTTAAACTTGTTGGTTAACTTCTCTAAAAGGAAGTTAGGGGTGGGACCCACACCCACTTAACCTCCCTTTAGAGGATTAAGTGTGGTGGGGCCCACACGAAACCCAACATTCCATCTTCCCTCAAATCTCCCATTAACCCTCCTTTTAATTAATGTTTGACAACTTTAAGTATTAATTGAGGTGAGTTGTTCAAATTCAAACCTTTGAAATTCATGTGGTAAAGTTGTGTAATAATATAAGCTTAAAGCTTATTTTATTCTGGTGGAATTCTTTTACCACCTTGAGAGGAATTTTGGAGCTTCTCCTTCTTCTTCTTCTTCAACTCTGACGAAGAACACGAAGAACCTTCGAACTTCGGCGAAGAACTCCACGTTCTCGGAAACCGTCTTCCGTGACGACATAACTGCGACATCGACGTTCTTCTTCCGCGACGCTCGACTTCCGCGAATCGTTGTCGATCATCGAACTTCGTTCCAGAACCAAGGTAGGGGTTTTTCCTTTTAAAAGTATGTGTTTCATTCCCTCGAACATGAAAGAATAATCCGTTGGGCGTAGTTCCAAATTTTATTAAAAAATTGTGAAACGTTCATGGTTGTGTTTATACGATTGGCCAACTGTTATCGTTATAACGGGAGGAGACCGGACCGCACGAACACGGCCGATTCTCCTCCCCCTTCTAATCTTCCGTGTTGATTTAGCGGAGACATCACGGTGTCGTCGCACCGCACAGGAACAAAAGAATTTATGGCCGGAGCGAGCAGCGATAAAGAAATGCGGTGTCGACGCACCGCGTCGTTGATCACGAAAGAGACCGCGGCCGGAGACGGGCCGTGGCGGAATGAGGAGGCGACCGGCGGCCAGCCGGGCCGCCGGCGCTGGAGATCAAGAGGGGCTGCGGCCCTACGGCCGCGGCAGAGAGGGGGAAGGCGGCCGGCCGCCGGTTCGGTTAGAAGGCGGGACCCGCGGGTCCCTTGTGTTTAATAAAAACAGCCGGCTTTTGGCCGGCCGTGATCTGAAAAAGACGGGGGGGGGGGGGGGGGGGTTTCCCCCCGCGTGCGGCGCATGTGCGGCACCCTGGCCGCGCCGCCACTGGCCGGGCCGCGCCGCCGCGCCGTCACCGGACGGGCTGGGTCCAGCGGACCGGGTCGATCCGACCCGGTTCAGGTCGGATCCGGGTCGGGTCGACCCGGTTCGGGTCAGACCAGGAGGGGGGTCGGGCCGGGTCGGTCCGGACCCAGACCCCCATTTTCGGACGGGTTTTGGTCTTTTGTCCATAACTTGAGCCACGGACCTCCGATTGAAGAATCGTCTGTGGCAACGCGATCCTTGGATCGAGACGGTCGTTTCGGTATATCACACTCTAAATTTCGGAACACTTTGAGTTCGGCCGGGTTGGTTCGTTCACGAAACCAACCGGGCATTCGGAGCGGAAACGCTCATATCTTGAGCTACGGACGTCCGATTGGCGTGCAGTCAGCTTTGTTGTGTTCCTCTTAGTGAGATGGATCTTTTGGCATACTCTGCCCGAGGTTTGGACGCAGATGGAGTACGGTCGGGTTGGTTTTTCCTTAAAAACCAACCGGGCCCCGGGGACGAAAATGTCAATAACTCTCAGACCGGGCGTCCGATCGACGCGCCGTCTGTTGCGTTGAGTTCCTGTTGTTGATACGAAACTTTTGGATACATCAAATCTGGACTTTGTGACAGTTGATGTATCAGCCTCTCGGCTCGTGGAGCGGACCCTCTGAACGAGCTTGCTGTGTGCGGGAACCCTAGTGCTGGCTGCGACTGTGACTACTACTACTACTACTGCTGCTACTGCTACTGTGACTGCGACGACGACAGTACAGAGATCCTGTGTGGATTTGACGACGACGACTACAGCACTCAGTGATCCTATGTGGATCAGTGCTACAGGTCCTGTGTGGGCCCGATCCTGTGTGGGTCCGATCCTGTGTGGGTCTTTGCGCTCAGCGGTCCTGTGTGAACCAGCGCCTACAGGTCCTGTGTGGGCCCGATCCTGTGTGGGTCTTTTGCGGGGGTTAGTTACCAATCGATCCTTCGTGGGTCTGACGACTTAGATGGATCAATGATCATCTTTATCGTCCTTTGAAGAAGTATACCTGTGTGAGCTGAATCTTGTTGTTTTCCTGTGTGGATTGTGTTGAACTATCCTGAGTGGATTACATTTTGCTTTCCTGTGTGGAATACGTTTACTTTCCTGTGTGGACTGAGTTGTACTTGGGCTCGGAGGTTGGAGCGTATTTGAAATTGATGACTTAGGTATATGTATGGGCATATACCTAAGCAGTGTCGGTTGTTACTTCGTGTTTGTACCTTTCTTTTTGGTTTATCCTTTGTGGATTTTGAGAGACCTTCAGGGGTCTCGGGGTCCCTACTGAGTAGCTTATACTCACCCCTGCACGGGCTTTGCCCGCACTACGTTGTGTTGGTTGCAGATGACGGACAGCGTTGATCTTGGCCGAGGCTTGCAGAGCAGGACGGTACCTGGAGGTGGACCACTAGGCGGGACGTGTTTAGAGTGGACGACGGGACCCGAGGAGCAGTGGAGCTATCTGTACCCACCCTTCAGGTAGGATCTCCAGTGGACATCTCGGTGTAGCGGCTTTTACTTACAGTTGCTGTTTTTCCCTTTCGAGTTGTACTTTACTTTCATTTTGGGTTTGTATACTGGCCCATTTACTTTTCCGCACTTTCAGTTGTACTCTGTTTTTACTTAGTGTTTACTTTCCGCTTGCTTACTCTGTAGTGTTTGTTTACTTTACAAAGGCAATGCCTTCCCTTTTTTCCGGGATTTACGCCTTGGTGCTAGTCGCCAGCCCCTGGCCTATGGAAGACGGGCTTGGGGTAGTCACGGCACGGACCCCAAGGGCGGGTCGTGACAAATTGGTATCAAAGGAGTTCGGTTCTACCGCGAACTCTGATCTTTTCTATGTGAAGCAATAATGTTTAGCGTATTGAGTGTGGTTCTCAGTCCAGGGAGTCTAGTGTTGGTGCGGCGGCCGACGTATCCGTACACCAGGACCCTGACTTCTGATTTCCGACTTAATGCACGAAAACATTTATTGCGTGTGTGTTTCAATGTTTTCTTTGTGATTACTTATATCAGCTCACCAGGTATACTGTTCTGACCGTGGCGCACCTGTTTCCTTTTTAGGATGGCCCCATGACGGCAGCCAGCTAGGGTTCCGAGAGTCGAGCGTGACAACAGCCCACCGAGCGACGAGGCTTCGGTGCAGGGCCCTTTGTCAGCAGTGGCACCGGCGGTAGCTCTACCAGTCGAGCCACCGATACTTCCAGCACCAGCCGCTGACGATGCACGTCGCCTCAGCGCACTGCATGATTTTCAGCGCCAGCGACCACCCAGGTTTCGTGGGGAGAGGGATCCCCAGGCAGCAGAGGACTGGCTGGAGGCAGTGGTACGTGTGTTTAGGCTAGTGAGGACACCAGCAGACCTCATGGTGATCCTCGCTGCGAGCCTACTACACGCAGCAGCAGGACGATGGTGGAGATTGATGCTCCAAGTGAACGATGAGGCATCTCTACTTTGGACGAACTTTGAGAGCCTCTTCCGCTCAGAGTTCGTCCCAGCCACCCTTCGTGCGGTGCGTATCCAGGAGCTTCTTCAGCTGCGGCAGGGCAGCATGACGGTCGCTCAGTACTCGGCGAGATTTACTGATCTCTCGTGCTACTCGACCGACATGGTACGGGACCCATTCTTCCAGGCCCGGACCTTCGAGCAGGGTTTGATACACGAGATCAGGGCATCACTGATCTCCCTCAGCATACCGACTCAGACAGGAGTACTGGAGTGGGCCCTTCTGATCGAGAGCTTCCTTGCTGAGTCTACACCAGCGCAGCGACCCACCGCAGGGCGGCACGTGGCAGAGTCATCTGCAGCAGGCAGTCGACGAATGACTCAGGGGTCTAGACAGACCAGACCTTCGGGCAGACGACCTCAGGACACTGGCTCAGCAGTGTGGGGCACACAGCGCGGAGCCAGTCTTTCGAGAGGCAGACAGTGCTACTCGTGCGGCGGGCAGGGCCACATGGATCGTGACTGCCCGACCCGCCGTGCCGAGGAGCAGCAGTCAGTTGAGGGACCACCGAGGCAGAGGCAGAGGGTCGACCGTGGCGGTCCGCAGGGAGGAGGCGGACGAGGCAGAGGAGCTGGACGAGCAGCCGGTGGTGGGCGACGCTTTGAGGCTCTGCCACCACCACCACCAGGAGGTCCACCCCGACCACAGGGAGCTGGCGGGCAGAGACAGACACAACTCCAGGCAGCAGAGGCCTACGACCACGGCGCACCCGAGATGATTCGAGGTACTATCTGTGTCTACTCCACCCTTGCTGCAGTACTTATAGACACAGGAGCGAGTCACTCTTTCATAGTCATTGCCCTTGTTCGGAGCTTGGAGATTCCGACAGAGCCGTTGGCTCGATCCTTACGGCTAGAGACTCCTACGGGAGCAGACTCGATGATTACGCACTGGTGCCGGCAGTGTGAGCTCACTCTAGGAGGCGAGAGCTTCGGCTGGGATCTTCTAGTAGCAGCGTCGAGGCCTTACGACGTCATCTTGGGCATGGATTGGCTACCTACGGTCCATGCACAGATTGACTGTTTTAGGCGCAAGGTGCGATGTGTACGCACCAACGGGAGCAGGTTCACCTTCACCAGTGAGAAGGGAGCCTTAGCAGCATAGGATGGACTTCCGCGGAGGAGAGGACAGCCCATCACTCATCAGTTGGCTAGCCTCATCCTTGGAGCAGTTGACGTGCGGAGTCCTGGTTTTCCTGCAGTGGTGGATCAGTTTGCGGACGTTTTTCCCGACGACGTCCCAGGGCTACCACCTCGTAGATATGTAGACTTTTATATTGACTTGTACCCCGGGACAGCCCCGATATCGACTCCAGCATATCAGATGGCCCTCGCTGAGCTTCGAGAGCTACGGGTACAGTTGGAGGACTTGCAGGGCAAGGGGTTCATCCGACCCAGTGTTTCACCCTGGGCTTCCCCGATTTTGTTCGCCAAGAAGGCGGACGGAAGCCTACGGCTTTGTGTTGACTATCGTCGCCTGAACCAGGTGACAGTGAGGAGCAAGTATCCACTACCTAGGATTGATGACCTCTTTGATCAGCTCAAGGGAGCACGGTGGTTCTCGAAGATAGACCTCAGGTCAGGATATCATCAGCATAGAGTCAGAGACGAGGATGTGCAAAAGACGGCCTTCAGATGTCAGTATGGCCACTATGAGTTCTTGGTTATGACTTTCGGTGTAACCAATGCTCCAGCAGTGTTCATGTCTCTCATGAATAAGATCTTTCAGCCATACCTCGATCGGTTTGTCGTGGTCTTCATCAACGACATTCTGATTTACTCTACGACTGAGGAGGAGCACGCCTATCACTTGCGAGTTATACTAGACACACTCCGAGAGCACCAGCTTTATGGTAAGCTCTCGAAGTGCCAGTTCTGGATACGTGAGGTCCACTTCTTGGGTCATGTCATCTCTGAGGTGGGAGTTGCAGTGGATCCTGCGAAGATTGAGGCTGTGTTAGCATGGGAGCCACCCAGGAGCGTGACTGAGGTTCGGAGTTTCTTGGGACTAGCTGGATACTATCGGAGATTCGTGCCAGACTTATCTAGAGTTGCGGCACCACTCACAGCTTTGAAGAAGAAGGGAAACCCTTCGTGTGGTCAGACAGATGTCAGTAGAGCTTCCAGGAGCTGAGACAGAGATTGACTAGCGCACCTATCTTGAGGTTGCCTGAGGAGGGAGTAGGGTACGTAGTCTACTGCGATGCATCAGGGACCGGACTCGGATGTGTTCTGATGCAGGAGCGGGCAGTGATCACCTATGGATCACGTCAGTTGAGGTCGCATGAGCAGAACTACGCTACCCATGACCTGGAGTTAGCAGCAGTGGTCTTCGCTCTGAAGACATGGCGACACTATCTGATGGGAGAGCGCTTTACAGTCTTTTCCGATCATCAGAGTCTCAGGTATATCTTCTCGCAGAAGGACCTGAACCTGAGACAGCGGCGATGGCTCGAGTTCCTCCAGGACTATGACTTTGAGATAGTCTATTCTCCTGGGAAGGGGAACGTAGTAGCCCATGCCCTCAGCAGGAGGACGGGCATTCAGCTACTTCAGTAGGCGACCGAGCAGCTAGCCTCTTTACAGATATCCTTCGTGGATAGAGATGGAGCAGCCTTCCTTCAGTCTCTCACAGTCACTCCTCCACTACTGCAGCGGGTCAGAGAGGCACAGTGTGAGGACGCTGACTGTGAGACACGGCGTGCACAGATATCCTCGGTACAGGCACCTGATGGTTTCTCCCTTGGAGCAGAGCACGACATCTTTTTCAGAGGACGTACCATGGTACCAGTCGCTTTGTGAGAGGAAGTGCTGAGAGAGTTTCACACTTCTCCTTTGGCGGTACATCCTGGAGTGGCGAAGATGTACCAGGACCTCAGGTGACAGCACTGGTGGCCGGGCATGAAGAAGGCAGTAGCAGAGTTCGTTTCTCGATGCCTCACCTGCCAGCAGGTGAAGGCAGAGCATCAGGTACCAGCAGGCTTGGTACAACCCTTGGAGGTTCCGGAGTGGAAGTGGGACGGCCTATCTATGGACTTCGTGACTGGACTTCCACGCACTTCCAGAGGTCACGACTCCATCTGGGTGATTGTTGACCGACTCACCAAGTCGGCACACTTCTTACCCATCAGAGAGCAGGGCTCAGTGGAGAGCTTGGGACGTCTCTACGTTCAGGAGATTGTGCGGCTCCACGGTGTTCCATCATCTATCGTCTCCGATCGAGATGCTCGCTTTACTTCCCGGCTTTGTAAGGGGTTACAGGAGGCGTTCGGGACGTAGCTACGTCTGTGCACAGCCTTTCATCCTGAGACGGATGGTCAGACGGAGAGGAACATTCAGACTCTCGAGGACATGCTCCGCGCATGTTTCCTCGACTTTGGTCGTAGCTGGGAGGATCACCTACCCTTGGTGGAGTTTGCGTACAACAACAGCTACCACTCCACCATCGGGATGGCACCGTACGAGGCATTGTACGACCGACCTTGTAGATCTCCTTTGTGCTGGACAAACCCTGGGGAGTCAGCACTTGTGGGACCGGAGATGGTCCAGGCCACGACAGAGAAGGTCCAGGTCATCCAGGAGCGGATGAGGACAGCACAGAGCCGGCAGAAGTCATATGCTGACAGGAGGCGGAGGCCACTGGAGTTCGAGGATGGCGACCACGTCTTCTTGCGGGTCTCACCTCGACGTGGTATTCGGAGATTTGGCCGAGGCGGCAAGTTATCTCCGCGCTTCATCGGACCCTTCCAGGTCCTCAGCAGGGTTGGCGAGGTGGCTTATCGCCTGGCTCTGCCACCTCAGTTGCACCGGGTGCACGACGTCTTCCACGTATCCTAGCTGAGGAGATACGTGCACGACCCGACGCACATCATTGACCATGGGGAGCTTGACGTTGACGATGGGGCGACTTTTACGGAGGTCCCGGTGGAGATAGAGGATCAACAGGAGCGGGTCCTACGTGGGCGATCGATTCCTCTTGTGCGCATCAGATGGCAGCACGGGAATCTCTAGGAGAGCAAATGGGAGCGGGAGGCTAAGATGCGTGCTCAGTACCCTCATTTGTTTCCCTAGTTTTTGATGTATCTTTACGGGGACGTAAAGCCCTGAGGTGGGAGTAATGTAAAGACCCGTAAAATTCAAGGGAAATTTTTTCTTAATTTTCTTTGGAATTTTACAAGAGCGCGGTTTCTGACGGCACCTGATTCCGAAGCCCGATGTGCCCGGAAACAATTTCTGAAGTTTGGCTCGGGTACGTTCAGTGAATGAACGAGCGGGGATTCCTAACTTTTGATCCGGTGCTCGGAATTGAAATCATAGGACACCGATGAACTCGCAGCACCGTTATTCGCTTAAGGAGACCTTTTCCGAGTTTGCGTTTAATTCGGGTTGAGAGTTAGTTTTTGGGAGTTTAGAACAAGTTAAATAAAAATTGTGGATACAAATTTTTATTTAAACTTGTTGGTTAACTTCTCTCAAAGGAAGTTAGGGGTGGTACCCACACCCACTTAACCTCCCTTGAGAGGATTAAGTGTGGTGGGGCCCACATGAAACACAACCTTCCATCTTCCCTCAAATCTCCCATTAACCCTCCTTTTAATTAATGTTTGACAACTTTAAGTATTAATTGAGGTGAGTTGTTCAAATTCAAACCTTTGAAATTCATGTGGTAAAGTTGTGTAATAATATAAGCTTAAAGATTATTTTATTCTGGTGGAATTCTTTTACCACCTTGAGAGGAATTTTGGAGCTTCTCCTTCTTCTTCTTCTTCAACTCTGACGAAGAACACGAAGAACCTTCGAACTTCGGCAAAGAACTCCACGTTCTCGGAAACCGTCTTCCGTGACGACATAACCGCGACATCGACGTTCTTCTTCCGCAACGCTCGACTTCCGCGAATCGTTGTCGATCATCGAACTTCGTTCCAGAACCAAGGTAGGGGTTTTTCCTTTTAAAAGTACGTGTTTCATTCCCTCGAACATGAAAGAATAATCTGTTGGGCGTAGTTCCAAATTTTATTAAAAAATTGTGAAACGTTCATGGTTGTGTTTATACGATTGGCCAACTGTTATCGTTATAACGGGAGGAGACCGGACCGCACGAACACGGCCAATTCTCCTCCCCCTTCTAATATTTCGTGTTGATTTAGCGGAGACAGCGCGGTGTCGTCGCACCGCGCAGGAACAAAAGAATTTATGGCCGGAGCGAGCAGCGATAAAGAAATGCGGTGCCGACGCACCGCGTCGTTGATCACGAAAGAGACCGCGGCCGGAGACGGGCCGCGGCGGAACGAGGAGGCGACCGGCGGCCAGCCGGGCCGCCGGCGCCAAAGATCAAGAGGGGCCGCGGCCCTACGGCCGCGGCAGAGCAGCCAGGGGTGGCCGGCCTCGCCGGCCGCCGGAGTTCAGATGAGCCGCAGCTATGGTCGCGACGGAGAGGGGGAAGGCGGCCGGCCGTGCCGGCCGCCGGTTTGGTTAGAAGGCGGGACCCGCGGGTCCCATTTGTTTAAAAAAAACAGCCGGCTTTTGGCCGGCCGTGATCCGAAAAAGACGGGGGGTTTTCCCCCCCGCGTGCGGCGCATGCGCGGCACCCTGGTCGCGCCGCCGCTGGCCGGGCCGCGCCGCCGCGCCGTCACCGTCTGGGCCGGGTCCAGCGGACCGGGTCGATCCGACCCGGTTCGGATCGGATCCGGGTCAGGTCGACCCGGTTCGGGTCAGACCAGGAGGGGGGTCGGGCCGGGTCGGTCTGGACCCAGACCCCCATTTTCGGACGGGTTTCGGTATTTTGGCCATAACTTGAGCCACGGACCTCCGATTGACGAACCGTCTACGGCAACACGATCCTTGGATCGAGACGGTCGTTTCGGTATATTGCACTCTAAATTTAGGAACACTTTGAGTTCGGCCGGGTTGGTTCGTTCACGAAACCAACCGGGCCTTCGGAGCGGAAACACTCATATCTTGAGCTACGGACGTCCGATTGACGTGCCGTCAGCTTTGTTGTGTTCCTCTTAGTGAGACGGATCTTTTGGCATACTCTGCTCGAGGTTTGGATGCATATGGAGTACGTTCGGGTTGGTTTTTCCTTAAAAACCAACCGGGCCCCGGGGATGAAAATGCCAATAACTCTCAGACCGGGCGTCCGATCGACGCGTCGTCTGTTGCATTGAGTTCCTGTTGTTGATACGAAACTTTTGGATACATCAACTCTGGACTTTGTGACAGTTTATGTATCAGCCTCTCGGCTCGTGGAGCGGAACCTCCGAACGAGCTTGCTGTGTGCGGGAACCCTAGTGCTGGCTGCGACTGTGACTACTACTACTACTACTGCTACTACTGCTACTGTGACTGCGACGACGACAGTACAGATATCCTGTGTGGATTCGACGACGACGACTACAGCACTCAGCGATCCTATGTGGATCAGTGCTACAGGTCCTGTGTGGGCCCGATCCTGTGTGGGTCTGATCCTGTGTGGGTCTTTGCGCTCAGCGGTCCTGTGTGAACCAGCGCCTACAGGTCCTGTGTGGGCCCGATCCTGTGTGGGTCTTTTGCGGGGGTTAGTTACCTATCGATCCTTTGTGGGTCCGACGACTTAGATGGATCAGTGATCATCTTTATCGTCCTTTGAAGAAGTATACCTGTGTGAGCTGAATCTTGTTGTTTTCCTGTGTGGATTGTGTTGAACTATCCTGAGTGGATTACGTTTTTCTTTCCTGTGTGGAATACGTTTACTTTCCTGTGTGGACTGAGTTGTACTTGGGCTCGGAGGTTGGAGCGTATTTGAAATTGATGACTTAGGTATATGTATGGGAATATACCTAAGCAGTGTCGGTTGTTACTTCGTGTTTGTACCTTTCTTTGTGGTTTATCCTTTGTGGATTTTGAGAGACCTTCAGGGGTCTCGGGGTCCCTACTGAGTAGCTTATACTCACCCCTGCACGGGCTTTTCCCGCACTACGTTGTGTTGGTTGCAGACAACGGACAGCGTTGATCTTGGCCGAGGCTTGCAGAGCAGGACGGTACCTGGAGGAGGACCACTAGGTGGGACGTGTTCAGAGTGGACGACGGGACCCGAGGAGAAGTGGAGCTATCTGTACCCACCCTTTAGGTGGGATCTCCAGTGGACAGCTCGGTGTAGCGGCTTTTACTTACAGTTGCTGTTTTTCCCTTTTGAGTTGTACTTTACTTTCAGTTTGGGTTTGTATACTGGACCATTTACTTTTCCGCACTTTCAGTTGTACTCTGTTTTTACTTAGTGTTTACTTTCTGCTTTCTTACTCTGTGGTGTCTGTTTACTTTACAAAGGCAATTCCTTCCCTTTTTTCCGGGATTTACGCCTTGGTGCTAGTCGCCAGCCCCTGGCCTATGGAAGGCGGGCTTGGGGTAGTCACGGCACGGACCCCGAGGGCGGGTCGTGACATTAAAGAACCTTGAATATGGTAAAATAAATATATTATGATCTTTTTAAACCATTAAAAAGGTTTCATGACCAGTATTGAATATATTAATAGAAATTTAAAACTCGTCGTCCTAGAATGTGATAAATTAACACATCTCAGACGGTATTTTCATTTTTAGTGTGGGGGAAAAGAGAGATGATGATGAAATATTCCATTAGAATAGTAAAATTATAGTTAATTTAAGGTAATTTAATTATAATATAATTTTTATGAAGGTATATTAGTAAATAAAAATAAAATAAAGGAACTCAAAGTAAATGAAAAACTAAGAAATCCCTCACGAAAATTCAGCAGTCTAATGACGTCACTTAAAAATTCATAAAATAGTTTGATGAGAGAATAAGAGTTTCTCATAAATCGTAAATAATATGTAAATAAAGGGTAATATTTAATGACATATCCCAATATATTCCAATTTAAAATAAAATAGAGAACATAAAATGAAATCTTAAGAAAAGAGAAGGGCGGTAGATTCCCTTACCTTGTAGAGTAACTCCCAAAACATGAAGGTTGGAATCTTGGGGACTTGAGGACTCCTTGGGATGACTACTAGGGAGTTATAACTACCATATATTCTAGTATTTTGTATTTTTAATGAAATAAAATGAAGGAATTAGTGGGTATATATAGTAAATGAGAGGGAGTTTTTTATTAATTTAAAGGTACACCTCATTAGTGGTTTTTTTTTTGAAAAACTGTGGTCTTTCCCATGGTTTTTCCCATGTTTTTATCCACTCGGGACACCTCATGTCATATGTTACTATAAATAAGTCTAAAATACTTTTTTATTAATTATTACATCATTATTATGTCATTAAACTTACTAAAAACAGTAAAACTGTATTTTTACTATTCATGAAAAATTCAAGTATTTTAGAAAAATCCCAAAAATTCACCCTAACAATTTTTCAACATGTAGAATTAAAAAATGAACTCTATTTTTTGAAAATAATTTTCTAAATAATTTTCATTTTAATTTTAAGTAATATCATAATTTATTCAAAAATAACAATTTTAAATCCATAACTCATTTTAAACACCTTGAAAATTTTAATGGACATCTCATTACCTTATAACCTTATTAAAATAAAATAATAATATGATTCACTATTCATAAGGTTCATATTACTATTCATAATGGTATGTTACTATTCATAATAAAAACAAGTTGGTTCTATCAGACTCCAAATAACTTAATGATCACAATCGTAGATGACCGTTTTTTAAATTCAAAACATAAATGTGGAAAATTTAAGTTTAATGGCAA
Organism: Viscum album; assembly: GCA_963277665.1. NCBI lineage: Eukaryota > Viridiplantae > Streptophyta > Magnoliopsida > Santalales > Viscaceae > Viscum > Viscum album. The sequence goes on from OY728135.1 coordinate 1,842,390,603, forward strand.
GGTTATGACTTTCTAAGATAAATAACCATGTGTTTTTTCCCAGATACTTAGTGCTTCATGTAAGATATTCTATCTATTGAATTGAAAGTATTTAAGGTAAACATACCATAAAATATTAGGGGTGTTATAGTTAAAATATTATTATAGATATAACCTATCCATTGGAATGGAAGTTTAAAATATGATTAAATAAAGTGTGAAAATATTATTTACACATGTATATAAAATTAATCAATTGTTTATCAATTAGATAGAAATGAAAGTATGAACTATTTGAAAATGAATAAATTCATTTTCTAAGAAAACTATTTATATATGTACAAACAAATTTTATCACAATTAGTTAAAAAACTTTTGATTAATGTTTTTAATAAAATATATTAAATATTTTTTTACACACATCCAATATATTTTACATTAAAAATATAATAATATATCCAATTATACAAATAAAAAGAGGTATTTAAAAAAAGTAATTTTACCACCTTTTAATGGAGAACCCATTTTAAATAGGATTTTCAAGACTTTTATAATTTTTATTTAAAATACTAAACTTAATTTTTGATATATAAATATCAAAATTTACTTTGGGTTAATTTTTGTTACTTTTTTTATAAGTTTCATTGTTTGATTAATGGCGAAAAACACTGAATTCTAATTCAAAATGGATTTTTCATATAATTTATTTATATAGTTCAGTTACTTTTTAAATTTTTTTAAAGTATAATTAGCTAAATAATGCATCAATTAATCCAATTTTGGTCATTGTAACCAATTTCACATTTAAATTTAATATAAAAATATTTCAAATTTTGAACATTATTACTTTAAAAATATGCTTCGTCGTCCCTTCTACAGGATTAAATTTAAATTAATTTCTACCACTTATAAGATTATAATTTGGAAAAATGAATTCCATATTTTTAATACTCATAATTTATAATTTATAATAAGGTAAAATTATTTTTTTACCAAAAACATTAGTGAAAGTGATTAAAATTAAGTACAACGATTAAAAGAAAAATTAGCTTAACAAAGGAATAAACCTTAAACTTAATGGCCAAAATGAAATATACACTTGTCCAAAAGCCATTTTATGTACATATTTAGAAACTAACGTCCCTTGAATTGTATTTGGACCATTAATGAATCCAATTCACCTTAGAAAAACATTGGTGGAATTCCAATTTAAAAAATGTACAAGAATGTCACTCCTCCTCCACTATAAAAAGGCACTCAACCCCCCCCCCCCCCCATACACACACTTATTCACACCTCTCAAGCCCTTTTTATCACCCAAAATATGATCCAATAATCTCAAAATATACATCCTTTAAACGTAAAATCTTCTATTTTTCATAAATCTAACCAAGTAATTCCTTTGGCGTAAACCAAAAGTAGTTACAAAAAGAAGAGGTAACATATTTCCTCAAGCTCTTTTGTTTTATTTTCATTATCCACCCCCTCAAATATTATTATTCCATGATTATATTACAAAATAAGTATCCTAAATATAAATATATTTTGTTACTCTAATTTTTATACCTAAAATTACACACACTTTCATGTAATGGGTAACTGACTTACCTTTCTTGTGTATGGAGAACTACTGCCAAACAAAATGATGTTGTTTGTTTTTTATTTACCACCTCTCATGGTTAGGAATTATGATAGAAAATAAATTTTTATATAATATTTATTATATTTATGGATTATTTAATCTTATTTAATTATTATAAAAAAAAATACCTTCATGCTTTACATTTTCTGAAAATATGATAACATCGTTTGTGTATGTGTAGAATACTACCTCCTCAAAGTGATATCATTCATACACACTCTACATGGAATGTATTATGTATGGTTTTAGTGAAATTATTTGATATATATGACATAATAATTCTACTTTAATGATATTATATATATTTATATAAACATATATGTCATTTACATTCTTTCTTTCAATACAAAAATAAAGCGAAAACAACATTTATGCCTACGTACGACCTACCATCTCCATGAATGATGTACTCCATTTCATATTTATATATTATACATATTATTATAAATAAATATATAATAAATACATATTATATTTAAATAATTTTATACATTCTTTAATTAAGTAAATCAGGATCTAAGTAAGAGGATCAAGAATAACAAACAAAAACATATATGAAAAACAAAGCGGATATTGCCCAAAACATAACATTAACATAGAGTTTTTAATAAATGGGTAATATAAAGTTATAAAAAAATAAAATATTGTATTAGATATAATAATATGGTTCTTTTTTAGATTTATAATAAACTTATATTTATTATATAGTAGTTTTTAACATTTATGAAGAAATTCAAGACTTAAAGAAAGATTTTTCTCATCTCGCTTTTATTTTTAGTGAGACATAAGAAATGTTCACCTCCTATTTCTTATATGTGGTTTGTATACTTCCAATTTATTTATTATATTATTTTCATATTTAATTTTATGGGTATTTACATATCAATTTTATAATCTTTCTTTCATGGAGTTTATGTTTCAAAATTTAATAAATTGGTGAAGTAATTTTGTCTCAATTTTCCTTCTTTGAGACACATGCCAGGTTATGTATATATATTTTTCTATGAGGTGTATATAATAACATTGACATGTTATATCATTAATTTACTTATTTTCATGATATTTTAAAATTCATTTAATTATATTATTTCCATTGTATTATTATTCAAAATTGTCAAAGTGGTAACGGTTTATTGCTATATTCTCATCGTTTATCAAGATTGTTTATTAATATGATTTAATTGATGAAATATTATAATAAATATCTCAATAACTATCATTAATTTCCTTAACATCTCGATATTAATGTTATATCCAAGTAATCATACCATTATTCTACTCTTTGGTACTTAAGATAATTAAGAAAACGTTTTTATAAAAATATAACTTTATTTATCCTTTCTGTCGAAAATCTGTGTTCTTTCAAAATCATGTTTTCAAAATATGTTTTTAAAAATGTTTTAATATTATCTAGTTATTTTTAATGGAAATATTTATCCATTTATTAACTTTTTAAAAAAAATTAAAAGGAATATTCTAGTCATTTTATAATCAAGGCACTTTTCTAAACTTTTAAGGTGAAAAAGGAATGTTCAGCATCTTTGGAATTACTCATTTTCATGACCGTCTTTTGATTGAATCTTAATTTGTAAGTTTAAAATGTTATTTATTTAAATAAAATTGTTTTACTAATATTCTATAAATTTTTGGGTTTCAAAATGATTTTAAAAAAGAGTGATTTAAAAAAAATTATATTTAAAAATTGTTTTAAATGATTCTCAAAGCTTCCTTTATGTGTTTTCAAAAGGTTGTTTTGAAAGAAAGATATTCCAATGATCATAGATATTCTTTTATAATTTTTCAAATTATTTTAAATGAAAAGGGTTTTCAAAAAAATATCAAGGTTATTTTAAAAGTTTTTAAGTAAAACAATTTGCAAAATGTTTTCAAGCTTCTTTTAAATGTTTTCAAGAAAAACTATTTTCAAAAAAATATTCAAGATTATTTTAAAATTTTTCAAGGAAAATTGTTATCAAAATTATAATAGGAAATTTTTTAAATTATTTTCAATGAAATTGGATTTTTAAAGGGTTTTATGTTTTAAAAATCCTTTTTCAAATAATGAAGGATATTTTCCTCAAAAAATGTTTTTAAAATATATTTAAAAAATATTTTCTATCTAATATGGAATATATTGATGTTACTTATGACTTTATGGAAAATGATCAAAGGGGTACATTCATATTATTTCTGTAAATGGTTTATGTTTTTATGGTATGATTTTTATCAAACTTGTTTCACTTTCATGGGTTATATATTTATGAAACCCATTTCTCTTCCACATATTATATATCTATGGAACTGGTTTCTCTTTCACAGGCTATATGTTTATGAAAACCATTTCCATTTCATGGGTTATATGTTTATGAAACCTGCTTCTTTTCATGTGTTATTCTTTGATGAAATGATTATGAAACTTGTCTCTTTTTCATAGGTTATGATATTATTACATATTTATTATACCCATTTAATTTCATAGGTTATGATATGATTTATTATGATCTTGTGGAACAAATATGTATGATTTAATTATGATATGGGTTTGACCTATATCTCCTTCAAATTCATTGGGTAATAATTTATATATCATTAGATAGACGTGGCTAGAATAGGGAGTGAACTCAGTTCAATAAAGGACTTTGTCCACTAAAATAGTCTTGGGAGTGAACCTTGAAAACTAAGATGGTCATATAAGTAAACCATGACTACCAATATGGTATGGGGAGTGAACCCATACTACTAATATGGCCTTGGTAGTGATTTATTGACTACTATAGAAATCCTTTTATATTATTCTATGTCTGTACAAATTATATGTCTTATTCCTATATTTTTTATTCATGGATTATGGTCCCGATTCCCTTATGATTAATGTCTTATGAATTGACAATATTTATACCATGACTCATGTATATGATCTTTCATATGTAGGGTATGATCTTAAAATATTATTCTCATGTTATCATACCCATATACTAATGTTATGATTATGTATTTTCTTTTTTTAGCCTTACTGAGCATCTGAGCTCACCCATTTCTTGTGTTTCCTTTCCCCAAGTTATGAAGAAAGGTTTTAAGTACAAGTACTAAAGGGGGAGATATTTGTGGGAAACATTTAAGATATTTCACCGAGTTAGAATATTTTTTTCCAAGATTACAAATATACAAAACTATTATGGTCCTCGGGAATGTGATTTTGTAACGTGCTGAATATTCATAAAAAAAGATGTAATATCCATGTATGTTAAGACTGGGACATTATAGTTGGTATCAAAAGAACGGTTTAGTTAACCATTGGAAACTAGGATGATAAAACTATAGTAAGATCCCTATAAATATTTTTAAGTATATTTATAGGGATTTCTCTAATTATAAGCCTAAGGTGTCTTAGATTTAGAATAAGGTGTCATAATTTAGACATACTATAATTTATTTTTCATGATTAAGGGATTTCACACTATGATAATTGTTTCCCTCACAATTCATTCTAATTTTATCCAATTGTGGGAACCAAGAGAAACTGGATTAATGTTGAATGTGATGGAAAATATTTTGATGAGTAGTCAAATCAGATGGTCACTGGAGTGAAGTATGTTTTGATCATGAAACATTTGTTTTCATGGAACATGATTAACAATGTTTACTTTAACCAACTCTAGGACTCACCAAAGAATCTAAAAAAGGAGTTCACTGAAATTTTGGGTAATGGTGACCAAGGAGAAAAGAATATTCAGTTTCCTTTGTGTCAAGAATGTATAAATAATCATGCAAGTGAATGTCTTATGGAAATAAGAAGATGTTTTGACTATGGAAAATAAGGACACAAAGCAGGTAAATGTGAAGGAAATATGAAGAGTTTAGTTAATTTAATGGATGGGAATATTTTCCTCTCTATGACATCATCAAAGGTTAAATCATTTAAGTTTGGAACTAATGGTCATTATTAAAATTAATGTCCTATGTAGAAATATCCTGAAGAGAATTAGTAAGGTGGTATGCATAATGGTTATATTGATGATGATGATGCGATTATATATGGAATGTGAAAGGAAATATGTATTATGTAATATGATGAGGTAGCCTTCTTATGGATTAAAGATGAAGTGGAATAATCCATGTTTTTATGTATTTCGAATCAAGAGTTATGAATGGTGAATTATGTAAGGATTTTTCATTTTATGTTTTTCACTAAGGATTTAAAATATTATGTTGAATGTTTCCAATGGACAGGAAAAATTTTTTAGGTGCAAGGTGGAATTTTTACTAGGGGAAGATAACCCTTAATATATTCCTGAAGTGAATATAATAATTTTTGGATAATGATATGTAGGTTATGAATAAGTAAATTGGATGGTACTGATTACCTCATAACTGATAAAGGATTTATTGACAAGTGGTTTTTTCTATCATTGATGAATTTTAAAACATTTCTGGATTTAAGGAATATATCCAATATACTTTGGAATAAAAAACATGAATGTTTTCAATAAGGATTTATGGTAATTCATTTTATTACCATGTTTAAAGATAATACTTTATGAAGGTATTCAAATTTTTGGTATGTTACAGATAAGAGCTAATATATGATATATGGGGGATCAATGTTAATATGATTTTGAGAAATTTAGTGACCTTATTTGTAGATTTTTGGACTTTCGTATTAAGGAAGGTTTATATGGTTAACCATTTATGGGATTGTTTATATTAAAATTCAGATAAGGTTTTAGAGATTAAAGTATTATCTCACCATATGAGGATTTTTTTCATATTGGATAACTTGTACAAATATTTTGTTGTGATAAGATGAAATAGAATAACCATCCATTCTATTCATGGATCTCATGATCTGTTAATACTTTCGGAATGATAAATTCACATTCATTTCTTGGAATGATAGATGAAGTAGAAGTCGATAAAGTCACAAAAAGTGTAAATTTTTCCTAAAATTGTGCAATTATATTTTTCAAGAAAATTATTTATCTTTTGGAAAAAGTATCTTGAACACAAAATTTTTATATTAGTTCATTTGTTTCAGATGCATCAAATAGACCCTTAGATCATCACATATTTATGTATTTTTGATTGTTAAATTTCTTCTTATCATGTTATCCATCACACTCTATGAGAAGTTTATGGTTATATTTCTCTTCTATGTACATGTTATTACATCCCACCTATGTTATCCTATGTGTAAACCTCATTATTTATTACTTTGGGTAATTGTTATGTTTCCAACTATTTCATTTAAAATGAATTTTTAATATTCATTTTTACGATGTGGGTTTGTGTGAAAGGAATTTGAAGTATTAAAATTTTAATAAAATAGATGAATTTAGAGGGAGAATTTCAGTTTAATAGGGGTATAATGTAACACCCCTATATTTTGTGAATTTTTTTTCTCGAATTAATTCAATCTTTTTGATATTTTACATTTCACACAACACTGAATATAGCTTTTTTATATAATAGAACTAATTTGGGCTTACATTATATGAAAAAAAAAGTTAATATTTCACTACACGCAAAACATAGATTATCTTATGGTACATGAAACACTATATTTTTCTTGTATTACACACAATACTGAGTCCCTTTGAAAGCTTGTGTAACATGAAAGGCCATGTTTTATCGAATTATAATATGTTATTAATATTATTATTAAAATATTATTATAACTACAACCTAGCTGTTGGAATGGAAGTTAAAAATATTATTAAATAAGGTTTGAAAATATTATTTACACATTTATATAAAATTAATCCTTTGGTTATCAATTAATTATAAATGAAAGTATGAACTATTTGAAAATAAAGAATTTCTTTTTCTAAGAAAACTATTTTTCTATGTACAAACACTTTTTTATCTCAACTATTTAAAAAACAATTTTGATTAATTTATCTAATAAAATATATTTAATCAATTTTTTTACACTCATACAAGATATTTTATAGTCATAATATAAGAACAAATCCAATTACATGAATAAAAAGTGTTATTTTTCTAAAAAAGTAATTTTACCGACTTTTAATGGTGAACCCATTTTAAATATGATTTTTGACACTTTTATAATTTTTATTTGAAAAAATAAACTTCATTTTTTAATTCACCATAACAAAATTTAGTTTGGATGAATATTTGGTATTTTTTTGTGAAGTTTCATTTTTTGATGAATAGTGAAAACACTACCTGAATGGCCTGAAGGCCTTCTTTATTATTTTATTTTGGATAATCCTAATTTTAATGTTTGAATTGGAACCCTTACATGACCCGTAGGCCCAGGGTACAAGGCCAATACATGACTCAATACATGACCTCAATGGACCAAGACCTGACACACTTGAAACAGTCCCTCCCTAGTATTTGTATCTTGAAGGCGCCTAGCTCGCCACCTCACATGGATGATCGACTATCATTACCCCATGCAAAGTTGCACGATGCCTACTCTCGATGGCAGTCACCATACCCTCTCATTCTTCCAATCTGGTTAGCTCTGCTCTAGTGGTTGCTTATTTCACTCTGAATCCTTGTATGGGCTGGCTCCCATGTGGTCTGCACTTCTTTGGTCTTTTTCTGTCGCCTGAAATCCCTGTGACCTGATGGCCATTGGTAGTCCGAAGGCCCTATATACTAAATGCCCGTGGCCCAAAGGCCTTTGGTGGCCTTGAGACCTGTAGGCCCAAACCGGTGGCCCGAAGGCCCAAATAGGATGAATGGTGCCTACTGCTACAGTACAGAACAGTACCTACTATAGTAATTCTATAGTACCTCGTAAATTAACCCTCATTTGGATTTTATCCTAGGTCTCTTGGATTCCAAAAAGGAGCCTCTACCACTCTAGTACAAGCTCGTTGGCTAAAAAAACTGAATTTTAATTCAAAACTACATTTTCATCTAGTTTATTTATATAGTTAAATTAAGTTTTAAATTAGTTTTAAATTATAATTAGATCAATTATAAATCAACTAATACAATTTAGGTCATTGAAACCAATTTCAAATTGAAATTGGGTATAAAAACATTTCAATCTTTTGAACATTTTTACTCTTAATACCCTCTTTGTCGTCCCGTCTACGGGATTGAAGTTAAATTAATTTCTACCACTTATGTGATTAGAATTTTTAAAAATGGATTAAATATTTGGAATCTGAATAATTTATAATTTATAATAAGTTCAAATTACTTTTTTACTTGAAATATTAGTGAAAGTGGTTATAATTAATTACAACGAGTGAGATAAAAATTATCTTAGCAAAGGACTAAACCTTAGACATAAGGTACAAAATGACCTATAAACTTATCCAAAATACATTTTATGGAAATAATTAGACCCTATCCTCACTTTTATCTAATTTATCCCATTATTGGATCCACTTTACAAGGAAAAAATGTTGGTGGAATTCCCTGTTCAAAAACTTACAAGAATGGCACTCAAATATAAAAAGGAACTCACCCTCCCCCTTATTCACACCTCTCAAGCCCTTTGCCTCACCAAAAATCTACTAAAATAAGCTCCCAACATCCTAAATTCATCTTAGAAGCCTCTATTTGCGCATAAATCCATCTAAGTAAGCACTTTTGTGAAAACCAAAATAAGTTACCCAAAGAAGAGGTAACTTCCTTCCTCTACATTTTTGTTTTATTTTCATTCTACACCCATAAAATATTCTTATTATATGATTATAAAATGTACTAATTATCATAAATTTACTTATATATTTTTTTCTTAAGGGTTAAATTTACACTTAAACACACTTTCATCTAATGGGTAATGAACTTACTGTTACTGTGTACGACGAACTACCGCCTCACGAAACAATGTTGTTCATTTTTCATTTACCACCTATCATGGTTGGAAATTATGATTACAACTATATTTTTATATTATATATATGATATTTATGATGTATTTAAACTTATTTAATAATTATACAAAACATACCTTCATGATTTCCATTTTTTGTAAATATGATAACGTCGTTTTTGGACATGTGGACTACCGCCTCCTCAAAGCGAAGTGATTTGTTCACACTCTACATGGAATGTATTAGGGATGGTTTTAGTAATATTATATGATATATATGAAATAATAATTATAATATAATTAATATATATATATATATATATATATATATTTGTATATATATTTCATTTTCTTTCTTTCTTTAAATATGAAAATAATACGGAAACAACGTTCATGCGTACATACAATCTACCATCTCTTTGAACAGTGTACTCCATTTCTTAATTTTATATTTTATATATTATTATAAATACATAAATAATGAACATATATGATATTTATATCATTTTTTTAGATTCTTTAAATAATTAAATCATGATTTAAGTAATAGGATCGAGAATAACAGGCCAAAACATATAAGAAAAACAACGTGGATATTACCCAAAATGTAACATTAAAATCGATTTGTTAATAAATAGTTAATATAAAGTCATAAACAAACCATATATATTATTAGATATAATAATATGGTTCTGTTTTAGAATTATAATAAACTTATATTTATTATATAGTAGGTTTCAACTTGTACGAAGAAAGTCAAGACCTACGGTAAGGGTTTTCTCATCTCACATTTATTTTCCATGAGACACAAGCCATGTTCATCTCCAATTTCTTATATGTGGTGTGTATACTGCCCATGGATATATTCTAAAACTCTTATAATTAAATTTATTAGTATTAACAAATCCATTTGATGATTTTTATTTCATGGGGTTTATGTTTCAAAACTTACCAAATTGGTGAAGTAATTTTGTCTCACTTTTCCTTCTTTGAGACACATGAAATATTATACACATATATTTTTATATGAGGTATATATACTACCTTTGATATTTTATATCATGAATCTACTTATTTTTATGATGTTTTAAGCTTCATGTAATTTTATTATTTCCATTGTATTATGATTCAAAGTAACCAAAGCTATAAGGGTTTATTATTACAATTGCATCATTTATCAAGATTGTTTATGATTATACTCTCATTGATGAAATATTATAATCCATACCTCAATAACTATCATGAATTTACTTACCCTATAGTTATTCATGTTCTTTACAAGTAATGTAAACATTTTTTTCACTATTTTTTACTTAATATAAGTAAGAAAAAAAATTATGAACATCTAACTTTATTTCTCCTTTCAACCGAAAGTCTGTGTTCTTTAAAAACTGTGTTTTCAAAAAATGTTTTAAAATTTGTTTAAATATTATCCTATTATATTTAAATGAAAATTTTACACATGTATCACCTTTTTACAAAACGTTTTTAAAGTGAATCTTCTTTTTTTCTGATCAAGGAACATTTCTAAATTTTTAAGTTGAAAAGGAATGTTCTTCATGTACCGACGTACCTACCATCATGACCATCATTTATGTGATGCTTACTTTGTAAGTTTAAAAGGTTAATTTTTTAAGAAAATTTTTTTCCTAATATTTTGGAATTTTAAAAATTAAAAAAAAAATCAATGAAAAAGGGTTTTCAAAAATTATTTTATGTTTAAAAAGTGTTTTGAATGATTTTAAAAGATTCCACTATATGTTTTAAAAATGATGTTTTCAAAGAAAATTATTTAAATTATATAAAATATTATATTATAAGTTTTCAAAGTATATTAAAATAATAAGGTTTTCAAAATGATTTAAAGCTTCATTTATAAGTTTTCAAGGAAAATAGTTTTCAAAATGTTTTCAAGATTATTTTATAAGTTTTCAAGGGAAAAGGTTTTCAAAATGATTTCAATCCTTCTTTCTATGTTTTGAAATTATTTTTAAATAAAGTGGTTTTCAAAAGGTTTTATGGTTTAAAAATACTTTTTCAAATAATGAAGTATATTTTACTTAAGAAATGTATTTAAAATATATTTCAAAATTATATTCCAACTAAGATGACATCCATTGGTGTTACTCATGCCTTTTTGTAAAATGATCCAAAGGTTTCATTCATATTCTTTCTCTGAATGGTTTATATATTTATGGAATTATATTTATGAAACATGTTTCTCTTTCATAGGTTATGTGTTTTTTAAACTAATTTCACTTTCATGGGTAATATGTTTATGAAACCCATTTTTATATCACGAGATATATTTTTATGGAAACTGTTTCCCTTTTACGAGTAATTTGTTTATGAAATCCGCTTCTTTTCAAGGGTTATGATTTTATGAAATGATTATGAAACATGTACCTTTTCCATATTTTATGATATGATTACATGTTTGTTATATTCATTTCATTTAATGGGTTATGATTTGATTTCTTATTCTCTTTTGGTGCACGTATATATGATTTCATTATAAGATGGGTGGGACCTATATATCCTTCCAATGCATTGGGTGGATATTTATATCTCATGAGATAGACATGGCTCGAATGGGGATTTAACTCATTTCAGTAATGGAATATTACTGCTCAGATGGGGCTGAGATTGAACCTTGACTACTAATATGGTCATGAGAGTGAACCATGAATACCAAGATGGTATGGGGAGTGAACACATACTACTAAGTTGGAATTGGAAGCGATGCCTTGACTACTATGGAAATCATTTCATATTCTTATGTATCTACTAAAAATTCTATGTATTATTCCTATGGTTTGATTTTTTGGATTATGGTATTGATTCCATTATGATTCATGTCTTATGAACTGTCAATACTTATTGCCTGACTCATGTATATGATCTTTGATATGCAAGGTATGATCATCAAATGTTATTATCAGGTTCTCATGCCCTTATGCTCATGTTATACTTATATATATCCTTTGTTTAACCATACTAAGCATCTGACCTCACCACTTTCTTATGTTTCCTTTCCTTAGGTTATTAATAAATTTTTTAAGTATAATTACTAAAGGGGAATATCTTTGAGGGAAATATTTAATATCTTTCAATGAGTTATAATATTTTTTTTCTAAGTTTACAAAGACACTAAACTATTATGATCCTCAAGTATGTGCTTTTGTAATGTGTTGAATACTCATAAAAAATGATGTAATATACATGTATGTTAAGTATGGTTCATTATAAAAATATATTAAAAAACTAGGAAACCACACAATGGAATAAAACAAGAGGTTCAGTCTTAAGTTCAGGCCTAGTCCTCTCTACTTGAAAATCACCCAATGACAAGCAGTTTGTTAAAGAATAAACATATCCAAAACTTGGATTGAGTTTTACAATACATATCTACACATGGTAATTATATCGTACACATGTATACTTCCACAATTATACATGGGATAATATATTTACAATTATTAAATAAGGAGTGTTTGGAACTCTTCAATGCAATACAAGAGCTTTCGATAAAGAATAAAAATAGTATAGTAAACACAACTCAAAATGTAAAAATGGAAAATCAAGATAATAGAAAATATTATAATATAGAAGATGAGTATTTTTTTTCTATAGATGAGTCTTATCTTATATAAATTGATCATTTTATTCAGAAATGGGATGTGAGAAGAATTAAGTTCCCAAATATTACAATGATGATCATATCTGAACAGAGTGGCGATTTAAAATTTTTCATTCATAAAATTTCTATTGTTAGTTATTACGTCCAAAATTGATTCTTACTTGTTTTAGTTGACTTTATTAATCTTTAAAAATAATACTTTCTCTAAAAATAATCATTGAGAACTCATCATTAAAGATCGTCTTACTCGATATAAAATTCAGGCTCATTAAATTATTCTATCCATCATTTAATTCTACATAGAAAAGTGGTTAGAATATTATATTTATAAATATAATAATCACTTTATATACAGTCACTTTAAAGTGTTTCATGTATTTATCTACAATATCTTTAAATTTTTTTGAGAATTATAATCAAATATCTTGATAAATTCAAATTATCGACCACTTGGATCTTACGGTTAATCACTTGAAGTTACAATTGATTGTATACTTAATCAAATTCTAATTTCATCCCATGATTGCTTCAATAAGAGACATGGTCACTTTATCACATTAATATAAGTCCAACTTTCTTATATAGTCTCTTTCCTTTGACTTTTGGCTGATTGGAATCTTATAGAAGCTCTAATTTCATCGTACAGTTGATAAAAAAATTTAAACTCTATTTTTATATAAGGAATGAAAAGATTTAATGAAAATACTCTAAGTATTAAAGAGGTGAATGAGACCAAAAAATGGATTAATTAAACTCACCTAAAAAGTGACATGTGCATACCCAACCTACGCACCAAAAGGCTTGCACACCCCCCCCCCCCCCATGTGGTATTGAAGAACCATCCACCCATGCATGGGGTACATGTGTTGGGTACTGGTGTTAGATGCCTTCATGGGGTAACTCCTTCAACTAGGGCCCTATAATTTCATATAAATAGGACCCTGAGGCTCCTCATATTCAACACTGGGGAAAAAATAAGCTTTCAAGCTTTTGTTGTATTGCCCCTTTTCCCAAGTCCTCAAAAATTCCTTAGGTATCCCTCTATAACCTGATAAAAGAAGGAATTAGGGGGGGATAGTGGGATCAAATTATATAGAGGGTTTGAAACACAATACACCTATACAAGGACCCATTTCCCCTTAATTCAAAACCACTAGTGTGAAGGTCCCTTCCCAAATCTGGGACATACAAGAGACCCTTATAGGAACACTTGAGGAGATAATTGGTTCTTAGATGAAGGCCTCAGCCAATTGTTGTCTCACAGGTGAGCCATCACCCATGGAACCTCATGCTCATACATGCCTACCCTGTGTGAAGCCCTTCTAGTTCCTCCTAGGTCTACCCTTGAACAAAGAAACCTCATATTACCTTAGGAATGCTACATGAGACACCTTCTAAACCCTCTTTCAAGCCAACAATGGAAAGGATTATCTTCCTTTGGATCCCTAATATGAGGGTGACCAAATTGAATCCTCCATCAAAGCCTCCAGTCTTGAAAAACCATGGAAAGAGACAAATAAGCATGTCTCCCATTCGGATATGAATTCCACTAGTCAAAGGTGTATCATACTTGTCCCGCCTAATGGGTATGGTCCTCTAGGTTCATGAAGATATGCATCTCATCAGTAATGAGGACCCCTTACCCTGGTGGAAGTGTCAAGTAACTCCCAGTATAAGACATAAGGGTTATGTATTTTTCCTCCCTTTATAATCTCTAAGACCAGGAACATCCAATTCTAGACAGGTATGTAGAGTGTCACACTTTCTTTTCCCATTGAGTTGTTGTGGATTATCCTTCTATCTTACACAGAAACCAGTCATAAGGACATCCGTACTAGAGTAAGCCCCTAATATATCTTGTAGGACCTCTCCTCTTTTATTCCTTCCTATTTCTCCATACCCATGGGATATATCCACATGGGTTGTCATACATAACTATCTAGTGTAAAATGACTGGAGGAGATGAGAATTTCAAATCCACCTCTTCTTTTTCTTTTATTTACCCTCCATTTTCCACCAGTGGACAAAGAAGATTGTGTGGTTTCCCAGATACATTGCTTCCTCTTGTTTCTCACATCAAACATGACTCATGCGAGATTATATTTGGTGGTGATCATAATATTTACATGATCCCAAACAAATGGCCCTCCTTTATAAGTGTAATCCTCTTCCTAAGGTCCTCTTACCCAGTATAATCCCCAACCATGTCACCATAAAACCTTAAAAATGGCATCCTCATAGGCATAATCTAAAACCAAACCTCCAAATCGCCATGAATCAAGACATTCCTCATAAACCCAACCATCAGGGAATCCTTCTATATGGTGTAATCGCTAAAACCACTCCTTGATGATCAAAGGGCCCAAATTTTTAATGACTAAAGTCAAAGGGATTCCAATTCATTATAATCCCAAACTCAATCCTATCAAAGGGCCTCCATTGGCATGGTTCTTCACAACTGAACTACATGGTATTTGATTCCTTCCCAAATGGGATACATAGGAAGCCTCCATGAGGTCCAGACCCAACACGTAAAATCAGCCCTAATTGTCTCTAGATCATATTACCAATAGGGTAATGTCTAACTTGGGAAAATACACCTCTTCCAGGACCCTTAGTCTAATTTAGCATAAGTTTCACACAAACTATGACTATGCACCTTATTCCTATACGTACTTGACACATAATGTTAAACTAAACATTTTGTTCCTTATCACGTGACCTTAAAAGGTATGATATGTTCCATTAAGTGGAACTGAACTATGTTGGTTCTGATTCCTTTCACAAGGATACATAAGAAGACCATCCTATGGGGCTGATCTCGACATCAAAACAACTCATGTCTCCCTAGATGATGATAAACTTCAGAGTACCCCACTATGTGGCTTAAAACTAGCGTCATAATAATAAATGATAAAAGAGTCTATAATCCATTCATAAAATGGTACCATTGATGGAGAAACTTGGATACATACTGATATCGACATCGATGGATAACCTCAGATACATACATATTATAAATTCTTTACATTCTAATAGTTGATTATTAATTCAAGGCTAACTTACACCATACTTGTGAGTTAATGAAGGATACATGGACATATCTTAAATATTTACGAGAATCCTAGAGTGGGTAATAATTCCCCCCAAAAGGGTGTGATGATCCCAACCTACCATCCTCTCAACCAATTTTAGTTATTAAGTATCATTGAAAAAGTTCACCAATGAGAACCTTATAACAATTCATTCTTGAAATACAAAGAAATTACATCACTTTTGTGTGATACTTAAAATATTACATAAATAGTTACCCCAAAGACCATACTATTTTAGTGATTTTGGAAACTTGGAAACATAAACACTGGTATATAATTGAGCTACAATATCTCCCACTAGGTTCTTCATGACTAGAATCCTTCTTTGAAACATCATACTTAATATTTATCTTTATAACCTGGGGAAGGAAACATAAAAAGGGGGTGAACTAAGATTCACATTAAGGGTAAAAAAGGGAGACATTTAATCATGAACATGATCATAGGGGTATGAGAACGTGATAAAAAAAATTAAGATCATACCCTACATATCAAAGATCATAAACATGTATCATGGAATAAAGCTTTATAGTTCATAAGGTAGGTATCATAAGGAAATAAATAATATAATCCATGAAATAATAACATAGGAATAAAACCTTGAATTTTGGGAGAGACAAAATTATATAATATGATTTCTATGGTATCCAAGGCACCGATTCCAAGACCATCTTAGTGGAAAAAGTCTATTACTCAACCAAGTTCACTCCCCATTCCAACCCTATATTACTGAACTGAGTTCACTCCTTATTCCAGCATTGTATTACTGAATTGAGTTCATTTCTCATTCCATCCATGTAATACTAAACCTATTTTATTTCTCATTTCAGTCATGTTTGTATCACGAGATATAAATCTTTACTCAACTCATTGGAGGGAGATATAGGTCTCACTCATCTCATAGTGAAATCATACATACATGTTCCACAATATCATAAACAATCATATTATAGCCCATTAAATTAAACGGGTTTCATAAACATGTAATCATATCTTAACCTGTGAAAAAAATATAGGTTTCATAATCATTTAATCAGAAATATAACACAAGAAAATAAGAGGGTTTCAAAAGTATATAACCTATGAAAAAGAAACGAGTTTCATAAACATCATTCCATCAAAATATAATCCAATAAAAGAAATAATATGAATGGTATCATTGAATAATTTCCTTATAAATTCACGAGTAACACCAAGGGGTCCTATCTTAGATGGGAAATAATTTTTAATGATTGTTTAAAAACATTTCTTTAGAAAAATATCCCTCTTCTTTGAAAAATGTTTTTTAAATCTTAAAACCTTCTAAGAACTATTTTCATTGAAAATAAACTCGACAAAATATAATGGGATCATTGAAAGTATTTAGAAATAATTTTTCCTTTGAAAACTTGTAGTAGATCTTAAAAACCATTTTAAAACCATTTTCCCTTGAAACTTATGAAAGAAGATCGAAAAAAAATTGAAAAGACTTTCTAATAAAATAGCTTTTTAAAAAAATTCTTGAAAATAGACCTTTTAAACATAAAAATTAATCTTTAAATAAATAACATCGGCTAAATCCATACATGTTGTGCGAGTTAAAAATAATAATCCTTTTGTACAGTACAAAGTTTAGAAATGTGTCTCGACCAGAAAAAAATAAGAAGATTCCTTTTTCAAAAACCTGTTTTTTTACAAGGTAAAAAAAATGGTAAAATTTTATTTTAATGGTATTTAGATAATATTATAATATTCTTGTAAACCTTTTAATAAAACATGGTTATTAAGTAATCACATATTTTCAACCAAAGAGAGAGGTAAGGTCATATTTTCTTAAAAACATTTTATTAATTATATTAAGTACCAAAGTGTGGAAAATGGTAATAATACCTGAGTAAATAAATAATAATAAGATAATAATAAAATTAATGAGTTTTATTGAAAGATGGATCATAATATTTCATTAATTAAAATGTTATCATAAACAATCTCGATAAACGGTGAGATTGTTTTAATAAACTCTTACCACGTGATAACTTTGAATCATACTCCCTATGTATGAAAATGAAATTACATGGAGAATTAAAATATCATTAGAATAATTTTATTCATGTTATAACATGTAAAAGTTATTTTATACACCACATATAAAAATATAGGTGTATGACATGGCACATGTCTCAAAAAAAGAAAATTCTGAAAAAAATAATTTACTGATTTGGTAACTTTTGAAACTTAAAACCCATGATATAAAGATCATAAAATGGTTATTTAAATACCCATATATTTATGTATAGTATTAATATAATAAATTAATGGGTAGTATATATAACACACAAAATAAGTGAGTGGTGAATAAGTCATGTATCTCACGGAAATAAAGAGTGAGATGAAATTCCCTTACTTTGTATCTTGACTCTCATCATACTCATTCAAGCCTCTTGTATAATAAACATAAATTTATTATAAATATATAAAATTACCATATTCATCATTATAATACCATATATTGTTTTATTATGTCTTTATATTACCCTCTTGTTAACAATTATATGTTAAGGTTTCACTTCGAGTAATATCCGCTTGGTTTTTCTCATGGGTCTTAATTTTTTATATCTTTGGTCCTTATACTTATATCATGATTTAAATAATTTAAACCTTGATTTAAATATAATTTAAATTCAATGTATGTTTATTATAATAATACATATAATATAGATGTATTAAACTAAATACATAGTTCATGGAGACGGTAATCCGTACGTACGCATGAACGTTATTTCTGTTTAATTGTCATGTTGAAATAAATAAAGTAAAATATATATATGTGTATATATATATATCATTATTAAATTACATTTATTATATCATATAATTAATATTTATTCACAAAACCCATCATTAATACATTCCATGTAGTGTATTAATGAATCACATCGCTTTTAGGGGGCAGTAGTCCACACTTCCTCAAACGAAATTATCGTATTAACACCAATTGAAAATTATAAAGATATTTGTTATAAAATAATTAAATAAGATTAAAAAAATAATCAATATTATATATAACATGTATAAATATATTTTACATCATAATTTCCACCATGATAGGTGGTAAAGGAAAAATGAACAATCATCGTTTAGTGAGGCGGTAGTCTACCATACACGTAAATAGTATGTCTGTTACCCATTAGAGGGAAGTGTGTATAAGTTAAGGTCAAATAAATATAATAATAACATCCTAGTAAATTGAGGATATTTTTTGTTATAAAATCATGTAATTATAATATTTTGTGGAGTGTATAAATAAAATAAAATAAAGGAGTTTGAGGGAGGGTGTTACCACTTAATTGGATAACTCTTTTTGTTTGCACCAAAGGGATTCCTTGGAAGTCTTTATGACCAAATGATGCTTAAATGAGGAATTGATGGATTTTTTGGAGCTATTTTGGTAAATTTTGGTCAAGAAAAAGTTCCTTGAGAGGTGTTAGAAAGTGGGAGGAGAATAGGCCTTTTATAATGGAGGAGGAGTGGCACTCTTGTAATATTTTAAAAGAAATGAACTCGACCGAATTTTTTTTAAATGTATCAATAATGTTACAAAGTTTAAAAAAGGGAGTATACGGTCTAAATATGGTCATTAATTGGATTTTGGGAAACATTTTAGGTCATTTTGGGCCTTAAGGTTATGATTTAGTCTCTTATTATGCTTAATTTAACCTTAATCGGTGTAATTAATTTTAACTACATCACTAATGTTTTTGATAAAAAAAATAATTCAACCATATTAGACATTATAAATTATTATGATTATAAATATTTAATCCATTTTTAAAAATTACAATCACATAAGTGGCATAAAGTAATTTAAATTTAATCCCGCTATCGGGTCGACAATGTAGGGTTTTAAAGTAAAAATGATCAAAAGTTTTCTATGTTTTATATCCAATTTCATTGTGGAATTAGATATTATGACATAATTGGATTAATTGATACAAATATTATCTAATTAAACTTTTAAACCAACTTAAAATTTAATTTAACCTTATAAATAAATTATATGAACAAGCAGTTTTGAACTAAAATACATTATTTTCACTATTCATTAAAAAAATAAAAATTCATAGAGAAATACCAAAAAATAACCATAACCTAATTTTTATTATTAAATTTAAAAGATTAAGTTTATTTTGAAATTTATTATTTATAAAATTTCCAAATTTTAGATTGAAAATAGGTTCTCCATTAAAAGGCGGTAAAATTTCCTTAATAAAAAGATTGGGTTTTATGAGTTAAATTGGGTTTATTATTATTTTATGCTTATAAAATATATTCGATGAATATAAAAAAATATTTACTTGGATATATAACATATATATTACTTTAAAATTACTTACTAATTATAATTAATTTAATTTATTAGGATTAAAACATCTTTGTGAGCATAATAATAGTTTTTTATAAAAATACACCCTTTATATTCAATTGGTTATTATATTCATTTTTAAATAATTTTCAAATAATTAACTCATTTTATATTTTTTAAACATATATTTACATAAGTTAGTTAATAATATTCATAAAATCTAATTTAATGGCTAGGTTTTATATTATTATATAATATCTTTTTTCTTGGTAACACTCAGCCTTGCGTGTTACGCAAGCCATCAAGGAAAGTCGGTCTTGCGTGAAACATAAGCTTACCTTAGTGTTATTTATAGTTTAATATAACCATTATATTGTGTGTAGTGGATGATTAAATTATAATTTCATATAATTCAAGAAAAACATAGTGCTTTAATATATATAAAATAACTATTTTTGGTGTTGCGTGCAATTAAAAATATCAAAAAGATTAAATTAGTTTGAAAAAAAATATTTCACAAAATCTCAGGGTGTTACAAGACTTACTTTATAAATAAGGTCCATGAGTCATTAGGGATATAATAACCATTGTGTGTTTTAGTTCCATGAATAAAACTCATTGTAAATCTCCCAAAAGGGACATGGGTGTGTGTTTCTAATGTGAAGGTTGTCCCAACAACACCACAAAACATCATTCCAACCACACGTGGAATTTAGGGAAGAAACAAAAATGATGATCGTGATGTGAATCCTTAAACAAGATGATGTCGTCACCTACCTGTCAGGTACTTTATCTCTCAAGATGAAATAAGCCCAAACAAGACAATCAATTATGCATGTGTTCGTTTATTGAGATACTACTTTGATGTGGATTTCTTGTTTTCATTTTTCACCTATATTACAGAAACTTTTGATAAGATCTCCCTTTAATCCAAATTTCATCACACCAACTCTCATAGATGTATGCATTGGCTACCATTCATGTTGGATCCTCATCTAATAATAGGACACCATCACCAACCCATCATCTTCAATGTTAAGTATCAAATTCACTAGTTCGGGAGTACCACTAGAATCATATCATCCCAACCTCAGAGGCTGCCCAACATGCCCTCCATCTCAAAAATCCCCCCTAATTTCCCACTCAACAATGTTCTATGGTCTAGCAGAAGATAGTGACAATCACCATATCCAACTATTTTAGGAGATTATCTCCAAAACACTGCAATCAACTCCTACCTTCTCTTAGAGAGGTAGATAAAGAGTCCAAAAATGGCCTCACCCAGAATATACAAGGGTCATTTTAAAGGGGTCACACCATTAGTCACCACCACCAATGCTAAAAGGTAGTGAACCCTCAACATGATTAGGGTTTTATCCTTAGTAATTTGGCCCAGTTCATCCACACCTGGGCATGCAAGATGGCCCACCAAGTTCAGTAACTCGTCAATAGGGAATAGGGCCAAACCTATGTCCACATTGGAGAATCCCACCAATCAAATTGTTTTGGAAAACTCCAATCAAGAACAAAAACTTATCCTCAATAATCGAAAAAGTTGTCAGAATCATCTGGCAGTATCCGGAGAAGCCCACAAATAAAATACCCTGAAAAAAAGTGAGAAAGAAGAAATGTTAGACCAACTGGGTTAAATACCTTGAGAGGGGGGTGAATCGTTGTATGAAAGACTAAAACAACTTCCCCTTCAGATCTTTTTTTATCATTAAACAAAATTATCTTCTCTCTCATTCTTGTAGCAATGTATGAAAATAAATAAAGGCATGTATTAGACACATAAATTTTTCTTGGTTAACCCAAACTGGGCTACATCCAAGAATTATAAAAAGGAAATGGGTCTATATACCAAATACACTAAAGTACGTTGTTGTTATAATGTTTAGATAAGACTCACTATCCCTCCTGCTTTACAATCAATCACAACATGAATGCTCACTACTCTCTCAACTGAAGTGTGATCATTAATTTTTCATAAGATTCTCCTTTGATCACATTAATAAATATGTTTTACACCTCATTTAGTATATCATTAAGTTCCACATTCATCCACATAATGAATATAAATTTACCATTGATGTATTGGGAAATCCCTTCTTGAAAACTTTCAAGAATATCACTACCTTCATGAAGCTCACCAATTTCATGAAGCACAAATATCATTCACAAAGAAACCTTATTTCATGAATATCCCTTTTCCTTTACAAAGAACACACCTTTCATTATGTTCTCAATATTTTGTTGGATTTTATACCCTTCACTAACTCACTTTCTTTACAAAAAAATTTTCCACAACCACCTTCACGAATCTGGAGCCTTATGATTTTTGATAAGTCTTACTTCTTTTCTAAAGGAGGTAGAAAAATATTTAAAGGCATTTAAAATGATTACATAATCTTCCATCCATGTCATCAAAAATTTATGTTGCTCACCCATTTCATTCGTGATGATCTCTACTTCACAAAGATCCATGGAACTTTCACCGTTTTTTATGCATGACGTAGTTGAGGAGATTACCGTCAAACTGTTTGTGATTCGCAATGTTTGTTTGTGATGATCCACACCTTTGAGATATGACCTTTGTGAAACCCAGTATTTATGAAACTCATTCCTTTTCCATATTTTTGAAATTCCTTCATGGAAATCTATATTTTTCAATTTTGTCCATTCTCTAAATTTTTGACCCCAAAAATATGGAAAACACTAGTAAACGGAATCACCTTCCATATACAATTTTCTGTACCATTTTCCAGGGAATACATTCCTTTATCTTGTATCTTTATCAACATTATTATTTAAAAAATATCTAGACCTTCATAATGGACCATGGAATCCCACTTTTTCAACAGACACAATCAACCCAAAATACTATAGTGTTACCTTGAGGGGTTTTCCCAACAATCTCCTCCTATGGGTTTGTTATCAACTCTTCACATTTGATATCTCATTGATTTTTATCCCATATTATACTATCATTAAATTATTGTGATTTATATAGAAATCAAAGACTTACTCAACACAAACTCTAAGCCCACATGAGCAATGCTTGGTGTGAGAAACAAGACTAGCATGAAAAGTTCATCAATGAATCACTTAATTCTAAAACCTCTCAAATACTTTCATCACATACTCTAGTTTTAATCATATATATCCTTTCATTGATCACTTTTAGCATCATCAGATTTATGAGTCCCCCTACTTCACTAATCCACCTATTAAATTCTCCCTTTATCTTGATTAATACATTTTCTCCCATTATACAACTTCAATTTCTCCTCCCTTTTCAACAAACCTGAATGCTACTCCTTTGAGGTCTGTAACTGGGTAAAGATAGAGATCATCACATTAGGTAAAAAAACCAAAAAATTAGGAAAGGGGGTCCCACATCCAAACTTTTTAAGTGTGGTGAATCAACTGGACTACTAGAGCCAGTCGATTTCATTCAAATTCTTCTTTGGGTAAGGCCTTTATTAGAATGTCAGTAACTTGTATTTCTGTAGGAACATACTCCAACTTCATGATCCCATGATCCACATTATCCTTTATAAAATTATACTTTATTTCAATTTTATTTATCCTTGTGTGATGAACTATATTTTTTCAAAGATTTATAACACTTGAATTATCACAATGGATTTTGATCGGAGACTTCACTTCAACCCCTATATCATTAAGTTGATGCTCCATCCATAATAATTGTTTACACGCTTGAGTATCCACAATATATTCAAATTCTATGGTTCTCAACAAAATGAAACATTTTTTTACTTAGCCAAGAAATACACAATCTAGCAAGATTGAATGAACCATCTGACATTGATTTTCTATCATCAGCTGATCCAACCCAATTTGGATCTGTATAACCCAATAACTCATGTTAAGATTTGGAATTATATAGGAAATTGAAATATACCATTCCCTTGATATACTAAAGTATTATTTTCACTACAATCAAGTGGGATTCCTTGGAATTACATTGATATTGTGCTTCTTGGCATGTTGAAAAAACAATATCAGGTCTTATCACTATAAAGTGCAGTATACTTCCCATGATTTTCTTATATTCTTTTAAATTAACTACAATACCTTCATCATCCAATTATAATTTCATCTGAGTAGATACTGGGTTCAACATCTCTATGTAATTATCCACTAAAAATCTTCTTAGAACCTCCTTGGAATATTTTTATTGAGAAATAAATGTTCTATTTCTTCATTTTGTCACCTGT
Source organism: Viscum album (assembly GCA_963277665.1). Taxonomy (NCBI): domain Eukaryota; kingdom Viridiplantae; phylum Streptophyta; class Magnoliopsida; order Santalales; family Viscaceae; genus Viscum; species Viscum album. Next base: position 1,842,415,343 of record OY728135.1, read on the forward strand.
ATATCAATAAAAAATGTCATTTCACCAATCGTTAACATTTTAAACTTCATTTTCATGAATTCTACAAACTTTTTAGACTAATATTAATCTGATCCACCAAATATTATATCATCAATATATACCAACACCATAATCCTTTGATTACTGTCATTGTTAACTTATAGATTGTAATCAACTCCACCACATTGAAAATCAAACTTCTTAAAAAACTGATCGAGCCTTGAATACCACACTCTTGGTGCTTGCTTCAACCCATATAGAACCTTTCTCAAATGAAATTTTTTTTTCTCATCTTCATCAATGAGAAAAATATCTGGATACTCAATATAAACTTCTTATTCCAAAACCCCATTCATAAATGTTGACATAACGTTCATCTGGAGAACTTTGACCCTTCTTTGTAATTTTATTCCCAAGAATACTATGATAGTATCTGGCCTTTCACCAGGTAACAATGTATCATCAACATCAATACTCTCTATCTGAGAGTACCCTTTTCACACAATTCATGGTTTATTTCAGATCATTATACCATATTCATTCATCTTGTTGCAAAATACTCATTTATTCCTAAAGATGTTCTTATTTGTCGGTCTTGAAACAATCTCCCATGTCTGATCCTTCTCAATCTAGTCTAGATCCTCATTCATAAACTTAACCCAGTTCTCATCACCAGTTGTTTCCTCAAAACATCTAGTCTCTACCAGAGATAAGAAATATTTTTTCATAAAGACTTCATTCACTATGTTTAAACTGGCACTACATGATGACCAGTGATATTCTTCCTGTCAACTTTAGCCCATCTCTTTGACCTTTGTGCATATATTGATTTTAATTCCTCCTACTCATCATCAACATCTTCTTATGAATTATGATTTTCCACTTATTTTCCCCCTATGTTTATTATCTCCTCATTACTTTCATTAGGGCATTGTTTACTAAATTGTTGAATATTCTATTCATTTTCTTCTATAGTGACATTATTTATTTTAATAAGTTGTCCCAACCTCTTATTGAATTATTTATATTCTTTTCTTTTTCATGAGTATCCAAGAAATATCCTCTCATCTATATGTGACTCAAATTTCAGGTGTTTCTATTTACTAAGAATAAAACACTTACTTACATAGATTCAAAAGTATTTCAATGATACTTTTTTCCATACCACGTCTCATATGGAGTCTTATCTTCCTTCAGACACAATAGATTACTTTTAGATATGTAAAGGAATGTTAAGACTGCTTCCTTCTATAATATTTTGGGAAGGTCTTTTTCAATAAGCATTTTTCTATCCATGTTTTGAAAATCCAATTTCTCCTATCAACCACTCCATTTTATTGGGGAGTTATCATGGATGAAACTTGATGCCTTATCCATTGTATCTCAAGATAATACTCCACCTGTATCTTTGTAAATTTTGTACCACTATCAATATGAAACTTCATAATCTTTTTCCAGCATCCTTTTTGATTCCTTCAGATATTTTTTTATACAACTGAATACATAAGTCTTGTGGGAAATGAAAAACACCCATCCTATCATGCTGAAATTTTCAATGAAAATAATTTAATAACTATTCCATTCAATGGGTCTTGGTCAGATAGTTTTGTATACATCTTTGTGCACCAATTCAAGCACTCTGGTTGATTTTTGTTCTCTTTCCTTGTAAGTTGTTCTAATAACATTCCCTTTTTTGCAAGCACCGCACATATGATTATAATCACATGATAGATTTTGGAGGTATTGAGTGGCATCACATTTGACCATATCTTTTAATTATGGTTGGAATATATGTCTAATACATTTATTCCACAACTAATTTTCCTTCTCTCTTGACAAAAAGAACATATATTCTTCTCCACTTACAAGGTAGAGATACCACTTTTTATTTTTCCCTATAGATCAATCATACCATCTCATCCTTTGAGGGTACAATGATTCTTAGTAAATATTATATCATGCCCAAAGTCATATATTTGAATGACACTAAGGAAATTGTGACTGAGACCTTCAACAACTAAGACATCAGCACATCTCTTTTTTCCCAAACATGGATTTTCCCAAGCCAATTATCTTTATACCTTCATCATTTCCAAATTTAACAACCTATTCCTTGTAATATTTTATGTTTGTAACAATATACATATTGTCTTTAATATGGTATGTGCATCCACTTTCAAGGATCTATAAATTAAAAAGATCTGATGCTTTAAGGGGAGTTTCTGAAACCACTACCTTCTTAGCTCTTTTCTTTCTGATCCATAATTTCGACTTCATACTCAGTATAGATTGATAATATCGGTCTTACTCAGAGTATGATGGATCTTATTCATCTTGAAAAGATACAAATAAATTTTTCATTTTTATCTCACTTGATGATTCATTGAGTTTCTACTTTCAACCAATTTGGTTTTTCTTCAACGCATTCATCTACATGGTTAATGTACAATATCGATCCATGTGTCCAAATCCTATGCACCAAAAACAATATCTCCCTAAATATATCATATATTATTGAGATATGATTGGATACCTTTGTTTTTCTTGTTCCCTTAGGTATCTCTTGGTTATGGAACACACATTTTGTGAGTGTCCCATATTTCCATAGAAATTAGACCTAATGTAGTGTGAATTCCTATGTTTCACTTCTACACCACTGGTTTTCCCTTGGGTTCTATGAGTATTCTGGTTCTGCTTCATACTCAAATCAATCTTCAATATTGGATTAGGAACTTGTGGTCTGACTTCAAGCATTACTTCTCTTTGTTTTCTATCAAGCCTCGTACCAGCCTTATCATTTGGATTTGATTGTTTCCTATGTTATGTTGGACCTCTATGCTCCACTTCTGTCTTTTCTATCACATGAATGATCTTTTTTCCTAATAAAATACAAGGAATATTTAGTTTTCATTAATCCTTAATTTTTTGTCTTGGGTTAAAAACTTCCTCTTCAATTTCTTTAATGAGTTTTATTTGTTTTTTATATGTGTTATTCAAAACATCAATCACCCTTTTCTATTCTTCAACTTTGATTTTATTCCCACTAATCGATTCTGAGTGATTTGATAATGAAAATTTGAGATTATAAATTTCTTCCATTATCTCATACTTCTCTCCTTATTTCTACTTCATATAGATCTTTCCATCATGAACCACTTTGTTGTATTTCTTTGTTTTGACCCTCCAAACATCTATCTCTTTAAGAGTGGATTCTAATTTAGCCTGCATATCAACTCTTCATTTGACCTATACATTATCAATTTTGATTTCTTCCCTTTTCTAAGAGTTAACTAAAACTTCCACCATAGAATTATCACCACCGTCTTTGTTGTTCTCCTCCCCTTCAACCTCAGATTTATCTGAATTTTCATTTTCTTGTGAAAGAAGATTCTTCTTTTTGAAGAAATATCTATTAAACTTTTTATTACATTTCACATATTCTTAAGACTTATTCATGGAAATTTAAAATTCATCCTTATCATTATCTTGTAAATTCTTGGTGGAACCTTTCTGCAATATGTCCAACATTTCTACATCAAAAGCACTCAATTATAAGTTTCCCCTTAAACTTTACTTTTCCTATTTGAAGATTTGAGGAATGGAATGACATCACCTTATATGTATCTTCTTCTTTCTATCCATATTTGATGATAATCTTATCCATGGACTTGAATGAAACTTCTTTGGAATTACCTTTCTCCAAAAATTAAATATCTTTATTTCTCATCTCATATGTAATAAGAGTACCATAAAGGTTGTCCAGTGTCAGATCCTTTGGGTATTTGTCTTCTAGAACATAGGGGTTTAGATTGAACCCTGGTGGAATTATTCTCAAGTTTCACTTAAAAATCTTTATATCTTAAATAGTTTCTCCAAGACTACACATATCCTCCACAACAACACTTACTTGGTCAAATAATGTATCAATAGACTCATTTGGATTTATTCTCAGATCCTCGTATTTGTTTCACAAAACATATAACTTTGTTTCAATAAATTTTGAGTCTCCTCATAAATATTTAGTGACTTTTACCACATATCATGTGATTTTTTACATGATATCACATTCCTATATATTTCATTGTATAGGGCTACCCATGATGCATTTATTCATTTAGCATCAGCATCCAATTCCCTTAGTTCAGCTTCTGATAAAGTACCATTGTCAATACTCACTAAAATACCATGCATCACTATTGTAAAGACATCCATTCTTGAGGATTGTAAGTAGTGATGCAATTGATTCTTCCATAACTAGAAATTATTCCCATAAAATATCGAAATCCCTTTTTGATTGAAAACCTTCATGAGAGAAGCACTGAAATTAACCTTTTCCTATGATGCCAATTGTTTTCCCAAATAGGAACAATACCCTAAGATAGGGGGTGAATCAGGGTATGACATATTAAAACAACCAACCCTTTAGATATTGTTTCATCACTAAAAAAAACTATTATCTCTCTCTTTCCCATAGAAATGTATGAATATAAATGAAGGCATGCATGAGAAGAGTCAATTTTACAACGTTCACCCGCATTGGGATACGTCCAAGGAACATACAAAGTTTATGTACCTATGTACCAATTCCACTAAAGTTCACTACTATTATAAAGTTTGGAGTAGACTCACTATCCCTCCTAGTTTATAACCAATCACAATATGGAAGCTCACTACTCTGTCAACTAAAGTGTGCTCACTACTTCTTCAGAAGATACTCCATTGATCACTTGAATCAATATGTTTTCCACATTATTTAATGTACCACTAATTTCCACTTTAATATACATAATTAATATCACTTAGCATATATTTATTGAGAAATGCCTTCTAAAAAACATTCATGATGCTCGCTACCTTCGCGAAACTCACCTATTTCACGAAGCTCAAATAGCCTTCACAAAGAAACCTCCTTTCATGAAGATCACTTAGCCTTCATGAAGCACACACATTTCAAGATGCTCAAAATATTCAATTTTATTTTATATACTTTGTTAACTCCCTTTATTCAAAAACTTTTTATCCACAACCACCTTCATAAATCTGGATCCTTAGGATTTTTGTTAAGTCTTGCTTCTTTTCTGAAGGTGGTAGAGGAAATATTTTAGGTGTTTCCACTGATTCCAGAAGCTTCCAGCCCCATCATCACAATTTTAATATTATCTCTCATTTTATTCATGATTTTACATATTTCACAAATATCCATATAACATTCACTATTTGTGATGCATGTCGCAGTCGTAGAGATTACCTTCAAACCGTTCGTGATCCCAATGCTCATTCGTAATGATCCACACCTTTAAAAAATGACTCTCGTGAAGCCCATTATTTTGAAAACTCATTCCTTTTACATATTTTTACAAGTCATTCATGGAAATACATATTTATCAATGTTATCCATTCTCCAAATTTTTGTCCCAAAAAATTTGACGAACACAGGGAAATGACGTCACCTTTTGACCGTAATTTTTTGTACTGATTCCAGGGAATCCATTCATTTTTATTAGATATATTCCAAAATTATTAGCCAAAAAATCTCTATACTTTTATAAATGACCCTAGAAACCCTATTTATCAACGAACACAATCAACCTCAAAATACTATAATGTTACCTTGAGTGATTTTTCCCAAAAATCTCTCCCATTGGGTTTGTTGGAAACTCTTTACATTTGATATATCATTGAATTTTATTTCATATTATACCATCATTCAATTCTTGATATTAAGATAGCAATCAAAAACTTACTCAACACAAACTCTAATCCAACATGAGCAATGTTCGGTGTGAGAAACAATAGTAGTGTTAGGTCCACTAGGTCAAATACCCTGAGAGGGGGGTGAATCAGGGTATGATAGATTAAAATGCCTACCCCTTCAGATATTGTTTTTCATTAAACAAAACACACTTCTCTCTTTATCCCGTAGCAATATATTAATATAAATGAAATCATGCATAGGACACAGTGATTTTACTTGGTTTACCCTCACTAGTATACGTCCAAGGAGCATAAAATGGTGAAGTTATGATGTACCAAATCCATTAAAGATTCTAATAAAAAGGTTTAGGCTAGATCACTTTTATGCCTAGGATCACTACCATTACAGGATTTAGGTTCTTCTCACTGTATTCCCAAGGTTCACTACCTATGTCTCTTTCTTTGGCTCACAACCGGTGGAAAGGATCATCGTCTTCCCCTTCCTTCGCTCACTACTCTTAGAAGAGATCCATTCATAGTTTATGGGATTGTAGGTCCCTTAATTTTCATGAATGAATGCTTCCTCAACTATAGGTAGATTCTTTGTTGAAGTTCCTTTTTCACCCATAGATGAAATCCACTTTTCTGTGTACTGTTAGTTAGCAGAAATTGCATTCGCAAACTGTTTTAGTCTTTTTCAAGCTTTCTTGAGTCCACCGTGAACCACCTTTCCTATTCCGTGAACTGCGTAGAGGGTTTTCTTGGTCAACCACCTCTTCCACATACTTCCTCTTCTTCTTATACCACATACCTCCTCTATGCACCGCCTCCACCAACTGCTTCCATGTACTGCTTCATTCATCTACAGACTACCTCTTTCACAGACCGCTTCTCCTCCACAAATCACCTATATTCCACATACCATTTTCCTTTGCAGGCTATAGTTCCTCACAAAATCTCTTCATGAACCATTTTTATGAACTCCTCCTTTCGCGGAATCCTCCTCGAGAACCACTTCTCCTTTGCAGACTTATTTCCCATGAACCACTTCAGACTTAGCCAAATTCCAGGATTGATGATATTATCTAATGAAATTCTCTCCACTTAATGAATGTAGTTTCACTCCTTATATAGGAAAATATATTAACAAAATACACTAATCCAAGATTACCCAAATATTCAATGTCATACAGCCTTCACCATGTACCACTTCTCCCATGAATAATTTTCCTACGTGGTCCGCGTACTACATTTCTTCCTTCATGATGGTCGAAATCACCGTATCATTTTCTCCAACGACACCTTTCATGGATTCTCAAATCACCACATCATTTCCTTGAATGAAAACCCATCCCTCTTACTGCAATACTTTCACATACCACATGACTTCTCCATAAATTATTTTCTCCTTGTGAACTAGTTTTGTATGCAGTTTATGTCTCGCGCTTTGCGGTTCCTTTCCTTTTCTTATTTACTTCGACAGTCTACATACCACCATTCATGGTCTAAGAACAGTCCTTCTCGGTCTATGTATTGTTCACTCCTATGTGGAAATACTTACTTTTCTAAAATTAAACTTCTTCTTTTGAGGCCCAAAAATATGGAATGCAATGAGAAACTGCTCCACCTTAAACCCCTACTTCGAAAAACACCAACCATACTCATTCACAGTCATCTAGATTTTTCAACAAACACAATAACACCCAAAACATACTGATATGAAACCTTGAGATACTTCTACCCAACAATCTCCCCCTTTGGGTTTGTTGAAAACACTTTCATAATTTGATATCTCATTAAATCTTCTTCCAACTTATGCCAGCATTCGCTTCTTGTGATTAAGATAGCGATCAAGGGTTTACTCAACACATACTCTAATCCAACATGATCCATGTTTGACGTGAGAGACAAGAGTATTGTGCAAAGTTCATCAACGAATCACTTCATTCCATTCCAACACCACTCTTCTTATTTCATCATGAACCTCAACTGTTGTGGTATATATCCTTTGATCAGTCACATATAGAATTGTTAGATTTAACACTCCCCCTACATCACTACTCTCCCTAATATCTTCAACTCCCCCAATGTTTCTGATCCACCTGTCATCTTCTCCCCATGTCTTGACTAAGACATTTTCTCCCTTCTATAGCCAAAATTTACCCCCCTTTGTAAATTAACCCAAAGGTCATTCCTTTGAGGTCTTCAATATGGTAAACAACACAAATTAGCAGATTTGGGGAAAACACGCCATACCATGGGGAGAGGGGGGGCTACATTCACACTTTTTGAAGTGTGTGGAGTCAAATGAACTAACATAGATAGTCGATGCCTTTTAAATGCTTCATTTGGTAAGGCATTTGTCAGAACATCTATAACTTTTTGTTCTATAGGCACATACTCCAACTTTCCAAGACCTTTCTCAACCTTCTACTTGATAAAATGATATTTGATTTCAATTTGATTTGTCCTTGAGTGGTGGATTGTACTTTTTCTAGGATTTATAGAACCTGAATTATAATAATGAATTCTGATCAGAGACTTAACTTTAATTCCCATATCCTTAAGCTATTGTTTCATCCATAATAGTTGAGTAAATTATTGAGTTACTGCAATATAATAAACTTCCACGATTCTCAATGAAATGCAATATTGTTTCTTTCTTAGCCAATAAATACACAACACACCAAGAAAAAAATCACCTTCTGATGTTGATTTCCTATCATCTATGGATCCGGCCCAATCTGCCTCTGTATATCCCAGTACCTCTTATTAATATTTTTCATTTTACATCAAACTAAAATGCAACATTACTTTAATATACCAAAGTATTATTTTTACTATAACAAAGTGGCATTCCTCGGGATTACTTTTATACTATGCTTCTTGACACATGGGAAAAAATATCTGGTCATGTCACTATTAAGTACAATAGACTTCCAATAATCTGCTTGTATTCTGTGACATTGACCACTTTACATTCACCATCCCTTGATAGTTTCATCTAGGTAGCCACCAGAGTCTTTATCTCCTTGAAATTATCCATTCCAAACCTTCTCAAAACTTCCTTGGCATATTTATATTGAGCAATTAAGGTGAAATTATTTATTTGTGTTACATGTAAACCAAGAAAAACGTCAATTCACCAATCATTGACATTTAAACTCAGTTTTCATGAATTCAGAAAATTGTATGCAATGGGATTCATCTGATCCACCAAATATTATGTCATCAACATATACTAGCATCATCATCCTTTGATCACTTTCATTGTTTACATAAAAATTTTACTCAACACCACCATACCGGAAACCAGTATTCTTCAGAAACTGATCTAGCCTTTAATACCATGCTCTTGGTGCTTGATTAAAACTATATAAATCCTTCTTCAGCTGAAAAACTGTTTTCTCATCTTCATTAATGATAAAAATATATGGATGTCAATATAAAATTATTATTCTATAAATATATTTAGAAATTATGACTTGACATCCATCTGGAACACTTTGAACTTTAATTTTCACTACTATATCCAAGAATAATCTTATTTTCTCTAGACTTTCAACATGTAAAAATGTTTCATCAACATCCATACCCTCTATCTAGGAGTATCCTTTTCACACTAGTCTTTATTTTTTTTGATCCACAACACCATATTCATTCATTTTGTTGTAAAAGACCCATTTTGTCCTGATGAAATTCTTATCTATTGGCATCAAAACAATATCCCATGTTTTATTCTTATCAATTTGGTCAAGCTCTTAATTCATAGCTTGAACCCAATTCTCATATATAGCTTCTTTACTAAAACATTTAGGCACAACCTATGATAAGTATGATGATTTTTTTAGATTTTTCATCCTCATTCTCTACACTGGTGTTGTATGATCACTAATTATATTTTGTCTATTAATCTTATCTCTTCTCACTGGTCTCTATGCAGATAATGATTTATCCTCATCCTTCTCATCATCAAAGTCTTCTTACGAATCATCCTCTTCAACTAGAGTATCCCCTAATCTGATTATTTCTTCATCACCATCCTCCCGAGACTAGTCATGTATTTGATAAAGATTCTACTCATTCTCTACTATGGTTACATCAAGACTTTGCAAAATCATTCCTAGCCTCTTGTTAAAGAATTTATATGCTTTTATTTTCTTTGAATATCCAATAAATATACCTTCATCTCTGTGAGATTCAAACTTCATGTGTTTCTCCTTATTGAGAATGAAAAACAAACTTACGAAGACTCGAAAGTACTTCAATAATGGATTCTTTCCATATCATAGCTCATACAGAGTCTTCTCTTCTTTTAGAAATAGAAACACTCTATTTTAATTGTTGACTGTTGTCATCACTACTTCTTTAAAAAAATTCTATGAAAGGTATTTCTCAATGAGCATTGTTCTGGACTTGTTTTTGACAATCTGATTTATTCTTTCAACTACATCATTATTCTGTAGAGTTCTCACCACTGAAATATGATTCTTTATCCCATGTTTCTCAACATAATCCTCTACATGGATATTTGTGAACATTGTTCCATTATTTATCCATATATTCTAGATTTTTTTATCTAGAAATTTTTCAACTTCCCGTCGATATCTTGTAATGAAACTGAACACCTTAGACTTGTGGTTAATGATCAATACCCATGGAATTATTCTATAATCATCAATGAAGAGAACATGATGTGTCCTCCCATCAAGAGATATTTGTGAAATTGGTCTTCACACATCAATATGAACCAACTCAAGAAATCTTGTTAACCTTTTCTATTTTTCCTTATATTTATTTTGAATGATATTCCCTTGTTGGAAAGCATCACACATATGTGTATGATCATGTGATAATCTAGGGAGATATCGAGTAGCATCATATTTCACCAGATCTTCCAAGGACATTTTGCCCATGTGGCCAAGACAATTATGCCACAACTTATTTTACTCTTCCTTGGATAGAAATAACATATCTTCTTCTCCACGTACGAGGTAGATATTCCCTTTTGTACGATTACCCTACAAAATAATAGTACCATATTTTTCCTTCATGGAACATAATTTCTTGGAAAAGATTATGGAATTTCTTGATTCACACAATTGACTTACACTTAAAAAGTTTTTACTAAGACCTTCAACAACCAAGACATTTTCACATCTCATGACTTTCCCCCCAAACTTTTATTTCCCAAAGATAATGATTTTCAACCCTTCATCATTACCAAATATTACGATAACGTATTCATCATACCTAATTCCCATCACTAATTCTTTATTTCCTATCATATGCGAGGTACACCCAAGGTCAATTATCAATATCCCCGTGCGATCTGATGCCTTGAACACCATTTCTGTAACTACTACCTTCTCAAATTTTTTCTTTTTAATCCTTGTTTTTGACTTCATAGCTAGTATGGATTGATACTCTTTACGTTCCTTAGAATATGATGGACCAACATTATCTTGTAGATTTGTAAAATGATTTTTCATTTTCATCTATTTTGATGATACATTTTTCTATTGTTTATAACCAACCTCTGTCTACTTCGGCACATTCCATTATATCATTGATGATCAATATATTTCCATGTTTCTGAATCCTCCACACCTAAAATAGTGACCACCAATGATTACCTAGAAAATTGAACTCTATATGAATACCTATGTTGGTCATGTTTTGTTTAGTACCTATTTGATGTGAAACAAACATTTTTTGCATGTACCATCTCCACACAACAATAGAATCTTATACGGGGTACATTCCTACATGGAAATACTACACCACTGGTTATCCCTTAGGTTCTCTGAATCTTATAATTCTACTTCATACCCAAATCAATCTCCAATCTTGGAGTTGGTTCTTGGGGTCTGAATTCAACCATTACTACTTTCTATTTTCAATCAAGCACCATACCAGCCTTATCATTTGAATTTGGTTGTTGCTTCTATTATGTTGGACAAAAATTCTCCACTTTAATATTTTTTGTTGCCTGTGTTATCTATTTTCCCAATGTTTTTTTTGTGGGTTAACAATTTTTCTTGATTTTTAACATATTGTCATAGACTTATGACATCCTCTTCAAGTTCTTCGATACGTTTGATTCGATATTTTATAGATTCAGTAAAACTATCGATATATTTTTTTATTCTTCAATTTTTATTTTGTACCCAACCACCTTTTCTAAGATTTATCATTCTTAAAGACTTCAGTTTATCAATTTCTTCATTCTACTCAGACTTATCTTCTTCATGTTTCTGCATATAGAGTTTGGCATCATGAAGCACTTTGTTATGTTTATTTTTTTGGATATCCAAACATCTATATCTTCAAGAGAATATTCTAATTCATCTATAAGGTCAACTCTTACTTCAACTTCTCCTTATTCATTTTCACTTTCTTCTTTTGTCATAGAATTTCTGAAAACTGCCACCAAAGCATCTACCTCATGATCCTTATAGTCCTCCAACTCATCTTTCTCATATTCTTCTAAACAATCATCTTATTTTGAAATGAAGATTATTCTTTTGAAAAAATTTCTATTAGAACTTCTCCTACCTTTCATATTGGATGAATACTTATTTTGAGGAATTTCATCATTTTATTCATCATCATCTTAAAACTTATTAAGAAAATCTGTTACAAAATGTATAATATTTCCAAATTGGAATATTTAAAGTGGAAGTTTAACTTTTAACTTTCCTCTTACTCTTTGTATATTTTAAGATAAAAATAGAATGACATTATCCAAATTATCTTCCTCCTGAGTATCTTTAATAGATAGATTCTTTATGGCCTTGAATTCCACTTATTTTGACTTCCACTTTTCCATAGAATCTTTATCATCATTCCTCATTTCATATGAAACAAGAGTACTATGAAAGTTAAAGAATGTGAGATCCTTCAGATATTTATCTTCCAACACAAAAATCTTCAGAATAAACCAGGGTGGAAGTTTAATCAAGATATGCTTCACAATATTTATGTATTTAATGACTTCTACAAAACCATGCATGTATTCCACTACAACATTCACCCTATCAAATAATGCATCAATAAATTAATTTGGGTTCATTCTCATATCTTCGTACTTGTTCCATAAAATTTGCAACTTTTCCTCTATGACCTTTGAATCTCCTTCATAGATATTCAACAAATTTTCCCACATTGCATGTGATTATTTACATGAAATCACCTTTATATAAATTGAATTTGATAGGGATACCCCTAAAGCATTGATCCCTTTAGCATTAGAAACCAATTATGTTCTTTTAGATTCTGATAGAGCACTACTATTGATATCAGTTGATATTATGTGCATAGCTACTATGAATACATCCATTCCTAATGATCAGAAGTAGTGTTGCATCTGATTTTTCTATAGTTGAAAATTGTTTCTGTTAAAGATCAGAATTCTGTTTTGATTAACCACCTCCATTTCTTCTATTTAGAGAGAACCATATACTTTTAAAAATTCACTTTGTTACTAATTTTTAGTCCCACTAGGTCAAATACCCTAAGAGGGGGGGTGAATCAGTATCTGATAGATTAAAAATCATGCACCTTCGGATATTGTTTTGTTGTTAAAAAACCACACTTATCTCTTTCTCCTATAAAAATATATGAATAGAAATGAAATCATGCACATTAAACATCGATTTTACATTGTTCACCCTCACTGGGCTACGTCCAAGGAGCATACAATAGTGAAGTGCCTATATACCAAATCCACTAAAGATCACTTCCAATTACAAGGTTTGGGCTACATCACTTCTATGCCCAGGATCACCGCCTTGATGAGATTTAGGGTCTTCTTACTACATTTCTAAGGGCCACTCCCTATGTTTATTTCTATGGCTCACTACTGGTGGAAAGGATCATCATCTTCCTCTTCCTTCGCTCACTGCTATTGGAAGGGGGCCAATCATAATTTATGGACTTGTAGGTCCCTTCATTTGCATGAAAGCACACATACTCAACTATATGTGGATGCTTTTTTAAGTTCCTTTGTCACCCGTAGATGAAATCAACATTTCTGCATACTGTTATTTAGCAGAAATTTCTTTCACGAACTATTTTAGTATTTTGCAAGATTCATTGAGTCCTTCGCAAACCACCTTTACTATTCTGAAAAATATGTAGAGGTATTCTTTTTGGACCACCTCTTTCGTGCACTTCCACTACTTTTGATGTCGTGTACTGCCTCTACTTCCACTGTCACGTACTGCCTCTGCAAACTGCTTTTTCATACCTCTTCCTTATTCCGCAAACTGCCTCTTTAATGGATGGATTATCCTCCACAAATCACCTATCTTATGCATACTATTTTCTTTTTTGGTATACAGTGCCTCACAAAAATCTTCACAAACTTCTTCCACAAACTCCTTCGCCTTTCACAGAATCCTCCTCATGAAACACTTCTCCTTCATAGGCTTGTTTCTGGTGAACCACTTCAGATTATCCAAATTCCCGGAGTGATGATCTTCTCTAATGAAATTTCATCCACTTAATGAAGGGATTAGATATCCTTATATAGGAAAATAGATCGTCAAAATCTGCTAATTTGAGATTACCCAAATATTCAATGTGGTACAACCTTCACCACGTACCACTTCTCATACGAACTTTTTCCCTGTGTAGTTCGTGTACTGTCGTTCTTCCTTCGCGGTGGCCCAAATCATCGTCTCGTTTTTTCCAACGAAACCCTTTGCAGCTTCTCAAATCACTGCCTCATTTCCATGAATGAAAATCTATCCTGAATATTGTAATCCCTCTGCATAACACATTCCTTCATCACAAACTGTTTACTCCCTATGAACTGTTTCTGTACACATTCTGCATCTCACGTTTCACGGTTCCCTTCCTTTACTGATTTACTTTAGAATTCTACATATCTCCATTCACAGTCCATGAACTATCCTTCGCATTCCGTGTATTGAACCACCTTAAACACCTACTTAATAAAACACCAACCATACTCATTCGTAGTCATCTGGATTTTTCAACAAACACAATCACACACAAAACATACCGAGAGGACACCTTAATGGATTTTTATCCCACACGTAGCATGAAAAGTTCATCAATGAATCACTTAATTCCAAAACCTCTCAAATAATTTCATAATAGACTCTATCTGTCATGATATATATCCTTTGATCAATCACATTTAGTATCATCAAATTTATGACTACCCCTACTTTGCATCTCTACCTATAAACTTATCCCCCTATCTTGATTAAGACATTTTCTCCCATTGTAAAGATAAAATTTATCCCCCTTTGTCAATGAACCCGAAGGACACTTTTTTGAGTTCTGTAATAGGGTAAATAACACAAACAAACACATTTGGGGAAAACAAACCAAGCCTCAAGGAGAGGGGGTCCCACATCCAAGATTTTTATGTGTGGGTAGTCGACTGAACTACTAGATCCAATTGATTTTGTTGAGTTTCTTCTTTTGTTAAGGCCTTCGTCAGAATTTCTACAACCTATATTTTTATAGGAACATACTCCAACTTCACTATACCATGCTCCACCTTATCCGTGATAAAATGATACTTTATTTCATCGTTATTTCTCCTTGAGTGATGGACTATATTTATACTAAGATTTATATCAATTTAATCATCACAATGGATTCTGATCAGAGACTTCACTTCAACTCTCATATCATCAAGATGTTATTTCATCCACAATAATTGTGTGTACGATTGAGTAGATGCAATATATTCATCTTCTTTAGTGCTCAGTGAAATTCAATATTGTTTCTTTCTTATCCAAGAAATACACAATATTCAAAGATAAAATGCGCCACATTATATTGATTTTCTATCATCATTTTATCTGGCTCAAACTGTATATGTATATCCCATTAACTCTTACTAAGATTTAGCATTGTACAAAAAACCAAAATCCATTATTCCCTTGATATACTGAAATATTATTTTCACTTCAAGAAAGTGGATTTCCTTGGGATTACTTTGATACCATGCTATTTAGAATGTGGGAAAAAATAATATCAGGTCTTGTCTCTATCAAGTATAATAGACTTCAAATGATTTTCCTATATTTTGTTACATTAACTAAGATTCCTTCATCATTCCGTGATAATTTCATCTCAGTAGCTACTAGGGTCATCATATCCTTGGAATTATCTATTCCAAATCTTCTCATAACCTCCTTGTCATATTTTTATTGAGAAATAACTGTTCTATTTATTATTTTTTTCACTTGTAAACCAATAAAAAAATTTATTTCACCAATCAATGACATTTCAAAATCACTTTTCATGAATTCTATGAACTATTTAAACTGAGATTCATCTGATTAACTAAATATTATATCATTAACATTTACTAACACCATCATCCTTTTATTACTATCATTATTAACATATAGATTATAATCAACTCTACCATGCTAGAAACCAAGATTCTTCAAAAACTGATCGAACCTTGAATACCATGCTATCGGTGCTTGATTCAACCCATATAGAACTTTTATCACCCTAAAAACTCTATTGTAGTATTAATGAATGAGAAAACCATCTGGATTCTCAATATACACTTCTTCTTCCAGATCCCCATTCAGAAATGCTAACTTGATGTCCATCTGTAAAACTTTAAACCTTCTTTTCACTACTATGGAAAAGAATAATATCTTAGTGTCTATCCTTGCAATAGGTGAAAATGTATCATCAAAATTGATACCCTCTATCTGATAGTACATTTTTCACACAATTCATGCTTTTTTCAAATCATTTTATCATCTTCATTCATCTTGTTACAAAATACCCATTTAGTTCTAATGATGTTCTTATCTATTAGTCTTGAAACAATCTCTTATGTATGATTCTTCTCAATCTGTTCAATCTCCTCCTTCAAAACTTGAACCTAGTTCTCGTCACCAGCTACTTCCTCAAACCATTTAGGCTCTACCTAAGATAAGAAAATTTTATTTTGTAAAGAATTTATTCTCTGTGTTTAAACTGGAACTATCTAATCACCAATGATATTGTGCCTATCAATTTCAGCTTATCTATTTGGCTTCTATGCAGATACAGATTTGAATTCCTCTTACTCATCATCAGTATCTTCTTCTGAATCAACATTTTTTACTTCTTCTCCCCCTGTGTTTCTTACTTCATCATTACTTTCATCAGGGTACTATTTACTACGTTGTTTGAGATTCTATTCATTTTTTGCTACCGTGAAATCATTTCTTTAAATAACTTTTCTCAACCACTTATTAAAGAATTTATATGCTTTTTTTTCCTGGTTATCCAAGGAATATCCCCTCATCTCCATGTGACTCAAATTTCATGTGTTTCTCTTTATTGAGAATAAAACACTTACTTGCAATGATTCAAAATTATTTGAATGTTGGGTTATTTTCATACCACATATCATACATAGTATTATCTTACTTCATACACAAAAAAACTTTGTTGGATATGTAGACCGATGTCAAGACGTCTTCCTTCTAGAATTTATCTAGTAGGTCTTTTTCAATAAGAATTATTCTATCCATGTTTTTGATAATTCAATTTCTCCTCTCAACCCCACCATTTTATTGAGGAGTTATCACGCCTGAAACTTGATTCCTTATCCCACATTTCTCAAGATAATACTCCACCAATCTATTTACAAATTTCATACCATTATTAGTATGAAACTTCATAATTTTTTGTCCAAACATCGTTTATGATTCCCTAAGATATTTTTTTATGAAACTAAATGCATCGTTCTTGTGGGAAATGATAAATAACCATGGAAACTAGATAAAATCATCAATTAAAAGAAAATAATACATATTATCATCAATGGATTTTGGTGGGATAGTATTACATATATCTTCATGCACCAATTCAAGCACTCTAGTTTAATTTTTTCTTTTGCCTTGTAATTCTTTCTGATGATCTTCCCTTATTCACAATCATTTCACATATGAGTATGATAACATAATATCTTAGGGAGGTATCAATTGGCATCACATTTGACCATATATTCTAGGGATGTTTGCATATATGGACAAGAGTTTTATCCCATAACCTATTTTCCTCCTATCTTAAAAAAATCACATATATTCTTCTCTAATTATAAGGTAGAGATTCCCCTTTGTTATTTTTCCATATAGAACACTTGTACCATATCTTCCTTTGATGATACATAGATTATTAGTAAATATTATAGAATTCCCAGAGTCACATAGTTTACTAAAACTAAGCAAGTTGTGACTGAGACCTTCAATGACTAAAACATCAACACGTCTCATTTCTTTTCCCTGAAACTTGGATTTTCTAGAGATAATTATCTTTAGGCCTTCATCATTTCCAAATTTGACAACACCTTAATTTTCATATTTTATGTCTGTAACAATATCCTTGTTGCTTGTCATATTGGATGTTCATCCATATTAAATAATCCATACACCAAAATGATCTGATTCTTTAAGGGAAATTCCCGCAACCACTTTCTTCTCAACTCTTTTCTTTCTGATCTATGTTTTCAACTTCATACTTGGTATAGATTGATAATATTGGTCTTCATAAGAGTATGATAGACCATATTAATATTTCAGAGCTACAAATTGGTTTTCCATTTTCATATCACTTGATGATTCATTGATTTTCTTCTTGCCACCAATTTGGTTCTTCATCAACAAATTCCTCTACATGGTTGATGTACAATATCTATCCATGTTTCTAAATCATATACACCAAAAACAATGTCCCTTAAATGAAATTCTAGAGTATTTAACTCTTTTTGGATAGCATTTTTGTTCTTTTTCACTTCAATATCTCTTGGTTATGATTGTACCATCTTTCCGAAACAATTAAACCTGATGTAGGGTGAATTCATACATGTCACTTCTACACTAATGGTTATCCCTTGGGTTCTTTAAGTCTTTTGGTTCTACTTAATACCCAAATAAATATTCAATATTAGAGTAGGAACTTATGTTCTGACTTTAACCATTAATGATCTCTATTTTTGATCAATACCCATAACGACCTTATTATTTGGATTTGACTATTGCTTATGTTATTTTGGACCTCTATGATCTATTTATGTCTTTTCTATCACTTTAATTATCATATTTTCTGATAACATTCCAGGAATCATGAGTTTTTCTTGATCCTTAACTTTTCATCACAGGCTGAAAAATTCCTCTTAAAGTTCTTCAAAGAGTTTTATTTGTTCTTTTGTTGTGCTTTTTAAACCATCGATTTCCCTTTTCTATTTTCAACTTTGAGTTTATGACCACTAATCGATTCATATTCCTCTAACAATGAAGACTTAGGATTCTCAATTTAATTCACTAGATCAGACTTCTATTCTTCCAGCTACTTAATATAGAGTATTCTGTCATGAACCAAATTGTTGGATTTCTTTGTTTTGGACCTCCAAACATCTATCTCTTCAAGAGTGTCTTCTAATTTATCCTTCATATAAACTATTCCATTGAAATATTCTTTATCAATGTCACTTTATTCCCTTTTTCAGAGGTACCTACAACTTCCACCATAGCATTATCTCCATGATATTTGTAGTTATTCACCTCTTCAACAATATATTTATCTAAACTATCATTTTATTATTAAATAATATTCCTATTTTTGAAGAAATTTCTCTTAAAATTTTTATTGCCTTTCACTTAGGATGAAGATTTATTCTTGGGAATTTGAACTTAATCCTCATCATTATCTTAGAAATTATTAGGGAACCTTGCTACAAGATTTCCAACCATTCCACATAGAAATCATGCATGTGGGAGTTTCTTCTTGAAATTTCATTTTACCATTTGATGATTTGAGGAAAGGAATGACATCACATCATTTGTCTCTTCTTATTCTTGTCCATATTCAATTGTAATCTTCTTCATGGAATTAAATGAAACTTCTTTGGAATTACCTTTCTCCATAGATTAAATTTCTTCATTTCTCATCCTGTATGCAACAAGAATATTTTGAAGGCTATCCAGTGACATATCCTTTAGATTTTTGTAATCTGGAATAGATACTTTCAGATTGAACCTAGGTGAAATAATTATCAAAATTCTCTTAACAATCTTTATATCTTCAATAGTTTCTATAAGACCATGCATATCCTTCAAAAGAACATTTACCCAGTCACAGAATGCATCAACAGGATCATTTTGGTTCATTCTCATGTCCTGATATTGGTTCCATAGAAATTGAAACTTTTCTTCTCTAACTTTTGACTCTCCCTTATAAATATTTAAATAATTTTCCCATAAATAATGTGATGTTTTACAAGATATCACCTTCATATATATTTCTGTGTATAGGGATCCCCATAAAGCATTGATTCTATTGGCTTCAATGTATAATTCCCTTCATTCAGCTTATGATAAAGTATCATTATCAATACTGGCTAAAATACCATGCATCGCTACTATAAATACATCCATTCCTAAAGATCATAAGTAGTGTTGCATCCAATTCTTCCATAACTTAAAATTATTTCCATTGAAGATCGAAATCCCTTTGTGATTGATAAACTCCATTAGAGAAATAGTGAAATTAACCTTTTCCTCTAATAGAAATTGTTATCCCAACTAGGTTAAATACCCTAATAGGAGGGGTGAATCAGGGTATGACAGATTAAAACAACTACCCCTTAAAATCTTGTTTCATCATTAAAAAAACTATCTTCTCTACCTTTCTTGAATCAATGTATGAAAATAAATAAATAAATGCACAGGACACAAAAATTTTACTTGTTTAACCCACACTATGATACATCTAAGGATCATACAAAGTAATGTAACATATCCACTAAATCACAATACTATTAAAAAGTTTGGAGTGGACTCATTGTCCCTCCTAATTTACAACCAATCACAAAATAAAATCTCACTACTCTCTCAACTGAAGTGTTATCACTGCTTATTCAGAAGATCTTACTTTGATCACTTGAATCAATATGTTGTACACCTCATTTAGTGTATCATTAAGTTCCACATTAATCCGAATAATTAATATCACTTTACCATAAATTTTCTGGGAAATCCCTTCTTGAAAACTTTTTGGATGCTCACTACCTTCGCGAAGCTCAACTATTTCACAAAGCTCAAATAGCCTTAGCAAAGAAACCTCCTCTCATGAAGCTCACTTAGCCTTCGTGAAGCACAAACCTTTTTTAATTCTCACTTATTCATTTTGATTTTATATCCTTTGTGAACTCCCTTTCTTTATGAACTTTTTTCTCCATGGCCAACTTCACGAATCCAGAGCCTTAGTATTTCCATTAAGTCTTACTACATTTTTTAAGGTGTTTGAGGTATATTTATAGGTGGTTCCACCAATTCTATAAGCTTCCATATAAATAATCAAAATTTTATGATTCTATCCCATTTAATTCTTGATGTTCCCTACTTTGAAAATCTCCATTGGAAATTTCACTATTTTTTTCTTGTTGTAGTCGCGGAGATTGTTGGAAAACCATTTTTGATCTGTGATTCTCATTCGTGATGATCCACACCTTCACAAAATTCCCTTTTTGAAACTTAGTCGTCATGAAACTCATTATTTTACATATTTTTACATGGAATTCATGTAAATCCATCTTTCTCAATGCTATCCATTCACCAAATTTTGGACCCCAAAAATTTGGAAAAACAAGGAAATGGCTTCACCTTGTGTAGGAAATTTTCTATACTACTTCCAGGGAATCCATTCCTTTGTCTTGGATCTCTGTTAACATTCCTAGTCAACAAAATATCTATAAATCCACAACTAACCATGGAAATATTCTTTTTCAACAAACACAATCAACCCAAAAATATATTAATGTTACCTTGCGGTATTTTTGACAAAAAACTAACACCTACCCACACCTAGAAATTCCACCATTCAAATTATCTGAAAATCCATGAGAAATAAATAACAACTACTAAAATCAACCAAGACTTCCAACAGACTCATCTAAAAGTATCCAAATAATCCCTTCGGTCAAATTCGGTGGAAAACCAAGAGCAGGTACCCACACCAGATCACACATATCAATCCTACCATTTTCTCGGTCTAGTAGAATCTAGAGAAGTCATTAGGAAAGTCTCGATAAAAAACATTGGAATATCCAAATCTATAACCCACAACTTAGTACTATAAATATCCACTAAAGGAAATGGATAAAATAAATAGTCACACACCTATACTACATCCACTGAATGGGTATATACCCTTGTTCTAGACACTGAAGTCCCCAAGCACATCCTAAAAATGGTGAATGGGCTAGCATAAATTCATGCCCACATAATACAAACCTTCTAGGATATCATAATGGCAATCGAAGTGACATAGGGTAATAGACACAACACCTTCCCTACAAATGGGGTGACTCATCAACATGTCACTTATGAATAGACACACACCTATGCTTCCATCTAGGAGGGTCATAAAGAAAATTTTCCTTGTGATATACAGTAAACTGAATTAGTTCTATAACCACATTCCAACTAGATGAAATCGGAACATTCTAATAGAAACTTTGGGGAAGATACAAACCCCTATAAAATTCTAGAAGCATGTTGGAAAATTTTGGTAGTGACATGGGATCTTGTCAAAAAAAATTGTACTTGAAACCCACTTCCACCTACAAGCACTATGAGTCACTCGTAAAAGGGAATCCAAAAATAATCATCACTAAATACAACTAGAAAATAAAGATATGATCTACAGTCCTACTCTACTTAATTCTAGATTTCTTGAAGACCTCAAACATTTATTTTTGGCAGATCAGGATCCTACTCTCTAATTACCAAATTACAAGAACTATAGTAGTAATTTTGAAGTTCCTATATAGAAACTTCTTGATTTCTTACTTCATGTCCATAATTTGATCAATCTTGAGATCCTATATCCTGATGAGAGTCAAGATTCCCCTTCTTGGAGCCAAAAGATCAAATAGTAAGAAGGTCTTCCACATACTATCATCCACCCTGAAGGTCCTCCCCATGGTATATGCTGCATGAATTTTACTTATAGTTGGATTTCAAGCTATAATAGTAGTCCCTCATAATGGAATTCACTAAAAAATTATCTATAGTAGTTTTTCACTTCATCAAAATGATCTTCATCTTGGCGATTTAATGATAAGAATCCCTCCTACCACTAGGCACTTGGGAAAAAGAGTCCAGTAATGTCTGATGTCTTGTCATTGACAGGTGAAATCCTTTCTCAGCCATAATATAGCCCAAGGTGATGTCCATTCTCTAAAAAACCCTTGGATCATCTGCTTTCCAATATGAAATAGGAAATCCCTACCAATATTTTCATTTATAATAAAGCAGTAGGGAAGCATCCACTTTGGTCAGACCAGGTTAAGGAACATATTGTAAAAGATGAAGAAGACATGTTGAACATGAGGAAACAACTATCTAAATATGAAATACCTATCATGTTCTAGACTTTAGCCAATCCTAGATACAGTATTTTAGAGGCATAATCGGAAGATTGTGTGCACAAAATTCACCTCAATATATGGAACACTCTTCAAATCTTAAGAGAAAAGGTATTTATCTATGAAGAGTACCAAAGTCACATCAAGGTAATAGGAGGGATAGAATGAAAAATTGACTTAGTATCTCTCTTAATGGAATGAAATCCAAAATTAGGGAAAAAACAAGGATCCCTTCAGTGCAGATGTCTTAGAAAATTTAAATAATTGCATCAGATGATCGCAGATTCCCCGTCCAGTGTTCATATCAGAGGATAGGGTAAAAATGGAGTGTTTCATTTCACCACACTCCCCAATTAGTAATGTCCGCAAAAGATGAAATCAATAAATTTTGTATCTTTAGGTCAACTTCAACAAACTGACTCTGTTCGCAACTAATGATATTCTAAAAAACAATATTCGACCAAATCTCACTGATTTTGGTCCAGAAGGGGGAAAGACATTTAAATAATTTTTCATCAATCATATGAAAATATTGAGAAAGCCTCCCGCTTAAGGTAATTCAATAGTTAGATATCGCAAATGTTGAAAATAGTACAACTATCTTCAGGATTAGGTGGTTGAGGTGCAAACCAAATGATGCACCCATCCCATGTTCGAACATGAATCCATAAAATATAGAAGGCATCTATAGCAATAAGATCCATGGAAATTCGGGATCAATCTCAGCCCGTAAGGCTAGGTGATTTTTTAACACAACCTTAGAGGTCAGCAAACCATGATCAAAAGGTTATGGAAATAGAGTGGGAATAGCCCCAACCCATAGGTATGGGAAATTGTTTACCTCCACAACATCCTCCTAATAAGAATTTAGTATTATACCAATTAGGGGGAACTTCATAGAATAAATCCTCCCAATTTGTCACATCCCTTGATTTCGTACCCTCATTGGGAACACACGCAATCTAACTATTTGGTGATTCCCTTTAGATTAACATCCATCAAATGGATCTAATAGAACTAGTGAAAGAAAGGACAATTCCTTATAGAGGGAACAAATAGTGGAAGACTCTCGATGAGACTGATGAATCACCTACAATGTATTATGCATCAGTGAATGTCATTAACACCACCCCTACAAATCCTACAAAACACAATTCCAATAAAGAGGAGCTAGAGGAGGAAGTTTTGGTTCATAATATGGTCTACACTAAAATGATTAAAGGAGGTTTTCATAACTGGAACCAGAGGTATTCTCTTAATTTGGGAATTCCCTCAACCAATCCATTAATAAATCCTCAAATATCATTCAACAAGGAAAGGGGTAAAGGTAAGGTTTTTTCTCACCCACCTCATGAAGAGGTTGATCCACTTACACTTGGGGAAATGTTATCTCAGTAATATGAAGAGATGAATGAATTGAAAATACTCAACATATAAATACTTATAGGCTGCATTACTACTGGATATATTCTATAAGAAGATACTCAACTCACACTACCAACCAACATACCCCAAAAAATTGGGTTCTGTGTAGAAACTAAAATGGATTTGGAACATCCACTCAACATGGGGTACCAACAAACAATATAATTTACTCCCATAAGAACTGATTGGGAGTTCCTTCAATTGGGTATAAGACCAGAATAGGTCTTGGAGCATCCTTACAGACCTGCCCCTATAGGTTACCCGCAGAAGATACCATAAGGGCCTCCGCATTTGGCCCTAACTGTTGCTTCCCCTTTTAAAGATCCTTATGATCCAAAAATTCATTGAGGGATCATCAATAAAATTTAGTCACTAATGGATATATTTTAATCTATTTAGGAATGTTGTGTGTCAGTATAGCCAAAAAAGAAGCATTACCCTGAATGGATTGATCTAACCCTTCCACTACCAAACTTTGGGAACCCTATATTTTCAATTTTCAATGTCTTAAGGGACCCAAAGAAGCATTTGATACATTTATTTTCCAATTTTGATCCCATTATGGGGACTCCCATGAAACAATAAGCATAGAAACTCGGGTACTTTACACAAACACTATAGGAGCCAACCTTTGTATGGAAAAATAGTTTTCTAGCTCAGTCAATTACAGTGTCGGAAGATCTTCCTTGAAAGTTTCTATTCCAATTAAGCTCAATGATAAATAATACAATATTATTTAAACTATCAAACTATAAATAGAAAGATAATGAGAGGGTATTTTATTTCATTTCCCACTGTAGTGGGTTGGAATACTCCTTGAGCCTACAACTTCCTCAAGAAGACTCATTGTCAATTTGTATAGAGAATCTTCACAACAAGTTATGCACACCACTTATCCATGTAAAATATACAGGATGGATTTAGGATCTTTCAAAAATCACTCAACTAAAGTAAGACTCCATCACATGAACCAATTAAAATTACTAATTAATTCCATTAGCTTAGGGAAAGAGAACGGGGAAAGAATTGGTTATCACTGTTACACTTTAAGTCAACCTCTACACCCGCTCCAACTCTTATTCCCACACCATATCATGTGGTCCCACCTCTTGAAAATCAGCAATAATTCCTAACTCATCAGGATGAGAAAAGGGATCAGAGGAAAAAATAGTTTTATGAGATGAAGAATAAATTTTATTCTTTTCAAAATGTTCAATTCTCTTACTGCTTCATCTCAACATTGGAGAACAACTTTATCGTGTTTATAAATCCCAAGAATCCCAACCAGAATTTTGGTGAATATCTCCTAAACTATTTACCCTACCATTTATCATTGGGGAACACTATCTAGAAAAGTTTTGTTTTCAGATAAATCCTATATAAAATTGTGGACTCGAAGAAAGTGAAGCTCAACAAGCCACCTGCACAAGTAGCATGCATTTCTACCACCGATCCGGAAGATGAGAATGAATGGAAGGAAGTTAAAATCATAGGTATGTGGGAGTTTAGTGACTGGATGGTCAGAAACATGATCAACCCAACTCATGTTATCCTTTTATCACATTTAAAATATCCAACTATTCCCTCAGATGCTTCGGTTATTTCATAGCCGACTCCATCGGCGTCATAGCCCACTAAAATCTAGTCTTATATAAAATGAAATAGCCAAAATACATGAAGTAAAACATAGAAATATGAACCTATACAAAGGATAAAGTTGACTTTGACTCTCTCTCACTTTATTCCTATATTCCTATAATCACAGGCTCTACCCCACCAAAAGGTACCATAAGATTCAACCCTCCAGATGAAGTTCTTATCTGAAAAGGAGATGATCTTATGTTTCATTAATGTTATTCACTTAATAGATCCCTTCTTGGATGATGAGTGTGGCTATAAAATTGAATTCCCTACATCCAATTGGGAATTAGGGGAATAGGTCTCAAGATCCAAGGATACAGGGTAAGATGCGGTCATGGAAAAGTAAATACTCTAAACACAATCCCACTCGGACCGTCTATGATGCTAAAAATAGAGGGTGATCCATTTAGTGAGCTCAGTGGGAGTAAGAAATCTCCCCCATAAAGGATTGAGTTTTCCCTGACTCAATTGTTCTAGAAGTTCAACTAGAGGAGTTTCCTTCACCCAATCAACCTCATCATGCAGCCATACCTAGGCGACTTAATCCACTAGGGACAGAAGTTCCTTTAACTCCTATTCTAAGGGAAGATCTGCCTACATCAATTACTTCAGTTCCTAAAGAACCTATAAAAGGTCATACTCATTCTAGGAAGTGAAAACCTTTACCCCAAAAGTATAACATTTTAAAGAAATTATCCAGGGTTTTGGAAAAGTTTTCAATCTTGAATGATTTGATTCTATCAAAAGACCTCTGAGAAGCACTCATAGAAGCTTTGTAATGTCCTCAAGAATTTGTGGTTGAATTTGTTGTTACCAAAGTATATTGTGTAGAGAAATACCATGTGGAAAGGAGCATGATCATCTCCATTATAGACCAATATAAAGATTCCATTATACTGGGACACATCAGACCCTTTTATATATATGAATTGATAAATGACATTGATATATAAAAAAACTTCATTGATAATGGCTCGGGAGTCAACCTCATTTTAGTTCAAAAACTCGGTCAACTAGGTTTCAATAAGTCCCACTTGTCCCCATAAGCTCTAACAATATAGGGTTATGAAAAGAGTGATAAAAATCCTCTTGTTGAAGTAAATATCAGGACTCATTTCATGGATCTCATGTCTGGCTCATAATTTCTGGTTTTTTAGAAAGATACAGCCTTCAACATTCTGCTAGGAAGGCCTTGGTTGAATTAGTATACATTTATTCCCTCGTCATACCACCAATGCCTCAAATATTGTATTAATGGTCAAATTGGGATATTAAATTGTGAAAATACCAATTTAAATCCTAAAAATCACAATATATTGATGCAGGATTCTTTAAGATGGAATGGAAATAATCCCTTATTGATAGTGTTTCTCAAATCAATTACCCAGATGGTCTGGAAATGACCTCATCTAATACCTTCATGTAGCTCAGTATAGAGTATGTTATTCCCATAAATCATATTGAAGATATGGGTCCATGTTCAAGAACATATTCAGTGAATTCTATGGTATAATTCATGAAAAATAAATCTAACAGCATTGGAGAAGATGTCGAATCTCCAAACAGTGACAAATTATCAAGTGAGAATTCCCTCATTCCACCCCCTTGTACTTAAAAAAATACCTTCCTCATCAGTTGGGTCAGAAGTGATTGTCACAACACTGAGAGAAAATGAAGATTCTCAATCTGTCACGACCCGTCCTCGGGGCCCGTGCTGTGACTACCCCAAGCCTGCCTTCCAAAGGCCAGGGGCTGGCGACTAGCACCAAGGCGTAAATCCCAACAAAAGGGAAGGAATTGCCTTTGAAAAGTAAACAAGAACCATAGAGTAAGCAAGAGGAAAAGTAAATACTAAGTAAAAACTGTAACAAGTTGTGCTGAAAGTAAAAGGGGCCGGAAATACAAGCCCAACTGTAAAGTACAACTGAAGGGAAAAACAGCAACTGAAAAGAAAAGCCACAGTGTCGAGCCGTCCTTTGGAAGTCCCACCTGAAGGGTGGGTACAGGTAGCCTCCACTGCTCCTCGGGTCCACCTGACCACTCCGAGTACGTCCCGCCCAGTGGTCCACCTCCAGGTACTATCCTGCTCTGCAAGCCTCCACCACGATCAGCGTTGTCCGTCGTCTGCAACCAACACAACGTAGTACGGGCATAGCCTGTGCAGGGGTGAGTATAAGCTACTCAGTAGGGACCCCGAGACCCCCGAAGGTCTCCCGAAATCCACAAAGGATAATCCACAAAGGAAAGATACAATCACGAAGTAACATCTGACACGGCTTAGGTATATGCCCATACATATACCTAAGTCATCAATTCTCGTTCGGCTCCAACGTCCGAGCCCAAGCACAACCCAGTCCACACAGGAAAGAAAACGTATACCCACATAGGATAGCACAACACAATCCACAAAGGAGAGTAAACAGTAATCCACATAGGATAGCTCAACACAATCCACAAAGGAGAGTAAACAGTAAACCCACACAGGATAGCTCAACACAATCCACAAAGGAGAGTAAACAGTAAACCCACACAGGATAGCTCAACACAATCCACAAAGGAGAGTAAACAGTAAACCCACACAGGATATCTCAACACAATCCACAAAGGAGAGTAAACAGTAAACCCACATAGGATAGCTCGACACAATCCACAAAGGAGAGTAAAAAGGATTCAGCTCACACAGGTATACTTCTTCGGATGACGATAAAGATGATCACTGATCCATCTAAGTCATCAGAACCACAAAGGATCGATAGGTACTAACCCCCGCAATGACCCACACAGGATCGGGCCCACACAGGACCTGTAGGCGCTGGCTCACACAGAACCGCTAAGCGCTGACCCACACAGGATCGGACCCACACAGGATCGGGCCCACACAGAACCTGTAGCACTGATCCACGTAGGATCACTGAGTGCAGTAGTCGTCGCAGTCCACTGAGGATCTCTGCACAGTCATCACCGCAGTCCACTAAGGATCTCTGCACAGTCGTCGCTGTCGAAGTAGCAGTCGCAGCCAGCTCTAGGGTTCCCGCACACAGCAAGCTCGTTCGGGAGGGTCCGATCCACGAGCCGAGTGGCCGATACATCAACTGACTCAAAGTCCTAAGTTGATGTATCCAAAAGTTCCGTATCGTCAACAGGAACTCAACGTCGCAGACGGCGCGTCAATCGGACGCCCGGTCTGAGAGTTATTAGATTTTTCGTCCTAGGGGCCTAGTTGGTTTTTAAGGCAAAACCAACCTGATCGTACTCCACCTACGTCCCAACCTTGGGCGGAGTGAGCCAAAATATACTTCTCTCAAATAGGAATTCAACGAAGCTGACGGCACGTCAATCAGACGTCCGTAGCTCAAGATATGAGCATTTCCGCTCCGAAGGCCCGGTTGGTTTTGTGTATGAACCAACCCGGCCGAACTCAAAGTATTCCGAAACCTTGAGTGCAATATACTGAAACGACCGTCTCGATCCAAGGATCGTTTTTCCACTGACAGCGAGTCGTTTGGAGGCCCGTAGCTCAAGTTACGGGTGTTTGACCGAAAACGGGGGGTCCGGGCCCGGGCCGACCCGGCCCGACCCCCCCCCCCCCCCCCCCCCCCCGGGGTCGGCCGAACCGGGTTGACCCGGTCCAACCCGCCTGAACCCGGTCCGGTCCGGCCAGGGCGCGGCCCGGCCGGTCGGACCGGCCTGGCTCGGCTCGGCCGAGTGCGGCACCCGCGGGGCGCCGCCCTCGCGGGTTGAGGAAGCTGCGGCCCCGCGTGGGCCGCGCTGGAGAACCGCAGACGCGGCTTCTGCCGCGTCCCGTGCGGGTGAACCAGACCCGTGCGGCCGCGGGTCTGTTGGCCGCCACCACCGCGGCGGCCTCATCCGGCGGCGCGCAGGGGCGCCGCCAGAATCTTCTGCGGGCCACCGGAGTTGCTCCGGTGGTCCGTTTTCCTTCCCGTCTGTGCCGGTGCTCCTCCCAGGTTCTGTTCTTCACTACGGAATCAACAAACTGCCCTTGCGTCACGATTTTCCGTCGCCCACCAAATCCGCACAACCACGAAGAATGGCGGAGGGTTGTCGGGCCATGTTCGTTTGGCCCGCACCCTCCGCGTTAGATAAAACAACGGGAGAAAAAAATAATTCAACACATGAAACAACAATTTTAATAAATTAAAATTGTTCATTTGCAAGCGGTTCTTTAATTTTAAAGAAACGTTCAAGGAAAAAGGGCATTCTAAAACATAATCCTTACCTCGTCAAGTCGCACGCGTGGGTTCTTCGCAGATTGATCGTCGCGGAAGGAGGGGATCATCGCGTCGTCGCGGAAGGGTGGCGCGTCGACGAACTCCGAGGTTCAAGAACAAAAGATTTAATTAAAAAAAATTAAATCATTCTTGAGTTAAAAACCACAAAGGAAATCTAAAACCCTCACCTCAACGGATGATCGAAGGTTTTTGTTGCGGATTAAAGAGCGTCGTCGAAGAACGTTGCGGGAGAGGAAACGCCGGCGTCGCGTACGGCGTCGCATCGTCGATTTCTGTGGGTTCAGCGTTCTTCGTCGGAGGTCGGCGTTCTTCGCGTTCTTCATGTTCTTCACGAAGAAGGTGAAGGCACAAGAACTTCTGTCAAAACCTCCCAAGGTGTAATCCTCCAAATGTCGTGTTGGTCTTATTTTATTATTACGCCAACAAACGAAAAAGAGGTAAGTAACGACCCATTAATTCGTAGAATTAATTCAACGAAAGAAACCACCCATTTAATTTATGAACAAAACTGCCCAATTAAATGGTGCGTTAAGAAATTAAGAAAATGCATCAGTTGACTTTCATAATGATGGGTTTTCGCTGGTGCGTTACTTAGCGGAAAAGAAACGGCGGGGTTCATGCGGGCCCCACCTCACAAATATCCTACCAAGAGGGTAGGATATTTCTGGATAGCATCCTATCCGGATCAACTCAGCTTAAGCCGCTTTTAAGTGGCTTCAAGTGGCTTCCAAGTGGCTTAAGTGAAATAAAATAAAGTTTGTCGTACAATTATTTTATTTCTTAACTTTAAGCCCGAAAATTAAAAAAAACACAACCGAGCAAACGCAACTCCGGAAGAGGCATTTCTAAGAAAATACCGGCACTATGATTTCATCGGTGCCCTCAGAATTCGATTCCGGGCACCGGTTCAAAAGTTAGAAAAAACCCGCTCGTTCGTTCACTGAACGTACCCGAGCCAAACGTCAGAAAATGATTCCGGGAACACCGGGCCTCGGAATCAGGTACCGTTAGAAACTGCGTTCTTGTAAAATTCCAAAAAAAATTAAGAAAAAAATTTCCTTGAAATTTACGGGTCTTTACATCACTCCCACCTCAGGGCTTTACGTTCCCGTAAAGATACATCATAAACTAGGGAAAAAAATGTGGGTACTGAGCACGCATCTGAGCCTCTCGCTCCCATGTGCTCTCCTGGAGGTTCCCGTGCTGCCATCTGATGCGCACAAGAGGAATCGATCACCCACGTAGGACCCGCTCCTGTCGATCCTCTATCTCCACTGGGACCTCCGTAAAAGTCGCCCCATCATCCAAGTCTAGCTCCCAATGGTCAATGATGTGCCTCGGGTCGTGCACGTATCTCCTCAGCTGAGATACATGGAAGACATCGTGCACCCGGTGCAACTGAGGTGGTAGAGCCAGGTGACAAGCCACCTCGTCAATCCTGCTGAGGACCTGGAAGGGTCCGATGAAGCGCGGAGATAACTTGCCGCCTTGGCCAAATCTTCGTAATCCACGTCGAGGTGAGACACGCAAGAAGACGTGGTCTCCATCCTCGAACTCTAATGGCCTCCGCCTCCTGTCAGCATATGACTTCTGCCGGCTCTGAGCTGTCCTCATCTGCTCCTAGATGACCTGGACCCTCTCTGTCGTGGCCCAGACCATCTCTAGTCCCACAAGTGCTGACTCCCCAGGGTCTATCCAGCACAAAGGAGATCTGCAAGGCCTACCGTACAACGCCTCGTATGGTGCCATCCCGATGGTGGAGTGGTATCTTTTCTTGTACACGAACTCCACCAAGGGTAGGTGGTCCTCCCAGCTGCGACCAGTGTCGAGGACACATGCGCGGAGCATGTCCTCGAGAGTCTGAATGGTCCTCTCCATATGACCATTCGTCTGAGGGTGAAAGGCGGTGCTCAGACGTAGCCGCGTCCCGAACGCCTCCTGCAACCCCTTCCAAAGCCGGGAAGTAAAGCGAGCATCCCGATCGAAGACGATAGTCGATGGCACACCATGAAGCCATACAATCTCCTGAACGTAGAGATTCCCCAAGCTCTCCACTGAGCCCTACTCTCTGATGGGAAAGAAGTGTGCCGACTTGGTGAGTTGGTCAACAATCACCCAAATGGAGTCGTGACCTCTAGAAGTGCATGGAAGTCCAGTCACGAAGTCCATTGATATGCCATCCCACTTCCACTCCGGGACCTCCAAGGGCTGTACCAAGCCTGTTGGTACCTGATGCTCTGCCTTCACCTACTGGCAGGTGAGGCACCGTGAAACGAACTTAGCCACAACCTTCTTCATGCCCGGCCACCAATGCTGTCATCTGAGATCCCGGTACATCTTCGCCACTCCAAGATGTACCGCCAAAGGAGAAGTGTGAAACTCTCTCAGCACCTCCTCTCGTAAAGCGACTGGTACCAGGGTACGTCCTCTGAAAAGGACGTCGTGATCTACTCCAAGGGAGAAACCATCAGGTGCCTGTCCCGAGGATATCTGTGCACGCCGTGTCTCACAGTCAGCGTCCCCACGCTGAGCCTCTCTGACCCGCTGTAGAAGTGGAGGAGAGACGGTGAGAGACTGAAGGAAGGCTGCTCTGTCTCTATCCACGAAGGATATCTGCAAAGCGGCTAGCTGCTCTGTCGCCTCCTCAAGTGGCTAGATGCCCGTCCTCCTACTGAGGGCATCGGCTACCACGTTCCCCTTCCCAAGAGTATAGAATATCTCAAAGTCATAGTCCTGGAGGAACTCGAGCCATCCCTGTTGTCTCAGGTTCAGGTCCTTCTGCGAGAAGATGTACCTGAGACTCTGGTGGTCAGAAAAGATTGTAAAGCGCTCGCCCATCAGATAGTGCCGCCATGTCTTCAGAGCGAAGACCACTGCTGCCAACTCCAGGTCATGGGTAGCGTAGTTCTTCTCATGCGGCATCAACTGACGTGATCCATAGGCAATCACGGCCTGCTCCTGCATCAGGACACACCCGAGTCCAGTCCCTGATGCATCGCAGTAGACTACGTATCCAACTCCCTCCTCAGGAAACCTCAAAATAGGTGCGCTGGTCAATCTCTGTCTCAGCTCCTGGAAGCTCTGCGGACATCTGTCTGACCACACGAAGGGTTTCCCCTTCTTTGTCAACGCTGAGAGTGGCACCGCAACTCTGGAGAAGTCCGGCACAAATCTCCGATAGTATCCAGCTAGTCCCAAGAAACTCTGCACCTCTGTCACGCTCCTGGGTGGCTCCCAAGCTAGCACTACCTCGATCTTCACGGGATCCACTGTAACTCCCGCCTCAGAAATGAAGTGACCCAAGAAGTGGACCTCACGTAACCAGAACTGGCACTTCGAGAGCTTTCCATAAAGCTGGTGCTCTCAGAGTATGTCTAGTACAACCCGTAAGTGGTAGGCATTCTCCTCCTCCGCCGTCGAGTACACCAAAATGTCGTCGATGAAGACCACGACAAATCGATCGAGGTATGGCTGGAAGATCCTGTTCATGAGGCTCATGAACACTGCTGGAGCATTGGTTATGCCGAATGGCATAACCAAGAACTCATAGTGGACATTCCGACACCTGAAGGCCGTCTTCTGCACATCCTCGTCTCGAACTCTGAGCTGATGATAGCCTGACCTGAGGTCTATCTTCGAGAACCACCGTGCTCCCTTGAGCTGATCGAAGAGGTTATCAATCCTGGGTAGCGGATACTTGTTCCTCACTGTCACCTGGTTCAGGCAATGATAATCGACACACAGTCGCAAGCTCCCGTCCGCCTTCTTGGCGAACAATATCGGCGAAGCCCAGTGTGAAACACTGGGTCGGATGAACCCCTTGCCCTGCAAGTCCTCCAACTGTACCCGTAGCTCTCGAAGCTCAGCGGGGTCCATCCGATATGCTGGAGTGGATATCGGGGCTGTCCCGGGATACAGATCAATATAAAAGTCTACCTCTCTGTGAGGAGGTAGCCCTGGAACGTCTTCGGGGAAGACGTCCGCATACTGATCCACCACTGCAGGAAAACTAGGACTCTTCACGTCAACTACTCCAAGGATGAGGCTAGCCAACTGATGAGTGATGGGTTGTCCCCTCCTCTACGAGAGTCCATCCTGTGCTGCAAAGGCACCCTTCTCGCTGGTGAAGGTGAACCTGCTCCCGTCGGTGCACACACATCGCACCTTGCGCCTAAAACAGTCAGTCTGAGCATGGACTGTAAATAACCAATCCATGCCCAAGATGACGTCGTAAGGCCTCGACACCGCTACAAGAAGATCCCAGCCAAAGCTCTCGCCTCCTAGAGTAAGCTCACACTACCGGTACCAGTGCGTAATCATCGAGTCTGCTCCCGTAGGGGTCTCTAGCCGTAAGGATCGAGCCAACGGCTCTGTCGGAATCTCTGAGCTCCGAACAAGGGCAGTGGTTATGAAAGAGTGACTCGCTCCTGTGTCTATAAGAACTGCAGCAATGGTGGAATAGACACAGATCATACCTCGAATCATCTCTAGCGCACCGTGGTCGTAGGCCTCCACTGCCTGGAGCTGTGCCTGTCTCTGCCCGCCAACTCCCTGTGGTCGGGGCGGACCTCCTGGTGGTGGTAGTGGCAGAGCCTCAAAGCGTCGCCCACCACCTGCTGCTCAGCCAGCTCCTATACCTCGTCCGCCTCCTCCCTGCGGACCGCTATGGTCAACCCTCTGCCTCTGCCTGGGTGGCCCCTCCACCGTCTGCTGCTCCTCGGTGCGGCGGGTCGGGCAGTCATGAGCCATGTGGCCCTGCCCGCCGCACGCGTAGCACTGCCCGCCTCTCAGAAGACTGGATCTGCGCTGTGTGCCCCGCACTGCTGAGCCAGTGTCCCGAGGTCGTATTCCGGAAGGTCTGGTCTGCCTGGAACCCTGATTCATCCGTCGGCTACCAGCTGCCGAAGACTCTGCTACCTGCCGCCCTGCGGTAGGTCTCGCTGTGGACTCAGCCAGAAAGCTCTCGATCAGAAGGGCTCGCTCCAACACTCCTGCCTGGGTTGGGATGCTGAGGGAGATCAGCGATGCCCTGGTCTCGTGTCTCAAACCTTGCTCAAAGGTCCGGGCCCGGAAGAAGGGGTCACGTACCATGTCTGTCGAGTAGCGAGAAAGGTCGATAAACCTCGCCGCGTACTGGGAGACCGTCAAGCTGCCCTGCCGCAGCTGAAGAAGCTCCTGGATGCGCACCGCACGGAGGGTGGCCGGGACGAACTCTGAGCGGAAGAGGCTCTCGAAGTCCGTCCAGATGAGGGAGGCCTCATCGTGTACCTGGAGCATCAAGCCCCACCATCGGCCCGCTGCTGCGTGCAGTAGGCTCGCCACGAGGATCACCATGAAGTCTTCTGGTGTCCTCACTAGCCTGAAAACTCGGACGACCGCCTTCAGCCAGTCCTTGGCTGCCTGAGGGTCCGTCTCCCCACAAAACCTGGGTGGTCACTAGCGCTGGAACTCATGCAGAGCTCTGAGGCGAGGTGCATCGTCAGCAGTCGGTGCTGGAAGCATCGGGGGCTCGGCGAGTAAAGGTACTACCGGTGCCTCTACTGTCAACGGGCCCTGTACCGAGGCCTCGTCGCTCGGCGGGCTATCGTCGCGCTCTACTCTTGGAACCCTAGCTGGCTGCCATCGTGGAGCCATCCTGAAACGGAAACAAGTGCGCCACGGTCAGAACAGTATACCTGGTGAGCTGACACAAGTAATCACAAAGAAAACTTGAAACACACATGCAATCAATGTTTTCGTGCATTAAGTTGGAAATCAGAAGTCAGGGTCCTGGTGTACGGATACGTCGACCGCTGCAAAAACACTGGACTCCCTGGACTGATCACCACACTCAATACACTAAACACTATTGCTTCACATAGAAGAAAGATCAGAGTCTGCGGTAGAACCAACCGCCTATGATACCAATTTGTCCCGACCCGTCCTAGGGGCCCGTGCCGTGACTACCCCAAGCCCGCCTTCCAAAGGCCAGGGGCTGGCGACTAGCACCAAGGTGTAAATCCCAACAAAAGGGAAGGCATTGCCTTTGAAAAGTAAACAAGCACCATAGAGTAAGCAAGCGGAAAAGTAAACACTAAGTAAAAACTGTAACAAGTTGTGATAAAAGTAAAAGGGGCCGGAAATACAAGCCCAACTATAAACTACAACTAAAGGGAAAAATAGCAACTGAAAAGAAAAGCCGCAGCGTCGAGCTGTCCTCTGGAAGTCCCACCTGAAGGGTGGGTACAGGTAGCCTCCACTGCTCCTCGGGTCCACCTGACCGCTCTGAGTACGTCCCGCCCAGTGGTCCACCTCCAGGTACCATCCTACTCCGCAAGCCTCCACCACGATTAGCGCTGTCTGCCATCTGCAACCAACACAACGTAGTGCGGGCATAGCCCATGCAGGGGTGAGTATAAGCTACTCAGTAGGGACCCCGAGACCCCCGAAGTTCTCCCGAAATCCACAAAGGATAAACCACAAAGGAAAGATACAATCACGAAGTAACATCTGACACGGATTAGGTATATGCCCATATATATACCTAAGTCATCAATTCCCGTTCGACTCCAACATCCAAGCCCAAGCACAACCCAGTCCACACTGGAAAGCAAACATATACCCACACAGGATAGCACAACACAATCCACAAAGGAGAGTAAACAGTAATCCACATAGGATATCTCAACACAATCCACAAAGGAGAGTAAATAGTAAACCCACACAGGATAGCTCAACACAATCCACAAAGGAGAGTAAACAGTAAACCCACACAGGATAGCTCAACACAATCCACAAAGGAGAGTAAACAGTAAACCCACACAGGATAGCTCAACACAATCCACAAAGAAGATTAAACAGTAAACCCACACAGGATAGCTCGACACAATCCACAAAGGAGAGTAAACAGGATTCAGCTCACACAGGTATACTTCTTCGGATGACGATAAAGATGATCACTGGTCTATCTAAGTCGTCGGACCCAAAAAGGATTGATAGGTACTAACCCCCGCAATGACCCACACAGGATCGGTCCCACACAGGACCTGTAGGCGCTGGCTCACACAGAACCGCTGAGCGCTGACCCACACAGGATCGGACCCACACAGGATCAGGCCCACACAGGACCTGTAGCACTGATCCACGTAGGATCACGAGTGTAGTATGTTGTACCTCTCGAACCCCTCGAGGTTTGATTTTCATGATCACAATCACCCTCTTATGTTTCTAATATTGTGTTTTAAGTGTTTGTGATGATAGGCACAAGGTTGCCAAGAAGTTGGCCCAAGGATGGACAAGAAATGGACTACAATTCAGTCCACCGGTCAGCCGGTGGCTCTGTCACCGGCCAGCCGGTGGCACCCAGACTCAAGGGGTAGCTACTGCCTCCCCACCGGTCGACCGGTGGCTCTGCCACCGGTCGACCTGTGGCACCCAGCTCAAATAGTGTTTGCTACTGTCTTTCCACCGGCCAGCCGGTGGCTCTGCACTGGTCGACCGGTGGAGCCTGGACCAAGACTCTTCTTCTCATCCAAGGCACCGGCCAACCGGTGGGACTGTACCGGCCAGCCGGTAGCCCAGTCAAACTAGCCGTTGGGGTTGACCAGTCAACCTTCTTTTGGCCTCCAACGGCTCTAAAGCCTTCTCCAACGGCTCCGAAGCCTCCCCAAAGGATCCTAGCCTATAAATAAAGGCTGAGGAAGCCCCGGACACTAACCGGAACATTTACAAAGCCACTATACTCATTTTCCATCTATTGGCCAACCTCCGGTGGACTTCCTCAAAGGATCCTCTAGTGCTCAATCCAATTCCAATCCAAGGAGCACCTCAAGAAGCTTGGGAGAAGCACGCTACATCAGCTCCACCAATCATTTGGCGCCCAAGTCTTCCTAAATAACGGTTTTTATTGTTTTATTTCTTTTTGAGCTTTAAAATTGGGTTTGTGCCTACAAACCCCAAACTCTTTCCTCATCTCCCTTTCTTTGGGTTCTCA
Source organism: Viscum album (assembly GCA_963277665.1). NCBI lineage: Eukaryota > Viridiplantae > Streptophyta > Magnoliopsida > Santalales > Viscaceae > Viscum > Viscum album. Next base: position 1,842,453,753 of record OY728135.1, read on the forward strand.
CACCACCACTAAGGTGTGAAGAGGTTTCTTCAAGCCTTTCCTTTTAAAAGGCTTGTGTTTCGGTGAGCTAGCCTTCACCCGTTAAAAAGGCTAGTGGGTTCTTGCTAAACCATTGAAAGCAAGTGGGTTCTTGCTTAACCAATAAAAGCAAGCTGTAATAGGTCCTAGTGCTACCTCAAAGCCTAGTGGGTTTCTTGCTAAAACCATTGAAAAGCAAGCGGTAGGAATCTCTCAACGGTTGAGTTGGGAGCGGAGACGTAGGCCGGGTGTTAGGCCGAACTCCGTTAACAATTTCTTGTGTCTTGCCTCTTTACTTTCCGCTGCATTTTTACTTTGATTTTTAATTTCTTAATCAATTTTTTAAAAAGGCAATTCACCCCCCTCTTGCCATCATTCCCTTGTTTTTTCCGACCCAACAATTGGTATCAGAGGGAGCATTTGAATAATTCCCTAACCGGTTTCAAATTAAAGATCCTTTTTGATGGCTTCTACCGCTTCAACCTCTTACGCCCCCGAAGGCTTTTCTTTGGATCGTGCTCCATTCTTTGATGGAACCGATTATAGTTTTTGGAAAACCCGCATGTCAACCTTTTTAAAAAGCATTGGTTATCCAATTTTTAAAATTGTTATGCAAGGATTTTCCCTCTCCTCTCCCGATGAGTCTAAATGGACTCCCAATGACATTGCTTATTTTGAGCTTGATGGCAAAGCCATGAACGCTCTTCATTGTGGTCTTGACCGTAATGTTTTTCATTGCATTTATTCTTGCACTACCTCTTATGATATTTGGAAATTGTTAGAACTAACCTATGAAGGTACTAGCGAGGCTCCAAAGCAAGAATCCGATCAAAAGCGAGAACTCGTCAAAAAGCAAGAACCCGACGAAAAGTTCAAGCCCGTTTGCCCACTTCACAAGAAAAGGGACAAGAAAAAGAAGGGAAAGAAGAAGGCTTCAAAGGCAACATGGAGTGATAGCTCCACCTCTTCATTCTCCTCCTTCTCCTCGAGCGACCAAGGTAAAAAATGCCTAATGGCAAATCACGAGGTAACATCTTCCGACTCCTCCTCCTCTTGTTCTTCAAATTCAAATTCTTTCAATCATATGTCATATGAAGAACTCCAACATGCTAGAGACCAACTTGAAAATGGTTTTCATGAACTTTCTTCAAAATTTGTTTCTTTGAAAAAGAATTTCAAAAAACTTTCCTCCGAAAAAGAACAACTTCTCAAAGAGAAGGAGGAACTCTCCCTAAAAATCCAAAATTTCCCAAATGTTGATTCTTTGGAATCAACCATCAAGGACCTTAGAGAATCCCTAGCCAAGTTCACCCAAGGGGAACAAAATTTGAATAATTTGCTAGGTTCCCAACGCATATCCCGAACCACCCAAGGGCTTGGATATTCCAATATAGCTTCCTCCTCCCATGCACCCACTGTTTTTGTAAGGGGGAGCTCTAGTTATAAATTTTGTAATTATTGCAAGAAGCCTGGGCACCTTATTTATGAATGTAATTGTAAAAATGCCCATTATGGCCAACCCAAGTCTTTTTACTTTTCCGATGAATTTTATAGGAGAAGACCCGCTATGAGACAAGTTTGGATTGAAAAATCCCTTCTTGCGAGTCTCTCCGGGCCAAAATTTATTTCCTTCCCCCGGTGATTTATTGTTCTTATTTAGGGGGAGTTAGGTTCTTTTAAGCCTTTTTGTGAATTAAAAAATTTCATTCAAAATTCTCATTTCAAATTTTTTATTCAAAACTTTCGATTCAATCTTTCATTTTCAACTCTTGGTTTCAATTGGTTTTTGATTCAAAACTTTCAATTCAAACTGTTATTCAAATTTTCAATTCAAATTTCAAATTTCAATTGATTTTCAAATCTCAAATCTAGTTTATTCATCGTTTTCCCTCAATCAAGTTTTATGCCCCATTCTATTTTGATAATCACAAAGGGGGAGAATTTTCTTGATTGATTGGGGGAGAATGGGAGAATCCTTTTTCATCATGCTTTGCATTTCCTTTTAATTTCATTTTTACTTTAATTGTTTTGGTGATTGTGATCATCAAAATAGGGGGAGATTGTTGTACCTCTCGAACCCCTCGAGGTTTGATTTTCATGATCACAATCACCCTCTTATGTTTCTAATATTGTGTTTTAAGTGTTTGTGATGATAGGCACAAGGTTGCCAAGAAGTTGGCCCAAGGATGGACAAGAAATGGACTACAATTCAGTCCACCGGTCAGCCGGTGGCTCTGTCACCGGCCAGCCGGTGGCACCCAGACTCAAGGGGTAGCTACTGCCTCCCCACCGGTCGACCGGTGGCTCTGCCACCGGTCGACCTGTGGCACCCAGCTCAAATAGTGTTTGCTACTGTCTTTCCACCGGCCAGCCGGTGGCTCTGCACTGGTCGACCGGTGGAGCCTGGACCAAGACTCTTCTTCTCATCCAAGGCACCGGCCAACCGGTGGGACTGTACCGGCCAGCCGGTAGCCCAGTCAAACTAGCCGTTGGGGTTGACCAGTCAACCTTCTTTTGGCCTCCAACGGCTCCAAAGCCTTCTCCAACGGCTCCGAAGCCTCCCCAAAGGATCCTAGCCTATAAATAAAGGCTGAGGAAGCCCCGGACACTAACCGGAACATTTACAAAGCCACTATACTCATTTTCCATCTATTGGCCAACCTCCGGTGGACTTCCTCAAAGGATCCTCTAGTGCTCAATCCAATTCCAATCCAAGGAGCACCTCAAGAAGCTTGGGAGAAGCACGCTACATCAGCTCCACCAATCATTTGGCGCCCAAGTCTTCCTAAATAACGGTTTTTATTGTTTTATTTCTTTTTGAGCTTTAAAATTGGGTTTGTGCCTACAAACCCCAAACTCTTTCCTCATCTCCCTTTCTTTGGGTTCTCACACCACCACTAAGGTGTGAAGAGGTTTCTTCAAGCCTTTCCTTTTAAAAGGCTTGTGTTTCGGTGAGCTAGCCTTCACCCGTTAAAAAGGCTAGTGGGTTCTTGCTAAACCATTGAAAGCAAGTGGGTTCTTGCTTAACCAATAAAAGCAAGCTGTAATAGGTCCTAGTGCTACCTCAAAGCCTAGTGGGTTTCTTGCTAAAACCATTGAAAAGCAAGCGGTAGGAATCTCTCAACGGTTGAGTTGGGAGCGGAGACGTAGGCCGGGTGTTAGGCCGAACTCCGTTAACAATTTCTTGTGTCTTGCCTCTTTACTTTCCGCTGCATTTTTACTTTGATTTTTAATTTCTTAATCAATTTTTTAAAAAGGCAATTCACCCCCCTCTTGCCATCATTCCCTTGTTTTTTCCGACCCAACAATTGGTATCAGAGGGAGCATTTGAATAATTCCCTAACCGGTTTCAAATTAAAGATCCTTTTTGATGGCTTCTACCGCTTCAACCTCTTACGCCCCCGAAGGCTTTTCTTTGGATCGTGCTCCATTCTTTGATGGAACCGATTATAGTTTTTGGAAAACCCGCATGTCAACCTTTTTAAAAAGCATTGGTTATCCAATTTTTAAAATTGTTATGCAAGGATTTTCCCTCTCCTCTCCCGATGAGTCTAAATGGACTCCCAATGACATTGCTTATTTTGAGCTTGATGGCAAAGCCATGAACGCTCTTCATTGTGGTCTTGACCGTAATGTTTTTCATTGCATTTATTCTTGCACTACCTCTTATGATATTTGGAAATTGTTAGAACTAACCTATGAAGGTACTAGCGAGGCTCCAAAGCAAGAATCCGATCAAAAGCGAGAACTCGTCAAAAAGCAAGAACCCGACGAAAAGTTCAAGCCCGTTTGCCCACTTCACAAGAAAAGGGACAAGAAAAAGAAGGGAAAGAAGAAGGCTTCAAAGGCAACATGGAGTGATAGCTCCACCTCTTCATTCTCCTCCTTCTCCTCGAGCGACCAAGGTAAAAAATGCCTAATGGCAAATCACGAGGTAACATCTTCCGACTCCTCCTCCTCTTGTTCTTCAAATTCAAATTCTTTCAATCATATGTCATATGAAGAACTCCAACATGCTAGAGACCAACTTGAAAATGGTTTTCATGAACTTTCTTCAAAATTTGTTTCTTTGAAAAAGAATTTCAAAAAACTTTCCTCCGAAAAAGAACAACTTCTCAAAGAGAAGGAGGAACTCTCCCTAAAAATCCAAAATTTCCCAAATGTTGATTCTTTGGAATCAACCATCAAGGACCTTAGAGAATCCCTAGCCAAGTTCACCCAAGGGGAACAAAATTTGAATAATTTGCTAGGTTCCCAACGCATATCCCGAACCACCCAAGGGCTTGGATATTCCAATATAGCTTCCTCCTCCCATGCACCCACTGTTTTTGTAAGGGGGAGCTCTAGTTATAAATTTTGTAATTATTGCAAGAAGCCTGGGCACCTTATTTATGAATGTAATTGTAAAAATGCCCATTATGGCCAACCCAAGTCTTTTTACTTTTCCGATGAATTTTATAGGAGAAGACCCGCTATGAGACAAGTTTGGATTGAAAAATCCCTTCTTGCGAGTCTCTCCGGGCCAAAATTTATTTCCTTCCCCCGGTGATTTATTGTTCTTATTTAGGGGGAGTTAGGTTCTTTTAAGCCTTTTTGTGAATTAAAAAATTTCATTCAAAATTCTCATTTCAAATTTTTTATTCAAAACTTTCGATTCAATCTTTCATTTTCAACTCTTGGTTTCAATTGGTTTTTGATTCAAAACTTTCAATTCAAACTGTTATTCAAATTTTCAATTCAAATTTCAAATTTCAATTGATTTTCAAATCTCAAATCTAGTTTATTCATCGTTTTCCCTCAATCAAGTTTTATGCCCCATTCTATTTTGATAATCACAAAGGGGGAGAATTTTCTTGATTGATTGGGGGAGAATGGGAGAATCCTTTTTCATCATGCTTTGCATTTCCTTTTAATTTCATTTTTACTTTAATTGTTTTGGTGATTGTGATCATCAAAATAGGGGGAGATTGTTGTACCTCTCGAACCCCTCGAGGTTTGATTTTCATGATCACAATCACCCTCTTATGTTTCTAATATTGTGTTTTAAGTGTTTGTGATGATAGGCACAAGGTTGCCAAGAAGTTGGCCCAAGGATGGACAAGAAATGGACTACAATTCAGTCCACCGGTCAGCCGGTGGCTCTGTCACCGGCCAGCCGGTGGCACCCAGACTCAAGGGGTAGCTACTGCCTCCCCACCGGTCGACCGGTGGCTCTGCCACCGGTCGACCTGTGGCACCCAGCTCAAATAGTGTTTGCTACTGTCTTTCCACCGGCCAGCCGGTGGCTCTGCACTGGTCGACCGGTGGAGCCTGGACCAAGACTCTTCTTCTCATCCAAGGCACCGGCCAACCGGTGGGACTGTACCGGCCAGCCGGTAGCCCAGTCAAACTAGCCGTTGGGGTTGACCAGTCAACCTTCTTTTGGCCTCCAACGGCTCCAAAGCCTTCTCCAACGGCTCCGAAGCCTCCCCAAAGGATCCTAGCCTATAAATAAAGGCTGAGGAAGCCCCGGACACTAACCGGAACATTTACAAAGCCACTATACTCATTTTCCATCTATTGGCCAACCTCCGGTGGACTTCCTCAAAGGATCCTCTAGTGCTCAATCCAATTCCAATCCAAGGAGCACCTCAAGAAGCTTGGGAGAAGCACGCTACATCAGCTCCACCAATCATTTGGCGCCCAAGTCTTCCTAAATAACGGTTTTTATTGTTTTATTTCTTTTTGAGCTTTAAAATTGGGTTTGTGCCTACAAACCCCAAACTCTTTCCTCATCTCCCTTTCTTTGGGTTCTCACACCACCACTAAGGTGTGAAGAGGTTTCTTCAAGCCTTTCCTTTTAAAAGGCTTGTGTTTCGGTGAGCTAGCCTTCACCCGTTAAAAAGGCTAGTGGGTTCTTGCTAAACCATTGAAAGCAAGTGGGTTCTTGCTTAACCAATAAAAGCAAGCTGTAATAGGTCCTAGTGCTACCTCAAAGCCTAGTGGGTTTCTTGCTAAAACCATTGAAAAGCAAGCGGTAGGAATCTCTCAACGGTTGAGTTGGGAGCGGAGACGTAGGCCGGGTGTTAGGCCGAACTCCGTTAACAATTTCTTGTGTCTTGCCTCTTTACTTTCCGCTGCATTTTTACTTTGATTTTTAATTTCTTAATCAATTTTTTAAAAAGGCAATTCACCCCCCTCTTGCCATCATTCCCTTGTTTTTTCCGACCCAACATAGTAGTCATCGCAGTCCACTGAGGATCTCTGCACAGTCGTCGCCGTAGTCCACTGAGGATCTTTGCACAGTCGTCACTGTCGAAGTAGCAGTCGCAGCCAGCTCTAGGGTTCCCGCACACATCAAGCTCATTCGGGAGGGTCCGCTCCACGAGCCGAGAGGCCGATACATCAACTGACTCAAAGTCCGAAGTTGATGTATCTGAAAGTTCTGTATCGTCAACAGGAACTCAACGTCGCAGACGGCGCGTCAATCGGACGCCCGGTCTGAGAGTTATTGGCTTTTTCGTCCTAGGGGCCCGGTTGGTTTTTAAGGCAAAACCAACCCGACCGTACTCCACCTATGTCCCAACCTTGGGTGGAGTGAGCCAAAAGATCTGTCTCTCAAAGAGGAATTCAACGAAGCTGACGGCACGTCAATCGGACGTCCGTAGCTCAAGATATGAGTGTTTCCGCTCCGAAGGCCCGGTTGGTTTCGTGTACGAACCAACCCGGCCGAACTCAAAGTATTCTGAAACCTTGAGTGCGATATACCGAAATGACCATCTCGATCCAAGGATCGTGTTTCCACTGACGGTGAGTCATTTGGAGGCCCGTAGCTCAAGTTACTGGCATTTGACCGAAAACAGTCCGAAAACGGGGGGTCCGGGCTCGGGCCGACCCGACCCGACCCCCCCCCCCCCCCCGGGGTCGGCCGAACCGGGTCGACCCGGTCCCACCTGGCCGAACTCGGTCCGGTCTGGCCAGGGCGCAGCCCGGCCTGGCTCGGCTCGGCCGAGCGGCCGAGTGCGGCACCCGCAGGGCGCCGCCCCCGCGGGTTGAGGAAGCCGCGGCCCCGCGTGGGCCGCGCTGGAGAACCGCGGATGCGGCTTCTGCCGCGTCCCATGCGGGCGAACCGGACCCGCGCGGCCATGGGTCCGTTGGCCGCCTTCGGCTGCCGGCGACGCCGGAATCTTCCACGGGCCACCGGAGTTGCTCCGGTGGTCCGTTTTTCTTCCCATCTGCGTCGGTGCACCTCTCGGGTTCCGTTCTTCTCTGCGAAATCAACAAACTGCCCTTGCGTCACGATTTTCCGTCGCCCGCCAAATCCGCACAACCATGAAGAACGGCGGAGGGTTGTCGGGCCGTGTTCGTTTGGCCCGCACCCTCCGCGTTAGATAAAACAACGGGAGAAAAAAATAATTCAACACATGAAACAACAATTTTAATAAATTAAAATTGTTCATTTGCAAGCGGTTCTTTAATTTTAAAGAAACATTCACAGAAAAAGGGTATTCCAAAACATAATCCCTACCGTCAAGTCGCACGCGCGAGTTCTTCGCGGATTGATCGTCGCGGAAGGAGGGGATCATCGCGTCGTCGTGGAAGGGTGGAGCGTCGACGAACTCCGAGGTTCAAGAACAAAAGATTTAATTAAAAAAAAATCATTCTTGAGTTAAAAACCACAAAGGAAATCTGAAACCCTCACCTCAACAGATGATCGAAGGTTTTTGTTGTGTATTAAAGAGCGTCGACGAAGAACGTTGCGGGAGAGGAAATGTCGGCGTCGGGGCACACGGCGTCGCGTCGTCAATTTCCGCGGGTTCGGCGTTCTTCGTCGGAGGCCGGCGTTCTTCGCATTCTTCGCGAAGAAGGTGAAGGCACAAGAACTTCTGTCAAAACCTCCCAAGGTGTAATCCTCCAAATGTCGTGTTGGTCTTATTTTATTATTACGCCAACAAACGAAAAAGAGGTAAGTAATGACCCATTAATTCGTAGAATTAATTCAATGAAAGAAACCACCCATTTAATTTACGAACAAAACTGCCCAATTAAATGGTGCGTTAAGAAATTAAGAAAACGCGTCAGTTGACTTTCATAATGATGGGTTTTCGCGGGTGCGTTACTTAGCGGAAAAGAAACGGCGGGGCTCGTGTGGGCCCCACCCCACAAATATCCTACCAAGAGGGTAGGGTATTTCTGGATAGCATCCTATCCGGATCAACTCAGCTTAAGCCACTTATAAGTGGCTTCAAGTGGCTTCCAAGTGGCTTAAGTGAAATAAAATAAAGTTTGTCGTACAATTATTTTATTTCTTAACTTTAAGCCTGAAAATTAAAAAAAACACAACCGAGCAAACGCAACTCCGGAAGAGGCGTTTCTAAGCAAATACCAGCACTGCGATTTCATCGGTGCCCTCAGAATTCGATTCCGGGCACCGGTTCAAAAGTTAGAAAAACCCGCTCGTTCGTTCACTGAACGTACCCGAGCCAAACTTCGTAAAATGATCTCGGGCACACCGGGCCTCAGAAGCAGGTGCCGTCAGAAACTGCGTTCTTGTAAAATTCCAAAGAAAATTAAGAAAAAAATTTCCTTGAAATTTACGGGTCTTTACACAATCTATGTCCCCCATCCCCCCTTAGGAGCTTCTAAAATTTCCTTCATCATCAATGGATTTGGAAGTAGTTTATTCCCCTTTTTAATGTTGAAATGTTGACTCCTTCAATAACTTTGAGAAATTGTCTTCATCACCTACTTCCCATAAAGAGTTCGAAGAGTAAATAATGAGGAAGGGGAAGATGAGGAAGACCTTAGGGATGCCCCTACAACATTTGAGGAAGGTGTATCTGCCACCATTAACAAATTCAAAAAAACATGGGTACAAAAGAAGATCCATGACCCACTTTTGATCAGTGTTTATGACTTCCAAAGAACAAGAAGTATATAACTCCTTACTGAAGCAACATCAGGACGTGTTCTCTTGGAATTAAATAGATATTCCAAGTCTTTCTTCTAAGGTGGACACTCATCACCTGGTATTTCTTGAAAACCACCAGGTGTATAAGCAAACAGCTAGAAGCACACATCCAACTCACTCTTCTAAAATAGAGGATGAACTGGACAAGCTTGTTAAGTCCGACTTTATCTGGGAAGTTCAGTATCTGAAATGGACAACCAACATCGTCTTGGTAAAGAAGAAGAATGGGATAATAAAGGCCTACATCAACTTTAGAGATCTCAAATAGAACAATATGAAAGATTATTTTTGAGTCCCAGTCACAAATCTAATGGTTGATGCAACAGATGGTTATCAAGACCTATCCTACATGGATTTATATTTAGAGAATAACCAAGAATATATGGCTAAAGAAGATTAATAATCCACTGCATTAATGGACCCATAGTGAGTATATTTTCATCTATTAATTCCTTTTGGCTTGAAAAACATCGGGGCTACATAACAACATGTCATGAATCACATCCTCAAACTGTTCTTGGGAAATTTTATCGAATTTTTCATTGATGATCTTTTGGTTAAGTATTTATAGATGTATGGCCACTTATATGATCTTAATACTATATTCAACAAGCTTCAATCACATATCCTTAAGATGAAACCCTTGAATGTGATTTCAAGGTAACCTTAGTAAAATTTATCAACTTCATCATAGGTCATTGTGGAATTAAATTCTACCCTGAGAAGACTAAGGTTATCCTAAATATGTCACTACCCCAGAACCTAAAACAGTTGAGGGGTTTATAGGGACACCTTTCTAACATCTGAAGCTTTATATCCATCTTCACAAGAAATGGGTTTCCCTTCACCAAATTGATGAAGAAGGGTGTCACATATCAATGGACCAAAGACTGTTAGGAAGCATTTTACAACCTCAAGAAATCTCTCTTGATCCCACTAGTTCTAATGCCAAATATTGACATAAAGTCACTAATTCGACATGTGATGGCCCTAGATAAATCACTAGTCACTTTCCGCATGAAAAATAATGATGAAGTCAATGAAAAAAACATTTTCTATCTCATTAAAACCCTTATCAATGATGAGACTCTTTATTCGAATATAGAGAAGAGCTACCTGGAATTCATCTTCTTGATTTAGAAACTAAGGAACTTCTTGAAGCTTCATGATGTCCATCTAGTCTCTCATAATAAAACTCTCAAATATATTGTAACGACCCAAACTTTTTAATAATTTTTGTTTCCTAAATTTATTTTTTATTTCATTTTATACTCTACAAAACTATATTATTTAATTAATGAGGTGATATCATTGGGTTTTAACTATTATATGACCATTGGTCAATATGACTGTTGGAAACTAAACACTTAACATTACAATTATTGTTTATAAATACAAGTGATCTTGGTTAATTAATACTGAAAGAATATTGAATGGCCTCATCCAGTAGACTTGGGCCATACGAAGCCCATATTTCAGAGCATGGGAAGGAGGTTGCATCTTTGGGCTTTGCTCTGGACCAAGCCCAAGACGAACTTCAACATGTGAAGCTTGAGCGAAATCGCATATAGGAGAATTTCAAGCTGATAGAAATCACCACTCGGGCAATGTTGTCCGAGCCACCCCAAGATTCTATCACCATATCATACCTTACACTTATGTCTTATGTTGGTGTGATAAGGGGATATGTAACGAGACTTTAGCCACTTTGTGTAATATTTTTATATAAATAAAATTGTTATTTCTTATTATGGTAAAGTTTGTGAATTTCAAATGTACGGATAAATATAGGATGTATATTATTGGTGAATTTTAAAAAAATGGGTATTTTAAAATATTTTTGTATTATTTAAATAATTAAAAATGTGAATTGATTTTTAAAAAATAGTCTTCTACAGCTGTGTTCAGTAAGAAATTTAGAGTCTAATAAGATCAAATTAATTTTTAATGAATAGTAACATGCTGTATGAATAGTAATTAATAGTAAATTGGCCAAAAAAATAGAAACTTCACCCATGAATATATAAATACATTTTAGACATCTTAAAAGTGAAAAATGATCATAGTATAAGTTTTGGTATTTTTGTATGTCATAAATATTTTATTTAAAATTTTATAATTAATTTAATAATTTAAAATGGAAATGTATTTTCATGAAATGTAATCATATATTTTTACTTTATTGTCTTATGGTTATATGATAATTTTATGGGACCTTGATTACTTTCTTAAGGTGTTACAAAAGGAGTTATAGTTTTAAAGTAGTATTTTTGGAGTGAATAATTATTTTATTTAAAAATTAAATTAAAAATATTTATAAAATTATTTTCATAAAATAGAGTTCATTTTTGAATTCAGAGCATTGATATTAGGTTAGGGTTTATTTTTAGTATTTTTCTGAAATAGTTGAATTTTCGAGGAATAGTAAAAATACAGTTTTAAGTTTTGGGTGTTTAATGAAATTATTAATGATGTAATAATGATGTAATAATTCTAGTCTACTTATGAATAGTAATATATTCTATGAGGTGTCCCAAGTGTCCAATACCATTTTAAAATACCATGTTAAAGCCCATGGTTTTTCTTATAGCACCGATGAGGTGTCCCTTGGAAATTAATAATTTATTCCCTCACTTTTCCTATAAATACCATGTCATTCCCTCATTAATTTCATTCCAAAATACTCCTCAACGAATTTATAGTCTTTTCACCTCCCAATTATTCCTCCCAAGGTTCCCTCAAGCCTCCCAAGGTCCCGACCTTCAAGCTTCCGAACTTACTCTTCAAGGTAAGGGATCCTTTCACCCTCCTCTTTTAAGTCATGACTTCCTTTATCTTATATCTTCTAGTTTCCATTTTATTATATGGGTATATGTTATTCTATATCATTATTACTGTCCATTTCATGTCCAAATGATTATATACCATTTCTTCTCTCATCAATTTATTTTATGAATTGTTAAGTGACGTCGTTAGGCTACCGAATTTTCGTAAAAGAAATCGCATCTTCTCTTTTCCTTCGAGTTTTATTTTCATATGGTATTTCCGTCAAATAACCATACAATGATCTTATTTATTTTTATTCTGTACCCCTAATGTATAATGATTTATTTATTAGTTGTTTACCCTTGTCCCCTCTCTTTTTATTGTTTTCTAAAACCAAGTTATATAGATGTTATGCTGCAGAAATTTCGTCTCAAAATTTTTGTCTCTTTCTCTCATGAAATTATCTTGTTTTATTTATGTGAATACCTAGACCTGTTTCTTTTATATGGGTGTTAATATATACAAAAATATGATATATGTTATTCTCTAATTGACATACATAGAACCCTCACTCCCTTTTTGTGGGTTATAATTGACATAATGATCTTGTTTTTAAGCACTTTTAAAACGTCACGGTTTTGAAATGAAACCCATTTCTTTTATTTTATATTGGTTATTTATGAAATGTTTTATTATTATATATATATATATCACATGAAAATATATGCATATTAAGGGTTATCCTTAATATAATTCCAATTCATTGGGTAAAGAATTAATCTCTAGAGATGAAAAGTTTCACGATACCTTGGTGAATAACCTTGGTAATTTTTATGACACCTTGGGGTTGAACCTTGGTGATATGTTCATGAATGTGTAAATGAAATATTTTAGCCACATATTCAAGTTATGATTCATGTTATTTTTATCATGATATTCCTATTATTTCATTGCTCATGTCTTTATGATTTGTATCATGTTCTTATTAATATTGCTCAAGATCACATGTCAATTGTTTCACTTGTTTTCCTTACTGAGCCTTATGCTCACCCTTTACTTTGATGTATGTCTCCAGGTTATGAGATTCTGTAATTTTTTTACTTAGGATGAAATTATTATGAAGTCTTACAAGTGGATTTGAAGAATGTTTTATGTTTTCATGTATTTTTATTCCTGATTTCCAAGAAACTAGACATTAAAGATCCTCTGTTTGTAAAATGTAATGAAAAGTTATGTAATAAAAAGGCGGGATTCCATAGTTGGTATCAAATGATATTTTAGTTATTTATGGAAATTAGACTATGAAAACATTAGGACGAAACCTATATAAAAGTTTAAATATAGGGAAACTTCCTGGTATTTTGGTGAGTATTGAGTAAGTGGTTTATCAAGAAAATACATCCCTGTATGGATATGAGCAGGTAGAGGTGGCTCTGGCACAGATGCACATAGGGGTAAAACCTGAAAACACCACTTTGAGATAGACTCGAATGGGAACTAGTGCACAACAATGGGCCATGCTGCACTCTTGGTTACGATACTCCCAGGGGATATGTTAGGTTAACCGCAATCTTTTTATGAATCATTATGAAGGAATTATAGAGAAATGCAATTGTTTAAGCATGAAGTTTTAAGACATAAAATCCTTCATTGATAAAAGATTCATAAATGAAATATGTTTCTCACTGAGGTTTTATTATTTTATAAAATGGTGGGAAATAGGAGGAACCGTGCAATGGTAATTGTAATGGACCATGCGCTAACGGCCCTCCGATGGAATCTGGAATGGAAACATTCATGCGAATGATGAACCAACTGACTCAAGTTATGTGAAATAACTTGAATGAAGCTGAGAGACCAACCTCACCGAAAAGGGAACAACATTATGTTGAGTCCTTTATGCGTCAATGACCATCAAATTTTAGTGGATCGACTAACCCATTGATTGCTGAGCAGTGGATCAGCTCTATCGAGAAGATCTTTTTTGTGCTCCACTGTTCAGAGAAAGAGAAGGTCACCCTGGCTATATATGGCATAGAGGGAGAACTTGATCAGTGGTGGGAAATAATTAAAAATACGAGGCAAAGAGTGGAGGTTGAATATATGGAGTGGTAAGAGTTCATAGGTATATTCTTTAGTAAGTATTTACCTTGTTCCATGAAAACAAGAATGGAGGAGTTTTTGGAGTTGAAGCCGAATGAGAATGAATCTATTGGAAGTTACGAGATGAACTTCACCAGGCTTTCACATTACACCTCTAGCTTTGTCATGGATCCAAATGGTAATGTTTATAGATTCTTCGGTGGACTGTGACCTCACCTGCGGAAGAATCTATCCAACCGAGACTATGACAGCAATGAGGAGATTGTGCGGAGTGCGATGAAAGACGAACTGGAGTTTGATGAGACGCAGTGGTCTCATAAATCCAATGATAAGAAGAGATCGATAGAGCCCATATTAGGGAGTAATTTTGATCAGGGAATAGGAGGCAAGCAAGTGCAACATTCCACGTGTAATAAATGTGGGAAGAAGCATTTGGGGAACTACCTGCTCGGGAGCGGGAAATGCTATAACTGTGGAAGAGATGGTTATATTGCATGGAACTGTCGTAGTTAGGAGAAGCCTCAACTCCAAAACACTAATGAAAAGGGGAAGATAGTACATTCCCTACCTGGTATCCAATTCTATAAGTGTTTAAAAATTGGGCACTTTTCCAATCATTTTCCAAATCCGAGGGCAGTGTAGAAGAACCACCATCAGCCTTAGCAAAGTCCAAGGGGGAAAGGTTGTGCTTTTTATATCACGACAGCTAAAGTTGAAGCTCTAAATTATGTGTTGGAAGTTACTTTTGTTGTTCTCTCAAATCTAGTAAGTACTTTGTTTGATTCTAGTTCTATGCATTCCTTTATTTCCTCCATTTGTGTAAAGAATTTAGAATCAACCCCCGATTTTCTAAAAGTAGAGATATCGATCAAGACTCCTGGAGGGATTATCTAAGCATTGTTAGTGTTTAGAAACTCTAGTATTTACTTTGGTGAGAAAAATATTATCGCAAATCTAGTAGTCATTCCCATGCTGGAATTTAACATTATACTAGGGATGGACAGGCTCTCAAAGTATAATGCTAATATCAAATGCAGAAGTAATTAAATCTCAGTAGTCTTGAATGGAAAACCTATAGTTATGTTCCAAGGTGAGATATCTCAACCTGATCATTGTCTAGAAGATCCCCCAATATCATTCTTTATGGAGTTTATCAGTGAAGAAGAAGAAGGATATGAGAGTATAAGGAGAGAAAATGTCCCCATCACCTAGGAATACTTTGATGTATTTCCTAAGGAGTTACTCAAACCTCCCCCAGAAAGAGAGGTAGAGTTATCCATTGAACTCGTTCCTAGATCTCACCTGATATCAAAGACCCCCTATAGGATGGAAAATGTGGAGTTGGAGAAATTAAAGAAGAAACTCTAAGATCTTTTGGAGAGGGGGTTTATCTGACTGAGTGTGTCTCCTTGGGGGGAACTAGTTCTCTTTGTGAAGAATAAGGATGGATTGATGTGGCTATGTATTGATTATAGAGAACTGAATGGGATTACAGTAAAGAAAAAATACCCTCTTCCAAGAATTGATGAATTATTTGACCAACTTCGTGGGGATCAATTCTTCTCTAAGACTGATCTTAGATCTAGTTATCATCAATTGAGGGTAAAGAAACAAGATATTCCAAAAAATGTCATCCGATCAGGAAATGGGCATTATGATTTTGTTGTTATTCCCTTTGGACTGACTAATACACCTTCAATTTTTATTGATTTGATAAATAGAGTCTTTATGGACTACCTTGATAAATTTGTGGTATTTTTTATTGATGATATTCTGATATATTCCTAAAGTCACAAGGATCGTGAGGATCATCTAAGGGTTATTTTGAAAACTCAGTGGAAGGAGAGAATTTTTGGAAAGTTCAGTAAATGTGAATTCTGGTTGCAACAAGTTGCTTTCTTGGGGCCCATTGTTACCAATGAAGGAATCATAGTTTACCCTACAGAGACAAAAGTTGTAGATGAGTGGCCTCATCCTACAACAATAACTAATATTCTTAGTTTCCTTGGTTTATTGGGATATTATAAGAGATTTGTGAAAAACTTTTCACGACTTTCTAATCCATTAACCAAGTTAAATCGAAAAGGGTTCAAGTTTATCTAGACAAAGAAGTGGGAGGAAAGTTTCCAAGATCTGAATAAGAGATTGGTTACTACACCCGTGTTAACTCTACCCTCAAGTGGAGAAGGATTCGTTATTTTTTGCGATGCTTCTATGAAAGGGATTGGGTGCGTCCTCATGAAAAATGACAAATTCATTGCTTATGCATCTCAACAGTTGAAGAATCATGAGAAAAACTATCCTACGCATGATCTAGAGCTATCTGCGGTTGTTTTTGCTCTAAAGATATAGAGGCACTATCTTTATGGGGATAAATGTGATATATACACAAACCATTAAAGTTTGAAGTATATTTTCAGAAAAATGGAATTGAACATGAGACAAAGGATATGGTTGGAACTTCTTAAAGACTATGATTGTTCAATTCATTATCATCCCGGAAGAGCAAACAAAGTTGCTGATGCATTAAGCATGAAAGACCTAGTTGTTCATTCCATGATAAGGATTCAAAATGATATTTTGATCAATGACCTAGTAAAGCTGGACATGGGAATTATAAGGTAAGGGACATCATCAACCCTAAACCAAATGATTTCTCAACCGTAATTACTAGAGAAGATCAAGAAAGCTCATAAAGAGGATCCTTTGTTACAAAAGAAGTTTGAGGCTGTAAAGTATGGAAAGTTTCCTGAGTTCAATAATGATCAAAAAGGTGTACTGAAATTTCCTACAAGACTATGTGTTCCATCTATTCTGGAAATAAAGAAGGACCTGATGGATGAAGCTCATAGCTCTACTTTCTCTATACATCCTGGGAGTACAAAAATGTATAGGGACCTTCATGATCATTATTGGTGGGATAATATGAAAAAGGAGATTGTTGACTAAATTTCAAGGTTCTTGGTATTTCAGCAAGTGAAGCCAGAGGGAAAACTTCCTAAAGGGGTATTGCAACCACTACCCATACCAGCATGGAAGTGGGATAATATCACTATGGACTTCGTCACTGGTCTCCTAAGAACTTCCAAAGGAAATAATGTGATATGGGTTATTATGGAGTGTCTCACCAAGACTGCCCATTTTATCTCTATCCAGGAAGATTTCTCTCTTGATCAACTTTCCAGGATTTACGTGAAGGAAGTGGTAAGGCTGCATGGAGTTCCACTTTCTATCGTATCTGATTGTGATCCAAGTTTCACATCAAAATTCTGTAGAAGTCTTCAACATGCTCTGAGCACTGAATAGAATTTCAGTACAACCTATCACCCCCAAACTGATGTCCAATCTGAAAGGACTATTCAAACACTCGAGGACATGCTGAGAACATGCTCAATGGAATTTAAAGGTGGATGAGACCAACATCTACCTTTATTTGAGTTCTCTTACAACAAAATCTTCTACTCGAGCATTCAAATGTCACCCTATAACGCTCTATATGGTAAACTATGTAGAAATCATACTTGTTGGGATGAAGCTGGTGAGATAAAGCTTCTTGGGCCTGATCTTGTGCAAGAGATGACAAAAAAAGTCCATGCCATCCATCAACACATTAAGGTTTCTCAGAGCTGGAAAAAGAGCTATGCCGACAACCGTCGAAGAGACTTGGAGTTTGATGTCGGTGACAAATTCTTTCTTCAGATTTCACCTTGGAAGAGATTCATGAGGTTTGGAAAGAAATGGAAGCTCAGACCAAGGTATATTGGCCCTTATGAAATCCTTGATCGCATAGGACCAGTGGCCTATCGGCTTGCACTTCCTCCAAATCTAGCACAAGTTTATGATGTTTTCTATGTATCCCTCTTGAGGAAGTACATACCTGACCATCCACATTACTAAACCCAGAATTGGTACAATTGGAACATGACCTCTCTTATGAGGAGCAGTAGGTGGAGATCTTGGATCTTAGAGACATGGTTCTACGCAATAAGACAACCCACCTTGTTAAGTTGTTGTGGAGGAACCAAAAATTCAAAGAATCCACGTGGGAACCGAAGAAGTTATGAGGAAGAAGTAACCACACCTTTTCCCTTCTCAGGGTATAAGTTAAAATTTCGGGGATAAAATTTCTTAAGGGGGGAAGAATGTAACGACCCTAACTTTTTAATAATTTTTGTTTCCTAAATTTATGTGTTATTTCATTTTATACTCCAAATAACTATATTCTTTAATTAATGAGGTGATACCATTGGGTTTCGACTGTTATATGACCGTTGGTCAATATGACTGTTGGAAATTAAACTCTTAACATTGGAATTATTGTTTATAAATACAAGTGATCTTGGTTAATTAATATAGAAAGAAGATTTAATGGCCTCATCCAGTAGACTTGGGCCATACGAAGCCCATATTTCAGAGCTTGGGAAGGAGGTTTCATCTTTGGGCTTTGCTCTGGACCAAGCCCAAGCTGAACTTCAACATGTTAAGCTTGAGCGAAATCGCATACGAGAGAAGTTCGAGCTGATAGAAATCACCACTCAGGAAATGTTGTCCGAGCCGCCCCAAGATTCTATCATCATAGCACACCTTACACATAGGTCATATGCTAGTTTTATAAGGGGCTATGTAATGATACCTTAGCCACATTGTGTAATACTTTTATATAAATAAAATTTTTATTTCTTATTATGGTAAAGTTTGTGGATTTCAAATGTCTGGATAAATATAGGATGTATATTATTGGAAAATTTTTCAAAAAGGGCTATTTTAAAATACTTTTGTATTCCATAAATAATTAATAATGTGGATTGATTTTTAAAAAATGGTCTTCTATAGTTGTGTTCAGTAAGAAATTTAGAGTCTAATAAGATCAACTTAATATTTAGTGAATAGTAAAGTATGAATAGTAACATACCGTATGAATAGAAATGAATAGCAATGAATAGTAAATCTGCCAAAAAATTAGTTTCTTCACCCATGAATGTATAAATACATTTTATACATCTTAAAAGTGAAAAAATGATCATAGTATAAGTTTTAGTATTTTTGTATGTCATAAATATTTTATTTACAATTTTATAATTAATTTAATAATATAAAATGGAAATGTATTTTCATAAAATGTAATCATATATTGTTACTTTTTTCTCTTATGTTTATATGATAATTTTATAGGACCTTGATTACTTTCTTATGGTATTACAAAAGGAGTTACAAAAGGAGTTATAGTTTTTAAATATTTTATAGTTTTTAAATGGTATTATCCATTTTATGAAAATAATTTTCTAAATATTTTTAATTTACTTTCTTATGGTATTACAAAAGGAGTTATAGTTTTTAAGTAGTATTTTTGGAGTAAATAATTATATTATATAATAATTAAATTAAAAATATTTAGAAAATTATTTTCATAAAATGGATTTAATTTTGGAATTCAAAGAATCTATATTAGGTTAGGGTGATTTTTGGGATTTTTCTGAAATAGTTGAATTTTCAGTGAATAGTAAAAATATAGTTTTAAGTTTCAGGTGTTTAATGACATCATTAATGATGTAATAATGATGTAATAATTCTGGTATACTTATGAATAGTAAGATATTATATGATTTTTCCCAAGTGGCCAATACCATGGGCAAATACCATGGGAAATCCCATGGTTTTTCCAATACCACTGATGAGGTGTCCCTTAGAAATTAATAATTTATTCCTTCACTTTTCCTATAAATACCAAGAAATTCCCTCATTAATTTCATTCCAAAATACTCCTGAACATTGTTCTAGTATATTTACCTCCCATGGAGTCCTCCCAAGGTTCCCTCAAGCCTCCCAAGGTCCCGACCTTCAAGCTTCCGAAGTTACTCTTCAAGGTAAGGGATCCTTTCACCCTCCTCATTTAAGTCATTACTTCCTTTATGTTATATCTTTTAGTTTCCATTTTATTATATGGGGGAATTCTCTTATATATCATTTATACTGTCCATTTCATTTCCAGATTATGAGATACCCTGTCTTCTCTCATCAATTTATTTTTTCAATTGTTAAGTGACGCCGTTAGGATGCCGAATTTTTGTAAAAGAAATTGCATCTTCTCTTTTCCTTTGAGTTTCATTTTCATATGGTATTTCCTTAAAATAACCATAAAATTATCTTATTTATTTTTATTATTTACCCATACTATATAATGAGTTATTTATGAGTGGGTGAATCTTATCTCCTATCTTTTTATTGTTTTCTAAAACCAAGTTATATAGTCGTTATGCTGCTGGAATTTTGTCTAAAAATTTCTCTCTCTTTCTCTCATGAAATTATCTTGTTCTATTTATGTGAATAACCAGACCTATTTCGTTTATAAGGGTGTTAATATATACAAAAAAATGATATATTTGACTCTGAAATTGACATACATATAACCCTCACTCCCTTTCCATGGTTTATAATTGACATAATGATCTTTTTTTAATAACTTTTAAAACATCGCAATTTTGTAATGAAACCCATTTCTTTTATTTTATATGGGTTATTTATGAAATTTTTGATTATTATATTTTTGTATCACATGAAAATAAATAAATATTAAGGTTGCACTCAGATAGTTCTCCAATGCATTGGGTAAAGAATCAATCTCTAGAGATTACAAGTTTCATGATACCTAGGTGAATAAGCTTGGTAATTTTTATGTCACCTTGGGGTTAAACCTTGGTGATATGTTCATGAATGGCTAAATGAAATGTTGTAGCCACATATTCAAGTTATTATTCATGTTATTTTATCATGATATTCGTATTCTTCCATTTCTCATGTCTTTATGATTTGTATCATGTTCTTATTAATATTTCTCAAGATCACATGTCAATTGTTTCACTTGTTTTCCTTACTGAGCTTTCTTCTCACCCTTTCCTTTGATGTATGTCTCCAGGTTATGAGATTCTGTAGTTTTTTTACTTAGTATGAACTTATGATGAAGATTTACAAGTTTATTTGAAAAATGTTTTATGTTTTCATGTATTTTTATTCCTGATTTCCAAGACACTAGACTTCAAAGATCCTCTGTTTGTAAAATGTAATGAAAAGTTATGTAATAAAAAGGCAGGATGCCATATATATACTTGGTAATCCTATAATGATTGGACATTTGGAATGGTGGGAGATTATCTTATAGTAGTTTGACGTACAATTATTGCCTCATAAAATAGTGAAAGGCTAGTCTTTGGAAGAATTTCTTATAGAACACCCATCTGTAGAAACAAAATCATTAAATACTAAGTTTCTGGATAAATAGGTAATTTCTATTCAAGAAGAACCCCAAACATGGGAAATTTATTTTTTATGGTGAATCCAAAATTATAATTGGGAAGATAATGGAAGACTCCAATCTCAAAAAAGTTGGGTTAGGGGTCATTCTAATCTCTCCTACAAAGGCAATGTTTCCTTAGTTCTTCCTGTTTTCAGAAGGTTGTAAAAACAAAGAGTCATAATATCAATCCCTCATTCTAGGCCTATAAATGGTGCTCCAAATAATAGTGGGACATGTACAGGTGAAATAAAATTAAAATTTGGTAATTAAATAGATCAATAGGGATTGTGATCTCATAAAAGAAGAGATAATAGCCCCATTTGACTATGTCTGAGGGTTAATGGAAGAATTATCCTTATATCCAACATTGTCTCTATAGGACCCCGAGACACCCTGGGAGGGGAGGGGTGAATCTGGGTGACAAATTTTTCTTTTAAAGTGAAGGATCTTGTTCCCACATTGGTAGGAACTTGTTAAACCTGTATAATGAAAAAGATCATAAAGCAAACATTCACATGTAGAGAGATGACACAACACTTTTTAATTGGTTCACCACTAAGGGATACGTACAAGGAGCATACGCCGACAGGTTTTCAGTCGTACCAAATTCCACTAAACTTCACTAGCTGTAGATTACAAAGGTTTGGGCACAGTCACTCTATCCCGGGTTCACTGCCTTTAAAAAGGTTCAGGGATAACTCACTGCATCCCTCGGGTCACTCCCGTTGACTCCCCCTGGCTCGCTGCCTTTGGTGAAGTCTCACTCAGTTTATAGACGTGAAGGTCTCTTCATCATTGAAAAATAATGCATCCTCTGTTGTATGTAGATGCTCTGTTGAAGTCTGACTCTTACCCGTAGATAAATCTCATTTTGTATCGAAGGTATCAGGAAATCTTCCTGCTTTTCAACAGCTCCAAAAAGACCAGTGTTCTTCAACAACACCTGGCACGCTTCTCCAAGCCCGGCGCGCAAGTTTCAAGACGACGCGCAAGTCTCAGCACGCAAGTCCAAACCAGCGTGCAAGTTCACCTGAACCACTTGTGCATCACTTACTTCTTCAACTTCAAACTAGCGCAACTCAACTCCTTTCTCTCCCAAATCACATTGGACGCACAACTATCAACCGTCGTGTAACTTCAACTTGCATGACCCACCACCACTTGTGCAACCACTACACCTGCATGACGGGAGCTTTGAAATTTATAAGTCTTGAAATTCTTCCCGAATGAGGAGGGATCGACCTCTATTTATAGGCATTTGGATACACTGCGCGACAGTGCACAAGTCTTCCCTCGGCACGCAAGTCTCTATAGCGCAAGTCACTTGCGCGACCAACCCAATACTTGCGCGACCCTTCTTCCTTTTCCATACTTTCATGTTCTAATCTTGAAAACAAAATGCATGCAAGTTTCCTCTCCTTCAATTAAATGTCGCGCAAGTCTCTTTGCCAAAAACCACTTTTCTCCATTTGTCGATTTTCAGGCCCAACAAATTGGCAAACAATGGAAAATGGTGCCACTTTCAATACTATTATATTCTTGTTCTATATGATCACTTTGCTGTCTCACATTCTGAACATCCACTGAGGATTGACAAAAAACACAAAACATACTCCAATCCATGCATAGACGACCATGGTTCCAACAATATCCCCCTTTGGTTTTGTTAGAAATCAGTAAATAAATTCAATAGATTACCAGCCACATGCAAACCAAAAATGCAAGAATCAACTCAGCCAACACTCTAAGTCTACTTGAACAATGCTCGGTGTAGAAAACAATAGGGGAAGCATGAATTGGGATATCGTGTTTTGGAATTCTCAATGACGCCAAAGCAATTCTCTTAAAGTTTCCCAAAATCATTACATGTCCAAAGAGTTCCTTCTTATCCTATCACCGAATTCTTATTGTGAAACCAAACATGTCCTAAATTGGGATCTCGTGTTTTGGAATTCTCAATGATGCCCAAGAAATTCTCTTAAAGTTTCCCAGAAGCATTACATGTCCAAAGAGTCCCTTCTTATCCTATCACTGAATTCTTATTGTGAAACCAAACATGTCTTGAATTTATTCCTTCTCCCCCATTGGAAATAAACCCAAAGATCATTATTTTCCCATTGAACATCTCAATACACCCCCTGGATAGTATCTCCCCCATAAACCTACATCATATCCACAAAATGATTAAAAACAATTAACATAACTGGGGAGAGGGGTTTTCCGTAACCTCATTAGGCACTGGGAGGTGGATGAACACCGAGGTTCAACCGAAGCTTCTCAAACACAGTCACTGACAGTGGTTTGGTCAGGATATCAGCCACTTGTTCATCAGTTCCCACATGATCCATTCTAATCACCCCTTGCTCAAATTTTTCTTTGATAAAGTGATAACTGATTTCAATATGTTTTGTATGAGAATGATGAATAGGATTCTTCGTAAGATCAATTGCGTTCTTGTTATCACAGTAAATCACCATTGGTATTTTCACCTCATCACCAATATCTGTTAGTTGTTGATTCATCTATAGCAGTTGTGTGCATGCCTTTGTGGCGGAGATATACTCAGCTTTAGAAGTACTAAGAGAAGTACTTTATTGTTTCTTGCCTAACCACCCGACACATTTATTCCCAATATAGAATGCTCCACCACTGTTGGAATTTCTGTCCACAACATCACCAGCCCAATCGGCATCATAAAATGCCGATAATTCACTGTCCCTTCCTGCATCAAAGTATAATCCACAATTGTGAGTACCTTGAATATACCTCATGATTATTTTTACTGCTTCCATATATTCCTCCTTTGGATTACTCTGAAAGCGAGATCCAAGACATGTGGAAAAGACAATATATGGTCGTGTCGCTGTCAGGTACAGTAGGCTCTCAATGATCCTCCTGTACATGGTGGGATCTATAGAGGTCCCATCCTCATGCTTTACAAGTTTGGTTCCAACATAAATCGGAGTTGATATTAATTTCGAGTCTTGCATATTAAACTTCTTCAGTAGCTCTCTTGCATACTTTCCCTGAGAGATAAAAGTGTAATCTTTTCTTTGAGTCACCTGAAGTCCCAAGAAATATCTGAGCTCCCCAATCATTGACATTTCAAATTCTGATTTCATGTGATTGGCGAATTCGTCCACTGATTTCTACCTACTTTCACCAAATATAATTTCATCGACGTAAACTAGAACCATGAACTAATATTTCAGAAAATTATTCACATAGAGATTTTGATCTACTACACCTATTTTGAATTCTAGCTTCTTGAGGTAAGAATTCATTCAGGAGTACCATGCCCGTGGTGCCTGTTTCAAGCCATAAAGTGCTTTCTTTAGTTTGAAGACCTTTGTTTCATCAGCACCAAGAAGAAAACCCACTGGTTGTTCAATGTAGACTTCTTCTTCGATTACACCATTTAAGAATGTTGTCTTGACATCTATTTGATATAATTTATATCCTCTTTGGAGATCCATGTCAAGGAACAGACTGATTGACTCCAGTCTAGCCACTGGAGCAAAGGTTTCTTCAACATCAACACCTCTAATCTGGGAATACCCTTTACATACCAGTCGATCCTTGTTTGTAATAACACTTCCATGCTCATCAAACTTTTTCTTGAAGATCCATTTTGTACTAATCACATTGTGACCTTTGGGTCTCTGGACAATATCCCATGCCTGATTCTTGTCTATCTGATCTAACTCTTCATTCATGGCTTTCAACCAGGATTCATCCTTTACAGCTTCTTCAAATGAGGATGGCTCCACAACTGACAGAAATGCAGATGGTGTGTTATTCCTCATCCTCCTTATCTGTGTGGGTGCACTCCCATTTCCAATTATGTTAGGTGGATCAATCTCAGCTCTTCAATTTATCTTATGAGGTTCTGTCGCATTCTCTCCATCCAAGATTTCCTCTTTAGATTCTTCTTCCAAGTCAACATCATGATGTGACCCCTGAGTGTTTTCTACACCTTCCTCTATTTCTGTATTTGTATTTATTCCTTGTTCACATTCATCCTCATTATCTATCTCATCAGCATAGGTATTATTTGAAGCATTTGGGGTTTTCTTTCAATGATCTTAACATAATTTCTTTCTAAAATCCACCCCAAGCATTTATCAAAACACTTGTAAGCTTTGCTGTTCATTGGATACCCAAGAAAAATTCCTCCATCATAATTGTCACCAAACTTCCCCTTGGTTTCCTTATTTATTCTGGATGAAACATTTGCTTCTGAAAACACGAAAGTATTTCATCGAAGGCTTCCTTCCATGCCAAAATTCATATGGTGTCTTCGTTTATCCCATATAAAGCCCTGTTTGATTTTGAATGTGCACTGCAGCTTCAACAGCTTCCTTCCAGTAATGGTGAGAGATACCACTCTCAATCAGTATAGTCTTATCCATATTGTTGACCTGTCGATTTTGGCGCTCAATTACTCCATTTTTCTGTGGAGTTATCACAGCAGAAACCTCATGTTGTATTCCATGTTTTTATAGATAATTCTCAAACTCAATGGACGTGTATTCACCTCCATTGTCAGATCGCAGGACTTTTATTATTCATCCAGTATCATTTTCGGCAATCCGGTGATAAGTTTTCATGAAATCAAGTACTTTTCACTTCCTGTGAATCACCATTACACAATTCATTCTATTATAATCATCAATGAAAAGGATGAAGTATCTTTCTGCATGAGTTTCAGCAACATTTATTGGGCCACATATGTCTGTATAAATGAGGTCAAGAAGATGTGATTCCCTTTTCTTCTTTGTCCGATAAGAACTACAGACCAGCTTCACACGAATGCAAGCATCACAAGACTTTTCACGTTCACGCTTCATAATGGGGATATCCATGACAATATTCAACTTAGATATCTTTTCCATGTCTTTTTGGTTAATGTGCCCCAGCCTTCGATGCCAAAGATTGTTTTCTTCTTCAACAGAAAAATAGAAAGAGTTTACCTTGCTATCAACTTGATATAAGTTTCCATATTTTCTACAGCCTTTCATAAGATAATTCCATGTTTTCTCTTTATAGTGCATCCTTTATGATTGAAAGTCACTATGAGCCCTGAGTCGTAGAGTTGACTTACACTGAGGAGATTGTGGTATAGACCGTCCACATAAAGAACTTCAGTCTTCTTCAGCTCTCCATTGGCGAGAGTAGTATTCCCACTGCCTTTAATCTTCAAAGCACCATCATTACCAAACCTTACTATTCCATCAACCTTCTTTTCAATGTTCTTAAAAATGTCATCATTTCCTGTCATATGTGAAGAGCATCCACTATCAAGAATCCAGGTGCTGCTGCTCTTTGTGGCTTTGAAGGCTACTTCTACAATATTGGATTTATCAATCTTCCTTTTTTCTTTCCAATATATATTGGATTGAGTGTAAGACATTGGTGGACTTTTAATGATTTCTTACACATAGTCAGATTCTTCATACCCATAATCTTCTTCTAGAGGAGAAAACCTATTTTTGAGATCAACACCATCAGGAGGATGAATATTGACCCATTTCTGAGAGTTGTATGAATATCTTCTATCAAATCTCTGCCTACAATACATAGCTTTATGGACAAAGTTAGAACAATGAAAACAGTATCCATAGAAACTATTTCTTCTATAAGATGGAGGATATAAAGTCAGTCTCCTTTGATGACCTCCCAGATCTTCCCCATTCAAGTAGCCCCTTGCCTCTTTGAAATATGACATGGTATGGACTAGATATCCACAGAACTGACACTTCATGAGAGTAAATGTCTTCTCAATTGAATTTATCCTCATACCTTCTTCCTTGGTAGAATAGTTTAACTTCCTGTCATTTCTGAATGTTTGAGGATAATTTTCAGTTCTCCTTTTATTTTGGATTGAGGGTTTATTTTTCAGCACTTTAGGAAATGTTTCAACATTTCCAACCTTTGTTTTTCTATCTTTTGGATCTCCTTACTTCCAACAGTTGATGTCTCAGCTTCACAGCCAATTACACTCTTTCCCATCCACGCGGGTCTTTGATCACTCAATATTTTTCCAACCCCATCTGAACCACACTTGGATATTGCCAGTAATTTTTCATCTGAGAATCTTCCAAACTATATTTTCTTCCTTGATTCTTTTGAAATTGATTCAGTCTCAAGTTTACTCCTAAGAGTAACAACTTCCTCCTCAAGACCCTCAGCAGTCTTGGACTTTTCTTCCAATCTGGATGTGTCTTCATTGATGACCTTTCCATGCTCTTCAATTATCATCTTTAGATCCACTACATCATCATTGCTTTCAAGGATTTTAGACTGTACTTTCACAAATTCTTCCAGTCGTTCAATTTCAGCTTCAAGTTCATCAACATATTCTGATGATTCTTCCACCATTTCCTTCCAATTATTACACCTCTTACATTTATTCTCAAGCTTGGAAAAGGCATCCTTAATTTGAATCTTTGGATCACCAATAGCATTAATCTGATTATCTATGCCTTTATTGATCGAGGGTTCTGATATTTCAATGGTAGCCATCATGGAAGCATGGTTTCCGGTTTTAAATTCTGGTTCTTCTTCCTCACAAAATTCAATATCATCATCTTCTTCTTCACAAACAAAACTCTTCCTCTTCATTTTCTTTCCAGATTTGAATTCACCCTTTTTTAAAAACCTTTTCTGAGGTTTCTCAATGTCTTCAGTTTCACTCTCATCATCATCAAACATTCTTTGGCAGTGAGAGGCAATGTGACCAATTCTTTCACAACGAAAACATGCAAGTGGTAGCTTACCTTTAAATTTACCTTTTCCCTTCTCCAGATTCTTGGCGATGAGAGAAATAATTTTTATCCTCATCATATTCACCACCACCGTCTTCTGAAATTTTCAGTTTGTCCATGGATTTGAATGCAATTTCCTTGCTCACACAAGTCGTGGCATCTTCGGGTTTGACTCTCATCTCATATACCACTAAACTACTTAACAGATCATCCATAGATAGTTTAGATAGGTCTCTTTATTCAAGGGATAACACATTTGCATTGTACATGGGAGGAAGTCTTCTCAAGATTTTATTTACGATATCAATGTCATTGATTTCTTCTCCAAGACCTCGAATTTCTCCCACTACTTTAGTAATTCAATTGAAGAATGAATATGCATTCTCATTAGGATTCATCTTTAGATCGCCAAACCTGTTGTGTAAAACCTGAAGTTTTTCCTCCTTTACTTTGTTGTCTCCGTTATAAATGTTTTCAAGTTTATACCACATAGACTTTGCTGAGGTGCAACTCACACCTTTAGATATATCTGATTTGAAAGATCCGCAGTGATAGCGTTCTGAGCTTTAGCATCTGCGTCAAGAAATTTCCTGTCTATATCAGTCATAGAAAGCCATGTTGGATCATTAACCTGTATTCCTTGCACAATATCAAAGAGGAATTCCATTCCAAGGGATCTTAAATGAGATTTCATTATGTTCTTCAAAATCTGAAAATTACTTCCATCAAAGAGAGGTATTCCCCTAGCATTGACTGCATTCTCCATGACGACAAAGGACATATCTAACACCAGCAACTTTTACCCTCAGATACCACTTGTAGGACCCCAGGACACCCTGAGAGGGGAGGGGTGAATCAGGGTGAAAACTTTTTCTTTTAAAGTGAAGGATATTGTTCCTACGTTGGTAGGAACATGTTAAACCTGTATGATGAAAAAGATCAGAAAGAAAACATTCACATGTAGAGAGATGACACAACACTTTTTACTTGGTTCACTACTAAGGGCTATGTCCAAGGAGCATACACTGACAGGTTTCCGGTCGTACCAAATTCCACTAAACTTCACTAGATGTGTATTACAAAGGTTCAGGCATAGTCACTCTGTCCCAGGCTCACTGCATTTACAAATGTTCAGGGATAGCTCAATGTGTCCCTCGGGTCACTCCCATTGACTCCCAATGGCTCACTGCCTTTGGTGAAGTCCCACTCAGTTTATAGACATGAAGGTCTCTTCATTGTTGCAAAAGAATGAATCCTAAGTTGTATGTAGATGCTCTATTGAAGCCCGACTCTTACCCGTAGACAAATCTCACATTGCACCGAAGGTATCGAGCAAAATTCCAGCTTTCATACAACTCCAAAAAGACCAATGTTCTTCAACAACACATGGCACACTTCTCCAAGCCTGGTGTGCAAGTTTCAAGACGACGCGCAAGTCTCAGCACGCAAGTCCAAACCGGTGCGTAAGTTCACTTGAACCACTTGCGCGACACTCACTTCTTCAACTTCAAACTTGCGCGACTCAACTCCTTTCTCGCCCAAACCACATTGGACGCGCAGCTATCAACTGCCATGCAACTTCAACTTGTGAAACCCACAACCACTTGCGCGACCACAACACATGCGTGACAGGAGCTCTGAAATTTCTAATTCTTTAACTTTTTCTCAAATAAGGAGGGGTCGACCTCTATTTATAGGCATTTGGATACCCTGCGCGATGGTGTGTAAGTCTTCCCTCGGCACGCAAGTCTCTGCCGCGCAAGTCACTTGCGTGACCAACCCAGTACTTGCGTGACACTTCTTCCTTTTCCATATTTTCATGTTATAATATTGAAAAAAAAGAGGCGTGAAAGTTTCCTCTCCTTTAATTCAATGTCACGCAAGTCTCTTTTCCAAAAACCACTTTTCTCCATTTATCGATTTTTAGGCCCAAAAAATGGCAAACACTGAAAAACGGTGCCACCTTCAATACTGTTATCTGCTTGTTCTGTATGATCACTTTGTTGGATCACATTCTGAACATCCACTAAGGATTGAAAATAAACACAAAACATACTCCAATCCATGCATAGATGACCATGGTTCCAACAGTCTCGCATCCCATGATCATAGAATTCATAGGAAGATGCATTGGATAATGCATACATCACTTTAGAAGATCCAAACTAGGATAAAACAATCATCATCATTTCACATTGTAGAATGGTATCACCTTTTTTCTCATGTCAACGCAGAAGAGATCAATGAAATTAGTCATATCCCCAAACCATATGGTCCTAATACTGGGTGGGTGATACCCATCATGGACTATGTTCAAAATGGATTACTTCGACCGTATAGAACTGGGAAAGATAAAATACAAAGAAAAAAGTTAATTTTTTTCTATATGAATGCACAAATCATCAAAATGTCCTCTATAAGTGGGACCTTTATGGGGTATTTCTCAAGTGTATTGATGGAGAGGAGATTGTTGCTTCAATGAAATAAGTGCACACTGGATCCTGCGCTGCCCACCAATTAGGTTTCATGATTTCTCATAAAATCTATATTCTTGGTTATTACTATCGCACTATGACATAGGATTACATATAATTTACTAAGGAATTTCATTCCATCCAAGTGCATGCCAACTTCTTCCATCAATCCTTGGAGTTTCCACATACATCCAAATAATCCTGGCCATTTTTCATATGGGGAATGGATATTGTGGGGATATACACTCTATCTACACCCAAGAAATTCAAATGCATCCTAACTACTGCTGAATTCTTATCTAAATGTGTTGAGGTAATACCCCTTAAATAATTTGGGGTCAAAATAATTTTTAACATCTTGAAATCCATCATCATTACTACATTTGGTGTCCCTCATATTACACTGATGTAAAATGACACCAATTTACATTCTAATGAGTTTGAAAATTTGTATCAGAAGTATGATATAAAATCTAATAACTCATACTATAATCATGCAATGAATAACAGACATATATAGGATTTTAATAAGATTATATCAAATATACTCCAAAAATGGTGGACAAAGATAAAAGTTCTTATCCTGAAAAGCTCTTGCATGCCTTGTTGTCCTAACAAACCACCACTCGTACCACCACACGGGTGACCCCATATTCACTCATATATGGTCTACATCCGGGTCACACAACCAAATCCATGGGAAGGCCCCTTTCCGACAAGGATTGAGATATCATGTGGTTTAATGTCATTTGATCAGGACATAGACTGTTTAGTTTAAAGTCTAATAGTGAGGATGTTGTTGTACAATTTAACATCTTGTGACTAGGATGTTATATCATGGAAAGAGACACATAAGTATATATCCTATGTGAATATGCATTCCATCATTCGGAGGTATCCCTCACTTTTCCCACCTGATGGGCATGGTCCTTGGGGTGCATGCAGATATGCATGTCATCGATCCTGAGGACCCTGACCATGGGTGAAGTGTTAGGGGCCTATTAGTACCAAACAAAAGGGTTAGGGGTTTTCCTCTCTTTATAGTCTCTAAGACTAGGGACCTTCTGTTCCAGGTGTGGAGGGGGAGGATCATGCTTTACTTTCCCTTTGAAGTTTAGTGTCTTATCCTCCTATATTCCCCAGGAAACAGTCACAAGGGATTCCCTCCTAGAATAATCCCCTCGTGATCTCTCATGAAGGACCTCTCCTAATTCATTTCATCCTCCTTCTACATACCCATGGAATGTATCCACATGGGTATTCATACATGGCTATCTAGGGTACAACAATGGGAGGATATGGACACGTTAATGCCCCTTACTCTTCTTCTGTAGACCCTCCATTATCCACTAATATATAAAGAATATTGTGTAGTTTCTCAAATATATTGCTCCCTCTTGTTTCTCACACTGAGTATCACTCACATGGGCTTATAGGTTGGAGTTGATCATGACATCCACAAGATCCCAAACCAAAGGGCCTCCTTCGTAAGTGTAAGACCCAACCTAAGGGCCTCCTACCCGGTATAAGACCCAACCATGTCACCATATAACCTTCAAAAGGGTATCCTCCAAGGTGTAATACCCAACCAAACCTCTAAATCTACCTAAATAGATACATTCATCATGGACCCAATCATCAGGTCATCCTTTGTTATGGTGTAAGCCCCAAAACCACTCCTCGATCTTCAAAGGGCCCATATTCCCAATGAAGCAAGTTAAAAGGACTCCTATTTTTTATAATCTACAACTCAATACTCTAAAAGATCCACATTCACCTATGAAAAAAACCCTCAAAGGGACTCCATAGGCATGGTTCCTCACAACTAAACTACATGGGATTTGATTCCCAACCAAATGGGATACGTAGTTATCCTCCATGATGTCCAAACCAAACACCCCAAATCAACCCTAATTCTATTTGGATCACATTCCTAGTAGGTTCATGTCTAACCTCAGAGACCACACCTCTTCCACGCCCCTTGGGCCACTTCTTCATAAGTCCCCTACCAACCATTGACTAGGAACCTTTCTCCTAGATGTCTTTGTCACGTGATGTTAAACTACATAGTTTGGTCCTTATCACATGACATTAAAAGATATGATGTGTCCCATTAAGTGTCACCAAACTATGTGGGTCCTGATTCCTTTCAGAAGGATATTTAGGAATCACATCCTATGGGTCCAATCATGATATCAAAGAAACTCTTATCTCCATGGATGATGATAAACTTATGAGACCGCATTATGTGGCTCAAAATGATAATCATGATAATAAATGAAAAAATAATCTCTAATCCATCCATAAAAGGGTACCATTGATAGAGAACCTCATATTCATACAGTTATCTCGATCGATGAAGAACCTTGTATACAAAAATGTTCTAAATTCCATACATGCTAATATGTAATTGATATTTAAATGTTGACATATTCTATAATTGGGAATTAATGAATGATTTTTGAAAATATCTAAAATCTTAATGAGATTCCTAGAGTAGGAAATAATTCCCCCTAAGAGGTTGTGATGAGCCTGACCTCCCATCATATCAACCATTGATAGTTATTAAGTATCATCGGACAAGTTCCCCAATGAGCATCAGGATTTTGAAAGTAGTTTCATGAGTCATCATCAATATAAGAACTATTGGGTTTTTCCAGTTCTATGAATAAACCCCATTGGAAACCACCCATAATGGATGTGGTTTTATGTGTCTGATGTAAAGGTTGTCCCACCAACACCACAAAACACCATTCCAACCCAGTGTGGCATTCAAGGATAAAAAAAATACTTGATGATATTTTGATAGACAAGTGGTCACTTCTGTTTTTATTTTTTATCCTAATATTTATTATGTGGTTGATTAAATATTTTTTGATACAACAATGGTCAATCTGACAGGCATGCAGTCAATTCATTCCTTTGTGAAAATATTTATCACTATTATCACTTAGTTTATCTTAAGGTCACTTGAGTCCTTTAAGATGTAAAACATGTTAGATGAATAAATCATGTGGTTGATCTAGTATTTTTATAATTTTACACTATTTGGACTCAAGGTCGATAGTCTCTCTTGTTGAGCTTTATAGTCAATTCAAGGATTTGTAAAATTTTATGATTTTCCAGAAAAATATTTACCATTCCTAAAACATAGAATGTGTTATAAAAAACATAAACATAAATTGTGATAATTAAAATAAGGAATTCCTAGACTAATCCAACAAAGTTCAATATTAATATTTTTCATTAACTAGAGTTGAAAAATTAATTAGCATAGTAAAAGTTAGTTTGGAAAAAAGGGGGAAAGTTACAAGAAATCCATAAAAACCTAATCATTTTATCAAAAATTAGTTTTTCAAATTATTTTTAATAAACACACATTTTCCTCTCTTATTTTTTCCATTTTTTGTCCTTTTAAAGTTCAATAGTAACATTATGTTATTGAAAATGTAAGAGTTGCTCCCAAAAATACCCTTCCCTTCACTTATAAAATGGTAACAATTTCACCACTTAAATACATGACTTAACTTTGAATTACTCATAGAAACTATGAAATTTTTCTTTTACTATAACCATAACACACTTTTAAAATATTTTGGTAAACATTATTTAGAAAAATTCCTTCCTTTCCAAGGATACTTCTAATGAAAAACGAAGTCCCCAATGTGAGTATTATCAATTAATTAGTTTTTATTCATACTTATTATCATTAAAATATATTCTATAAATTATAATATAATAGAATAAGTATTAGTTATATACTTTAATTGTTGAGTCAATAATTTTTCCTTATGACTTTTCCATTCCTTCATGTTTTGAAAATCACAAACACCTATTTTATGGCAAAATGATTTTTATCCTAATAAGGGAAATTTTTCTTCCTTAAGGAAATTTTCCTTCCTCAAGGAAAATTTTCTTCTGATCATGTTTTATTCTCATAAGGAAAATTTATCCTTACCATTTTTTCATTCTTCATATCATAATTTTCTAAGTGTAAAAATTTGGTTTCATATTTAAAACCTCAGAATCCTATAAATACTTAGATATGAAGCATTCTGTTTTAGGATCTGAATTCTCAGAATTATGGTTATGAACTCTTCTGAGTTCTGACTCTGAGTTCTCTGAATTCAGACTCTGAACCCTTCTGAGTATTGACTCTGAATTCATATTAAGAACTTTTATAAAGATTTACTCTGAATTCAGATTACAAACTTTTATAAAGATCGACTCCGAATTCAGATTACAAACTTTTATAAAGATCAACATTGAATTCTGATTACGAAATTTTATAAAGATTGACTCTGAATTTTGATTACGAACTTTTATAATGATTGACTCTAAATTCTAATTACGAACTTTTATAAAGATGGACTCTGAATTTTCATTACGAACTTTTATAAAGATCGACTCTGAATTCTGATTACGAACTTTTATGAAATTCGACTCTGAATTCTAGATATGAATTCTAATGAGTTCCAACTCCGAATTCCTTGATAAACAGAATCCAAATGTCCTTGTATTATAGACACCGAATGTGTTTTTTTGTTAGACACTGAACTTTTATTTGATTAAATTCCGAATATTTGATTTTGGTTATATAACCATATTTTTTCTTACACTTGTTTTTATTATAAAACGATGTCATGCATTCAGTTACTAACTAACCATTATTTGAGTGACACATGTATAGGTCCCTCTGAGATTTAAGGAAAAATATGACTGTTGGAGGAGGGAGCCGACCGTTGGAGATGTGCCTATAAATAGGATCTCATTTGAATGAGCTCATAACACTTGATGAATGTTGATCACTCTAGAGACCACACGCTATTAAGGTGATTTCTAGAGAGAGAGACACTCATGCTTAGTGCATTCTGAACATCTTGTTCAGATTGCTTTGAGCAACTCCGAATGTTTTTGAGTACATTCGAGGACTTCTGGGGATAGGAAGACAGAGGTGCCGACTACCTTAAAGTTTGAGGACTTCCTTTCTGAGGAAGACAGAGGTTCTGACTACCATGAAGTTTGAGGGCTTACGGGAATAGAAAGACAGATACCGATCTTTGGATTGAGGGATTACCCTGGTGTGGGTAATACATACTTTCTTGAAAGTATAAATCAAGGGACCTTTATCCAAGGTTGTTGGGTACCCTTCTATTTGGGTTTAAATAGTTTATACTTGTTACTTGTTTTGTTACAAGTTTATTTTTTACGCTGAATTTTGATTGTTGAGGAAATTATAACTATCTTATACTTTCTTACACTTGTACTCTGATTAGTAAGATTCTATACGCTTTAAGGTAGAATCTTTTACTTGTAAAATTTTCTTAAGTTTCATTTCCAGAACCATATTTCCGGAACCTATCAAGTTTATAGAACTTAGAGGTGTTGTGAATTTACTTAGTTTAACTTTGTTAAACATTGTTTTCCCTAACCAACTTTAAAGGTTTCAAAGGAATTTTGTAAAGTATACAATTAACCCCCCCCCCCCCTCTTGTAATTTGAGTATCTACATTCACTATTTCGATCCTACAATTGGTATCAGAGTAGGTCTCTGAAATTCTTATCTTCACATATAAGTTTGCCTTGCTCAGTTTTCCTTGTTCATAATATTTTCCTTGCTTAGGAATATTTTTCTTTGATTCTGAACTTTTTCTATTAACAAGTTTTTGTGGAAAGATATTTTTCTTAAGATGGAAAGAATGAATGTTGGTTCTATCGACAATCATAATCCTACAAGACCACCTATTTTTGATGGTAATGATTATGAATATTGGAGAGATCACATGAAGACTTTTATTATCAACACTGAAGTAGATAATTTTGTTATGCTTATTGGAGGTTATCAAATTCCTGATAAGGAAGTTAGTACTTTCACAAATTAGGAAAAGCATGAATATCAACTGAATTATAAGGTATGCAATACTTTGCTTTGTTACATGACTAGAAATATATATAGCCAAATTTCATCTTGTGAATAAACAAATTGTATCTAGAATAAGCTTGAAGTTACTCACTTTGGAACTTTAAAAGTCATTGAAACTAGGAGATCCATGCTCGTAGCTGAATATCATGGTTTTTACTTTCCTTATGGAGAACCCATATGTAAGGTACAACAGAGATTTATGACTATCGTCAACAGCTTATAATCCATGGGTGAGAAAGGTTTATATGATGAAGATCTTATGGACAAGATCATAGACATCATGCCCAATGAGAGGGAATCCAAGAGAACAGCTATAGATGAGAATAGGAAGGTTACTCAGATTTCTCTTGATGAATTGTTTGGAACTCTTCTTCAACATGAAAACAGAATGAAGAGATATGATGATAATAATAAGGAGAAGAATGGTAATGGAAGTGTAGATTTTACAACCACTTTAAATCCTATGAAATCCAGGACTCCCAAAAGAGTTACTAGATCTAAATCTAATAAAGTTGTTATCCTATCTGAATATAGTGAAAGTGAGCATTCAGAAAATGAGTAAGCAAATATTTCTCGAAGGATGAAAAAGATTGTTGGATAGAAGAACTTTCAATATAGATACAAGAAGAAATATGGGAAAGGTAAGAAAGATGGATAAGTTACATCCTATGAATGTAGAAGAACTGGTTACATTATACCTGGTTGTCCTTTTCTTAAGAAAAGAGACAAGAAGGACAGAAATTCTGAAAGAAACAAGAAGAAGTTCTACATATCAAAGCATAATAAAGCCTTGAAATCCAATGACACTTGGAGTTCCAGTGGTGGAGATTCATCAGATGATTCTTCAGGATATGAATCTTTAGAGCAGAAGAATATTGGTTTAATATCCAGAGCTCTATTTCAAAATCATTGTTTTATGTCTAAGGTACGAACTGTTGAGTCCATGAACAATTTATCTTTAAGTGAAAATTTTCCAGATAGATATTTTTCTTCGGATGAAGAATTCTCTTCATCTGATAATGATAATTATTTACCTTCTTATGAGAAGGTTTCTAGATTTTCTAAGTTACTAGAAAAGAGAAATTGTAAAGTTTCTAAGAAACATTAGAAAGAAAATTATAGAGAATCTATTTTGATGAAAGAAATTTCAGATCTTACCCAAGATCATGGAAATAAAGATGGTGTTTTAGAAAAAATTTCTAAGAAACTTGAGGAAGTTAATTCTGAGAAGGATAAACTTTATAAGGATCTTAAAAATGTGTCTTTATAAAAAAATGATTTTAGAGGAAAAACTTAACTCTAAGTATATTATCCTAGAGGTTAGGAATTTAGTTCTAAGACTAAATTACGTGATTTTTTCTTTGAAGAAACTTCTTGCAAATTTTACTTCTGGTAAGGAAAATTTTGATAAGGTGTTTTCTCAAATTCAACCTCATGGTAATAATCAGGGTTTAGGTTATTCTCATGAAAAAACTATATTCAAAAACAATTATTTTTTTCCTTCAAGAGCCCCTTTTTATATTGAATGTCAAAGTGGTGGGCATTGGAAGAAAAACTACTCTTTAAATAAAGTTTAATATTTAGGTTTCATAAATCTTATTTTTCAAAGAAAATGTGGGTGCCTAAGATTTTTCTTACTAAAATTTCGGGATCCAAGAAAGTTTGGATTCAAAATATTTAACTTTTTATTATTTTAAGGAAAATAAAGAAAGTACCAACAATAATACATGGTACATGGATAGTGGATGTTCCCAGCATATGACTGGTAACAAAAAATTCTTTGAAAATATTATCAAAACAAAAGGAGGAAATGTAACTTTTGGAGATAATGCTCAGGGAGAAATTATTGGTATAGCTAATATTGTTCTTATTGGAAAATATTTGATCTCAAATGTCTTGTTTGTTAAGGGTCTTAAGCACAACCTCATTAGAAGAAGTCAATTATGTGATGAAGGATGCCTTTTGAATTTTAGGAATGATAAGTGTTTAGTACACAATTCCAAGGAAGAGTTTATTCTTTCTGCCCATAGGCAAGAGA
The DNA here is from genome assembly GCA_963277665.1 of Viscum album. Taxonomy (NCBI): domain Eukaryota; kingdom Viridiplantae; phylum Streptophyta; class Magnoliopsida; order Santalales; family Viscaceae; genus Viscum; species Viscum album. The sequence continues at coordinate 1,842,492,083 of OY728135.1, forward strand.
ATTTATACACTTTAAACTTAGAAGATCTTAGGAGCCAAGATCTACCTTACCTTATTGAAATGGAATATCAATATTGGTTATGTAATAGAAGTTTAGGACATTGTAACCTTAGAAACTTATGAAAACTTTCTAAGAAAAGACTAGTTAAGGATCTACCAGAGCTTAGTTTTGATTCTTAAAAAGTCTGTGATCCTTGTGAATATGGAAAGAAACATAAATCAAGTTTTAAATCAATAGGTGAAGTTTCAAAACACATAAATATTAGGCATCACTTTCTTAGGTTTCACACACAAATTACAGCTATCATTCTTCAATTTATCAGAACAAATGATCAACTTGATGATATTTTCACAAAATCTTTACCCTTTGATGGATTTTAATACATTAAACAGAAGTTAGGAATGATAAACTTAAGGTAATATTCCTTGTTAACATTTTGTTGAACCAATATTCTTATAGTAATAAACTCTTTTTCATAGGGACAGTACATTTTTTTGTCAGTATAATGAAAATTTTCGTAGTCAAATTTTCAAATTTTTCGTAATGAAAATTTTCGTAGTCAAATTTTAAAATTTTACGTAATGAAAATTTTCGTAGTCAATTTTTCAAATTTTTCATAATAAAAAGTTTTGTAGTCAAATTTTCAAATTTTTTTTAATGAAAATTTTCATACTTGAAATTTTGGTAATGATAATTTTCGTCCTCAAAAATTTTGAAATAAACATTTCTGTACCTAGATTTTTCGTAATGAGTTTTTCATAGTCATTTTTTTCCAAGTTCTTCAAGAAAAATTTTCCTCACTATGAATAATATTCCTTGAAATCCGAAAGATATGATTTCCTTTCTTAAGTTTTCGTAATCATATTTTACTTTTTGTTTTTTTGTTTTAAAAATTTTCGGATTCTTTTTTCCTTAAATCCGAATGTTTTCCTTTAAAAAATCTCAAAATATCAAATTCTACCAAATTTTCCTTGAGGCTATCATATCAAACATCAGATTTGATCAGAAGGATTTTTAGCCATTGGATCGACTATGTAAGTTCAATTGTCGCTTCCAACACCTATATAAAGGACCCCCGAAGGGGTATCCCACATCGATCTCAAGCTTTCACGTGCTCAAGTTCTGACCATCTACATAAGGTCGTTCCGAACCTCTCAGAGTTTCTTCAAATCTGAATGTCTATTGAAGTTCCTTCTCAAGAGATGTCTACTATGAAGCCAATTTCGGAGTGGAAGGTATATAAATAAAGGTTGGTGTAACCGAATTTCTTTTCCAAGTATGATTCTATTATATCCAAGAACATCAAGATGAATGGATGGGAAAGCCTATGCATTTCAAAACCAGGAAATCAAGATGTGGTATATCCGGGTTTTTATGTTGAATTCTATGAGACAGTATGTTCTTTAAGGAAGAAGGAAGAGAGAGGTTCTCTTTCAAAAGCTATGGAAAAACCTATGCCCTTTAATTCTCTAAGGTATCCAGCTTGGTTGGAATTGCATACGAAGGGGAAGCTGAGTATTTTTTCCACAAGTTTCTAGATAATATAGGAAGTTTCAATAAGGTGAAGGCCCTAGATATTCTTTTACTCTCAGATGTAAAGACTCTGAAGATCGCTCACTTATCTACAAATTATCAGATTCTGGAGTTATGGGTACAAGGATTGATCATTCTGAGAAAAGGTGATAAGGACACCATAGAGAAGAGTGATATATATATCTTGGATTTTTTGGTGAATCTAAGGAAGATCGATTTGATGAAGAACATTATCATTACGATTGAGAATTTTAAGAATAGGAACTTGAAGGCACAAATAATCATGTATCCAACTATCCTCTCCAAGTTGATAGTTTGGTGCCTAGAGTCTTTCAAAATCCCTTGCATCTCAAATATAAGGAATTGTAAAGTAATGTTAGTCAGTGATAACACCCTCAAGAGAATGAATACTGGATTTTCCAAAGACTCTAGAGAATTTATGATCTACCAGAAGAAGTAGCAGAAGATGATCTGAAAAAACAAGAGGCTGAACCTTCCAAAAACCCAGGAAAGAAAATAAAGCTGAAGGAAGTTGAAAAGGAAGATAAAACCACAAAATCTAAGGAATATCAATCCATACCTCCTAAGCCCAAAAAGAAAAAATCCTATCCAGATGAGGTTGTAGCAAAATGGAGGGAGGATAATAAGAATAGGAAAGCAGGGGAGCCACATTTCGATTTGGATCCTACAGAAGAAAAGGCTTTAAAAGAGACAACTGCTGATGAGCTTGAGAATAAAGATATGGAAAAGAAGCTAAAGAATAAAATTACTGAAGCCGAGATAGTACAATCTTTGTTAAAGGATACTGAAGTAGAATCCGAGAACATTCTGGTACCACAATCCTTCTTAGAAGAAGCCTTACCAGAGACCCCAGGAAAGAATTATGTCACTCCGAAAAAACTCAAAGAAAAACTTGTAGAAGAAGTGGAAGTAGAAGAAGAAGAAGAAGAAGAAGGAAGTGGTGACACAAATGACCTTATAAAGAAAGTTGAATATTATCATGACAAGGGAACTCCATATGATAAATTTTCAATCCGAACATCTGAAGCAGAGTCTTCAAATCTTATCACTCCTGGAGAAGAAGAGAAAGTAGTGGAAATCAAAGTTGATGATGAGGTGAATAAATTGTCAGAGGAATAAAGTTATAACCATAAATTTATTCATCCTGAGAATGTTGAGGCCAAAGCTGAGAAAGAAAATATTGATGAGGATAGAATTTTTCAACTGTCTGACAGTGAACATGAATCTCCAAATGAGGAAGTTGTTCCGAGAACTGATAAAGGGAAAAAGGTGGTTGAGGATACACCTTCTAAAATTGTTTCAAAGAAGAAGGAAGCCGGTGGATCTTCTAAGAGGAATCTTGTTGAGATAGAGAAAGATACCTCTCATAGCAATGTTTCAAATTCGGAATCATATTCCTTAGTACATGATTTTGTTGAAAAATCCTTGAAGAAGCTGGTTTGGACCATTCTGACTTTTTCCATCATAGACTCTAGATGCTAGATGCTACAACACACCTTGAACCAGAAATCGTATTCTGTATCTATGGTTATGGATAAGTGTGTAAAGATAGAGGCTGATTTCAAAACTTTCCTCATAGGCTACAAAGCTCACAGAAAATCTTGTAAGAAAATAGCCAGCTGGTCAAATAATTCAATACCAGAAATGAGAGAACTTGATGAGTTTCAAGATCGTGTCAATGAGGATTTTGACATAGAAGATGGTAAGATCAAGGATCTAACAACCAGTTTTGAAGAAAAGCTAAGTCTTGAGCAGAATAATCGGATTCAAGAGGTAAAAGATCTAAATGGTAAATTATACTCTGTTTCTCAAGACTAGAAGATAGAAAGGGATCTTCATATCAAGATTGAAGAGAAGCTAGTGAAGCCAGATGAGTTGTTGAATGCTTAGGCAGATGTTCTGAAGGCTCGGGAAGAAAAGATCAAAATCTTAGAGAAGCAAGCAAAGGAAGACCACAAGGAGCTAAAGAAGCTAAAAACCATAGTTAAGAAATTGATACCCAAGGAGAAGGAAGGAAAATAGATCCAATCCGATCTTTTGTTGTATTTTCTTTCCTTGTACAATTTCTTCCTATTTTAATGAAATTTTGGTTGATCATTGTTGTTTGGTTGCTTTAAACTAATATTTCAGGTACTATAATTTTTTTCTATTCCCTCAAATTCTTTTTGAAAATCAAAACAGGGGAGAAAAGGAAAAAGAACACCTAGTAAAGAAGAAACATTCCTAATTAAGGTGGAGTTTATCTAAGGGAGAGTTTATCTAAGGGGGAGTTTCTCATCCTAAATATTTCCATATGCAAGATAATGTAAATTTCCATTCTGGAAATCAGAATACAATCCTTAGTTGTTCTAAGCCTAAGGGGGAGTTAGTCATATTCATTTGGATCCATAAGTAAAGGGAGATAAGTTTTATTTTCAAAGTCCTTATATTCTTTTTCATAAGTATGTTTGTGCTTTCCAAAAATGGGGAGATTGTTGAGTCAATAATATTTCCTCATGAATTTTCCATTCCTTCATGTTTTGAAAATCACAAACACCTATTCTAAGGAAAAATGCTTTTTATCCTGATAAGGGAAATTTTTCTTCCTTAAGGAAATCTTCCTTCCTCAAGGAAAATTTTCTTCTGAACCTATTTTATTCTCATAAGGAATTTATCCTCACCATGTTTTCATTGTTCATATCATAGTTTTATAAGTGTAAAAATTTAGTTTCATATTTAAATCCTCAGAGTCCTATAAATACTTATATATGAAGCATTCTGTTTTAGGATCTGAATTCTCATAATTCTGGTTACTAACTCTTCTAAGTTCTGACTCTGAGTTCTCTATATTCAGACTCCGAACTCTTCTAAGTTTTCACTCCGAATTCATATTATGAACTTTTATAAATATCGACTCCAAAATTCTGATTACCAAATTTTATAAAGATCGACTCCAAATTCTGATTACGAACTTTTATAAAGATCAACTCCAAATTCTGATTAAGAACTTTTATAAAGATCGACTCCGAATTCTGATTATAAACTTTTATAAAGATCGACTATGAATTCTGATTATGAACTTTTATGAAGTTCGACTCCGAATTCTAGATATGAATTCTAATGTGTTCTAACTCCAAATTCCCTGATAAATAGAATCTGAATATCCTTGTATTATAGACACCAAATTTGTTTTTTGGTTAGAGTCCAAACTTTTATTTTCTTATATTCGGAATATTTGATTTTGGTTATATAACAATATATATTTTTACACTTGTTTTTTTATAAAACAATGCCATTAATTCAGTTACTAACTAACTATTGTTTGAGTGACATGTATACAGGTCCCTCCGAGATTTAAGGAAAAATATGACCATTGGAGGAGGGAGTCGACCGTTAGAGATGTTCCTATAAATAAGAGCTTATTTGAACGAGCTCATAACACTTGATGAATGTTGATCACTCTAGAGACCACACGTTGTTAAGGTGATTTCTAGAGAGAGAAAATATCATGCTTAGTGCCTGCTGAACATCTTGTTCAGATTGCTTCGTGCAACTCCGAATGTTGCTGAGTACATTTGAGGACTTCCAGGGATATGAAGACAGAGGTTCCAACTACCTTTAATTTTGAGGACTTCCTTGCTGAGGAAGACAGAGGTTCCAACTACCTTGAAGTTCGAGATCTTGTGAGGATATCAAGACAAATACCGATCTTCGGATTGAGGGATTACCCTGGTGTGGGTAAGGTAGACTTTAAATCAATGTACCTTTATCCAAGGTTGTTGGATACCCTTCACTTTGGGTTAAAAGATTTTATACTTGTTACTTTTTTTGTTAAAAGTTTATTTTTTCCACTGCATTTTGATTGTTGAGGAAAGTATAACTATCTTATACTTTCTTACACTTGTACTCTGATTAGTAAGATTCTATATGCTTTAAGGTGGAATCTTTTACTTGTAAAATTTTCTTAAGTTTCATTTCCAGAACCATATTTCTAGAACCTATCAGGTTTGTATAACTTAGAGGTGTTGTGAATTTACTTATTTCAACTTTGTTAAACAAATTTTTCCCTAACCAACTTTAAAGGTTCCAAAGGAATTTTTGAAAGTATACTATTCACCCCCCCCCCTCTTGTAATTTGAGAATATAAATTCACTATTTTGATCCTACATTAATGTGACTATATTAAGGGTATTATCAATACCTTTTCATACACTCATTCTATTAAGAAAAAAAATTATTGTTTGTGCGTTGTGCGAACTACTGCCTCCGCGACGTAACATGTTTTATTTTCATTCATCTCCTTGAAAGGTTGAATATAAGGATAGTATTAAATAAGAAATATTATTTTAATGAAATCATTTAGGTTCTATTATGAAAAATTTTATAACCTCTTAATGATATGATCAACAAAAAATTATCGTTAGTTCAATCATTTAAAATAAGTGTGCTAAGAAGATAATGTTTTATTAAAATCATACAAGACTTAAATATCCATTACTTATTCCTAAAATTAATTCTAATTATGATTAATAACGCTAATAAATAGTAAATAATATCATTAATCACCCATTATACTATAATTACAAAAAACACCTCAAAATCATTCAATAAATCAGGGTATGTTCATGTTTGGGTCAGTTTAACAAACTACATGAACAATACTATGAATTTATATCATGAATGACTATGGGAAACTAATTACTATTATAATATTATATAAACATGTAAATTGATGTATTTTTTGGTTCTATATATTTTAAATAAATACTTAATTCATTAATTAAGAAAACACTCTCTAATCGTTAATAATCACTAAAACATGTTTATTATCGATTTTATATTCAAGGATAAAGTCTAAAACACTCTTGAAATGGATATTAAACATGATAAATTATTATAATACATCTCAAAAAGTAACTTTAATGACCTATTAATTCCAAATTATGGAATAAGAAAGAATATGAACACCACTACTATAAAACTAGTACGAACGATCAAAACTATAAACTCCCGATGTGGAAAATTGGGAGAATTTATATAGAAAATGACTATTAATAAAGATTATGAAAGAAAATGGATATTAGTAATGTTCTTAATTATGTTATTAAGATATATATGTTTGTGATACAGTATGTTTAAGTAGGTTTGTGGAAGTTAGGAATAAGAGGTATGGGTTTTCATCTCATTTTTCTCCTTTTAAGACATGTTTCGTATTATGAGCTTAATTTCATTTTTGGTGTATATACTACCTATATTAGATATCATATCATGAATTATATTTTAATCATGGTATTTTAAGATCAATTAAAATCCCTATCTTTTAAGTTGTTTTGATTAAAGTGTTACTCAAGTTGCAAGGGTTTTCTTGGTCTCAATTCTGGCCTTTTGAGAAATAATTAATTTTGTGAGCCATGTTTTCAATGAATGGGGTATTATCCCCCATGGATATATTTTTATCATACTCGTTATATTTCATATAATTTATTAGAAAAATCATATTCCCTTATTCATGTGGTTATTGATCTAATTGTTTCCACAGTAGTAAGAGTTTTCGATAACTCAATTTTTGTTAATTGAGTTATGATTGTTCCATTGAACATATTTCATATAAGTTGAGTATATTCTAATATTTTATTGTATTATGTGGTATTATCTCATTATTTTCTAGGTATATAAATTCCAAAAAATAAATCTTTTGAAAAATATTTATAACTTCTTGGGATATGTTCTATTATAAACAATCACTTTCTTTATCTGGATGGATTATAATCATGTTCTTCCTGTATTATCATAGTCTTATACCCATTTCTCTATATAGTGTGACCATCACATTTTACATAAATCAAATTAGATTATGTTCACCTATAAATTATGATATTTTATTGAAATGTGGAATAACATTCTTGATTATTATTGACTATGAAAATAGGTTGTTAATGTATTAAAATTTTGTATTCTCATTATATAAATATCCATGTTTTATTGATAAATTTCTTCCTTAGGTAAAAGTACGAAATGCCTTATTGAATCTTATAGTGAATTAATTTTACTTAAATAGTTTATGGGTGGGGCTTGGAAATATATATCCCCTCAATGCATTAATAGGTCATATAAGACAAAATAGGTCAGGATTTGGTGTATGCAACTTCCTATAATAGGTTAGTGTCTTGGTTCAAGGCCTTCATTATAGGATGTCTTGACTTTGGTCTTGAAAACAAGTAAATGTTATTGGCATAAGGCCTTAACAATAGGTTTTTTATATTCATCATTATGCATTCTATCAGTATGAGATTAGTATTATTGATATCCATTTATTCATTTATTATCTTAGATATAGAATTCATTCAGTCAAAAGATGATTATGGCTTCATGTTTTTTATTTATTACTCCAATAATTTGTATTCCATGTTTATTCCATGATTTCTGTAGTTATATGTTTCCCTTACTAAAAAATTTAGTTCACCCCATCTTATGTTTCTATTTCCCTAGGTTAAGGAGAAAAGTAATACCCATTACATGATTATATGGATACACCAATGAAAGAATTTGTGGTATATGTTTAAGGCTTATGATTAATTAATTAGTTTCATATATAATGCAAAAATTATCAATTTTATACAAAAAATGGGATTTATCAATTTATGTTTTTTCTAATTATCTAAAGCTCTAAAACTTAAAAGATCATTTTGATGTAAGAGATCAATAATCCTTATTGGTTTTTTAATTATATATGATGTTATCCAGTATTTTATAGCTTATATCAAAGTAAGTATATAATGTATGTGTCCATGGTACTAGATCTGGGAATTTGTGTCTGAGGCATCATAGTTGGTATCAATGGAAGTTTTATACAACATTGGAGATAAGGATGTTTGTTAAGGATAATTTAAGGGTTGATAAGTTAGGATAAATCATAATTTGAAAGGTATAGAAAACCCTTGGGGATAATTACTTGACATAGTGTTGAGGAAATAATTCACATTTTATTTTATGAGAAGGAGAATAAAAATTTAGTGAACCCCTTAAGAATAAGTCTAAGTATTGGATAACACCTGATGCTTTGGTAAAGTGAATATTATGTGGTTTTTTCTAGAAATACATCCCTATCTTTGTAATTAAAAGTGGATAAGGCTATGGTATAGATACACCTAGGGGTAATCACCCCAAAAAGGGTTGGTTTAGCATTGACTCAATTATGACTCTAATGTATGATAAGTTGGTCTAAGACTGCACACCTTGAGAGACACTCGTGGGGGATATTATTTGGTTAATCACATTCTATTTAAGAATAACTATGAAGGATTCTAGAATAATTTTAACTAATTAATTTATATAATCTAATATAAATATGAATATGGGTAACCAACGATTAAATGAGAGAGTTATATGTTGATCCAAAATTATCATATGTTATGAACAAAGGTGTTATGAGGGAAGAAATACTCATATTGTTGTTTTCATATTCATATTATTAATAATTTTATAACCATTTTGGTTTTAGTATTTGGTTAAAAAAGGATCATGAATATAAAGCAGATAAAGTTATGTATCTAGAAACAACTATAAATTATTTGAATAAGGGAGCATACTTATATAGTTTACAATCTTTGTATATTCCTTCTATGATGGGAAATTTGTATTTTCTTGTCTTACCTAAGGTATTCAGATTTATATTTTAATAATCTTGGAACTTATAACTATTCTCATTAGTGAGTATATTTATCGATGATATTCTGGTATATTCTAATTTTTTTAGGATTATGTGAAAAATCAAAGGATTATTCTTCAGCCATTTTATTATAAAGTTTTTGAAACATATATTAAATGGTATTAATGACCTTGAAATTTATTTTTTTAAAATGTTTTATTTTCTAGGATAACTATTGGAGAACACATGATTGAGGTATGGATAAATATTAAGTTTAATATACACTCAATGTTGGGATAATAAAGGGTGCTCTAATTTTTAAGAAGTAAGTTACATAATAATTGGTAACCCTGTGATTTATAATTAATTCATGATATTTTTTGGGGAAGTTCGTCTCATTTTAGGTATTATGATGTATAGTGACTATTGTGTGACCTTATAAACTAGTGGTAAATACAAATTGTGTTTCAAAGATATAGTTAATTTTTATAAAAATATAATATCGGTGTGTTTTAATGTCATGGATATTAAAATAGGTTTGGGGAAATGTTTGTTATTGAGACTATGTGATTAGGGTATATAAATACTTGGTTATATTATTTTATGAATGATTAATATTTTTTGAGGAATGATATGTTGAATTTTGTGAGTATAGATTTCAATGATTATTGGGTTTAGAATATTTTAAGAAACTTAATTTTAATTTGGAATCTCTATTTTGAGGATTATTTTAATAATTATGAGAGAACACAACTAAAATTAACCTATGTTAAACCAATAATGATATGTGTTAGAATTATAGGGATATAGGTTGAACTAATTTTGATACAATTTGAGTTATAAGAACTATATGTTACCATAATGGACTTATATAGGTTAAATTTTCCTATGGATATTTATGATAATTCACCTATATTAATCATCGGTCATGTTAACTCTTTTGGTTTTAATAATGGATGGAACTACAAAGAACCCTATGTATGATGGACAATGGGGAAATTTCCTCAATGAATAGTCCATTGGAATATGATGTGGATTGATAAACTTGGTGATTATTCCAAAATAGCTATCATGAAATATGATAAACAATGTAAACATAGTCAAGTCTCAAACACAGCAAGGAAGATAAATATGGAGTCTCATGAAAGATCAAGTGATGAAGAAGATGATGGAAAAAATATTCAATTTATTATATGTAAAAAGTGTCAAAAGAAACATGGGGGAAGTTTACTTAAATGGATAGGTAAATTCTATAAGTGTGGAGTTAAAGTTCATCCAAATCACAAGTGTAAGGAAAAGAGAAAAGCTACAAAAATTTGTTGCTTTAATTTTAAGATAGTTGGGAATTATGTGACTCAATTTCCCAATCTAGGGGCCAATGAAGTAAATAGTCACTAATAACCATGAAAACAAGGCAAATCCTATGAAACAACTACTAAGGAATTATATAGTATGTTTTGACTATTACTTTTCTAGTGTCCCATGTAATGTATGTTTTCACCAACAACTATATATTGAGTTATAAATCAAAAACCTTAGTGTTATGATCACAACATAAATCATTTTTAATATTTATTGGAATTTATTCCTTTTAGACCTAGATCTATATCCATTAGTATAATTTTATGTGAAATTAGGAATGGGTTATCTCTCATTATAAATATCCTATAAAAAATATTTATATAGATAAATATCATTCCATATCCTAAATAAACCCATCATCATCTAGAGGTGTATGATTAATTATGATTTATCAATAGAAATTACTCTGATTTTACAAGTCAAATTGTGAGAAAACAATTTATTTAAGGGGGGAGAATGTAACACCCCAAAATTCTAATATCGGATTACCTTTAAATAATTCAATGTGTTTGATAACTTACTCCACACATAACACCAAAATTAACTGAAACCATTATATATTTATATAAAATATAAATATTTTAGGATAAGCATTAAAATACTAAACATTTATATAGAAATAATAAATAGGAGTAACTTATTTTTGAATTATATGTATATAGAAAATAAAGGATACTTTAAATATGAATAAAATTCAATTGTTTACCTAAAATGAATAATAATATCATTTATTATTTAGAAATTTATTTTTATAAAAAAATATTTTATGTGATGTTAATTTATATTTTAAGAAATATATAATTAATGATAAATTCTTTTTATAATTATACAATACTAATTTAGTTGGTAAATGATATGAAATAAGATTAATTACATTCAATATTTGAAAATTTCATTTTCTCATAAAAACGGTTTCCCATTTTATTTAAAAACACCATTTATAAAATTTTCAATTATAAATTAATAAAAATGAGCTTAATTTTTTTAATTACTAATGTAAAAAAATTAATTAGTATAAATTTTTAATCTTTTTCTAAAGAGGTCAGTTTTTAGTCGAAAAATATTGTTTTCAGAAAACATGTAATTTTAATGACTTTGCCATGACATAAGAATGACCTCTAAATTTAGAATAATTTTAAAGTAATAAAATATGAGTTTTATGAAAAAAAAATTATTCATTTTAAAATATTCTTTGAACATAGAAAACCTATGGTAACATTTTTATAACTAATTAAAATGTTAGTTTAATATAAAAATGTTTCTAGTATTTTCTTTGAATCAATTATTTTTCAAGGTAGATCAGATTTGGAATTGCCTTTGTAGAATCATATACTTTTTTTTATTAATTAAATATATTTTATTAAAATCAGAATCAAAAATAATTTTATCTTATATATAAATTCAAAGCTTTAAAATTTTATTTCTATGAAAACTATTTTTATGTCATTTAGTGTATTTATTTCAAAATTAACTTTTCAGAAATTTAGAAAATTTAATTGATAAAATTATTTTAAAATTTTTAATAATAAGTATCAAATTAGTTAAAAATTTCAATATTAATATAGTTCATTTAGATTAATTAATACGGTTTAAAAATTCCTTACCAGGGTAAAAGTAATTTTGGGTAAAAGGGAAAAAATTAAAACAAAAAGGCATAAACACTCAAAGTTGTCTAAAAAGGATTTTTTTAAGTTATTTTTGAATAAAATTCATTTACCTCTCCACTTTTTTCCATTTTATGTCCTTTTACACTTGAATAGTAACCTTGCATTATTGAAAATGTAAGAGTTTCTCCTAAAAATACCTTTTCCTTCACTTAAAAAATTTAAAATATTTATTACTTCATGACACATCTTGACTTAGAATTACTCCTTTAATATATACCATTTTTATCCTAATATAAGCCTCTCCCACTTTGAAAAACTTTTAGTCACCATTAGTTATCAAAATTCCTTTTTTTCTGGTGAGACTTCCAAGGAGAATCTAGGTCCCCAACTTGAGTATTATCAACTACTTAGTTTTTATTATTTATTATATAATTTAAATTTATTCTATCCACACTAATATCATTTTATTAGTATCATTTATTTACATTTATTTTTATATATTATGGGTATCGTCAATTTTTATTCATCAACCCCATCCATTAAGAAAAACAAAATTTTTTTTCGTATGTTGTGAAGACTATCACCTCCATGATGTAATACATATCTTTTTTCCTTAACCACCTTACAAGGTTGGATATAAGTATGGTATTAAAGGATAAATATAATTATTATTATATCATTAAAGTTATGTTATAAAAATTGGTGAACCTATTAATGGTATTATCAACAAATAATCATTGTTAGTTTAATCATTTAAAATAAGCATGCGAATTAGATAATCTTTTAATCAAATTATATAATAATTTCATATACATTAATTATTCCTATAATTAAATTAAATTATGATTTATATCACTAATAAATAAAAAATAATATCATTATTCTCATGGTATAATGACATTACAAAAATACCACCTCATAATCTTTCGTTAAATAAGGGTATGTTCATGTTTGGGTCGTTTTAACCACATACTTGAACAATGATAAAAATTTATTTAAAGAATGACTATGGGAACATAATTACTATTATAATATGATATAAATGTGTAAATATAATTATTTTCTATTTTATATATGTTAAATAAATAGTTAATTCATTAATTAATAAAACACACTCTAATCATCAAGAATCAAGGAAACATGTTTATTATATATTCAACGATAAAGACTAAGACACTCGTAAAAGGGATTTAAAACACTATTTATTATTATAATGCATCCCTAAAATTAACCTTAATTACCTATTAATTTTTAATTTTATAATAATAATTAATATGAAAACCACAATTATGAAACTAGTAGAAATGGACAAAAATATAAACACCCGATGTGGAAAATCAAGAAAATCATATTGAGAATGAATATTTATAAAGAGTATGAAAGAAAATGGATATGATTTATTTTATGAATAAATTTATTAAGATAGTTATTATTATGATATAGTTTATTTAATTATATCCATGGAAGTTAGGAACAAGTGGTAAGGATTTTTATCTCAAATTCCTCTCTTTGAGACATGTTTGGTATTAAGCACTTAATTTCATTTTTATAGTATATATAATACCTACATGAGATATAATATAATTAATTATAATTTAATAATGGTATTTTAATTTCAATTACAATCCCTCTATTTAATTTAGTTTTTATTAAATTGTTACTCAATTTACAATGGTTTTTATGGTCTCAATTCTGATTCATTGAATATTAATACATTTTATGCACCATGTTTTATTTGAATGGTGTATTCACCCATTGGGTTATATTTTTATCAGAAACCTTTTATTTCATGGTATTTACTAGACAAATAATTTTCCATTACTCAATTGGATATTGATCCAATTATTTTCCCAATAGTAAGTATTTTTTTAACTCAATTTTCCTTCATTAAGTTATGATCATTACCTTAAACTTATTTCATATAAGTTGGGTATATTACACCCTTTGATTGTATTATGTGGTATTCTATAATTATTATATTTTCATATAAATTCCTATAAAACAAAACTTTTGAAATCTATATCTTCCTTATTAGGATATATTCTATTGAAACCATTCACTTTCTTTCTCAGGATGGCTTATGATCATTTTATTCTAGTATTGTCTTAGTATTATACTCATTTCTATATATGGTGTGAACATAACATTATACATAACTTGATTATATGGTGTACACCCATAAAGTATGATATTTTAATTGAATAAGGAAAATATTTACATTCTTGATGCTTATTGACTGATAACATAGGTTAATCATGTATTGATATTCCATATTCTAATTATATAGATAGCCATAGTTTAATGATTAAGAGGTTCCTAAAGGAATGGTATGAAATTCCTTGTTGACTCTTATAGTGAATTTTTTAGACTTAAACAAAGTGATAGGTGGCATTCATAATTATATATCCCCTCTATGTATCGATAGGTCTCATAAGACAAAATAGGTTGGTTTCTGGTGTATGCCTCTTCCCAGAATAGGATAGTGTCTTGGCACAAGGCCTTCACAGCATCATGTCTTGTATGCGGCCTCGATGACAAGTAAAGTGTCTTGGAAAAAGCCCTTGATAGTAGGTTTTTGATGTTTTGAATTATTCATTCCATCAGTATGATATAATTATTATCAATATCCATGTTTTTATTTATTATCATAGATATATAATGCTCTTAGTTTCACATTGATTATAGATTAATTTTGTTTATCTATTCATTCCATAATGTTTATGCTATGTTTATGCAATGATTGCTTTAATTATATGTTTCCACCACTGATCATTTGATATCACTTGTTCTAATGTTTATATTTCCCCAAGTTAGGGAGAAAATTAGGAAACATTACATGATTAGAGGGATAATACATGTGAAAGTATTTGTGGCATATGTTGTATACTTTTCATGAATTAAGTAGTTTCATATATAATGGGAATATTGAAAATTTGATACAAAAAACATGGGTGTTATCAGTTTATGTTTATTTCTAATTCTCTAAGTCCTAAACATAAATAGATCCTTCAAATATAATATATCGATAATTGTTACTGGTTTTTTAATTATATATGGTTATACTATGGTTTTTAGAGCTGGTATCAAAGAAAGTATGTGAGGTATGTGTTTATGGAATCGGATCCAGGAGTGTGGGTCTAAGGAGTAATAGATGGTATTAAAGGAATTTTTAGAATACTTTGTATATTATTATGTTTTTTTAGGATAATTTAATGCTTAATAAGTTAGGGTTGATCATAAGTTCAAAAGTATATTTAACCCTTTGGGATAAGTATATGATTTAATGTTAAGGTAATAATGCACATTTTATTTTTTGATTCGGATAATAAAACTTCAATGAAAAACATGTTAGTAAGTCTAAGTATTGGATAACATCCAAATGTTTTTTTAAATTATAGATTGTGTTTTTTTTCCTATAAATACATCCATTTATAGATACTAGAAAGTGGATGTGGTTGTGACACATATGCACCTAGAGATAATCACCTTGATAAGGGTTGTCTGATCAATAACTCCATCATCACTCTAATGCACAATGAGTGGGTCAATGACTACACACCTTGTGAGACACTTCTAGAGGATATGCTTCGGTTAATCACATTATCTTAATGAGCTATTATGACATATTTAAGAGTGAGTTTAACTAATTTGTTTAGATAACCTAATCAAAAAATCACTATGGATAAATATGGATTTAACAAGGGAGTCATAGGTTGATCCAAAAGTATAATTTGTTAAAAAAAGGTTTCATAAGTGAATACATATTCAGAATTATTTTTTATATTCATATTTTGAATATTATCATATGAATTTTTGTTTTAGTATTTTTTTTAAACGGGATCATGAATAAGAATATGAGAAAGGTATGTATCTATAAACTACTATATTTTATAACTGAATAAGGGATCATACTTATATAGTTTATAATCTTAGTATATTAATACTATGATAGAAAATGTGAGTAATTGAGTCTTACCTAAGGTAGTGATATTGATATTTTAATAATATTAAATCTCATATCTATTCTCATTAGTGAGTGAAATTTATTAATGATATTCTGATATATTCACAACTACGGATTAATATTTAGTAGTTTTAATTTAATGATATGGAAACATGAATTAAATGAAATTAATAACCTTGAAAAGTAATTTTAAGATATGTTTTTATTTTTTGGCATAACTATTTGAGAAAACATGATTGAGGTATGGATAACTCTTAAGTTTAATATACACATGATGTTGATATAATAAATGGTGGTTTTATTTTGAATAAGTAAGTTAGATAGTAATTTTTAAACTTTGGATTGATAATTGTTTCATGATATTTTTGGTAAATTCCATCTCATATTTTTCATTATGATATATTGTGATTAGTGTGTGGACTTATGAAATGGTGGTTAATACTATATAAGGGCTAAATATAGTGTTAAATTTTTATGGAATATATAATCTTGTTGCTGTTTAATGTCTTATATACTGAAAAAGGTTTTGGGAAAAGTATGTTATTTATAGTATATGATTAGGGTATATACATACTTGGGTGTATGATTATAGGAATGATCAATGTTGTTTGAGGAAGGATAAATTGGATTTCAAGACAATATATTTAAATGATTGATGGATTTAGAATATTTTAAGAAAGTTTATAGAAATTTGGATTCTTTATTTTAATGATTAGGTTAATAAGTATGTGATAACCCAACTCAAAGTAACCTAGGTTGAACAAAAAGTGATATATTTTAAACTAACAATGATATAGATTGAATTGAGTCTGATACAATTTGAGTTATAAGAACTATAGGATGACATGATAGATGTCTTGAGGTCAAATTTTCCTATGGTTATTTATGATAATTCATCTATAATAATCATCACTCATGTTAACTATTTTGGTTTTAGTAATGGATAAAATTATATGGAACCATGGTTTTGATGGATAAAGAAGATATTACCTTGATTAACAACCCATCAGAATGGGAGTTGGAGTGGGAAACCTTGTGATTATACAAAACAAGATATCACTAAATATGATAAAAAATGAAAATATATCCAAAGTCCCAAACACACTAAGGAAGAGAAATATGGGGTCTCATGAAAGATCAAGTTATAAAGATAATAAATAAAAAAGATTCAATTTCATATATGTCTAAATTTTGGGGAAAACATGTAGGAAATTTCCTTACAATGATGAGTAAATGTTATAAGTGTTGAGTTAAAGGTCATCAAACTCACAAGTGTAAGGAAAATAGATTAACTATAAAAAAGTTTTGCTTCAATTTTAAGAGATTTTTTCATTATGTGACTCAATGTACCAATATAGGGTCCAATAAGGGTGATAGTCACCAACAAATATTCAAATAAGGAAAGGATTATGAAAATACTATTATTTAATCTGATAAGTATTCAATTAAGATTTTATAATGCCATGTATGATGTAAGTTTTCACCAACTACTGGATATTAGATTATAAATGAAAACCCCTAGTGGTATGATCATCATATAAATCTTTTTCTGGGTTTGTGGGAAATTATTCTTTATGGATATAGATCTACATCCCTTAGAATAATTCTATGTGAAATAAGGAATGGGTTATCTACCTTTATAAAATTCTTATAATAATTTTTTATATAGATAAATCTCATTCCATATCCTAAATAAACCAATGATCAATTAAAATCTTCCTTGATGAGCCTCCTTTGGAATTAAAAACTAAAGTTAGTTAAATAATGAAGACTTATACCTTTTCTCCTTATAAGGTTATTGTCATTTGGGAATCAACAAACAATGCAATCATTAGCAGCCGTTGTTATTATCAGTTTGTTTTTATAGGATCCAAACATGATTTTTACTGGTTCCATCAATTCAACAAAGCATGGATATAAACCTTTAGGATCACTCTGATTTGGAGATTGGAAGATCATCATCTTCATACTGATTCATTCATCCAATCCTTTGGTGTTTTCCTCTATTTTAGGTGTCGCCTCAGCAATCAGAAATGGTAATATTTCACTCACATGTTTCTCAGTTGTTCAATTTCCACAATACTCTATAATGTTATCTTTTACCAATTTTAGATGTTGAGACCAATGGATAACTTTATCATACGATTTCTTCAATATGGTAATTGTTCTATTTCACCAAAGCTTTCCAAAATCTTCCATCTGGCAGCGGCTGAACTACTTCACTTGATTTGGAATGGGTATAATTGGTTGATTCACTACAAATTCACTTTCAATATTCATTCGGTTATTTTTGTTATTATGTTTTCCATTCAAGAATTAAATGTGCTTTGTAATGGTTGTTTCTAATAGAATTAATGATTTTATGGTTCTTATAAGAATTGGGATTGTCGGAAATTTCAAGCCGCATGTTGGTACTTGTTAAGTTTTTTTAATAATCCTCTATATAAGTGGATTAAAATTAATTCAGATGCTTCTTTGAAAGGTAAACTAGTCCCTCTGGATGCGGTGCTTTTTTCGTGACCATTGGGGCAGTTTTCTTGGCTATTTCTTTAGTCTATGTGGTTTACCAACATCCTTGTAAGCTGAAATTCTTGGATTCATTAATGTAGTTTAATTTTATAAATCCAAAGGCTGGAATAACCTATGGATAGAAAGTGATTCCACTGTTATTGTTTTGGCCATCAGGAATGGATTGAATCAACTTTCCTGGAGTATCATAGCTCGATGGATGGAATTCTTGAATACCCTTTCTGGACTCAACTATTTCATCATACATTATTACCAATAAGAGAATTAGGTTAAGGATATCCATTCCAATAAAGGTATTGATAGGAATATTACTTGGATGGATAGTCTTCTTACCGATTTGATGTCTTTTATGATATATATTGTCCTAAAATTCCATCATTTGGACTCATGTAATTATTTAATTTTTTTAATAAATTGTCCTTGGCCTCTTAGGTCAAGGAACACCCTTTAAAAAAATATAACCCTTAAAAACCTATCCATTGTATTAGTCATAATTAATAGGAGTAACCTCTTTATTAATTATATATATATATAAAAAAATACTACTTTTAATATGAATGAAATTAAATTAGCATACATGAAATGACTAATAAGATCATATATTATTTATAAATATATTTTTATAAAAAAAAATCTCTTATGTGATATACATTTCTATTTCAAGAAATATATGATTAATGATAAATTATGTTTATAACTGGTTAACACCATTTTATTTGGTAAATGATATGAAATTAGAATAATAACAGTTAATATTTATATATTTTATTTTCCAAAAAAAATGATTTTTCATTTTATTCAAAAACTATATTTATAAAAATCGATATTTGAAAATAATAAAAATTAACATCATTTTTTAATTTCTCACATCAAAATTGACTTAGTTTGATTTTTTGAGTTTTCTTTAAAACAGTTGATTTTTAGCTAAAAAAATATGGTTTTCACGAAACTTATAATTTATATAACATTAAAATTATAGAATAATGACCTAAAAATTTATAAAACCCTTTAATTAATAAAATATAAAATTGTGGAAAACAGTATTCATTATAGAATATTCTTTAAACTAACAAAACCTATGGAAAACATTTTTATATATAATTAAAATGTTACTTTAATATAAAAACTGTTTTTGGTATTTTCTTCAAATCAAGTATTTTTCAAGGGAGATTTGGTTTTTTATTACCTTTTACGCCTCATATCCTTTATTTTTTAATATCCAAAATAATTTTATCTTATATATAAATTTAAATCTTAAAAGAGTTATTTCTCAAAAAATAGTTTTTAAGTGATTAAGTGTATTTATTTTTAAATTAAATTTTCAAATATTTAAAAAATTTATTTGATAAAATTATTTTAAAATTTTTAATTATAATTATTAGGTTAAAATTTTCAATATTATTATTTTTCATTAAAATTAATTACTAAGGTTTAAAAAATAATTACTAAGGAAAAAAAGTAAGTTTTGGTAAATGGAAAAAAGTTAAAACAGATTTCCATAAAAAAACTCAATGTTGTCTCAAAAGTGATTTTTTAGGTGATTTTAAACCCAAAATAATTTTCCTATCCTATTTTTTACATTTTTTTCCTTTGACACTTGAATAATAACCTTACATTATTTAAAATGTAAGAGTTACTCCCAAAAATATCATTCCCTTCACTTATAAAAGGGTAACATCTTCACAACTTCAAGAAATACCTTACCTAGGAATTTATCCTTAAAACTATAAAAATTTTATCATATTATATTCCTATACCATGTTAAAAATATTCTAGTCATCATTAGTTAGAAAAATTCCTTCATTTCCAAGGAGACATCCAAAGAAAATCCAAGTCCCTAACATGAGTATTATCAACGACTGAGTTTTTCTTCTTAATTATATTCTTTAAAATTTATTATAGATGCATTAATATAATGATATTAGTATTATTTATATATATTTTTTGTTACTATAATAAGGGTTTTGTTATTTTTTATTCATATACCCCATCCATTAAGAAAAAAAATTGTTGTTTATACATTGTGTGGACTACCGCCTCTATGATGTAACGTGTTTTGTTTTCCTTAATCACCTTAAAGGGTTTTATATAAGGATGGTATTAAAAGATTAATATTATTTTTATGATATATTTAAATATATTTTATGACATATTGGAGAGCTTATTAATGATATGATCAACAAAAAAATCATCATTAGCTTAATCATTTAAAATGAGCGTGATAAGAAGATAGTATTTTATTCAAATCTTGTAAGACTTTAATATCCATTAATTATTCATATAAGTCGTTATAATTAATATTTATCACACTAATAATCACTAAATAGTATCTTTAAGCTCTGGGTATAATGATATTACAACAAAACTACCTCAAACTCGTTCATTAAATCAGGATATGTTCATGGTTGGGTCGGTTTAACCACTTAATTGATCCATACAATGAATTTTTATCTTGAATGACTATGGGAACATAATTAATATTATAATATGATATAAATGTTAAAATAGAGGGTTTTTCTTGGTTTTGGAGATGTTAAATTAATATTCAATTCATTAATTAAGAAAACACACTCTGATTGTCAAGAACCATCAAAACATGTTTATTATCGGTCTCATATTCAAGGATAAAGACTAAAAAAATAATTAAATGGATTTTAAATATCATAAATTTCTATAATAAATCCAAATAAATAACTTTAATTACCTATTAATTATGAATATTTTAAGAATAAATAATGTGATCATCGTTATTATAGAACTAGTACAAATGATCAAAACTGTAAACACCAAATGTGGAGAATATTGAGAATTCATATAGATAATGAATATTTAGGAAGAGTTTGAATGGATATAGATATGTTAATTTTATTAATTAACTTATTAATATAGTTATTTTTATGATACATTAGTTTTAATTACATTCATGGGAGTTGGGAATAAGAGGTAAGGGTTTCCGTCTCAAATTCATCTCTTACAGACTTGTTTGGTATTATTAAAAAATTTCGTTTTATGGTGTATATAATTCATTTATGACATATAATATCATTAGTTATATTTTAATCATGTTATTTTATGTTCAATTAAAAAAATTCGTTTTATGGTGTATATAATTCATTTATTACATTAGCATAGATACAATGGGTTGGATCTCGAAGGACTAAGAAATTTAGTAGTTTTAGAAATGATACCCATTTTACATTTGGTAATGAAAATAAAACATAATACATTACAATATAATATAAACTAAATCATTTAAAACTCATTCAGAGATCTCTTCCTTATATCCTAGGGAAAGGAAACAAAATAAGGGTGATCTCAAATTCTCAATAAGGGCTAGGTACAGAAGAAGCATTCATGAATCATTAAAGAATAATCAATATGGAAAGGTAAATAACTTAACACACATACCATTTAAATAACTTAACTACATGAATAGATAAGGCATAATCAATATGGAAAGGTAAATAACTAAAAACTCATGCCATTTACTAAACTGAGAATAGAATACATCCATATATAATATCATTATGAAAATATCATGGATAATAATAAATGAATTATTAATGAAGTAAATTATTAATTATTTTACATTGTGATATTAGGTTTCATGATACCTCTACTATCAAGACCTTTTATAAGACAATTTATATACTATAGGTAGAAACACGTTTAATTTGGCCAACATAATTTGTCCCATGAGGCCTTATGATGCATTGAGGGGATATATTATACCAACCCCAACTCATAACTATATTTCAAAATCATTCATCACATATTTAATAATTTATTTAATTCATGAATCAATATTCCATATCATCAAATATCCATATTGAGTAAAAGATATGGATTTATCAACATTTCCCTAATTATTAAAATAACTTTAAAATAAAAATATATATATAAAAATGGTATATGTTTTAGGGAAAAATCACATCCATCATTAAATAATATTTATATTTAATAGAAATTAAATTTCCAATGAAAAATGAATACATGAAAGTGACTATTTCAATATAAAGTTAACAATCACAGAATAAAGTGAGATTTCATAATAACTTTTACCACTTGGTAATTTTCAAATCAAACCCCATTGGATGAAATTATTCAAATATAAACTTAATATACCATTAATTATGAAAGAATAATTATATTAAATGAAAAATGGTCAGTATATACACAACATAAAAGTTAATTGGTGCATAATATGAAATAGTTCTCAATGGAAAGTAAATTGAGACGAAATGTCTTACCTCATGCTTTCCTTTAGTCAAACATGATTTAACTTCATGTATAATGGTTTTAATAATGTTATTAATATATACCGAAACCATAATCATATTTATAATATCATATATGATCCTATTATAATATTTTACCAACTGTTTGTTAATAATATTTCATTATTTTCATTTCTTCGGGTGTCAATCGCCTTGTTTTCTCATTCGTAATTTGTTATGAAAGTTATGTTCTTGTGTATATTATATAGTTACATCACATACATAATAATAATAATTAAATATTTATCATATTTAGACATAAATTTTACTTTTAAAATCAATCATGAAAGATGGTTTTTGATAAATAAAGTATGTTACGATTATGAAGAAGGTAGGTCGTACGTATGCATGAGTAACGTTTCCATTTTCTAATGATCATTATGGAAAGGTGATAAGGAATATTTCATCATTACATAATTGTCATGTTATCATAAATAAAATATTATTTATTTAAATATACATATATATATATATATATATATATATCATACATATGGTGTGCTGATGGAAATAGAGTCGCATTGCTTTGTGAAGGCGGTAGTCCACACGTACATGAACAATGTTATCATCTTTAAGTAAGTGAAAAGGAAAGAAAAATAAAATGATGTATTATATTTATATAATGATAAATATTTCATGAATATTATACTTATGTCATGTATATCACATATAATCATTAAAATTATCCTTATAATCTTCTATGTAAATCACTAGTGAAAGACAAATCACATCGCTTCACAAGGTGGTAATATGTTGTACACATGAGTGGAATTACAATATCCCCTATGATATGGAAATTAAAAAATTATATGTGTGTGTGTGTAATATAATGACTTCATAGGTATAATAATGTAATAAATATCATATATATACTTTAAATCTATAATGGCCTGGGCAGTGACTCATTAAGAAGTTTTCCGAAAACTCGATTCCATCGAACAATTCACCCAAATGGTGGCATTGGTCACAGTCTCACACTGAAATGGTGGCACCGCTTATAGTGGCACCATTTACGGTGGCACCGCTTACAGTGGCACCATTTACGGTGTCACCACTTACATTGGTGCTGTGACGGTGGCACCGTGAGGGTGGCACTGTGATGGTCGCACCATCATGGTCTCACACTGAAACGATGGCACCGCTTACAGTGGAACTGTGACGGTGGCACCGTGATGGTGGAACCATGAGGATGGCACCATGACCGTGGCACCGCTTACGGTGTCTCACCGAATGGTGTCCCACCCTCTTTTCTATTTCCATTTTCTGACTTTTTCCGCTCCCCAAATGTATCTTTTGACGTAAAAATGTTTCAATACCACTTTTAAAGCCATTTAAAATCCCATAAATTATAATCTAAAATTCCACAAGAGTTTGGAGACCATTGACTTACCAAAATGTGTGGATCTTCCTCTATGTCACACCTTTTTCCCATACTTTCCAGTTCCACCTCGGTTACGTGAATTTTCCTCTTTTTAAAGGAAATCCTTTGACTCATAGTCGTCATGGCCACCTATCTGATGGGAATTATTAAATGATAATTAATTTCATCATGTGTAACCACCCAACCATGTGGTGAAACCATGATCCACCTTTAAAGCCGTTCAAAATTCCATATCTCGTAACTCCAGGATCTCACCTTTTTATCGCACTGGAATTTCTTCTTTTTCTTATTCTTGGATGGTCTCTTTTTTTATTTCCTTGTGCATTTGGAGCCCCTCTTCCTAAGGCAAGTTGTGCGCCTGTGCTGGATATTTTCCTCTCACTCTTGGAGTCCTCATAGTTCCTCCCCTGCAAGCCATGCATCCCCAATTCTTGGCGCATGGATAGAAAATTAGATTGTTGATCATCTAAGTAGGGTTATTCCTTCGTCTCTCTTTATTATGTATCATGCGAGGTGAGTATGCTAATATTTCTATGGGGATGGATGAAACCAAATTGTAATGAAGATAATAAATGGAATTTTAGAGAATGAATGGGTGTGTTTTATGATACTTATATACTCATTTACCCTTTCTTATATGTTGAGAATTTTATGGGCATGTGTCCACTAAAAATCATGGCCGTTTGTGGTCTATATTTGCACACTAATGGACCCCTGTCTTATATGATGATTGAATGGATGTAACATGGAAATTGGTTAATCATGTAAACTCAGTTGATTAAATGGATGTCCAGTGAACAACAATCCTTGTGTGATCACCCCGATTAACCAAATAGAAAGAAGGAACTTAATGAATGGTGTGCTTGAATCTGGAAACTCCCTTGCTCTGTCTTGGTAGTATGTGTGGTTGTTTTGCTTGATTGTTTTGGGGTGATATGGATGGGGATGGGATCCCCTGTTGTATTGCAGTTGTTGGTTTGTAGATCTAAGGCGGTGTGGGGCCGTATGGTGGGGATTGGGATGGTTCCAGTACATCTAGGGATCTCACGGATCCCTTTTGTTGTTGTGAATTTACAAGGGAACTGGGTGTGAATGATTAATCTACTTCTTGGTTGTTTTTCCTTCCATGGATTGTGGCTATGCCTCTTAGTTTCCAAGTAGTGAAGAATTATTTTCAAATGGAATCACTTGATTATGAAAACAAGAATGGGTTCAATGGGGAATTGGTTTCCAGGAATGAGTTGTGATGTGGTTGTGGGTGTGGTTCTTCTTATGAATGAATAGTAATGAGGGTGTTGTGGTTGGGATGGTTTTGGAACCCCTAGGTTGGGATGAGTGCTTGTTTACCTATATGTATAATTTAGTTTTTATGTTTCTTATTCGCGCCCCACCCAAGTTGAGTACTTTGTACTGAACACCCCTATTTCATGGGGGAGGGTGTTTTCTCAACACTCCTATGAGTGTCTGGTTATTAGCTCTTTTTCTACTCCCTTTTCGGAGTAGCCCAAGATTCTTCGGGCAGGATATGATGGATTGAGGTCCATTAGAGCCAAAGATTCTTCGGGGAGGTACATTGTGGTGGTTGACCCAGGTGTGTGCGGGAAGTTTGTTTCCCAAGTGTCTTCGGGATGAGGCCCATGTGTCTTCCGGAGTGGTGGTAGTTGTTCTGGACTAGGCATCTATGGGCGTGGTTATGTGTGGCTGTGGCCCAGGTGTTTGCTGGTGGGATGTGTGGTTGTGGTAGCCCAGGTGTGTGCAGGCGGGGTATGGCAATGGGACTTCAGTGAGAATGGTGGGAGAGGTCTGATGCGTAGGATGTATTTAATAACCAGTGGGAAAGTGTATTGGGGTACCCATACATTAATGTGTTATTACTATTACTTTACTTGACTTGTGTTATTTTTGGAGTGTACCTTGGTGAGGTTGGGTGGATAGTTTTCCCTACTAGGTGCTTTGGTTATCTCCTTTTCTCACAGGGTATTAGAATGCATCCCCACATGTGCACGAGGGATTTTGGTTTTCCATACTGAGTATACCTATATACTCACCCTACTTATATAAAATTGCTTTCAGGTTTCCAGGAGGACTTCAGGGATCATGCGGGATTGTACTAGTTTGGATGTTGGGACAGTTGTTGTTGTTGTTTTTTTTATTTTTCTTTGGTACTTTCCTTTTGTGTTTTCTTGTCCTTTTGTAGCATTTACTTTTGGAAATTTATATGGGTATGTTTTATTTTGGCTTTACTTTTAATTCTAGTTTCAGTGTTGCTTGGGGTTTACTATCTTATCTCCTGATCCTACTAAATAAAAAGGGTAATGCCTTCAATTTTTTCGGGTGATTCTATACCCTTGGTGCTAGTCGAAACTCTGGGACCTATTGAAGGCAGGTATCGGGGGTCATTATATCTCCTTCAACTTGAAAAAGGAAGGGTCTGGCAGTTTTCTATCCCTTCCCTCATCTTGGTGAATGCAGGTCATGACAAAATGGTATCAGAGGCGATGGTTGAGTGATAGGATGGAGATCGGGGTTAGGCATAGTGAGGATTGCATGTGATTGTAGGGTAATAGTGTTAGGTGATCTTGGTTCATGAAATAGTCTAGGGAATACCAGCTAAGACATGGGATTTTAGGGCCCCCTGTGATCTGATGCAAGGACTCTGGGCCTACCGAACGACCAAGTGAGGCTATACTGATTGCAGGGTAGAAACCCTAGGAAAGGTACATGCATCATAATGACTTGTGTTCTTGTTTTTCTTGGGTATTTTGGGTATTTAAAATGAATAATAATTCTAAGAAAAATGAAAATCAATCTTATACGCTCTTCGGGATTAGGAATTCCTTGTTTACCTTGCAACTATGGCACCTGGACGACGACCACGAGTAGTATGGGCAATCGAGGCCTAGGAGGTTGTTTCGGCTGATCGGCAGAGGGATGAACGAGAGGAGGAGGATGATCAATGGTAGAGGACGCTTCATGCCTTTGAGCGGTAGACCCTCAGGAATTACAAGGGAATCATCTCAGACATGGAGATAGAGAGATGGCTCAAGGAGCTATTGATAGATTTCATCTTGATTCAGGCTCCAATGGAGTACTAGGTTCCTATTATTGTAATCCATATGTGGGGAGCATCACATCAGTGGTGGACGCTCTACCTTGGGGAGAAGAGGTAGGCTGAGGTTACATGGACTGACTTTGAGAAGGAGTTCCGGGTGGAATTCCTCTCTTCCACGATGAAGGTTGAGAAGAGACAGGAGATACTCTCCCTTCAGTAGGGGAGTATGTTAGTGAGAGAGTTGGGGACCAAGTTCAAGGATCTCTTTCTCTTTGCTCCGGACCTCTTCCCGGATGAGGATTCTTGGGCAAGACGTTTAGAGGAGGCACTTCTACCTTCTCTTCATTATGTTGTTACCCCCTTCACTCTACCGATGTACATGGATGTACAGAGGAAGGATGAAGTGGTGGAAAGGATGCACACACTGGGAGGTGCATCACAATATGGAATCCAAATGGGCTCGTCAAAGGGGAAAGTCATCAGTAGTAGGCCTCCATCATTAGGGCCTTCTAGGTTTAGGCCAGTGGGGATAAGGTATCAATAGTTTCAGTTTCGATAACCCGGTCCTCACCCTTTCCTTTCAGGGCCAGGACCGAAATGCTTCATCTTTGGAAACCATGGTCACCTTTGGAATCAGTGCCCAGACCGAGTACAGTATAGTGGGGGTGGGCCAGTTCAGCGCCCACCTCAGCAGTAGCAGTTTCTGCCCTAGCCTTTTCAGTAGCAGCAACAGGGACACCAAGCTCCCTCTCCTCTGAGAGCAGACATTGCAGGAGGAGGATGACCTCAACGCACTCCTCAGTGACCTCGACCAGGGCATGGTCGGTGAGCCGGCCGACAGCCAAGGGGTAGAGGAGCTGGGCATGGGCAGTTACACGCCGCAGAGGCAGTAGTTGTAGTAGGGCCGGAAGTCGTTCGAGGTATGCTTAGATTGTTTAGTACTATTTTCTATGCCCTGTTTGATTTGGTAGCTTTTCACTCCTTTATTGCACCCAGTCTATCCCATTCCTTGGTCCTAGACACAGAGAGACTTCTCATACCCTTGGTTTTGATTACATCAGTCGGGGGTCAGACCAGCTTGTCTCATGTTTTCCGAGGGTGTAGGATGGTGTTGGGAGCACATCAGTCTAGTGGGGACCTTCTTTTTCTATAGATGCATCCATATGATGTCATTCTATACATCTATTGTCTATTCTATGTATGTGTTGTTATCAACTTCTTTCGAAGAAGGATCGTGTTTTTAGATGTGGGTAGACAACATGTGACTTTCGTCGGCGAGCGGGGTTTCCAGGAAGTCAGACGGCGAGTGGAGCCCCTCCTTTCCTTGTTAGTTGAGTTATCAGTGGAGTTGGCGGATACAGAGATGATGGAAGTCCCAGGGATCTTCAGTGAGTTCATGGAAATCTTCTTTGAGTAGGTAGTGACTCTACCCCCTCAATGTGACATTGATTTCAGGATAGACTTGTAGCCTGGTTCTCGTCCGATTTCGATGGCTCTCTATCGGATGGCACCTTCTGAGCTGCAAGAGTTATGGATTCAAATTGATGATCTAATGAAGAAGGGTTTTTTTCGACCAATCACGTCACCATGGGGTGATCTGGTCTTGTTCGCGAAGAAGGTAGATCGTGGTATCAGGATATGCATAGACTACCGGAGACTGAATCAGGTAACGGTCAAGAACCATTACCCTCTCCCGAGGATAGATGACCTTTTTGATCAGTTGAAGGGGGAAGGATGGTTCTCCAAGATCGACATGCGGTCAGGATATCACCAGTTGAGGGTGAAAGAGGGTGACGTCACGGATACTACCTTCAGGTGAAGATATGGTCACTTTGAGTTCGTGGTCATGTCATTAGGTGTTACATATGTACCAACCATGTTCATGGGGCTCATGAACTCCATCTTTCGGGAATATCTTGACCAGTTCGTAGTCGTGTTTATTGACGACATCTTGATCTACTCAAGATTAAAGGAGTATCACACTGATCATCTTAGGATGGTTTTAGAGGTCCTCTAATAGCCCCAGATCTACAAGAAGTTGTCCAAGTGAAAGTTCTAGACAAGATAAGTGCACTTCCTTGGACATGTGGTGTCCGAGCCGGGAATAGTGATTAATCTATAAAAGGTTGAAGCGGTTGTTTCTTGGGAAGCACCCAAGAATGTGGTAGAGTTCCGCAGTTTCTTGGGACTAGCATGTTACTACCAAAGATTCATACCCAACTTCTCCCAAGTTACAGCACCTTTGAAATCCTTGACCAAGAGAGGCAAGGCTTTTATATGGAGTGAGAAGTGCCAGGAAGCATTCAGTTATCTAAAGGGGAAGCTTCTTAGTTCCCCAGTACTAAGATTTCCAGATGAAGGGGTGACATTTGAGGTGTTTTGTGATTCTTCAAGCCAAGGTTTGGGGTGTGTGATGATGCAACAGTAGGGGTGATCTCTTATGGGTCTAGGAAGTTATGTCCCCATGAGAGTAATTATGCCACCAACGATCTGTAACTTGCAGCGGTCGTGTTCGCACTAAATTTGTGGCGGCATTACCTCATTGGGGAGTGCTTCGTGGTCTTCACAGATCACAAAATATTGAGGCATATCTTCTCCCAATGGGACCTGAACTTGTGGCAGCGAAGGTGGATGGAGTTTCTTCAGTACTACAACTTTTAAACTTCCTACACCTCGAGAAATGGGAATGTGGTGGCTGATGCCTTGAACAGGAAGTCACAGAAGGATGTGGATTAAGAGTCGGTAGGTTCTTGGAAGGTGATGGAGGAGTTGGATACCCCACATCTATATGCGAGGGTGGATGGAGGCAGAGGATGTATGTTCCACATGATAGTGCAGTCCTCTCTATTGCGGAAGGTGGAGGAGTCTTAGTGGAGAGACACAGAGAGTGAAGTAATGCGCAATCAGGGTAACCAAGGAAATGCTCTAGAAGGGTGGTCGGAGGATGTTTAAAATCAGATTATTTTCTGAGGGAAGATGTTTGTCCCATAGATGATGTGCGAGAGAGTTCTTGGTGAGTTCCACAACTCACCCCTGTAAGTACACCTAGGAGTTTCCAAACTATACTGGGGATTAAGGGGTCAGTTTTGGTGTCTTGGGTTGAAGCGTACAGTGGCAGAGTTCATGGAAAAGTGCCTCATGTGTCAGCAGGTGAATGTTGAACATCGCGTCCCAGGAGGTTTGTTACACCCTTTAGATTTCCCCGAGTGTAAGTTGGATTACTTATCAATGGATTTCTTCATGGGACTTCCCAAATTCCAAGGGGGTTGCAATTCTATCTGGGTATTTGTGGACCGGTTGATGAAATCAGCTTACATCCTAGTGATCAAGGATTTGAGTACGGTGGATTACCTAGCACAGTAGTATGTGGATGATGTGGTAAATTTTCATGGGGTTCTGAGGTCCATAGTCTCTGATCGGGATACTCGGTTTACCTCACAGGTCTGGAGAGGATTGCAACATGCTTTTGGCACCCAGCTATGCCTCAGCACTTCTTTCCACCCCCAGACACATGGGAAGATAGAGAGAACCATTCAAACTTTGGAGGATATGCTACGGGCATGTGTTTTGGACTTTGGGGGATCATGGGTGCGACACTTTCCTCTCTTAGATTTTTCCTGCAATAATAGCTATCACTCTACAATTGGAAAGGCTCCATTCAAAGCATTGTAAGGATGGCCGTGTCGCTCACCCGTGTGCTGGATAGAGGTTGTGGAAGCGGGTATTCTTGTCCTGGAAGTGGTGTAGAGCACGACGAAGAAGGTTCAGCTTATACGAGAGAGGATGAAGGCGGCTCAGGACTGGAATAAGTCATATGTCGATAATATGAGGAGACCCTTGGAGTTTGAGGTTGGGGACCACGTGGTCTTGAAGGTCTCCCCTAGACATGGGAAAGGGAGGTTCGCCAGGGGGAGTAAACTTTATCCTAGGTTTATTGGACTGTTCGAAGTGTTGCAAAGGGTCGGCGAAGTGTCTTATCAGCTAGCTCTACCACCGCCTCTACTGAGAGTGCACGATGTATTCTATGTGTCTTAGCTCCAATGATATCTACATGATGATTCACACGTCCTCGACTGGGGAAAGCTGGATATCAAGGAAGACGTGACTTTTTTAGAGAGATCAGTGATGACAGAAGATCGTGAGGGGAAGGGGATTCATGGACGAACCATTCCCTTGGTTCATGTGTTATGGAGGCATGGTGTCCTCAAGGAGAGTATCTAGGAACAGGATGTACAAATGTACGCTCAGTACCCAGAGTTGTTTTGAGTTCTGTTCTGTTCTGTTTTGTACTTATCTGAGATGTAGTGTTTCACCTTGTTAACTATGAAATGTGTTGTTTTCCTTGTTCTCTGAATGTGTGTGAAGAGTCCTGACTATGGGGATGGGAGGACCCGATCCCTAATCAAGAAGAATTAAGGTTGATGTGATTAAATCCGTGTGGGCGATTCAAAGCTTCTCAAAGTGGTTAATATCTTGACATGGGGGAAAGGACTCCCTAATCCACATGACTATATGGTATGGCCTATGAATGTTTGTGTGGTTACTTGAGGGATATGTGTTCCTAGATTTCGATGAGGTTTACTCCAAAGAGGTATCTTTCGAGGTGGTTGTTTGGACCCCTCTCTTCTCTTTGGGTCTAGTTTTAATTCTCAAGGGTGATAATACTTTGAGAGGTATCTAATGTAATGGCTTGGGAAATGACTCATTAAAGAGTTTTCCAAAAACTTAGTTCCATCGAATAGTTTCACCAAAACGGTGGCACCGGTCACGGTCTCACACCGAAACAGTGGCACCACTTACGGTGGAACCGCTTACAGTGGCGTCGTGACGGTGGCACCATGAGGGTGGAACCGTGATGGTGGAACTGTGACGGTGGAACCATAACGGTCGCACCGTCAGGGTCGCACACTAAAGCATTGGCACCATGACGGTGGCACCGTAACGGTCACACCATCACGATCTCACACCGAAATGGTGGAACCACTTACGGTGGCACCGTGAGGGTGGCAGCATGACTATGGCACGACTTACGGTGTCTCACCAAATGGTGTCCCACCCTCTGTTCTTTTTCCAGTTTCTGACTTTTTCCGCTCCCGCAACTTATCTTTTGACGTAAAAATGTTTTAATACCCCTTTCAAATCCATTTAAAATCCCATAAATGCTAATCTAAAATCCCCTAAGATTAGGGAGACCTTTGACTTACCAAAATGTGTGGCTCTTCCTCAGTGTCACACCTTTTTTCCATACTTTCCAGTTCCACCCCGTTTATGCGTGTTTTCCTCTATTTAAAGGAAATACTTGGACTCACAGCCGTTATATCCACCTCTCTGATGGGAATTATTAAATGAAAATTAATTCTATCATGTGTAACCACCCAACCGTGTGTTGAAACCATGATCCACCTTTAAATCTGTTGAAAATTCCATATCCTGTAACTCTAGGATCTCACCTTTTTATCACACAGGAATTTCTTCTTCTTCTTCTTCTTGGCTGGTCTCTTTTTTTTTTCTTTCCTTGTGAGTTTGGAGTCCCCCTTCCTGAGGAAATTTGTGTGCCTATGCTGGAGCTTTTCTACTCACTCTTAGATTCCTTATAGTTCCTCCCCTACAAGTCGCGCATCCCCAATTCTTGGTGCATGGAGAGAAAGTTTGATCATTGATCATCAAAGTAGGGTTCTTCATTCGTCTCTCTTTATTGTGTATCATGCAAGGTGAGTATGCTAATATTTCTACGGGGATGGATGAAACCAAACCTTAATGAAGATAATAAACAGAATTTTAGATAATTAAGGGGTAATTATGATGATGCTTCTATACTAATTTACCCTTCCTTATATGTTGTGAATTATATGGGCTTGTGTCCACTGAAAATCATGGTCGTTGGTGGTCTTTCTTTGCACACTAATAGACCCCTGCCTTATGTGATGATTGAATGGTTGTAATAAGGAAATTGGTTAATCATGTAAACTCGATTGATTAAATGGATTTCCAGTGAACAAAAATCCTTGTGTGATCACCCCAGTTAACCAAACAGAAAGAAGGAACTTAATGAATGGTGTGATTGAATCTGGAAACTCCCTTGGTAGTATGTGTGGTTGTTCTTCTTGATTCTTGTGGGGTGATATGGATGGGGATGGGATACCCTGTTGTGGTGCAGTTTTTGGTTTGTGGATCTAAGGCTGTGTGGGGCTGTATAGTGGGGCTTGGGTTGGTTCCTATACATCGAGGGATCTCACGGATCCCTTTTTGTTATTGTGAATTTACAAGGGAACCAGGTGTGAATTCTTAATCTACTACTTGGTTGTTTTTTCTTCCTTGTCTTGTGGCTATGCCTGTTAGTTTTTCAATAGTGAAGAATTATTTTTAAAAGGAATCACTTGATTATGAAAACAATAATGGGTTTAATTGGAAATTGGTTTCTGGGAATGAGTTGTGACATGGTTGTGGGTGTGGTGCTTCTTATGAATGAATAGTAATGAGGGTGTTGTGGTTGGGATGGTTTTAGAACCCCCAAGGTTGGTATGGGTTCTTTTTTATCTACATGTATAATTTAGTTCTTATGGTTCTTATTTGTGCCCCACCCAAGTTGAGTACTTTGTACCGAACACCCCAATTTCATGGGGGAGGGTGTTTTCCAAACACTCTTATGAGTAGCTGGTTATTAGCTCCTTTTCTGCTCCCTTTCCCGAGTAGCCCAAGATTATTCTCGTAGGCTGCGAGGGACTAAGGTCCATTATATCCCATGATTATTCAGGTAGTTATGTTGTGGTGGTTGGCCCAGGTGTGTGTGGGCAGGTTGTTTCCCAAGTGTCTTCGGGATGAGGCTCATGTGTCTTCGGGCACGACGGTAGTTGGTCTGGCTCAGGTGTCTATGAGTGTGGTTTTGTGTGGTTGTGGACCAGGTTTTTGCAGGCATGGTTATGTGTGGTTGTGGACCAGGTGATTGTGGTAGGGATTTGTGGTTGTGGTAGCCCAGGTGTGTGCAGGTAAGGTATGGCAGTGGGACTACGGTGAGAATGGCGTGAGAGGTCTGACGCGTAGGATATCTTTAATAACCAGTGGTAATGTGGCGTGGGGTACCCAAACATCGATGTGTTATTACTATTACTTTACTTGACTTGTGTTATTTGGGGAGTGTACCTTGGTGAGGTTGGGTGGATAGTTTTCCCTAGTAGGTGCTCTAGTTATCTCCTTTTCTCACGGGGTATTAGAATGTCTACCCACTTCTGCATGAGGGCTTTTGGTTTTTCCTACTGAGTATACCTGTATACTCACCCTATGTATATAAAACTACTTTTAGGTTTACATGAGGACTTTGAGGATCATGTGGGGCCGTACTAGTTCGGACGTTGGGAAATTTGTTATTGCTGTTTTTTTCTTTTTCTTTGGTACTTTCCTTTGGGGATTTATTGTACTTTTGTAACATTTACTTTTGAACATTCATATGGGAATGATTTATTTTGGATTTACTTTTACTTACAATTTTGGTGTTTTTTTGGATTTACTATCTTATCTCCCGATCCTACTAAATAAAAAGTGTAATACCTTCCATTTTTGCGGGTGATTCTATACCCTTGGTGCTAGTCGCCACTCCAGGACCTATTGAAGGCAGGTCTCGGGGGTTATTATCTCTCCTTAAACTTGAAGAAGGAAGGTTATGGCAGTTTACTGTCCCTTACCTCATCTTGGTGAAGGAGGATCGTGACAATATTTATCATCATACTCAATCGTTAAAGGTGGTAATGGAAAAAATAATGGCATCGATACGCGGGGGAGTAGTCCATCGTACAAATGAACGTTGATTTCATAAGCCATTTGATGAAAGTGGAGATAGTTGTAGGTTATTAACATATTATAACAACATCCCAATATGTAGAATATACTGGGGTTATTATATAATTATGGTTTAATAGTAATTGAAGGAGGTGGTGGAAGAAATAAAATAAAGATGCTCGTTGAAGAACATTACCTATTCTTCAGGTACCCTCATTAGGTTTTTACTAAAGCCTTCTGAGGTTGGATTTATTCCATAAATAATGCTTCTTGTATGAGGGGAGTGAAGTTGGGAATTGATTTGTGTAGGTATTTCCTGAACCAAAGAGGTGTGAAGTTGTGAGGAAGAGAGAAGAGTGGTGGCCTTTTATAAGTGAGGTGAGTGGCACACTTGTAATGTTTTGAAATGATTAAATCATGCCCACATTTTTATCATGCCAGAAACTTCTAAAATGGGCCATTATAGAACCTATAATAGTTTAGGTATAAATATTTCAATAAAATGGGTGTTTTATAAGTTGTTGGGACTGAATTAATTAAGGATTTCAAGCCACCCATGACTTCAGGTAAGTTAGGATTTTAGGAAACCTTAAGGCCTTTGAGCCACCTTAAGGCCTTCAGGCCACCTCAAGGCCTTCGATCCACAAGATGTGCAGATGCAAACAAGATAAATTCTATAAGGAACAAGACAAATATGAGGATTCAGAGCATGCACATTCACTAGAGAAAAGCTATCTGATTTGGAAGAATGATAGGGTATGGAATTTTCCATCATTACTAGGTTTGTGCATCTTTTCATAGGGCAGGTATCTAAACAGCCATGAAAAGTTGGAGAGCTGATCATGATGCAGATACTGGGGACGGGGCAGTTTCAAGTAGTCATAGTCTGGGAAAAATTCATTTAATCCCTTCAGGTCCTGTAATTTCATGATGCCTACAATCCATGTTAAGTTTCCCCTTCAAACCTTAAAATTGTAATTATTAAAAATTAATAAAAATTTTAATTCCTTCAGGCCATTCAGTCAGAAATCGGGTTTCTAAAGGGAAAATATTCCAAATTTAACAAAGTTTTTATATCAAAATTCAATATGAAAATTATTCCAATGACCGAAATTGGATTAATTGATATAAAATTTAACTAATTTTACTTTAAAAATAATTTAAAATATAATTATACATTATAAATTATTTAAATGAAAAGGAAGTTTTAAATTTAAAATTAGTAATTTCAACTATTCATCAAAAAATGAAACTTTTTATAAAAATACCAAAAAATCACCCTAAGATAATTTTAGTATTTATATTTAAAAAATTAATATATTTTTTTAAAATTATTTTTCTAAAAGTGGTAAAAAAATTAAATCATGTGAGCAAAACACAACTGAATGATCTTTTAGAAAAAATGCAGTATTTCAGAAGACATTTTTTTTCTTCCAAATGATTATTATTTTAATTTCTAATCAATAGAAAAAAATTAGGTGTGTAAACTATATAAAATTAAAATTTTAATTCTATTCATACCCTATAACTTAATGTATAGTTTATAATGTTTTATTTTAAATAATATTTTAATAGAGTATTTGAATTTAAACTCATTTTTGTGTGCATCACAAGTTATCAATGAAATTAAATTTATTCTAAAAGAAATATATTGTAAAATCTTGTGGTATTATATTATTACCTAATGTATATAAAAAATTCTCAAAATTTCATGGATATTACCTTCTAAATATGTGACGTTAGTTCTTCTTCATAATATCATCTGGTTCCCACATTACTTCCTCTATTTAGTAATTTCTCATAAATACAATTACCAGTCGAGTTGTCTGATTCCTCAATAATTATCTCAAGTATCAAGAATATGTATGGTTTCTTTAGAGTAATATATATTAGGTTCAACTTCTATATCATTATATTTAAGAACATGTATTTGTTTTGGTATGTTCTTCCTTATAAATGATATATGGAACACATCGTGTACTTTTGAGAGATTTGGTAACATTTACAAATGATAATAAACAACTCCATTTATTTAAAGAATTTAAAAGGGTTAGAGGTTCTTGGGGATCATTTTACCTTTCTTAATAAACCTTTAAAACCCTTCCAATGATATACTTTCAATAAAACATGATCTCACACTTGGAACCCCAAAAATGTCCTCTGATTATCAACATAAATATTTTTCCTACTTTGAGATTCTTGGATGTGAGACTGAATAGAATTTACCTTTGTTGTTGTTTCTTCAATAAGTACATAGCCTAAAATATTCTCGTCACCAACATAATCCAAAAAATATAGAGTGTGACATCTCTTTCTATATAAGGATTTATACGATTCCATTTAACTAATTGAATGGAAACTATTATTATAGGAAAACTCTGCTAAAGGTAGATACCGATCCCACATACCATGAAAGTCAATTGAGCATGACCTAAACATGAATTCCATTATTTGAATAGTCCTTTTAGACTATCCATAATTTTTAGGAAGGTAGTCAGTGCTCAAAGAATCTTAGTATCAAGAGCCTTCTGAATAATTTTCCATAATTTGGATGTAAAATGGGGATCACTATCAGAAACAATTGAAATAGGTGTTCCAAAAAGTTTTACAAGTTCATTAATATAGATAATTTTGAGGTGATCAAGAGGAAAATATTATCTTATAGCAATAAGATGTGTAGATTTTTTTAGGAGATCAATGATAACCCATATTGCATCATTATTTCGAGGAATCTTTGGTAGCCCTGTAACAAAGTTCATAGTAATGTCATCCCATTTACATATAGGAATTGGAAGAGGTCACATGACTCCTCTAAGATATTGTCTCAAATATTTCAATTGTTGAAAAACCAAACATCTTGATACATAATCAATAATTTCCCACTTCATGTTATCCCACCAAAAATGTTCCCCCAAATCCATATACATCTTTATGCTTCCAAGATGTATAGAGAAATTTGAGCTATGTGCATCATCCAATAATTCCCATTTAGAATCAGTATATATGGAACACCTAATATCTTTCCAAATTTCAGAACACTATCTTCATAAAATAAGTCTGATAATTTCCCATCATCTGCATCTTTAAAAAAAATTTCTGAAAGTTTTCATCATCATATTAACAAAATCTTATCTTTTCTAATAAATATGGTTTTTAAATCATTTGAAAAATGAGTGATGTATCCCCTTCCTTAATGATTCACATGTCCATGTTTACTAGATCCATGAATATGTGATCCCTATCAATCCTCATTTAGGTTATAAATCCATGATCTTTCCTACTAAATACATCCACTGCCTTATTTTCTTTCCTTGGGTTGTAGGGTATTGAGAAATCATAATCCTTTAGTAGCTTAAGTAATTGCCTTTTCCTCATATTGATATATATCTATGAAAAGAAGTATTTTAGGTTTTTATGATCCATTTATATCTCACATATTTCACCATAGAGATAATTTCTTCATATCTTCAAAGAAAAGATTACAGCTCCAACTCAAGATCATGGGTTGGGTAGTTCTATTCGCAAGTTTTCAATTATATTGATGCATATACAATTCCTTTATAATTTTTTATTAGAACACAACCAAGTTATTTCTTTGATTCATCACTATATATCACAAAATCATCACTTCCATATGGTAGAGTAAAATAAGATCATTTACCAATATCCTATTTAGTTCATCAAAACATTATTTAAATTCATTTTTCCAAAAAAACTTAACCCATTATCATGTAATCTTGGTCAACGGGTTATCCAATCAGGAAACATTTTTAATGAATCATTTATAAAAACTTTTCAAACCAATGAAACTACGTACCTCGGTTATTTTTGTTTTTTAGTCCATTATCTTATTGTCTTTTTCTTCATAAGATCAATTAAGATTCCATCCTTTGAGAAAATATGTCAAAGAAAAGGCACATCTTATAGCCATAAATCACACTTACTAAATTTCCCATATAACTCTTTCCTTATAAGAGTTTCAAGAATAAACCATAAGTGATTATCATGGTCCTCATAGATTTTAGAATAAACTAAAATATCCTTAATGAATATCACAACAAAATCATCAAGATATTCCTTGAATATTCTATTCATTAAGTACATAAAAATAGAGGTTTCATTAGTCAATCCAAATGGAATTACTATTAACTTGTAATGTCTATACCTCATTTGAAAAGTTTTCATCAGAATGTATTCTTTATTTACACACAATTTATGATACCTATAATGAAGGTCAATTTTGAAAAATATAGGGCTCTATGTATTTGATCAAATAATTCATCAATTAAAGGAAGAGGATACTTGTTCTTTATCTTAATATCATTGATTTCCCTATAATAAATGCACAACCTCATGGATTCATCTTTTTTATTAATGAAGAGAATAGAGGATCCCCATGGTGAAACACTAAGGAAAATAAATACTTTATCACCCAAGTCCTCTAGTTTTTTCTACAACTCCATTATTTCCATAGTGTCCATTCTATAGGGAGTATTTGATATTGGTATTACATTAAGGATTAAATTAATATAAAACTTAACTTCATGATTTGTGGGATATCTGGGTAATTCCTCTTGAAATACATCAATAGATTCTTGTAAAATAGTTACATCCTCAATTTGAAGAATATATTATCCATCCCTAGATTTTTTCTCTTCTTCTCCAAGAATCTCATTCAGAAGAGCTACTAGAGGTGGATCTAGATATGATTCAGATGATGATGTATCCACTCTAGAGATAAGTAATTATAAATCTTCATCAAAAATCATAATTTTATTCTTATTGCAATAAATTTTTTCATCTTAATTCATAATCCAGTCCATACCAAGGATTATATCAAATTAAACCATAGGTATGATAATGATTTCATCAAATAAATCACATTTATCTATTGTAATGGGGAATGCCTAGAACATCCTTATTACAGTTATCCTTCTCTTAGGATTATTTACTAAAAACTCCCTTCTTAAATTAAAAGGGAAATATATTATTTTATTAGAAAATATGGTAGGTATAAAAGAGTGTGAGGATACATAATAAAATAAATCATTAATTAAATTTGAAGATTGGATTAATGTATCTTCCACAACATCATTGGGTTCTTCCACCTCAGCTGTAGTGATCACAAAATCTCATCCTTCTACCCTTTTCCCTTATTTTGGTGGATTCCTTGATTCTTGGTACATTGGGGTAAATAATTCTCTATTTATTTACAGGTGAAACACTAGAAATCATTTAATTTTTTCTTCGACTTGAATTCATGAGCTAGATTCCCCTTATCACTGCACTTATAACACACTCCCATTCCCTTCATGCACTACCCATGATATTTCTTTCCACAATTTTCACATGATATAAATTGATCTATCCTCCTTTTATTATTTTCAAAATTCCTTTTATCTTGATTCTTAGATGACCTCTTATTCTATTGATTCCCCTTGAATATATTGATTCAAGAAAATTATTTGCCTATTTTGATGGTTTATAAAACTATTTCACAATATGATGAAATATTTTGAGAGACCAGTAACCTTGGGTGACTTGGCTTAAGACCATAAAATAAATTTCCAATATTTCACTCTGTGTTGTGTATGTAATCTATAGCATACCTAGATAACCTTGTAAAGGTATCCTTGTATTCAGAGACACTTTATTCATTCTTTTTCTTTAAGTTAATAAACTTTATCTTCTTTTAAATTTGTTTCTCATGAGGGAAATATTTTATCAAGAGTGTATCCTTAACATAGCCTTGTATGAAATTTTAGTACACCTTCTTGATCAATATTGAACTTATAAAACTTCCCATTATTCACATCCTGTATCTTATTCTATAACAAGGGATATTCTCTTTTAGACTTATTGATCTTCTCTAGTAATAATGGTTGAGAAATCATTTGAGATAGGGCTGATTATGTCTCTTCCCTTATGATTCCCATGTCAAGTTTTACTAGATCTTTAATCAATGGATCTCCTTGAATATTCATCATTTACAAAAGCAACTGGTTCTTTCCTACTTAGGGAATCAGTGAATTTATTTTATCTTCCAAGGTGAAAATGAATTGAACAATCATAGTATTTAAGTAGTTCCAACCATATCCTTTATCTCTTGTTAAGTTCCTTTTTCATGGAGATATACTTCAAACATTGATGGTCTTTGTATATATCACATTTCTCCTCATAAAGATAGTGCCTCCATATTTTCAGAGAAAAAATAACTGTATCTAGGTCCTGGTCATGCATATGATAATTATTCTCAAGAGGATTCAACTATTTATTTTTATAACAAATCACCTTGTCATTTTTTATGCAGATTCATTCAATCCCTTTTAGATATGTGTCACTAGAAAATGAATCCTTCTGTGATAGAGGGTAAATTTAACACGGGTGCAGTAACAAATCTCTTTATCAGATCTGGGAAACTTTCTTCACACTCCTTTTCCATATTAATTTGGACCCTTTTCCAGTTAACATGGTTAGTGGATTAGAAATTCATGAAAAGTTTTTCACAAACCTCCTATAATATCCTTCTTTACCAAGGAAACTACGAATCTCAATTACTATTGTAGGATAATTCCACTCCTCCAAAACCTTTTTCTTCACAGGTTTAGCTAATATTACTTCATTGGTTGAAATTTTCCCTAAGAAAGAAACTTTTTTAACCAAAATTAACATTTACTAAACATTCTAAACATCCTATCATTACTCATAGTTTGAAATATAACCCTTATATGATCCTCATGCTCCTCTCAAATTTTGTAATATATTATAATATCATCAATAAAAACTACTACAAATTATCAAGGTAGTCTCTAAAACTAAATTCATAAAATACATAAATATAGAAGAAGAATTAGTAAATCCTAAGTGCATAACAAAAAAATCATAATTCCTATATCTTTATTGGAAGGTGGTCTTTGGAATATCTTATTTATTAACCCTCAATTGATGATAACCATACCTAAGATCAATCTTGGATAAGAATTGATCCTCATGAATCTAGTAAAATAAATCATCAATACTTATAAGTGGGTACT
Organism: Viscum album; assembly: GCA_963277665.1. Taxonomy (NCBI): domain Eukaryota; kingdom Viridiplantae; phylum Streptophyta; class Magnoliopsida; order Santalales; family Viscaceae; genus Viscum; species Viscum album. The sequence goes on from OY728135.1 coordinate 1,842,534,243, forward strand.
TGTTCTTCACTGTGATCCATTTAATTTCTCTTTAATCAATAAATAGCTGAATTGATACACCCTTCTTCTTTACAAAGAGAATAGGTTCTCTCCAAGAAGACACACTTGGTTGGAAAACCCCCTTCTCTAAAATATCTTGAAGTTGTATCTTTAATTCCTTAATCTCCACATATTCCCTTATATATGGGGTCTTTAATATCGGCTTGGATCCATTCATGATTCTAATGGATAATAATACCTCTATTTTCTAGGGAGGTCCAAGTAATTCCTTAGGAAATACGTCAATGTATTTCTGAATGATGGGGAAATTTTATATTCATATACTTTAATTTCCTTCTTTATCTTCACCAAAAAAAATTCATAAAGAAGGTTGTGGGAGGTAATTCTATATAAATCTTAGGTTAATATATCTCTCCTTTAAAGATAACTTTAGGTTTTCTATTAAAGAATACTGATATTTCCTTTCTTCTACATTTCATATTAGAATTATACTTTGAGAGTGATTCTATCCCTAGTTTAGTTTTTAATTATAGCATGGGAATGACTTATATATTTTCAATGACATTGTGATATATAAAGTGAATACTAGAGTTTTTACACACTGTTGATGCTTGGATAATCCCTCTAGGAGTCTTGAATGATAACTCTACTTTTAGAAGTTCATGGATTGATTCTATATTCTTTGAAAACATGGATAAAATAAAGGAATTCATAGAACTATAATCAAACAAATTACTTGATAGCTTTGAGATAATAATGAGAGTATCTTCCACGACATCATTTGTATCATCTACTTCAGTCATTGTGATATAAAATGCCTAAATTTTCTATTTTGGACTATGCTGAGGTTGATGGTGATTCCCCTCTATTATATTATAATTTTTAAAATGGTTATAAAAGTACCAAAGTTGTCCACACTTATAGCATTAGACTTCAGGTTAGGACTGCACTATCTTTCCTTTTTTGGTAGTGTTGAGAATTTGAGGCTTTACCTCACTATGAATGTTCTGAGAAATATGTCCATATCTTTCATAATTGTAACATTTCCCACTCATGAGAAAGAATTTCCTTGAATGGGATGTTTTACTTGCTTTCCTTCTCTTCGATGATCAACGTTACTCCCTGATCTTGTCACCATTGATCTGTCCTTTTCATTTGTTCTATGGGGCCACTACATCTCTCTAAACTCCAATTAAACCTTCATAGCACTTCTCACTATCTCCTCATAGCTATCATAGTATTGAATGGCTAGATTATTTTGTATATGGGGTCTTAGTTCACTGAATAATATATCAACCTTTCCATTATGATCCATGAAAAATATATAGGTGTAGTAAGAAAGTCTTGTTATCCCATAGCTTCCCAAAGATTCATTTTTTCTACTTTAGATCTAGTAATTTCATCTTAATTTTTGTTCACATCAAATAGGGGGACTATTTTTAAAAAAAGGCTCCCCTGAACACTTTCCACTCCATATATTCAATCTCCCTTCTTGGATTCATGTTTTTAATCAGTTTCCACCACTAATCAACTTCTCCCTCTAAGTAGTACACAAATAGTGTGACTTTCTCTTATTAAGAACAATGAATTACAAAAAATCAATGGGTCGGTAGATCCACTGAATATAGTGGACATTGACACATAAATGGGTCAGTTTATAAATCAATGGATCAATATATCAACTAAATAAGGTAGTGGTTGACACATAAATGACACAATAGAAATTTGTTCCCTTCGAGGTGAATCTAGTCTCTCAACTTGATTCACGTTATTGCTCATACCTCGAGTTAGTTTCTTCTTCATTCTCATGAAGTTTTCCATTCCATCTTCCATTAGAGGGTTGTCATCAAATGGTTTGTTACGCTCACCATTTACGTAGCTCCTCCTATTTCCTTCTATTTTCTAAAAAATAAAACGTTAGTAAGAAACATGTTTCTTTTAAGAATCTTATAACTCTAAATTAATTTTATGACTTAAATCATCATGCTTAAATATGTTATTCTTTAACAACAATTATATTTTCTATAAAATTTCATAATGGTTCATAAAAATCTTATGATTAACCAAACATGTTCTCTAGGAGTGTCAAACCATGAGTGTAGCAGGTCCTGTTATAATGTACTATTTCATGTTCGATTCCATCTCAAAGCAGTGTTTTTGGGTTTTACCCCTAGATACATCCATTCTAGATCCACATCCATTTGTTCATATCCATACATGGATTTCTTTTCTCCGAAACCACTTACTTAATACTTTACCAAAATACTGGGATGTTTTCCTATATTAAAACGTTTCTATAGGGTTCTCCATAAAGTTTCCAAATCCAAATTTCCACAAATAATTAAACTGCCCTTTGATACCAATTATGACATCCCTCCTTTTATTTCACAAACTTTTCATTTACATGGTACAAGTAGAGGATCTTTTAAAATTTAGTTTCTTGGAAAAAATGTACATAATACATGAAAACAAAATATTCTTACAATACACTTGAAAGTATTCATCATATGTTCATCCTAAGTACATTTACTACATATCATAACTTGGAGACATACATCAAAGGAAAGGGTGAGCATAAGTCCCAATAAGGCCAAGAAAGGGAAACATTTTACACATGATCTTGAGGAATATCAATAAAAACATGAGTCATAACAATAATTAGTGAGAAATAAGAATATAATGATAATAATAACATGAATAATAACATGGAAATGTGCCTACAACTTTTAAATGATACATTCATAAGCTTATCAAAAAATATTTTTCACTGAGGTTTTGTAAAAATTACTAAGGTTATTCACCAAGGTATTGTAAAACATGTCATCTCTTGAGATTAAATTTTGTACCCAATGTATTGGAGTACTATCATGTATCATTCTTCATATAAATTAATTAATGTGATCTACATAGATCATAATCAAACATTTCATAAATAATAGATGTAGAATAAAATAAACGGGTTTCATATCAAAATCATGGTGTTTTTAGAAAGTGCTTAAAGATAAGATCATTGTGTTATTTTTAACCCATTAAATGGGAATGTGGGTTTCATGTATGTTAATACCCAAATAAAATAAATAATTTTTACATCTAGGTAAATAACCCTAGAAAATAAAGAGGTTTGGGAGGATTGTTTCTAAAAAAACTTTATCCTATGATTCCATAAGTCATGTAGCAAAGGGGTAGTATCAAAGGGGAGATAATAATTTATATCTGAAATGGTTCATTTATTTTCTTATCATTTTACTCTACATAATTGTAAATTTAATAAATTAGTATTATTATATAAATAAATATTTTAACTATTCAAAAATATAAATATAAATACAAATTAAAAAATTAATATAACTTTACAATTGTTTTATAAATCATCTATTCAAGTCTATTTTAATTTCATATATGAAAGTTGCTACTAAACAACCACCACTTAAATAATGTCTTGTTTTAAATTTGTTATTTAATTGGATTACCTTGAACATAATATAAATTATTATCAACATGAAACCATAAAAACTATATACCATCTATAAATATTTTTACTTCTATACTATAATGTTTCTATGACACATTATGAGTTTAGATACTTTTGGATATATAAAAAGACAAATATATATATGGTGAATTAAAAATGAAATTATTACTACAAACACCATTGAATAAATTTTATAAATAAAAATGATGAATAAATAATATTAAATAAACATTAATAAATAATAATAAGTGAATAAATGTTAATTCTGTTATGTAATCAAAAATTGATGAATTAAAATTGGTTATTCGGGAAGATAAAAGTGCATCCTTAGTGATTCAATAATTAATATATTGGGTTTCCTTAAAAATGTCATTTCATATACATATCTTATTTATCTATTTTTTATATTATTTTATCAATCATATATCCCAATCAATGAATGTATTTTTCAATGTTTCCCCATAATGTTTACCTATCTATTTACTATTCATATTGATTTTTAGTTCATAGCATATGATGTTTGTAAGTGTACTCTCTCTACCCTAGTATGGATTGTGTTCTATTATATTATAAACCATATTTATTTTTTTTGATATATTACCATTTAATGTACATTATTTCAATTCTTTTTTTCTGATATTTCTATCTCTTTATTATCTTCCCCATGATTTGATAAAAAATTATTCCTTATAAAATATATATGGCAGACGTATCTAAATTATTTATTAATTCATTTCCATTATCTATTATCATTATATTTTATCTCTATATTATTATATCCATTTTTTATTTTATCTTTTAAAAATATATTATAAGTTTATCTGATCTTCTTTTAAAGACTTACATGATCTCTCATTGGTCAGTAATTTGATTATGAAATATAATATTATTATATGGTCTATTTAATTTTCATGGGATATCATGTTTATGATTGAATCATGATCTTTTTCCTTAGGAAATACAAACGATTGTATATGTTAAGATATTATGGTTTGTACTAAAACTATATACCTATAATTGATTAGGAGATTTTTATATATAATGAAATTCTATGTATGGTTTGTATGTTGAGTATCTATCACATTATTTTATGAAATCCCGGTAGAAAACCTTGAATTTACCTTATAAGGACATGCTTTATGTTTATACCACATTTTAACGATCACCCTAGTTATTTTACTTGTTCATATATTATGCTTTATTTGTCCCTATTTTATGATCACATTATATATTTGGTGATCTATTTATATCTAAAAAATACATTTTTTAAATTTTTTTTGTTAATTACATTATAAATAACCCATATATTATATTAAAATATAATAAATAATCATGTTTTAGTTTTATATAATAATTCTTGAGATTACTTTTTGAAAAAGTTTAAAATGTAATCATTAATGAATAAATCATTACTCAATGTATTAATTAGATTATGGTTGAACTATGAATAAAAAAAGGTTATATTGTTTTGTATGTAAAAAGGTGTCCATACAAAAATACTTCCCATGAAAATAAAAAAAAAGGTTTTAAACCTAGAAAATTCAATCCAATCCCTGGATGGGAAAGTCAATGAAATCAAAAAAAGTATATGTTGAAGGATTAGAGGCTTATGAGTAACAGGATGGATCACGAATGCCTAGGTATAGGAAAATTTGGATCTTCATGGCAACATCTCAATTGATGAATTGTAATATGTGATAACACTCAAACCATGATACTACACACCATCACCTATAAAGTGAGATGTCTCTCAACCTCAACTCTGATGTTGGATGTTCTCTTATATTATAGATTTTTATATTCATATTTAACATCATTATCTTCATCACAATTCCACCTATAGTTTCACTAGAACTTCTTATATGAAACCCCAATTTTACCTTAACTTATTTAATGAAGTCCAAGCCTCCTATGTAATCTAAACCCCCTATCAGTGTACTATATACCCTAAAATATAATTTTAACCCCCATATATGTAAAATTAACACAAAATTATACTCTTAATCTATTCTAATTTAGTTTTAACCACTAAATTACCCTTAAATTCTACATTCAATTGATATTCTAGAACATAACTTAAAATTTTAATCATATCTCATCTCTACGTGTCCGCCATGCATAAAGTGATAATCTCATATGTATTGTCATGACTATTCCCAGTGGATCTCATGTCATGACTCCCCTTGCCTACCTCCAATAGGCTAGGGGCTAGTGAATAGAACCGAGTATGCATATCACTAACATGGGAGGAATTGTCGATGTACCATTACACACGCACACATCTCCACGTCCAAAAAATACTGAAATGTAAAAACCACTAAGTAACCAATGCATGCATAAAACTATATCCTAAAACCAGATTACGATGGGAAGTAAAGTAAAGTAAATAGGTTTGAAAACAATTCCACCATAAAGAGTTTGTAAAAACAATTCCAACCTATATCGGGACTACTATCTGTAGCTATAGGAACACACCTCAGTCTGTCTGGTCGCACAAAGTATCTTTTGGTCCTGGTATTCCTAGGACTCCATCAAGAGGTCAATAATCTACACAATACATGACATGTTCGAGCAAATCTCGTACAGGTATGAGTATAAAAATACTCAGTAGGACACGCCAAAACAACAAATCAATATAAAAAAGGAAAGTATAGTCATCTCTATATAGATATATGTCTACAACACATATAACAATAATACTTAGAAATACTCAAAACAAGACACATAGTCTAGAGTTAAGTCGGAACCACTATATACCAGCCCTAGGAATTCAAATCGAAGATTCCATGAATAACGCATCTGGGAGAACACACTGCAAAGTTAGATAGCACTGATGACATTCGTCTGGGAGGTTCTTCTTGTCGGGTCTCACCGTGAGAAAGATATGATTATAGTCTAAAGATAATATGATACATAGATGAGGATCACAGCCAGGGCTATGGGGTGATACCAACAACTTAATCCCAATTATCCTGAAAAGTAGAGGATCGACACCGACATACTATTGGTCACATTGATACCAAAAACTCTACCTAAGGCATGAAGATGAATATAGGATCCCACTTCGGGCCTCTTATGGAGATTCCAACAACTCTAGCTAGGAATTTCTACTAAATGGATCATAGTCCTAGGAGTAGGAAATGATTTATACTGACCTTTAGGGAAAAATAAAGGGAATGAAACCTTAATAAACTTGTCCAAGATGCAGAGTAAAAGAAGCTAAAGTCATGTAGGAAGGGGTACACAATGTGTAGTAGGGTCACATGCTATGTACCTTGACCCCAGGTATTTCCCGTGTACAACGACCAGTGTCTTTCAAACCATGTCATGTAGAAGAGGGGTACAAAGTGTGTAGAAGGAGTCACACACTGTGTCCATTCATTCGGGTTTCGCTCATGTACTCTTGTCGTGTGCTGGTACACAGTGTTATCCTATGTTTCCCTACCTGTGTACCAGTACAAAGGGTAGCCCGTGTACTTGGTCCAGGACATGACGTGCGAGGGATGACACGCCGTGTAGGAATCTTGTGTACTCCACACCATTTTTGTGTAATTCCCATGTACACACCAAGTTCGTCTAAGGGGGACCACATGCCATGTAGTCAGGGACTACACGCCGTGTGTATCAAGATTTCCAGACACCTTTCTTCTTCCTCCCAATCATATCGTCGATCTCCTAAATTGCGTTCGGATGTTCAGTTCTCCTCAAAAATCTAGATCCAATCTCATATTTCCTCTATAATACCAAATCGATAGGATTTGGGCCTTTGATCAGCTCCGAAAATGAAATCATATGTGTTATTAATTATCATTTAAGAACGCAAATTCAGCACCCACCATCATTTGATCCACCACTGCACCCACATTCGCACCTCCGTCGAGTCATTCTAATGCCGAATCTACATTTTATGATCATTGAGACAAGAATCTAATGTGAAAATATTGATTGTTCAAAGGGTTCCAAAGCATGTGGAAGAATTAATAATGTGTTATGAAGAACACAAGAATCGGGGGAGAAAATCATAAAAATCAAGAGGGTAAAACCTCGATTTATGTGTATGTTGATCCTGGTTTATCACCGTTAGAACGACAATTGAATCCAAAAACAATCTCAAGAATAAACTCTGGATAAATCCTACAAAATAACTGATCATGCAAACATGATCGATCCATGGTTTAATATTTCTATGGATTAGTCTGTGTTCATCATGGAAATCAATAATTTGGAAAAAAGGATTGAATCAAAATCTCAACCTAGATTCAGATCACTCGTTGACAAAGAATGATCACCGCGTCATTGCCGTTGGTGAGATCCTTCAAGATTGGTGTTCTTCAATCACTGGTTTAAGGTTCCATCATCACCTACTCAAGATAATTATCGAGATCTCTCTCTTCAATGTATCTAGAGAATTCCAGGGTTATGAGGATCACCTTGGATCTCTGTCAGAGGGATAATTTTAAAGAGAAAATTGTTGTGACGTTGCATCAATAAAATAAAATAAATTTTCTTAATTTATTTTATTCATTTAAGTTTCTGTAACAACATTAAAAAAATTTCATGTGACAACCAATGTTAGTTCATGCATAGGGTAAAGTTGTTCTAAATTCAACGGTGCCCTCATATTTCTGATCTGGGAACCCATTTAGAAGTTATTCCACTTTTTCAGGAAAATTGTGTGTGCATTCTATTTAATATTTTTAATAATTTTCAAACATTTTTTCTGGGCACACTGTGCCTCGAAATTGTATATCGTCTCAGCGCATGGTCTCAAATTTAATCCATATGATATTTAAAAAAAATACACAGAAAATGTTAGTCATTACATGTATCTTATAAATAAACATATTTATAATACACTAAGATTTTATTTTATGAATACTCTATATAATATCTTATAATACATGCAATACAAATCTTAAAAGAACTACAATATACTATAAAAATATTTTTATTTAAATACGAATTTTATAACCTAGCCATTAGGTTAGAGGATATGAATAGGAATAAAAAATTATAAAATATATTTAGAAAGTATTTACTGAATAAAAATAATGAATTAAATCAAAAAAAATTACATACATATTTTTTTTTATTATGAAATGTATAATAATAAATTGATTTTATTCCATAATAATACATTTTTCATAAAAATTGTTTTTATGTGCTTTATGTGTGAATAATTAAAATTAATTTTTTCATTTATAGAAATTATATTTGAAAAAAAATAACTTCTATTTTTAAATTATCATGTCTAAATAATCATATGATGAATTTTTTGGGATTTTTCTGAAATAGTTTATTTTTGGGTGAATAATGAAAAATATTGATTTTTAAAATACTCTCACTTTTATGAAATCTTCATTAAATAATATTGACATAAAATTTTGTGAAAACTTTTTTCAACAAAAAAAAAATGTTTAATATTTAATATATTTCCTATAAAAATTTAATGTTGAACTTATAAATCTATGCTTAACAATTTGGAAATATTTGTAATCTTTTTCTTCAAATAATAACTGTTTTAGGTTCTCCTATCTCAATTAAGTTTTCATAATGTTCATTTTAGTTTTAGTTTAATTTGAAATAATAATAAGTCTCATTTTATTAATTATCCAATTAATTCTTATGTAATAAACAATATACATTATTTTTTTCTAAAATCATTTAGATTCTTAAAACAATTATTTTTTTAGAAATAGTTTTTGTTACGTTTTATGAACATATATTAAAAGAAATTTTTGACACTTCATGAAATTTAATGTTTTAAAAAGGATTAAATATTTTTAATTATAATAATTAATATTTTATATTAATTTCAACTTAATTTTTTTCATAATGAATAGTATCGAGGTAAAAATTCATTATTATGATAAAGGTTAACTATGTTAAAAGGGGGTTAAATTAAAAACCATAAGGGTTAAAATGAATTATTGGTTGATCATATTTAGATATTATAACTCTAATATTATAAATTATGAAAATTTTGAGCCAATTTACTTGAGAAATACATATATTATATAATAATATTTCAAGTATTTACAAGATTTATAGGAACCTCACTTATAAAAGGGAACCCCCTATCCATGCTTATTCCCAAAAATTGAGCCCATTAGTTAAAAAAATACCTACTCAAATAACTCTCCAATAATTATAACCATTTCATAGAGATTATTTTATTCCCCTAAAACTATCTTAAGAAGGATTAAGGTTTAAGGCAACTGAGGATTTCCATAGAAGTGGTATAACTCGTAACTAAGTTATTTTATTTTCTTTATTATTCTAACACCTTAAATTATATCCCAAACATGGTGATATAATAACATAAATGTCTTAAATAGACTTAAATTTTATTAGGTTTTTGTAAAATCATTTATCCACCACCTTTATATTAAATGGAAAATGAAAGCATTGCTCATGTGTACGTGTGAACTACCGCCTCCACAAAGTGATGTATTTCATTTTTCATCACCACCCTTAATGGTTGGTTATTATAATATATATAATATTTATGTATGATATTTAAGATAGAATTATTCTTATGTAATTATATTACATAATCTAAATTCTTAACCTTTAATCCATTGGAAAATGATAATGTTTCTCGTGTGTACGTATGGACTACCACCTTCACAGAGAGATGTGGTTTTTTCTTCATTTATGCTTTACATGGGTGGTAAAAATGATGTATTTAATGAATAAATATTATATTTATAATATTAATATGATTCTTCAAAGTTAAACCTTTATCTATTTTATTTTATTTTTATCTATTTGAAAGATGAAAACGTCGTTCATGTGTACACACATATTATCGTCTCTATGAAGTGACATGTTTCATTTTTCATGACCTCGTTTAATGGTTTGTTATAAAATTATATTTAATGTATAAAAATTATAATTATATTAGGATTATTATTATATATATGGTGGATTAATTACCACTTTGACTATGGTTAACCTACCGATGTTGTTTTGGGATTATAAATTGAACATCATCAAAACATCTAACATGAACTTAACTGATTTAGTAACTACATAAGACATGGTAATAAATGAAATAAATATATTGTGATAATGTAATAAACATATAAATTTCTCTTCATAAATTAAATATTTAATATAAGTTTATTATATAGGATATTGGAAGGTGTTTTACCAAACAAAAATCCAAGGTAAAGGGTTTATTCAACAATCTCATTTTTATACAGGATTTTTTATGTTTAAATTTAAATTTAAGGAAATTAGATTCTTTAGAACTAAATTTTTTACTTTAACTATGCTTATCAACATATTTTACATGTTTTCTTTTAATTTTCCACACCTTTTTACTTAAAATGGATGATAACATGTTTTTTAAGGAAAATTGACCATATTTCTTCTCCTCAAGAATATTTTTCCTCCATATCCATGCTCACAATAATGGTTTAAATAATTTTATTATTATGTTAAAATGATTTTTTAATGTTACTTTCAAATATATTTTAGTAACTTATATTTTTTTAACATGAATCTTCTTATTGTTTTTTGAACATTGTACTTTTAAATTTTTACCAAAGGTATTAAAGGAATATTTGTTTTAATATTTACTAAATGAACCTTTTTCCTCTATTATAACTGTTATTTTAATTGATTTTTACGTTAAAATTTTCCATAGTTGTATTAAAAATAATAATTTTCTCAATAATGTAGATTTTTTTTTAAATGTTATCAAAAGAAAAGAATTTTTTCTCATGTTTTCAAAGAATGGCTTGAATATTATTTTAAAGGTACCTTAATCTATGTCAACATAATTTAGATTTTATTATTATTTATTGGTTATATACTATAATGATACCATTCACCTTATTTATATGTATGTATTATGATCATGGTGTTCTATGTATTGACTAGGGGAAATATTAACATTTCATATCCTAGTTTTTTAATATGAATGGTCATGTTGATTATGTATTGAATTTTTATTCATTTATTTATTATGATGGATGAATTGGACTTATGAAGTTATTTCTAGGTCCCTTTATAGTTTGGGTATTTGGTGTATTCCGTACCTATTTAAGTATGATGTCTTGGAATGAGGCCTTAATAGTAAAATTATAATATCTGAAATTATGCATTCTATTATTATGAAAATGTTTGTTGTTATCTATGTGATTATTTATGTTGTTATATCATCCATGTGTATATTACCCTTTTATGACATTATTTTTATGGTATATTTTATTATTATTTATTTATATCATATTATTCATGATTTATTTATTCTATGATATCTTTTGTTGTATTCTTTCCCTTACTGAGCATTTGATCTCACCATTTATTACTTTTTCCTTCCCATTAGATACCAATAATGGATCTATAAATTATTTTAGTGATATAGTAGAAGAAATAATAAATTTATCACAAGAAATTTATTTTTTATATCATGCTTTAAATTTTACTATCAGAATCATGTATGTATATAGTCTCTCAATACTGCTAAACTATTTGATCCTTCAAGATGTGAAATCATGTATCTTTTCCAATGTAATAATATAATCATAGGCTCCGTATTGTTAGAGTTAGGGTGGTACAATTGGTTTCAAAGGAAGTTTAGTAAGACCCTTGGGAACTAAAATTTTTAAATACATAGATTTGAGAACATAACCATAGGAAAAAATCTAGGGATGGGTGTAAATATAATAAAATGTTATAAATTTTTGGTAAATTATAGAGTGTGGGGTTTCCTAAAAATAAAATACTTGTCTATATATTGTAAAGTGGATGCACTTGTGGCATAAATACACCTTAGGGTAACCACCTTTAAAAATTATGGATAAATATCATTTCAATCTTCACTAAGTGTATGATGAGTGGTCTTAAGACTACACACCTGGATAGAAACTCCCAAGGGATATGCATTGGTTGATTCACACAAAATTTATGATCTATTATAAATGATTTGAAATTTTTTTTATTTGAAGATATTCCCATAGATACTAAACTCATAATTATGAGATTATCTATTCATAAATGTTCAAATTATGTTAGGTATTGCACCAGATTTAAAATTATACCCTATGATTCATAATTTTATGAGTTAATCTAGTGTGTGAAATTATTTATAAGTGGCACCCAATGGAAGTAATAGAAAATGTTTCAATACCCATAATTAATGTAGGTATTTTCCTAATGATAAATTCAACATATCTGGTGTTGGATATGTGAAGATTATGACTATATTAGGATAGTTGAATCAAGTTATAACCAATAACCATGCCTGTATAGAATAAAATATTTATAGAACTCAGAACTAATTCACTCAAAAATTATCTAAACCTGGTCGGACACATGACCACAAGCATTCCTCCCTATATGCTAGAGTATTACGACTAGTATAAGGGGTGTATGATGGTATGGTGGGGAGACTATACCCCCTTGATCAGAGTGTAGCATAGTGGTATATAATAATAGTAAGTAGTGAAAATAGTAATAGTCAATCAGCAGTGGAATAATAAATAAATCATCCAAACATAATCAACAGGTGGATTAAAAATGATGTCATATACCAAATGATGTTGTGTTATGTGATATAAAAAGTAATAGGGGTATAGGCATATACATCATGCAATAGAAAAAAGAAAAAAATATTTCTACTAGAATTTCAAGAAAAATCTAGATCCTCTACTCCTGTACTCCATCCTAAGAAGACAAACCATACATCCACAACCTGATGATTCCCTTTGTCCCTACCTACATCCATGAGATCTATTCTAGTACCAACCTGTAGCTTAGACAGGGTGTGATATATTCTCAGTATTCCACCACAAATAGTGTCTAGTAAAATCCAAACATTTCATATAAAATGAGCAGTGTTCATGTATAATATGGTAAAGAAGAATATAAGTTGTAACTGAGTCATCTTTGGTTCCCAAAGGACACCACACAAACACTACCTACTTCATCCTAAGCTGGATGATCTCTAAATGGGTGACCATATGTATACATAAATATGGTCTATGTATATAGTGATGTTTATATACATATATATATATACTAATATTATCAAGGACCCAAGGTGTAACTCATACGTCTATGGGTATTAGTATGAATCTCATGGAATTTCAAGTGTCGATATACCCACATATCATATTTCATTTGGTATGCCTTTCCCAGTTATCTCTTTTCATTTCATATACCTTTCTCTATGATCAAATGTATGTGGGTCACCCTATGTGTGTATCACAAATATGTGGGTCACCTTTCCTAAGTATCAAAAATAAAAGGGACACCATTCTCAAGTATCACAAATAGAAGGGATTCCATACCCGAGTATTACAATTATATGGGTCACCTTTCCCAAGTATCACATGTATATGGGTCGGATTGCCTATATATCACAAATAGAATGGATTCTCTACTCGAGTATTATAAATAGAATGGAAAAAATTCTCGTGAATCATATTTATATAAATTCAGTCTTTCTTTACAATAATCCAAGGGTTTAATTACAATTCATTTATTATGAATTTTAATTTTGGGATTATCCTTAATAAATGGTAATACATGTGAAGTGGTGATACAAATCACTTCTACTTTAATTACAATTTTCCATCCAATTGGGTAGTAATAAACACTACATAAAAGGTGGTGTGGCTATACAAACATTTAATAATCAAAGGAAATCACATGATCACACCCTATGGGGTGGTACTAGTTGAGGTGGGGAACTTCCGACCATAAACTAGAGTACATGGGGTACTTTTAACATGGAAAAAATTTAGAATAAGTAAAATATTTATTATAAATAAATTTAGAGAAATTTTGGTGTGTGTAATGATGGTTCATATTATAAAATGACTTGGATTTAAGGAGGAAATGCTGGACTACCTAACTTATAGTGGTACACGACCCTGAATCTGTTGATGTCCTTTAAATAAATCTCGGACAGAAGAAAACAGAAAAATAGAGAAGTTCCCTGAAAATAAGGTATATTATATCACACCAAAATAAAACCTAATATGGTGAAATAAACAATGAAAAGAAGATAGAGGAATGGATCTCTTACTGATACACATCCAACGCAATTGATGGTGAAGGAATCAGAGTACAGGTGAAGGAGAAGTATCAAAACCTAAGGAAGAGGGATGAGGAACTCTCCTTGTGGGATGATATGTAAAAGAGAGGAAATAACCCAAATAAGGGGTTCTTCCCATTTTTAAAAGTGTCGCAACATATTCACTATGTGAATGGAATTAATGTTTTGAATTACTTGGGTTTCCTTTTTCTTCCAGGAAAAAAATAGTTCACATCATGAATGTGATTCACTGTATGATTTTAATTCACATCCATTTATAAAACTCATGAGGTCTAGATAGGGAAATTCACATCATGAATTTCATTCACATCATGAATTGGTTTTGAAACCAATCTCTAACCCACTGCTACATTTCTTTCCAATACAAATTGATTGGCCTTAAGGTGCAGTTATCGGGTCCTAATCCAAAATATAACTCGATGAAGGTTTAACCAATTTTAAAAGAATTCACACCTATATGAAAATTCATGATGTTACAACCTCCCCTCCTTAAAACAACTCATCCGCAAGTTTCCCTTACAAGGGTGATAAAACATAATCTAATAACAGTTTTTTCCATTGAACACATACACCGGCCTCTCTCTCCCATGTATTGTTATGTACATAGTCATGCAGCCATAACACCCATACCATAGGAACAGACCTATCTTGAATAAAATTAGTTCTCCAATCAAAAATACACACAGGATTATCTTCAAAGTATGCATATGTCTCGGGTATATATCCCCAAGATCAAATAAAAGAGATGGGTCAGATTAATAGTGGTGAAGTTATGATACATAGAAGACATCATATAGGGATCAATACCTCTAAGGTAAATCCAACTAATTAGTGACCAGACCAAATCTTTCCAAAATCTCAAAAGGCTTGATGTAATGAGGCGATATCATATCCTATCTATGAATCCATATATGATCCATTCTATGAGAAACACATAGAAAGACCCGATTTCCCACCTCAAACTCTATAGTTTGGGGTAAATGATCATTATAAAACTTCTACCGAGATTGAGCTAAAACCATATGCATTTTAATAACTTGTATCCACTCTAAAGTCTCCTATATTAGATGAGTTCCTAGTAGCACTACCTCACCTTCCCCTTACTAGCATAGGGGTGAACAACAAGGCCTATCGTATAGGGCCTCATAGGGAGCCATCTGAATAGTTTCCTAAAATATGATATTATAGGATAACTAGATGAGAGGTAGGTGATTTTCCCAAGAACCTACAAAATATAAGATTTATTCCTATAGCATGTCCTCTAACACATTTATCGTACACTCAGACAAATCGTCAGTCTGAAGGTGGTATGTTGTACTTTGATGCACCTATGAACTTTGTGCTTTCTATAACCCCTTCTAGAACCACAACCTTAACTGAGTATCTTGATCTAATATTGTATAATTGGAAACACCATGAAGGCATACAATCTCCTGAATTTAAAACTTCCCAAACCCATATACTAAAAATTTATCCTTAATTGGTAGAAATTGCATTGCTTTAGTCAAAATATCGATGATCACCCAAACAACATCGCTTCTTCAAGGGGATCTCAACAATCCCATCAAAAAATCCAAAAATGGCATCATCCCATTTCCATTCCAAAATGGAAAGAGGATATAATATTCAAGAAGGTCATTGGTTCTCAGCCTCCACCTACTAACAAGTGGACCACCATGTGATAAAACCTACAATATATCTCTTCATACCTAACCACCAATACTGAAAACATGCATCTCGATACATCTTGGTAATCCCAAGGTTCATTTCCCAAACATAGTCATGGGATTCCAACATCGACTCATCCCTTATGTCTGAAGGAACCTAGATATGTCCATGGATGTGTAGAATATATTCCTCATCTATAACCAAACTAGGAAGTGGGTTCTTTCCTAAAACACTCTTCCTCCGGACTACGCCCTTAAGATATGAAATTATTCTCATGCTTTCATATTCCAAAAGGGGTTATTTAATTACCAAAGCTTATAAAATAGACAGTCTATGGAACTTCTGAACCTCAAGGTGCATCCTAGAAAATAGGGCCATCAACTATCACTCGCAACTAGCCTCTGGATATCCTATGTATGATTCTTCCATCTCATGACTTCCTCTATTGTATTTCCCTTTTTGGGGTTACAAGAGAGCTCAAAGTCAAATGACAACAAGTATTCTACTAACATGTTTTACTTGATATTCAAATCTTTCTATGTGGAAATGTATTTGATTCTTTTTTGATCGGTCTAAATAACATAATTCTCCCCCAATAAAAAATTCCTCTAATAGTCTAAAGCATGGACCACATCTACTAACTAGAGGTTTTGTGTAGGGTCATTCTACTCATGAGTTCTCAACTGGTAGGACCCATACACCAAAACTCGATCTCTATGCATTAGAACTACTCCAAGACCAATTTTTAATGTGTTATAATAAAATATATATCTTCTTACCAACTTTAGAAAAATCAATATTGGTACTAAATTTAGTTTCCCTTTTAGCTTCTTAAAGTCTATCTCACATTCATTTGACCATAAAAACATAAAACCCTTTTTAGTAAATCCCATGAGAGGTGATTCTAGACATGAAAAGACCTAAATGAAATGCATGTAATAGCCATTAATCCCCAAGAAAATATGTATGTCAAAGTAATTATTGTGATTCTCCTAGAAAAATATGTCTCACACCTTATCTAGGTAAACAGATACTCTCATCTCGGGGATGATATGGCCTGGGAAGTGAACCTCATATATCCAAAAGTTTCTTTTTAGGAGCTTAGAATACAGCTAGTTCTATCTTAGTGTATTCATCATAATCTTAAGATGTTTTTCATGGTCACATTGAGTGTGAGAATACACCAAGATATATTCCATGAATACCACCAAGAAAAAATATAGATATAGGTGGAAAAAATGATTCATCAAATCTATGAATACTGCTGGCACATTTGTAAGACCGAATGACATAACCAAATACTTGTATAGTTCATACCTACTATGAAATTTTGTACATGGTATGTCTGATGGTATCACATGCACCTTATGGTATCCCGAACTCAAATCATTCTTTTAGAAAACTGTTTCTCCTAAGATCTGGTTGAAGAGGTCATCGATATGAGGTAATGAATATTGATTCTTAATCATGAGCTGGTTCGAATAGAAATAATCCACATAAAGTACGAGGGTTAAATCCACCTTCTTGGAGATAAACAGAGGTGAAACCCATGTTAGAAACATCTTATATTTTTTTAGCAGGTTGGATATTTCCAAGTTGTTTTAATTTTGAGTTTTTTTATCTATAAAACTTGTATTCTTAACTTATAAACCTAATTATGGGTGTTTGATTGACCCAAGGCCTTGTTTTTAGATAGGGTTTAATTCCTAGAAAGTTCCTTAGGGTTTTAATTTAGTTTTGGTTGTGGTGGGGTGTAGAAACTCAGTTTAAGGAATACGTAGATAGAGGATCACGATTTTGGAAAACTATATGGCCTCCTAGGATTAAATATGCATCCCTTCAGAAGTATTGAGCATGGTTTGAAAAACCATGTAGGTGTGATTTCATGGGAATGCAAGAACCTATGCAGTTTTTAGCAGAGGAGATTCACATATTTTAGCAAACGGTGAGCCTGATTGTGCAACGTGGGTGCCTTGGATAGTGGCATCTGTATGGGATGTACATGGTTTGGTAAATTATCAGCTAAACATGTGAGGTTGATTCGTTTTAGACAATGAGTGTGCATGGTTGGTGCATGGTCATCCAAACTGTGTGCCTCTTTAAAAAGAGTTAAATTAAATTTCTTCCCTCTCCCACTATTTCTTCTTTTATTCATCCTTTATCTCATTCACCTGCATGCATAGAAGGGGATCTCACTTTCCTCTTCCACCTAGGCTTTGGCCTATCATCTACATCCAAGATCTATTCTTTGATCTATTGGTGGATACGGATTCATCTCAGTAAGGACTTCAATATACTAGAAACTATTTATTGTTTATCTGTCCATATGGAATTATAAATCCATGCAATCCATTTTACCCTATTTTTAGGTCATTATTATAAAAAAATTGTTTTCTTCTAATTCTGGTCGACTTAAAGGTCGATATCATATGAGAAATAATCTACTAGTACAAGGTAGGTGGTTCCAAGATTTCTCTATAATTTTTTGATTGTTTCAAAGATTCACTCATATACACCATGTGGGTTGTCCAAGTGAGACCCTAATTAATTAAACGAAAGTTTATTTAATTATTCTATTGATGATATGAGATGCCTATAGGAATTTCCTTTCCCCTCTACCAACGGTCAAGCTGGTTAAGGGGATTGGACCAACCTGGGAAGGTTAGGATGGGTGTATAGATTGAATTAAATTAAATTGCTTACATTGAATTGCATGCTTCTATAGGAATGTGATGGGCATGGCCTAAGAATTTAGGTGGTATTGAGAACCTATATTGAGGTGATGTAGTTTGTTAGTCCAGGCTTGTTCTTGGATACTTGAAGTAATATTTATCACCAATTGAGTTTAATTAGTCATTGGTATTTAAGTCGATGAGTTCATCAGGATGAGGGCATGCCTCTCAGGTGATTTGAGATGGTGTTGAACATAATGATATAACAACATAGTCTTAAGGTTATGAGGTTCCAGATGATGTGTCTTATGTTTTTTGGTGATTTTTTATCACCATTTGTTTTCTAAAACACCATTGGTGTCATGTGAACATAGGACTTGGATCTATGTGGTTTTGACCACTCATTGTGGGTGGAGGCCCCCATAGACTATGCATCTTAGGTGATGGTGTTGAACATTGGATGTGTTTTAGGGTGATCACTAGAGAAAGCCATGTGGATGGTGATGGACCATCGGTTGACGGTGATGAGACCATCGATTGGGGGTTGAGGCTCATAATGATACTTGAGGACAATGGTTTAGGACATCGAGAGGATGGATATCATCATTCCTCAGGATGCCATTTTTTTATCTAATTGTGATTATTTATTGAAGGATAGACATTTTTGTGCCTATGGACGTCAGCCTTTGAGCTGATGGGGACTTCTGAGTTGGGGTCTAAGATACCAGGTACTTATTATTTGGGTGAGATGTTTGGATGTTGATACTTTATTGATGGCACAAGGTTCCAGTGATATGATTATAGGTGAAACATGAGGGTTCACCTGGTATGACTTTCATCAGGAGATACCTTGGGAGCTAATCCATGGATCATACCACTATATTTATATATATAAAAACATACTTTTTATTTCATATATATAACTGGGGTCACATGTTCATAGATTATGGTGATGGTGAAGTAGGTAATCACTTATTTTTTGATGTTATGCATAAGGGACGTGGGTTGTTATTAAATGTTCATGTGATAACTTTTTATTTATATTTCACATACACCTGCTTATTCATGGATGTAATACAGAAACACCTTGGTGGTGGCACATTGATATTTATTCTAACACCCTACACTAGATCTTCGGGATTTGTGTATACTTCATTTCTCTGTAATCCGGTAAGGGACCGAGCTATGGAGTTGGATCTTTGTGATCGGGTTATGTTGCATTGGTTGGGATGGATGGTAGGAACCATGGTGGTTCTTGCATCATCCAGATTTTCCCTTTTATATTTAACATTCTTTATATATATATATACTAATGTTCAAAAATGGGAAACCTTTCTTGTTTATCTACTTTGTATGACCTATTATAGCATGATTGTCTACAAATGGTATGCCTTTGAGCTTGTTTATTTATTATTTTCTTCTTTTATTTTTCTTCTGATGAGTTATGGTTTTATTCCAATGATATATTTATTTAGGGACTATTAATATTATCACCACCTAAGGATATAGCCACCCCACTATCACCTCTTTATACCCTCGTTGTTAATCATCATCCATTGTCGTACGGAAGGGCGTGGTTAAGGCCCAACGGTACTCTATCCCAAATTATAGTTTTAAAGTGGCTCATGGTTCAGGGAACTACAAATGGTATCAGAGTAGGTTATTTTTTGTGTTGTTTGGAAGCATCAAAATACCTGGATATTAAAAAGTTAACCATGTTTGGTGGGATAAAAAATATATCAAATTATTTCTATTAATTTTTGTCTTACTATTTGGGTTATAATATACCAAAGACTAGGATATAGTCTAAAATGGGTAAAGAGATTGTGTTTGGGTTCCTATAGCCTTATGAACGGGGACAAACCATGTTTCCGGGGGTGGTAAATTGATGTTTTTCTATATGTTTTATAGTTGATATGATTTCCACTTCGAGTGGCACACTTGGGTATGTTGTTTATTTATTATGTGGCATTTAACCCTCATCCTAGTATGGTAAAGGAGGGTTGTTTATACATCAAGATAGGAACTTAGTCTCATATGATGTATGATTTTTATTGGGACCATTATTGGGGACCTAGAATCTGATAAGAGTGTTTGGGATATTTAAAGTGTTAACAAAGGAAGCTAAATGGTTTTCCTTGATTAGCCTCCTTTTGGTGTCATTCTACTCAGCTAGCCCAAACATGTGGTTCTAATGAGATATGTATGTGATGATAGGTGATTCTATGGGAATATAATACAAGGTCTTAACTCTATTATGAGTATTTAGGGATGATTACAGGGGGTGAGTTCTTTAAAGCTTCAAAAAAGAAGCTAAATAGTGTTTTCCTTTATATCCTATTTGGTGTCATTCTACTTGGCCACCCCGGATTGGTATCTATGATATGTGATGCATGACCCTGTTATGGGTAGGAAAGGGGTCCATGTGGTTTGTTACATATGATGACTAAATATGATGTGGGTAGGCAAGGCGGATATGATCTTGAATGATACATGACACCTGACTCTGATATGGGTGGGTGAGGGGCCATGAGGATAGATAGCGTATGACATAGTGTGGTAGGGGAGTGTAAGGGTTGTGAGATACATTTCCTATTATAGATTTCCTTATCTATAATATATATATATTCTGTTTTGTCTGTTTGACAATGATATTGGTATATGGTAGGGTTCCACCAAGATAGGCTCTGATGGAGCATCAAGAGGGTGGTGATATGGTCCTATATGAGCATGCATGGGTTGAGGCCCCTAAGGGTAGAGATGAGGCCTCAGAGGGTTGGACTGACCATGATCCGCAAGTACAGGAATATGTACAGACTTAGGTACAAGAGGGATAGCCAAAGGATATCATGATGTTCGGTCCATGTCTAGATAAACAAATCAGGTCGAGTCTTGTTCGAGTTATATAGGGTATCAAAATAGAAGCTCAATGAGCTGATCCATCGATGGAATATCTGACTCTAGAGTTCCAGTTGTAGCATCCACTGCTATTATAGGGTGATTTTATACCATAGGTAGTGAAGAACTGGATATATTTGGTTCATACCATTTTTGGATAGCTCGAGACACCCCCAAGTCATAGGGTGAAGCTGTTGATGTACATTCTCAAAGGACCAAAAAACACTGGTGGTATGTACAGGTAAACATAGATAGACATGAGGGAATGGATTAGAATGACTTTTAGGCAAGTTTATTTGAGCGCTTATTTTCAATGATGTTGAGGATGTACAGATCCATCAATTTCATGAATATCCAGTTGGGGGACACTTCAATCATGGAATATGTAGCGAACATCACTGACCTATCATGTTTTTTACCTACTATGGTGGATGATGATACTGTGAGGGTGAGGTTTTTTGAGGTTTTTTTATGGCATGCCATCAAGGTGTGGGTTAATATTTTCAGGATGACTTATTTTTTAGAGGTGTTCAATCAAGGGATGATAGATGGGGGGAACCTGAAAGAGAAATATTATATGAGTTGGGTGATTTTTTTAGGTGAGTTGAGAGAGGATTCTTTGGGTAGTAGGAAGCGAGATTGTGAGGGATCTCTGCAAGGAATTCGGGCCAGATATTTAGGTAGACCACTGAGGTGTCAATCTTCGACATTGTGCTTCTAGTTCAGGCAACTAGTACATGTCTGAACTTAGTGTGAGAGGCCTCTAAAGGAGGGCCAAACATGTGTCCATATTTGGAATCTCAAGAGGTTATACATGAAGGCTTCTTGGATAGTCATGATCTAGGGACTGGGTCAAACTCAGACATCTGGGGTAGGAATAGGAGTGGTACCAGAAGCTGATATTCAGGATTCAGCTTCACGTAGAGGACATGGTAGAGATAGTGGAACCTAGTAGTGGGGTTAGTGGCTGGTGGATGTCATAGCTCTATAGGGAGGCCAAGGCTTGGGCAGTTTGGCTTCAGACCAGGTGCATGCAGTTGAGCTTCTAGGTGCAGAGCAGGCTGGGGAGCCGGTGACGGTTATAGGTATGTCATGGGCATGACCAAATATCTTTATTTTTCTTATTTGTCCAATTTTGGTTCATGAGGTGTATATATATATATGGTTTTTGGACTAACCAGGTGCTGGTTAGTATGTTGGAATCGATTATGATATGGGATGTATATATTTGAGGTGCATTGGAATCAATGTATATTATGGTAAAATATGTGATGTGGGTTATGAATAAGGTTCATATGCATCTATTAATTGGTTTTATGTAGTTTTTATATGGGGTGTCAGTCATTAGGACTTATTATAGTCATTTTTGGAGATGTGGGATTATAGGGGTGTCGTGTATGGAATAGGTGCTTTGGGCATCTGATGAGATGTGGGCTACGATGGGTGTCAAATGTGTAATGGGTATAATTTGGGTACCTTATGAGGTGTTGGAATTATGATGAATCGTGGGGGGAATTTTGAGTCAAGGGATGGTCAGTGGACCATCAAAAACTTGTTGATTTTGGGTTGGGATGCGACCAGGTAGGTAACTCCTAAGGTGGGGATCGGCTCAAGGGGAGTTGACCTATGATTTTATAATTGGGGTGAACTAGGTTGATAAAATGAGATGGGTATGTTTGGTACCATCTCTAGTTAATTATTTATAGCTTGATGATGAGCTATGTTAAGGTGGATAGAATATAACATCCCAAGGTTTTAATTGGGTCATATTTTCCAACCTTGTTTGAATTTGGAGTTTGGTGAGAAGGACAACATGAAATATTAACATTAGAACCTAATTATGGGTAATTTATTGAACCAATTCCTTATTTTTAGAAAAGTTTTAAATTCCACCAAGTGTCTTGGGGTTTCAGGTGAGTTTCAAGTATGGCAGGGCCTAGAAACTTAGTTTTGGGAATGTGTGGATAGAGGTGCATGGTTTGGAAAAACCATGCGGCCTCCCAAGAGTAACTATGCAGCCCTCCAAAAGCACTAATAATGGTTTGTAAAAACATGCATGTGGGGGAACATGGTCATTCTATCAACTCTACAGTTTTTAGCAGAGGGTATTCACACAGTATTCGCATGGTTTGGTAAATCGTGCTCCTGACCGTGTGAGGTGGGTACCTTAGAAAGTGGAATATTCATGGGTTGCACATGGTTTGGTTAATCGTGCACTTAGTCATGTAATGGGTGATCACTTTTGGATGGTGAGTTCACATATTTGGTGCACAATTATCCAAACCATGCGAGATAATCATCCACCTCTTTAAAAAGAGTGAAATATCATTTCTTCCCTTACACCCTATTTCAACTTTTCTTCCTCCTTTCTCCCATTCACTTGCATGCACATCAAGGGATCTCCCTTTCCTTTTACGCCTAGTCTTTAGCATATCTTCCATGTTCGATATTTGATCTTTGAGTCTTTGGTGGCTACAAATTCACCTCTATAAGCCCTTTAATCTACTAGATTCTATTTATTTTTTATCTCACCACATGGAATGCTAAATATTTTAGATACCTTTCACCCTATTGTCATGGAATTCATCTAAAATTTTGTTTTCTTCCAATTTGTCTTAATTTAGAGGATAATATTAGATAATAAATCACCTACTAGTACAAGGTAGGTGGTTCCTAGATTTCCCTATAATTTTGTGAGTGTTTTAGGGGTGAAATCATCTACTCTATGTGGTTTGTTTGAGTGAGACCCTAACTAATTAAATGAAAGTTTATTTTATTGTTATAATGATGATATGAAATGCCTATGGTAATTTATTTTCTCCTCTACCAATGATCAAGTCAGGTAAGGGGGTTGGACCAACCTGGGTAGGTTAGGTCAAGTGTATAAATTTAATTAAATAAAATTTATTATATATAATTTCTTGGTTATGTGGGAACGTGATGGGAATGGACCAATTATTGAGGTCATGTTGACCACCTATATTAAGGATACATAGTTTTTCATGTTGGGATTTGATAGGGATACTTGAGGTGATAATTATCACCAGGTTGAGGTGAATTTTTCATTGGTATTTTAGGTGATATGGTTATTAGTATAAGGGAATGGATATTGGGTTATTTGATATGGTTTTTATCATTTTGATATAGTAACATGGTTATAGGTTCACAAGGTGATGAATGATTTGGGTTAAATTTTTTGGTGATTTATTCTCAACGTTTTTTATCCGACATGTCATTGGAGTTGTGTAAACAAAGATAGGACTCATACAGAGGTGATGTTGACCACTCATTGTGGGTGTAGGCCCCTGTAGACTATGAAACATAGGTGATGGTGTTGACCATTGGATGTGTTTATGGGTTCTCACCATAAAAATCCATGTGGATGGTGATGGAAAATTGGTTGATGGTGATGATACTGTCGGTTGGGGGTTGAGGCTCACTGTGATACTTGAGGCCAATTGGTTGGGACTTTAGGGGGATGGATATAATCATGCCTTGGGATGTTATCTATTTATCCGACAATGATTATTTATCAGAGGGAAAAAATATTTGTGCATTGGGACATCAGGCTTCGAACCATTGGGTAATTATGAGTTGGGATTATAGGGACTAGGTACTTATTATTTGGGTGTGGAATTTGGATACTCGTACATGATTGATGGCACGAGGTGTTGGTGATATGATTATAGATGGAACCCAAGGGTTCCCTTGGTGTGTCCTCTGTTAGGGGATGCCTTGGGTACTATGTTGGGAATATTCACTACTAGAGTTATATATATAAATATGCATACATGTTCTATATTCCATATATATAACTGGGGGCATGTGTTCAGAGATTTTGGTCATGGAAGAAGCAGTTGATCTCTTCCTTATGGCTGTAGAGTATAAGGGAATAGGGTTATTATTAAATGTGAATATGCTTCATTTTTATTTTTATTTCACATACACCTACTTAATAATGGATGTAAGATAGTCATGAATTAGTGGTGGCCTACTGCTATTTATTCTCACATCCTATATGTGACCTTCGATATGTGTGTAGACTTTATGTATCTACGATCAGGTAAGGGACCAAGCTATGGAGATCCACCTTAGTGATCGGGTTATGCTACTTATCATGGGATGGATGGTAGAGACCATGGTCATTATTTCATCAAGAAGAGTTTCCTATTTATATTTAATATTTTTTATATATGTATGTATTTATGGTCATCCAAGAGTTACCTTTCTTGTTTATATGCTTTGTATGTCCTGTTATAACATGTTTTTCTATAAATGGTATTACTTTGGGATTTTTTATTTATTATTTTTTACTTTTATTTTTCTTTTAATGAATTATAGTTTTCTTATGCTTCTATATTTATCTAATAACCATTACTATTATCACCACCTTAGGTTATATTCTCCCCACTATCCTCTATTTAGACCCTCATTGCTAGTAGGCAAACTTTGGTATATGGGGAAGCTGGCCTAAGGCCTAGTGGTACTCCAGCTCAGAGCACGTTTTTATAGTGTCTCTCGAGTCGGGGTGCTACAATGTTGAATTACTGGATCACATAAAACCCTTATCTTCAAAATACTTTAACTTCTTCTTGAGTTCCTGAAGCTTTGTAGGTTCCATCCTGTAAAGAGGAATAGACACTAGTTATACTCCTAGAACTAGATCAATAGTGAACTCTACTTATCTCACATGAGGTAACCTAGAAAATTCATCAAGTAATACATCCATGTAACTATCCACTACAGGGGAAATTCAATAAATTGCATTCTCTGATCACTCGTAAGGAGACTAGCTATTTGGGTTTTCACTCTTCCCATCCCAAGATTATCTGATCCATCTCAACTCGCCTAAAAATCCCATTCCCCCTTATGAATATAGGTACCGCCCTTGGGTGATGTGGAGGACACCCTCTAATGATAGAAATAAACATGAGCATGATAAGGCACTAACTATTCCATTCCAAGTATTAAATAGAAACCTATTATCTTGATGATGAAGAGGTTCCACAAGAATTGGTACCCACCTATCTCAAGGGGAACTCCTTGCACTGTCATAAACTCTCTGATTGAACCCCTAACGGTGTGTTGAGAGTTATCACGCCACATAAGTATTCTTTCTCTAGGACTAGAATTTCTATAATTTCCACATAAATAAAATCGTTTGAAGAACCAATATCAAATAAGATACAAAGTGGGAGCTACTAGAATAGTACCTATAACTGTAGAAGTCCAAACACTCTGATCATTGGGAGTGAGATGCATTGTATAGACATGTCTAGATATGGGTCCCTATGATATAACCTAGCTACCCTGATCAGATCCACTCTACTGGTGCTAAATTTTTGGAGCCTGACTACCTCATCCAAGACTTCCTTCTTAGTCTGATCATTCAGTAGTAATCCAGCTACCTGTCTAGTGAGGTGTTACTAATCTAGATGGAATAAATGATAAAAATCTTCTCCCGCTAGAAACAAAAGAAAGATCCCTATAGAAGTTCTGAAGATACCCCAACCTATTGAAACCTCAACATTAAATGGGATCTCTAGGGAATTGGGGCATCTTATGTCATAGATTTATGCACTAGTTTCACACTACGTAACTATCAGTAGGTGTCATCTGACTGCTGCTACCTCCACATACTGACTTGAAGTGATGCTTCCGAACACTCAAATAACAACTCCCTGGTCTTATTAAGGAACTTCCCTATCCTGCACCATCATATTTCCTTAGGTTCTTCTCAATGATGAGGGACTAATTCACTTTCTCAAAAATGGTGGTCAACCAAAATACATTAACCTATGATCGGATGGTGTATAAAATCCCATCCTCTAAATGTCTCACTTTCATCAACTCATCACTAGTAAGAGTTGGTGTGAAGCATTTAAGATCATTGAAACATGTTGAATATTCCATTATAGACATAGGACCCTCATTTAGATGCATAAACTCCCTATCATGGTCTTCTCTTAGAATATATGGAAAGAAGTAATCATAGAAGGCTATTTGGATGTCCGACCAGACCATACCCTAATGTCTATCAGCCTAGGTAATCACATCCCACAAATTATTGACAGAATCATTAAGAATATAAGTCTCAATCTTGACCCTCCTATCTAGAGGAATATCCAGATGATCAATGGTGAATAACATATCCTTTAACCATGAATCAACATCATGGGGTCCAATGTCCCCTGAGAGGATATGCGGATTTTACTATTGTAATTATCATGTAAACTTTCCCATAGTAGGGGAAGGTTGTGGATCTCCTTTCATAGATTGCATAAAACTTAGGAAACTCTCTTGGAACTGGGAATCGGTTCTGAGATTAGGAAGAACAGTAGGATCCTCAAGTGGAACTACTAGAGGTAATTCTGATGGCCTGGGTCCCACCACCTCTGGAGCATTATAATCATCACCCTCCGGGTGCACCATTTGAGGAAGTCATTTTGGGATAGATCTGTAATTTTCAAATTCATTATTCAAATAATATTCAACAATAACATAAAATCATAGGTAAAAATCCTTCCTATAAATGAGACACACCTTTTTCCACCTCCTAAATCCAAGTATAGGTGATAAGAAAGGTTACAAGAGACACTACCTACTACCCACTACTAATGTTGGGTCAAGGTCAATGACTAATATAAAAGCATGTGGGTTCTAGTATATGGATTTTTAATTAAAAGGTATAGAAGAAAATACCCTTTACTTTTCAATTGGAATCCCCATTTAATGGTAAAAATTTCAGTTAAAAGTTTAAATTCATTTAAGTTCATACTCTTTTATGTGTATATAAATATCACAATCTAGTTTGATGTGTCACTATTCCCCCTTTATAAAGGCCCATACTCTATAAATTTCAATTAGTATTTCATGTAACTATGACCTAGACCTCACATCCAGTATCAAGATATAACAGGTTATATAAAATTATTTGATTAAACAATCACTATTCCCAATTTATAGAATTACATGCTTCATAAATTATAATTTTCATTCATGTAATCAAATCAACTAATGTTTAATCCCATGGAACAAGTGGTTCATGGTTTAAACCTGAAAAAATTGGTTAATTAAGGTATCATCATCAATTTACATAGGAAAACACCATTTAGGTTGATGTAGTCACTTTAATTAATCCAATTATTCTATCCATGAAATAAACATTAGAAAATTTCAATATATAACACTAAAGGAATTTACAATAATAAAATGAAATATAGGAAATGAAACCAAAAATATACACCTATATGGATTAGAGGAAGGCATGAAATGTGATTCCTCAAGTTCCTATAATGATGCATGAGATGATGCCTAATTATCGCTCCGATCCACAGAAAAATAGGTCCATAATAATAATATCAATTAAAAATAATTCCACAAAACATGTGAATCGCCCAATAGTGAAATAAGTACAACTGTAATATGAATAATATAATAATAACAATATCCCAACCCAGGTAATTTGGAATTCCCTATATGTGGGTTAGCTACTCCCAAGAATAGCCTTATTACCAAATTCTGACACAATCCTAATCTCCTGTCTAATACCTAAAAAATAAGATAAAATGAAAGGCTGATCTGATACCACTTTATAGAATCTCGAACCATGTTCACTCATAAGTAACTAAACCTGATCAGCCACATGAACTCAAGAATGCCTCCTCATATGCCAGAGGCTACCAAATAGATATGGGGGTATATGATGGTATAGTGGGGAGACTTGTCACGATCCGTCCTCGGGGCCCATGCTGTGACTACCCCAAGCCCGCCTTCCATAGGTCAGGGGCTAGCGACTAGCACCAAAGGCTTAAATCCCAATCAAAAGGGAAGGCATTGCCTTTACAAAACGAAAGCACACACAAACAGAGTAAAAGCAGAAGCTACACTTAGTAAAGCAGTATAACAAACGTGCTGAAAGTATGAGGGGCCAGAAATACAATCCCAAAAGAAAGATACAGCTACAACTGAATGTAAAGTACAACTCAAAGGACAACAGCTGAAAGGTGACAAGCATCTCCTAGATCATCCTCCGGGTTCCTACCTGAAGGGTAGGTACAGATGTCCTCCTCATCACTCCACGTCTGTCCGTCTCCTCCGGGTACCGACTCGTCGTGAGATCCACCTCTGGGTACCAACTCATCATGAGATCCACATGCGGGTACCGTCCAGCTCTACAATCCTCAACCACGATCAGTGATTTCCGTCGTCTTCAACCAACACAACGAGGTGTGGGTAAAGCCCGTGCAGGGGTGAGTATACGATACTCAGCAGGGACCCCGAGACCCTCAAGGTCTCACTAAATCCAACAAGGATAATCACAAAGAGAGTTCTCAATAGATAACCCTTACTTAGGTATAAGCCCATACTTATACCTAAGTTACCAAGAAACCCATCTCATCCACGAGGTGTCACACAGATATGAATTCGACGGATAAAAACTACTTAGGTATATGCCCATACATATACGCAAGTTATCTAGCAACCCATCTCAATCATGAGGAAAACACAAAGGTCAAAGACTCAGATCAAACTAGGATTTTCATTATCGAAACCGTAACTGCTGAAGAGATCCGTCTCTGACAAGTACAGTAATCCTGTCATGACTCCGAGGTACTTCTCACTAACATAAGACTATTGAGGTACTCCTCCTATCGAGTACCACTGGTCTGCCACCTCACAAAGTAGTGCTCCTCCGCTATGGGTCTGCCACCTCACACAGTAGTGCTCCCCCTCATAGCCTACAGAGGTACTCCTCCTGTCGAGTACCGCAGGTCTGCCACCTCACAAAGTAGTGCTCCTCCGCCATGGATCTTCCACCTCATAAAGTAGTGCTCCCCACTGGGCTATGCAAGTCACTCCGAATCAAATCAGACAAGCAGTCATCAGGTCTCAGCCAGCTACACGGTCTCTGTACTCCGTACGCTCATCTTCGGGAGGGTCTGCTCCATGAGCTACATGTCGATACTCAAAGTATCACAAAGTCCCACAAAGAAGTATGTCAAAGGACCGCCTCGTCATAGGGGCCTCAACGCAAGAGACGGCGCATCAATTGAACGCTCGATCTGTGAGTTATTAACCTTTTCGTCCTAGGGGCCCGGTTGGTTTCGTGTACAAACCAACCCGAACATATCTCAACTATACCCCAAACTCACATATGGTATACTCATAGGGACCGTTTCTCGACGTGATCACCAATGCCGCTGACGGTTCATCAAACGGACGTCCGGTTTGAAAGTTATCGGTTTTTCTGTTCCAGGGGCCCGGTTGGATTTCGGGTACAATCCAACCCAGCCATACCCCAACCGCATCCAAACATCGAGCGGATTAAGCCAAAAGGTCCTCCTCACTAAGAGGAATCTAATAAAGTCGACGGCATGTCAATCGGACTTCTGGAGCTCAAGTTATAGGCGTTTTCGCTCCGAGGACCCGGTTGGTTTCGTGTTCGAACCAACCCGGTCATACCCAAATTTCTTCGAAACCTTGAGTGTAATATATCAAAACAACCGTCTTGATCCAAGGATCACGTCGCAACTGACGGTGCACCAATCGGAGGTCCATAGCCCAAGTTACGAGTGTTTGAACGAATCTTCATGCTTTTAGGGGGTTTGGGCCCGGACCGACCCAGCCCAAGACCCCCTGTGTCGGCCCGAACTGGGTCGACCCGACCCGGGTCCGGGTCTGGCCCACTTGGGTGCGGCCCGGCCCAGCGGGCGCGGCCCAGCCCAGCGGGCGCGGTACGGCTCGGCCCGGCGGCTGGGCGCCCTAGCCCAGCGCGAGCAGCCCGGCTCGGCTGGGCGCTCGGTCTGTGACCGAGCGGCGCGAAGGTGGGGTGTTGCCCCCTCTCCATGTAATGGTGGCCCCATGTGGGGGGACCGCCTGTCCACCATCGGGGGTTACGACCCCCGTAATTCTGAACATCCGGCCCGGTTGGCCGGCCGGTGCCACCGTTGCGGGACCCCGCGGTCCCGCCCTCCAAGCGTCGGCGGCCGGTTTTATCCGGCTACCTCCAGGTCTTCCGCCGCGGCCAAAGGGTCACGGATCTTGATGCTCTGGTGGCCGGGGAGTCCGTCCTCCCCCTGTCGGTGACCGTTGTGGCCTTAGGCCGCGGCCCTTCTTCGACGGGCATGGCGCGTCGGCGCCGCGCCCCTCCATCACGGCCCGCCCCGGCCACGGCCCTTCAAGATGCTCCAGCGCAGCGCAACGGTGCCGTGCCCCTCCACCGCGGCCCCTGCTCTGGCCGCGGCCTTTTTCGGCCTTAACGGCGTGGCGTGACGGCGCCGCGCTCCTTCGCTGTGGTTCCCTTGTTTCTGCGTGATGCGATAGAACCGCGTCGTCTCCGTTCAAATCCACAACGAAGGACAACAGTAAAAAGGGAGGATGGTCGGCCGTGTTTGTGCGGTCTGGCCCCCTCCCATTAATCGATGGCAAGCGGCTAAAAGATTAACGATGAACGCCCAAATATTCACGAACATAAAATCAAACCCCTACCTCAAAGAAGGCGTTCGTCGGTGTCACGGTATATGGCGTCGCGGTAGACGTGCGTCGTTCCATCAACGTCAGGAAGGATGAAGCCGAGGGTGGCGTCGGCATTCTTCGCGTTCTTCATTGGAGAGGATATGATTTCCCCAAGTGTTGGGTGTCGCAATACTTTACCAGCGCTTCATCGCTTGGTGAAGGCATCCCAAAACCTTCTCCCAAGCTTCCTATATATAGAATAGGGGGAGAGGTATGTAACCATCATGGAATTTATGACGGTTCATTTATTTGGAACCTTCCAAAATTCCAATGATGCAGTTACTTAATTTAATAGGGGTTCGGGTGAATTAAATTGCGTTGGTGCAATTCAAGAGGTGTGTTGACACTACTTAAGAGTGGAGGATGCCAAGAAGTTTCCCCCACATAGCCTGCGTCAAAAAATATGACACGAATCAATTTTATGTTGACACATAAAATTAATTGACAGCAATTAATTTTACTTCGACACATAAAATTAAATCATAGCAATTAATTTTTATGTCGACTCATAAAATTAACTGACAACAATTAATTTTATGTCAACTCGTAAAATTAATTGAGAGAAATTAATTTTACGTCGACATATAAAATTAATTGATGGGGGGTTTGAGAGGTTTCCTCTCCCTCCCCATTAAATAGGAGGTTAGGGTTTGGCAGTTCCACCACCAACTCCCAAGTGGAGCTTCTAACCACTTTATCCGCACTGCATGTGTTTTACAAAATAAAATAAATTATTCACTTATTTTATTTTATTAACCCACATAAAACCCCAAAAACTAACTTTCATACCCGATCATCCGCTGTTGAGTTGAAAGTCTTCTCAAGCGAATATAGGCACTACGAGTTCAACGGTGCCCTCAGAATTCGATTCCGAGCAATGGTTCAAAAGTTATAAAATGCCGCTCGTACGTTTACTGAATGTACCTGAAAAAAAGTTCGGAAAATTATTATTAGTCAACCTCGACCCACTGCAGTCAAGGTTAGGCTCTACCTAGAAGAAACACTCCCCAACGAACTCAACAGTACTCTCAGATTTTCAATTAGAGTTACCGTTTAGAAGTTATGAATTTTAAAATAAAATAATTGTCACTTAATTATTTTATTTATGGCCAAAAACTAACTTTATCAGGTGGCTCATTCCATCCAAAGTTAGTATCTGCTTAAAGGAATCATACCCTCATGAGTTCATCAGTGGTCTCGGATTTTTAATCAGAGTTACCGTTTGTGAGTTATAAGCATTTGAAAAATAAAATAACTTTTTTTAATTATTTTATTTAAGGTTATGACATTTTCGGGTTTTCTCACAGGAGGCCTGCGCCGACTAAACTTAAGTCACGCCTAGGATAAACCCTCCATCCTGAGAAAAAATGTGTCCACAGATTTCTGATCCAAGTAACCGTTTAAGATTTATTCCACTTTTTCAAGAAAACTGCTTACGCGCGTTATTTTAAGCTTAACAAAACTTCAGAAAAATATTCTGGGCACACCGGGCCTCAGAATCAAGTGCCGTCAGAAACTGCGTACTCATAAAATTATAAATAATTTATGAAAAAAAAATTCCTTGAAATTTACTGGTCTTTACATTACTCCCACCTCAGGGTTTTACGTCCCCGTAAAGCTACAACACAAACTAGGGAAACTAAAGGAGGTACCGAGCACGCATCTGAGCCTCCTGCTCCCAAGTACTCTCCTGGAAACAATTTCATATACAAAATTATTCTGTTTCATGTCATATAAAAAAGGAATAGGGGTATAGGCATATACATCATGCTATACCAAAATACAAAACGTAAAAAAAT
Organism: Viscum album; assembly: GCA_963277665.1. Classification (NCBI taxonomy): domain Eukaryota; kingdom Viridiplantae; phylum Streptophyta; class Magnoliopsida; order Santalales; family Viscaceae; genus Viscum; species Viscum album. The sequence continues at coordinate 1,842,568,344 of OY728135.1, forward strand.
GTATAGGGGTATAGGCATATACATAATTCTATACCAAAATACAAAAAGGAAAAAAACTATATCCATTGCCATCATGAGAAAAATCTCAGTCCTCTACTCCTATACTCTATCCTAAGAAAACAAAACATGCATCCATAGCCAAATGCTTCCCTTTATTCCTACATGTATCCATGAGATCTGTTCAAGTACCAACTGGCATCCCAAATGGGGTGTGATATATACTTATTATTCCACCACCAATGGTGTCTAGTAAAGTCCAAGAGTTGCATATAAAATGAGTAGTGTGCATGTTTAATAAGATAAATAAGAATATAAGTTGTAACTAGATCATCTCTGGTTCCTAAAGGACACCAGACAAACACTACCTGCTTCAGCCTAAGCCAGATGGTCCCTAAATAGGTAATTGTATATATACATATATATGTTCTATATACATAGTTACATTTATAGTCATATATATGGATACTAATACTAGCCAGGACCTAAGTCATAACTCAGGCATCCATGGGTAGTATTATGAATCTCATATAATGTTAAGGGATGTCATACCCGCGTATCATATTTCATTTGGGATTCCATTCCTAGTTATCACTTTTCATTTGGGATGCCTTTCTCTGTAATCACATGTATGTGGGTACCTCTGTCTGAGTATCACAAATATGAGGGAATCCTTTCCCAATTATCATAAACATAATGGATACCAAAGCTCAAGTATCACAAATAGAAAGGAATCCATGCCTGAGTATCACAAGTATAAGGGTCACTTTTCAAAAGTATCATGAGTGTGTGTGTCATATTTCCCAAATATCACAAACAAAAGGGATTTCATGCCCGAATATCACAAATAGAAGGGAATCCATGCCTGTAAATCGTATTTATATAAGTTCAATAATAATTTACGATAATCCAATGATTGAATTACAATTAATTTATTATCAATTTTAACTAGGGGTTATACTTAATCATAGGGAAGACACATGAAGTGGTTGTACCACTAGATTCCCCTTTAATTACAACAGTCCATCCAATTGGGAAGCAATAAACACCACTAAGAAGGTGTTGTAGCCATAAAAACGTTTAATAATCAAAGGAAATCTAATGAGAATAACTTAAGGGGTGAAACTAGTCAAGGTGGGGAACCTCCTACCTTTAACAAGAGTAAATATGGAACTTCTTACATGGACAACAATTTATAATTAGGAATATATTAATTTTAGAAGTAGTGCATGGAAATTATGTCATGCGGCATGATGGAGTGTGTTATAAAATGACTCGACTTTAAGAGAAAAATTTTACACCACCTAACTTATGTAAACAGATGACCCCATTTCCATTTTTTCCCTTTTAAATTGAGATAGAATGAAAGAAAATAGAAAAATAAACAAATTCCCTAAAAATAGGTAATATTAAATCGCACCAAAATAGTGCTAAAGATGGAAGAATAAATGAAGAAGATAAGGAATATGAATGAATCTCTAATTGATACTCATCCAACACAACCAATGGTGAGTGAATTGGAGTCTAGATGAAGGCATAGGCTTAAACCCTAAGGAAGAGGGAAGAGGAGCTCTCCTAGTGGGCTATTGTGTAAAAGAGTGGAAATTACCCAAATGAGGGGTTCTACCCCTTTTTAAAATCATCACAACATCTTCATGATGTGAATGGAATTAACATCATGAATTACCCAAGTTTCCTTTTCCTTATAGTAAAAACTAGTTCGCATTGTGAATGAGATTCACAGAATGTGTTGAATTCACATCCTGTAATAAAACTCATGGGGTCTGTCTAAAGAAATTCATGTTTTTAATTTCATTCACATCATGAATTGATTTTATATCCAAGCTCCAACCCATTACTACATTCCTTTCCAATACAAACTGACCGGCCTAAAGGTACGTTTATCAAGGCTTAATCCAAAAGAATACTCAACGAGGGTTTAATCGGATTTAAAATAATCTATATCTCTCTGAAATTTTGGTACATTAAAATATTTACTCATATAATGATTGAATTTTTTTGTACCACTTCATATGATAAAAATCTCCACCCTTTAATGGAACTATTAATCCATTTATAGTTGAACAGTGGATCAATTCCATTGGAAATATACACATGGACTTGAGAATTAATGAAAAGTGGAATATTTTCTTGGTAGTGTATTGTTTAAATGAAGATACTAATAAATGGTGGTAATTAATTCAAAATACAAAGGAGGAGTAGGATATAGAGATAATTTTATGGAATACTTTTATGGTAATATTCTTTGATAAATATTTTCCTCGAGACCAATGAGTAGATATGGAAAGGAAATTCCTTAATTTATAATAGGAGGAGGAGGAAGGTGTTGTTGAGTATAAGGAAAACTTTAAAAGATTATAAATCTATGCTATAGACTACATATATAATCTAGAAATTAATATTTTTCATTTATTTGATGAGATTAAGATGCAAATTCTAAGGGAACTGGTCTGTTTAACATTTTCATCATATGATGATATGGTATCAAGTTCCATTTGTATAGAGAAAGTATTCTCCAAGTCATATATTTTGAAAGGAAATATTCAGAAGAAAAGGAAGACTGAGAACCAAGAAAAATTAAATGAGGTGAAGGAAAATAAGGGAAGGATAAAACATCCCACATGTTATAATTATGGAAATAAATTCCATGGTACTTGTTTTAATGGAATTTATGTTTACATCAAGTGTAGAGATAAATACCATCAGGATCATGAATTAAAGGTAAAGAAAGAAGTATTAAATGTCTAGTGATTTGATTGTAAGGAGATGGGTAACTATGTAAATGAATTCCCCAAGCATCAAGGTAATTTACCTCAAAAAAGGATAATGGAAAAATTCCATTCTTGGGAAATTACTAAAGATGAAGTTGAAATCCATTAAGTTTTGATAGCAGATACTTAGATCATAAACTCATGATTTCTTTGATTTAATATATAAAAATTCTATTATATTTTTCATGGATATAAAATAATCCCTTGAAAATATGAGGAAGGATTTATCAATTAATATAAATAATGGGAATCGAGTCATAATGAGAATATGTTGAGCAGTTTCTATTAAGATGAATAGTTAATCCCTAATCTTAAACATGGTTGTTATACCTATAATTGGCTTTGGTATAATCCTGGTTTTTGGTATTTAATTAGTTTTGAGGATTAAATAATTAGTAGATAAATAATAAAATTATCTATATTGAACTAGTTAATGTATTGTATCATTTATATGGATGTTATTATTTATTTTTTGGGAAATAATGTATTAAATCTTCACACGAAGGTTTATTCATATTGAGTATTATCTTAACTTGTTCAAATCATTTTTTTAGATAGGTGAAATAATTTTTCATTATTTTATAGATCATATGATACATTATTGTTTGATTTTCATGATTTAGGCATGAAAAATTCATCTTAGTATTCCATCATTAGTATTTGAAGTGGAAACTAATTAAAATACTCAATCAAAGTGAAAACATTTCATGTAGATAGTAAAGATAAATCAAGTAAGTATATTTTCTTATAATTCCTCAAACTCAAGCAACACAAGATAAATCTATTAAGATTTTTTAGGAAAGAATCAATTAATTATTAAATTTATATTCTGGAAACACATTCAAAAGTTGATGTTTTATAAAGGTACACATATTTTTTATGGAATAATAAGTTTCCTAGTCTTAACCTAGAAATTAAAATTCATGATAAAATATATTACAATTTCATGATATGTAAAAAAATTAAAATTGAGAGGATGAAATTTATATAAGTAGGGGATAATATAGCACCACAATATTTTAGTTTATGAATATTGTGTACAATAGTTTTTGATACATGAAACACTTAGCTTAAACAAACCATGATATCATATTGAAATATTATTATTTAAATATGATTGTTGTAATCTAGATATTAGGTTAGAGGGTATGAATAGAAATAATCGAATAATGAGATATATATATATATATAGATATTTTTTAACTAATACATATAATTAATTCATTAAGGAAAATATTACATTCACATAATTGTTTTTACTAGGAAAAGTATAAGAATAAATTCATTCTATGCCATAATAATACATTCTTCATAAAAATGGTTTTTAGGTGAATTATGTGTGAATAATTAAAATTAATTTTTGAAATTTTTAGAAATTTTATATTAATAAATGAACTTCATTTTTGAAATTATCATGTCAAAATTAGATTAGGATGTATTTTGGGGATTTTTTAGAAATAGTTTATTTTTGGGTGAATAGTGAAAAATACCAATTTTTCAAATACTGTAACTTTTATGACATCATCATGAAATAATATTGACTTAAAAGTTTTTAAATACTTTTTTTAAATACCAAATAAATATTTTATATTTAATATAATTCATATAAAAATTTAATGTTGAACTCTAAAATCGATTCTTAACATTTTGGAAATCAAAGAAATGTTTTTATTCAAATAAAAATTGTTTTGGGTTTTTCTCTCTTAATAAAGTATTAACAAGGTTACTCTCTATTTTGGTTTAATTTGAAAGAAAAATAAGTATATTTTAATTTAAAATAAACCAATTAATTCAATTGAAATAAAAGTTATATTTTATTTTTTTATAAAATCATTGTTATGCTTAAAAAACATTTTTCTAAAATCGTTTGTGTTGCATTTTACAAAAAATTATTAAAATAATTTTTACCACTTTAGGACATTTAATATAGTAAAAAATTACATATTTAGAATGATAATAATTAATATTATTTAATATTTTTAACTTATTTTTTTGTCATAATGAATAGTAACTGAGGTAAAAAATCATTACTATGATAATTGTTAAAATGGGTTAAAATGAGGTTAAACTAAAAAGATATGGGTTAAAATGACTTAAAAACATGTATGGATTTTATTAGTTGAAAATATTTCATACTTAAACCTATAATATTATAAATGTAACAATTTGGAGCCATTTTACTTGAGTAAAACATATAATATATAATAATATTTCATGTATTTACAAGATTACCACCCACCACACTTATAAAAGTGAAACCCATATTCACTCTTATTCAAAAATATTGATCCATTAAGATTGACTAAGACCTTATCAAATCACTCCCAAACTATCCTCCCTATTTCCTAGAGAATTTTTTATTCACCTAATGCCATATTATTAAGTCTTTAGGTTTAAGCCAAAAGAGGATTTCTAAAGAAAAGGTATAACTCTTAATCGAGTTCTTTTATTTTATTTCTTCTTACAAATGGTTCAATTATAACATAATCATGCTACTATAATAACATAATTGTATTTTGTTTAATTAAATTTTATTATGTTTATGAAACATACTTTATCAACCTATTTTCTATCAAATGGTCAATAAAAGCATCTCTCATGAATAAGTGTGGACTACCGCCTCTACGAAATGATGTATTTTATTTTTAATCACAAACCTTAATGGTGTGTTATTATGATGGAAATAATGATTTTTTATGTTATTTATGATACAATTAATCTTCCATAATGATAATATATAATATAACTTCTTACACTTTTATCCTTTGTAAAATGATAATGTCACTCATGTGTACATGTGGACTACCACCTCCATGAAGTGATGTGATTCATTTTTCATTTATAATTTATATGGGTGGTAATAAGGATTGATTTAATGAATAAATATTATATTTATAATATTAATATAATTCCATAAAATCTAACCTTCGTATATATCATTTCCTTTTCATTTTTTAGAAAAATGAAAACATCATTCATGTGTATGTATAGACTATCTTCTCCATGAAGTGAAATGTTTCATTTTTCATGATCACCTTAAATGGGTTTTTATAATATTTTATTTAATGTATAAAATTTATAATTATTCCATGAATAATATTTTTTATATGATGGAGTAATGACCACTTTGACCATGTTCAACCTATTAAATTTGTTTTGGGATTATGGACTGAATATCCTTAAAACATATGACATGAAATTAACTGATTTAGTAACTATATAAGAAATGATAATAAATAAAATAAAAGGGTTTATGATAAGGGAATAAACCTATAAAATTTTCTTAAGTAATAAAATAATTAATATAATTTTTTTTATTTGATTTTGGGACAATTCTTTCCAAGTATAAATCCAGGGTAATGGTTTATTACACAATATCATTTTTATTCAAGATTGTTTATGTTTAAATTTAAATTGAAAAAAATTGTAATATATTTATATTTTAAAATCAATATATTTTATCCTCTTTTGGTTATCTATTTATTTTACATTTTTTTTTAAATTTTCCACTCTTTGGTAATTAAAACAGCTAACAAACTGTTTTTAAGTGAAATCAACCTTATTTCTCATTTTGGTTGGTAATATTTCTCCTCCATATTCATGTTATCTATAATGTTTTAAAAAATTTTATTACTATGATCTAATGAATATTTAAAGTCATTTTAAATTATATTTTACTTTATTATAAAGGTTTAAAAATAATATTCTTTTCATTCTATGAAAATTGTACTTTTTAATTTTTACTAAATGTGTGAAAATAATCATTGTTTTAACTTTTACCAAATGAATGGTTTTATACAATTTTTATAACTATTATTTTATTTAAAGATTAATTTATAATATTTCCATGGTTTTTTTATTGAATATGATTTTATCAATATTTTAGTAATTTTTATTTAACATTTTATTAAATGAAAAGGATGTTTTTTTCATATTTTCAAAGAAATAAAAAAATGTTCTTTTAAAGGTATTTTCATCTATTTCAAAATCCTTTTATGATTCTGATGCTTTGTTGGGGATATACTCGGATGATACCATCCACCTTATTTATTTATATGGATTATGATCATGTTGTTATATTTACTGATAGGGGAAATTATTAATATTTCATATGATAGTTTTTTAATACAAATGATTATAATGATTACATATTTAATTATTATTGTTTTATTTTTTATAATGAATGCATTGGACTTAGTAAGTGAGAGGTCGGTCCTATTATAGCCCATTGGTGCATCGGTAGGTCTCTTTATACAAAATAGTTTGGGTATGTGGCGTATTCCTTACCTATTTATATATGATGTCTTAGAACAAGGCCACGATGGTAATATTATGATGCATGACATTATGATTTCTATCATTATGAAATTTCTTTTTATCATCCATGTGATTATTTATGTTGTTATCTCTTCAATAGATATATTCCCCTTTTATGATATTTGTTATATGGAATATTTCATTATTTTTTATCTCTTCCATATTATTCATGATTTATTTATTCTATGATAGTTTTTGTTGCATTCTTTACCTTACTATGCATTTGAGGTCACCCTTTATTATATTTTACTTTCCTTGTAATACCAAGAAAAGATCTATGAATGATTTTAGGGATATTCTATAGGAAATAATAAATTTACAAATATAAATTTTAATTTGTATCTCATATTTTATCCTTAGATATTTTATTTATTGTAACACCCCTAGATTTTGTGATTTTTTTGAATTAATTTAATATTTTAATATTTTATATTTTCACACAACACTGAATATAGCTTTTGTTATACAAAATCACTAAGTGTGGTTTGAGTTATATGAAACACCAAGTCAAGATTATGCTACATGAAACACTTAGATTATCTTAAGGTACATGAAACACTATGTTTTTCTTTCATTACACACAATTTTGAGTCCCTTTGATTTCTTGTGTTATACATAAGGTCGAGTTTTACCGAACAGCAAGATATAATTAATATTGTTATTAAAATATTATTATAGCTTCCACATAGCCATTGAAAAGGAAGTTATGGATAAGATTAAATAAATTGCGAAAATATGATTTAAACATGTACATAAAATGAATCCTTTGTTATCAATTAGTATAATTGAATGCAAGAACTATTTTAAAATAAAGAATTTACTTTTCTAAGAAAACTATTTTTCTATGTACAAACACAATTCTATCTCAATAAATTAAACAAACCACTTTTGATTAATGTTTTAAATAAAATTTATATTTTATATATTCAATAAATATTTTTGATACTCATACAATATATTTTATAGATATAATATGAGAATAAATTAAATTTAATAAATAAAAATACGTATTTTTCTAAAAGGTAATTTTATCTCCTTTTAATGGTGAACCCATTTTAAATCTGATTTTTGAAACTTTTTTAAGTTTTATTTGAAAAAATAAACTTCATTTTTTGAATTGGAATACCAAAATTTACTTTGGTTGAATTTTTTGTATTTTTCTGGGAAGTTTCATTGTTTGATGAATAGTGAAAAACATTGAATTTTAATTCAAAACTGTTTTTTCATCTAATTTATTGATATAGTTAAATTATATATTAATTTGGTTTTAAAGTTTAATTTGATCAATTGTACATAAATTAATCCAATTTAGGTCACTTTAACAAATTTCACATTGAAATTAGATATAAAAGCATTTCAAACTTTTGGAACTTTTCGCTTAAAACCCCATTGTCGTGGCACATCTGTTGGATTAATTTTAAATTAATTTCTACCAATTATTTGATTTGAATTTGAAAAAATTTATTCCATATTTTTAATTAGAATAATTTATATTTTATAATAAGTTCAACTTATTTTTTTCTCAAAAATATTAGTGAAAGTAATTAAAATTAATTACAGCAATTAAGAGATTAGGTTAACAAAGGAACTAAACCTTAAACATAAGGCCCAAAATTACCCATAAACATGTAAAAAATCCATTGGATGTGAATATTTATAACCTATACTACATTATATTAATTTTGGATCATTATTGGAGCCACTTTTAATGGGAAAATGTTGGTGGAATTCCCTTTTCAAAAATTTACAAGAATGACAATCCTACACTATAAAAAGAAACTCACCCCTCCCACTTATTAACACCTATAAGGCCCTTTGTCTCAAAAAAACTCTGATAAAATAATATAAAAACCTACCTTCATTCATCCTTGAAGCCTCCCTTTTTTCATAAATCCAACCAAGGAATCTTTTTGGTGCAAAGAAAAAGGTGTTACCCAAAGAAGAGGTAACATCCTTCCTTAAGATCCTTTCTTTTATTTTCTTTCTCCCCCACCTCAATTTTTCTTATTACTTGATTATATAATAACATAAGTATCCTAAATATACTTATATATTTTTAATATAAGTTTTATACCTACACTTACACACACTTTCATTTAATGGGTAACAAAATTACCGTTCTTGTGTGTGGAAAACTACCGCCTCACGAAACGATGTTGTTTGTTTTTCCTTTACGAATTCTTATGGTTGAGAATTATGATTAAAAATTTATTTTTATATTATATATATTATATTTATGATTTATTTAAACATATTTAATTATTATAAAAAACATACCTTCATTGTTTCCATTTTTTGTAAATATGATAACTTCGTTTATGGACGTGTGGACTACTGCCTCCTCAAAGCGATGTGATTCATTCACACTTTACATGGAATGTATTAAGGATAGTTTTAGTAAAATTATATTATATATATGTCATAATAATACTTATGTAATTATATTATATATATATATATGATTGTATACAAATATGTCATTTACTTTCTTTCTTTCAATACGATAATAAAAAAACAGTTTCCATGTGTACGTACGGTCTACCGTCTCCATGAACAGTGTATTCCATTTCATACTTATATATTATATAGATTATTATATACACATATAATGAATATATATTATATTTATATCATTTTTAAATTTTCTAAATAATTAATTCATTATTTATGTAAGAGAATCAAGAATAACAAGTCAAAACATATATTAAAAATAGCTTGGATATTACCCGAAACGTAATGTTAACATGGTATTGTTAATAAAATAGTAATATAAATTCATAATAAAACCATATATGGTATTATTTATAAGTATATTTTTCTTTTTTAGATGTATAATAAACATATATTTATTCTACATGTGGGTTGAATGTGTACGAAAAAAAGTCAAGACCTAAGGTATAGGTTTTCTCGTCTCACTTTTATTTCTGTGAGACTTATGCCTTATTCACCACTAATTTATTTCTTGTGGTGTATATAATACCCATGAATGTATTATATGATTAATAAACTTAAATTTATGATTATTTACAAATCCATTTGATGATCTCTTTTTCATGGGTTTTATGGCTCAAAAGTTACCAACTAGGTAAAATAATTTTGTCTCAATTTTCCTTCTTTGAGATACATGTCATGTTATGCACCTATATTTTTCTATGGGGTGTATATAATAAACATTGACATGTTATATAATGAATATAATTATTTTAATTATAATTTAAGATTCATTTAATTCTATTCTTTCATGGGAATTATGATTCAAATTTACTAAAGTGGAAACAGTTTATTGCTACAATCTCATCATTTATGGGGATTGTTTATGATTATGTTTCCATTGATTAAATATTATGATCCATATCTCAAGAAAACTCATGAAATTTATTATCCTATGTTTATTCGTGATACCTTCATGTATTAGTTCTATTTTTACACACTTTTTTACTTAAGGTAATTAAGAAAAAAAAATTATGAAAATATAACTTTATTTCTCCTTTCAGTCAGAAATATGTGTTCTCTCAAAAACAATGTTTTCTAAAAATATTTTCAAAAATGTTATACTATTATCATATTAAATATAAAATACATTTTTACCCATTTTTTAACTTTCTACAATTTTTTTTAAAAAGTAACCTTCTTATAATTTTTTGATCAACATTTTTCTAAACTTTATACGGCACAAAAAGAATGTTTGGCATGTACGGATTTATCCACCATCATGACCTTCATTCTTTGAAGCTTCCTTTGAAAGTTTAAAAGATTAATTTTTTTAATAAAAATATTTTCCCTAATAATCTAGACATTCATTGTTTTTTAAAGTGTTTTTTGAAGAAAAATCTTTTTAAAAATGTTTTATTTTAAAGAATAGTTTTAAATGATTATCAAAGCTTCATTTAAAGGTTTTAAAATATGTTTTCAAAGAAAAATGTTTTCAAAAATGTTTTTTGTTTAAAAATTTTTTTAAAAAAATTTCAATCTTATTTTATAATTTTTAAATGAAAAAGGTTTTCATGATGTTTTCAAGATTCCTTTATAATTTTTCAAAGATATTTTCAAAGAAAAAAGTTTTTAAAATGATTTATGTTTTAAACAGAATTTTTTTCAAAGCGGAAAATATATTTTCGTCAAGAAGTTTTTTTAAAATATTTTACATGAATACTTTATATGTTTTCAAAGTGGTTTAAAATAAATTTATTTTTAAAATTTTATATTTTTAAAAAATGATGTTCCAAGTGATGTTTCAAAATACTTCTCCATCTAAGATGACGTCATTGGTTATAGTTTACTGGGGATATGATCCAAGGACACCATTCATATTACTTATATGAATGGTTTATGTTTTCATGGAATGAATTTAATGAAACTCATATCTATTTCATGGGTTATATGATTTTGAAATCCGCTTGTTTCACAGGTTATGATTTGATGAAATGATTATCAAACATATCTTCTTCCACGTGTTAAGATATAATTACATGTTTATGAAACCAATTTCATTTCATGGGATATGATGTGATTATTTATGAATTTTTGGAACATGTATGTATGATTTAATTATGAGATGGGTAGTACCTATATCTTTCTCCAATGTATTGGGTAAAGATTTATATATCATGAGATAATTATGGGAATCAGGTCGATGGGCTTAATTGACTTTGGAAGATGGGGAAACCCAATCCACTATTTGATGATGGGGAAACCCGATCCACTATGGGAAGATGGGAAAAATTGATCCCTTACAAGGAAATTAATACAACTAGGGACGGTGGTGTATCCCAACCAATAGGTGTAGTCCCCATGAAGTGCCCTGATAACTTTTTGGAAACGATCCTTGACTTATAGGGAAAGATATTACATGTTTATGTGTTTTCCACAAATTATATGTCTTATTCCTATGATATGCTAACATGGTTCATGTTATTTATTATCTTATAATGTATTTCTTATGAACTATAAATCTCTATGCCAAGTATCACATTTATGATCTTTAATATATAGGGTATGATCTTCGAATGTTATTATCATGTTCTCATACCCTTATGTTCATGTTTTGCTTGCATATTCTCTTTAATTAACCTTATTGAGAATTCGAGATAACCCTTTTCTTATGTTTCATTTCCCTAGGTTATAAAGAAAGGTTTTAAGTATAAGTACTAATGGGGATGATATTTGTGGGAAACATTAAATATATTTCACCAAGTCAAAATATTTTGTTCCATGTTTCCAAAGATGCTAAACTATTATGGTCCTCAGGAATGTAATTGTGTAATGTGTTGAATATTCAACAAAAATGATGTAATATCCATGTATTTTAAGCCTAGGTTTCTATATTTATTTTATATTGTGACAATTTAATAAGATAACCACCGGATCTGGGTTACTGGGGATAGGGTGTTACAATATTGGAAAATGATTGAATGGTACTTCCACATTCTATCATCCTAAAAAAATAAGAGGATAATATTTCATGTGTGGGAATAAAAAACTAATAAGAATAATCCCTTTTACTATATATATATAGAGTTCCCACCTTTTTTCTAGATATATATAATCCATCCATACAAGTATAATACTTCAAGAAAGATTCCATACTTATTTAAATAACCACTCATCCCCTTTTAAGGATTTCATATTTTTCTCCATCAACCATGCATTGAAGGTTGAGTATGTTTTTTATTTTGTTCAATGTATTTTTTTACACTTATAATTATCTTAGTTTGAATTTTATTAATGTTTTAACTCACTTATTCTCTTATTCTCCCATTTATTAGATATTTATTCATGTTTCTTTCATCATGATTCTTATCTAACTCCACTATGGTAGAGTACTAACACATGGTGTTGATCTTAGGGGAGGCTATAGTGTTATTAATTTTTTCACTTAATTCCTTATTTTTTATTATCTTTCCTAAGGAGTAGTAAATGATTGTGGGTTGGGGTTCTTGATGTATTCCCTTTTCTCTAACAACCTTGAATCATCTCTCCTACTATAAAAACTTCTCTACCTTAATTTTTTATATCATATAACATATGATGGGGTTTAATGGGTTAGGATATAAAATGGTATATGATGGTGTTGGTTTGGGTATGATATCACATACTCAATTGGGGTGTGATTATCTTTATTTACTATAGATTATTTGGTTATTTGGTGGCTATAAAGGTATTTGAATTTTATTCAGTCTCTAAAACATAAATATTGGAGGTTGAATAATGAAATATATTCATTAAACTAATGAAAATAAATTATATAAAAATGTATAATAATGAAGGATTATTAATACCTCCCCTATGGGTTAATTATTTTCTTTCTAACATTTGTTGGTTTTTATTTATTTTATTTTATATTTTTAAACCATATACAAACATACCTCATTTCACTTTATTTCATTAAAACATAAAACACCAACAAAGTATATAATTAAGTGAATTTGGACATTGAGTATAGGAAAGTTTCTATGGAGATAACCCTAGTCGACCAAATGGGATACATTCCTAGAATTTTATAAATATTATTTGATCATATACATAACTTTATTTGATGAAATTTTTCATAGTTTTTAGGGAACCAAACCAAACACTAATTATTTTACTCAATCTCTAAATATTTACTATGTTTTCATTTAAATTCATAATTATAAAAAAAATGGAATATGGAATTGTGGAATCACTCTCTAAATTAAGTGAAATACTTGGATGACCTTCCAAACAAGTGTATCGGGTTTTAATATCAATATTATAGAGTTTTTTTTTTCAAATAGATCAGTAATAGCCTTGAAGAAGGCCTCAAATACCAATTTCTTGCAACCTTGGTCAACGGATTCACTAAATTATCATAATACTTTCCAAAATTCTAAAAACAAGTGGTTGAGGAATAAAAAGATCTAATTTTATTCACTCTCACTTTTAAAATAAAGACATTATGGTTATGGAAAATACACATCAAAACCCTTTCTCCTCATAATATTTAGAGTTTTCCCCAGTGGCCTTTCAAAAATAACTATTTCAAGAAGAAAATAAATTAGAGGGGTAGACCTAAACTTGGATTCACTTGTTTTTTATTTTACATTATTAAATAAGACTATTAAATTCCCATGTGTTTTTTATTATATCAACACCATTAATAGATCTAAATAATGGTGAATAATAAGAATAAACCACCATCAAGGTATATATGGAGAGAGAAATTAGAGAACCCTTGATTTTTATGGTGAAGTAACCCACTCCTTAACAACTAATATAACATATGCTAAAGGAGGACACTATAACTTATAGGGAGACCGCTTAATTTCACTTACCCCCCACCACATTTCTCTTATGCCCTATTTTTTTGGGGTAGGTAATTTTTCTTTTCTTTTTAGGGACTCAACTCTCCGTTTCCATTTATGAAAATCAAGAAAATTCACATGTAGTGGTTCACATCCCATAAGTAACATCCACCTTGGTATTGGGGGTAAACACTTTAACTACTTGGATATATGCATTATAAACATATCATGACTTGGTAGATTATTAAAGAATATTTCCCATTCTATTTATTTTTAAATATAAAAAAATTGTTGTAATTTTATTTGGTTAATTGATATGTTGTATAAAACCAATGAGTAATGTTCTTGACTCAAGCCACTTGACATAATATCAAGGTTGTATTTATCACTCCCAATAGCTTTTCATTTACCTATGTTTTAATTTTTTGTTCTTTAAAAAATTTAGTAACATATAAGTGTGGGGGAATATCATCCTATCATTGTGTGTGTGTGTGTGTACGCGCGTGAGCACACACGCACCCCACCTATGTGAATCTTGTCTTTCAATTCTCTAGGAAGAAATTCATTTCAAAATAACTGAATCTATTATTTAGAATTTAGGTCAGTGAATTATAATTGGATAGGATTTAATTAAACTATAATTTATTATGGATTAACTATATTAATGAAGTTTAATTTAAGTAAATTTATTTCTAAAAAAAAGTAGCACTTCAAATATTCTCAATTTGATAAATTCATTTGAATCAAAATGGTTTAAGTAATTTGGATCAAAACTAAAGTATCTTAAGATATCTAAATCATTGTTTGTGTATGTTTTTTTGAAAAATAAAAAAGTATAAATAAGAGTAAATAATAATCTAAGAGATGATTGTCTAAACCCTAATTCTATATCTCGGTTATCATAATTAACCATGGGGATGACTTCTATTTAAAATTACATGGATTTAGATTTTTTATACGCAAATAACATAAATTCACATTGATGGATATAGATAATTTGTGAATAAGTTCTTAATTATTGATATAAATATAAGGGAAGGTGGTTGCCAAACATAAATGAAAAATAGGAAAATGTATTTATCAAATTAGTTACATAGTTAAGAATAATTGTTCCTGAAATTGGGCGGTAGGATATGGATCTTGAATAAAAAAAATTGAAAATATATTTACATGTTAACATTGAGATTAACTTAATTTTGAAACAATTAACATTAATTAAACCATGTATTGAATATGGGATGAGATTAATTCTTAGTGAACAAGTTTTTTAGGATAGATTTCTTAAGGAAAAGCAATAGTTGAAGTGCGGGGGTGTGACAAATGAATATTTGCTATATATTTTTTTTATTAATTTCATTATAAATAACCTATATACTATATTAAAATATAGTAAGTAATAATTTTTTTATTTTATATAATAATTCTAGATCTTAATTTTAAAAATTCATAAAATGTGATTTTTATTGATAAAATAATTATTTTGTGTATTATTTGATTAATTGTAGAAATTGTTGGGAGGAGAACTGGGTGAAAATCATGAATTCACAAAAGTTTGACCATAAAATATAGGATGTTAAATCCATTATAAGTTCACCTCCACCAAACTTCATGCATAGCATAACACCACATGTAACACCCCAATATTTTAAAAAATATTTCTCTTTAAATAATTTTAATTATTCAATAGCTTGCATTGCATGCAATCGTGAGTTAAAAAAAACTGCAAGATGGTATAAAATTAACATTATAACCTAACTATTAAATTAGTAGGAATAAATATGAATAAATAACTTACGAAAATATATTATGAATTAATTGGTTGATTTTAAATGAAAATATAAACTAATTTAATGTAAAGGAAATATTATTATTCTATGCTCCCAAATTCATTTTGTCTTAATATATTACATTAATTAAAATTAGTTAATCATATTAATGAAATATATATGTTATATATTTAATAAAATATTTTTTATATTCATCTAATAGATTAGTCATAAGATATGAACAAGCCCAATTTTATGCAAAAAACCTATATTTTTAAAAAGGGAGATTTTGCCATCCTTTAATGAAGAACCCATTTTAAATCAAAATTTTGACACTTTTATAGCTTTTATTTGAAGAAATAAACTTATTAATTTAAAGAGGAATATAAAAAATTAATTTGGTTTAATTTTTGGTATTTTTCTGATAAGTTTCATGTTTTGATTAATGGCTAAAAAATACTAAATTTTAATTGAAAACAACATTTTTCATCGAAATAATTTATAGTGTTAAATTATATTTTTGATATGTTTTAAAGTATAATTATATAAAAATTTTATAATTTAATGTAATTTAGTTCATTATCATCAATTTTTACATTGAATTTAGAAATAAAAACATTTCAATATTTTTCATGTTTTAGCTTTAATAACCCATTTTTGTACCCCATCAATGGGATTAATTTAAAATTAATTACTAAAAAATATTTGTTTTGAATTTTGAAAAATGGATTCCATATTTTTAATCAGTGGTTTAAAATTATGTAAATAAGTTTATTTTATTTTTGGGCACTATGAGTAGTAACTTTAGTAAATTTTTATTAATACAGTAAAAAGTAAATCGGGTAATTAAGGGTTAAAATAATATTATAAAACTATCCTAAAAATTGTCCCAATTTAATTGGATGAGTTTTCTTAGATCATAATAATCCTTGGGAAGAAATTATATCCTTTGGAATTCACTTTTATAAGAGTGTGTCATTTATTATATTTTATTTAAAGAAAATTTAAACATGTCATACTCATATTTTTAATAACTATAACTTTTTTCAAGTGAGGTTATACAAAATATAAATTTGACTATAAATATTAATTGGAAATATAATTTTTTTTCTTTATCATGGTAATTTTATTAAAAAATTTAGGAAATAAATATTTACCTTAAAGGCTTATACAATGATGATGTAGTAATTATTTTATTAATGGAAATATCAAATAAATGTTAATAAAAATATTAAAATAAATTTAATTTCTGATAATTTACGTGATAAAAGAATTTTATTGATGACCTTGACCTATTAGGGATATAATAAAATATATTTTTTGAAGTTAAATTGTTTAATTTATATTTTAAAAAATCCAATAAATAAAGTGTCAAAATTGACACTATTGATATTTTATCAAAATAATATTTAATTAAATTATTTAATAATTGTAAAACATTTTAAAAAATAAAAAATAATTATGATATGGTCTCAAATTTTATAAATTTTTATTTATGGTCTAGTTTACATCAAATATGTAAAAAATTACACTCCTAATATTGAAAAATTTGTTACCTTAATTAAAATTAAAATATGTTAACTAAAGGTTAATCAAAATAATAAGGTTTAAAAAAATAAAAAAATTATCAAAGATATATTGGATGATGATATTAAAATATTATATCATCTTATATTATAATAAATTATCTTTTTAAATTATTTTAATCAATATTTAATTTATTATAAATTAATATTTTTAGAAATTCCAAAAGCACCCCTCACCTCAATTATAAAAGGGCACATCTTGCCTCACTTCTTCGCATCAAATTGAGCATTAAATCTCATCCATACCCTAACCATTTCCATTATAAACTTACCTAGTCACATTATAGAGGTTATTTTCTTCTAAAAAGACTAACTCTAGTGTCCCCAAGAGAAGATCTAGAGGGAGCTCGCCGAAGAAGAGGTAATCTCCTTTACCGACTCTCTCAAGAGTATTTCTTCTTGAACTTCCTCTTCATGTGTTGTTTCCATTATAAAGTAATAAATACAGTATCACCTATATTATAAGATTTTATTATGATTATTTAACAACCATATTCCACCTTTTATCCATCCTATGAAAAATTAAATCATTATGTTTGCGTACATACAGCTTATCGTCTTCAGGTCGTGGTGTAATCTATTTTTCATCATCACATTACCTGGATGGGTATAATGATGGAAATAAATAATATATATATATATATTATATCATGATATTGATTATTTAAATATACATATACCATCCAATTTCATACCATTTAACCATTAAGGAATGATATTGTCGCTCATCTGTACGTACGGCATATCATCTCCATGACGTGCTACGATTCATTCACCATGATCACCATTAAAAATGATTATATAAATGGATATAATGAATAAATATGATATATATTACCTTAATATAATTCTTAAAATTATGGAAATATATTCTATAAACAATAATCAGGACTTATATGACAAAACATGCATAATAAAATAATATAGTTAACACTCGAAAGAAGAGTAATAATGAAATATTATTAACAAACGAGTGATAATATGATCATATATGATATCATAAATATGTATATGGTTTTTTAATAAGTTTATAACACATTTAATTCATTATAAAGGAGTTTAAAATATGTACTGATGAAATCAAACATAAGGTAAGGGTTAATTTCACAATCTCATTATTATCCGAGATTGTTTATATGTAAGCATTTACTAGGGAACATTTTTCATCAATGTCCATGTTTCTTGTTTCTTAACATTTTTTCCAGTATTTTTAATATTATTATACAATTTTTTAAAGCCATTTTTACCTATGTATGAATTTTTACTAAATAGTATGAAAGTAATCTTTTTTCATTTTCCTAACGAGGTACTTTTTGACTTATCCATCAAAAGTATGAGAATAATGTTTTTTTAACATATATAGCATGAATAGATTTTTCTACTTCCATGATTCCCTAATTCATTGAAGCTTACCTTACATTCTTAGATGTTTAGTTTCAAATAAAATGTTTTCTTTTAAAATTGAGATTCATTCTAAGAAAAGAAAATGTTTTCAAAGAAGAAAGGATATTTTCCTCAATAATTATTTTCAAATGATATCTCAAATGTTACTTATGTTTTAATGGGAATATTTTTCAAGGATTTTATCCATATTATGAATATGGTTGGTTTATGTTTTTTATAGAATGATATTTATGAAACTAATTTATTTCCATGGGTTATGTTATGATTGAATGATGTTTATGAAACCCATTTTTTGTCATGGGTTCTAATATTATGATTTATTTATGTTCTGGTGGCACACATATGTATGGTTTTCATTATGTGATGGGTGAGACCTATTTCTCCCTCCAATTATTTGGGTAAAGATCGATATATCATGAGATGGATATTTTTGGAATTTGAAATTATCTCAGTTCAGTAATACAGGGCTTGAATGGGAAGTAAACTTGGTTCGGTAACACAGGGCTGGAACGAGGAGTAAAATCCGTTTAGTAAAGGACTTTTTCTACTATGATGGTCTTGGAAATGAGCCTTGACTAATATGGAAATGATTTTATATTCTTATGTGTATTCCAAAAATTCCTTGTCTTATGTTATTCCCTCTAGGAATATGTTTATTTATTCTTTATGAACTTCTATGATTTATCCCATGACATGATATCATGATATTTGATATGCCGAATACAATTTTCAAATGTTATGTTATTATGTATTATGATTATCATAAGATTGATATCTCCCTTACTAATCATCTGAGCTTACCCTTTCTTATGTTTCTTTTACCGAGATATGAATAAAGGTAATATTAATATGTGTCAAACAGGATTCTAGATACCACAAAACTGGGTTTCTGCAGCGCCACCTTTTAATAGTGCTAAAAAAGCACTGATAAAGGGGGTGCCTTTATCAGTGCAAAAAAAAGTGCTGATAAAGGGCACTTTTAATAGTGCTAAAAAAAGCACTGTTAAAAGTGACCCTTTATCAGCACTTTTTTTAGCGCTGATAAAGTCACCCCCTTTATCAGCGCTTTTTTTAGCACTGTTAAAGGACCCCCCCCCCCCTTATCAGTGATTTTTTTAGTAGCGCTGATAAAGGGGGGATTTATCAGTGATTTTTCCAAGTGCTGATAAAGTTTATATTTTAAAAAAAAATCAGAAAAAATAATATATTGATATATAAGTATATTTTTATTGATATAAATATAATATATATTTTTTAAATATGTTTTAGATAAGGATAAATTGAAATCTAAAATTAATGTATAAGATATTTAGTAAAATAGGTTTATAAAATATTTTAAAAAATATTTTTAATTAATAATTTTCTTATTATCATTGACTAATAATCATTTAATAACATTTTGAAGACAAAAAAATAAAAAAATTAATAAAAGATCTCAAATAAGTTGAAAATGTAACTCAAACTTCAAACGGCCATAAATTTTGATCTGAGTGTCTGTTTGAGCTCTACAGCATATCAAATCAAAGCATGCGATTATCTCTACGCACTAGTGACATAAGAGAGCTTTCTGTCACATTTTTTGAGGCCAAAAAAGGCTCATAAGACCTCCAAAACTGAGTTTTTAGTCCGGCTATCCAAATTTTTTAACATTCAAATATAAATTCTGATCTGGATGTCCTCTAGGACTGTACCACATATCATATCAAAGATTCTTTCATTTTCTTTGATTTTACTAGTTGTGGAGTTTAAACTGACTTCTGGATTGGAAGTTATGGTTGTTTTAACATTCTATGGCTTTTAAGATACACATACATATGTATTTATTCATGTATGTGTGTGTGTGTTGTATATATGTATGTATGTATTTATTTATTTATTTATAAACACACATAAGAAATCATATTTTATAGATGTATTTAAAACTAATCTTATAAATATATATAAATATACAAATAAATATACGGATAAAAAATTAAAACTAAAAATATATATATAAATATATATTAATATATATTAATATACGGATATATATATATATTAATATAACTATATATATATATATTAATAAAAATATATATATGTTAATATATATATATATATTAATAAAAATATATATATGTTAATATATATATATATATATTAATATAGTGATATATATATATATTAATATATATATATATATAACTAAATATATATATATATACAGATATATATATATATATATATATTAATATACAGATGTATATATATATTAATATAAATAAATATATATATATTAATATATATATTAATATACAGATATAAATATTTTAATATAACTATATATATATTAATATAACTATATATATATATTAATATTAATATATATATGTTAATATATATATTAATATATGAGTAAATATAACTAAATATATATAAATAAATAGATATATTAATAAATGAAGAGAAAAGCAATATGGTGAAGTGGTAAAGGCTTAGGCGCGTAGGCAACAGGTCTCAAGTTCGAATCATGTGGGAGGCCGGTCACGTGTGCAAGTGAGGGGAATAACCTAACGCTGTTAAAGGGGGGTGAGAGTGCGGTTAAAGGGGGTGGGGCTAGGTGGAGTTGGCTGGGGCATGTATGGGATACATGGGGGGTGGGGATCTGTTACAGGGGGGCTTCAAGCACTATTGAAGCCCCCCATAATTGCAAAAATATTTTTTTTTTATTTTTTTTTTATTTTTTTAACTTTTATCAGCACTTTTTTTAGCACAGATAAAAGACCCCTTTTATCAGTGCTTTTTTAGCATTGATAAAAGGAGCCTTTATCAGTGCTTTTCTGAGCACTGATAAAAGGGACCCCCCTATCTTCACTACGATTAACAACGCTTTTTTAGCACTGTTAATTCCCTTTTCTAGCACTAATAAAGGCTATGTTTGTAGTAATGATATATGAATTAATAAGCGGGAGATGATGTTGATGTTTTATGAACCAGTTTTTTATATTTCCCATTTTCCAAAGTTTCTAAAAATATATGGTCCTAATATGGTTTTTCTATGTTGTTTAATGAATATTCTTCTATTTAGAAGTAGTATCTATGTATATAAATTATGGTCCATTACAGTTGGTATAAAAGTAAAGGTTTAGTTAAACTTTGGAGACTAGGATGAGAAAACCTTAGTAAGAACCCTAAGGATAAGTCTAATTATAGGTTATAATCCTAGTGTTTTGGTAATAATCATGAATAACCTAGGATAAAACCTAATGTGTCCTAAATTGAAGTTTTATAAGTAATTTCTCTTCATTATGTGGTCTTCCCATTATGATTGTCTTTCTCACACTCAGTATCCTAGTTTTATTCAATGGCTAGAACCTGAGGGAATCATGTTAATGTTGAATACGACAGGAAATGAAATGATATTCCTCCTGAGAAACCGAATGTTATGTGAGATGGAATGAAAAATCTTATTTCCATGATCACACAACTTTATCAAGATATGAATCATGTATGACATACAAATGAGAAAAAGAGGGAAAAAAATTTTGTTGAGTCCATCATGATGTAGAATCCACCATCTTTCTGTGGGTCTTATGATCCACTAGTGGTTGAACAATGGATCAGTACCACTGAAAAGATGTTTTTAGTAATCCAATGTTCAGAATATGATAACGTCATATTGTAATTTTATCATTTGGAAGGTAAGGTTGATCAATGGTGGGATGTTATCAAGAATACAAGGAAAAGAGATGATATTGACTCTATGGAATGGAACAAGTTCAAGAACTTATTTTTTGATGAATATTTTCCTCGTATTCTTCGAATGAATAAGGATAAGGAGTTCCATGATCTTAAGAAAAAGGATGATTAATCCTTTGCTACCTATGAATAAAATTTTATAATTCTTATAAGGTAATATTATGAAATTATCATCCAACCTAAGAGTAAGGTTGATCAATTATTTAGTGGCTTAAAACCAAGTCTCTGAAGGGAATTATCCATATGGGACTTCAATAGTTATGAGTAAATTGTTCGATTTTCTCTCATAGTTGAGATGGAGATTGAAGTTAGCCATCAGTATTATGGGTTTGATAAGAAGATAAAAATAGAATTCAAGGAAAAATATAAAAACCATAGTTAAAAGAAGATGATCCTTCTCAAAGTGTGGAAAGAAATATAGAGTAAACTGTCTTAAGGGGACTAATAAATGTTTTAAGTGTGAGAAATAAGGCCATCAAGAATTTGACTACCAAAATGATGGGAAAAAGATAACTAATGATGCAAATAGAGAAAAGGATACACAGAATTCACCTCCCACACTTCAATTATACAAGTTCAAGGAAATGGGAAATTATGCTAACAAATGCCCAAATCTGAGGGTTATTTATGATGATCGACATCGGCAAACTTTTAAGGCCAAAGACAAAGGAAAATCACATGCGATCACTATTAGAAATGTTGAATATAATAATGAAGTGGTGAAAAGTACACTTACCATCTTCTCTAAATTAGAAAATGTTTTATTTGATTCTGGATCCACCCACTCTTTTATTTCTAAAGAATTTTATAAGGGTATCATAGTATTACCTCAACAATTAGATGTTGAGTTAGCTGTGAAAACTCTTAATGGAACAACGGTCACATCCCAAGTTTATAATTATTCTATAGTTGAAGTTTTTGGGAAAGTGATTCTTTCAAATTTTGCGATCCTTCCTTAAATAGAATTTTATGTGATTCTTGGCATGTATTGGATTTATCTATATGGATCTCATATAAATGCCCAAGGAAGGGAAGTCACATTTTATATTCCAAATTAATCTATGATCATCTATCGATGCAAGGATGAATATGAACTTCCAATGGAAATTACTTCCATATTATGGGTCTTGATTCCTATAAATAAAGGTTATTAATCTTAGATGGTTGGGGAGAAACTCAACATTAAGGATAAACCTATTTTACAGAAGTTTGATTATGCCTTTCGGGAAGAATTTCTAGTTCTTACACCAAATTGTGAAGTTGAGTTTTCAATAGAATGCATATCGGTTGTTATGCCTATTTCAAAGACTCCTTATAGAATGGTCTCAATTTAGGCTTAATAATTAAAGAGGCAACTCCAAGAGAATCTTAAAAAGGGATTCATACACCCTAGTGTGTCACCTTAGGGTTCAACTATTCTATTTGTTAAGAATAAATATAGATCAATGATACTCTGCATTGATTATCAAGAACTTAACAAGATCACTATCAAGAACAAATATCATCTTCCCCATATTGATCACTTATTCGTCCAACTATGTGGAGCTCAATACTTTTCAAAGATTGATCTTCATTTTTTATATCATCAATTAAGGCTCAATAAGGAGGATATACCCAAGGTGGCATTCCATACAAGGTATGGACACTATGAGTTTATAGTGATGCCTTTTGGTCTTACTAATTCTCTCTCTATCTTCATGGATTTAATGAATAGAGTCTTCGAAGACTATCTTGATCAGTTTTTGGTAGTCTTTATAGAAGATGTTCTTGTATATTTTATGAGTAAGGAAGAACATGAATATCACTTGAGGATTGTACTGAAGACACTAATAAAGGATAATATTTATAAAAAAATTCCAAGTGTGAATTTTGGCTTCAAAAAGATTCATTTTTGGGTCACATAATCTCAAGAGAGGGGGTGTATATGGATCCAGAAAATACAGAAGTTATTGAACATTGGACTAGACCAACAACAGTAAATAAGATATGAATTTTTCTTGGTTTGTATGAATATTATCAATGTTTCGTTAAATATATTTCATGATTTTATAATCCACTCACCAAGTTGACTTGTAAAAGAGTTAAGTTCATATGGAAAAAGGAATGTGAAGATAATTTCAAAGATCTAAAAAGAAAGTTAGTCAGTGCACTTGTGCTCACACTACCCTATAGTGGAGATAGGTTTGTGATCTACAGTGATGCATCCAATAAGGTTTTGGGATGTGTTCTTAAGAAAATAGATATGGTGATAGCTTATGTCTCATGAAAATTGAAAATCCATGAGAAAAATTACCCAACTCATGATTTGGAGTTACTTGTGGTAATCTTTTCATTAAATATATATAGGCATTAACTTTATGGATAAAGGTGTGATATATATAATGATCATAAAAGTTTAATGTATATTTTCAATCAAAAGGAGATGAATATGAACTAAATAATATGGTTGTAATTGATTAGATATTTTGACTTCTCAATACATTACTACCTTGGGAAAGAAAACAAGGTGATAGATGCTTTTAATTGAAAGAACCATGATAGCCTATATATGATGAGGATCACAAAAGATACAATATTTATGGATTTGAAAAGGATGGATCTAGAAATTTTAAAGGAATGGGGAATACCATCTATTTCAAATGAATGTTCAACCGTTTATACAAGTGAAGATTAAGAAGGCACATAAGGAAGATTTGATGCTACAAGAGAAGGTCAGAAATGTTCCTGAGTTCAAATTTTATTATGATGGAATAATAAGGTTCAAGAACCATTTTTTTATTCCTCTCATAACATAATTAAATAAGTATCTATTGGATGAGGCTCGTAGTTCATAATTATCTATTCATGCTAGAAGTACAATGATGTATAGGTATTTGAAAGAGTATTTTTGGTGGGATGACATGAAAAGAGATATTTCAGAATATTTTTATTGGTGCTTGGTTTGTAAGAAAGTGAAGGCTAAGAGAGAGAATTATAAGGGAATGTTACAACCATTACCCATACCATAATGGAAGTGGGAAAACATCACCATGGATTTTGTCATCAGACTTCCCAAAACATCTAAAGGTCATAATGCTATATGGGTTATATTTGATTTCCTTATTAATTTGGCACACTTCATTGATATTAGAGAATATTTATCTCTTAATCATCTTATTAGGATATATATAAATTAAGTGGTAAGATTTCATGGAGTACCACTTTCCATTATAT
The DNA here is from genome assembly GCA_963277665.1 of Viscum album. Lineage (NCBI taxonomy): Eukaryota > Viridiplantae > Streptophyta > Magnoliopsida > Santalales > Viscaceae > Viscum > Viscum album. The sequence goes on from OY728135.1 coordinate 1,842,594,419, forward strand.
CTGATCGGGATCTGAGGTATACCGCGAATTTCTGGAGAAGTCTTCAGCAAGATCTGGATACAGAGTTAAGTTTCATAATTTCTTATCATCCTCATATAGATGGTTAGTTTGAGAAGACAATTAAAACTCTATAATTAATTTTGGGAGATTTCTTTATAGATTTCAAAGTTAGTTGGGATCAACACCTACATTTGGTATAATTTTCTTACAATAATATCTTTCATTGTACTATTTAGATGGATCCTTATGAAGCCCTCTATGGTAATAAATTTATGACTCCAATATGCTAGGATGAATCTCGGGAAAGAAATCTATTGGTACCTGATCATGTTGAGGAAATGTAAGAGAATATTAGATCTATTAAATGGCACATAATATCATCTCAGAGTCGACAAAAAAATTATACTGGAAATCAAAGGAAGGACCTAGAGTTTGAAGTGAGTGAAAAGTTATTCCTACAAATATCTCCCTGGAAGAGAGTAATGAGATTTGGAAAGAAGAGAAATTTTATCCCTAGGTATATTGGTTCTTTTGAAATTATTTATCGTGTTGGGAAGGTATCTTATAGATTGGATCATCCATAAAATTTCTCTAAATTTCATTATCTATTCCATGTATCTCTCTTGAGGAAGTATATACATGATCCTTCACATGTAATAAAATCATAATTAATACTTCTAGAGTAAGATCTTTCTTATGAAGAACAAATGATAAATATTATGGATCGTAGTGAAAAAATTATGAAACAAGACTACTCATTTGGTTATTGTTTTATGGAAGAACAACTAATTTGATGAATCTATGTGGGAACTTGAGGATGTGATGAGGCAGTGGTATACTTATCTATTTGTAATGAAGTGACACATTTTGAGGGAGAAATTCATTTCAAGGGGGTATAATATAAGGACCAAACCCCAGTTTCCTAGATTCGGTGTCTTATTTTATTACATTAGCATATAAACAAGGAATATGCATCTCAAAGGACTGAGTAGTTTAATAGATTTGGAAACAAGATACATACATAAGTTCAATGTTACAACTTGAAATGAAAAACAACTTAAAAGTTATATTGAGAACATCTATCCCTTTAAGATTATCCCTGTAATTCAATTATAATATACCTCTTCATGTCCTAGGAAAAATGAAACAAAAGAAAGGGTGAGGATATATGCTTAGTAAGGGTAAGAAATAAAGTGGAAGATATAATAAACATAAACATTATTCATGGTTAATAATTTAAAATTCATGCATTTAAAAATAAAATTGAATATAATATGGCAGGAATATAAGCTGAGAATATATTTCCATAATAAAACATAATCACGGGTATTCTACTAGTCGAATAACCTCATGAAATTTGAATTTCTAGATTCATAATGAGGTAAATTCATATGCCAGACATTCTAAAAAATAACCTCAAGGCCTCATCCAATAAATTAAAAAATATTAAGGCCTCATCCAAAACTATATCTAAAAATTATCAAGGCCTCGGCCAAGTCCATATCTATTTGTCTCATGAGACCTATCGATGCATTGAGAGGCTATAGAGGGTTCCACCCATCACTTACTAAGTCCAATTCATTACTCATATGAAAGGGGTGAACATAATCAACATATACATTCATATTTAAACTAACAATTAAAATGTAAATAACTTTCCCCAATCATTTAACATAAACACTAACCATTCAAAGTAAAATGGTGAATGATATCAAGATAGCATATCTATAATAAAACTAATTAGAAATCCTTCAAAAACATATTATAGATGATATCATAAGAGATAGACCTAAATTAATTATAATATTCAATAAGGTATGTTTACATAGATGAAGATACTTTTAAATGAGACCACTGAGAAATTATTGGGGAAATAATCCTTAAATATTCCAAAGTGTCCCATTCCACCTTGAAAAATTCAATTAATAATCCCTTATAATATAATGAGAATAAGGATACTCTTGATATGATATAAAAAATGGTATTACATCCTCCACATGCATGGAACGATTGGTGAACAAGGAATATATTTCATAAAAGTTAATGTGAGATGAGAAAATTCCTTTTTTACTTTTTAAAGAATAGTTCTTTTGGAAAATAATTTTTATTTTCCATGAGATCAGATTGTAAACATGTATATTGTAGAAAATAAAATTCCAGGACATTAAAATTTTATTTTAGGCATAAATTATTTCCCACTGAAGTGAAATCATGTAAAATTATTTCTTAAGAATCATTAGAAATAAAACATTTTAGAGCATTTTAAGGAAAGTATTAAAGATAATTTTAAAGTGGAAAGGCATGTTTGTTATATTAAATCCTGAAATTCTATAAGATAATTTTTCATTATAAAATGAGGGGTTTTATAATAATAATGGTGGCTTAAAATAGATTCTGGTGTGCACTTGAAAACGAATAAGAATTCGATAAGTTCCCTTGAATCGGGTATGTTTATTGGTATAAAATTTTGAATGCTCCTTTTAAAACATGTAAATACCCATAAAATAAAGAATTATTCTGGTTGTTAAATATATATAGAAAATTCATAAAGAATTTATGCAGATTAAATAAGAATAAATAATAATTTCATTGAGGTAAGTAGACAATAAGAGTAACTTTAATGAAAATGGAGGTTCGGGTAGAAATCCCTGACCACTTTGTAATCAATCGATTCGTATGACCCAAAATTAATAATATTCAAATGATAAATTGAATAAAATGAAAATAAATAGATTCATTATATGGTACATAAATGTTCAGTATACATACACCATACACAAGAAATACTATTGAATAAGAAATATCTCACAAAAATGGAAGGGAGATGAGGAAACCCATTACCTTAAGTCTGATGGTGTTCTACACTTTATATTAATGACCTGAATAATAAAATTTAGGTTAATTAATTAATAATTAAATAACCTCATATACATTTAATTTATTTATTGTAACATTATTATGTTCATTCATGGCCTTTTGATGGGTTAAGAGATTCCATTTCATTGTTTGGGAGTGTTTCCCTCCTTGGTTTTTATGATTGCTTTCCTTATATTCATGTACGGATATACATGTAAAATCAGAATGGTTTTCTAGAATTTAAGTTATATGTTATTAGTGAACATCTAGAATATTACATAGTTATAAAATTTATTTTGTTATTTGGAGTGAAGATGAATCATTATATAAAACTTTAATGACAATTGTTTGGGTTATTTGGTGATTTTTTTATCACAACGAACTCATTTTGATCTATAATTAATAAAATTTGTAAAAAAAGATTACAGAACATTAAATAGGAAATAATACCTATATAATAATCTGTTTCAACCATAAAAATTGTTTCATGACCAGAATTGAAGATGTTAATAGAAATTGAAAACTCGTTCTCCTTGAAGGTGATAAATTAACACATCTCGGACAGTGTTTTCATTTATAATATAAAAGAAGGGGAAGGAGAGATGATGAGTAATTATTCCATTATCATAACAAAATTTAATTAAATGTAAGATATTGGAGTTATCATAACATTTGGATGAAAGGAGGTCAGGAAAAAAATAAAGGAACTTGAAATAAAATAAATGAGAAGAGGAATTTACCTCTTGAAGTTGTCTAACTTAAGAGCCTCTTTAGGGTAGAGGTTTTGGTCTTTTTATGATACCAAGGGCTTTTGGGTGTGGGGGAGGATCTTAGGAGGATATTTGATTAGAATTTAAAAAATTCAAAAGTCTTGATACGGATGAAGAGAAGAGGGGGTGAGGGGGTTATAGTGGAGGAGAGGGGTGATTTGTGAATATCTTATTCATTATTTTATTATTTTGCTCAATATAAGAAATAGTATTGATTCATGTGACCAAAAATAGTAATAAGTGAATTTGAGTTCAAAACAAGTGTTATTACATCATCCTTACATCACCTGTGACTCAATAAATCATGTATTTAGCATTTATCATAAATTATCGTATTTTACTATTCACATAAAATTCAAGTATTTTAGAAAAATCCCAAAAAATCACCCCAAAATTTTTTCAACTTGTATAATAAAAAAATGAAAAAAAAAATTTGAAAATAATTTTCTAAATATTTTTTTACTTTAATTTTTAAATAAAATCAAAATTTATTCAAAAAAACAACTTTAAAACTATAACTCGTTTTATAACACCTTGAAAAGTTAATCAAGGTCTCATAAAATTATCTTATAACCATAAGAAAAAGAATTATTAAATTTTATGAAAATACTTTTTCATTTTAAATTATTAAATTAATCATAAAATTCTAATTAAAATATTTATGACTTATAAAAATACCAATACTTATGTTGTGATCATTTTTTCATTTACAAGATGTCTAAATTGTATTTATAAATTCATGGGTGAAGATGCTATTTTTACTGGCTAATTTACTAACCATTACTATTCAGAAGGGTATCTTACTATTCATACGATTCAAGTTACTATTCACCAAAAATGTAAGTGGATCCTATCATACTCTAAATATCCAACTGAATGCAACCCTATTTGTCAATTTTTCGAAATTCAAATCACAAAAGTGACAAAATTGTGTTTATTGGCTAGATTATAACAAAGTGTTATTTTGTATAGACTAGGTGTTTTATGAATTCAATATTTATTTGAAAAATCTTGGGGTGTTACATATAATTTAACACCACAATATTTTAATAAATATTTCTCTTTAAATAATTTTAATTCTTCAATAGCTTGTATTGCATGCAATCATGAGTTTAAAAAAACCTTGAGATAGTACAAAATGACCATTACAAACTAGAAATTAAATAATTAAGAATAAATATGAATAACTAACTTATGAAAATAAATTATGAATACATTGGTTAATTAGAAATGGAAATATAAACCAATTGAATGTAAAGAAAATATTCCTATTTTATGCTCCCAAAGGTGTTTTGTCTTAATATATTAAATCAATTAAAATTATTGAATGATATTAATGAAATATATATGTTATATATTCAATAAAATATTTTTGATATTCATCTCGTATATTAGTCATAATATATGAACAAACCCAAATTTATGCATAAAACCTATATTTTTCAAAAGGGTAATTTTACCACCTTTTAATAAAAAACCCATTTTAAATCAAAATTTGGACACTTTTATTGTTTTTATTTGAAAAAATAAACTTTTTATTTTAAATAATAATTTAAAATTTTACTTTGGTTGAATTTTTTATATTTTTTTGATAAGTTTTATGTTTTGATAAATAGTTAAAAAACACTAAATTTTAATTGAAAACAAATTTTTTAATCAAAATAATTTATAGTGTTAAATTATATTTTTTTAATTGGTTTTAAAGATTAATTAGATCAAATTTTTATAATTTAATCTAATTGAGGTCATTGGCATCAATTTTACGTTGAATTTAGATATAATAATGTTTCAATCTTTTGCATGTTTTAACTTTAATTACATGTTTTCTAACTCCATCAACGAGATTAATTTTAAATTAATTACTGCAACATCTATGTTTTGAATTTTGAAAAATGGATTCCATATTTAGAATAAGTAGGTTCAAATTATTTAAATATTTTTCTTTTATTTATGGGAACTATGAATAGTAATTTTTGTAAATTTTTATTAATACAGTAAAAGGTGAATCCAGTAATTAAGGGTAAAAATAATATTGTGAAATTACCCTAACACTTGTATTAGTTTCATTGGATGATTTTGTTTCTACCAAAATCATCCTTGGTTTGAAGTGATATCATTTGGAATCTACATGGATGAGATTATGAAATTTATTATATTTTATTTTAAAGAAAAGTTAAAGATGACATAATCATATTTTTAATAACTATATCATTTTTAAAATAAAGTAATATAGAAGATAAATTCTAGTATAAATATTAATTTTAAAGATAAAGTATTTTTATCTATCATGTTAATTTATTTTTAATTTTTAGAAAATAAATATTTACCTTAAAGGCTTATAAAATGATGATGTGGTAATTATTATATTAATAGAAATATCAAATAAATGTTATTAAAATTATTAAAATAAATTTAATTTGAGATAATTATTATGATAAAATAATTTTCTAGATTACCTTGAACTCTTAGGGATATAATAAAATATTTGGTTCTAAGTTAACTTGTTTTATTGATATTTTTAAAAATACAAGAAATGAATAGTGTTAAAATTAACACTATTGATATTTTATCAAAATAATTTTTTATTAAATTATTTAAAATCATAAACCATTTTTAAAACTAAAAAATAATTATGTTATAATCTAAAATGTAAATTTTTCATTTATGGTTCAATTTAAATAAAATAAATAAAAATTACACTCTTTTAATATTGAACAATTCATTACCTTAGTTAAAAGTAAAATATGTTAACAAAGGCTTAATCAAAATGATAAGTTTTAAAAAAATAAAAAAAAAACTTATCAAGAATATATTGGTTGATGATATTACAAAATTATCTCATTTTATATTTGATTTAATTTCCTCTTTAAATTATTTTTAATTGAGAATGAATTTATTATAAATTTATATTTTTAGAAATTCCAAAAGTGCCCCTCACCTCAATTATAAAATGTAACCTCCTCCCTCACTTATTCACATAAAATTGAGGCTTAAATATTGGCTATACCATGAAAATTTCCATTCTCAACTTCTTTAGTCACATTCTATAGGTTTTTTTCTTCTCAAAATACCCACTCTAGTTTCCCCAACAGAATATCTAGAGGGAGCTCACCGAAGAAGGGGAAATCTCTTTTACCAACTCTCTCAAGAGTATTTATTATTCTACTTCCTATTAATTTATTTTTCCATTATAAATTAATAAATCTAGTATCACTTATATTTTGAGATTTTATTGTGATTATGGAACAACCATCTTCCACCTTTTATCCATCATATGAAAAAAGAAATGTAATGCCCCAACCCCAGAAGCTCGGAGCCGCTGCGTTATTTTAATACATTTTCATGATTACAAGGAATAAAATCCTAAAGGACTAATTACTTTAGTAGTTTTGTAAAACCAGATACATACATAAGTTCAACATTACAACTTGAAAGGAAAAACAATATATAAGTTTTATTGGGAACATCCACTACTATAAGTTTATCCCTATAGGTCACACATAATAAACTACTTATTATCCTCAGAAAATGAAACATGAGAAAGGGGTGAGATCAAATGATCTTTAAGGGTGATAAATATAGTGGAATATATCATAAACATAAACATTAGGCATGGTGAATAACTAAAAACACGTGCCTATGAAAATAAACTTGAACACATTATGGTAGGAATATGAGATGTGTAAAAATTTATATAATAAAACATAATCATGGGTATTCTACTCATCGAAAAACCAAATGAAATTTCAATTACTAGTTTAATAATTATGGGATTCATAATGTGGGATATCATAACCATACCATCAAGGCCTCATGTCAAGACCATAAATATCCATTTTTTCAATGCCTCGTGCTAAGACCATAGTTTGTCTCGTGAGACCTACCGATGCAGTGAGGGGCTATAGTGGGCCCCACCCAACACTTACTAAGTCCAATTCATTCATATTATGAATGGGTATAAACATTAAGGACATACACATTCATATTGAAATGTAAATAACTTTCCCCAATCATTAATCATAAACACTAACCAGTCGAAGTAATATAGTGAATGGTTTCAAGATAACACATCCACAATCAAACTAATCATAAACCATTCAATAAAACATGGTGGATTATATCATAAGAGATAAACCTCAATTAATTACAAGATTAAACAAAGTACAATGACATATATGAATATACTTTTAAATGAGACCATTGAAAAATCCTTAAGGAAATAATCCTTAAACATTCCAAAGTGTCTCATACCACCTTAAAACATTCAAATCATAATACCTTAGAATATCATGAGAATAATGAGACTCTTGATATTATATACCAAAGGTAAGTAAATACACCACAAGAAATACATAAGTGGTGAATAAGGCATATATCTCATAAAAGTTAAAGTGAGATGAGAAAAATCCTTTTTAGTTTGGAAAGAAGAGTTCTTTTGGAAAATCATTTATATTTGTCATGAAATCATATTTTAAACATGGATATACCATAAAATAAAATTTAAGGTCATTGAAATTATATTTTAGTCTTAAATAAAGTCTAATTGAGGTGAAATCATTTAAAAAGAGTTTTTAAAGAAGCTTTAGAAATAAAACATTTTAGTGCAGTTTAAGGAAGATATTAAAGGATTTTAAAGCGCAAAAGAATATTTTCTTTCATAAAACCATAAATAAACCAAAATATATTTTTCATGTTAAAATTTTTTATTTTAGAAAGACAAATATGTCTTAAAATAGATTATTTAGTGAACTTCAAAATAGGTAAGAATTCGAGAAGTTCCTTGAATCGGACTTGCATTTCGGAACAATGTTTGAAAGATTATTTTAAATCATGTAAATCTCCATAAAATAATGAAGGATTATGATTGGTAAACATATATATAATATTCAAACAGAATTTATGAGGATTAAATATGAATAAATAATAATTTAATTGAGGTGAGTAGAGAATAAGAGCAACCCAAATGAAAATGGAGGTTCGGGTAGAGAATACTTATAACTTTGTAATGAATTAAATTGTATGCCCAAAAATTAATAATCATAAAGTGATACATTAAATATCATTAAAATAAAAATATTAATGATATTAAACATAAATGGGAAGTATACATACACCATACACAAGTAATAGTCATGAATACGAAATATCTCACAAAATTAGAAGTGAGATAAAGAAACCCTTACAAACATTTCGGCATGGTAATAGGTGTTCTTGTGAGGGATTAATGAGAGTTAAATAGGTATCTTGTCATTTATATATCATAAGGGTAGTATGGTGTAGGTGAAAAAATATACCCCATCATTAATAATTAAAAATAAAAGGACAAAACATAGGGGGAATTCTTGAATAAAAGTGAGAGAGAGGGTCCCTTACATTAAGTCTGATGGTGTTCTTCACATGGTCTTAGGGTCCTGGATAACAAAATTAAATTAATTAATTAATATTTATAGTACCTATTATATATTTAATTGATATATTATAACTATATTGAGTTAATTCATGGCCTTTTTTGATGGGTTAAGAGGTTTAATTTCATTATTTGGGACCATTTGTTTTCTGATCAGTATACATATATACATGAACGGAGAATCATGTAAAATGAGCATGGTTTTACATAATTGAATTTATATGTTATTATTGAACATAAATAGGTTTAAATGGTTTAAAATTTAATTTTTGTTACTTGGAGTGAAGATGAATCATTATATAAATTATTTAATGATAACGGTTTGGGTTGATTGGCAGTTTTTGAACACCACGAACTCTTTTTTTTTATAAATCAAAACCATGTGTAAAAAAAGATTACAGAACCATAGATGAGACATAATACATATATTATATTCTGTTTCAACCATAATAATTGTTTTATTACCTGAATTGAATACGGTAATAGAAATTAAAAACCCATCGTCCTTGAATGTGGTAAATTAGCACATCTCGGATGGTGTTTTCATTTTTAGTATAAAAGAATGGGAAAGAAGAGATGGTGAAGATTTATTCATTTATCATGAAAATATTATAGTACATGTAATATAATGTATTAATCACAACATTTTATGAAAGGAGGTGAGGAAAGAAAAAGAAATGAACTCATAATAAAGGAAATGATGGGAAATCCCTTACGAAAATTCGGTAGCCTAACGACGTCACTTAAAAATTCATAAAATATTTTAATGAGAGAAAATGGGTATCTAATAATTATTAAATAATATGTAAAGTAAGGTTGATATGTAATGACATATCCCAAAATAATCCAATTGAAATTAAAATAGAATAACATAATAAGAGTGCTTGAAAAATAGTGATATTTTGAGATGAAAATTCGACAGCATAACGGCTATGCAACATGGTTTTAGAAAACATTAAAAAGAGAGGGGAAAGGTTTCACCCATTAATAAATGAATCATAAAATATTAAATGGATATAATAAAATTTAAATAATAACATGGTATGAAAACTTTAAATACAGACCACATAAAAGAGAACTTGAATGGAAAAAAGAGAAGTTGAGAATTCTCTTACCTTGTAGAGTAACTCCTAAAACTTAAAGGTTGGGACCTTGGGGGCTTGAGGAAACCTTGGGAGGACTTATAGGGAGGTAAAACTACCAGTTATTAGAGTATGATGAATTTTTAATGAATGAAAATTAAGTAATGAGTGAGTATTTATAGTAAATGAGAGGGATTTTTTTATTAATTTCAAAGGACACCTCATTAGTGGTTTTTGCAAAACCATGGTCTTTACCATCATATTTTCCTAATGTATTAGCCAATTGGGACACCTAATATCGTATTTTACTATACAAAAGTCGACCATTATTTTATTTTAATTATTAAATCATTATTATGTCAGTAAACATACTGAAAACTCAAAACTATATTTTTACTATTCACAAAAAATCAAGTATTTTTGAAAAATTCTAAAAATTCACCCCAACCATTTTTAGACGTGTATAATTCAAAAATGAAATCCATTTTTGGAAAATAATTTTCTAAATATTTTTAATTTAATTTTTAAATAAAATCATAATTTATTCCAAAAAAAAACTTTAAAAGTATAACTCATTTTATAACACCTTGAGAATTTAATAAAGGTCCCATAAAATTATCTTATAACCATAATACAATAATGTAAAATTTTATGATTAAATTTTATGAAAATAAATTTCCATTTTAAATTATTAAATTAATCTTAAAATTATAATTAAAATATTTAAGACATACAAAAATATCAATACTTATACTATGATCATTTTTTCACTTATAAGATGTCTAAATTGTATTTATACATTCATGGGTGACGTTTATATTTTTTGGACAACATAATATTAATTACTATTCATTACTATTCCTAAGGGCATGTTATTATTCTAAGGGTATGTTACTATTCATAAAAAACTCTGTTGATTCTATTAGACTCTAAATATCTTACTGAACACAACTGTGTATGTCAGTTTTTCTAAATTCAAAACACAGAGGTGGAAAATTATGTTTATTGGCTAGGTTATATCAAATTGGTGTTTCTTAGAGACACATTGGTTCATGAATTTATTTATAAATCCATGTGGTGTTAAATTATCCCTTTATTACAAAAAATTCATCCTTGAAATTTGAAATTGAACTTCAAAAGTTAATGGTTGATGATTAAAAATTCCATTATGGGAAACCCACATCAGGAATACAGTTAAAATATGCTATTAATAAGAGGAAAAGTAAATGCATCAGTTACTACAAAACAACTCATTCTAACTGTACAACATGTTCATGGAAGAGTAATCAAACCATTTTTTCAGATGGAAAATAATAGATAACATGCTCAAATGAAAAATCATTACCATAAAACCTTAAACTAAAGTTATGAAAAATTTCATTGATATCATGAAAAAAATGATAACAGGACAAATTTTTTATTTAAGACTCTTTCCTGGAGTTGATGAATTATTCCACTCTATAAGAGTAAAAATATACATTTCTAGTTTATAAACACAATCTTATCCTTTGTTTGTGCCTTGAACTATCTATACTTCATCTCTTAGCATAGGTTGCATCATGTAGTGACATTAAAATCTAAAACCTCGTACAATGATCAACTTAATCCATTTCACAAATGGTTTAACTTTAAAAAATATCATGATCTAATACTTTATAATCATTATCATATCCATACTTACTATATCCATGTACAAGGGGTCCTTGGAAATCCTTATTTTGTTTAGAGATCTGTGATCTATCTTGATCAATGAATATGCTACCTTATTTTCCTTTAATCAACATGAAGCAACCCTAAATTTTCACATTCCAAACATGTGAATATCTTCATCATGTGTCCTCTTAAAATATGGTAATAAATAAAATTTCCATAAAACCTTATTGGAAACATGTATTCATCCTTACCCATTCTATTGGATATATTCCTTATATCCAAAAATATTGTAAACTCCATCAATGATAGCATGGACCACTTGTCTACAAGTCAAAAAATCAGTTTTGAGGTAGTCAGTACTTATCCAAATGAATCATTTCTTCTTCATTATCTTCATCATTAGAAATATATTAAGGTTTTTCCTTCCTTCAATCACATGTTTTCCAAAAAGTTTAACTTTCCACTGAATATCTTTTCTCAGTACCATTCAACTTATCGTTTCAAATCCTTAATGAAAAGGTATTGCAGTACAATCCTCATATATTCCATAATTCTTATAACCAGTACATTGATGAAAAAATATTAAAATCACATGATTCTTGACTATAAATTTTAATCATTATACTTCATCTATGGCAGCATCATAACTTGATCATTATCCAGAATCGTCATTTGGGGTATATTCCTTTGACACTTGGGACATTGATTCACATAGTGTCTCATATCCTTGCAGTTGAAGCATTGTACATTGGAAACCTTTTTATTACCCTTGAAAACATGAACTTCATTTCCTTTTCCTCCATGCTTATAACAAACACTCATTCCCTTCATGCATTTACCAGGGTGATTCCTTCCACAGTTATCACATTTGGGAAAACCCTTCTTTCCCTTCATCCCTTTATCCATATTTTTCTCCACCATCCTCTTATTCTTTTTCTTCCCTTCAAAGAAATAGGATTTATATAATTATTTAAAAACCTTGTTAACACATGATACTATTTCCTCATATGATGAGGACACATGGGAGACTATCTTCCTTTGAAACGATGGATTAAGACCATGAGATATATGATCCTTATTACTATTTCATCATGTACATTGGTAATGTTATCATTCCTTATGCTAGGATCCATTTCTAATCAATTACATACGCTATATTAGCTCATAAAATTATGAACTTTCTAAAACTCTAAACATGGTATAGCACATATCATAAATTTATGCATCGTAAATCCTAGAACCATATACTTTGGTTACTTCAGAAAAATAAATCCTTCATAATGGTCAGGAATAAAAAAAGTTAATTATCCTAAGCATATTCCCCGAGAGTATCAAACTAGGTGCGTGGTAAGGCTCGTTTTCGTATACCAGGTTACCCTAGGTCAAGCCTGAAACACCTTGATAGAGTTTTTACTCCTAGTTACATATATGCCAGAACTACTTCCACTTATAGTATCTAGACAGGGATTTATTTTCTAGGAATATCCAAATAATCTATTCCTTACCTAAATTATATGATGTTCTTGTATTTGTATAATCAAGTATATCTTAGGTTTTTTATTCTCTAATCTATGTTTTCTAAATCTAGCTTCCATGTTTTCTACTAAACTTCCTTTGATACCAACTGTAATTCCCCAACCCCAGAAGCCCAGAGCCGGTGCATTATTTTAATACATTGGAATGATTATAAGGAATAAAATCCTGAAGGACCGAGTAGTTTAGTAGTTTTGTAAAATAATATACGTACATAAGTTCAACATTACACCTTGAAAGGAAAAAACAACATATAAGTTTTATTGGGAACATCCACAACTATAAGTTTATCCCTACATGTCAATCATAATAAAATTCTTCTTGTCCTGATAAAATGAAACATAAGAAAGGGGTGAGATCAAATGCACAGTAAGGGTGATAAATATAGCAGAATATATCATAAACATAAACATTAATCATGGTGAATAACTAAAAATAAATTCATTTAAAAATAAACTTGAACACATTGTGGCAGGAATATGAGATGAGTAAATTTTTCCATAATAAAACATAATCATTGGTATTCTACTAGTTAAAAAACCACATGAAATTCCAATTACTAGTTTCATAATTAGTGAATGAATAATGTGGTACATCAAAACTATACCGTTAAGGCCTCATGCCAAGACCATAAATATCCATTTTTTCAAGGCCTCGTGCCAAGACCATAGTTTGTCTCATGAGACCTACTGATGCATCAGGGGGGGCTATAGAGGGCCTCACATGACCCTTATTAAGTACAATGCATTACTCTTATAAATGGGGATAAACATAAACAACAAAAACATTAATATTGAAACTAACATATGAAATTTAAATAACTTTCCCCGGTCATTAATCATAAACACTAACCACTCGGAGTAATATAGTGAATGGTTTCAAGATAACACATCTACAGTCAAACTAATCCTAAACCATAAAATAAAACATGGTGTACGATATCATATTAGATAAACCTTAATGAATTAGAAGATTCAATAAAGGACATTGACATAGATGAAGATACTTTTAAATGAGACCATTGAAAAATCCTTAAAGAAATAATCCTTAAACATTTCAAAGTGTCCCATACCACCTTGAAACATTCATATAATAATCCCTTAAAATATAATGATAATAATGATACTCTTGATATTATATACCAAAGGGTAGTACATACACCACAATAAAGACATAAGTGGTGAATAAGGAATATATCTAATAAAAGATAAATTGAGATGAGAAAAAACCTTTTTACTTTGGAAAGAAGAGTTCTTTAGGAAAATAATTTGTATTTTTCATGAAATAAGATTGTAAACATGGATATCCCATAAAATAAAAATTAATTTCATTGAAATTATATTTGAGGCTTAAATAAAGTCTTATTGAGGAGAAATCATTTAAAAATAGTTTTTAAAGAAGCTTTAGAAATAAAACATTTTAGTGCGATTTAAGGAATATATTAAAGGATTTTAAAGAAAAAAGGCATGTTTGATTTTATAAAATCGTAAATGAAACAAAATACATTTTTCATGTTAAAATTTCTGATTTTATAAAGATAAATATGTCTTAAAACAGATTATAGAGTGAACTTCAAAATATGTAAGAATTCAAGAAGTTCCTTGAATCGAACTTGCATTTCGGAACAATTTTTGAAAGGTTATTTTAAAACATGTAACTCCCCATAAAATAAATAAGGATTCTATTTGATAAACATATATATAACATTCACACAGAATTTATGAGGAGTACATAGTAATAAATAATAATTTCATTGAGGTGGGTAGAGAATAAAATAAACCTGAATGAAAATGGAGGTTCGGGTAGAAAATACTTAAAACTTTATAATCAATTGAATCGTATACCCCAAAATTAATAAGCATAAAATTATACATTGAATATAATTAAAATAAATATGTTAGTAATTTGAAACATCAATTTTCAGTATACATACACCATACACAAGTAATAGTAGTGAATATAGAATATCTCACAAAATTGGAAGTGCGATAAAGAAACCATTACAAACATTTTGGCATGGTAACGGGTGTTATTATGAGGGATTAATGAGAGGTAAAGGGGTATCCCTTCATATATATATCATAATGGAAGTATTGGGGAGGTGATAAAACAAACCTCGTCATTAGTAATTAAAAATAAAAGGACACAACATAGGGGGAATTCTTGAATAAAAGTGGGAGAGAGGATCTCTTACCTTAAGTCTGATGGTGTTCTTAACATGGACTTAGTGTCCTGGATAACCAAATTAAATTCATTAATTAATATTTCTAGAACATATTATACTTGTAATTGATTTATTATAACCTTATTAAGATCATTCATGGCCTTTTTATGGGTTAAGAGGTTCAATATCATTGTTCGGGTCTGTTTGTTTTGTGGTCGGTATACTTATATACATGAATGGAGAATCATGTAAAATGAGGATGGTTGTGCAGAATTTAAGTTATATGTTATTAGTGAAAATATATAAGGTTACATGGTTGTAAATTTAATTTTTTTACTTGGAGTGAAGATGAATCATTACATAAATTATTTAATGATAATTGTTTGGGTTAATGGTGGTTTTTGAAAATCACAAACTCATTTTGATTTATAAATCAAAACCGCGTGTAAAAAAAGATTCCAGAACCATATATGAGACATAATACATATTTTATAGTCTATTTCAACCATAATAATGTTTTTTTGACATGAATTGAAGATGGAAATAGAAATTGAAAACCCATCATCCTTGAATGTGGTAAATTAGTACATCTCGGATGGTGTTTTCATTTTTAGTATAAAAGAATGGGAAAGGAGATATGATGAAAAATTATTCCTTTATCATGAAAACATTCTAGTACCTATAATATACTGGATTTATCACAAAATTTTGATGAAATTATGTGAGGAAAGAAAAATAAAGGAACTCAAAATAAAAGAAATATTGAGAAATCCCTTACGAAAATTCGGTAGGCTAATGGCATCTCTTAAAAATTCATAAAATATTTTGATTAGAGAAAAGGGGTCTATCATAATTATTAAATAATATTTACAGTAATGGTGATATTTAATTACATATCTCAACATGATCCAATTGAAATTAAAATATAATAACATAATAATAGTGCTTGAAAAATAGTGAGATTTTGAGATGAAAAATCTGCCGCATAACAGCTATGGAACATAGTTTTAAAAAACATTAAAAAGAGAGGGGACAGAGGTCACCCATTCATAAATGACTCATAAAATATTATAGGGATATAATAAAATGGAAATAAGAACATTGTATGAAAACTTGAAATACATACCACATAAAAGAGAACTTGAATGGAAAAGAGAAGTTGAGAATTCTCTTACCTTGTAGAGTATCTTATAAAACATGAAGGTTGGAACCTTGGGGGTTTGAGGACACCTTGGGAGGACTTATAGGGAGGTAAAACTACCATATCTTCTAGGATAATGAATTTGTATTGAATAAAAATGAAGGAAGAAGTGGGTATTTATAGTAAATGAAAGGGAGATTTTTATTAATTTCAAAGTACACATCATTAGTGGTTTTTGAAAAACCATGGGCTTTCCCATGTTATTATCCCCTTGGGACACCTAATATAATATTATACTATTCATTGTCTAACCAGAATTTTATTTTAATTATTAAATCATTATGATTTAATTAAACATACTAAAAACTCAAAACTGTATTTTTAATATTCATGAAAAATTCAAGTATTTTAGAAAAATACCAAAAATTCACCCCAATAATTTTTCAATGTGTAGAATTAAAAAATTAAATCCATTTTTTTAAAATAAGTTTCTAAATATTTTTAATTTAATTTTTAAATAAAATCATAATTTATTCCAAAAAACAACTTTAAAACTACAACTCGTTTTATAACACCTTGAGAAAATAATCAAGGTCCCATAAAATTATATTATAACCATAATACAATAAATTAACAATTTATTATTAAATTTTATGAAAATAAATTTCCATTTTAAATTATTAAATTAATCATAAAATTATAATTAAAATATTTATGGCATACAAAAATACCAATACTTATACTATGATCGTTTTTTCACTTTATAAGATCTCTAAATTGTATTTATAAATTCATGGGTGAAGTTTCTGTTTTTTTAACTTACTATTCATTACTATTCATAAGGGAATATTATTATTCCTAAGGGTATGTTACTATTCCTCAAAAACTAAGTTGATTCTATCATAATCTAAATATCTTACTAAACACAACTGTGTGTGTCAGTTTTTCAAAATTCAAATCACATAGGTGGAAAATTATGTTTAATAACTATGTTATATAAAAGTGGTGTTTTGTAGAGACATATTGTTTCATTAATTTATTTATAAATCCATGGGGTGTTAAATGAAATCACTAAGCGTGCATACGTATGGCTTATCGTCTCCACGTCATAGAGTAATATGTTTTTCATCACTAATTTACTTAGATGGGTATAATGATGGAAATAAGGAATATATATGAAGATTATAACATGATAATTTTTCTATAAATATATGTATACCATCCTCTTCCATATAATTAAGGAATGATATCATCGATCATACGTACGTACGGCCTACGATTTCCACGACACGATGTGATTCATTCTCCTTGACCACCATTAAAGAGTGATTATATAAATGTATATAATGAATAAATATGATATATATTACCTTAATATAATTATTTAAATGATTTAACTATATACTATGTATAATAATTGGGACTTATATGTCAAAACATGCATAATAAAATAAAGTAGTTAACACCTAAAAGAAGAGTAATTGTGAAATATTATTAACAAATGGGTGATAATATGATCTTATATAATATAATAAATATGGTTATGGTTATTTAATAAGTTAATAAAATTATTTAATCCATTATATAGTAGTTTAAAATACATATAAATGAAATCATAGCTAATTTAAGGGTTAATTTCACAGTCTCATTATTATCCGATATTGTTTATACGTAAATACTTGGGAACATTTATCATCCATATCCATGTTTCTAAAAATTGGTTTCCAGGATATTTTTACTATTCTTATAAAATTTATTAAATTAATTTTTACCCATGTATGAATTTTTACAATAAGGTATGAAATGAATCTTTTGTCATTTTCCTAATGAGGTACTTTTTGACTTCTCTGGAAAAAGTATGAGAAGAATGTTTTTTTACTTATACAGAATGAACAGATTTTTCTAATTCCATGAAGCCCTAATGCCTTGAAGATTCCTTGATAATCTTACAAGGTTATTTTCAAATAAAATGTCTTATTTTAAAATTGTGAGTCATTCTAAGAAAATAAAATTTTTTCAAATAAGAAAGGGTATTTTCCTCAAGAATTATTTTCAAATGATATCACAAATGTTAATTATGTTTTAATAGGGATATTTTTCAATGATATTATACCTATTATGTCTATGTTTGGTTTATATTTATGATGGAATGATATTTATGAAACCCATTTCTTTCCATGGGTAATGTTATGATTGAATTATGTTTTTGATACCCATTTATTTTCATAGGTTCAGATATGATGAATTATTTATGTTCTGGTGGAAAACATATGTATGGTTTTAATTATGTGATGGGTGGGACCTATATATCCCTCCAATTCATTTGGTAAAGGTTTATATCTCATGATATAGACAGTTCTAGTATGGGAAATTATCTTTGCTTAGTAATACAAGGCTGGAACGGGAAGTGAACCTAATTTAGTAACATGAGGATGGAATAAGAAGTGAACTCATTTCAGTAAAGGACTTTTCCCACTATCATAGTATTGGAGATAATCCTTGACTAATATGAAAATGATTTTATATGCTTATATATATATGAAACAAATTCCATGTATTATTTTATACCCTCTACGAATTTTTTTATTGATTCTTTCTGAACGAATATGATTTATCCCATGACATGATATCATGATATTTGATATGTAGGATAAAATTTTAAAATGTTATGTTCTTATGTATTATGATTATGATATTATTGATATCTCCCTTACTGAGAATCTGATATCACCCTTTCTTATGTTTCTTTTCCCAAGATATGTTGAAATGTATTAAGTAAGATGTTCCAAAAAGAGTTCATGATATGAATTAATAAGTGGGAGATGATGTAGATGTTCTATGAACCAGTTGTTTATGATTTCTAGTTTCTAAAGACACTAAACCTATATAGTATTGGTGTGGTTTTTTATATTGTGTAATGAATATTATTCTATTTAGAATTAATATCTATGTATGTAATTTATGGGTTGTTGCACCACACCTCGCTAACTAAATGATTCTGAACATAGAAATATTGAATACACCATAAATAACCAAATATATAGTCTTCTAGAAAGATAATGCAAAACCATAAAAAATTAAGGAAATATTAAAGTAAGGAACACTCTGTTTTTTTACATGGTTTATATTTTCATCCTACATCTATGGGATAACACTACAATAGTTTTATTTCGACCAAAATACAATGATTGGATTGAGTTACTTTTCAAACATATAGATGAATATAGAAAATGATTATGTTACAAGTCATCATCCATCTCAGTAGCTGGTCCAACCCCCATATATAATAGATTTCATCTTGTCTTACCATTTCATTGACCTCCTACAAATGTGGGCCTCCATCTATTAATAATAATAACTACTGATATCTTGTATCAAAACTAAAATATACTATTTACTTCTTGTACATTAATTGTATCACCATTATCATCAATACATGTCACCACTATGATCCAACTTCCGTTGAGCTCATCACTGCCTTACAAATTCCTCCCAACCAATGTGTTATTTTTCAAATTCCCACTACCATAGACATCTTCTAATAAACTAAATCCCAAAATTCAATGAATAGAATCATGAGACTTAAAGAGGAATCATAATCCTAACAATTTCTCACTTTAAAACTTCTTTATATCTCATCCCGTTGAAACCTTCAACACTTAGATAGATATGAATAAAAAATCTTCTTTTTACACATAAGCATTTTTCTCTAATGGAACCCAAGAAGGGGTCATCTCATGACCTTATGTGTGACTTCCTATACTCTAGAGGTTACTGACTAGTGACGAGGACTTAACACAATCATAAAGATAATATTCCCTCTAAAATAAATCTTAAGGGTTATTCCAGAATCTGTAAATATTTTAGCATGACATGCTAGTATTATGGAAATCTCAAAACCTATATACAAATAAACAGGGATCCAAGAGAGACCCTATAATCCATAATAAAAAAATAATTAAAACTATATACATTATGTATCAAAACATAACAAAGTATTAGTAAATAAATATTGAATCATCATGTAAGTAAACAATGGAACACTATCCAAAACATGCTAAAAACTAAAGGTAACAAGGCCACTGACTAACTAAAATAACCCATCTTACTAAATCCTCTGCATCCACAATTTTCTAGACTTATACCATGTTTCAAGATCCAATCAGTACATGTTCCCTAATATAAAATATGATGTTATATCCACATACATAAAAACCTATATCATGTACAAGATTAGGGGTGAGTTCAATAACCTATTAGAAAAACTCAATGAATCAACAATACTAAGAATTGTTATGATCAAGTGGATGTGGATGCAGTACATATATAATGTGTACAGTCATGACCATGCAACAAACACACTCAGAAACATAACACACAATGCATATAAAATTATACAAGTCAATTCATCTATTGATAACAATTCCACCACGACACTTAACCCTACCTGCTTCAAATCTATTCTAGAAAGAATATGGTCACCACATACCATAACCTGACCCATAATTAAATAAACTGGGTAGTTTTTCCCGCCATACCTCAACCCATACCCAAATATACATGGTAGGATTCCATTATATGTCTCAACCACAAACTGAAGGTTCTGGGTAGGTCTCACATCAAGTACCCTGATTATCTTAAATCACCCTAGGGATGTTTCACATGAAGTACCCTATCCAACCTCTATCACTCAAGGTAGGTCACACATCATGTCTCAAGATAAACATTATCACTCAAGATTTCCATAAACATCATACACATCTAGGATCCCATCTCTCCCATAGTTGTCTCGCTGATGCCTTCTTACTTGAGGTGAAGCCAAGCCTCATGTCCCATATCACCCACTCCAAGTTCCATCACCAATCATAAGGACATATTCATCACACACAAGTAACAAAAAATTTGTAATAAAACCCATATCAAAAGCTTACTAAATCATCAATAATATACCCTAAAACTCTAAACTCCATGAACCATGTCAATCCCACACAAACATGTCAAGTCCCTAGACACTCTCTTTCTTCCCATAAGGGAATCCCCTTGGTTCATTAATACTATCTATACCTTCTAGGGGTTAAGAACATCACATCAAACCAACTTAATATTTGATACCAAAATCCAACATCATCAACTAACACACTTATTCATGCATCATCATAAGATAATATAATCCTCAAGAAGTCAAAAAGAGGGTGAAATCAAAGAAATCACACATATAAAACAAGTAATTCCTCTCATAAGGTCAAATAGACCAAAACTAATTTCAAACCAATCCATTTAGGGTTCTCTTTAAAATTGATTCTAAATCCTAATTTAAATCCATTTAGAAAATTCATCACATGTCAACTTACTCATGTTAGACCCTTGTAAAAAATCCAATTAGAACATCTTTTATAAAAAAATCCACTCTCATTTTGAAATACAATTTCAATACCCATTTACCAAATTAACCATTTTACCACTGAAATTATATTTGAATAAAACCCATATTTAAAAACATGATTTATAAAATAAATATTTTGCACTTTGAAAACAAAATCAAACCACCAAGAAACCCATAAAGAGGACCATTGACACTCATTCGAACAAGGCTCCATCGTCGAACTGTTTACTAAGATATATGGTCCTTGTTGATTATTAGGTTTACATGATCTTATCCCAATATATGAGTTACATCACACAGGTGATATAGTATAAATATAGTAATAATAAATTTGGAACACGATTCTAAAATACCAAATAATAAAGGGACTTGATAAAGTCAGTGATACAAAACTCAATCGATGATTTTTAAATCTATCCCAAGATTTTACTAACCTTCATCGAGTGTGAAAGAAATTATCTCTTTAATAAATAACAATAAATTCATAAACTAAATAATTAAAAATAAAAAACCAAATTGGAATAATCAATGATAAAATCACTAAGACACCTAAAAGCACTTGAACCATAAGAAACAGGGTACGGTCCACTCTTGACACACACCTGGACCAAAGACACGCAAATGATACAAGCTGACAACCCAAATTAATGATCAGTTTCACCCAAAATTTATAAAAAAACTAATTAAATTCATTGAGAAATATATATCTAGGTGAATGATAACCGATGGCTTGAATACCTCCTCTCAGGACCTCCTTTATAATACACACATAAAATCCCCATCAAGAAGGAAGATTTGACCATAATCTAGTGAAATCATATGCCTGAAACCCAAAATGATCGACCCAAAATCAATGGAAAATGAAGAGGTGGAACAAGGGGAAGAGTGTGAAGGATCTTACCTTGAATTAGTGTGATGAAATCCTCCAAAAAAATCTGGATGAAATGGGAACCAAAGGGGATGAATGGGAGATCCAATAGGGATCCTCCCACTCGCTCACATGACTGAAAACCAAGGAACTTTAGGTGGTCCAAAAAGGACCTCATGTAAAAAAGACAAAATGGAACTTCATGAAAACTTTGTGGGGCCCTTTTTAGTGTGTCCATAGAGGTTATGGTGAAAATCCCCCTCACCATGGGTGCCTTATGGTGAAACCCCATGGGTTATGATGCATGGGAACTGTCTAAGCCTCTGACTATAGTGTGGAGTAGAGAAACATAGTGTATCCCACCTTGGGGTGTGATACCCAACCCCCAAGGGACCTCTAAGATACAAACCTAGGGTTGTGGTGTGGGGATTCTACACCAGATTGTGCTTTATAATTCTTGCCTAGTTGTGGTACAACCGTCCCTCAAATGGTGGGGATAACCCTACATCCCCCTTCTATCTCCATGGTGTATCACCCACTAGATGCGCCATGGTCTTCCTTGACTATAGACATCCACATCGCAGTGCCCTTCGCTACACCATGGTGGTTGTTTATAACTAAAAATTTAGCTGCACGGCCACCCCAACCCTTCTCCATCGACCACTCAAGCACCTAAACCACCAAACAAGTCCCATTCCATGTTTAAAATCATATCCTAGATATGTCCAAACACTCAAATTTCTGATCAAAATCCTAATTCATGAAACATCACCTTCTATGACACCAAAAATTCAAATTCCTTAAAAATCACACAACCCATAACTATGTGGGTCATTAGAAACTCCCCACCATATGCTTCTCAACATAAAGAATCCATGGTAGTACTCAAACTATTAATCCTATCCCATTTTGATCATTAAATAACCATGATCTCACAGTGTTCCATCCCCAAACATCATCCATACTTTTACTATGCACTCTAAACACCAAGTATGAATATGTTGGCATTCCTCTAAAAGCCCAGTCTGATCCTCAGAACACACCCATCATACTTGATATCATGTACCTGATATGGTTTCTAGTTCATTGCATCCATTACCATGCCAAATCACTAGTTAGTCTTACCTTGGCCTATGTTTCCTAAAAATGCTCCACCTCACCAGCCAACATATCACCACACCACCAAATCAAAATGCTTTAACACATGAAGACATCATTTGACCGTCCAAACACCTACACTAAATTCCAAACTTGAATGTCAATTTAATTCCATGGTTCGATCCCCATCTAACCCATCTAATCATTATGCTCTAGTCATGATCACTGATACACCCTTAATCTGACTCAGTCTTGGATCTAACTACCACTAACCTGATCTTGTCACCAAAAAATATACTCCACCAAACACTACATATGAATTCCACTTCTATTATTTTCCAAGGAACCAAAAAAAATTAGATCCACTCACACACTATCATTCGGAGGCCACCTCAACCATCAACTGATCGATCTCATTTCTCTCATGACCCTTCTAACACAATGGTTTCACATACATGACCAATAAGATTCTCCATGCCATAGGAGTATCCTTATCATCACCTGACTGAACCCAAACATCCAACCTCCACCACCCACTTCTTACCTATCATAGAACATAATGACCATACATGACCTCCTAGCTCATACCCAAGCGGAAATACAAAATATCAATCACCAAACACCATGATGACGCTCAACCACACCCATTGACCCTATGACATTGGAGTTTTTTCCACCAATTCATCTTGATGATTATGGTGCTTCCCACCATAATACCCCACTAAATGAGGTTGATTACATTTAATAGTGCTCCTTACCATAGGAATCACCTACCAAAAACATAACTCAATTAGTCCAACTATGAAATAAAAAAAAGACCACATCTAGTTACTCATGCCCGACATTAAACACCCATATCACATGACATCCACAAGCTGATCTCCTGAAAAACTATGGAATTCCCACTAATCACACAATCAATCACTCAGGTTACTCCTAGTCAACCACTGAAAAATAACCAAACTTGGTTAACATAGACATTGGATTATTTTTTCCCCAACACCAAATCTACACCCACCAAACTCATTTGGAGGTCCCAAGAAATCATGGAATACCAAACAATAACATAATTCAAGAATCCATATCACCCATGACCAAAACACAAAATCCAATCAATCCTATTTACAAAGGTACTAGTTTTTTATTATTATTTTAATCTCAAAAAAAATTCACATCCCACAATCACCCAATTTTTCAAAATTCCTCTTGGATTATAATTATTTTCACCAAAATAAAAATCACCAAAAATACCAACCCAGCTAGCCCCTATCCTGAAAACCAATCCCTCTTTAAAAATAAATTTTAAAATACAATTTCAAAAACCATTTGAAATCTAATTTCCATAACCTTTTTCCTATAATTTTCTCAAAACCATATAATTAAAACCCATTTCAAAACACTAGATATATGATCCATTTCATATAAAACCAACTTATAAAACCATTTCACAAACTCCTCATTCCACTGCATGAGTTCTCTTTCCAAAATGAAGTTTATATTCAAAATTCTAAAATTCCAAAAACCATTACCCTATGGTAGCAAAACAATAACAATAATAATAAATAAAACAAACACATTGAATCTATATTAATATAATCACCCATTAAAATATAATCAAGAAAATATCGATTATATTATAAGTTTCTTCAATCAAATATGGATTTTAATGAGGAAATTTTCAAAGAACACCACAGATAAATGTGTGTATCTTTCCCCAAACATAAAACTATCATGATGCATGAATAAATTCAATGTTTTCCCATATAATTCCTATTACTCATATTAAGCTTCATCCATATCACATTGGGATCCATATTCCAATACAACACCTCACTCATCCTATAGTTCCTAGTTCCAACACTAGACATCCCTTGGAAAATTAGGTTTGAACAATGTCATATTGGTCAGGCTTGTGTTCAATATACCTACCAAGTCCCAAAAAGATAACTATATATCCAAATACACTAACCCATCAAAAAGTATCCTTTTATTCAATTTTATAATTCT
Organism: Viscum album; assembly: GCA_963277665.1. NCBI lineage: Eukaryota > Viridiplantae > Streptophyta > Magnoliopsida > Santalales > Viscaceae > Viscum > Viscum album. The sequence goes on from OY728135.1 coordinate 1,842,620,381, forward strand.
CCAACTCAGATCTCCTAAATGGAATCAAATCATGGGTTATCACATAACCTTAGTCATGCCTAACCATATACCAGAGGCTACCATTTAGCGGCGAGGTCTTAACACAATCATGGGGAGATTATTCCCTCTAAAATAATTATGGTTTCATTCCTGAATCTACTAAAAATCTTGCATGATCCTTCTATATAAAATACATCCCAAAATCTAGGGACAAATAAACATGGAACCAAGAGGGATCTCAAAGTACAGAATATAAAGCACTAAAACTATCTATATGATGCATGAAAACATAAAAAGGTAGTATTAGATAAACATGAGAATTATCATATAAATAAACAATGGAACACTTTCCATTACATGGTAAAAAATCTAATGGTAAACTATTATTTGGACAAACTCATCATCCATCGTGATGAACCCTTAGCATCTACAATCTGTTAGAATAGTACCGTGTGTCTATATATAAGAAATGCATATGAATTGAGAGAAAAAATGAAGTTACACCCATGTATATTGAAACCCATGTCATGTATGTGGGTAGGGGTGAGTCTAATGACCCAGTAGTAATCCCAAATGCCTTAATAATTCTAAGTGTTATTGTGATCAAGTGGATGTTCATGAAGTACAAATATAAGGTGTACAGTTGTTCCCATTAAACATACCCGCCTAGAAACATAACACATAATGTGCATACAAGGATACAATTTTGGTTATATAGTGCTAAACAAGACACCATGACACTTAACCCTACCATCTTCAGCACTATTCTAGAAGGAAGATGGTCACTTCATACCACAGCATGACCCATACCTAAATACTATGAACTAGTTTTCATACTATACCTCAACCCATAACCAAATATATAGGGTATAGTGAAGTCACGAACACTTCCCAAAGGTTCTGGTTAAGTCACACATAAATTAAATTGATATTCCCTCATTACTCTAGGGATATATCATATAAAGTAACATGGACAATGTTTCTCATTCAATGGAGGATGCACATCCCATATAAAGCCAAACCTTATCACTAAAGGTTGGCTCATACATAACACACGTCTAGGACCCCATCTATCTCATGGAAGTCAACCAAAACCTTCTCACTCTTGGTGGGGTAATGCCTTAGGACCCACATCATCCACACTGGAATCTTTCTCCAATCACAAGCACATAGTCAACACACGCAAGCAACAAAAAATAGGAAATGTAACCCATCCCATGATCTCACTAACTTATATACCTTATAATCTCACATGATACACTTCCAAAGAAATCTAAATCTTGTACCAAAATTTTGAGTCCCTTTTAATTCTCATCTCACACATAAGGTCATCCTATAGGGTCTTTTAGACTCATATCTACCCTTTAGGGTTCATGTAAATCACCTCTTCCCATATTGGTATTTGATACTAAAATCCAACATCAATAGAAAACACACACATTAATGTATCATTATATAACAATATAATCCTAAGGAAGTCATAAACATGGGGGAAATCAATGAAATCACACCTAGAAAACATGGGACTTCCCTCATAAGGTAAAAAGGGCCAAAACAAATTTCAAACCAAAACCTTTTGGATTATTTTTGAAAATAGTATAAAAATACCCTTTTATAACCATTTAGAAAAGGCATTGCATGTAATATTACTCAATTTAGGCCCTTTTCCAGAATCTTATAAGAACATTATTTATAAAACTCTACTCCCATTTTGAAATACCATTTCAAAATCCATTTTTCTTTTGAAATTCCATTTTAATAAAAAACCTTTTTAAAAACCTATTTTAGAAAGGAAATTTATTTCTCTTTTAAATTTGAATCGCATCACTAAAAACCCATAAAGAGGTTTAATGGAACATGTTTTAACAAGGAATAAACATCCAATAATTTGGAAATCTATGTTTTCCATGTTGACTATTAAGTCGATGAGATCTTTCCCCAATCTATGGGTAAGATCATATAAGCCATGAAATGATGGAACACAAACATAAAATACCTAGTGAGGAAGATACTTAATAAATTCAAAGACACATACCTCAACCTTTGATCAGTAAATCCATAAAAACCTTATGATTTCATCCTCTAAGTCCACAATCACTTATCTCATCAATAAAAACCATTAAATTTTGAATTAAACCATTATTAATAAAAACCCATATTGGAATAATTTATACCAAACTCACTAGGCAACCCCATGGTGCTAAAACTATAAGAAATAGAGTGTGTTCCACTCTCGACACACACTTAGACTTAAGACGAAAAAATACCCAAATTAACAACTTGATTTGATTATCATTTTCACCCAAAATTGCCAAAAACCCATAATTATATGTGAGGGAAAACATACCTTAATTCGAATAATGAATGAAAACTTAAATACCACCTCATGGGACCTTTTATATAAGACATATAAGAAAGACCTATCAAGTGAGATGATTTCACCATGCTCTTCTAAAATTGTATCCCTTAACCATAAACTTCCAACCCAAAATAAAATGTAAATGAAGAAGATTAATATGGGAGAGGGAGGGATCTTACCTTGAATTTTTTATAAAGAAATACTCTTGAAAAAATATATATCAATGGGGAACCAAAGGGGGTGAATAGGAGATCAAGGACACCCCCTATCATATGGTTGGATGAAAAGGAACCTAAGGGGTTCCAAATAGGACTCTCTATAAAAAGACTAAAGGGGAATTTAAAAATGAGTGGGCCCCTTTGTGCATGGCCATAGGGACATGGCATAAATCCCCCTTGACTAGGGTTCATTATAGCACAACCCCCCGGGTTATAACATATTTTAACTCCCTCGTACTTTGTATATAGCATATAGTAGAGATCTATAGTGCATCCCACCTTAGGGGGAAACTTGATACCTAGCACCCAAGGTCCCTCCATGGTGTTTCCCTAAGGCTTCAATGTAGGGTTTCCCCACCAAGATGTACTTCGGTGTGGCCCTCCATGATATAGTATAGTCATCCCCCAAATGGAAAGGCCAACCCCATATCCCCTTCCCTATCCATGATGTAGCTCCCTTTGGTTACATCATAGTATTCCTTTAACATGGATCACCATGCTAGAGTATCCTTCATCACACTCTGGTGATTATCTATAGTGGGAATCTCAACTGAAGGTCCACCTCCACCCTTCTATTTCTACCACTTGAGCACCTGAACCACTAATCAGGTCTTTTTCATGTACAAAATCATCTCCTAGAGATATTAAATCACTCAAATTCCCAATATGAATCCTAATTCATGAAACACCACCTTATGTGAGACTAAAAATTCAAATTCCATCTAAATCTCACAACCTGTAATGATGTGAGTTATTATAATAGTGTTTCCACATACTTTATTGGATTAGAACCTTTGTACACATGTCATTAGTATTCTTTTTTCTAATAATATTTCATCGATCTAACTTAACATCCTTATTAAGCTTCTGAATGTAAATTTATTTCAAGTTAATATGTATAGTCATAGAATGAAACCTGGTATTTTTCACAAATTGAATTTTACTCTAACTGTCACAGTAGAGTATTCCATTTTTCAATACATTTACAATTTATAATAAAAGAAATCACAACCAAACTATTTCCTTTGTTTCTTCTTTTAATACTATATATTCTACCATTATATTAGAGAGTGAGACTATTAACTATAACTTGGATGTCAAGATGATTTTTATTTGGCCAAATGTAAACAAAAATCCCATTGTACTTTTTTGAATATTGAAATCAAATCCAAAATTCACATATATCTACCCTTGAAATGGTTAGGATAGCCTAAAACATAAGGTATTTTTTAAAAAATTCCTTATTATCCAATTAATGAATTCCTAGTGTTCTTTCCCCAAAGTTATCATATATCGACTGATGACTCCCACTGTAAATGCAATCTCAATGTGAGAGTAAATCACCGCATACAATAAACATCTTACTAATAAATAAAATGAAACTTTATCCATGTATCTCACATTATATTTAATTTTTTGTGTTTTCCCCCTTTGAAAATTGTAAATTCCTAGCCATAGGAGTTGAAACTAGTTTATATATGGTCATTGTGAACTTCTTGATGGCCTTACAGATGTACTCCCATTGAGATAACACTAAACTCCCAAATCTCCTTTATCTGTCAATACTCATTATAAGAATCTCATTTACAACACCAATATGATTCATTAAAAACGATCCAAACAATTCAAACATCAAATCTTGGATCATTTTAATGCACAGACCCACCAGAGTCATGTAATCAATATATAAGAGAAGGATGGTAAAGAAAACATACTTCTACACCTTCTAATAGAAACATTGATTTGATTTTCTTCACATTAAACCCTTTTAAACCATGAAAGCATAAAATTTATGGTTCCATTTACGTATTTATTATTTCCATATATAGATACTATAGTTAAGCTTACAAAATATGTCCTTCTTCTGATTAACCTTGAAACTAGTTTATTTATTTATGTAGATTTCTTCCTCCAAATCACCATGAAGGAATGCAGTATTTATATCTATTTGATTTAAACAAAAATTATCTATAACAACCAAGATCAAGACCATCTAGATATTAGTATATTTTATTATCAATGAATAAATAATGGAGAATTATACTCCCTATTTATATTGAAATCCTTTCACCTCTATTCTAACTTTATATCTCTAATTTCCATCAACTTCTTCCTTCAATCAGAAAATCAATTTATCATCTAGCTCTCTTTATTTAGTTGTGGTAGTCTATTAGCTCCTAGGTATCATTTGAAAATAAAGATTCAATTTTCTATTCCCTAGCTAGCTTCTACTTATAAGAATCATTGAGTGATGTCACTTATTTTGGGTTCTCGGTTTCTCCTCTATCCATTAGAAGTAAATAGTGAAAGGTATGGACATATATTTATACCTATAACTTAACTTTGGAAGAAATTTGAAACTCAATATATGATTCTTCTCATTCTAAAGCTATATTTTCCAGTACTAGAACTTCTTGATTATGAAATTCTGGATTTCTTCTTTGAAGATCTATAACTCTTGAGTATTCAGGTATATCCTATGATAGTCCATTTTTTATACCTCTTATGCAAACATCTGAAATCACAAAAACTGGTGAACATCTGGTGCTACAATCTAGATCAACTTGAATTAGTCTTGTTAATTATTTAAACTCAACTTAAAACTATACTAAATTCTGATATTTGTACAAAACCCTCTTATGAAGGGGTATATTTTGAGCACTAATGATATTTTTATGATTTTCATCATAGAGTTGATAACCAATGTTCTCATCTTCGTATCTCACAAATAATCAAATTTGGGACTTAACCGTTAGATTGGACCTTTTATTAGCATCAATGTGAACATAAGAAAGACTTCCAAAAACTTTCGAATGATAAATTTCTATTATTTTATCAGACTATAACTGATCAAGAATCTCCTACCATATTGGAATCGATGGACTTCTATTAACTAATCACATAGAAAAATTTTGTTATTCCATCCAAATTTTGTTAGACATTACAGTGTGAAACCTTACACTATGTGTCTTCTCAATTAGTATTTCGTTCACCTATTTAGCCATACCATTTTTTTCAAGTGTACCAGGAATAGTAATCTCGTGTCTAGTTCCCTTTTTCTAGTAGTACTATTTGAATTACCTTCCACTATATTCACCACCATTATATAACCTAAGGAATTATATACTTCTTATAATCTCCCTCTCGGCCATGGATTTCCACTGAGTGAAAATGATAAACACTTTAGACTTATACTTTTAGAAATAATCTCAAACCTTTCTTGGTTTATCATTAATAAAAGTGAAAAGGTATAATTAACATTAGCAATAATGAATTGGGGATGTCCCCAAAACATCATAATGAAAAATTTTAAGATTTTGGTTAAGTGGTTCCCATCTATTTAGATTAAATGAAACATGCCTCTATTTATCAAGTATGAGACTCTCATAAGTTCATATATCAATATGATCAAGATTCTTCACACAATTTTCTAGAAGAACCTTCATTCTCTTTGCACTATAATGACCAAGTAAATTTTTACACAACTCTAGACTTCGCGTAGTTGTAATTCAAACCATAAAACTTCCATTTGAACTTTCAATTAGATACAAGGTCCCATACTAAACTCCTATTTCCAAAACCATTGATCCTCATATTATTTTCTATACACCATTGATAAAAATCATTCCATGGCCTTCTTCATCTATCATTCTCATGGAAATAATATTTTTCCATAAACCAAGGATGTTTCTCACTTCCTTCAACTTTAGAAAGTACCTTTTTAGAATCCATATATTCACATCACCATTTATGAATAATTCAAGAGACTTATCATCCACTAAGTATACCTTGTAAAATATTTTGGATATATAATTATTTATAAAAAATTACTCTGATGTTGAATGAAATGATATACTAGAATCAATGACCCGTGATTCTACCAGAAAATTGACACTCAATAGTAGAAAACTGTTATCTTATATTGATTTTAAAAAATCAAAACATCTGAAGGATGACATTCTGAAACTCACTTTATAGTATTTGTAATATTTCTTGAAATGCCCCACTTAACACAGTTTCAAAAAGTCGGTTTGGGTATAGTAAATTTACCTATACTCTCATCTATAACCTTCTATTCTTTCTTCCAACTCATCTTCTAGTTGGTTAATTATCCTCTACCATCTACATTTAATATTTTTCTTGTATGTTCTAGGACTTCCTTCCACTTGAGATATTCATTAATAATTATGTTTCTGATATCCACATATATTAAGTTTTTTTTGGTATAATTACTAACTACATTAACCATCACCTCCCAAATCTCCGGTAGTGATGACAATAGGATAAATTCCCAAACATCATCCAAGAAATTGAATTTAACTGACTCGATTTAACTCTATATCATGATAAATTCATTGAAATGGCCCATAATTGTCATTCCTTACAACAAATGCATACCAAATATACTACAAATCATAAACACCTTGTTTAAATTTATTGGTTTTCATACATGTTTTTTGGGAATCTATCTATTATGTTGTTGTCTTCTTTTCCTGAATATTGAAAGAAACATTACTTGACAACAACATCCTCACTATTCTGAGTTCCTTATGATCCTATCATTCCCATTCATATTTATATATCTTTTATGTATTAACTATAGTTGAAAAAACATCAAATTAATTTTAGATAAGATAATATTCCATCTAAATCCTCCAGAATCCAAAGTCACATTCATTGAACATGTCAATCCCAATATTTCTATCTTCTAATGTTATTAATATGATTTAGTAAATTCCACTAAATCAAATAAAATCAAGGAATAAAATTGAAACAAATATACCTATGCTGAGAGACAACCCTTGTTGAGAACCATGCTTTGATACCAATTGTTGTGAAGATAACCAGGCATAAATCATGAGTTCATCAATTTAAAATTATAATTTTAGGATATTAAATCCACTAAAATTTCTACTCTACCAAAAATCACACACAACATCATGTCACGCCTCCATGAATTAATGATTTAGAACTTATGATTCTTGAGTTTACCCTAAATCACCACTCATATAATCTTCCAAAAAGTGAGCACACAAATATACAAACATTAAAGGAAATAAGAAAAGTGAATAACACTTTGGTTTTAAAATGGTTCAAATTTTTATCCTATGTCAATGGTAGAACACTACACTAGTTTTATTTCCCTATAATTACAAATACTGCATAGAATTATTTTTCATCCATGTTGATCACTATGGAAAATAATCTTGTTAAAATTCATTGTCCTCGTCAGTAGGTGGCCCTACTCCTAATATATAATGGAGTTCAACCGGTCTTTTGGTTGCACCAACCTTCTATAAATGTAGGTCTCCATCCATTTACAATAGTAACCACTAATATCCTATAGTTTTCCTCAAAGTGACTAGATATTTCTGATAAACCAAGAATATAACCATTATCAAAAATATTTATCACTATTGGGATCCAACTTCCACAGAACTCATCACTCCATCAGAAATTCCTCTTGACCAATTTTCCATCTGTTGAAGTCATGAAACCATATCCATATTTTGATAAACCAAAACCCAAACATATAGTGAATAGAATCCAGATACTTTAAGAAGATTCACAATCCCAACAGAATAGTGAAGAAAAAATATGCTGGTTTTTTATGGAAAAAGGTTTTAATGAAAATTAATTCCAAAATAAATTTAAAAAATTTTATTCAACCCTATACAAGACAATAAATACCAATAGGATGACCAAGGAAAGGCAAGTTGATGAATCCTTGAAGAAAAGTACAAGGTGAAGGATTATAGGGCCATAAGAAATGGGATGGCTCTCAAATACATGGGAATAGGAAAAGAAAGAGTTGTAGGTAAGTATCTCATTAGATGACTAGTAACATGTGATAACTCTCAAGTCATAAAACCACACACCGATTCTTATAAATCATGGAACCTATAAACATAAACTCTGATATGGGATGTGTGAATAAACTATATCACATAAAATTCATATTGTGGGTCATCTTCACCACTAAAAAAATCATAGTTTCACCATCACTTCCTGTATAAAACCCTGATATTACCATAACCTGCCTAAAATATATTCATCATCTAATATAATGTAAACCCTCTCTCAATGTACTCTAAACCCTTAAAATAACTTGTAACCCTCACTGATGTAATTATAACCCTTCAATAAAATTTTGACCTATTATAATGTATCTTTAACCCCTAACACACCCTTAACCTTCTACATTCACCCAAAATTATAAAACACAACAAATTCCATTGTTTGTATCACATCTATATGTTCCCTCCATGCATTAAGGGATCATGTCATACATATCTTCTATCTAACTGCATTAGGTAATGCTTGAATAGTACTACCTCATGTTTTATGTTAATTCAATGGCTGAATTGCTTTATTTTTTTAGAAATCACAATACACTTCATATGAATTTAATTTAAGTTGATATTTTTTAGTTTTTGTGGTAGTGAATAATTAATTTATAGTAACCAAAATACCATATAACTAAATAAGGTTTGTGAAAATATAGTAGTCTAAACCTTCCTGATAGATCACATTCATCGAATTCATATAATTGTATTAGTGATAGATAAACTCATTGGCACATGAAACAATATGATAAGATCATCAATATATGATAAATTTATTATCCATGTAGTTATAAATGACACCAATATTTTCAGAAATTGGAAATTGATTTTTTTTACAACACTTTCTATAAATAGATTCATACCTAAAGCATAATAAAAAGATTTTATGACACTCTGAAATTATCTAATCATCTTGAAGCCTTGAAATTTCTTGTTTTCGTGAGTTTACTTTTGACAAGTATAAAATTTATTTCTAGGAATTTTATAAAAGAGTTTTTTTTTATGTGAGGTATTCCTTCTAAAGATATTAGACTTTTCTTTTTTAATTGTTCATTTTATAATCCTACATGATTTATGGATTTAAAGGATAAGAATATAGAGTGCTTAGGGTTAGAATATTATACTTACTGGTAGGTTTAAACTCAGGGTTACATGGATAGGAAGACAAGATACCTTTCGGTAGTTTTAAAACCATGGATGCCTTACGACATGTTTAAAGTCATGGATACCTTACATATGGTTTATAGATCTACCTTAAACTATGGTTTAAAAGTTTGGTTTAATAATACCCATTTAAAGTAGTATTTTGTTTCTTAACCAATATTATGTGTTTTGTTTTTAAATTTCTATTGTATTCAATTTTTGAATTTCTACTCGTTTAAATTTTCCATTATCGTTGTTTAGTTTAATAATTTTGGATATTCATAATCCTTTAAAAAATATAATTTATACTATTATAAATATATTTCATACAGTTTCTGTTTCTTCTACATACAATACTTATACTCTGATTTTTGGATTCATTAGTATTTTATAAATCTGATCAAATTTAAACCTAAGAGTCTGAATATTGTTAATTAAATATTTTTAAACTACAATTCACCCCACTACCCTCTTATAGATTAAATTTAGTAAGTTTGTGGAATAACATTTGGTATTAGATATAGTCTATATCTAGTTTTGAAACTAATATTCATTCATATTTATATATATTACCAATATTCGATATCTACTTGGTTCTAAATTTATTTTGAATTTTAATTAGTTTCTAATATTTCATCTCAGTTTCCTTACACAAACTATATTGGTAGAGGAAATGTTTCTTTTTTGTTGGAAGTTTTTCTAATAGGAACACTTAAAAATTTAAATCTGACCATACTACCATCTTTAAAGAAGTAGATTATGATTACTAGTGTGAACATATGAAGCCTTATATCCTTAATAATTGAGTTTACAACTTTATCCTGATGACTGAAAATTATAAAGTTTTGAAAAAAGAAAGTGTTCATTTTTCTCAAGAAGAAAATCTATAATATCAGGTAAATCATAAAGTTTTTAATACTTTACTATGTTCTATGACTAGGAACATTTATATATAGATATCATCTTGTGAGAAGAAGAACAGAATTTATAAAAAGATATAGAATACTCATTTTTGGAACTTCCAAGGCTTTAGAAACTCATAGAGCTATGTTGAGAGCAGATTATCAAGATTTTAATTTCCTGCCTAGTGAAATAGTAACTCAAATGCATCAATATTTTATTATTATTGTAAATAGTTTACATTCTTTGGGTGAGGAATAATTATTAAAAGATATATTTTTTGAAATGGTTATTGTTATAATTACAATAGAGTGGGAATCAAAGATAGCAATTATAGATGACTCTAAAAATTTTACTAGGTTAATTCTATATTACTTGATTTGTACTCTAATATAATATGGAAGAAAAATGAAGATAGATATAGAGAAATATAAGAGGAATAATGGAGTAGTTTTTTCTTCTACTTTTGATAAACCTAATTTCAGTACTTTTACTTAATGGGGTATTGTTTCTAAATGTGAGGTTTCTAATAGAAATAAAATTAATAATTCGGATCAAAGTGGGTCAGATAATAGTGATAAAAAACTTTCTCAATTTTTAAGGATAATGAATAAAACTATTGGGGATATTAATTTTAAGAATAATTACTGAAGAGATACAAAATACATATATGATAAGAAGGAATAATAAGATGTGATTTATTATGAATGTAATAATATAGGTCATATTATCCAAATTTTCTTAAATTGAAAAGGAAAGAAAGAAGGTCAAGAAGATATTATAAAATAAAAGGGAAAAACTTGAAAGCATTGGTCATGTAGAGTTCCATTGAAGGCGAAACATCTTCTGATAGTTCATTGGAAGAAATAGGTAATAATTATAAAATAGTTAGATTCTATTCAAATGTTCCAAAGGATGAAAATTTTTACACGGCTAATGTAACTTCTCTGAAAATTTTAAATTGAGATTATAATTTTTCTTATAATTATGAGTGTTATTAATCAACTTTATTATACGATGAAAAATAAATTCCATTAGAATATGAAAGAGTTAATTCACCATAATATGAGTAATATTTACCTAATTTTGATGAAATGTAGAGATTTATAACTCTTATGGAAAAAGAAAATAAAAAGTTGAAAAATAATTATGGTTTTAATAAAGAAAAACTTATCAAAGATAATAAAATAATTTCAAAATTAACCACTGAAATTTCAAAACATTCAACTGAATTAGATTCAATAACTAATTTGAGAATGGATTCAATTAATAATAAAATCGATGATCTGAATTTATTTGACTAGAATTTGGTTTCTAAACTTAAATATGAAGTTATTAGTTTTAATAAACTTATATCATACTTTAATTCCAATAAATAAAATTTTGATAAAATTTTTAAACAAATTATACCTTCTTGGACTTCTTATATAACTTGTTTTATTTTTGATAAACCACAATTTCAATCAAATTGTTTTATATCTAAAATTGCACCTTCTTGCACTAAATGTAAAATGTGAGGTAACTAGAATAAAATATTTTTCTTTTAAAAAAGTTCAATCTTTAGGTCTTTATAAAATATTTATTTCTAAATAAATAGAATTTGTTCAACATAGAAGCATTGGGAAGATGTGGGTTCCTAAAAATTTATTTGTTAATGTAACAACAGCCAAGAAATTATGGGTACTAAGAACTTATTTTTATCTTTTTTAAGGAAAGTGGTAGAGTACCAAAAGTTGAAATAAATGATACATGCATAGTACTTATTCTAGAAACATGACTAGAGACAAGTCAAACTTCCAAAATTTGAAAAATATAAATGGGGGATGAGTCAGTTTTGGATACAATGCACATAGTGAAATAATCAAAATAGGTGATATTTATTTTCTTAGAAAATATATAATTTGAAATGTTTTATATTTTTTAGGTCTTGATCACAAAATTATCAATATTAGTCAATTATGTGATGAGGTTTATCATATGAACTTATTGAATGAAAAATTTACAATTCAATGTTAAGGTGATTTTATTCTATTTATTGACAGAAATGATAATGTATGAACTCTTAAATTAGAAGACCTAAGTCATCAAAATTTACCATGTTTTAGTGAAACTAAAGCTTTATCATGGTTTTGGAATAGAATATTAGGACACTGTAAATTTATGACTTTAGATAAACTCTCTTGGAAAGGATGTTTTTGTGATACACCAGAAATTAAGTTTAACTCAACCAGAGTTTGTGATCCTTAAAAATTTGTTAATCAAAAAAAGATTATTTTAAGTCGAAAATTCTCAACTTCTGAAGCTTTACAATTAGTGAATATGGATTTATTTGTTTCTATACAAAATGGAAGTGTTGGGGGAAAATACTATGTGTATATCTTGGTTAATGATTATACTAAATTTACTTGGGTTTATTTTCTCTCATGAAAATATGAATCTATTAATCATTTTAAGTTTTCTTTAGTTCTATTAAAAATAAGAAAAACCTATCTTTGATTACAATTTGGAGTGATCATGGTGGTGAGAATTTGAACTCTGATTTTGAAAATTATTATAGTATAAAATGTTTCATTCCTAATTTTTTAGCACCTAGAATATCAACCCAAAATTTTTTAGCTAAAATAAGAAATATAATTCTTTTGGAAATTACTTAAACTTTTCTAGGTGAGTATTCTATTGTTAGAAATTTTTGGGATGAGGCTGTGAGTACTATTTTTTATAATATAAGTCTAATTTTACTTAAATATTTTCTTAATAAATCACTTTATAATTTTTGGAATGAAATAAAACCAAAACTTTATTATTTAAGAATATTGGGTGTAAATTGTTCATTCTGAAATCTAAATATCAATTAAATAAATTTTTCCCTAAATATGTGAATGAATTTTTATCAGTTATTCTATAACCAGTAAGGCTTATAGAGTTTTTAATAAAATAACTGATGTTATTGAAGAAATGGTTCGTTTAACATTTGTTGAATATGGTTCTTTTATTTTTATAAGCCTTATATAATTTCATCCTTAAAATGATGTTTTTTAGAATGATCATATATGTTTACTGGAAGTTGTTTCACAGCTACCGTTAACAAATCCTTCATAATAAAGATTAATGGACTTTCATTATCATAAAATCACTTCATTGTAATATGTATATTTGATAGCTGATGATTTTATTACCACTTTACCTAAGAACCAGTTGATCTAAAGGAGTCTTCCTACCAATAATATTATTGGTGATGTAAGTCAAATGGTTAGAATGATAAGTTTTGTGAGAACTAAATATATGATTCATGCATTCTTATCACAATTTAAACCTAGAATGGTTGATTATTTATTAGGTAATAAAAATTGGATACGGTTTATACAAGAAGAGATTAATAAATTTGAAAGAAATCAAGTTTTAAGCTTAATTGAATGACCTAAATATCTACTGATAATTGGTGGAAATGGGTTTTTAGAAATAAATTTGATGAAAAGGGAACTATTGTTAGAAATAAAACAAGAATTAGGGATCAGGGTTATTTTCAAGAACAATTCATAGACTGTGATGGGAATTTTTCACTAATAAAAATATTATAATATATCCAAATCCAACTAGAATGTATAGTAAATTTGAATTTTACTTTATTTAAAATGGATTTTAAATGTGATTTTCTTGATGGATATGTTTAAGAGGAAATTTATATCCAAAAAACTCATTTATTTGAAGATAGTAAATATCCATATTATGTATTGAAACTTTGAAAATCACTCTATGGACATAAACACGCCCCATGATCTTGGTATGATAGACTTACCATATATTTTCTAAAAAATAATTTTATTAAAGGAAGTGATGATACAACTCTTTTTATAAAGAAAGTTTTCAAGGAAACCATCATTTTTCAAAAACATGCTGATGAAATTATTTTTTTTTCAACTAAAAAATCTATTACTAATAGTTTTTCTGAACTTATAAAAATTGAGTTTGAAATGACCATGATGGGTGAACTCAAATTTTTCCTTGGTTTTCAAATTTTTCAAAAAACAAAAGTAAATATTTTAACTCAACATAAATATATTAAAGACTTATTCAAAGGCTTGGGTTTTAAAAATACATCTAGTATTATTAATCTGGTAGAAACTTTTATCAAACTTGATCTTGATGAATCTGATAAAATGGTAGATCAAAAACTTTGTAGAAGTATGATCATAGGTTTACTATATTTAACATCAAGTTAGTCTGATATTAGTTTTTCATTAATTTTATGTGTGAGATTTCAATAAAATATAAAGGAATCACATTTAAAAGAAGAAAAGTGCATTTTACACTACTTTAATGGAACATCAGAACATATTATATTCTATTCTTATGGAAATTATTTTGTTCTTAAAAGTTACTCAAATGATGAATTTAGAGGTTGTAGGTTATATAAAAAATATACTTCCATAACATTTCATTCCTTAGAAGAATCATTAGTTTCATGGTCTAGTAAGAAGAAATATTTTGTAGATATTTCCAATATTGGAGTTAAATATGTAGCAGCTGGAAATTTTTGTGCTCAAGTGTTGTGAAAGAAAAACATACTAGTGGATTTTGGTTTGAGTTTCACTTGAAATCCAATAATTTGGGATAATAAAATCATTATATATTTGTCTAATAACACAACACAACACTCATGATAAAATCACATAAATGTAATAAATCATACCTTAGGGATCACAAACAAAAAACTGATATAATTCTCAATTATATCATAAATAAAAATCAACTTACTAACATTTTTACAAAATCATTAACTTCTGATAGATTTTAATTCATTAATAATATGTTAGGAATGATAAACCTAAAGTGATATTCAATTCACTTATTGTTTAACTTATCATATTAAATTGAAATACTCCTCAAAAAATGGTGAAACATTTTTTCCCTCATTGTTTTTTCAACTATATTTTCATTGTATTTACATATTTTTTTTATTTACATAAATATTCTATCAGTCGCATTTTTAATTTATGTAAAAGATCAAAAATCAGAGGGGAACTTTTTTGTAAACCATACTTGAAATAGGAAGATCATTCATTAATATTAGAATATAACTTTAGGGAGGTTTAACTTATATAAATCTATTTTCAACTTCTTTTTTGTTACCATGGTTTTGTTGTTTTTCAAAGGTGTAGATATTTTAAAACTCATAGAAGGTAGTATCTCTTAATATCTTATTTATTTTCTTGAATTTATTTTTATAAGGAGATTATATATTATTACATATAAAAAATTAGATGGTAACTGATATTTTCTAATGAAGAAAGTATGAATTTAATTATTAAAAATAATGCATGCTACATATGTTTTGGCCATACATTTTCATGGGAATCATTCTGGGCCATTCATAAAATAAAGGAAAAATATTTGATTGGTAGAAATATAAAATTCTTATATAAGTATTTAAATCTTAAGTATTGTAATAGAATTAAAATTTCATATCTTATTTTTTACTTATTCTATGCTTAAATGGATTCCAATAGAATTATCTAGGGGAGAGTTTATAAGAAGAATCCCAAAATTCTATACATGAATCTCAATGTTTAATCAATTAAAATAGTGATATCATTGATTACAGCTGAAGCACTATCATGGAAAAATTGAGAAGATGGTGAATTTCAAAGTTTGATAATATATAAAGATATATTATATTATATATAAATTCTTGATAAGATCCTAAAGACTAGAGAAGAAGATAATTTTCAACATATGAACTCATCATATAAGGAGATCGTTTCATATAGGAAAGCACGACCATAAATGAATAGATATTGAAAAAAATTTATACATCGATCATGTTAAAAGGATTTATTGAACATCCAAAACTGGAGAAGTACTGGGAGCAACCCAAACATATTATTGGACAATTCCTATGAAAAATAATTTTTTAATTTCCTATTATATTTTTCTTTCTTTCATAGTATATTTTTATTTTTTATTTATTTTTGAAAAACACACAGGGGGATATTTTGGTAATTTTAAGAAAGTTAAAGTTAGTTAAATTCATGATATTATATATTTTTTAAGAATGATAAGTTTATTCTAATGTTTTTTCAACAAAAAGTAAGGGAAATTCATCGCGGATGTCTTATTTTAAATTCAGAGTCATATTTAAAAATAAAGTTGAACTTTTTGATTTTATTTGTGTGTTTTGTGATTTTCAAAAAAAGAAGATATTTTTGAATCAATGACTCACACACTTTATTTTCTTTCTAAATCACAATATACTTCATATGAATTTTATTTAACTTAATATTTTTTTGGTTTTGGGGTTATATAGAATGAATTTATGGTAACAGAAATATAGGATAACTAAATAAGGTTTGTGAAAATCTAGAAGTCTGAACCTTCTTGACATATTTCATTCACCATATTTAAATCACTGTAGTTATTCTAGAAAAAATCATCCATAGATAAAGTAACATGCTATGATCATAGGTAGATGATGAAGTTTTAACCGATGTAGTTATAACTAACTCTAATATTTGTGGAATTTAATAGTTGATGTTTGTTACAATGTTTCTTATAAAGAGATTCATGACTCAAACATTAGAATAAGATGTTATGAAACTATAACAGTCTCTCATCATCTTCAAGACATTCAATTTCTTATTTCCTTGAGTGTACTTATAACCAGTGTAAAATTTATTTTTGAGAATTTTAGCTAGGAGATACAAATGTGTGAGTTTTTTCATGTAAATATCTTATCAATTTTCATTATAATTATTCATTTACCAATCTTGTACTATTTAGGGATTTTGAGGATAGGAAGAAAAAAATTACTGATCCTGTGTGATATAGGGATTTCATGGAAAGGAAAAAATATGTGTAGGGTTAGAACATTATGCCTACTAATAGGTTTATTAAATGTCTTCCAAAGTTATAAATATAGGATACATACCCACATGTTTAAAATCAAGGATACCTTATGATAACTTTAAACACATAGATATCTTGGATTTATTCTATAGATACACGTTACAATTTGATTTAAAATTGTGGATTAATAATATAATTTTAAAGGATTATTTGTTTTGTTAACTAATACACAATGTTTTGTTTTTAAACTTTTACTGTATTCATTTTTTTAATTATCATTGGTTTAAATTTTTTGTTTTCACTATTTAGTTTAATACTCTCAAAATTTTATAGGCTTTTAAAAAATCATATTTTTGATGTGCTAATTTTATTCTATGTAATTTATATTTCTACTAAAAGAAATTTTTTTACTCTGGTCTTTAGATTAATCGGTATTTTATAAATATGATTATCATTGCACCTATGGGTTGTAAATTTGATATATATTTTAACTATAATTCACCCCCTCTACTCTTGAATAATATATGTATTACACCTATAGGACTACACTCTCTTCCTAGAAAAATATGAGGAAAATAAACAATGGGTGGGAATAATAAACCAAGAAGAAGAATCTTAAAGCCTGTATACATGGAGAGATCCCACATTTGTCCAAGCGACATGCAATCCATTCATGTACATCGAAGACTTCTAACTATTTAAAAAACCTCTCATCAAAACTTGGGTACTTTATATATTTGGTCCTTTTCTATAGAGTGAGGATATATTAATGTTTTATTTTTTTCACTATATATTTGTATACTTTTTATTATGTTTATTTTCAATTTCTTATTATATTAGATCATTAATTATCTTCTTCTCACTTTTCTTCACCATTTATTTATATTTCTTCCATCATGGTTCTTAACTAACTCCAGGATGAAATAATACTAACCTATGGAGTTGATACAAGGAGTAGATATGGTGTTCTTGAGTTTCATCATTTTTTTCTCAATTTTTATTATTCTCATTCATGTTGGGATGTGAAGGTGTATGGGTTAGGGTTGGTGATGAATACCCTTTTCTCTAACACACTCAACTCATCTCTTCCACTATCAAACCTTCTCTGCCTCACTTCTCTTTTCTCAACTAACATATGATGGAGTGGCATGGGTTAGGAGATGAAATGGTAGATGATAGAGTTTAGTTTTGGATGATATCACATACTCAATTGAGGGTTTTTTCATTATTTACCATAGATGGGTTTGGTATTTGGTGGACTTAAAGATATTTTATTTCCATTGAGTCACCAAAACATATATAGTGGATATTGGTTGATTAGTGATATTTATTTATTTAATGAAAATAATTTTGATAATAATTGAAAACAATAAAGTAATATTAAAATCTCCCATAGGGTTCAATCATCTCTTTAATTAAAAATTTTAATTTTCTAGTCTTGTTCATCCAATATAGAAACAAAGAGAGAGGTGGGGAGTGAGTGAGGGAGTAGTGGGAGATAGTGAGGTGTCTTTATCTTCTTGTTTCCCCATCATTGATCTATTTTTTTAGAGGATTTTTCTTATTTCAATATAGAATATAAATTATGATGAATATTAGTATAGTCATTCCTTCGACATTTTTAGTTTCGATCATCCACTCTATGGATCATTTCCAAGTTCTTGGTGTATTTATAGAGCTATATGCATTTTCCTCCTCTAATTCTTTGGTTCAACATTTTTATAAATTCGTTTTTTACTTCACCTCTATGTGCATTGTGTGAGTATTTCATGGAAGGCAGTGTACGTTAACTTCATGTGGAACGGTTCACTGATTCCACCTTGTTTAATAAGGATTTCTCCTTAGATAGTTTCTCTAATATTGTTTGTTTTCTTTATTTATCATAATATACCTATGGAGTGTATTTTTTTATTTTTATATAATAAATAATTTATTTGGGTGGTTTTATTTCCATGCCCATAGAATCAACAAGGTTTGAAACACGTTAAAACTCTTATGTTCTTTAATTTTCAACATTTTCCTTTTCCTTCATTGATTATATTTATTCTATTTCAACTACTTATTATACTTCACTTTTTTTATTCAGTTTTTTGTATTTTATTATGATAATAATAAATTAATTATTAATCTCAACCTCGAACGCCTCTATTATAGTGTTCATAACATGTTTTTTGGCTAATTCCCCTCAATAATTATCTTATCTACCTTCTTATTTATTCTAAATACATAATATTTTAATTTTATTTATTTCATTTTCCACTATTTTTGGTGATAGAATTTTATTATTATCCTCTTTATTATTTGATATTAATTTATTCCTTACAATGTATGTAAGGGAAAAAACTTTTTGGTTATTTTAATTTATCTATGGTTGTTGTATTTTATTCCCATGTTCTTCTAGGAAATGTGTATTATATATTTTATACTTCTATCACTTATTTATTTGAGGAAATAAATGATTCTTCATTAGTTTTTTATCTGATTTTTCTATCTAATGTTGTTAAGTATCCCATTTCCTTTTCATGGGTTATCATATTTATAATTGATGTATAACCTTTTTTGTATGTTTCATGTATATGCGTGTACATGTTTTGATGTGATGTGTAATACCATAGTTATATAGTCCCCTAATAAATTAGGTAATTCTTATATCTCATTACATGATATAAATTGTGCATGGGCAGAGAGCCTACCATGTTATATTATGAAATCATGGCAGCGAGCCTTGACATATGATTATAATGACATGTTTTATTCTTTTTCTATAAATATATCATCTTTACTTTCATTTTCCATGTTTATATGTTACGCCTTATATTTTCCCTATATAATGTTTCATAATATACATGATGAACTCTCTATATACCATGTTTATTATGTTCATTATGTTTTATCAATTTTTATCTCATTGTTGGGATTTTATCTCACCTTATATTTAAATGTATATCCCTAGATATTTGTATAATGAAATAATAGTAAAAAGTATTATAATAATACTGGTATGAATAATTCAATAAAATTAAATGTTTTCTAATTTTAAATAATTTATTTTTTATTAGAACCAAAAATACACTAAACCAATAGGCTCTATAGTGTGTATTATTATATAACTATATCGGATTGCATATGGAAATGTTATAATATTAGGACTATGAGTTATGGGTTTTTATAGATATTAGTAGTGGTGGTATTATTATTTTTTATAGGCTTGAGTGTGAGAACTCTTTCTCTTCATGGTCATGTACACTAGAAGGTTTTCCTGGTGTAACCTTTAAGAGATCACTAGGAGTAAAGATTGTATTGAATTTTCTAGTTTTTTTTGTGTTCTCGAAACTATTGTCTCTTCTTTATGTGTATTTCTTATAAGGAACAATGGGTGACAAGATCTACTATAATATTAACATATCACTCATTTTAGATCTTTATGTATTTCTTCATATTTATCTTAAGAAGGGTTTACTTCCAAAGAGGCTCACAAATATATGACTATAGCCATGAAAATTATTGATATGATATAGGTGAAGTAGTGTATCTCACCAGTGTCTATAGAGAGTCAGCCCTAGGGGAAACATTTTCTTAAGTATGGGGTAAGAATATTGTTATTGGGTATAGTTTGGTAGAATATTTAGTGTGATATAGTTATCTCATTGTTTAGTCTGGACTCATTATGTTGGGAATTATAGGATTCTTTATTATGATGTTGTTTATCACATTACTTTGATTTGGTATTTGTATAGTGAGTTTGGATCTTATAGAAGATTGGGGTTTGGGTATTTATGTGTGTTTGTGGGTGGGTTCTTGGTATGAATATATATTTCTAGTGGTGGTGTTGTATAGTTCCTTGTTATTTACTTATTCCATATATAGTTTAAATTTTTATATATCTTATATTTTAGGGAGCATTAAGACTCAATAACCACAAATATATTCATTAAAATAATTTTTTATCATACTCTCTTAGTAGATTTAAGAACTTAGTGAAAAGCCTATTTAATAATTTTAATTTCCCCTACCCATGTGCATGGTTAGATGTTATTATTTTATGAAATTAGGTTATGAATCTTGGAGGAAAATTGTAGTTTTTGACTAGTGAGGCCTTGATAATTTATGTTTAGTATGAGGTGTGCCTCCATTGATGGGTTAGAGGTTATGCCTTTTATTTTTGTTATGGATAATCTTTTTGTCTTAAATTATTTACTTTATGTTTTTTTCATAATGGATGTGATAACTGCATGTTTTAATTTTAATCTAATTGTATGCTATTTTGAATTTTCATATTGAGACTATGGGTTTCCTAGTTTTGTGTTCCATTTTATATTTATACAATGTGGTATATCCAAATTATGGTTGTTCATGTTTGATTTTTTGTAAATCCTAACATGATACTATTTAGTTAATTAATGAGGGAATGGTCTCCCTGGTATAATTATAAAGCCCTTATTTATATTCAATGGACTTTTTTGTATAAAGAAGCATGAATGAGGAATGTATCATCATTTAGATCAAAACAATTATATTCATAGTTAATGTGTTATAGGAAGAATTACAAATTTGGGGATAAGATCTAGACTGTCCATTCAGGGGTTAGTAAAAAATAAATTTTTGGTATAAAGAGTAACTTTTACTATTTTACCTATTATTGTAACTTTTATAGATAATTAAGGACTCCTTATCCAAAACTTATATATCATATTATGTATTCTACTTATGGTATATGATTTTAAAACATGTTTTTTCACATGATTTGTAAACCAATATTTTATATTAATAATTTTTTGCAAAAGGAAACTTTATTATTTCACTTTTTCATTTTATTGTGTTATATTAAAACTATAATCTATTTTTATAATTTTATTTTAAGGTATTTTTATTATGTTTTCTAATTATTCATCTCTTAAAACTCTCATATGGGAAAGTAATAAGGTTTTTAATATATTGTAATCTTATTACCAAAGATTAATGAAGTTATATACATATGAACTATCATTATTTGATATATATAAAAAATAATTCATGAGAATATGTGAAAAAAATGATGATTGGGGATGATATTGATCACAATGAGTGATTTTCATTAAAAATAAAAAATTTTCTACCCATATAGTTTATTAACACTTCTAAGACCTAAATTGAGAAAGAGTGAAGAAATTAATGACCATTATAAAATGAATGTTTATTATGTATTCTTCTGTTTTTTTTTCAATATACATGGTCACTAAATGACTGATGAGATGATATATATGAGATTATAATATTCTATGTATTATAGAGAAACAGTATGTAATGGAAAATAATGTTTTATTGTTAAATATGTGGTTAAAAGAGATCAAACAAATACCCATATTAGCTTGATTAGAATTGATGTGTTCTAATTATATATACAATGATTATGGTTGTGTATTGAGAATTAAAAATCATTTGTAATTCATATAGGCCATTAGTGTTACACATAAGACCGTATGAATAAGGATTATTTTTTCCATTGTGTGAATATGAATTTTGATAGATCTACCTAATTATTTAAAGTGTCACACAAATACAGAAGACTTTGGTTCATGATTTTATATCATGACACAAGTGATGTGATATTATGAGATAAAAATAAAAAACATTATTATGAATTAGCGAAAGTGGGAGTTATGGGTTTAAGTTTCCAAAAAAAAATAAACTAATATTCCATTTTCATTTATGAATGTAATGGTTCTTATTTTTAATTTCATGTTTCTTATGTTAGTTTTGTATTCTATATTACTTGAATCAATACTTAAAAATACTCAAGGATATATATTTATTTTTTAGAAATCATTATACATTATAGAAAAAAATTTAAAAGGGACATACAAGATTTTTTTGATGTTATGTGATAATGTTTGACCAGGCCTTATAACTTAAAGAAATTATTAGATTAATTATACCTCCTTGGAGTTTAGATCATTAAAGGTGATAACTCTATATAAATATTTAACTTGATCCATACTAATATTACTATATGTCTATAATATTTCATAGTCTATGATCTATCATTCTTCCTTCTTATGCTTAAATAATTTTTTGATTAATTAAACCTCTTTTATTTGTTGACCTTTAAATGTTGTCAATCTATATAAATTGATGTATTTCCAGATAATAATACTACCATATTTTACTTAGATTTCTATGCCTATGATCTTTATTTTCCCTTCATATATTTTTTAAAATAAACTAACACAATATTTATTAGATGAAATATGGATATTTGTATTATTATAAATCAAATAGTGATTTCTTTGGCCAATGTATACAAATAGTGTCTATAGTTATTTGGAAAGTGATAATGATCTATAATAAATAATTGAATGAAGAATAAATTTGTTTATAAGATAATATTTCATGTTTTTAGAATTTATAAAGATTTTAGTTTGTGAGTTCCTCCTATAATTGGTCCTAATTGAGTTTTGTTCTTGTTTTCCTTTATGGTTGGACATGATAGGTGTATAAAAAAACAAACATGTGTTACATATATATGATATTTAAGATTTTTCTCCAAAGTAACTTAAGAAAAATGGATTTGGAATCATATGTGAAAAAAATATGATGTAATTGATATTATGTTACCTTGAAAGACACCATAAAATAATATTTTTTAAAAATACACACATAGACATGGTGAGTTGATTTTCACTATGTGTTTGGTTAATAAATCTTGATATAATTCAAGTGTGGTGTTTTTTTAATCTATAATTTCTATTATTGTTTATTTTTATTACCATGATTGTTATATGTTTCTATTATTTCATATGATTAAGGAGGTATTTTTAAGTTATTCATAATTATGACTAAAAATGTGACTATGTTTATTAGATTTATTTAGTGATTCAATGAAAGTTAGGGAATGTGATTACTAAAATTCAATTACTATGATTTTATGTTTATTGAGTTTTTATATATTTATGCAATGTGATTTAAATTTGAAAAAATAAATTTGATTGTTTATAGATATAATGATTACTAGATGTTAGACTATATGATTACTTGAATTGTGATAGTGTAAAACACCATGCCTTTTCAGCTTGTGAATTCCTGATGAACATTGAATTTTTAGTTTGGTGAGGGGATTATTTTTAAAAAGGATATTTTAATTAGAATTATAGGAGTTGTAGAATCTTGAGTTGATGTTTTTTTATATGGATTAAGGCCTGATATGTGCCTTGGGTTTTTGGATGAATATCAAGAGCTTCATGTAGAAGTTGGAGGTTTTGGAGTGTTTCTTCCCCGGAGCATGGTTTAGGGGAAATCATGCAGTACCCTGATCACGTAGAGGTTTCCAATTCATTTTATCCATACACATTAGGTTTTCAATGTTAGCATATAGTTAAGGTTTTATTATATGGATTTTAGAAAATACAAATGTGTTACTTAGTTTGGTCCTTGATGTTAGCACATGGTTTAAAAAACCATTCATCCAAAACATGTAGAGTATGTTCCATTGGGTAGTGACATCCACATGATTGGAACACAATTTGGAAAATAGTATGGATAAATTTTACAACCTACAAACTTTTTATAAAAATTGGTAAATTACCACTTTTTTCCTATGACTTTTAAAACCCTCAACTCTCTTTCTTCCTCCCTCACACATGGACAGTCCAGGGTACTCCCTTCCCCTTTATTCTTTGATTATCCCTATATTTGAGGCATTCTTGGTGTGAATTCTTGGGGTTTAAGGTGAGTGTATCCCTCTTTCACTTTCCATTCTTACTGTTCCTTGTTTTCTTCTAATTTTAGGTGACCCATCTAGGGATTGGAGTTATGATTCCATATAATCATAGTGAAATCATCCCATTATGATGGGTCTTTCATATATATTGTCTATCTAGGTATACTTTTATAGGATTTTTATAGGTCTATTTATTAATTTAATTTAATTTTTATTTTGATCGAGTTGCATATAATAGGGATATTTCCTAGGATGGTGGTGAGAGTTAACCAAAGACCTTCAGTGAGTGGTTAGTTAATGTTTCAATGTAAAGAGTTTTACCAGTGAGTTTTTAAGAATTATTCCAAATTGAATTAATTTGGTTGATTAATTATAATTGTTATAAATAATTTAATTAGATATTTGGCCTAGGTACAGGTAAGTATTGAGAGTGGACCGCTCCCCGTAGCTCAAATTTTTAGTGATCAGTTGATGTTAGTTGATATTTTAGGCTTTATGAAAAATTGATTTAATTTTTAAATTGTTTATAAATTATTTAAATGAATTTAATAATTAAATATAAATAATTTATAATTAATTTTTTGTCATTTCAAAATTGAGGAAATTTCTTAATGAATGATTTGTGACTTGGATGAGCTCGTGATAGATTTTTCAGATTGTGTTGGAAAGGGAATAACTCTGAGTTATGGTAGGTGGTCCCTTGAGCATACCCCCTTTGGTATATATATTTTATTATTTATGAATGTTTCATGTGGTATCTCCACCAAGGTATATTTACCTTTATTTAAAAATTAATTTTTTTATTTAAATGAAATTCTTGGAGCAAACAAAGTGAATAAGGAAATAAAGGAACCTCGTGCATTGGATTGATTTCCTCAATCAATGATGGCCAAGGCCTTATTTATAAATGATTTACCTATGATATTTAGACCCTAATGGGTGTTAATTAAATAAAATAAATTATATTATATATAGAGACCCTAATTATAGGTTCCCTTAGTGACCTCCATGTAGAGGTGATTGATAAATTAAGATAGATATCCTAGGGATTGGACATGTGGGAACCTTAATATAAATTAAGGAATTTAGTATTATTGAGATGAGTATAGGGTGAGTGTTATTCCCCTATTAAGATGTGATAATATAGGTGGGAATTCCCTAGGTATACTATGGGTAGGTTGGGTGAAAGGATTGGCCTATGATGACTGATAGGTGAGATGGTCATTATGTCATCACTTGAGACTGATGCTAGTGAGGATTATCCTATGAGGCTAGTGATGTCGTGATGTGATCATGATAATTATAATGGGATTTATGCCCACTAAGTGATCAGTGGTGACCTAAAAGATATATTTAGAATAATGTAATGTAGGTAATGGATCTATGTTATGGTATGACCTAGTGGACATAAAGGATTCCCTAGTGATATTTTGATCATAGTGAGGG
The DNA here is from genome assembly GCA_963277665.1 of Viscum album. Classification (NCBI taxonomy): domain Eukaryota; kingdom Viridiplantae; phylum Streptophyta; class Magnoliopsida; order Santalales; family Viscaceae; genus Viscum; species Viscum album. The sequence continues at coordinate 1,842,646,832 of OY728135.1, forward strand.
TGTGTGCTATAATGGCAAGTAATGATTGTGGGTATCACCTTAAAACCTATATCAATGGTGTAATCATGATAAAATTGTATTAATAATGATGTGGGGTGATTTTGGTGGGATGCACTACCAACCATGATGTATTAAGCTGCATGGGATTCCTTGGATATTATCCTTCTATTTAGCTTATGTGATAGATGGGAGGGATTCACTACCACCCAATGATACACATATGTGAGATGATATGGGAGAGACAAACTACCCCTAAGTGATTGGTATACTATGAGATATTGTGTGGGGGGTGAATTTCCCCACAATAGGGCGTATATGTGAGATGATTCGAGAGGGATGAATAAACCAGCAAGTGATCAGTATACCAGTGGATAATGAGGACTTTATCCTATGATACGACTGATGATCCGACTAATACTGAATTTCTTAGAACTTTATATTTGGAATCAGTCATAGACCTAATATAGTTGGCATGTTTGTGTGATATGCTTGGATACACTCAAGCACTAATCGAAGAAAGTTTGGGTCAATCCTAAGCATGATGTTAGAACTCAAGAATCGATATGGGTTATTTATTTACACTTCCATGATTATTTTATTTATTTATTATAATAATGTGAAGTGTAATACCTCATTGGTGATTCAATATTAAGATGTAATCACACTCTATTTAGGAATCCATGGCACTTTGGTACCTAAGTGGACCTCATTATTTATAGTTTCATGTATGGAAGAGGCCTAGAGTTGCAGGATTGATTGAGATAGCTCAAACGGGATTGGATATTGGGAAAAGGTGAGGCTTAAGGATGTTAGTTGAGCCTCGTTGTCTTTTTTTATATATATGTGATCATCCCATTGGGTGATCAGACTTTTTTATGTTGTCTTTACCATGAGTCTATATAAATATTTTCTTGTGAATTTTATTTGATATATCATATTATGATTATTGCTTCCGTTTAATCTGGTTTATGCTATAGAATATGTTTGGTTTATATTTATCTATCATTACACACTATTTTATGAGGGTATATTATTCCCATTTAAACACCCTAGACCCATGTTTCTGGTCAGTAGCCTCTGGCATATGGGGAGGCACACCTAAGGTCTCAGTAGCCTTTGGCCCGATTATTATAGAGTGGATCAGGGTGGGGCATTAAAATTGGTATCATATATTTTATGTTACTGATATCACATAGTGCATTGGATTTTTATTTTGTCTTGTTATTTGGGTAGATGGTAGACATGTCACATAGTAATATAATAGAGCTTGTGATAAACTTTAGACTAGGGTGTTATGAACACATTCTCTGATGGGAATTTTAGTTTATCATGGGAATGGGATTGTTGTTCTTGGTTTTTGATTTTATGATTGTATTATTTTACCTTGTTTAGAACACATAGAGTTTTCAATTTATTATTTATTTGGTTTTATATCTTAGCCTAATAGAAAGAGTTTGTGTACATGTATTGTATTTAGTTCATAATATTAACATGGAACTCTCATGCATGTGTGTGATTGATATCATTGTAAATAAGTTTCTACTATTTAAAGTGTCAACAATAAATTATATAGAATTTTCCTATATAAATTTTTGGGGGAATCATACTAAACTAAACCAAAATATATATTCTATGATGATTTATCATTTGGATCTATGGTATAGTACTTCTTAATGATGACTATGTGGTCCCTCGGTATATGGGATGCCTTAGTAGGTCCATACATGCATTAGATTCCTTTATGATGGGCCCATTGTGGGAGATTCTGGTTATGGGTAGAGAGGAAATGGGTTTGATAATTTAAATTTTTGTTAGTAACCTATATGGTGTTTTCCTATGTATCTTCTTAGTGTAATTTTACTTAACTAAACAATATATCTATGGTATACTTGAAACAATTCATGGTAGGTGGATGTTGTAATATATACTTATATGCATGGATGAGATTATGGTCCTCAATGGGGGTAGTCTCGTATGTTTATGCTCAGTGAGAATTAGTTCCCTAGTAGGATGAGAATTTGGCATGTGATGCTGGATGCATGAGACCCTAGAGTGGGTGGTTTGTCATAAGAATTGTTGGGTGATATTAGATATGGGAGAATATAGGTGTCTCTCATGGGTTGTTCCCTATGTGAAACGTAGTTTATAATCTAGGTGGGGTATCATGTTTCATAGATATACAATTTTTGATATTGGTAAGTTGAGTTATATGTATCTTATGGTAACCCAAGAGAGGGGATGACTCAGGTTCACCAGTTCCTTAGAGTAAAAATCATGGGTATATGCTTTAGTTTATGATACCGGTGCATGTGAGGTGCTTTTAGGTATGTAGTATAGGCATAGATATGCCTTAGACTTTTGTGATGTAAATCACTTAGAGTGATTTTGGTATCAAAGTTTGGTCTTGACGGTAGGATTGGTAGGATGCCTGACCCTGATGATATTAGGTGTGGTCCCCAATGAGATAGCAGGTTATGATCCAAGATGGTCAGTTTTAGAATGATTATAGGGAAAGAGTATACACTTTGTATTTTTGGAATGATGTTGATTAACAAGCGATCTTTTGGTAGATATTGGCATAGGTGACATGCCTGATTTTGAAGAGAATTGTTGAGGGGTTTTTTTGGATATATTTTATTGAAATACCGTGAACATGGTCGGTGATTAGATGTGTGGGACTAGGTTCCATGTTTTATGAATCATGGGAGAAATAGTTAGGTTATATGACCAGGTGGTGTGGGAGAATACACTAATTGGTTTTAGATGATATTGAAATGGTATGTTCTACTTTTGCACAATTCCATTTGAATTGGAATCAGTGAGTGGTCATGTATGGTCCAATGACCAGTGGTTTTGATGGAAGGATTACAAACTGGGTTTCTTAGGGTTTGATGAGAGTGGTAAATGTCCCTGTATAGTAGAGGATACATTTGAATTGGATTGGAGTGTAATTTTATGGTTAATCTAAGATTGATCATAGTGAGGTATTATTTGGTATTAGATTAGCATGGCTCGGGTGGAGCTACAAGCATTTTATGATGGAACCTATTGAGTTTGTTCTCAAGGAGTGGTATGAGGAAATCTATATGGTGGGGAGTGAACCATTAGTCGTTGGAGGGTGTGAACCTCGTTATGAATAGAATTTTGGATAATGCCAAATATTATGTTATTGTGAGATAGTAATAGGTATAGATTGATGCATCATGTTAGATATTTGATATGATAGGGGAAGTCATGTCCAATCATTATGTATGGTAATGGATGAAGCATGGGTCGTGGAGATGCAACCCCATGTTAGAAAGGTCTTGGGTGTAATGAGATTTTTCATTGGATGGACAAGATGGTTTTTTATGCTAGTGATTATATGAAACTAGTATTATATAGTTTGTGATAAATTCCATATATGAATTCAAATAAGGTATTAGACAGAGTCTACGCATTGGTGTTGGGCATAAGATGAATTTGATATGATCTAGGTGTGATTCAGATCAGAGGTGTGTCAATGTTCTTAGTGATAGCATGACGGTTGATGTGAGTGGTTGGTGATCCAATAAGGGAATTACTCTAAGATTTAGGTTTGTACTTTAGTGTGGGTGTTTAGAAAATATCATGATGCATTCGGAGAATTAAATAATTATGATCGAGTGGGTAAGATAGTGCATTGGTAGGTGTGGTTGAACGCCTTTGAAATTCCCATCCAAAGAAGGTTTGACAAGTTTTTTTGTATTTTATTGGGTGTGGTGAGATTTAAATGGCACCAAATGAGTTATTGTACCATTTAGTTTGTGTTTTGGTAGGAAATTCTAATGGTGGGTAGCACTAGGTCTCAGAATCAGACCTTATGAGAAAAGTGTTAATGTGGGGAGAACCATAAGCCTAGCGATTAATTGATCAATAACATCATGGTGTCTCAAGGTATACGGTCATGGGTAATCACCAATTAGTTATTTTTGTGATGGTGACGAGTAGGTGGATTTGGTGAATAGTGGTCCTCATGTTTGGAGTTTCACATTGGAAACTCATTCAGTATTCTAGGATATAATATGGTGAATTATTCATGAATTAATGGTTAGAATAGATCAAGATTGATGATTGAGGAATTTTTGAGCTTCTCATGGATGAGAGGTGCTATGGGAGGGAGTTTGTAAAACCCTGTGCCTTTTTGGGTTGTGAATTACTAATGGAATTTGAATTTTGAGTTTGGTGAGGTTTTGTTTTGAAAATGGAGATTTGGATTAGAATTATGAAAGTTTTAGAATCTTGAGTTTATGTTTTTGGATATGGATTGAGGCTCGAGAGGTTCCTTGGGTACTCGGTCAAGTATTGGGTGATTCAGGTATAATTTTGAAGTTTTGGAAGGTTTTTACCCTAGTGCATGGTTTTTTGTGTATGTTTTAGGGGAAACCATGTAACACCCTAATCACATGGATGTTTCTAGTTCATTTTGTTCATGCATTTTTTATTTTCATGATTAGAGAATTTTTAAGGGTTGACCGTGTGGATTTTTAAGAAAACTATGTGGATTGGTTTGGTTTTGAGGCTTAGCACACGTTTTTAGAGAAATAGTGTAAAACCTATAATTTTTTGTTTAGTGGAGTTTTTCATGGTTGGCACATGGTTTGGTAAACCATACAAAGTGTGTTGTCTTAGATATTTTGATCTGCATGATTGGTGCATGATTTGGGAAACTTTGCAGCTAAATTTTGTGGCCTACTGATTTTTGTTAAAAAGTGGGAAATGACCACATTTCCCCTGTGAATTTTAAAACCCTCAACCCCCATTCTTCATCACTCACACATAATCAAACTATGGGAATCCCCTCCCCCTTTCTTTTTTTATTCCCCTTCGATTTGATCATTCTTGGTGTGATATCTTGTAATTTAAGGTGATTATATCCCTATATCACCCTTAGTTCTTGGTTTCCCTTGTTTCCTTGTAATTCTGGGCAACTTAGCTAGGGATTGGAATGGTTATTCCACCATATTATGGTGGAATCATCCAGTTATGATGGGGCTTTCATGTGGCTTGGATAGAGAACATCCCAAGGTGGTATCTGCATGTTGCTTCATGTCATTTTGATGTAGGTATGCCTTCATATGATTTTCTTAAGTTTATTGATTAAATTGAGTTAATTTGGTTATTTAATATATTATGGATTATGGGACTTTTGACTATGATGGTGGTAGGAGTGAATCAGTGACCTTTTGCATGTGGTTGGTTGACGTTTCGGTGATATGAGGTCTACTGGTGAGTTATTAGGAATTATGCCTCATTGAATTAATTTTGTTAATTAATTATAATTTCTATAATTAATTGAATTAGATGTGTATCTTAGTTATGAGTGTGTGTTGGTAGTGGACCACACCTCATGGTTCTAGGTTTCAATGAGTGGTTGATGTCTGGTAAAATTTAGACTTTATGCCAAATTTAAATAATTTTTAAATTATTTATAAAAGTTTAAAAATAATTTAATAATTAAATATAAATAATTTATAATTATTTTTTTTGGGTTGTGACTTAAGAAAAATTCTTAAGGAATAATCTGAGACTTGTAAAAGCTCGGGTGGGAGTTTCCAAGCTACGTTGGAAAGGGAATAACTCTAAATTATGTTAGGTGGTCCCTTTATCATACCCCCTTTGGTATATACATTTTATTATGTATGCATGTGGCATGTGGTCTCTCCACTGAATGCAATTAACCTTTATTTAAAATGAATTTTTTTTATTTAAATAAACTATTTGGACTAAACAAAGTGCCTAGGGCCATGATGGACCCTTTTGCACTAGCTTGATTACCTCAGTTGAAAATGGAAAATGAATTGTTTATAAATGATTTCTCTATGAATCTTGGAACCTAAGTGGTGTGAATTACATAAAATGAAATGAAAGAGATGTAGAGACCATCGTGATAGGTTACCTTAGTGACCTCCAAGTAGGGGTGATTGATAAATTGAGATGGATGGTATAGGGATTAGCTTTTTGGGAACTTTCAGATGACTTAAGTACTTTGGGTAGTTGAGATGGTTATATGGCAAGAGTTCCTCAACCACTAAGATTTGAGTATCTATATGGGAATTCCCTAGGTAGGCTATGGATTGGTTGGGAGAGAGGACTGACCTGTGATGACCTAAGAAGCAAGATGAGCATTATGTTATCACCTGATGTTGATTCTAATGAGACTTTTCCTATGAGTCTAGTGTGTTTGTGATGTTATCATGATGATGTTGAGGGTTGTTAATCCCATTTAGTGATGGTTGATTACCCAAAATATGAATTTTTAATAAAAGAACCTAGGTAGTGGTTCTTTTTTATGATGTAAACTAGGGGATTAGAGGGTTCCCCTGTGATATTTTGACCCTATAGAGGGTGTGTGAAGTAATGGGTAGTGATGATTGTTGGTGTCACCTGATATATTGGATCAACATTTAGAGCTTAATGAGGTTATAGTGAAAATGATGTGGGATTATTCGGGTGGGATGCATTTCCCACCATGATGTATTGAGATACATGGGATGCCTTGGATGTTACCTTGGATTTGGCCTTCATGTGTACTAATATGTGATGGATGGTAGGGGTGCACTACTACCAAATGAGACGTATATGTGAGATGATATAGGAGGGATTAATTTATTCCTAATTGATCAGTATGTTATAATATGTTGGGGGAGGGACACAATGTCGCCTGAGTGATTGGTATGATAGTAGATGCCTAGGAAATGATCCTAGGATTTAGCTGATAGTCCTAATACTACTATATTTCCAAGGACATTCTACTAGGAGTTATCCATGGGACTGATATTATTTATAATGGTTGTGTTACATGATCAGAGACACTTCAGTGCTGGCTGAAGCAGGTTTGGTTCAATCCTGGGTATCATATTAGAACCTATGGATCAATATGAGTTATTTATTTATGCTTCAATTTTTATTTTATTTATTTATTCTGATCATATCTTATGTGTACACCTTGTATTTATTGGTGATGTATGTGATGGAATTGGTGGTTCCCTCTTAATTTACACTCACACCCTACTTAGGAAACCTTGACACTGTAGGTTCCGAGTGCAGTGGAAGCACCTTTTGTGGGAATTAAATTAAAATTTATTTTAATTTAGATTTCCCAAAACACTGAGAGAGGATCTTTCATGTTAAAATTATAATTAATTTATTTATATCGGGAAGAAATGATTACCTCATCTTAGGATCTTTTATTTGATGATGTATTTGATCTTCCAAAAACCCTTTCGGATTACCTTCATTGCACTATAAGGATTCAAGTGAAGAATCCCTCTAGTGGTGATCCACACATGCTCCTTTGATCTATGAGCAATGCCAATTGATTTTTGGGTGCTAGCGTAGTGAATCAAATTTCTTGAATTATTCTTCTTGATCACTCCAATATCCTTCAAGCATGATGGAGTTCTTCCCATTCTTGAGAGGGAGAGAAGAGGAATTTGAGAGAGAGGGAGGGAGAGAAGTCCAGTGTACGCAACGATTATCTATCCACAATTTTTGATTGACCATATACAATAGACATAACTATCAATTTATAGAGCTATGATTTAGGTTAAAATATTATTTAATTGTGTATCGGGCCTTAAATAATATTATAATCATTAATAAACCCCATGTTATATAATAATATTATTATTATTATTTTATGGTGTGTGCTAACTCGTGCAATGATAAGTATTATTTTACTAGCTTATAAATTAAAATGTATCACAAAATGCAATCTTGTTCTACCCAAACTCCTTATCATTTATTGAATATCCGAATAAAGATTTTATTCAATTAAATAAATATTTTATTCATAAACCTGTGAATAAAAATTTATAAAATATTCAATAAATAAAATATATATTTTATCCACAGTATATAAAATAAATATTTATTAAATATTCATGTAATTAAATAAATTATTCATCTAATGAATAAATAATTATTTATTACCTTGTGAATAATAGAGATAAATAAAAAGTGAATAAAATTACTCCTTGGTCATGAGAATAATATTTATTCCAATTATTAAATTAAAATAGAATTTAATCAAGATCAATAGAAACAATTAGTGTGTGACCCTATGGGATTTTTTCTCATTAACATTATGCAAGTATGCCTAAAGTCCAGGATTACTATCTAGTAATGGGTAAAGGCACCCAAGAGAAAGAAATTTATGTCGCAACATTGATAACTACATACGAACACTCATTGTGTAATATAATCTCTTTATCTTAAGATCTCTTCAAGCAGGTTGCACATCTATTTCACTATCATGTATGTTTGATATGTCTTTATTTGACTATCTAAAATAAACATCATTATACCATGGACATGGAATTTAATGAAACATTTATATTTCAATAAAATGGTTGAGATGTCAACTTCCATAAATATGGAAGGGAAAAATCCTTCCTTGACTTATCCATTAATAACATGTCATTCATGATGCACCCAGCATACCCTACATCTTTCCAATATATGGAATGATGGTTTTGTCAATAAATATAAGTATTCGAGTCATGAAATGCGTTAATGATAATCTAAAGTTTAAGTATTTTTACTTACATTTGTAGATAGGAATATCCAATGACGCCAAAACATGCAGAATTTCTACTGGCAGGTCTATTCTCATAATCTCTCAGCTTGGAGATTACCAAGTGAAAATTTCATGAGAATAAGACTTATCCTATTAAAAGTACTCACACCTAATTATCTATATACTATATTCCCTATCATGGTACATTATCCAACCACATAACTATTTTTAAGAATATCATAATGGCATTTCAATGTTCTCATCATATCGAGGAACTACTTTGACCTTATCAATGTGATAGATACTCTAGAACATTATCACATCAATGTTATGTAGAATAAAAATAAATATGTGATAATATATTTGTATTAATATTAACTCTTTGAATATACATGTAATCTTAAGTACAAAATTAGTTGGTTCTAGGGCACTATCTCTAAAAAACCACCACTTGCACTAAAGCCAACTTCTAACACCTATTAGTTATTACATATAGAAACATGATTCCACTGATTATGGCTATAATTGTTAAGACTATCATGTTTTTATGGATAGGGTTATAAAAAGTCACATGTTTTTATGGAAAATATATTTACTACAACATTACTATCTTGAGAAAATCCCTCAAGTAGTGATATAAATGATTATCCACCTGTTGTTCTCGTCGCCGGCGCGGGTGAGTGCGTGAGGTTGGGCATCGGTGAAGCTCACCGGCGTTCTGGTTTTGGGATGACTTTTGAATGGTGTTGGTCTGTTGACGGTCGCCGGTGATGATTTTTCTGCATGAATGGTGCTGATCCGTCGTTTTCGACGGCGTCGATGGAGGCAGTTGGCTCGCCGGCGACATGGAGGAAGGTTTGTTTGGTGATTTACCAGGGGCGACTTCGCGGTCGCCGGTGACGACGTCTACGGGAGACGGTGCATCTCGTCGGCGTTCCGGTGAATGGTGGATCGATTTGCGTGTAGGATGATGGATTGACGTACGGTGCATGGCGCGAGGTGTCAGTGCTATCGCGGGAGTGGTTGATAGGCGTGTTAAGACCGTGGGCGTGTGTTAATTTGGGTTCGGTGTTCGAGGAGGCTGGCGGTGACCTATTTTGAAATTTGAATTGTGGTTTGTTATTCGGATGTGATGATGTAGTTGAAAGACTGTATGGGTACCAGAAACCCCTTAAACCGGCTTCAGAAAATCAAAAAAAATGATTTCTGGCCTTTTCTATGATACTAGATCAAATTGAACTAAATGAAGACAAGTATTCAATTCACTTGATCACTATTATTCCCACTTCTCTAAACCCACAAACTCATTCAGTTCTACTTTGAAAAGTATTGTTGAATAGTTCTAATTGCACGTCGATGCAGTTATGTTGGATCTATTAGATATTTACATACTATGCATCATGTATTAGTAATATCATATGTCATCACATATCATGTCACAGGAGATAAATTTTTAACACTTAAGATTTTGAAAATTTGTTAATCTCAATAATCTATCCCAATTCCTATACATGTTCTGCTGAAAGGATTATATGCCAATAACAATTAGGTCCTAAATTTTTAGAACCTTTATTTTTAAATACTTAGTTAATATATGTACTATTAATAAATTGAGAAAACACATGGATCTATCCTATAGATATTGTTCCCTGGAAAACAGTTGTTGTTTTAAGTCATACATAGAGAAATTTCATTCCTTAGTCTTAACAAATTGGTAATACATACAAAAAAATCCCATATGTTATCAACATATTTATCTTGAAAACTTATAGTTATACCACTAAACAGATAGATACACATGTTACTCATTCATTTAAAAATGAATATTCTATGATCATTATGCGTGATTTATTCATAAATTAATTTATGTAATCTATATATCTTATTAGCATTTACTGATTTCACTGACCCTTTTAATTTATGCCTAGGGTATTATTTTGGTTGCATCATATAGGCATCTGTCGTAAGGTTTCCTCTAAGTGAGGTGGCCTTGACAATCAATATACCAATATGATGATCATAGAAATATTATTTTAAAAATTTTAATTTAAGAAATATTTTATTCATTATTATTTGTGTATAGGTCTTTTCATAGACTGGCCCATTCAAAAATAAATCATGCTTTATTGGTACCATATTGTACCATCCATGTCGATTTTCTCTTAAATACTCACTAGCATTATCAAGTCTTAGAAACATTCAAAATGTAGAGTCTATGAATCTTGATACATGGAGTCCATTACTTGAATTTATACATAATTTTCTACCTTATCATATTATCATTTACTAATTCATTATAGAAATATTTATTCTGAGATAATAATGCATGTATCACGCACTATGGTGAACATAAACCACCTGTTTGGTAAAAAATCCTACAGAGTATGTGTCTGTGGAACTAATCCTCCCACTAAGTTGTTTGAATTCCAGTATTCCTTTTCCAACTCATGTGTATTCAGAGCCTTAACTCATAGAAGTTAAGTCCACTCCCACTATCTTCAAATAAATATGATTACTTTATATAAATATAGTCGATCTTAACTAGATTTTAATATCCTCAGTGGTCATAAGTTCATTAACTCAGATGCACCTTAGTGTTTTGATGTTCATTTGTAGATATGACTAGATTTTAACAAAAAAAATTCAACAAAAACTTGTGGTAGTATCTAAATAGATTCTTGTCATATCACAATTGATATGATATCCATTAGAAAATTTAATTGGCATATGGTTTAATAGTTTCACTTTTATTTTCAAAACATATCTTGGAATAAATAATAGAATATTTGGAATATATATAAGACTAACCATTTATATTCCTTTTACTACCATCATGAAAAATATGTGTACAAGGAAATGTTAGTTTGGTATTACCCTTATGCCACATATATGATCAATGAATACTTGGATAAGATGTTTTGTAACAAGCTAGAACAAATGTTCCTTAATCTTTTCCAAGTTTAATCATTTTATTCACTGATCATTTCTAAAATTTCTTAATGGAATCTCATTAAGTATATGAAGTTACCTTTATCTTTATAATATTTCATGCGGACTTATTGAAATAACTTCAAAAAAATTGTGTAGTGCCTTTTATTATAAAGGATTCATTATCTAAAACATGATAAGTAGTTTTTTTGTATTCCTAGTATCTTATATAAATTAAGACTAAAACATTTTTATAGATATAAATAAGTCAACTAATTTTAGTTTTATTTGACAAAGAATTGTCTTTTCGCAATTTGGTATGAGTCATATATTTTATATTCATCATTCATTGTAATGGATATCTAATATTCAAGAGCTATTGAACCAATATTTTAGTATTGAAGTACTATAATAATAATTTATTCCAAATGTAAAATAATGTCTCATTATGTCTAGATAGAAACTAAGATAAATGTTTCAGTAAAACTCATTACAAATTTGAATCATTCTATTTTGGTAATGAGAAATAGTGATCCCCCCTTATCTAACATAGGAATCACCCTTTCTCACCTCATTTTGAGTAAACTCTTTAACCTTTTTATTCTTACTCATTTATTTTATTTAAATACATGTATGATGTAAGAATATTGTATTTAATACACAACTGGAGAATAGAAACTTTATGAATATACTTAAATTTTATGCAACTGCTTTCTTCTTCAATTTATTTCAATTTATTTTCCAGTGTCCATTATTTTAACATAAGAAGAAAATAGCCTCCTGTTAATTATTCTTCATTTGAATCTTTTGTCTATTTGAAGGATTTTGTTAAGGATCTTTTAGATTTAGATTATTCATGGGATATTCAGCCTTTTCTTTCAAAATTTTCACCATAAGGGGTGGAGAATTATGTTTCAACCAGTCCTTATCTTCTTAGTGAAGTATGGGAAAAAACTTCCTGAGTGACTTATCAATTTCGTCTATCTGATATTGTAAAAATAAGGATAACCTTGGTGGTAAGGATAATAAAATAATATTAATATATAATATCTTATCCAAGTGGAATCCCAATTTCACTAACTAAACAATATACCCCAAAATTTTGAAATCATGATTTGTAGAGAGATTTCCTTCTTCCAATTTACACTGATATAGTGTATCAACAGTATTATTCTATCATTTTTTTTTCTTATTCTCAAGAGAATAGAGATGTGATATTATGGTGTTTTCATCCATGTATTTATGTTGTGTCATAAAATATATGTAAATAGTTTAAAATATAATACATTGGACTTAGGAAGAATCCTTAACATATCTCTGGTAGGCATCCTTTTCTCCTTCGCTCACCTACTGGGGTGGCAGAAAAAGAATAGGGGTTTCCAACACATAATACAAACTTTCTAATAATAATGCATCTTATAAATGATTGTACCATATCTATACATTTGTATTTTTAAGGACATACCCTGATTTAAGGAATGATTGCAATGGTTTAATGGTTTTACTTCCCATTATCTATAATAATTAAAACAAATGATTATTACTTTTCTTGATAAAAAATATTTGAGAAAAAATAATAATTAATTTTAGTAAATATCCCATTATTTTATCAAGTCCCAATAGTCCTCATCATTAAAATCATAATTTCTAGTTTCTAGGAAATTCTAGTGGAAAGGATCCATAATCCCCTTCACATAACCCCAATGAGGGTTATTCAAGCTACTTGATGGTATTTAGGTAGGTAATTCTTTTCCAATTGTGAGCTTTTAGCTCCTTGGTCTGTTAAGTAGACTCTCCAATCTTGAAATCCAGACATGTATTTTCTCAACACTTGCCTCTAAGTTACAACAAGTCTAGCTAGGGCTACTTATCTTGATATAATATGGTTAAGTCAACTCATAACCTTCATAAGAACTCTATGTTAAAAGTAAGTGTCCCAACAAGGGTTGATCAAAAAATCTATTCTAAGGATTTCATTCCCATTCAAGTAAGGTAAGGGAAAGTCTGGCTTAATATATATTTGAGTGATTTTAATTTATTATGCATAAATTCTATCTTGTTTTATCCTTTACATGCCTTATTAAATATTAAGTGGATTTTAATTAATTAATTAACCATGTTGGATAAAACATTTGTGGATAATCACTTTATTTAAATTTAATATTTGGATATTAATTCATTTATTTATGTGATAGTGGTCTTGCATCCATAAAATAAATAATTCATAAGACAAAAATAATTAATGAATTAATGAATCAATCGTGAACTTATCTAATGTTTGATCTATTGAGTGGACAATAAATCAACTTTTGACCTAGGGGAAATTTAATTGTGCTAGTCTTGGCATGAGTTACAACATTTCACTAGTATACTTGTATCACCTGAGTTGGCATCATTATGGTTCTACCTTGAACCACCTCCACGCGCTTTTGGATACTCCATTAATGACAAGTATTTATAACTCATATGTAGGTGAGAGGAAGAAAAGGACTGGTTGATAGGGATTACAAAAATAAAAATGGATACAAAGGTCATACATAATAATGGTGGGAGGGATGACACGTAGGCCATCAATTTTAATTTAATATTAAATAATTGAAAACCCATGAAATAAATTAAATTAAAACATCCAACAGATACATAGGTCATGGTCAATCCCATGAATGGTCATACATGAAACATATATGAAAAATAAAACTTGTTAATATTTATTTCTATTTATTCTTTATTATTAAGATAAATGTTCTTACATTAATAAATTAATCAGTTAATTAATTAATTCCTTTTCATCTTAATGACAATCTGAATTCATTTGGAGATACCCATAATTAATGGAATTCAAGAAAAATAAAAGTCAGAACCTAATAATCAAAGATTTATTATAATAAATTAATTGATCATTTAAAATTATTTAAAACCATTATTAAATTCTCAAACATTTTGGGTATTTAAATAAATAAAATAAGGTTTTAATGCTACAGTTTTCAATTTAATTTAATTTAATTATGTCCTTTATTGGGAGACTACACGGCATTTACTTACAAGATACACTCCCTGTACCTCAGTTTTCATGTACCCGGGTTATATTCTTAGGGCTTCGGTTGTGTACTTCATTTGGATTACATGACATGTACAAGACATATACGTGTCATGTATCACTCTTATCATGTGTACGTGCAATGCAATGAATAAATTGGCATGTTCGTCAACTGTGACTACATGATGTGAACAAAACAGCTGCATATCATGTATTGATCATGTCATATGTCTGCATGACTCACTGAATGACTCAGCATGTGTAACACCTTGATAATTTATGAAATATTTCTCTTTATATAATTTAATTTTTTCAGTATCTTGTGTTGCACGCAACATCAATCTTAAACGAACAACTAAAAATTATTATTTAAATGTTACCATTATAACCTAGATGTTAGAATGGAGGGTATGAAAAGGATTAATGGAATTATGAAAATATGGTTTACACATGAAACCCAATTGATTATAAATGAAAATAAAACCCTTTTATGAAAAAACTATCTAAAAGAACACATGTGTGTTTTATACCAATAGAATAAATAGATCACTCTTGTTGGATAATATTAATGATATATATATATATATATATATATTTAATATTTAATATAATGTTTAACATTCATCCTATGTGTTTTCTAGAAATGATATGAAAATAAACCTAATTTTACATACAAAAAGATGTATTTTTCTAAAATCAATTTTATCATCTTTTTTGGAAGCGGTGACATCTCCCCCCTACTCTCCCAGGTGGCATGCAGTGTCTCATGGTGGCTTCTCTCTCTGGAGACGATAGGTTCGATGAGACGACTCCTCATTATCCAAAACAGCAACAACATCACATCAGCGTCTTTTAGATCTGGAGATTATGGTTTGGCCTTTTGGTTCAGGTCTCAATCGAGATTCAATGGCACTATGGTTTCAGCCTGTATCTTTGTGGTACATGTTCGATTTCTAAATCTAGGAGAAACAGCATCGAATCTCGGTGTCGGTGTGACAACTTCAAGCAGTATGTGGTTCTTTCAATTTCAGATTTGTGGTTCCCTTCAATGATCGCGGCTGGATATAGTGCGTGAGTAGGTTTTCATTTGATGTTGATCTTGGAAGATGCAGATCTGATGTGAAACATAATCGAGGCTAGTCAATTTCTTAAGCTAAGTATGGTTATGGATTCCCTTTTTTTTCAATTTAAGTTGTTCCTACTTGGAAGACCGCCAAATTGAAGCATGGAGGAGTAGGAATGTTGGATCCCATTGTTGGTTGATGTGGTTTGGGTGCCAAAATCTTGTGTTGGACTTCCATTATTTATGGGATTTTTTTTTGAAATTTTGAGAGATCTGGTGCTATTGGATGAGTTGAGTTTGGTATTTTTGGCTTCTGTGATAATCATTTGTTGACTTCAGTGGTGGTCGTCAGTGTTGGGGGGTTGTGGAGACTTGATCTGCCAAGGGCATTGGATGCTCGTTCCTATGTTATTTCTCCAGGACTCTTCCAATCTCTTTGAGGCAGATCTGAGTATTGGTCTTGATGGTTCTTTGGGATGTGAGGGTGAGAGATCACATACGTCTTGTGGTGGTTCTGTCTTTATTGTCTATTGGAGGTTGATGATGTCAAGGATGTGATTTTCTATGAAAGGTTTTGTTTCTAGAATGTGAAATCACCTAGAAACTCTACGAGGAACATCTCCAGGTGAGGAGTCAAAGCAAGAAGTTTTCACCAGAGATTGGTTGTTCGAATTTGGATGAATGACAAGTTATGGCTTTTGTCATCAGTACCAGGCCCGTGCAACCCTGCACAGGATAGTTAGCCAAGTGGTCATGCGAAGGTGGAGGCTTGACATAATGATGTAGTTGTTGGGGAGGGGAAGTTTCTGAAGTCTCTATCTGGGATGACTTCCCTTTTATTTTTTTAATTGGTTGAAGTTGTTAGGTTCACACTTACCCTTTAAAAGTATTATTTGAAAATAAAAAAATAATGGATTATGGACATTAGTTTTATCATCTTTTGATAGAACACCTATTTTAAAACTAAATTTTAACACTTTTATAAATTTTATTTTAAAAACTAAACTTCATTTTTGAAATTATAATTTCAAAATTATATTAGGGTTGATTTTTTCTGATAAATTTCATTTTTAATAATAAAAAATACTATTTTTTATTGAAACCTGTATTTTATTTTTAAAGTTTTTAAAGGGTAAAATTTTGTTTTTGAATTAGTTTTAAATTTTAGTTAGTTAAATTTGATTTATAATAATCTAATTATGTTTTTTTAAATGGATTTAATACTTGAATATAGTATAAAAACATTTTATATTTTATAATGATTTTTTCCAAAAAAAAATTTCATTGAATTTTCACGATTTAAATTTAATTTAAATTATAAAAATTATAAGATTTAAATTTTTAAAATTATATTACATATTTGGAACTATTAGTTCCAAATTTAGTAAATATACCCCTTTTATTTTTTTCAATATGAATAGTAATCATGGTAAATTTTGTTACCACGTTTAAGGGTAAATTGGGTAATTAAGAGTAAAAATTAATATGATAAGTACTGTAAAATTACAATAACACTTGAAAAAATCTTATTTGATGAATAAAATTTGACCCTTAACACCTAAGGTTCTAAATTGAATCATTAAATGGATAATTTTCCATGAAAATTACAAAGGTATTATTAAAATCAAAGAAAGCAATAAAATGTCACACTCTTGATTTTAATAAGAATAATATTTTTGATATGAGGTTAAATAGAAGTCATTCATGACTATAAATATTCTTTATAAATATAATATATTTATATATATCATGGTAATTTATTTATAATTTTATGAGTGAGATAATTACCTTAAATTCTCACACAACATTGATGTCGTAATTATTTTATTGATGGAAAGATCAAATAAATGATATTAAACATATTAAAAGAAATATAATTTAAATTAATTAAGGTTCTACATAAATTTTATAGGTGGATATGACATATTAAGGGTGTATTAAATAACTTTTTTGAAGTTATCTTGCTTTATTTATTTTATTAAAAGTCAAAGTAATGAATAGAGTCAAAATTGACACTAATGGTAGTTTATGTAAATAATATTTTATTAAATTATTTAAAAATTATAAAAAACTTTCAAAAATTAAAATGTGATTATTATATGTTCTAAAATTTCATAAGTGTTCCATTTATGGAAAATTTACACAATATAAGTAAATATTATATCTTTTTAATATTAAAAAATTTGTTGCCACAATAAAAAATAAAATTGGTTAATTAAGGTTTAAAATAAAACCAAAACATGTCTAAATTTCATTGGTTGATGATATTATGACCCTATATTATCTTATCTTCTAATAAATTTTTATTTGGTGGTATTTTTGTAGAAAATTAATTTATTATAATTTAATATTTTGAGAAATTCTAAAAACACTCATCTCCTCCCTTATAAATACCACACCTTACAACCCCTTATCCTCACACCTTAAAAGCCTTGAAGATCTACCAAATATATGAAAACTAATCTAATCCCCAATATACCCACATCCAAGTGATTTATTCCTCACTAAAAGACTAATTCCAAGCTCCTTGAGTGATCTTTCATGGAGGTGATATTCAATAGGTACCTTTCTCAAAACATCTCTCTTAATTTCTTTTCTTCTTCTACCTTGTACTCGCCTACTTCATCCATAAAATCATAATAAATCCATTAGAATTTATATACTGTAATTTTATATTTCTAATAGAATATATTTTTTCCACCCCTTTTCTCATCTCCTCTTATTCAATGAAGGCAAACCATTGTCCAAATTATGGAAATTAACCGTCTCAGTGAATAATGAGTTTTCATTTTTCATTAGAACCTTCAAGGTTGGTCATAAAACTTTTATTATGGTTAAATAAGATTTTAATAAGTATATTATAACCTATTTCAGGTTCTGGAACTAATATATAGACATAATATTAATTAAAATAAAACTAGTTCATGATGGATGGAAAAATCGCCAAAATAAACTAAACATTTATCATTAATGTTTTATCTAATGAATCATCATCATGTAGGAATAAAAATGATTTATGAATCCATTTAAAATTATTTAAGTGGATTAATTACATTTCATTTCACTTCTATATTTTTATTCTCATTCAACAAGAACTTCCATAATTATACACAAGTTAACCAATCATGAAACCATGAAAATGAATGCTCCCTGAAGGATGAAATTGAACATTATAACTCATTGAAATGGCTATAAATGAACTTAATAAAATTATAATAAATAAAATAAATTTATAATAGGTTCTGGATTAAGTAATTAATGAATCCAATTTTATTATCCATAACATTAAATGCAAGTACAGAACGGCTTCAGACATAAGGTAAGGGATCTCTATGAACCTCCATATTAACATTGGGTTATGTTTTCTCTATATTTACCTCAGTTTATCCCTTAATTATTCTTATATACTTCTCCTATATTCTATTTATATATACCAGACATATTTATATATCTCAATTCATTTTTATTTGATGGGGAAATACATGTTTTATAAGGTTTCCTTTTCAATTCCTCTCGATAAGCAAACCCGATTAAAGGGAACTTCTATTTTTATTATCCATTTTCAAGTACAATAAATAAAATACTTTAAGCCTCTAATATTTTTATAAAATCATTCAATTTATCATAAAAAACTATTTTAGATTATTTCTTGTTTTATACAAACAATTTTTATTTTAACCTCTTTAAATAATTTTTATTCTTTTCCCTAATACAATGTTACAAGCGGCACATTTCCAAAGTTACCTAACTGATATTTTTATATTTTTTCACTTAAATTGGACACCATTTATCATTATCTATTCTTATTTTTCCTTATTAAAGTCCAAGTATGATTTAAATATCTTCTTTCATGGGTGTCATCATGATACACCCTTTGTTTATGCCTTATGAAATGATTATGATACCCATTTCTTCCCATGGGTAACCCTTATGTTTATTACTTTTGTTTGATTATTTATATGGAACACATATGCATGAACATGTTATAATGGGTGCGCCTAGATAGCACTTCAATTAATTGGGTAATGTCTAGTCTCATGAGACGTCATGTATGGGATTAGGGAGTAAACCTAATCTATTATGGGACTTTGTCCACCATGTGATATAGTCTTGGTTGTTAGCCTTGACTCATGTTTATGTCATGTTATATGTTGCTACCACTTTTCTATATTTCCATGATCGTAAGATTACATGTTCTATATATCATGATTCCTTATGCTTATTCATTATACATCCCTTTTATGTTATCATGTTATGTATTTTAACTCATTTGTTATGATTTATTCCCATGTTTATTCCCATACTGGGATTTTTAGCTCATTCCTTTGTTTATGCATTCCCTAGGTTTTCATATGAAGATATAGGAGATCAAAGGAAGTTATGAGATCATTATGAAGAATAAATAAAATATGTTTTTAATTTTAGTTTCATGTTTTCTAATTATGTACCTAGTTTCCCAAACATACTATAATTTTTTATCCTTGGTTTGTATTTTAAGGATAATTATGCTTAAAATCATGAATTAATATGTATAAAAGGATAGGTTAAGAAGAAGGTCTTGTTATTTTTGTGGATTAAGACTAGAAATCATTATTAAGAACCCTAGGGATAATTATATCATCGCGGATAACCTAGATTGAAACTTAGAGAATCACAAGTTAGGATATACTTTTTATCTATAAGTTTATCCTTCCATATTCATAGTTACCTTTTTATATGCTTATTATCTAAGTATTCAAACTCCAAAATTTTATTTTTCTTTACTAGTTGATGGATGAAAATAGGATAAATTGTTTCAACAACCAATGTGATAGGCAATGTGATGATTTCCCTAATGATATGCCAATCTTAATGGAAACAGGAGCTCAGAACTTCATGAAAGTACTAGACCAGCTAGATCAAGCTATGATAAATAACTTGAATCGTGTGGAACACCCTCCGTATCCTAAGAAAGATAAAGTTGGGGTATAATCCTTTATGTGATAAAGGTCTCCTATATTTAGTGGATCATTCGATCCCCTAATCATGAAACAATGGATTAACTCCATTGATAATATATTATTTGTCCTCCAATGCTCAAAAGAATATAAAGTCATATTTATAGTCTATAATTTTTACAAGGAATATGATCAGTGGTAGAAACTGATAAAGAATACAAAAAATAAATAGGAAATTGATTTCATGGAATGTAAATAATTCAAAAAATTATTTTTCAATAAATATTTTCCCCAAACTCTCCATATTAAGATGGGGAGGGAGTTCCTCAGTCTGAAGAAAAAAATTAGACGAGTTTATCAGAGCATATGAGGAAAACTTTACAAGGCTTTCATGGTATGCTTCCAGCTTTTTCATCAGCCTTGAATGTAAGGTGTATTGATTCTTTAGTGGGATGAAGTCGAGTCTATGAAAAGAATTATCAATTCAGGACTTTGATATTTATGAATAGATTGTTAGTTGTGACATTAAATTTGAGATGGAGATCGTTGATTCTCATTGGTATCATGGGAATGGAGATAAGAAATGAAAGATATAATTTTATTCAGTAGGTCTAACAGAAAAAATATCATGGAGGAAAGAAAACCCAACATCTCACTTGTCAAAAGTATGGGAAGAAGCATTCTGGAAACTACCCAAGGGGAACCAGAAGGTTATTAAAGTGTGGAAAATAGGGTTACCAAGATAATAAATTCTGAATTGAAATGAAGAAACCTGCTCATGAGGAAGTGGAAAAGAAGGTTCAAATGAACATTATTCCTACTATGTGGTGCTTTTACTGTAAGGAACTTGGAAACTATGCAAGCCAATTCCCTAAGACAAGGGTTGTTAGTGACAATCAATGACAAAAACTTACAAGGTCGAAAGGAAGGGCATATGTTATCACTACTACTAATGTGGATCCTGAAAATGATATGGTGATATGTATGTTGGTTATTCTTTCAATAATAGAAAATTTACTATTTCTATATAGTTTTATGCATTCTTTCATATCTTTCAAGTTTAGTATAACTATTCAAATTCCACCTTAATATATAAAGGTTGAGTTATCTATGAGAATATAAAATAGTGAAATAATTGTATATAAAGTATATAACTCCTCCACATTTAATGTTTGTGGACTAAATCTTACATTAAATCTCATCTTAATTACGTTGGTGGATTTTGATACTATATTGGGCATGGATTGGCAATCTTTATACGAATCCAATATCAACTTTCAGTAGAGGGAGATCACCCTTCACATCCTGAGGCATCCTCCAATTTTTTACAAATGTAAGGTGGAGGATGAATCCCCTTTAGAAGCATCAAATTAAGTGTGGATGTTATTTCCTTATGAGTACCCACATCTAGCTCAAATGATTGAGAAAAGGGAGATAATTGTTCTTGAATACATGCCCATTGTGAGGGACTACGCTGATGTGTTCCCTGAATAATTGTTTGGTTTTCCTCCTGACTGAGAGGTTGAATTCTAAATTGAACATATATCTAGATATCTAAACATCTCAATGACACCTACTAGAATGTACACCATTGAGTTTAAAGAGTTGAAGAATCAGTTAAAAGATAATCTGGACAAGGGTTTCATACACCCGAGTGCTTCACCATGTGGCATGTTGGTCCTCTTTGTTAAGAAGAAGGATGGATCAATGCGCCTATGCATTGATTATCGTGAGATCAAAAAATCATGATAAAGAAAAAGTATCCCCTACCTCAGATAGATGGATTTTTTGATCAGCTGTGTGTGGCTAAGTATTTCTCTAAGGTGGACCTTCAGTCAGTATATCACTAATTAAAGGTGAATAAAGAAGATATTCCCAAGACTACCTTTCGAATGAGGTATGGAAACTATGAGTTCATAGTGTTGGATTTCGGACTCACTAATTCTCTAGAAATATTTTAGGATTTAATTAATAGAGTCTTCAGATATTACCTTGTCAAATTTTTGGTAGTATTTATAGATTATATTCTGATATACTCCAAGAGAAAGGAGGAACATGAGGAGCATTTGAATACTATGCTAAAGACCTTGTGAGGGGAGAAACTATATGAAATTTGAAGTAAATGTGAGTTATATATGGAGGAAGTATCATTCTTGGGACATGTTATCACCCGTAAAGTAATATCTATATACCCTTATAAGATAAAGACAATTGAGGAGTGGCCCAGACCAACATCTATAACGGAGATCCATAGTTTCCTTGGTCTAGCTGGGTATTTTCTGATGATTTTTGAATAACTTCACATGATTATATAACCCACTAACCATGATGGATCAGAAGTAAGTAATGTTTGTCTCGACCAGTGAATGTGAAGACTACATCAACGAGTTGAAAAAGAGGCTTATCACTGCACCAGTACTCACACTACCCACAAGTAGATAACTCTTTATGGTATACATCAATGCTTCAAATAAGGTATTATGTTGTGTAATGATGAAAAATGACAAATTGATAGCCTTCTCATCAAGGACACTAAAAGTTCATGAAAAAAACCATCCCATGCATGATCTGGAGTTGAAAGTTGTGATCTTCACATTGAAAATCTAGTCGTATTATCTCTATGGGGAGAAGTGTGAGATATGTATTGATTATAAGAGCCTCAAATATATATTCACATAGAAAGAGATTAATATGAATCAAATAAGATGGTTAGATCTAATCAAGGACTATGATTTCACTATTCACTACCATCCTAGAATGGTGAATAAGGTAGATAATGATCTTAGTAGAAAATAATTTGCTACTCTATCCATCATGTGAATTGAGAAAGACCATATCTTCATGGATATTCAAAGTATAGATTTGGAAATCATAACGGTAGGGAATACACCCTACCTTTCCCAAATTATTTCCCAACCATTTATCCAAGAGAAGATCAAGGAGGCATAAATGGATGATCTGGAGCTACAAAAGAAGGTGAAAGGAGTAAAGGAAGGGAAGCTACATGAGTTTAACATCACTGATGATAGTGTGATTTAATTTGGAATGAGGCTTTATGTGCCTTCATCTCCTGATATAAAGAAGGATTTATTGGATAATACACATAACTCACATTTCTCTATCCTTCCTATAAGTACCAAGATGTATCGTGATATTCGAGAGCATTTCTGGTGGGACAACATAAAGAAAAAGATTGCAGAGTATATATCATAGTGTCTAATATGTCATTAAGTTAAAGCAGAGTGAAATAAGTCCAAATGGATGATGAAACCATTTCTTATACCCATGTATAAATTTGAGAATGTCACTATGAACTTTGTCACTGGTCTCCCAAAGATATCCAATGAAAATAATGCAACATGGGTCGTGGTGGGTCGACTCGCAAAGACTACCCACTTAATTGCTATTTTGGAAGATTTCTCACTTGAACAACATACCAAGATATATATGTAAAGGAAGTGGTTATTCTTCATGGGGTTCCACTATTGATCGTCTATGATTCTGACCCGAGGTTCACATCTAAATTCTGGAGAAGTCTTCAACATGAATTGAGTATTGAATTGAATTTCAACACGGTTTATCACCCCCAAACTAATGTCCAATCTAAAAGGACTATTCAAATGCTAGAGGAAATGACAAGAGTCTACTCAATGGAATCCAAAGGTGTATGGGATCAACATCGCCCATTTGTTGAGTTCTCATACAAAAATAGATTCCACTCAATTATTTAAATAGATCCATATGAAGCTCTATATGGGAAGAGATTTAGAACTCCAAATTGTTGGGATGAAGTTGGGGAATGAAATATACTTGGATCTAATATTGTGCAAGAGATAACAGATAAGTTTTAAGTCATCCAAAAACATATAAAGGTTACAGAGAGTTAGAAAAAGAGTTATGTTAACAACCATCAAAGGGGCTTGATGTTTGTTGTTGGAGAAAAAGTTTTCCTTCAAATATCACCAGGGAAGTGAGTCATGAAATTTGAAAAGAAAGGTAAGCCTATCCCAATGTATTGTCCCCTTTGAGATTCTTGATCACATAGGAGCAGTGGATTATCAGCTTTAACTTCCACCAAGTATGGATCAAGTTAATGATGTGTTCCATGTATCAATCCTGGGGAAGTACATACCTGATCCATCACATGTAATGAATATTAATGTGGTGAAACTAGAGAATGATCTCTATTATGAGGAGAAACTAGTGAAGATCTTGGATCATATAGATAAAGTTCTATGCAACAAGACCAACCACCTAGTTAAAGTAATATAGAGGAACCGCAAATATGAAGAGGCGGTATGAGAACCAGAGGAAGCAATGTAACACCTCGATAAGGGGGGAATAATGTAACACCTAGATATTTTATGAAATATTTCTCTTTATATAATTTAATTTCTTCTGTAGCTTGTGTTGCACGCAACATTGAGCCTAAACAAACAACTAAATATTATTATTTAAATGTTACCATTATATCATATTCGTTAGAATGGAAGGTACGAACATGATTAGATGAATTATAAAAATATTGTTTACACATGTGACAAATTAATTATAAATGAAAATAAAATACTTTTAAAAAATAAAAGGAAAACTTTTTTATGAAAAGCAATTTAAATGCATACAAGTGTATTTTATACCAATAAAATAAAAAAAATCACTATTGTTGGATTATATTAATGAAATATAGGTATATAATATATTTAATATAATATTTAATATTCATCCTATGTGTTTTCTAGACATGATATAAAAATTATTCCAATTTTACATATAAAAAACTGTATTTTTCTAAAGGCAGTTTTTTCGCCTTTTGATAGTGCACTTGTTTTAAAACTAAATTTTAATACTTTTATAATTTTTTTTGGTAAAATAAACTTTATTTTTGAAATGGGAATGTAAAAATTATATTATAGTTACTTTTTGGAATTTTTTGATAAGTTTCATTTTTAATAGTGAAAAATACTATTTTTTATTGAAAATTGTATTTTATTTTTAAAGTTTTTAAAAGGTAAAATTATGTTTTGGATTATTTTAAATTTTAATTAGTTCAATTTGATTTAAAATAATCCAATTATGGTTTTTAAATTTATCTAATACTTGAATATAGTATAAAAGCATTTAATATTTTATAATGACTTTTTTCCGAAAAACTATATTTCGTTGCATTTTGTCATTTTAAATTTAATTTAAATTATTTAAATTTTTTGTTTTTAATTATTAAAATTTTATTTCATATTTGGGA
The DNA here is from genome assembly GCA_963277665.1 of Viscum album. NCBI lineage: Eukaryota > Viridiplantae > Streptophyta > Magnoliopsida > Santalales > Viscaceae > Viscum > Viscum album. Next base: position 1,842,672,578 of record OY728135.1, read on the forward strand.
TCATAATTTCCAAATTTAGTAAATAGACCCATTTTATTTTTTTTCTATATGAACAGTAACTTTGGTAAATTTTGTTACCACAGTTAAGGGTAAATCAGGTAATTAAGAGTAAAAAATAATATGATAAGGACAATAAAATTACCCTAACACTTTTATGAGTAAAATTAGACCCTTAAAACCTAAGGTTATAAATTGAATCATTTAATGGACACTTGTCTGTGAAAATGACATAGATATTATTAAAATCAAAGAAAGTGACAAAATGTCACACTCTTATTTTTAATAAGTATAATATTTTTAATATGGGGTTAAATAAAAGTTATGCTCGACTATAAATATTATTTGGAAATATAAAATATTTATCTACATCATGTTAATTTATTTATAATTTTTTATGTATGAAATAAGTACTTTAAATACTGAAAAAAATCTGATGCAATAATTATTTTATTAATGGAAATATCAAATAAATGATATTAAAAATATTAAAATAAATATAATTTGAATTAATTAAGGTACTAAATTAATTTTATAGGTTACTATGACATATTAAGGGTTCATTAAATTATTTGGCTCTAAGTTATCTTACTGTTTTTATTTTATTAAAAATAAAAGTAATGAATAGAATCAAAATTGACACTAATAATATTTTATGAAAATAATTTTTTATGAAATTATTTAAAAAACATAAAAATATTTAAAAGTTATAAAGTGATTATGATAAGGTATAAAATTTTATAAAGTGTCCATTTATGGACAATTGACACCATATAAGTAAAATTTATGACCTGTTAATATTAAAATGTTTGTTACCACAATTAAAATTAAAATAGTTTATTCAAGGGTTAATCAAAATGATAAGGTTTAAAATGAACCCAAATCATGTCTAATTTTTTTTATTATATTACAACCCTATATTATCATATCTTATAATCCATGTCCATTTAGTGGTATTTTTATAGAAAATTAATTTATTATAATTTAGTCTTTTGAGAAAATAGAAAAGCACCCCTCTTCTTCTTTATAAATAACACCCTTACAACCCCTTCTAATCATACATTAAAAGTCTTGAATCTCTCCCAAATATCTTAAAAATACTCTTATCCCCACTCACCTCACATACAAGTGCTTTTGGTCTCACCAAAATACCAATTCCAAGCTCTTCAAGTGATCTTTCAAGGAGGTGATATTCAAGAGGCATCTTTCTCAAACAATCTCTCTTAATTTCTTTTCTTATTCTACCTTCTACTCATATAATTCATCCATAAAATAATAATAAATCCAGTTTCATGTATATACTATAATTTTATATTTTTAATGGAATGTCTTCTGTCAACCCCTTTTCTCATCTCCTCTTATTCAATAAAAGGAAACCATTGTCCAAATTATGGTGATTAACTGTCTCAGTGGATAATGACTTTTTTTTCATTTCCGCCTTAAAGTACGGTCATGAAACTATTATTATGGTTAAATAATATTTTAATAATTATATTATATCATATCTTAGGTTCTGGAACTAATATATAGTCATAATATTAAGTAAAACAAAAACTAGTTCATGATGGGTGGAAAAAACCACCAAAATAAACTAAACATTTTCCATTAATGTATTATCTAATGAATCATCCTCATGTCAGAATACAAAATGATATATGAAACCATTTAAAATTATATAAGTTCGTGAATACCATTTAATTTCACTTATGAATTTTGATTCCCATTCGACAATAACTTCCATAATTATACACAAGTTAGTCAATCATAAAACTATGAAAACAAACGTTACTGGAAGGACAAAATTTAACACTATAACTCATTGAAATGGCTATAAATGAAATTAATAAAATTATAATAAATAAAATACATGTAGAATAGTTTATGAATTAAGTAATTAATGAATCCATTCTTATTATCTAGGACATTAAGTGCATGTGAAGAACACCTTCAGACATAAGGTAGGGGATCTCTCCGGACCTCCATATTACATTTGGGTTACATTTTCTCTCCATTTACCTCAATTTATCCCTTAATTATTCTTATTTACTTCTCATGTATTCTATTTATATGTACCACAAATATTTATGTAGCTCAATTAATTTTTCTTTGATGGGTAAATACATGTTTTATAAGGTTCCCTTCTCAATTCCACTTGAAAAGCAAATGCGATTAAAGAGAACTTCTCTTTTTCTTACCCATTTTCAAGTACAATCCATAAACTATTTTAATCCTATGATATTTTTCTAAAATAATTAAATTTATTATAAAAACTATTTTAGTTCATTTTTGGTTTTATACAAACATTTTTTTCTTTATCCTCTTTAAAGACATTTTTTCCCTAAAACCATGTTACAGGCAGCACATTTCCAAAGTTACCTAAGCACTCTTTTTACATGTTTTCACTTAAGTTGGACATCATTTATCATGATCTATTCTCATTTTCCCTTATAAATGTCCAACTATGATTTAAATCCCTTCTTTCATGGGTACCATCATGATACACCCTTGGGTTATGCCTTATGACGTGATTATGATACTCATTTTTTTCCATGGGTAACCCTTATGTTTATTTCTTATGTTTGACTCTTTATGTGACACACATATGAATGAACATGTTATTATGAATGTTTTCAAATAATTATATAATACATTAGGTAATTTTTAGTCTCATGAGATGTCATGTATGGTATTAAGGAGTAAACATAACCCATTATGGGACATTGTCCACCATGTGATATAGTCTTGGTAGTTATCCTTGACACATGTTTATGGAATGTTATATGTTGCTTCCATTTTCCTATATTTACATGATCATAAGATTCCATGTTCTATATTTCATGGTTCTTTTGAGCAAATTATTGTTTTCAACAATACATATTAATGTTATTTAAAGGGGTAGATTATTGAAAATAATACTCTGTCTCTTTATGATAATTTTGATGCTCACAAATACCCTTAGTTATTTTTTAATGATTTTATTTAGTATTTTGTAGGAATTTATTAATTTATTTTACTCTTGATATAACGAGAATTTATTACTTATTCAGAATTTTTTTTAGCGCATTCTAGAATCACTGTTCATACCTTACGTGGATAAATATAGCGCAGAATCTACTTTAGCGCGTTCTGGAATCACTGTTCATACCCTACGTGGATAAAAGTAGCGTAAGGATGAAAAGCGTGTATACTTTTTGAGATAAGAGAAAAGTATGGTTAAACAACCATACGTTTTCAGCAAAGTATGGAAGAAGAACCTTATGTTAGGAAGGAACCTTACATTTTGGTTATCAGCAAAGTATGGAAGGAGAACCATACGTAAATTCTAAATGTTACGTTTGTGTCTCAAAAGTATGGTTCATCAACCTTACTTTTGTAAAAAACCATACGTTCTTGGAAAAGTATAGATCAAGTAAAAGTATGGATCTTTTACCGTACGTTTGAGAGTTGAAGAAAAAGTATGGATGATCAACCTTACGTTTATGTTCAACCTTACATTGTCAACCTTACATTTGAAGACTATGTCATTAACCCTACGTTTGGAGGCCACATCATCAACCTTACGTTTGGCGTCGGAAATTTTGACAGACGATATTTTTATGCAGCGATCAGTAAGCTGATTATTGGGCGGATTTCAAGCCGGATTTAAAGTCATTTTTTAAAGTACGACTTTGACTAATTCAAAGCCTTTTTATTAATGGATTTAAGATCGAATTAAAATGATCTTTTTATGCCGAGTCTTAAGGGAAGTTACGACTTCTCTGTAAATTCAAATTTTTGAATATCGCGAATCAGAAGGTGACTTTTATAGATCTAAATGTGCAGGAGATATGCTCAGCTTTATTATATATGTTCTCTCTAAAACACCAGGTACGTGTGTGTATGTTGATTGATCTATTATTGAAAAAGGTGGAAAATAGAGACTTCAGAAATTCACAATTGATCTGCTATTTCAAAAAGGAGCATCAAAGCTCTGTTTGTTTAAGAAGAAGGAACTCGATAGAAGATTCACTTGTTCTGCATCGAATATCTACTGTGGATCTACTACTGCTGAAGTTGTGAACTATATCTCTATATCTATTGCAACTGGATCGACTCAAAACTACTTCGTCTTGAAAATCAATATTTCTAGAGACTTCGATCCATCTGTTGTCAATTGCATTCTGTTGAAATTGTGAAGATCAACTGGAAAATTTCTTTCTGAAATTCTTTTTGTTCTTGAGTAACCAGCTTCTCGTTCTAAACTGTGTAGATTCATGTTTGAATCAGAAGGCTTTGTTTTGCCTTGGATTGTAAAGGTGTCAACTTCTTGTACTCAGTTGTGAACCGGTCTGTGGAAAAGAGGACCAAATAGTGAAAATCACCAATCTCGTGGAGTTGAGCGTTGGTGGAGTGGACTAGGAGCCTTCTGTTCCCCAAACCACTATACATCTTTGTGTTCTTTTTTTTACTTTTTCCACTGCATGATCAAATCTGATAAAGTATAAAGGACAGAACTTGTTCAATCAAAGAGTTATCGAAAAATTGCAAAAGACACAATTCACCCCCCTCTTGTGTATAATCTGTAGATTCAGATCCAACAATTGGTATCAAAGGTGGATCTTCTGATAGAGCCTTAGCAAGATAGAAGTATTTAAGGATTATACAATAGAGCATCATGACTGATACAAGAGAAGGGATGTCAATGATCAGAGCACCATATTTTAATGGAGACAACTATGGTTGCTGGAAATCATGCATGATAATATATCTGAAAAACCTCAGATGTAGATTATATTCAAAGATTCTGACTCCTTATGAAATTCCTGAAAATCCTGAGACATGGAGTGCTGCTATAGAGGCAAAGTATGATATGAACTCGAAGGCTATGAATGCAATTATCTGCGGTCTAGGACCAGATGAATTTAATAGAGTATCTCAGTTCCCGACAGCATATGAGATGTGGCAAACAATAGTCGTAGCATATGAAGGAACAGACAATGTGAGACAAATGAGATATGCAACTGCCAAATTGAAATTTGATACTTTCAGAATGGTTGAAGGTGAAAGCATTACCCAAATGAATGGGAGATTGACAAAAATTGTCAATAACATAACATCTCTAGGAGAACCTATCAAGCAGGCTGATCAAGCTTTAAAAGTACTGAGGGTACTTCCTACTCAATGGAATGGTATCTCTACTACAATCAGACAATTAACTCCTGTCAAAGATCTAACCATGAGAGAGTTAATTGGTACACTGATGATATATGAAGCTGAAATGCAAGATGAGGCTAATGAACATAAAATGATTATCAAAAGAGAAGATACTGCCTTGAAGGTAACTTCACAACAAAATAATAGAAAGATGAAGAACAGAGAAGTCAAAGCTAAATCAGAAAGCTCTGACTCATCAAACTCAGATAAAGAACTGGATCAGCTAGCCAAGAAATTTAGAAAGTTCTACAACAAGAAAAGAGGCTTTAAAAAATCCTTTAAGGGAGATAATAAGAAAGTAAGATGTTATGAATGTAAGAAGATGGGGCATATCAGACCAGATTTCCCATAATTGAAGGATGCAAAGAAGAAGAAATTCTTCAAAAGAAATGACTTTGAGCAGAAAGACAAGAAATTTATGAAAGCCACTTGGAGTGTATCTGAAGACTCCAGTAGCTCTTCTGAATCAAGCTTAGAGAAAGAAGAAGTTAATCTAAAAGAAAACATGTGCTTTATGGCAGAAATTGATGAGGTACACTCATATTACTCCTCTGAATCAAATTCTGAATCAATCTACACAAATGAAAAACATGCAGCCTATTGCAATATGCTTGAAAAAAGATATGATTCACTATTTAAGAAACATAAGTCACTAAAAAATAAAAAATAAACTGTTTCATATGAAAGAAATACAATGCTGAAACAACATAAGGAATTAACTGATAAATACAATTCGATTAACACTAACTATATTAATTTTGAATCAAGAATAAAAACACTGCAGGATGAAGTAGAATCTTACAAACAGGCTGCATTGGTTTTTAAAAAAGGAGAGAATTCATTAAATGAAATTCTTGGAAAAAATGTCATTAAAAATGATAGATTTGGAATTGGCAGTAAAGGATAAAAACCAAAGCTATATAAAAATTATTTTGTTCCTAGCTCTAAAAAGGTTAATTGTAACTTTTGTGGGACAAAGGGACATATAGCTAAAAACTATTTCTTAAGACAACCTCAAATTTGTGGTATTAAGAAAGCCTATGTTTCAAAAGACTTATATGATTCAGCTAATTTTAAAAGAACAAAGAAAATATGGATACCCAGATCATTGCTAGATAACACCCCTGGACCCAACAAAATATGGATACCAAAGAAATATGTTTGAATGTCTTTGCAGGTAGAAGGCCACAAAAGAAGAAAAGATATATGGTAGATGGATAGTGGCTGCTCAAGACATATGAGTGGAAACTCATTGAATTTTTCTTCACTCACTCAAAAGGAAGGAGGACTTGTCACATTTGGTGACAATTCCAAAGGAAAAATCATTGGCATTGGAACTGTTGGAGATCCAAAAATGATCTCAATCAACAAAGTACTTTATGTACAAAGATTAAGACACAATCTGATAAGTATCTCTCAACTTTGTGATGATGGATATACTGTTGATTTTACTAACAATTGATGTACTGTTTCTAAAGATAAACTGTTTAAATTTAAAGCACCAAGAACTAAAAATGTCTATACTCTGGATTTAAATTCCTCGTGTAAACAACAAGTAAACTACTTTACTGCTAAAGTAAGTGAATCCTGGATCTGGCATAGAAGACTTGGACATTTCAATGTATATGTTTTACATAAGTTATCTAAGAAACATTTAGTTTCTGATTTACCTTGTCTCAAATTTGAAAGTGACAGATTTTGTGATGCATGTCAACTTGGAAAGCAACACAAATCATCCTTCAAATCTATTAATAAGGTTGCTACATCTAAACCTCTAGAACTTATTCATATGGATTTGTTTGGACCCTCAAGAGTAGAAAGCTTAGCTGGTAAATTATATGTATATGTTTTAGTTTATGACTATTCAATATTTACATGGATTTTCTTTTTGAAATTTAAAAATGAAGCTTTTACTTTATTTGAAAGTTTCTGCAAATATGTTCAAAATGAAAAAGGGTTCAATATAATCTCATTGAGAAGTGATCATGGTGGGGAATTTGAGAATCTGGAATTTAATTCCTTTTTCTCAAATATGGGTATTAAACACACCTTATCTGCACCAAGAACACCTCAACAAAATGAGATTGTAGAAAGAAGAAATAGAACTATTCAAGAAATGGCTAGAACTATGTTAAATGAATATAGCCTACCTATATATTTCTGGGCAGAAGCTGTGAATACAGCTTGTTATCTAATTAATAGAGTTTTAATTAGACCTATTTTGAAAAAGACACCCTATGAACTATGGAATAACAGAAAACCTAAAGTAAATTACTTTAAAGTTTTTGGATGCAAGATTTACATCTTAAACACCAAGGATAATCTTGGTAAGTTTGATCCAAAATCTGATGAAGGTATTTTCTTAGGATATTCTGCTACCTCCAAAGCTTATAGAGTTTATAATAATAAGTCAAGGATTGTTGAAGAATCAGTTCATGTGAAATTTGATGAATCTGATCCCTTTAAGAAAAGGACAGAACAAATGGATGAACTTGATTCTAATGATAACATGAGACTTGAGAACTTAAAGAATGATTTTGAAAATGATATAAAAGAAATTCAGTCCAGTTCAGAAGAACATGATACTGAATAACCTTTAAATATATTACCTAGACAGTCTAGAACCCTAAAGAATCACCCTTTAGAAAATGTAATAGGTAACCTATAAACTGGTGTTCAAACTAGAAGAAACTTAGGAAACCTAGTAGAATTCTCTGCCTTATTATCTCAACAAGAACCCAAGACTATAAAAGAAGCTTTAGATGATGAAATCTGGGTAATAGCAATGCAAGATGAATTAAACCAGTTTAAAATAAATGAAGTTTTGGAAATAGTGGAAAGACCTAAGAATTATCCTGTAATAAGAACCAAATGGGTCTTCAGAAATAAACAAGATGATCAAGGCACAATAACTAGAAATAAAGCAAGATTAGTATCTAAAGGATATAATAAAGAAGAATGAATAGATTATGATGATACTTTTGCACCTATAGCTAGGTTAGAAGCCATTATAATCCTTTTAGCTTATGCATCATATATTAATTTTAAATTATTTCAGATGGATGTTAAATCTGCCTTTTTAAATGGTTATTTAATGGAGGAAGTTTATGTTGAGCAACCTCCTGGTTTTGAAAATTCTCAAAATCCAGATTATGTTTTTAAACTTACTAAAGCTCTTTATGGCCTTAAACAAGCACCTAGATCTTCGTATGAAAGATTAAGTTCTTTTCTTTTGAAAAATGATTTTACTGTTGGAATGGAAGACCCGACACTCTTTAAGAAAACTGTGAAAAATAATGTTTTATTGGTTAAAATTTATGTTGATGATGTAATCTTTGGATCAACTAATAAAACTCTTTGTCATGAATTTTCAAAATTAATGCAAGAAGAATTTGAAATGAGTATGATGGGAGAATTAAATTTCTTTTTGGGTCTTCAAATATTTCAAAAAGATTTTGGAAATGTTTTAAATCAAAGAAAATACATTACTGATTTACTTAAGAAATTTGGACTTGAAAACAGCAAGTCATTTACAACTCATATGTGTACTAATATAAAAATTGATTTGGATGAAACTGGAAAATCAGTTGACAACAATTTATATAGAGGTATGATTGGTAGTTTGTTATATCTTACTGTTAGTAGGCCAGATATAATGTATTCAGTATGTCTTTATGCTAGATTTCAATCAAATCCTAAAGAATCTCATCTAACTGCTGTTAAAAGGATTTTTAGATATTTAAAAGGAACTATTTTTCAATCTCTTCTTTATCCTAAAACTTCTGATTTCAATTTGATTTCATATTCAGATGCTGACTTTGGAAGTTGTAGATTAGATATAAAAAGTAAATCACGTACATGTCACTTCTTAGGAAAGTCCTTAGTATCATGGTCTAGTAAGAAACAACATTCAGTTGCCCTGTCAACAGCTAAGGCAGAATATATTTCTGCTGGCAGTTGTTGTGCACAAGTGTTGTAGATGAAAAATACTCTTATAGACTTTGGATTGAATTTTAACAATACATCTATTTTATATGATAATACAAGTGCAATTAATATTTCAAAAAAATCATATTAGTCATTCTAGAACTAAACACATTGATATAAGGCATCACTTTTTAAGAGATCATGTTATTAAAAAGGATATATTTTTAGAATTTATAAATACTGAAATTCAATTAGCAGATATTTTTACTAAACCACTTCCCACTACAAGGTTTGATTTTATTAAGGGGGTCTAGGTTTATTTAATTTTAAATAATTTTTATTTTTATTTACTTTTATTTTGTTTTTTGAATACTGTTTAAGTTTTTTTTTTCTCTCTCCATATGCAAATTTTATTTGTTTTAAATATATGTAATGATTAGTGATTACACGGGAATCAAGGCTGTCAGAGCCTTTTCTTCTTCTAAACTGTTTCACTTCTATTGAAACCCTTTCGAAACCCGAAAATCGCACTTCTGCTCTTAAACCCTAATCTTCGAACCTCTGAAACCCTAAACTTAAAACCTTCATATATTCTTTCAAAGATGGTAAGAACTAAAAGAGCCAGTGAAGTCGAGCCAAGCAATGCCAAGAGACAACACACCGAGGGAAGAAAAATTTTACAGGGCAAGGTAATCGATATCGACTGGTTATTTTAGACAAATCTGTTGTTGAAGCAAGCGCTGTCATTTCAGAATCTTGAACAGCTGTTCAATAGTGAAAATACGGAATTTCTGTATGAAGTAGAACTTAGATACTTCTTCAAATCTGTACAGTTTAGCCTAGGAGATACCAAGGATAGTATTATGGCTAAGATAGAGGATAGGGATTTCTCAATCTCATCAGTAGAGATTAGTCAGATTCTTAACTGCCCTCATGAGGGAGTTTTTCATTTCGATTTAAAAAATATTGGAGATTCTATGCATAAATATGAGGACATCATGTCCTTTATTTTTGGTACTAAGACAATAAAGAAAATGTTTGTCAAGGATTTGGAGCCTGATCAGAAGATTTTGGTCAAATTTATTCAGACTGGAATAGCTCCAAGAATGGCAGAAATGGAGAAGATTTTGTACCATGATATGTATATAATGTTTCTTATGTTAAGCGATATTAAGTTAAACTTTCCAAGATACATGGTAAGGAATCTCAATTACTGCTGTCAAAGCGAGGCCCGGATGAATTTCTACCCTTTTGGTCGATTTATTTCTAAACTGCTGCTTAAGAAAGACATGGTGAGATTAGTGGATGCCCGAGTTACCTATCATCACAGTAATAAGTTTAATGCTTGAACTTTAAAGAAGGTTGGATATTTCCAGAGCACAATTAAAGGAAAACATTTGTCAGTAGGAGCTGAGGAAGACTCAGAGAGTGCTCAGGCTCAACCTTCTAAGTCCAAGGAGGGACAAGCTGAATCCAGAGTCAGCAATGTAGCAAGAAGGATTTGCTTCGAAGTGGAAGATGTTGAGGAAGATAGAAGTCAGGAAGGACTTCAATCAAAAAGAGAGAGACCTGTCAATGAGGAAGTTACTTCCCCTGCTTTGGAAACAACAACAGAATCTTTATTTTCTTATTCTTTTGTAAGAGAAGATGTTGTTGATAAGACCATGGAAGATGTTACTGAAAGAACAACACCAGTAGAGGGATCAGGAGTTCCAGAATAATCTCAAAGGGAGAATCAGGAACATATTGTAGTTGATGTTGAAGTTGCACTTCAACAGGAACAAGAGATGAAGGCAGTGTCTGGTGAAGAAGTGGCCAGACCTCAGGAAACCACTGAAGATATTGTTCTTGAAAACCCAGTAGAAATCCTAGATGTTGATGTTTTTGGTGAGCATGCTTCTGAATCTCACACAGAGGTACTTCAAGAGGATTTTTCTGTGGAGGAGTTTGAGAACTCTAAGGAAAAATCTGTGGACCAACCTTCTCAGGACAGAGAAAAAGAAAAATATGATGCTGAATCATTGCCTTTGGTACTGCTGCATCAACCAGAGAATGTGAATATGAATCAAGCATAGGGTGAATCTGATTCAAGGAAAGAAGAAGTTGAAGAATTGTACAGAAAAGTATCTCAGTTAGAATCTGAGAATGTTTCTCTGAGAAAAGCCTTAGACTTAGAACATTTGAAATTTCAAAAGTTGAAGGAGTGTACAGTTTCAAGGCAAGAAGTTGAAATTTTTAAAGATGATATATTGACTTTTGTTACACAATTGAAATATGAAATGGTTATGAAGTTAAATTTATCAGATCTGAAGTTGTTTATGGAGAACCAATTTACATCAGTTGCAAATATTGTTGTTAGTGGATCAGGTACTTCACCTAATTTAATCAAAAGGTTTCAAGCTATCACAACTGTGATGAGCAAAATGAATGATAGGTTACAAGATCTTCAATGTAACAGTGCTACTTTATCAGTGTTGCTGGAAAATCATAAGTTCTTAGTGGATCAACTGACATCTAGTGAACCATCGGTCAGAATCCTGTTAAATCAGTTGTCAGAGAAGCTGTCAGTGTTTGTTGAAAAAGAGGAAAGGATGCATGAGTTTTTTAGAGTCAATTTAATCGAGGATATTCATATAACTCAAGAGAACAGAGATCTCAATATCAAACTTGGAGATGGGATGATGAAGAGACTTCGAGAACAGTTTACAGAAATCAAGTCTGCAATCCAGAGGAGATAGACCCTGTTGCCTATCTTACCCAAACCTTGATTCCTATGTATCTCATTGTCATGTATATACTGCTGTTTTTGAATGAAATTTTCCTTCATTGTTTATTTGTTTTTATCTCTATTTGTTTTACTAACTTTATTTTTGATATTCTAGTACTCCAGATTTAATTATTGATAAACAGTTAATAATAAGCATTTACCTACAGTTCAGTGCCACATTAAATGTGTTAAAATCCATGATTTTTCATTCTTTTTGATATCACAAAAAGGGGGAGAATTTTGATAAACACAACATCAAAAAGGGGGAGAATTCATTTTATTTAGGGGGAGAATTAAATGAAACTTTATGTAACTAATTTTGAAAGTAAATTTTGTTTAAATAATTTTAATTATTTTATGGGTTTTGTGATCATCAAAAAGGGGGAAAGGGGGAGAATTCATTTTATTTAGGGGGAGAGTTAAATGAAACTTTATGTAACTAATTTTGAAGGTTAATTTTGTTTAAATAATTTTAATTATTTTATGGGTTTTGTGATCATCAAAAAGGGGGAGATTATTGAGAAAAGTATTGTTTTCAACAATACATATTAATGTTATTTAAAGGGGGAGATTATTGAAAATAATACTCTATCTCTTTATGATAATTTTGATGCTCACAAATACCCTTAGTTATTTTCTAATGATTTTATTTAGTATTTTGCAGGAATTTATTAATTTATTTTACTCTTGATATAATGAGAATTTATTACTTATTTGGAATCTGATTTAGCGCGTTCTGGAATCACTGTTCATACCTTACGTGGATAAATATAGCGCGGAATCTGCTTTAGCGTATTCTGGAATCAATGTTCATACTCTACATGGATAAACGTAGCGTAAGGATGAAAAGAATGTATACTTTTTTAGATAAGAGAAAAGTATGGTTAAAAAGCCATACATTTTCAGCAAAGTATGGAAGAAGAACCTTACGTTAGGAAGGAACCTTACGTTTTTGTTATCAGCAAAGTTTGGAAGGAGAACCGTACGTAAATTCTAAACGTTGCATTTGTGTCTCAAAAGTATGGTTCATCAACCTTACTTTTGTAAAAAACCATAAGTTCTTGGAAAAGTATGGATCAAGTAAAAGTATGGATCTTTTACCGTACGTTTGAGAGTTAAAGAAAAAGTATGGATGATCAACCTTACGTTTATGTTCAACCTTACATTTTCAACCTTACGTTTGAAGACTATGTAACCAACCCTACGTTTGGAGGCCACGTCATCATCCTTACATTTGGCGTCGGAAATTTTGATAGATGATATTTTTGTGCAGTGATCAGTAAGCTAATTATTGGGTGGATTTCAAGCCGAATTTAAAGTCGTTTTTTAAAGTATGACTTTTACTGATTCAAAGCCATTTTATTAATGGATTTAAGATCGAATTAAAGGGATCTTTTTATGTCGAGTCTTAAGGAAAGTTACGAATTCTCTGTAAATTCAAATTTTTGAATATCACGAATTAGAAGGCAACTTTTATAGATCTAAATGTGCAGGAGATATGCTCAGCTTTATTATATATGTTCTCTCTAAAACACCAGGTATGTGTGTGTATGGTGATTGATCTATTATTGAAAAAGGTGGAAAACAGAGACTGCAGAAATTCACGATTGATCTGTTATTTCAAAAAGGGGCATCAAAGCTCTGTTTGTTTAAGAAGAAGGAACTCGATAGAAGATTCACTTGTTCTGCATCGAATATCTACTGTGGATCTAATACTGCTGAAGTTGTGAACTATATCTCTATATCTATTGCAACTGGATCGACTCAGAACTGCTTCGTCTTGAAAATAAATATTTCTAGAGACTTCGATCCATCTGCTGTCAATTGCATTCTGTTGCAACTGTGAAGATCAACTGGGAAATTTCTTTCTGAAATTATTTTTATTCTTGAGTAACCAGCTTCTTGTTCTAAGCTGTGTAGGTTCGTGTTTGAACCAGAAGGCTTTGTTTTTCCTTGGATTGTAAATGTGTCAACTGCCTGTACTCAGTTATGAACCGATCTGTGGAAAAGAGGACCAGATAGTGAAAATCACCAAGCTCGTGGAGTTGAGCGTTGGTGGAGTGGACTAGGGGCCTTCTCTTCCCCAAACCATTATACATCTTTGTGTTTTTTTTTACTTTTTCTGCTGCACGATCAAACCTGATAAAGTATAAAGGACAGAACTCGTTCAATCAAAGAGTTATCGAAAAATTGCAAAAGACACAATTCACCCCCCTCTTGTGTATAATCTATAGATTCAGATCCAATAGGTTCCTTGTGTTTATTCATGATCCATGCCTTTTATGTTATCATGTTTTGTATTCTAACCCATGTGTTATACTTTATTCTCATTTTTATTCCATTATAGGGATTTTTATATCATTCCTTTGTTTATGTATTCTTCGGGTTATCCTATGTAGATATAGGAGCTCAAAGGAAGTTAGGAGCTCATTATGAACAATAAATAACAGATCTTCTTAATTTTAGTTTTATGTTTTCTAATTATGTACCTAGTATCCCTAAGACACTGAACTTTTTTATCCTTGGTTTTTATTTTAAGGATAATTATTCTTAAAATCATGTAGTAATATGTATAAAAGGGTATGGTCTCTATAGAGCATATTTTGGAGATGGGAAATGATGAACTACACAATGTGTACGTCATATATAGATCATGTATATCATTAATTCTCCATACCATCAGTCTCACACGGTTTGACTATGTATAATGATCACACGGATTGCATGAATTTCGCCGCTAACCCGTGTAGACTACACGACGTGTACGCCATCTACACACTGTGTAATCCAACATGCCTTGTACCAGGTTGGCTCGGTCTACACATGGTGATAAATATATGCACTGCGAGTAATTACTGTTCGACGCGTCATGTATCCCGCAACACAGCTAGGTGCAGTGCACTTAGGTACACGGCATGTACTCCTTTTACACACCATGTAATCCCATGCTATCCAAGCATATTCCTTGACACTTCCCGATGACATCTATGATCATTATCTATTTATTATTGAACTTAATAAAGTGTGAATCTTGAACAAAGAAATAAAATTTTCAAAAAAAATTAATTCAAATCGGATTACATAACGAATAATATGAAATAAAAAATTCAACCACAATTTCACATATTGATCAACAATCAAATAAATGGTTATAAATTTAAAATGTGACCGCTCTAATGTCACTTGTAGGTTCTTGGTGCAGCAGAAGCACCTTTGGTAGGTATTAAATTAAAATTTCTTTTAATTTAGAGTTACCTGAAACCCTAAGAGATGATCTTTCACATTTAATTTATAAATAATTTATTTAAATCAAGAAGAAATGTTTATCTCATCTTAGGATATTTTCTTTGATGACATTGTTGATATTCTAAAAACCATTTAAGATTACCTTTTTTGCATTGTAAGGATTCAAGTGTAGAATCCCTCTAGTGGTGATCTGCACATGCTCCTTTGATCTCCAAAAAACACCAATTGATTTATGAGTGCTAGCACGACGAATCAAATGTCATGTGCTTTTCATCTTGATTACTTCAAGATCCTTCGGGCTTGAAGGTGTTATTATCGTTCTTGAGAGGAAGAGGGGAAGAATCCGAGAGAGAGAGAGAGAGAGAGATTTGTTGTGCGCAACGATTCCCTATCCTCATTTTTTGATTAACCATGTGCAATAGACATAACCATCTATTTATATAGCTAGAGTTTATGTTAAAATAATATTTAATTATGTACCGACTATTAAATAATATTATAATATTTAATAAACCTCATGTCATATAATAATAATAATATTATTATTATTTTAGGGTGTGCACTAACTTGTGCAACGATACATATTATTTTACCGACTTGTAAATTAATATACATCATCGTACATGATCTTGATCCTCTTGAACTCCTCAGCATTTACTGAATACCAGAATAAAATTTTTATTAACTTAAATAAATATTTCATTCAAAAACCAGTGAATAAATATTTATTAAATATTCAACAAATAAAATAAATATTTTATCCAAATATTTATTAAATATTCATGTAATAAAATAAATTATTTATTTAATGAATGAATAATTATTTATTACCTTGTGAATATTAGTGATCAATAAAACTTGAATAAAACTATTCCTCATTCATGAGAATAATATTTTTTCCAGTAATTAGATTTTAATAAAATTTAATTGAGGTCAACGAAAATTATTGTCTAGCAACGGGTCAAGGCACTCAAAAAAAATTAATGTCTCAACATCGACAACTACATACGAACGCTCGTTGTGTAATATAATATATTTGTTTCAACATCTCATCAAGCTGGTTCCACATCCGTGTCATCAACCTATATGTTTGATATGTCTTTCTTTGACTATATGAAATAAACGTTGTTACACCATGGTTATGGAATTTAATACGATAGTTATATTTCAATCAATGAGTCAAGATATCAACTTCCATAAAGATGGAAGGAACAAATCCTTCCTCGACATATCCATTAATAACATGTCATTCTTGATGCACCCAACGTACCATACTTTCCGCCAACATATGACATGGCAGTTTTCGCAAGTAAGTCTAAGTGTGTGAGTCATGACATGAATTAATAATAATCTTAAAGTCTAATAACCATTACACATGCTTGTCGGTAGGAATATATGACATCAAAAGATTTAGAATTCTTACTAACGGGTATGTACTTATAAAATCTAATCTTAGAGATTACCAAGTACGATCTTCGTGATAATAAGTATCATCCACTTATGAGTACTTGCACCTGATGATCTATATACTATGTTCCCTATCGTAGTATGTTATCCGACCGTAGAACTATTTTTAAGAATATTGTCATGACATTTCAAGGTTTTCATTATAGCGGAGAACTGTTGTGACCTTATCAATGTGATAGATATTTTAGGACATTATCGCATCAATGTTATGCAAAAGAATCAATATGTGATAAGATATTTATATTAATATCCACTCATTGAATATACGTGTAATTTTAAGTATAAAATTAGTTGGTTCTTGGGCACCAACTTTAACATACACTTGGGTACCAGAGCAAACCTCGCTTTTTGTAGGTTCAGGTAGGGAAGAGGCTCATTGTTGCAGGATCAAGCATGATAGCTTAAAGAGGATTGAAGATTGGGATGAGGTGTGGCTCGGGGATGATAATGTCTTTGTTCTTTTATTTATTTTTGTATATGTGATTGGTCTAGTGAGCGATCGGTGTTGCTGTATGCTGGCATAAACGTGAGTCTCTATGATTGTTTCCTTCCGCATTTCATTTGATATAGCATATTATGTTTACTACTTCTTCTTACTTGGGTTTATGTTATGGATGATGTTTGGTCTATTTTTATATGTTATCACGCACTCTGGTACAAGGGTACAACCTCCCCGCGACAACATCCCAGTTAGCAGCTTCTGGTGTATGGGGAGGCATGTCCGAGACTTTAGTAGCCTCCGACCTGATTACTGTAGAGTGAATCGGGGCGGGGTGTTGCTGATAGCATGCATGTAATAATAAACAAAGTAAAGATTTTTGTGCATGATGAGAAGCATAATGGAACCTTTGAGATACATTATGTTGTGTGATTTTGGAAAGATGGCAAAGGAGTGCGAATTTGTAATACAATTTTGTGTTTTTTTTATCGTTCATGACATCCCCATTCATCATGAAGCTAGGTAGGGTGGGATCCAATATTGGTGATTTATGAAAGATCATCTAAGATTTCAAATACCAATTTGTCCTCAAATATATAAGCATATCTCGATGTCAGAATTCACTTGAAGTACATATTTTGACGAAGATAAAATGGAATGTAACCGATTTTATGGGTCTCAATTGACATGATTTTAATATACATGTATTATACCATATGACATCCTTGTTTTTTTTTAAGAATTTTGTTATAGGTTTGTTTGTCACAACTGACTAATGTTTTTAATACATAATTTGAATATCATTTTACATGTGATTTTTTGTATTTTAATGAAATAATTTTTTTGAAAACAATTGTTTTATGCATTTCATGATTTTTTGGGATACATTGATAGTTACGTGACGATTTGAGATTTTGTTGACACATCTTTGTCATTGATAGTTAAGTGACGATTTTAGAAATATATTAAAATTTAATTAGTTTTACTGTTGATGCGAGTGAAGAACGGCGGAGTGCGGGGGTTCGGTCTGTTCGTCTTCTTCAAACCAGGGCCCTAATTTCTGGCCTCACGAACCGCTCCTCCACCCCCTCCCCCTCCCTCCCGCCGTTCTTCACTCGCATCAACAGAACCCCCGCACTCCAAAACGATCCGATTCGGTTTCCGTCCCCGCTTCCTTGTATTATACAGAAGAACTTCCTTCCGATTCTTTGGTTGATCCGGTCACCATGGACATGGATGCCATCAAAGGAAGCTTAGATTCGTGCAAATTCGATAGCAACAACGTGGGCTGCCCTCAGAGTACCGCCGTTTCTGCCATCCAGGATTCTCACTCCTCGTCGGCCGTCGCCGTCTCTCCAGACGCCACTCTCGGCCGCCATATCGCCCACCGCCTCGTCCAGATCGGCGTCAGCGACATCTTCACCGTCCCCGGCGATTTCAACCTCACGCTCCTCGACCATCTAATCGCCGAGCCCGGCCTCAACAACGTCGGCTGCTGCAACGAACTCAACGCCGGCTATGCCGCCGACGGCTACGCTAGGGCGCGCGGCGTCGGCTCCTGCGTCGTCACCTTCACGGTCGGCGGCCTCAGCGTTCTCAACGCCATCGCCGGCGCCTACAGCGAGAATCTCCCCATCATTTGCGTAGTCGGAGGCCCTAATAGCAACGATTTTGGAACCAGCCGGATCCTTCATCACACCATCGGACTGCCCGATTTCAGCCAAGAACTACGTTGCTTCCAGCCCGTCACCTGCTTCCAGGCGGTTATTACCAATCTGGAAGATGCACACGAACTTGTGGATCGAGCCATATCCAGAGCTCTGGTCGAGAGCAAGCCGGTTTACATCAGTGTCGGTTGCAACCTGGCAAGCATACCCCATCCAACATTTAGCCGTGAGCCAATCCCTTTTGCTCTCTCCCCACGACTGAGTAACAAGATGGGATTAGAAGCCGCCGTGGAGGCTGTAGCAGCCTTCCTAAACAAGGCAGTGAAGCCGGTCCTAGTGGGAGGGCCTAAGCTCCGCGTTGCCAAGGCCTCTGATGCCCTTGTGGAACTTGCAGATGCCTGTGGCTATGCCTTTGCTGTGATGCCATCTGCAAAGGGGCAGGTGCCCGAGCACCACCCCCGCTTCATTGGGACATATTGGGGAGCCGTGAGCACCTCCTTCTGTGCTGAGATTGTGGAATCCGCTGACGCATACCTCTTTGCCGGGCCGATCTTCAACGACTACAGCTCGGTCGGCTACTCCCTCCTCCTCAAGAAGGAGAAAGCAATCATCTTGCAGCCAGACCGAGTCATAGTGGCCAATGGGCCGGCCTTCGGGTGCGTCTTGATGAAGGACTTCCTCCAAGCCCTGGCGAAGAAGCTCACCTACAATCCCACGTCTTACGATAATTACCGCCGCATCCATGTCCCGGAAGGCGTTCCCCTCAAGTGCGAACCCCGGGAGCCCCTCAGGGTTAACATCCTTTTCCATCACATACAGAAGATGCTGTCACATGACACGGCCGTGATTGCCGAGACCGGGGATTCCTGGTTCAACTGCCAGAAACTGAAACTGCCCAAGGGTTGTGGGTACGAGTTCCAGATGCAGTATGGCTCCATTGGGTGGTCCGTCGGCGCCACCCTCGGATATGCACAGTCGGTGCCCGAGAAGCGTGTCATAGCTTGCATCGGCGATGGGAGCTTTCAGGTAACCATGCAGGATGTGTCTACAATGGTGCGATGCGGGCAACGGACAATCATCTTCTTGATAAACAATGGAGGGTACACCATTGAGGTCGAGATCCATGATGGACCATACAATGTGATCAAGAACTGGAACTACACGGGGTTGATGGAGGCAATCCACAACGGAGAAGGCAATTGCTGGACAGCCAAGGTGTACTGTGAGGAAGATTTGATTGAGGCTATTGGGACGGCTACCATGGAGAAGAAAGACTGCCTGTGTTTCATAGAGGTGATTGTTCACAAGGATGATACGAGCAAGGAGCTGCTGGAGTGGGGTTCCAGGGTGTCTGCTGCCAACAGCCGCCCCCCAAATCCTCAGTAACTGGTGGCGCTGCAGCAAAGACATCTGGTGTGGCTCGAGGCTCTTCCTTCTTTTGTTGTTCTTTCTTGCCTAAATAAAGATGGACCATCTTAGTTTGTTATAACAAGATAGGCTGTTTCTTGAGTTTTATGTGAATTCCACCGAAATTTGGCGATTTGGGTTTCCTAAAATAGGAAGAATCCATGAGTTATGATCGGGAATACACATATATAAATGTTGTCTTTGTCATAATGCTCTGATGTGTCTTTTATTTTGTGGTTTCTCACCAATTGGATTTGCTGGATTTGCTGGACCTGTGTATTGCCTTTGAAGGCCAGTCCCTTGCCTTAGCCACTCTTATGTCATCTTATGTTTTGGATGCTTCCATTGATTTTGGATCGTCCACTTGTGTCTGATGTAATCACCTCTCACATGCCATCTTGCTTTGATTGATGGTGTGACTGT
Organism: Viscum album; assembly: GCA_963277665.1. Classification (NCBI taxonomy): domain Eukaryota; kingdom Viridiplantae; phylum Streptophyta; class Magnoliopsida; order Santalales; family Viscaceae; genus Viscum; species Viscum album. The sequence goes on from OY728135.1 coordinate 1,842,693,111, forward strand.
TCAGTTACTTCTCATGACACCCATTTATTACTTGGTTGGCAATTCGTTTTGAAGAAGGGTTTCTTAGTCCTGTGCTCTTGATCGCCATGTGTGAAGAGATAGAGATGAACTCCGGTGGTTGTTTTTTTGTTCTTGTGTTGCTCAATATGAGCTCCTGATGTTGTTGTGATTTGATGGAGATCACAAAGAGGCTTCTTGACTGGCATGTGTGGGTGATCCCCTATACTTACAGCCAACGAACCTGGCTGACAATGGCAGGGACTAGACGACGACACTGAAATCACTTAGGCTGGTATAATCTTTTATTTGTGAATTTTGAACTTCTCTGAATCCGATCATGCTGTCACTATTTCCTTGAACACCATTCTTTTCAGAATATCATGTTAAGAAACAAACTACTTTCGTGTTAGGAAATAACTATTTTTCCTTTTAATAGGAATATTTAACAAATAAACTACTGTTTTCATTTCATATACGACAATCTATATGTTTAGAACATTTTCTTGAACCTAGACATCACATGCCTAGTTCATCTATTCTCAACACTTGAGAACACTGAGTAAACTTTTCTTGAATTCATCCACATTGTTAGGACATTTCCATCAAAGACAACGAGATAAATTCTCTAACTAGAACTAGCTTTAAAGAAACCTTAAGAGAATCATTCTATGCTTCACATAAACATATTAGATTCACCTGTTGAACATCTTTAATAGTTTGGTTACTTAGGAAGGTATTTCTCTAAAATATAGAATCTCGTTTACAAAAGAAATTTCTTAAGTTATCGGTCTCAAGTTGCATTAAGCTTCTCCTTCATCAAGTCAAAGTGAAGTTTGATGATGTTGATGTTATTTATCTATAACAAAATCTTTTATCAGATAAGTATTATGTTTTGCATCTTTTCATCAAGGAATTTTAATGAAAGTACTCCTACTAAAATGATGACCACAAAAATCATATCCATTTAGTGAGGCAAGATCCATATTTCACTGAGAAATGACTCATCACTTTAGTTATTTAGGTAGAGATTCATCTCAATCACAACAGTTGTGATTCATGAATAATTGAGTGGAAAACTCTTTGTCTATATCCACCATATGGATAATACTCAATTTTATTCATCTACTATCCCAACCCTTGGGGTTTCCCAGCTAAGTGTAACCCAAAGAAAATGTAAAAAATAAGCTCACACAAGACAATACAGGGGCACCTTGTTTTGGCGTTAAACTACTCTATTGGATAGTATATAGTCCCTCATTTCTCGCTTTCCTTACACAAGATAATCTAGGGGAACCCTGCTTTAGTGTGAAACTACCTGGTTGGATGATCAATGTATCGAAAAGTGATTCTTTGGAATGAATCTCACACTTAGTATTTTAGAGTTTTTTTCATTTTAAAATACCACCTACTTAATATACATCATATGCATAATAAATTCATAAATATTGCATCTTATGAAATCTTTATCTTCTCATGTTTTATTCCTTTGTTTATGCTAGATTTTAACGATTTAGTTTTGGAATCCTTATTTCATCCTTCAAATTAATATGCTCACACCACATTAATATGTAACTCTTTACTCAACCCACAAGTTTGTGTTATTTACCTAAAAATAGAAGTCATGTATACCCATACATATCCAAATTCATCATATGAATAATGTACATGAACTTTTCTTCTAAAGGAATAGAGTTATATGAGATTGAAAATCTCCACATGAGTAAGCATGAAGCAATAGATAGTCAACCCTCACCTTTCTAGAACTAGGCATAACCCTCCAGGCCAATGGATAGTCTGAACCCAAATCCCTCTCCCTAGGGAGACTTTACTAAAGAGAAATTTTTTTTCATGATATCTTTAACATCTAATATTCACAAACTATATTCAAAAACTATTCTCTAGCACATAACTATAAATACAATCCGAGGTCAATGTCGATGAAAAAATAAATTTTACGGAGTCATACCTTGCATGTAATGAAATGCTCTATCTCCTAGATGTAATTTATCACATAAATAAAGAATACACAATAGTCACATTTTATAAACAATTTATGTACACGAATAAAGAAAGGAATAACTTCTAAATAAATAAACATTTCATAAATTTAAACACGAGATAAACTTTTATAAAATTTTCATAAATAATGTTTAGTAAAAACATTTTATAATTAAGCTAAACATCATGGATATTCCATAATCATGAATATAAACACTTTATATCTACTTTCAATATGAAATCTTTCATATTATTCATTATATGACATTTCACTTTAAATATATGATATTATTATGAAATATAAAAAAATTACAATCCAATTTCTATTATCTAAACTATTTACATAATCTAAATGTCACAAAATATAACATTATCTAAATCTTGTTCAAATCTATCATCAAAACACTTTTGATGTTGTCTAAATAATTACCTTAAATAAAGACCCTTTAAACAATTCAAATGAATTAATTATAAACAATTCATAATTTTAAATATAAACTCCTTTGTACTTTGGCCTTCTTTATATAATTTATAAATTCTTTATAAATTACTCTTATGATTTCTAAATAATTTTTTTATTTTAAGACCACAAAGCATTCCATATAATTTGGTAAAAGGTAAAATACCTTTTACTATGATTTATAAACATTTTATAAACCATATAAAATTGAAAAAGATATTCTTAATATCAACTCATTAATATTAATGGAATATTTATATAAATGGTTTCAAAACGTTTAATTAATTAACCCTAATCATTTTATAGTTTTTTAATTTATAAAACACTTATAAATTCTGTAACGAACCAACCCAGAATACCATCTAAACCGGTATCTGAGCTGATTCATCCTTAACCCGAAGAGCATTCTCGATCTCCACGTGTCGGAGACAAGCACCTGGGTATCAACAAATAACCATTGGGAGCGATTTCACCCTAAAAATATTACAATAACAGAGTACAATGTAGAAACATCGTCAGATATATATCAATAAATACATACATATCAAAGTACAAAGAGACACTAAGAAAACTGAAAGTGAAAAACAACAACCAAAACCTGCCTCCTGATGGTCCATGATCACCCACCATGTCCCAAGTCACCCACCCTTGGTCACCCAAGCACAAACTCACAAAGGATAGCATGAACACCTGCTATATGATAATAAATGGATGCAAACACCAAAAGGTACAAATAGGGTGTGAGATAAAGTGCCTAGTAGGATTCTACCAAAGATTCTATGCAGTTACTTCATAAGGTAATTGAAATATGCTAAAAGAGGAGTACAAAGAAAAGTATGGAGATTAGTTTAAGAATAGAGTTTTAAACATTTAAAAATCATTTATCAAACTAAACCTGTAAAACATGTAATTTCGCCATTTAAAAACTAAACATTTTATTAAAAAGCTTTGAAACCTATTTCACAAGCTAAAGTTAGATAATCAAGAAAAAATGAGAATATACACCTAATATGTAAAGATGAACAAGAATGAATACAATAGAGCCGAGGTTCATAATAACAATAAATGAAGCAAGGAAACTCCAGTGCCAAATGGTGTCAACCAATGATGTCATGTATCAAGATCAAGTATATGGATGTCATGGGTACAACCTAGGTACGATAGTGAGTCCACCTTAGAATAGCTAATCAAAATACATGACTAATTTCTGGGCTAACATCTAGTCTCACGGGTCTAAAGCAAACCAGTTCCCACTACTGGAAATATACTATATCCCAACGGTTCTGAACCGTTGGGAAAGCCCCTCAAACCGTTGGGAAAGGTTTTCCCAACGGTTATGAGAACCGTTGGGAAGTAAGCCGTTGGGAAAAGGTTTTCCCAACGGTTTACTTGAAACCGTTGCAATAGCCCATAGAAATTTAGTTTTTCCCAACGGTTCTCACAAACCGTTGGGAAAACTCAAATGCCACACATTTTCCCAACGGTTCCAAACCGTTGGGATATACCATGTGGAACAATTTCCCAACGGTTTTAAACCGTTGGGAATTGGTGAAGTCTTTCCCAACGGTTTAGAACCGTTGGGAAAAGACATGCTAGAAACTTATATGCCAACGGTTTGAAACCGTTGGCATACCCTATGCTGCAAATTGCAGCACCCTGCAATTTGCACAGCCCCTGTCTATCACCACCGGTCATCAGGGCTCATTTTCACCTCATTTTCACCTCATTTTCGATCCAACTATTGTACCAGTAATAAAATAAAACATACATATTCAATTACGAACAAATTCATACACATTTAACATATAATGGATCCTGAAACTATACAAATCCATAATTAAATTACAATTCATAAACATACATAATTCATATAGAATTCAATTTAAAATTTAGATGACAATTATACGTGGAATCTGAAATTCAATTCATAATATGATCGGTTTTTTCTATACCATATATTTTTACCTCAAATGATGTCCATTTTAAACAAAATACATACACCTGAAGTGATACCGGCCACACCGCACCTCAGATTGAGGCGGGGTTAACTCGTACACGTCACATTTGACTCATGGATCGTTGTGCTAAAGTATCGACAGAATCCTAATACGTTTGGTCGGTTTTCCGTATGCCAGTTGATGTTTTTCACTTAAAATGGCGTCCTTTTGAAACAAAAGACGGACACTATGAGTGGTGCCGACCACACCGCGTCTCCAATTGAGGCGGGGTTGATTCGTACACGTCACATATGACTCATGGATCGTTCTCCTAAAGTTTAAATGGAAACCGAATGCGTTTGGTCGGTTTTCCGTATGTACCTAAAATGTTGTACATTTTAAACAAAAGAGTGACACTTAGACTCATCCCGACCACACCGCGACTGAGATTCATCCCGGGTTGGCTCGTACATGTCACATATGACCCATGGATCATTGTGATAAATTATAAAAAGATTCCGAATGCGTTTGGTCGGTTTTGCGTATGCCAGTTGTTCTTTTCATTTATAATCATGTCCATTTTAAACAAAAGAGACATAGTTAGAGCGGTGTCGGCCACACCACATCTCAGATTAAGACGGGGTTGACTTGTACACGTCACATATGACCCATGGATCGTTGTGCTAAAGTATCGATAGAATCCGAATGCGTTTGGTCGGTCTTCCGTATGTCAGTTGATATTTTTCACTTAAAATGACGTCCTTTTGAAACAAAAGACGGACACTTTGAGTGGTGTCAGCCGCACCGCATGTCGGATTGAGGCGGGATGATTCGTACACGTCACATAGGACTCATGAATCGTTCTCCTAAAGTTACAATGGAAACCGAATGCGTTTGGTCGGTTTTCCGTATGTACTTAAAATGGTGTACATTTTAAACAAAAGAGAGCCATTTAGACTGATCCCGGTCACACCGCGACTCGGATTGACCCGGGTTGGCTCGTACACGTCACATATGACCCATGGATCGTTGTGATAAATTATCAAAAGATTCGGAATGCGTTTGGTCGGTTTTGCGTATGCCAGTTGTTCTTTTTCACTTATAATCATGCCCATTTTAAACAGAAGAGACATAGTTAGAGCGGTGTCGGCCACACCGCGTCTCGGATTGAGACGGGGATGATTGGTACACGTCACATATGACCCATGGATCGTTCTCCTAAAGTTTCAATGGAAACCGAATGCGTTTGGTCGGTTTTGCGTATGTCAGTTCTTTTCACTTATAATCCTACCCATTTTAAACAAAACAGACACAGTTAGAGCAGTGTTGACCACACCGCGCCTCGGATTGTGGCGGGGATGATTCGTACACCTCACATATGACCCATGAATCGTTCTCCTAAAGTTTCAATGGAAACCGAATGCGTTTGGTCGGTTTTCCGTATGTACTTAAAATGATGTCCATTTTAAACAAAAGAGAGCCACTTAGACTGATCCCGGCCACACCGCGACTCGGATTGAGCCCGAGTGGGCTCGTACATGTCACATATGACTGATGGATGTTGGGTCGGAGGTGAGTGTAGTTGATGTAGAGGCAAGGGATTTCTCTGGCTCCACCGGCTGACCGGTGCTGAGCCACCGGCTGGCCGGTGGTCTGGACAGAAGCATGCTATTCTGTCTGGGTTCCACCGGCTGGCCGGTGGTCAGGCACCGGCTGGCCGGTGGTCTGGACAGAAGGTATTCCATTCTGTCTGGGCCCACCGGTTGGCCGGTGGCCATACACCGGCTGACCGGTGGCACTTGGCAGAGGGCAAGGCCTTCTGCCTTGTCCACCGGCTGGCCGATGGGCTGGATCCGGCTGGCCGGTGACCTTACCGGCTGGCCGGTGGTCTCACACCGGCTGGCCGGTGGACTTAAAATGACGTCTTTTTGAAACAAAAGACCGACACTTTTTGAGTGGTGTCGGCCACACCGCGTCTCCGATTGTGGCGGGGTTGATTCGTACACGTCACATATGACCCATGGATCGTTCTCCTAAAGTTTCAACGGAAACCGAATCCGTTTGGTCGTTTTTCCGTATGTACTTAAAATGGTGTTCATTTTAAACAAAAGAGAGCCACTTAAACTTATCCCGGCAACACCGCGACTCGGATTCATCCCGGGTTGGCTCGTACACGTCACATATGACCCATGGATTGTTGGGATAAATTATCAACAGATTCGGAATGCGTTTGGTCGGTTTTCCGTAAGCCAGTTGATTCTTTTCACTTAAAATGACGTCCTTTTGAAACAAAAGACGGACACTTTGAGTGGTGTCGGCCACACCGCGTCTCCGGATTGAGCTGAAACCACCGTGAAACATTCTAATTATTATTCGTGACGTGTACGCGCAGACGGCACGTCAATCGGACGTGCGGTTTGCGCGGTACGACTCAATATTAGTGTTTTAAGTGATGCGCGCGCTTCGTAAACGCGCATGAGGGGGGTCCAAACGGGCCGAACGATGTCGGAATGGCCTGAAATCAGACGACAAATACGGGTGAGTGATTTCTGAAGTGGTCGAGCAGACGGCACGTCAATCGGACTTGTCGTGTGCCCGCGGTGACCGACAACGCAGTTATGGTGTCATAAACGGCCAGAACGGGCGTCCAACGGTCAAATTCATAGCGGACGGCCTCAGATTGATCTGAAACCACCGTGGAACATTTTAATTATTATTCGTGACGTGTACGCGCAGACGGCACCTCAATCGGACGTGCGGTTTGCGCGGTACGGCTCAATATTCGTGTTTTAAGTGATGCGCGCGCTTCGTAAACGCGCGTGAGGGGGGTCCAAACGGGCCGAACGATGTCGGAATGGCCTGAAATCAGACGACAAATACGGGCGACTGATTAAAATAATTCAACTCCAATACTATACTACGAGTCTAGATAAAACCAACAACTAGAATAGATTAAACATCACATGTCAAGTCAAAAATGTAACGGATCAATATGTCCCACATCAGCATCACCATCTCCATCATCATCATCATCATCGCCCTCGTCATCGTCCTCCTCATCGTCATCACCCTCCTCAACGCCTTCCTCCTCGCCTTCGCCCTCCTCCTCGCCCTCCTCATCTCCATCCTCTTCCGAATCAGACTGCTCGCCATCATCATCTTCAAGCTCGACATCGGCCTGACCACCACTGGAACTGCCACCTGGTGCACCATATATAGAATGTATCGACGACATGTATTCATCAATCGCTGGGCTGGCCTCTGCTGGAAGTGTTGGACGCAGAACTTCAATAAATTTCATAAATGCACTGTTTGCCCTTGCAGACTGTTCTGCCGTCTCTGTGGCCCTTTTCTCAGCCTGTTCTGCTTGTGCCCTAACTTGCTGCAGCTCGGTGGCACTACAACTCGTACCTGAGGCAGGCCAATACCTCGTCGGGGCTATCCTAGGTCGGCAGCGTACTCTGCCAGAATGATCATCTCCCAACACCTGATGTAAGTGATCAGATGGCCCAAAATTGTCTGCTTCTTGGGCATCGAGGGCCTCTAAAGCATCCTGTTACAAATATAAATATATTGTTAAGTTACGAAATAGATATTAAAATATAAAATCAACAGATTAAAACTTACAATCTGCTGCTGAGTCGCTTCGTTGACAGCACGTCCATCCTTTTTTCGTCTACTCGAGCAAAACAGTTTTGCTCGAGGCACACGTCCTTCAATATTTTGTACTTTCCTCTACAATGACATTGAAAACAAAATTTATATAAATACTTCAGCAAATAATTAAATAATTGAGGAAAAAAAAGAAAATGTAAGTCGTAAAGAAAACTTATAAACAATTGTCATACCTGCTGCCTCTCATGATCCGGCATCGTCGTGCGTCCTAGTGTATGGAGGTATTTTTTTGCATCAATGTTTTTTTTATTTTTACCAGATGATTCCTAAATAAAATTCGATAATGCAAAGGATAATATTAATGCAAAACTTGAAAGTTATTATTTAAATACCTCAAATGTAATTCATACCTTAAACTGGGTACTCGTCCAATGAGTAATCATCTGACGATACTGCTCTATAGGACAATCATCCACGACTGGTACCGCCTCTAACTCAGTGCCAACTCTAGCACGCCAGCCAATATACAGCTCATGCTTGTAGGCTCTCCAAAGCTCGCCTAAATCCTTTAGACGTTCCATTCGTGCACCCTCACCATCAGGAAAATTAAATCGAAGCTGAAATGAAAATATTAATTTATATAAATACAAAAAAAATTCATGGCATTAAATACAACAGATTTTTTTACCCATATCTCTGACCAAGCTCTATCTTTGACCTCATGTGGCAAATGTCTCCACGACAGCGGGCTGACGGGAATGATGTCGGAGTATTTGGCAAGCGTCGCCATAAAACTCCGACATTGCTGCCCTGTTTTCTCAACCATCTGATTGTCTTCATTATATTCCACCATAACTTGTGTGCGACGGTTCCACACCGAACGCATGCGTGTACGGCCCCGCCCCCGCCTCCTTTCAGTAGATGTATCTGTCATGAAAGAAAAACAAATATTTTATCAAAACATGTTATAATGAAAATAAATATTACTATAAAAATTTGATAGGGTTTTATAAATATACCTGTGCTAGTCTGATCAATGAGTGGCGCCGGATCCACAGAACCTGATGGAACACCCTCTGGTGGAACGGGAGTCGAAGACGATGGAATATAAAAGCTCGGAGAGACAGAAGTAGAAGGAAAAGAAGATGGAACAACTGTATGACCTGATGCTGACTGGGGAGTGGGAATCATCATGGGATGTGAAAATGATGGGGCAGAAGATGCAGAAGGTAGCGAAAACATGGGAGGTCTAAATATCCCGTGTGTCCCTAACGACACACCGGGATCAGAATGTGGGAAGGCTGAAATGTCAGTGGGAGGGGCAGGGTCTAGTCGGGCACGCGCAGCTCTACGTCCACCTCTGGTACGAACCCTCCTCGTACCACCGGCCTGAGTACTCGGACCAGTACTAGGCTCCTCGTCGAATAACTGTCGACGTAATGGTGGATCCTACAAAAAAGTTTACAAAAAAAATTAATCACATGACATTATATATTCTGTAAATATATATATATATATTTGAAATAAAGTACTCACTGTAGGCACTAATGGTGGAATGCCCAGCTCCTCCATCCGACGATTGTTCTCCGCCATTTTTTTTCTTCGTCTCTCTTCAATTGGCTTCATTTCCTGCATTGGAAAACAAATATGTAATTAATTAGAAAAAGAAAATTAATGTGTAAACCAAAAAACTAAATATATGAGGGAATGAGGGGATTCATTGGTAATTTACCTATCAATTGTTTTAGAAGAGCTTGAATGAATTTAATAAAACATACAAGTTGTAATGTTCACCAAGTTTGAAATATTGTTTGATTTGGTTTGAATACAGTTCAATTCCAAATTAGAAAATGCAATTCAAATAAAACAGCAACCAATAAACATTGAAAATTCACATAACGGTCAAGTCAGCTAAAACATATTTGTGATCAATACTAAATAAATATGAATATTACCAACCTTAACAACCCAACTCGAGGTAAACCAAAAGAATTGAGAACATGGATGAATGATTCTATATATTTCCAACCACAACTTCAGGTTCACAATCAACTCTGACAATTGAGCTATTGGAGTCATCAAAAGAAATAAATGGATTGGTTCCAATGGCAATAGGGACAGTGTCAATTCCATCATCAGCATCATCAAAAATATGTCTTGGAATTACTTCAACTACGACACCAAATTCAGGTTGAAGTTGATCTTTGACATAAAAAACTTGTTTAGCCATTGATGCCAACACATATGGTTCTTCGGTTGCAAGAGTGCGGGTCATATTAATTACTCGAAATCCACAATCATCAATAAATGTGCCATGTCTCGTCATCGAATCAAACCAATGGCATTTCATCATTGTGACTCGTCCATGAGAGTAATAATCCAATATTATTATTTTCTCAACGACTCCATAATAACCCACATTTTCAAGTCGCGGTCTACTATCTGATGCGCTGGCATAACAATCTGTTGTGGCAGTAACCATAATACCATCATGTTGTGTTCTCATGTTTTTGGCTCGTTCAGTGACAATAAATCTGTACCCATTGATAACAATTGATTTACAGTCACGAACCACGGTATTAGGACCAAAAGCCAAAGCTCTTATTTCCTCAGAGACAGAGTCAGCAGACAAACTCAATACCTGCAATATAAATGACAGCTAAACTTAAGTAAATATTGAAATATTTAATTTAAACAGTAATATTTTTACCTTCAATTTTAACCAAGCAGAAAACTCTTTGCTATGCAAAGTCTCTCTCCTTCTCAAAGATAAAGAACGATGCTTCCTATTTATCATTGTTTTATGTTCCCTGTAGATAAAAAAATATGAATAGTTTAACAGATATATATGTAAGATATACATATTCAATTTTGTTACCTGATATAGTCATCGAACAAATCACAGTTGAACAAAACTGTGCGATGTGCCATCTCCCGCTCTTCATTGCTTAATGTCTTCAATGTATATGATCCAGGAATTCCTCCTGTTTGAGGAAGTGATGGAAAACTGGGTTCAATTTGCTCATATTGTTCTTCTTCATTTCTCATTGGTCTGCTCATTCTTGTAGTAAGATCAGACAAATACATTGAACAGAAATCCATACATTCTTGAGCTAAGTAACCGTTCACGATAGAACCTTCGGGATGATTCTTGTTTCGAACATAAGACTTTAATGTGAACATATTTCTTTCAGTTGGATACATCCAACGAAAAGAAACAGGTCCTCCGAGAAGTATTTCAGTTGGAATATGGACAGTCAGATGCAGCATGCATGTGAAAAATGATGGGGGAAATATTTTCTCCAACTCACACAAAATTAATGGGGCATCTGTCAACATTTTTTGCAAGAAAGACTTCGACAACTTCTTAGCACAAAGATCTCTAAACAAATGGCACAACCGAATAACACCCACCCTTACATTATTGGACAAAAGATGACGGATTGCTATTGGAAGCAACTCATGCAGTAGAACGTGATAATCATGAGTCTTCAAAGATTTTAGCTTCAACTCTCTTCTGTTGACCCGTTTAGATATGTTGCTTGAATAGCCATCAGGAACTCTAATAGTCTCTAATACTTCCAAAAATTGTTTTTTTTCAGTAGGTGTCATCACATAAGAAGCACATGGAAGTTGCCATTTATTTTCACTGATACGCACAGGATGCAATTCTGGTCTGATGCCCCAATCCACCAAGTCACGTCGAGATCGTAAATCATCTTTTGTCTTCCCCTTGACATTTAGAAGAACTGAAAGCAACATTTCACATATATTCTTTTCAATATGCATTACGTCTAAGCAATGACGTAGCAAATTGGTTGACCAATAAGGCAAATCAAAAAAGATACTCCTCTTCCTCCAATTGTAACAGGTTTCTGTGGAAACATTCTTTCTCTTTCCAGATTTCATTTGACCCTTCCCGAACGAAAAACTGAAATCTTTCAATTCATTAAGCACATCAGTTCCAGACATACGCTGAGGTGGATCATCGGTCTCTATAGTATTATCAAATCTTCGACGATTCATTCTATATGGATGATCCTTTGGCAAAAATCGTCGATGTCCCATAAAACTGAAACTACAACGATGTTTCAGTCTTCTGGATCGTGTATTCTTCATACAAACTGGACATGACAGTTTCCCCTTCGTGCTCCATCCAGACATCATTGCATAAGCCGGAAAATCATTGATTGTCCACATAAGCGCAGCGCGCATCTGAAATATGTCTTTTGAACATGCATCGTATGTGCGCACACCCACATCCCAAAGAAGCTTCAACTCTTTTATTAAAGGTTGCATGTATACATCAATATCAATGCCAGGATCAGAAGGACCAGATATGAGTATACTCATGAAAGTGAAAGGTTTTTTCATACACAACCATGGGGGAAGATTATAAATGTGTATAAAAACTGGCCATGTGCTGTGCGAAGTAAGCATCTGCCCAAACGGATTAAAACCGTCGCATGAAAGACCCAGCCTCACATTACGCACGTCAGCTGCAAAATCAGGATGTCGAGCATCAAATCTCTTCCATGCAAATCCATCTGCAGGATGAACCAACTCATCATCAGTCTTCTTTCTCTCGGTATCATGCCATCTCATTTTTATTGATATGTCATCAGACATAAAAAGATTCTGGAGTCTGGGAATCAATGGAAAGTGCCACATTACTTTCTGTGGAACGCGGGATGGTGTTCCATCAGATTTTGACTTCCAGCGGGATGTGCCACATTTTATACAATCATTTCGTTCAGCGGTTTCCTCCCAGAATAAACTGCAATCTTTCGGGCAAGCATGAATTTTGTTTCTTGAAAATCCAAGTTCCTCAACTAACTTCCATGCCATATAGTGGTTTGAGGGAATATCTGCATCATCTGGAAGTAAATCCTTCAAGAGGGTAAGAATGTAATCGATTGCTGTATTAGAAATCCCATACATAGTTTTCCCATGAAATAATCGGATTAAAAATTCCAGCTTTTTCATTTTATCGCATTGCCGATATACTGGAGTCGTGGCAGCATCATTCAATTTTTTCACCCTATCAATATCATCATTTTCACTAGATGCATCAGCTGTCCTCATATCGAAGTCTTCTTGAGTCGAAATCCTTTCTTTTTCATGATGACGAATAAACGGAAACCGATCATCTAACAAATTCTCCATTCCAGTCTTTTCATTTCGATCATCACCAATTTGAGATTTCGTTTTCTCCCCATTGTGATACCACAGAAAGTAGTTTGCTTGAAACCCATTTTTGGTTATGTGGTAGCTGACTTCTTCACGGCTCAACCAAGGTCTACCAACACAATTGGAACATGGGCAGTGTATGCGACCACTATCTGAAGCATTGTCAAATGCAAAATCTATAAAGCTCTCCAAATTGTTTTGAAAATCATCTGAGATCCGATCGGTTTCATACATCCAACTTCTGTCCATTCTGTAAAAAGAATTTATATAAGTCATTTTGTCATAAACAATTCAATAGGCATTAACTATAATAGAATATACATTTAAGTAAACGATAAAGGAAGAAAATAATCAAGGTATCAACTACACATGTCAAAAAAACATACAAATGTGTTATTGAAAAAATGTAAAACCAACAAGAACTTAATGTGTTATATCACATAACAGCATGACTCATCCCATAACCATATTAGTAGGGTATCATGAACATGAATAACATCAACCTTGTGCCATCCTCCTACCCTACATGACCCCAACCACATGCCACATCTTATTATAGCCTTATCACATCACACCTCATCGAAAAACACTAGGGAAATCATAGTACATCTCACCTGAAGACACATGGACAATCACATCGCATCTTGCCTAAAAACACATGGTCAATCACTTTTGAAGAAAGAGTAGGGAATGTTGTACCCCACTCTCTTGGATTTTAATGATCACAATCACTCTCATAGTGATATAATGTTGTTTCAAGTGTTCTTGTTAATAGGCATGATTTCAGGAGCAAGAAGTGGCAAAAAAAAGGAAAAGTGGACTTTTTTCAAGTCCACCGGCCAGCCGGTGTAGGACCACCGGCCAGCCGGTAAGGGCACCGGCCAGCCGGATCCAGCCCATCGGCCAGCCGGTGGACAAGGCAGAAGGGCTTGCCCTCTGCCAGGTGCCACCGGTCAGCCGGTGTCTGGCCACCGGCCAACCGGTGGGCCCAGACAGAATGGGATGTCTTTTGTCCAGACCACCGGCCAGCCGGTGGCCTCCTCACCGGCCAGCCGGTGGAACTCTTTGGAATAGTGAGACCTACTGTCTCACCACCGGCCAGCCGGTGGCCTTCCCACCGGCCAGCCGGTGGCTCCTGGGCAGAAGCTCTCTCCACCTTCCAAGGACAGCCCCGCCCACCCCCATGGACAACCCACCCACCCCTATGGACACCCCTACCCCCTAGACAACCCAACCACCCCCGTGGACAGCCCACCCACCCCCCTCGACACCCCTTCTCCCTATGGACAGCCCCCCACCTCCTTGGATAGCCCGCCCACCCCCCTGGACACCCCTACCCCCTGTGGCCAGCCCACCCACCCCCCCTGGACAGCCCGCCCACCCCTCCTTGAGAGCCCGACCACCCCCGTGGACAGCCCGTCCACCCTTGTGGACAGCCCGCCCACCCCCGTACCCCCTTGGACACCCCGTACCCCCCCCCCCCCCCCGGGATAGCCCCGCCCACCCTCCCAAACAGCCCACACCCCCCTCCCCTGCAACCCCACCACCACCACCTAAACATACCAACCCCCCTGGACACCCCACACACCCCTCCCCCACCAGGACACCCCACCCAGACCCCCAGGACAGCCCACACCCCCTGGACAACCCCACCACACAACAACTCACCATCTCACAATAACCATCGACACCATGTTACATCGACCAACCATCTCACCAAAACAACCACATATCACAATAAAAATATTGCACATCACAAACCACCGCACAACCAAAACCACCTCACCACATTATACACCACAACTTCATCACACAACACCTCCACACGACACAACACCACCACACATCATCACTATCATACAACTTCATATGACACATCCATGCCCACTAACCATCACATTACAACCCCACATATCACAAAGCCCAACTGGTCACCTCAATCCCCATAAAACAGCCTACAACATACAATGAAACACAACAAAAAACCTCTCATAGAGGCAACATACCCCAACTTCCACAAATTATTTATTCAAGGTCTTTTATTACATTACCCCTTTATTTAGCATGGACATTATAACACAACTGATATTCTAGGGGAAACTAATTAATTAACAAAATATTTATTCATTTCCCTATTTTACACGGTGAAATCACATCAAAATCCAAACTTAAAACTAAAATATTAGATCAATAACAATAAAAACAAGGTACCATATGTGTATAAAGAAAAAATTACTTGATTTGAGATGATTCAAATGGGTTTTCACCTATTCGGATGGGGGATTTGGAGAGCAGCAGAGAGCTGGTGGTGGATTGATAACTTAAAACTAAAATACTAAAGCAATAACAATAAAAATAAGGAATTATATGTGTATAAATGAAAAGATACCTGATTTCAGATGGTTTTCACCTCTTCGGATAGGGGATTTCGCGAGATGAGAGCAGTGGAGCGGATGAAATTAGGTTCTGTGCGAATGGGGGAGAGCTGGATTTGGGGGAAATAATTCCCAACGGTTTTAAAGAACCGTTGGGAAAGAGATGCTAAGGAACCCTTTCCCAACGGTTCTTTTGAACCGTTGGCAAAAGGTGATTAACACACCCCTTTACCAACGGTTTCTTCAAACCGTTGGCAAAGGGGTGGCTTTTCCCAACGGTTTCAATGAACCGTTGGGAAAGGCTTTCTTAATCCTTCAAACCCAACGGTTTTAGCAAACCGTTGGTAAACTCCCGTTGGGAAAAACAGCATTTCCAGTAGTGTCCACACACACCCACTTTCCTGGTCGTAAGTCCATAGCTTGAACCTTTCACGTTCTTTATGGATCCACTCTAAGGGTGTGAATCTACTAGTGAAGCTTATATCTAGGTCATCCCATCTAACTATCCAGGTTCCCATGACTAGTCAAAAGAAGGGGTGTGATAAACAAGTTTATAGGATCACATAGGGATCCTTATCGACAACATCTCACTCTCACCCTCAATCTCTCTCAAAGTAAATAATCCCCTTGTCAACCCCCACAACAATTGGAAGTATGAAAATCAAACAAGTTACAATTAAGAGATTATCACATGGGAGAATTATCATAAAGTACCAACTGGGCTATCAAGCATCATCAATTTCAATTCAAAACCTTTTATACTATTCAATATTCAAAAGGGTAATAATTCATACTTCCTTTCACAATTCATCATAAAAATTCCAAACAAGACTTTAAACAATCATTTATTTCAAAGCATCCCTAAAGCATTTAAAGGAAGTATTACAATTTTAAAAGGATTGAACACATTTCAAAACATGGGTTTACACCCTCTTTCCATGTAAATAAACCATTTATTTCAAATAACCTAAGAACACCAATTCTAAAAAAGGGTAAAATCATTCAAAGGGGGTTCTTGGTCATATAATAAATTCACGCATTTAAAACTATTTAGAAAATGTCCAATAGTTCAATTCATTTAATTCAAATCAAGGAAAGTTCATTTAATAAATCAAAACCTGGGCCAAATCCCTAAATTTCACCAAAACAACCTTTTAAATGCTCTTTAAAAATAAACCAAAACTAACATGGAATTTAAACAATTAATAAAAAGGTTATAGATTTCAAGATTATAGCCATTCAATTAATGTCATATTCAATTCCAAGGGAAATTGGTCAAAGAAGCTTTTGTGAGGAATTTCAAGGACAAATTGCATAGAATAAGTGTTAGAAATTTAGAAACACATATCTATGAATTTTTCAAGAAGCAATGAATTAAGAAATGAAGGAAAATCATAGAAACACCAACATGGAATATTTGGAATCCAACCACAATGGATCTAAGATGTGTCGCCTCCGATAACGATCACTGAATCTAGGAAGAGAGATCTTGATATAAAAAGGAATATATACTAGATCCACAATTCCACATAAATCAACAAAGATCCAATGAATCACAAGGCTATCATAGCCTCTAGGAAGAAAGAATCAAGAGAAGCAGAGAGATCGAACACCAAGAGAAGAAGAACATACTGAAAGAGAAGATCACCGCTTTGATTGGCGCTTCAATCCGCTAAGAGATGAGGTTTAGGGAGAAAAATGCCTCTAGAGGGCTCCCAAAACCCTAAAGATCGGGTTATGATCGAGTGGGATGAGTTTAGGGTTTATTAGGGGGGTTTCGGGTCATTAATTATAGTTTTTGGAACTTTAATTACCGTTCGCACAGTTTCTTGGGTCAAGCCGCACAGTTAGTACTAACCATGTGAAAACCGTGCAACAGGTTGCACACTTTGTTTTAACCATGCATAAACCATGCACAAACCATGCAATAGGTTGCACACTTTGTTTAATCATGCCCAAACTATGCGCAAACCGTGCAACAGGTTTCACACTTTGTTAAACCATGCACAAATCTTGCGTAAACCATGCAACCCATGTTGCACACTTTGTTTAACCATGCACAAACCATGAAGAGGCCCAAAAACCTTCAAAAAAGGTCCAGTAAAGTACCGAAAACAACCCTCAAAGAGATCCAAACATTGGGTACTCAAATCAATGGGTCAAAACACATAAAAACAAGTAACGAGATGTTACAAATCCCTAAATATATTTTTACATTATTTATAAACAATTTATAAATAATCTAATGCAACTCATAATTGATTTTTCTTTATAAATAAACACTTTATTTAATTTTTAAAATCATGAACATATTTAATTTTGGCATGAAAACCCATTTTATAATGTCGAACACTTATCATTTCTAGAAAATTTATAAATTATTAGAAAAAGTAATTTAATGTAAAAATTGTTTTTAAAATAGCTACTTGACATTATGTTGGAGTTAACATATTGTCAAGTTATTTCATTACAGTACATCGCCTCACAACATAGATTTGTTGTAGCATTCCATACTACATTGTCACACAATATAGTGTCACAACAGAGTGTCAAAATTCATATTACATTAACACTCAATGTAATATGAGGAAGAATACTCACAATATGTTGACACACAATATATCATTAAGTGACTAGAAAATGATACTCTATTTTTCATGGTGTGGTCACGGTCTATGTTAACCCTTAACGTACACTGCACCCAGACTCTACATTACGTTAATTGTTTAACATAATGACAAGTTTGCAGTGCATATTACGTTACATTAATAACATAATGTCATGTGCTAATGTAGGATATGTTGTCGCACAAATGTATCCTCAAGTTCTTCTTGAGATTATGTTTATTATCAATATAGTCTCAAAATGGAGAACCTTGAGTTATGTTGGTCAGGGTGGAAACTCAAGAGGGGGTGAATTGAGTTCCTACTTAAAATTTCTGTTAAAAAATTTATGATAAAAATCTCCCAATTTGAAACAACCCAGTTAATTAAGGTAGTAGAGATATAAATGTTCAATTGGTCAACAAGTTTCTCAAAGGTTGATTAGTCCTCAGTTGAATCGGTGTAAACACTTATCCAACTTTTGAAACAGGTTTACTAAATTAATCACATATACACACTAACCAAAACTGACTATAAGAGTTGATGTAAAACAATTTTCAATTTTTGAAATTATAAGCATTGGAAAATAGAAAAATAGAGTATTAAAAAATATAGTACACAACAGATTTAAACAAGAGGTTCATTCTCAATCCAATACTTAATCCTCTCCACTTGGTGATCACCTGCCACCAATCAGTTTATATTAACAATAAACTTGATACACAACCTGTATCGGGCTTTACAATAGTTTTCACAAACTGTCCAGGTCTCACAACCTCTACCACATTTCTTCATGGGAAAAACACACAACCAGGCCACACACAGCCTCTTCCACAGTTACACGTGGGAAACAAAAATACAAGGAATGTTTGGTGTGAGTATTTTCAGTATCCTTCAGTTTAAGAACATGAAATAGTGTGTGTGTAACAGACAAACACACACTACTCAGAAATTTAAGATAAATAAAACAATAGAGCTAATGTGTTAAAGATTGAGTTTAGAAGGCTCTATGTGTTTTCAGTTTAGCTCTTGACTGCTTGGAGTGAAGAAATTTCAGTTCGAGTTCTTCTCTAGAAGATGTCTCCAAAGTAGAGTGTCGCAACTCCATGTTATAGCTTCCAGGTACTGAAGTGTTTTGCTTCTTGGTTTGAAAGAGATTCAACGAAGCAAAGAAGGCGGTCTTGAATTTGTTCTCCCAAATGATCTTCATGAAGCTCTTGGGTTCACAGTGTAAGTGCTAGGGTATTCTTCTTGTTCTTAAGATCTAGCGTGCAATGTTCCTTTCTCATACTTATCTTCTCTAGCTCGGTCTTTTATTTTATATTTTAGGTCCGAAAATAGGAATGATAAAACCTTATGCGGTCCTCCTCATACCTCGTACTGTCTCCAGATACGGTCTCTTGATATGTCTACAATCAGAGTTAATTAATGCCAGAAGCATTAAATTTACCAAATATGAATGTTAGAATAATCTTAATAAAATTGACAAAGTATAGAGTAGAAGAGTAGGTATCGGTAGACTGGTAGAAGCAACCTTCCCAATGGTAGGCTTCATCAGTAGGATTCATTGGTAAGTTTCATCGATATGCTTCATCAGTAAGCTTCATCGGTAAACTTCATCGGTAGGCTTCCCATATGTAACATTGTAGCATTTACCTCTAGCGGTAACTCTGCAACAGTAGCCTTTGAGCGGTAGACTCGGAGCGGTGAACTCGCTCGCATTAATAACTCAACGGTAAGGTTCCTCAGCGGTAACCTTCCAGGAGAAACCTTCCAGTGGTAACCTCTATCGGTAACCTCTAGCAGTAACTTCTAGCGGTAACCTCTGTCGGTAACCTCTATCGGTAACCTTTATAGGTAACCTCTGTCGGTAACCTTCCTAATAGTAGCCTCAACCAGTGACTTAAAGAGAAGGCTCTTAACCAAGACATTCATATCAGTGACCTTTTACTTAGAAAATTTTATACTGTAAACTTGATCAAGAAATTAGTGAGATTAAAAATACATAATTGTTACATGATAAAAACTATAAAGCTAATGAAACATGATTAGCATATAAATGAAACATGATTTGGGATTATCAAAATAGGTGAGTCCAACAATCTCCCCCTTTTTGATAATCACAAATTATGTCAGTGAAATTTAGATTTAAGTATTATTGAATCAGGGTTAAGAACATTTTTTAATATCTTCAGTGGTGTCAATATACATATATTATGTATCAGAATATACAGTTATGGGAATGTTATATATTCAAGGGCTCTAATCTTAAAA
This sequence comes from Viscum album, assembly GCA_963277665.1. Taxonomy (NCBI): domain Eukaryota; kingdom Viridiplantae; phylum Streptophyta; class Magnoliopsida; order Santalales; family Viscaceae; genus Viscum; species Viscum album. The sequence continues at coordinate 1,842,713,563 of OY728135.1, forward strand.
ATTCTCTCCCTTTGTGATTAGAAAAATGAAAATAAGTTAAAAAGAGACAGAAGTAGATTTTTGTATTAATGAGACAAGAGTAAAATATACAAAAAGATTACAATAATCCCTATCAACTAAGATATCCCACATTAAATCCACATCAGATATGTCCAAGTGATATTTTTCTTTGTGAGCTGAGGAGGTAGGGTCAGAAGATGGAGGGATAGACTGAGGTATAGCAGTAAGAAAGGTAGGAGGAGCTTCTACAGAAGCATCAGTAGACTTATACTGATTAGATCTTTGAGGAATCATAGGAGTCAATCTTCTGATGGCCTGTGCAGGAGTCATGAAAGGGGCAACAATGGTAGATCTTGATGCAGCTAAGGAAGAAGGAAAGGATGGAGGGACAATAATGGGAGTATAGTCCACATGGAGAAATGGAAAAAGGAGATTCCTAAAATTCATAATGATGCTTCCTCCTATTTCTATAGATGAGATGAAATCATCCTTATTCTCCATGAACTTTTTCAAAGCAGGAGTCAACTCTCTAAGCCTGCTAATTTGATCCTTAAAATCACGAGTGACAGGTGGGATCCCCAAGTTCTCCAACAACATCTTGAAGTGACCATACATTTGATGCTTAGTGTAAACCCTTTTATAATATAAATCAATATGCTCTTTGATGGATTTCTGATCTTGGTAATCCTCTCTCAAGTAATCCCCTACAATCTTATGAATGTATCTGGTAGTGGAAATGTCCTGAGTCATAGACTGAGGGTCTGAGGTACTTGCACCAGATAGCTTCTTCATTTCTTCTCTAACAACTGATCTGAAGGCTTCTAGATGAACAAGAGGAGAGGCTGGTGAGGAAGCAGATGCAGACAGAGGTTCCATGGTAAAAGCTATTGTCTCCTTAAAAGACTTGTTTGATCCACTGATCAACCTCTCCACATCATCATCCTCACAACTCACATGTGTCTTCATAGACTTCTTAAAGTCCTCAAACATAGTGACCATCTGCTAAACAACACTCTTACCATACTTAAGGACTTTTTCCATTTGATCTCTTGAAGACATATATGAGTCGAAACTCACAATCGACTGTTTCACAGAGTCCACAGATTCTTCCAAGGTTCTGACTTGATTTTGGAATTCCTTTACTTCATGTATCAAGTTGGAGTGAAAGGTAGAGATTATTCTTTCCAAAGAAGATTCCAGAAGGTCTTGATTGAGATCCACTATTCTCTCTATCCTAATGGATCTCTCATCAAAGCATCTCTTCAAATATAATTTTAATGACTTTAAGTCATCCTTCTTCACATAATCTTGAGGTAGAAGAACCACCAGTTTCACTATAGTGGTCTCTGAAATATAATGAACTGGAGGGCTTCTATTAGGTTTGTCATCTTTATAATCTTTATAGTCTAAGAGAAAAATAATGAATCTAGGTTTTTTTGACCAATCTTATGTCTCATGAAAAACAGAAACTGAACCTGTGGAAACAGGTTCCGCCCCCTCACTTGGAGCATCCTCCTGGAAAACTACATTCTCCTCTGCCAGTCTTCCTTGATCAACTGAACCAGCATGAGAGTCTACTGATACTTCTTCTATAGAATCTTCAACCACTACCATAGTAATTCCATCTCCAACCGATTCAACATCCTCTTCCTCTTCACTATCATCCATTACTTTTTGTCCTATCAAAGGACTACGACTTAGGCATTCTTCTTCACTTTCATCAACATCTGTCTCAAACTCCTTATGATCAGATTCAAATTCATCCTCCTCCTCTGAGATCTCTCCAACATTAATGTCTCTTAATACATTCTCTTCTCCTTTTTCTTCAGTGGTTTCCTCATCATCACTATCCCTTAGGACCATCTCTCTTCTGGGTAATCTCTTTGGTGGACTAGGCTCTCCAAATGAGACAGTACCAACATGGGAGATTAATGGAAGGTCAGGATCACTCCTATCATCTACAAGAGAATCATCTCTCTTTTTGCACAACAACAACCTCCTCTTCTTCATCTGAGTACATTGTCTCTACTTCATTATGTTTTAAACTTGGGTCTCTTTTATTCTTTGTCCTACTAGGTTTGGAAATAAGATTGAATTCCTCATACATCTTAGCCTCATCATTCACCCATTCTCTTTTCCAAGGGTTCCATTTTATCTTCATAAACTTGAAAACCATTTTGGTAATGCAGAATTTGTCCCTTACAACTATGACTTCTTCCTTATTTCCAGCAAATTCTTTCACTTTCAACATCAAGTATATCAACTTGGAATAAAATAAAGCATTTGACTTGGAACCAGGCCTAGTCATATCCTCTAACTGAACCATCAACAACCTGCAAAGATTTATCCTTTGTCCATGCTTCAATAGATACAATGAAAATATGTATTGATACTTCAAAGTATCAATGTCCCCTCTCCTGGGACTCAATACATGTTGGATAAATTTAAACAGTAATCTGTTTTCCCCATCCATCTTAGTAGCAATTACCTTCCTAGGGATTCCATTCGCTGTCAGTTCGTCCAGAGCCTCTTCATAGAAGAAATACTCACTGGTGGGAGGCATCACTCCGGAGTAGTAGTCAAATATGCCTTAATGTGGGACTTTTAAGCATTCATCCCATTCAATAGAAGAGAATCTCACACTTCCTCCATTTACCTTTGAAGACATTCAGTTCTCATCCTTGAATTTTTTAAACTTCATAAAATCATAAAATTCCTTGACTAGCACCGGATAATATGGTCCATTGTTGTTTTCAAAACATTCTACCCAATCATGAGATTTGAGTGCCTTCAGCACTAGATACATTCTTGGCAACAACCATTCCGAACTTAATTCCTTTTCAACAACGATTTCCCTCTTCGACAAATGTGGATTGACAAACGTTTCCACAACATTGCTTCCACCACTAGACTCAGCTCAAGGTCTCTTAGTGTTCGATGCATCTCCTTCATCACCAACCATCGGTCTCTTCAGTCTTTCCATTGTGATCTGATGCAGATTGAGGATTTTAGTAGAAGGTTAGGTTTAAGGCTTTGAGATCACAAGGTTAGGGAGAGGATTGAAGTGGATCGAAATGTGGCTTGCACTTTGTTTTTATCATTTAGGGATCAAAAAACAAATCGAGTAAACAAAATAAATAAAATTAAAATGTTTCAGATTCTGGCAGAAAAACACTAAGTATTGGACCTATCAGTAAGGTAGACTAGTAGTAAGGTTCCAATAGTGAGGTTTATCAGTGAGGTCCAATGGTAAGGTGTCCTAACGGTGAGGTCTAATGGTGAGGTGTCCTAACAGTGGGGTCCAACTGTGAGATGTCCTAACGGTGAGGTCAAACGGTGAGGTGTCCTAATGGTGAGGTCCAATAGTGAGGTATCCTAACGGTGAGTTCCAATGGTGAGGTATCCTAATGGTGAGGTCCAATGGTGAGGTATCCTAACGGTGAGGTCCAACGGTGAGGTGTCCTAACAGTGAGGTCCAATGGCGAGGTATCCTAATAGTGAGGTCCAACGGTGAGGTATCCTAATGGTGAGGTGTCCTTAACTAAAATTTATCATACCTAACACATGTTTGATGTAATTTAACCTCTCATAATTCAAATGCTTTGTGAATATATCATCCAATTAATGTCCAGTTCCAATGAATTCAAGAGTGATATCACCACTTTGATAATGGTCTCTAAAAAAGTGATGTCTCACATCAATGTGCTTTGTCCTAGCATGAGATACTGGATTTTTAGAGATGTTAATAGCACTTGTGTTATCACAGTTTATAGAGACATGTTTGAATTGATATCCATAGTCTAGTAAAGTGTGTTTCATCCATATAATTTGAGCACAACAACTACCATCAACTATATATTCAGCTTCGGCAGTGGATAATGAAACAAAATTTTATTTCTTACTACACCATGATACTAGCGACTTTCCCAAAATGTGACATGTTCCAGAGGTGTTTTTTCTATCTAACTTGAAACCAAAAAAGTAAGCATCTGAATAACTTATCAAATCAAATGATTGTCCTCTTGGATAAAATAGTCCTAAGTTGGTAGTATAATTGAGATATTTAAAAATCCTTTTAACAGCAGTTAAATGAGATTCTTTGGGATTGACTTAAAAACAAGAACATATACATACACTGAACATAATATCAGGTCAGCTAGCAGTAAGGTAGAGCAAACTCCCAATCATAACTCTATAATTGGTTTGATCCACTGGTTTACTAGTTTCATCAGCATCCAACGTAGAAGTGGTACTCATAGGTGTATCCCTACCTTTATTACTATCCAAACCAAAACGTTTCAAAATATCCTTAGTATATTTACTTTGATTTAAAACAATGACATTTTTATTTTGAAAAATTTGAAATCCAAGGAAAAATTTAAGTTCCCCCATTAAACTCATTTCAAATTCATCATCTTTGAAAAATCAGTACATAAATATTTTTAGAAGATCTAAAAATAATTTCATCTATATAAATTTGTACTATTAAAACAACTTTGGAAATCCTTTTAATAAAAAGAGTAGGATCAACTATTCCTTTAGTAAAACTTTTTGAAATAAGAAAAGAACTGAGTCTATCATACCAAGCTCTAGGAGCTTGTTTTAGACCATAGAAATCTTTAGAAAGTTTAAAAACATGATTTGAAAAATGGGGATTTGTAAAGCCAGGGGTTGTTCAACAAACACATCCTCAACTATATACCCATTTAGAAATGAAATTTTAATATCCATTTGATAAAGTTTAAAATTCAGATGAGCTGCATAATCAAGTAGTATCCTAATGGATTCTAGTCTAGCTATAGGTGCAAAGGTTTCCTCATAGTCTATTCCTTCTTCTTGAATATATCCTTGTGCAACTAATCTATCCTTTTTTCTAACTATATTTCCAGACTCATCAAATTTGTTTCTAAACACCCATTTAGTGCCTATGGTCAAAGTGTCCATAGGTCTTTCCACTAATTCCCAAAATTTGTTTCTTTCAAACTGATTTAATTCTTCTTGCATAGATATCACCCAAATTCATCATTGATAGCATCATTAATATTTTTGGGTTCAAGTTGTGAAAGAAAAGCTTGATGTTCAGCCTGGTTTTTCAGAGAAGATCTAGTTTGTGTCCCTCTATTTAGATCACCTACTACAACATCTAAAGGATGATTCTTGAGAGTTGTAATACCTCTAGAAAAGGTTGGACTAGACTCTTCATGGTTGTCTATAGGTTCAAATTCAACAGGCTCAGATTCTGGAAAATTTCCAAAACTAGTTTTTTTCACTGGGGGTTCACTATTTTTATCATTAAGGTCTAGAATTGAAATATATTCCTCAAGATATTCAAGAGAGGTTTTAGGTTCATGTGGATAAGTCTCATCAAATTTGACATGAATTGATTCTTCCACACATTTGGTTCTCTTATTGAATACTCTATAGGCTTTACTAGAGATTGAGTAACCTAGGAAAATCCCTTCATCACTTTTGGAAGCAAATTTTTCAAGATTATCCCTAGTGTTAAGGATAAAGACTTTGCAACCAAAAACTCTAAATTAATTAACCTTGGGTTTTATATTGTTCCATATCTCATAAGGGGTATTCTTAAGAATAAGTCTAATTAAAACTCTAATGATGATGTAACAAGCTGTATTAATAGCTTCAGCCCAGAAATAGATAAGCAGGTTATACTCATTAAGCATAGTTCGAACAATCTCTTGAAGTGTTCTATTTCTTATTTCTACAACTCCATTTTGTTGAGGTGTTCTAGGAGTAGTGAAATAGTGATTATAGCCATTATGTGAAAAATAATAATCAAACTCCTGATTTTCAAACTCACGACCATGATCACTTCTCAATGTCTTAATTCTAAGTCCACTAAGATTTTCTACAGACTTGGAATATTTAATGAAGTAAGAACATGATTCACTTTTGTAAGCTAGAAAGTATACCCAAGTTTATCTAGAAAAATCATATACAAGAACATAGACATAGTGCTTCCCATTTAAACTTGAAAATCTTGATGGTCCAAATAAATCCATGTGAACCAACTCAAGTGGTTGAGAAGTTGAAACTTATTTGTTTAGTTTGAAAGAAAATTTGTGCTATTTTCCCTTTTGACAAGGATTACAAACTTTGTTAAGTGGGAATTCTAATTTAGGTAAGTATCTAACTAAACCTTTACTAGTTAGTTTATTAAGTGAGTGCACATTGCAGTGTCCTAATCTTCTATTCCATAACCAAGATTCTTTATGAAAATCATTTAAACAAGGAAATTTTTTCTTAGATAAAGAATTTAAATCAACAGCATATACATTTTCATTTCTAAGAGTAGTGAATATTAAAACTTTTTTAGAATTAAAAACATTGAATGCATCATTTTCAAACTTAACATTAAAACCGTCATCACACAACTGAGAGATACTAGGTATATTGTACTTAAACTATCAACAAAAGTACTTTTGACATTAATATAGTATTAGGATTACCAATTTGGCCTAAGTTGATGATCTTTCCCTTAGCATTATCACCAAATGTAACATGTCCACTCTCAACTTTGATTAGGATCCTGAAGCATGAATATTCTCCTATCATATGTCTTGAACATCCACTGTCCAAGTACCATAGGGTTTTACGGGAACTCTTTATACAATTTTCCTGCAAAACAGATTAAGAAAAGGGTAACTTTGGTACCCAAATTTTCTTGTGTCTAGAGAGGTTAGAAAGTAAATCTTTGGGAACCCATATTTGTCTTATAGGTTTCATATAATCAATAGGCATTTTTTGAGACATAAACACATTGTTAGGTCCTTTAGAATTTTTTTTTTCAAGAGATGATCCAGAACTTGAACTAGCAGTGAACTGTCCATATTTTGGAACAATTTTTTTTTAATAATCCTTCTTTGTCCTAGTTGATATCCTAGACCATTTGTGTATTTTGGAGCAATTTTTTCCCTATAAACTTATTCAAGGTATCTCTACTAGAAATAAACTTCTCAAGATCTCTTTTTAATTGCTCATTTGATATTTTAAGTTCAGTATTTTCTTTTAACAGTTGATAAATTTTTTCTTTTTCAATATCCAAACCAGACTTATAATTGGAATTTAAAGCATGTTTTCTTTTCAATAATTTATAGTTATCCTTGAGTTTATTAAAGGTATCCTCATGCATTCCACAGTATTCAAATAGTTCATCCTTAGTCATATTTTCATCATTATTTGATTCAATTTCATTCCTAGAATAGTAAGCATTATGTATAGGAGAATTAGGTGTTACCTCAGATGTTTATATCATGAAACACATGTTTTCATGATTGTTCTTTTTAGTTTAAGAAGTTTTAGATTCACTGGAGCTATCTTCTAAAGCACTCCAAGTAGCTTTCGTAGCCTTTTTTATATCCATTTCCATAATCTTCATATTTCTTATTAAATTTCAGCTTAGAGAAATCAGCCTTCACATGACCTTTTCATTTACACTCATAAAAAATTATCTCATTTGTACTATCATTCCATTTTCTTTCCTTTTTCCACTGTCCTTTACTATCACACCTTCCTTTATAGTTTGACTTTCTAAAGAACTTCTTCTTTTGGTATAAATTTTTGAATCTTCTAGCAAGATGAGCCATCTCATCATCACTATTAGAATCAGAATCTTCATTAGTGGAACTATCTACAAGAACTTGAATTTTTTTCTTGTCTTTGCTCTTTGTGAAGGTTCCAAGCGTAGCAGAAGCATGGTTAGGACAGGACCCAACTTTGATTTTTACCATGATCAATGATTATTCTGGGATCAATACGACAATGAACTCCAGTATCCATGGAATAGAATCCAAGATTTAGATAAATAATTTAGATGCCCGAAACCTTTAGAGAGGATCTTGCACATTATGTTTATAATTAATTTAATTAATTTCATAAAGAAAATAATACCTGGATCTTTGGTATTTTCTTCGTTGGTGATGTTGATCATCTAGAATGAACCTTCCAGATTATCTTGTTACACTTGCAAGGATCCAAAATAGAATCCCTCTAGTGGTGATCCACACATGCTCTGATGGCCTCTGATCGACACTGCTCATTCTCCAAGTCCTAGCATGTCGAAGCGAGTGTCTTGTGTCGGTCGTTCTTGATCGCTTGTTCTTAAATCTTGAAGAACGTATCTCATTCTTGAGAGGGGCGGGAAGAGGATTTTAGAGAGAAATTGTTTAGCTCAACAATTATCAATTCACTGAGTGTGCGGTTCTATACATGGAAAAATATACATATGTGTCTATTTATTGACATGGGGCTTCAGTTACAATATTTAATTGCGTAGCAACAATTAAATACATTCATAAACTTAGAGAAAAACCATAATATTAATAATAATACCACTTAATTATCAATGGTGAACTAACTTTTGAAAAAAAGAATTATAAATAAAATTCCACGTCACAAAATAATAGCAGCGTTATTTTAATTTGTACCAACTAGTTAAATAATTATTTATCTTCTTACAAATAATTATTTTACTACCAGACCAGCCTTGGTCTGCTCGAATTCCACTTCCATTTATTGAACACTCGAATAAATAAATAAATAATTTACTATCATAAATAAATATTTTATTTAAAAACTAGTAAATAAATATTTATTAAATTTTCAATAAAATAAATAAATATATTTTACCCACAATCTGGTGAATAAATATTTATTTAATTTGGGAAATCATTTTAACTTGAATAAAATTATTCCACTGTCTTGAGAATAATATTTATTAATTAAATTTAAATATAATTTAACCGAGACCACTAGAAACACTTAGTGTGTGACCCTCTAGGATTATTTATTATTGGCATTAGGCGGGCTTCCCTAAAGTCCAAGAGTACTGTCTAGCAATGGGTCAAGGCACTCAAGAGAAATAACTTAAAGTTGCAACAACAACATCCACATATGAATGCTCACTGTGTAATATAATCCCTTTTTCACAATATCTCATCAAACAGGTTTCATGATAGTGTCATCAACCTTTGTACTTGATACGTCGTTCTTTAAATACCTGAAATAAACTCATTGTTACACCATGGCCATGGAATTTCATGTGACGGTTCTATTTCAATCAAAGTGCCGAGATATCAACTTACATAAATGGAAGGAAAAAATCCTTCCTCGACTTATCCATTAATAACATGCCACTCGTGACGCACCCAACGTACCCTACTTCCCGCCAACTTTCTGCATGACGGTTTTCATCAGTAAATAAAAGTTAGTGAGTCATGACACATATTAATGATAATCTTAAAGTCTAAGGATCATTACACACACTCACAGATAAAAATATCCAATGACACCAAAACATGCGGAATTCCTACTGGAGGGCCTGTTCTCATAATCTCCTGTCTAAGAGATTACCAAGTGCGAACTTCATGAGAGGAAGTATCATCTGCTTACAAGTACTCACACCTGACGGTCTGCATGCTATGTGTCCCATCATAGTATGTCATCCAACCATAGAACTATATTTAAGAATATTATTATAGCATTTTAGGGTTCTCATCATAGCGGAGAACTTCCATGACCTTATCAATGCAACAAATACTCTAGGACATTATTACATCATAATCATGCAGAACAATGAAAAATATGTAATAAGATGTTTAATATTTAAATAAATTAAATTTCCATGTAATCAAAGTACAACCAGTTGGTTCTAGGACACCAACTATTACAAACTCCCACTTATACTAGAGCCAACTGCCTAAGAATTTCTATCTGCTAGACCTCACACGGTGATCATATTTCTGCTGAGTCAAGGATTTAGTCAAGGGGTCTACCACATTGTCTTCCGTGGAAATACTACTCACTAAAACTTCACCTCTCTGAGAAAAATCCCTCAAGAGATGATACTTCTGAATTATGTTCTTCGTCCACTGATGTGACCTTGACTCTTTTGCGAGAGTCACCGCTGCAGTATTATCACAGTATAGTGTGATGGGATCTTTACTTCTAGGTATCACATCCATCTCTTAGACAAAGATTCGCATCCAAAATACTTATTTAGCTACCTCAGAAGCTGTGATATACTCATAATCTGTGACCACACTCTGTTTTGAGATCTTCCAGCTCACTATACCTCCATCAAAGATGTATCCTATTTGCAACTTCATGTTATCTTGATCAGTTTGGAAACTAGAATCTGCATATCCTCTGATGACTAGTTTCTCATATCCTCCATAAACTAAGAACATATCCTCAGTATACCTCAGATACTTTAAGATAGTCAGCCATCTAATGGTGGTCACCTGGGTCAGCTTGATATTTTATTACTGCACTCAATACGTAGGCGACATCTAGCCTAGTACATAGCATGACATACATGATTGACCCAATCAATGATTCTTAAAGAGTCCTTTCCATTATCTTCCTTTCCTCATGTGTTTGAGGACACATTTTATTGGAAAGATGAATACCATGTGATGCTGGAAACAATCCCCTCTTGGATTGTTCCATAATGAATCTATTCAGTATCTTATCAATTTATGTACTTTGACTTAGGCCCAACAATATCTTGGATCTATCACGATGTATCTTGATCCCAAGAATATATTTTGCATCGCCCAAGTACTTCATGGAGAAGAATTGATTCAACCATCCCTTAACAAACTGTAAGACTGATATCTCATTTCCAATAAGTAATATGTCATTAACATATACTATTAGGAAAACGACTGCATTCCCACTAAACCATTTGTAGATACAGGGCTCACATTCATTCTTAATAAAACCAAATTTTGTTATGGATTCATCAAAATGAATGTTCCATGACATGGATGATTGCTTTAATCCATAAATTGATTTCTGCAACTTGCATACCTTATAGGAATCCTTTGGAGTCCTAAACCCTTCAGGTTGTGTTATGTAGACATATTCCTAAAGGTTCCCATTAAGGAAGGCTATTTTGACATCCATTTTACACATATCATATTCATGGTAAGCGGTAATGGCCAAAAGAATTATGATGGATTTCAGTATTGCAACTAGTGAAAATGTTTCATCGTAGTCAATGCCTTGACGTAGTTTGAACCCTTTTGTAACCAGTCATGCCTTATAGGTGCTGACTTGTCCTTCCATGTCCAGTTTCTTCTTGAATACCCATTTTCAACCAATGGGATTTACCTCAACTAGAGTATCTACCAAAATCCAAACTTGGTTTTGGTACATAGAATCCATTTCAGAATTCATGGCTTCTTGCCACTTGGAAACATTTTTTCCACTTACTGCTTCCTTATAGGTTAGAGGATCATTATTATCAACTAATAATGAGTCACCATCCTCGGTAACTAGAAAACCATACCATTCCAGTTCTCTAACCTCTCTTGTATTCCTACGCATCTCTTGTGTCTCTGGAAAAGTTCTTTCTTCCACAGGGATTTGTGGAATTTGTTCATGTACCAAATCTTGTGTACCTTGAGCCTCAACTTCATAGAAGTCTATCTCACTCCCACTATATATTTTGGAGATGTGCTCCCTCTCAATAAATATGGCATGTATTTCCACTATAACATTTTTTTCTGAGGGGTTGTATAGGTAATACCCCCTTGTTTCCTTGGGGTATCCTATAAAGGTACACTTTGTGCCCGAGGGTGCAAGTTTGTTACCTGAAGAGGCCTTAAAAAACACATCGCTTCCCCACACATGTAAATTTGATAATATGGATTTCTTTCCACTCCAGAACTTGTATGGAATACCATTTATCAATTTAGTTGGTACTTGTTTTAGTATGTGTGCTGCTATTTGTAACACATATCCCCAAAAGAATAATGGAGGACTTTCATGATTCATCATTGATCTCACTATGTTCAACAAGGTGCGGTTCCTCCTTTCGCTCACACCATTCCACTGGGGCGTGTATGGAGGAGTGAGTTGGGATAGGATCCCAAGCTCCCATAAGTAATCAATGAAGTCTTGATTAAGATATTCTCCACCTTGGTCTGAGAGGAGTTTCTTAATCTTCTTACCAAGCTGGTTCTCAACTTCATTCTTATATTCTTTGAACTTATCAAAAGAATCCAACTTATACCTCAATAAGTAGATATATCCATATCTACCAAAATCATTAGTAAAAGTTGTGAATTATGAGTTACCTCCCCTTGCTTCAACTGAAAATGGTCCACACACATCGGTATAAACCAATTAAAGAAGTTCTTTAGCCCTTTCACCTTTCCCACTAAATGGGGATTTGGCCATTTTTCCTTGTAAACATGCATGACATACACCAAGTGGTTTTAGTTCTAAAGAATCTAAATATCCATCTTGGTGTAACTTTGTAAATCATTTCTCATTTACATGACCTAGTCAGTGATGCAAAAGTTGGGTATGGTATGAGTCATGTGAAGTATCTTTGTTATTGATTGCCATTACTTGGTTTGTGTAATCCAACACATAAAGACCATTGTATAAATGTGCCCTACCAAAACAAATTCTATCTTTGTAAAAGAAGCAACATTCATTTCCAAACTTGAAAAAAAAATCCATTTGTATCTAATATGGATACAGAAATAATGTTTTTAGTAACATACATTTCATAATAAAAACCTTTTAACACCAAGATCATCACAGTTGGCAATGTGAGGTGGTAGTCCCTGATAGCTACAACAACAAGTCTGGCTCCGTTGGCTACTCGTAGATCTACCTCCCCTCGGTCAATATTTCGGAATCTACTTGGTTCTTATATTTGGATACATATGTGAGCACCACAATCTATATCTAATACCCAATTTGTAGAAACAAATAGATATCATTCGATAAAAAATGCACCTGAAGCTTCCCCTTACTTCTTAGGCTGGGGCAGTTCTTATTCCAGTAGCCCTTCTTACCACATGCAAAACAAACAACCTCATGTTACCTTGCCTCCCCTTTGATCTTCTTTTTCTTGGAAGGTCGTGAAGATGCTTTGGGCTTAAAGCTCTTTACCTTCCCTTTCCTCTTATTCACCATAAGGACATATGGATTTTTTTACTTCATATCTTTGTCCACTTGGAGAATGAGGATAAGAAGATCAGATAGAGACTTCTCAATTTTGTTCATATTGAAATTGACAACAAAGTTAGAGAAGCTCTCAGGGAGTGATTCTAGAATGAGATCAGTGCCCAGTTCTTCTGGGAGTTTAAACCCTAGAACCTCCAGGTGCTCAATGTATCCAATGAGCTTGAACATATGAGGCCTAGCTGGGGAACCTTATCTAAGCTTACTCTGAAAGAGTTCTTTAGAGATCTCAAACCTTTCATGTCTTTCTCTCTCCTGGTAAAGACCACAGAGGTGATCAAGCATGCTATAAGAATCCATGTTTTCATGAGACTTCATGAGCTCACTAGACATTGATGATAACATCAAACATTGAACATTGACCACATTGTTCATATGTTTCTCATAGACCAGGAAATCCTCATCACTCGCCTCTTTGGAAGGCGGATCAGGTAATTCTAACTCCATCACGTAAGACTTCCATTCACTATGTAAGATAACCCGAAGGCATCTAAACCATTCCTGGAAGTTACTACCAGTGAGGATGTTGTCTTTATCTAGAATTGATTGCAGAAATAGTGTGGTTGATGAGCTTGTCATTTTTATTCTAAAATTAAAAGAGCATATCATTAGTACTTTCTTGATTACATTTTATGAGAAATAATAAATTTTATTAAGTCTCCCACTATTTTATCAAGTCCCAATGACCCTCAACATTGAACTCATAATGTCCAATTTCCATCACATTCTAGTGGAAATGATCCATATCCCCCTTCTCATAACCCCAACAAGGGTTGGTCAAGTTATTAGAAGGTATTTAGGTATGTAGGTCTTTGCCAACTACGGGCTTGTAAATCCTTGATCTGTTGAGTGGACTCCCTAATCCTAAAATCATGACTTTGTATTTCCCCAAATCTTGCCTCCAATATTACACCAAGTCTATCAAGGGATACTCCTATTGATGTAATATAGTTAAGTAAACCCGAAACCTTTCATAAGGGATTCCTGTATAAAAGTAAGTGTCCCAACAAGGGTTGGTCAAACACATAGTTATATTGAGTTTTTCCTTTAATCAAGTAATGAAAGGCTTGGTCTGACTTAATATTTTATTTGAGAGATTTTTATCTCTTATGCATGAATTTATTATTATCATTATCACATGATTGTTAATATTAAGTGGAACTTACTTAAGTGATTAACCATGTCTTGATAATATTTACACATAAGTCTGGTTTATTTTAGTTTTATCTTGCATGCTTGTTTAGTTCATTAATTATGTGATCGTGACAACACATCCATAATGATAAACCATGAAATTTAAAGAAATAAAATAAATAGAATGATCATGATATTTTCTAATGGTTAGTTTATCTAGCAGTTGATAAACTAACCCTGACCTAGGAGAGAATCATCTTGAACCTTTTGGGTTCGTGTTTATAGCTTTCCACCTGCCCACCTCTGTATCTCCTGGGATTGGTTTCGTCTCAACTCCAGCTTGAACCACCTCCACTAGATTGGGATTTCTATCCATTACATATGCCTTTTTTAACTCACATGCAGGAGAGGGGTAAAAATAGGTTTTACATAAAATAAACATTGGGCACGTAGGTCCTACATATTAATGAGGAGAGATGGCTCACAATCCAACAAATTTAATTTAAATAAATAAATTAAAAGAAACCATCCACATACAAAGGTTTTGGTCTAGATCATGATCATCCATACATGCAATGATGTTTACACATAAATAAAACTAGCATTCAATTATTTAATCATTCTTGTTTAAGATAAATCATGCTCAAAGCAATTAATTATCATCTTTAATTAATCAATCCTTTTATCTTAAACCCCTTTTCTGAATTTCATTGAGATTCTCATCCATCATAATTTTAAACAAATAAATTCATTTAAAATTATCTTTGTATGTAACTTGTACCTTGGAGGCAACTTGGTGAATTTCTATTCATAACTACCTAATGAGTAGAAATGAACATTACGCAGATGTTAAATTAAACACATATATATAAAACACCTATCACGTGTTATGCCTAAACTTTACACCCACACGACGATACACGTCTCAAGGGTTTGTATAAAATAATAATAAATTTTAATAAATTTGCGTAATTTGGATGAGTACACGACGTGTACTAATTTTCACCTTCCATTTGAAGTACACGCCTGGGGAAACAACGTGTGAGTGTACTTTGGAAATTTTCAGAGTACATGGTGTGTTCGATGGTCCACAAGTCGTGTCGTATCCGCGTTACACGGTTTCCAGCCGGGAAAGCCGTGTACAGGGTACACAGTCCAACCCTAACTCGAAGGGACTACACGCTGTGTCCAGTGGTCTACACGGCATGTAATCCGGAAACCGTGTGCCACTTATTCCTGGTCAACACACGGAGTCATTTAAGACTTAGAAAGACTCAAACACACGACTTTGTTTGGTGGATCGGTTTGATGCATTAAATCTTGACTACATGGAATGTGCTACCGAATACACGTTGTATGTTCTGGTGTTGAATGACCAGGAATATTTGGAACCTCCAGATGAGATCCTCTATTTTATTTTAATCAAAATTAAAAGAAAAGACTATTTCTTTAAGGTGAACGAGAAATGAAAGAGGATGAATAGATCTCTAGATTCATATTTGCAGAATGATTAACTTAAATTGAAACAACTAAATTATTAAATGCATAAATCATCAAAAAAATATTTAAATAATTATAAACTATGATGTAACCCCTATGATACCACTTGAAGGTTCCAGGCGCAGTAGAAGCATGGTTGGGACGGAACCCAACTTTGATTTTTACCATGATAAATGATTATTCTGGGATCAATATGACGATGAACGCCATTCTCCATGGAACAGAATCAAAGATTTAGATAAAGAAGGAAGTGGCCCAAAACCTTTAGATAGGATCTTTCACATCATGTTTATAATTAATTTAATTAATTTCATAAGGAAAATAATACCTGGATATTCGGTATTTTATTCATTGATGATGTTGATCATCTGGAATGACCCTTCCAGATTATCTCGTTGTGCTTTCAAGGATCCAAAATAGAATCCCTCTAGCTGTGATCCACACGTGCTCTGATGGCCTCCGATCAACACCGCTCGTTCTCTGAGTGCTAGCGCGGAGAAGCGAGTGTCTTGTGTCAGTCGTTCTTGATCGCTTATTCTTCGACCTTGAAGAACGTCTCTCATTCTTGAGAGGGGCAGGAAGAGTATTAGAGAGGGAAATTGTTCATCTCAACAATTCTCAATTCACAAGGTGTGCGGTTTGGTACATGGCATAATAGACGTATGTGTCTATTTATTGACATGGGGATTTAGTTACAATATTTAATTGTGTAACAGTAATTAAATACATTCATAACCATATAAAAAACCCATGCTATTAATAATAATACCACGTCATTATTTATGGTGCCCCAACTTGTGAAAAACGGAATTATAAATAAAATTTCGCATCACAAAATAATAGCAGCATTATTTTAATTTGTGGAAACTAGTTAAATAATTAATTATCATCTTGAAAATAATTATTTTACTACCAAATCGGCATTGGTATGCTCGAATTCCACTTCCATTTATTGAAAACCCAAATAAATAAATAAATAAATAAATAAATTATTATCTTAAATAAATATTTTATTTAAAAACTAGTAAATAAATATTTATTAAATGTTCAATAAAATCAATAAATATATTTTTACCACAATATGATGAATAAATATTTATTTAATTTATGTAATAATTTTAACTTGAATAAAATTATTCCACTGTCTTGAGAATAATATTAATTAATTAAATTAAAATAAAATTTAACTGAGACCACCAGAAACACTTAGTGTGTGACTCTCTAGGATTATTTCTCATTGGCTTTAGGTGGGCTTACTTAAAGTTCAAGAGTACTGTCTAGAAATGGGTCAAGGAACCCAAGAGAAAGAACTCAAAGTTGCAATAACAACATCCACATATGAACACTCACTATGTAATATAATCCCTTTATCGCAATATCTCATCAAGTAGGTTTCACAATAGTGTCATCAACATTTATACTTGATATGTCGTTCTTTGACTACCTGAAATAAACTCATCGTTACACCATGACCATGGAATTTCACGTGGCTGTTCTATTTCAATCAAAGGGATGAGATATCAACTTCCATAAATGGAAGGGAAAAATACTTCCCCGACTTATCCATTAATAAAATGCAACTCGTGACACATCCAATGTACCCTACTTCCCACCAACTTTATGCATGATGGTTTTCATCAGTAAATCAAAGTGCGCAAGTCGCGACACATATTAATGATAATATTAAAGTCTAAGGATCATTACACATTCCCACAAATAGAAATATCCTATGACACTAAAACATGCGGAATTCTTACTGGCAGGTCTGTACTCATAATATCATGTCTTGGATATTACCAAGTGTGAACTTCATGAGAGGAAGTATCATCTACTTACGAGTACTCACACCTGACAGTCTTCATGTTATGTGTCCCATCATAATATGTCATCCAACTATAGAACTATATTTAAGAATATTTTTATAGCATTTCAAGGTTCTCATCATAGAGGGGAACTGACATGACCTTATCAATGCAACAAATACTCTAGGATATTATAACATCATAATCATGTAGAACAATAAACAATATGTAATAGGATGTTTAATATTTAAATACATAAAATGTCCATGTAATCAAAGTACAACCAGTTGGTTCTAGGACACCAACTCTTACACTTTGAGGTAGCAGTCTTGAATGCTACAAATTTATTCCTTAGTTCTTCATATGCTTCTTGATTCACCCTAAGATCTTCTTCGTACATCATAAGTTTTCCAATTAGTTCCTTCACTGGTAGCTTGATTATGTCACAGGATTCTCGGATTGAAATAGAAGTTCCTCTCCATCTGTTAGGTAGGCATCGAAGTAATCTCATAATCTGATCCTTACTGTCCACTGGTTTCCCAAAAAAACTCATAGTATTTACTATTTCATTAAACCTGAGATACATTTCAGAGATAGGTTCATCATGATTCATTTTAAAACTAACATATTTAATAGTATAAATATTTAATCTCATTTCTTTAACATTGGTTGTTCCCTCATGGGAAACAACCAAAGTATCCCAAATTTCATATGCAGTTTTACAGGAAGATATTCTATTGAATTATTCATCACCTAGAGAATAGTACAATGCATTCATTGTTTTACAGTTATTATTAAATGTAGATTTATTCAACTAAGACCATTTGTCCCCAGAAGTAGTAGGTAATTCATGTTGTTCATCAATTGTGTCCCGGATTTTAGGACCCATGATCTCTAGATATATTTTCATTTTCCATTTCCACTGAGCATAGTTATTACTATTAAAGAAATGTGGCATGTTAGCAGCTGCACCCTCAACTCGGTTATCCATAGCTAATTAGAATTTAAAGAACTGAAAATTTAGATATGACATAAATTTTATGATCTTTAAGATACAACTAAAATCACAGTTGAAAATAATTTAAAAATCTTGAAAATTAGTTCTGATGGTAGAAATAAACAATCCTCTGATACCAAATGTTGGTCGGGGTGGAAACTCAAGAGGGGGGTGAATTGAGTTTCTACTTAAAATTTATGTTAAAAACTTTATGATAAAAATCTCCCAATTTAAAACAGACCAGTTAATTAAGGCAGTAGAGATATAAATGTTCAATTGGTCAATAAGTTTCTCAAATGTTGATTAGTCCTCAGTTGAATTAGTGTAAAACACTTATACAACTTTTGAAATAGGTTTACTGAATTAAAAACATATAAACACTAACCAAAACTAACTATCTGAGTTAATGTAAAATAGTTTTCTGTTTTTGAAATTATAAGCAGCAGAAAATAGAAAAACAGAGTATTAAAAAATATAGTACATAGTAGAATTAAACAAGAGGTTTAGTCTCAAGCCAAGAATTAATCCTCTCCACTTGGTGATCACCTTCCACCAAGAAGTTTATATTAACAATAAACTTGATACACAGCCTGTATCAGGCTTTACCATAGTTTTTACAAATTATCCAGGTCTCACAACCTCTACCACAGTTCTTTGTGGAAAAAACACACAAACAGGCCACACACAGCCGCTTCCATAGTTACACGTGGGAAAAAAATACAAGGAATGTTTGGTGTGAGGATTTTCAGTATCCTCCAGTTTAAACACAAGATACAATGTGTGTATAACAGAAAAACACACACTGCTCATAAATTTAAGATAAAAAACACAATATATTTAATGCTACAAAGATTGATTTTAGAAGGCTCTATGTGTTTTTAGTTCATCTCTTGACTCCTTGGAGTGAAGAAATTGTAATTCGAGTCCTTCTATGGAAGTTGTCTCAAAAATAGAGTATCGTAAATCTAGGTTCTAGATTCTAGGTACTGAAGTGTTCTGCTTCTTGGTTTTAAAGAGATTCGATGAAGCACAGAAGGCAGTATTGAATTTGTTCTCCCAAATGATCTTCGTGAATCTCTTGGGTTCATAGTGTAAGTGCTGGTGTGTTCTTCTTGTTCTTTATATCTCGTGTGTAATATTCCTCGCTCATACTTATCTTCTCTATCTCTGTCTTCTATTTTATATTTGAGGTCTGAAAATATGAATGATAAAACCTTGTGCGCTTCTCCTCAGACCTCGTACTGTCTCTAGATACGGTCTCTTGATATGTCTATAATCATTATTAATTAATGTCAGAAGCATTAAATTTACCAAATTTGACCGTTAGAATAATCTTAAGAAAATTGACAAAGTATGGAGTAGAAGAGTAGGTATCGATAGATTGGTATCAGTAGCCTTCTCAACGGTAGGCTTCATCAGTAGGCTTCATTGGTAATCTTCATTGGTAAGATTCATTGGCAAGCTTCATCGGTAAGCTTCATCAGTAGGCTTCCCATCTGTAACCTTGTAGCAGTTACCTCCAGCGGTAACTCTACAATAGTAGTCTTTGAGTGGTAGACTCGTAGCGGTGAACTCACTCACATTGATAACTCAATGGTAAGGTTCCTCAGCGTTAACCTTCCAGCGGCAACCTTCCAGTGGTAACCTCTAGCGGTAACCTCTAGCGGTAACTTCTAGTAGTAACCTCTGTCGGTAACCACTAGTGGTAACCTCTATCGGTAACCTTTATCGGTAACCTCTATCGGTAACCTTCCCAACAGTAGCCTCAACCGGTGACTTAAATATAAGTCTCTTAACCGAGACCTTTATATCAGTGACCTTTTACTTAGAAAATTTTATACTGTAAACTTGATCAAGAAATCAGTGAGATTAAAAATACATAATTGTTACATGATAAAAACTATAAAAATAATAAAAAATGATTAGAATATAAATGAAACATGATTTGGGATTATCAAAACAGGTGAGTCTAACAAGTTATATTGTCATACAATGTATCCTCTGGTAGAGAAATTAACATTAAGTTGAATTTCAATGTAATGCTAAGTGTGTCAATTATATCTATACATCATAAACATGTTTTTCATATAAAATAATAAAAGAAACATGTTGATTTTTCAAAGAATGTGTCTATGATTCCACTGATCGGTTTTATAAGTTCATCATATGAATAAAGACGGCATATGAAAACCCATATATGTTCCAAATATATCATCAACAAAATCAAAATGTAATGGAAATGAAGAATATAAACAAGGTGTACCTGAAGTGATGTGTAATCCATCTTTTAATATTATTTGTATGCTTGATAAAGACTACTTTATAAATAGATGAAAAATTCCTACCTCCAAGTGGATTACACCAGACAAAGGATTCCAAAAAATTTCTTGAGGATCCCTAAATACATAAGGGGTGATATCTCTGTAATGACTCGAAATTTCTATGTATTATTTTTTAATATTGTATGGGTTATTTTAGAGAGCAGGCGCTGAGACGACGTGCGATTCCAAGGAATAGTGTTCCCGAAATCAATGTTTGAAATATATTAAATATATTAAATAGAAAACATGCAATTTTTTCTTAAAAAATTGTAATAAATTCTAAATGGGTGCCCCAATCAGAAATTTGAGAGCACTGTAGAGTTCAGAACACGAGTTTAACACTAGGTGCAACTTAAACTTGGTCAGCACGAGATGTTTGTGGAAAATCCACCATGGGTGTAAAATGAATAAAACAATTAATTAAATTATTTTATTTGTTTCATTGACACAACGACACAATGAACTAATTATATTTCTTTTAAATTCGTTCTTGTAGAAGAATTGTAGGGTTAACCGCATAACCCTACAATTTGACGAGAGCCATTGGAGTCATTGGAGGAGATCCTGTTGGCGAACGATGAACATATCATGGATCGACAATCGACATGCAATTGAATCGAAGGATCTCACCAATGAAAACGATTCCACATCATTATTTATAAGAGATTGATCCAAATTGAGGTAGGGCAGTTGTTTGATGTTTTTTCTTTCCCCGTTCTTGATTCCTATGACGAACACAGATCAATCGACCAACATATCGATCCATGGATCATGCATAGTTTCAGGATGGGTTTATTTCAGGGTGATTTTGGGAGAATTACATTGAATTTTTGATTTCTTTGTTTTTATTCTCATAGAAATGAATTTATATTGAAACGAACATCGATCGAGGTTCATTCCTCTCATTTGTTCTTATTCTTTTCTCCCCTAGTTCTTCATTCACCATAGGAATTTTTGTTTGTCCCGAGGTTTGACATATCCTGATCAATAGATTGTTGAGCACCCATTTCTTAGTGAAAAAAATCCAAAATCATAGATATAGGATTGGAACATCATGACAGAGGTGCGATAGTGGTCGTGATAGTGGATCATGTGACATGGATACTCAATTTTGTGTTCTTTAGTGCACAATAAATAACGGTGTATAAATCCGTTTTTCGAGTGGATAGAAGGCCCTTAAGTTTTTGATCAGTGACGGATATGTTCATATGTGCCTGATTCAAAATTTTACGGCAAGGAACGACTGAAATT